>CM056579.1:5055172-6505172 GCA_029721435.1 Gymnothorax reevesii | reverse complement strand
TGATGATGGAGGTGTAGATATGACACCCTCAGAACAGTGACCTTAGCATCAGAGCTCTCTGATGATGATAGACGCGTAGATATGACACCCTCAGAACAGTTATCCTAACATCAGAGCTCTCTGATGATGATGGAGGTGTAGATATGACACCCTCAGAACATTTACCCTAACATCAGAGCTCTCTGATGATGATGGAGGTGTAGATATGACACCCTCAGAACAGTTACCCTAACATCAGAGCTTTCTGATGATGATGTAGGTGTAGATATGACACCCTCAGAACAGTTACCCTAACATCAGTGCTCTCTGATGATGATGGAGGCATAGATATGACACCCTCAGAACAGTAACCCTAACATCAGTTCTCTCTGATGATGATGGAGGTGTAGATATGACACCCTCAGAACAGTTACCCTAACATCAGAGCTCTCTGATGATGATGGAGGTGTAGATATGACACCCTCAGAACAGTTACCCTAACATCAGAGCTTTTTGATGATGATGTAGGTGTAGATATGACACCCTCAGAACAGTTACCCTAACATCAGTGCTCTCTGATGATGATGGAGGCATAGAAATGACACCCTCAGAACAGTAACCCTAACATCAGTGCTCTCTGATAATGATGGAGGTGTAGATATGACACCCTCAGAACAGTTACCCTAACATCAGAGCTCTCTGATAACAATGGAGGTGTAGATATGATGCCCTCCGATCAGTTATCCTAACATCAGTGCTCTCTGATGATGATGGAGGCGTAGATATGACACCCTCAGAACAGTTACCCTAAAATCAGAGCTCTCTGATGATGATGAGGGTGTAGATATGACGCCCTCAGAACAGTTACCCTAACATCAGTGCTCCCTGATGATGATGGAGGCGTAGATATGACACCCTCAGAACAGATATCCTAACATCAGAGCTCTATGATGATGATGGAGGTGTAGATATGACACCCTCAGAACAGTTACCCTAACATCAGAGCTCTCTAATGATGATGGAGGTGTAGATATGACACCCTCAGAACAGTTACCCTAACATCAGTGCTCTCTGATGATGATGGCGGCGTAGATATGACACCCTCAGAACAGTAACCCTAACATCAGTGCTCTCTGAGGATGATGGCGGCGTAGATATGACACCCTCAGAACAGTTACCCTAACGTCAGTGCTCTCTGATGATGATGGAGGTGTAGATATGACACCCTCAGAACAGTGACCTTAGCATCAGAGCTCTCTGATGATGATAGACGCGTAGATATGACACCCTCAGAACAGTTATCCTAACATCAGAGCTCTCTGATGATGATGGAGGTGTAGATATGACACCCTCAGAACAGTTATCCTAACATCAGAGCTCTCTGATGATGATGGACGCATAGATATGACACCCTCAGAACACTTACCCTAACATCAGTGCTCTCTGATAATGATGGAGGTGTAGATATGACACCCTCAGAACAGTTATCCTAACATCAGAGCTCTCTGATAACGATGGAGGTGTAGATATGATGCCCTCAGAACAGTTATCCTAACATCAGTGCTCTCTGATGATGATGGAGGCGTAGATATGACACCCTCAGAACAGTTACCCTAACATCAGTGCTCCCTGATGATGATGGAGGCGTAGATATGACACCCTCAGAACATTTACCCTAACATCAGAGCTCTCTGATGATGATGGAGGTGTAGATATGACACCCTCAGAACAGTTACCCTAACATCAGAGCTTTCTGATGATGATGTAGGTGTAGATATGACACCCTCAGAACAGTTACCCTAACATCAGTGCTCTCTGATGATGATGGAGGCATAGATATGACACCCTCAGAACAGTAACCCTAACATCAGTTCTCTCTGATGATGATGGAGGTGTAGATATGACACCCTCAGAACAGTTACCCTAACATCAGAGCTCTCTGATGATGATGGAGGTGTAGATATGACACCCTCAGAACAGTTACCCTAACATCAGAGCTTTTTGATGATGATGTAGGTGTAGATATGACACCCTCAGAACAGTTACCCTAACATCAGTGCTCTCTGATGATGATGGAGGCATAGAAATGACACCCTCAGAACAGTAACCCTAACATCAGTGCTCTCTGATAATGATGGAGGTGTAGATATGACACCCTCAGAACAGTTACCCTAACATCAGAGCTCTCTGATAACAATGGAGGTGTAGATATGATGCCCTCCGATCAGTTATCCTAACATCAGTGCTCTCTGATGATGATGGAGGCGTAGATATGACACCCTCAGAACAGTTACCCTAAAATCAGAGCTCTCTGATGATGATGAGGGTGTAGATATGACGCCCTCAGAACAGTTACCCTAACATCAGTGCTCCCTGATGATGATGGAGGCGTAGATATGACACCCTCAGAACAGTTATCCTAACATCAGAGCTCTATGATGATGATGGAGGTGTAGATATGACACCCTCAGAACAGTTACCCTAACATCAGAGCTCTCTGATGATGATGGAGGTGTAGATATGACACCCTCAGAACAGTTACCCTAACATCAGTGCTCTCTGATGATGATGGACGCGTAGATATGACACCCTCAGAACAGTTACCGTAACATCAGTGCTCTCTGATGATGATGGAGGTGTAGATATGACACCCTCAGAACAGTTACCCTAACATCAGAGCTCTCTGATGATGATGGATGCGTAGATATGACACCCTCAGAACACTTACCCTAACATCAGTGCTCTCAGATAATGATGGAGGTGTAGATATGACACCCTCAGAACAGTTACCCTAACATCAGAGCTCTCTGATAACGATGGAGGTGTAGACATGATGCCCTCAGAACAGTTATCCTAACATCAGTGCTCTCTGATGATGATGGAGGCGTAGATATGACAACCTCAGAACAGTTACCCTAACATCAGTGCTCTCTGATGATGATGGAGGCGTAGATATGACACCCTCAGAACATTTACACTAACATCAGAGCTATCTGATGATGATGGAGGTGTAGATATGACACCCTCAGAACAGTTACCCTAACATCAGAGCTCTCTGATGATGATGGAGGTGTAGATATGACACCCTCAGAACATTTACACTAACATCAGAGCTATCTGATGATGATGGAGGTGTAGATATGACACCCTCAGAACATTTACACTAACATCAGAGCTATCTGATGATGATGGAGGTGTAGATATGACACCCTCAGAACAGTTATCCCAACATCAGTGCTCTCTGATGATGATGGGGGTGTAGATATGACACCCTCAGAACAGTTATCTGACACCCTCAGAACAGTTACCCTAACATCAGTGCTCTCTGATGATGATGGGGGTGTAGATATGACACCCTCAGAACAGTTACCCTAACATCAGAGGTCTTTGATAATGATGGAGGTGTAGATATGACATCCTCAGAACAGTTATCCTATAATCAGAGCTCTCTGATAACGATGGAGGCGTAGACATGACACCCTCAGAACAGTTACCCTAACATCAGAGCTCTCTGATGATGATGAGGGTGTAGATATGATGCCCTCGGAACAGTTACCTTAACGTCAGTGCTCCCTGATCATGATGGAGGCGTAGATATGACACCCTCAGGACAGTTACCCTAACATCAGAGCTCTCTGATGATGATGAGGGTGTAGATATGATGCCCTCAGAACAGTTACCCTAATGTCAGTGCTCCCTGATCATGATGGAGGCGTAGATATGACACCCTCAGAACAGTTACCCTAACATCAGAGCTCTCTGATAATGTTGGAGGAGTAGATATGGCGCCCTTAGAACAGTTACCCTAACATCAGAAGGCATCAGGAAAACCCTGCTGAGAACATTAGGAAAGGCTGGAATCACTGAGATTTGGTTAGAGCGTCTGCATCTACTGGCACAGCATGTTTTGGTTCCAAAATTTCTATTTTCCATTCTGTCCTTATAGTCTTAAAGGAGAAGTACCGTTTTTACAGTTTTGATATTATTTTTGCCATAAAATACAATCATCCACTCACCCACATAACGTTTGTGTCACTAGCAGTCCTTTGGAAGATATTTAGATCCAAAGAGAGCCGCATATATCCGTATTATGGGAGTGAATGGGGCACGGCGAGCGCAGCCTCTAATGCCGTATATATGTCACGAAACTCATTCATTTCACCAATATTTTTTATGATTCGCTAGTGTTGTTCCCCTTTTGAGTCCGAGCTTGCCTGTTATGGTCATCTGGCGTCTGTAGCTTTACCTACTAACCTCTGAATTGGACGTCTTCCGTAGTGAAGTAGCAATGCAAACCCAAAGATCTGCACGCCTCAATGTATCTATTTGAGTATTTGGGTCTATTTTCCTCACAACTTGCCAGAGCTTTAGCAATCCCAAATTGCCTGAAGGTAGCCTATGGAAGCTAAACGTTGTCTAACTGGTCATTTTTTTTTACAACAACTTGGAAAAACGGAAACACGAAACAGGATCTTTTACCACCACGTAAAGCAGCCGACCATCGCTGAGCTAATTAGGGTTGCCCTTTCTGATAAGACAACTACGCAACTGCAGCTTCAAAAACAAGGCCAAAACAAGCCCAATATAAATTTGACAATACTAAGACAGTGTAAACCTGGGGTGGAATCGCTTTCATTTTGGGGAGGGGGGGGGGGCATTGTCTTTCATTTAGTTGCTCCAGGGGCTTGCAGAGAGTGCAGGTTCTCTCACATTACTCCTAAGGTTGTGAGCAGATAGTGTCAATCCTTGAATCGGGTGAAAATAGCAACCATAAGTGTATAACAATTATGTCGCTTGTTACACTTTTCTTACAAGCCACCATATTTTTAAAAACAAGCCCAAAAAACCCGCAACCCGTAATTTTTTCAAGCGACGAAAAAAAGCAGGCCTCAGTCGCGTATTATAAGCGGACTTGGCAACTCTGCTGTGAGCCGTACTGCGCCTGCGCATGGCAACTGAGATGACAGCATCCAGTTCAGAGGTCAGTAGGTAAAGCTACAGACGCCGGATAGCGATAACAGGCAACCCCGGACTCAAAAGGGGAACAACACTAGCGAATCATAACAAAATATTGGTGAAATGAATGAGTTTCGCGACAGATAATGCGGCATTAGAGGCTGCGCTCGCCGTGCCCCTTTCACTCCCATTATACAGATATATGCGGCTCTCTTTGGATCTAAATACCCTCCGAAGGATTTCTAGTTACATGAAAGTTATATGGGTGAGTAAATGATTGTATTTTATGCCACAAATAATGTCTAAACTGTAAAAACAGTACTTTTCCTTTAAATGTTATCTCTGTCATGTCTGTTTTATGTGTCTGTTCAAGCCATGGATTAAGCCATGGTGTGTTAGATATTTTGTAGCATTTTTAGTGTTAGCACTAAAAGGTAACAGTATATTGTAATTAACAAAAGTGGTAACAAGATGCAATCAAATTGACTTGTGCTGCTAAAGTCTTTAAGAAATACTGCAATGCACTGCATTTAAAATGAGAGACATCAATAAAAATTGAGGCTGGACTTAGACCTTGTGTGTTGAGATGAATCACTGCCTAATTTTGCCTTAATTGTGCTTGCCGTAATGCTGCCTTTGGCTGATGGACTCACTGGCCGATTGCAGCTGATTTTTCCTCCCCTAAGACTTTCCTTTTATTCTTATCATACTGCTAAATTTTGTTTAATAATAAAATAAATAATAATAATTTTTTTATTATTATTATTATAAAATGGTGT
The DNA here is from genome assembly GCA_029721435.1 of Gymnothorax reevesii. Taxonomy (NCBI): domain Eukaryota; kingdom Metazoa; phylum Chordata; class Actinopteri; order Anguilliformes; family Muraenidae; genus Gymnothorax; species Gymnothorax reevesii. The sequence goes on along the minus strand of CM056579.1, from coordinate 6,499,458 downwards.
GCAGAAATGTCTGGAGACATTTGTCTTATGGAAAACACCACTGGAACAGAAACATTACTGAGAGTCTTTCAGCAGATGGCTGCAGTGGCAGGAAAAGCCGGAACCGTTTCTACCGTTGCTGGGATCTCGGGTTGGTCAAAAAAACAAAAAAAAGATGCTGAGCCTCTTGGCTTTGTGTTAGAGTTGCTGTGATTTTTAGACAGTCTATATCAGTATTTGGTTGTGATCTTATCGATTTTTTATTAGTATTATTATTATTATTACCATTATTATTATTCTTACTATCATTTTTATTAGAATTGCTGTGTAACTCACAGACACTCGGACCATTTTGCCAGAGATTTGTGTGTAATTTGTGTGTTGTGGAGATGGTTTTGTGTGTAATTTGTGTGTGTTATGGAGATGGTTTTGTGTGTGATTTGTGGGTGTTGTGGAGATGGTTTTGTGTGTGATTTGTGGGTGTTGTGGAGATGGTTTTGTGTGTGATTTGTGGGTGTTGTGGAGATGGTTTTGTTGCCAATCTGCGGTGACTCATCAAAAGCCTCCCGATTTGAATACAATGAAGATTCTGACGGGACAAACGAAACTCGACCTTGCAACTGTAATTACCCCCAAAACCTGCAATTACCACAGTACCCTGGAAAAATCACGCGCACGATGCTTTCTCCTCAGGTGTGTGTTTGTACAGCGTCAAGGTGACTAGCTGTATGACCTCACCAGCACACACTGAGCGCTGGGTTATAGGTCCGGTGCTCCTGCAGGTACACAGTTAGGAAGCTGGGAGCCGACACAGTCGCACTCACTCGCACAAACCGGACGCTCCGTCATCAAGGTGAGTTCTGCTGCGCTCTTACATTATCAATGATAATATTCCCAACAGGGGAATAATATTATCTCAGCTGTTTTTACAGAACCAATAATAACAGTCGCAGCAGGTAAATAATATATTCACAGTCTTGCTTCAAAGAATTTATAACACAACTCCTGGAAAACATTATGGAATCACCACTGTAAGAGGAATTTCTTTCAGCTATTTAACTTCATGGCAAATAAATCGCAGGTGTGACACAATACTATATTTGTTCAACAGCTGAACAGTCTGGCTTCATGAAACACACTTCAAACTAATTAATTTAATCAATGGCATATTTTTTCCTGATCAAGTGGGGGAAAATGTCAAATGACTCAATGTTGAGGAAAAAATTAAGGAATCGTCTCCAAAAAATCTTAATTAGTTCTTTGCTCCTCGTTTATGGCAGCCTGAATTCTCTGAGCCATGGACTTCACTAATGAAAAACTATGCCACATCAAGCTCAGTGACAGATCAGCTTTGCAAGATGAACCCTTGTCATGGACCTTTTTTATTTATACTGTAAATTTTCAGTTGTATAGAGATACGGACTGTATGTTGGCAATGTCATTGAGTTGATATGCCTTTCCTAAAAAAAACTACTCTCAGTGCTCTGAGATGCACTGCCGTCCTGAAAAATGACACCACCAAATCTATTTTCTATCCGTGAAATGAAAGAAAGGTTCAAAATGTCAGCAACGTTTCCATCCACTTGGCAATCGAACTATCTTAAGTTCGCCAAAATATTCTTGCGAAAAAAGCAGGTGAAAATGCGTTTCCATCTGTAATATGAATATACGCCACTAGATGGCAGTATTTACCTTTTTTTGTTAAGCTCAGACTGGAGTCACGTTTAGACATGTCCTGGACATGTCTGGGGCAAGTCTCAGAAAAGTAAAAAAAAAAGAGGTCTAAATGTGGGTGGGGTCTGCAAAAGAGTATATAAGGAAAAGAATTGAGACAGTAGAGTAGTAGGAGAAATTGCATGAAGATGACCAGACCTGCCATTCTGTTCAAGACCTGTGACGTTTCTTTGTTGGATTTCTTTGCCTGTGTTTGAGCATTTTCTTCATCCAGGACATCACCAAGCCACCCCACCAAAAAGGGACTGTAATTATTTCAGTTTTTTCTTATTTATCAATCTTGGTCTTTAGTTGTAGGTTGTTATTAGTCTTTGTCTTTGTTAAAAATTAAATGTGTTTTAGTTGTTAAAACTGTGTTTGTCATCCCTTGCTGTTGCTGTTGTGTAATAAATGTAATAACAAATTGGGGCCATAACAAATTGGGGGCTCAAGGTCCGGGATAGACCATTTTGTGAGTCATTTATTGAAAATCTAACATTTCAAATTGTGAAATTGTTTTGTGAATTTTCCGAGATATATATTGACAACAGCAATGGATGATTTCTTGGCATCACCAACCGTAGGGTTTTTGAAGTCTTCTAAAAAGACAGAACTGTTGGAAATATGCAGACATTTGGAGCTGACAGAGGTAAAACCAGCCATGCGGAAAGCAAGACTGGCTAGAGAGATAGTTGAATATTACATTGATGAAAATGTGTTTGCACCAGGAGATCTGGAACAGTTTCCAGTGGAAAATCCAAATATAGAAATGGAACTTAAATTAAAAATGCTAGAGATTGAAAGGGAGGAAAAAGAAAAACAAAGGCAGTTTGAGTTGGAAAAATTAGCAAGAGAAGAGAAACAAAGAGAATTTGAGAGGGAAGAAAAAGAAAAACAAAGAGAATTTGAGTTAGAAAAATTTGCAAGACAGAGAGATTTTGAATTAGAGAAATTCGATAGAGAGGAAAGACTCCAAATGGAGCAACTAAAAATAAAAATTCAAACTGAAAATAAATTTCGGGCTAGCCAGGAGGTAAAACTGGTGCCTCCATTTTCGGAAAAGGATGTTGACAACTATTTCCAGTGTTTTGAAAAGGTAGCAAAGAGTTGCCAGTGGCCAAAGGAACACTGGCCTCTGATGTTGCAAACTGTCCTCAAGGGTAAAGCTCAACAAGCCTATTCGGCTTTGTCTGCAGATGATTCCTCTGATTATGAGGTTGTCAAAAAGGTTATTTTGAGAGCTTATGAGTTGGTTCCAGAGGCTTACCGACAGAAATTCAGAGGTCTGAAGAAATCTGAAAATCAGACTTATGTGGAATTTGCTAATGAGAAGAAGGTTTGCTTTGAACGCTGGTGTACTTCTATGGAGGTCAAGGATGATTTCAACTCACTAAAAGACATGGTGTTAGTTGAAGAATTCAAGAACTGTGTTAAAGATGATGTTAAGACCTACCTTAATGAGAAGCAAGCACTGAATTTGCAATCAGCTGCCAAATTTGCAGATGAATATGTTCTCACACATAAGTCCAAATTTCAGTCTAGCAGTAATAATAGATGGTCCCAATTTCAGAAAAAGGGTTATGGTGATACCCAAGATTCCTCACCCAAAGACAAAGACAAATCTGGTGATGGTGCTCAGAAATCCAGTAACAGGTCTGATCAAAGTGTGAAAGCTGACAGTGACAAAAGTGGTCTAGTTTGCAGTTATTGCAAGAAATCTGGTCATGTTACAACTAACTGTTGGTTCCTTAAAGCTAAGAAAGAAAAAGAAAAGGATACCAAACCAAATGCCTTTGTGAAAACAAGGTTAGAAACCCCTGTAGTAGATAACCGATCTGCTAAATTGCCTGCTTCTTGTGGGGCTAAAAAGCCTGATACAGCTGACTTCGTGAGGGAGGAATTTCTTCCATTTGTGTCAGAGGGATTTGTGGCTCTGAATGAGCATACTACTCCTGTCCCCATATATATCCTAAGGGATACCGGAGCTTCTCAGTCACTTTTGTTGATGGACTCCTTGGAGTTACGTGATGAGACCGCTTCAGGGGATTTCATACTTGTACAAGGTATTGAAGGGAGGATTGTATCTGTACCCCTGCGCTCTATATTCTTGAAGTCAGATTTAGTTACAGGACAGGTAAAGGTGGGACTTATGTCAAGTCTACCTATAAAGGGTGTTTCTCTGTTGCTAGGCAATGACCTGGCTGGGGGCAAAGTAGTTCCCCCTGTACATCTTACTTCACAGCCGAGCACTGAAGATGGGGATGAGGACCCATCTCTGTATCCCTCTTGCGCAGTGACTCGTGCTATGGCTAAGAAGGCTAAAGAAGATGATGTTGTGGTGCCGTCCAGTACATTGAATAGTCAGGACTCAGGTGGTTCGCCTCATGACTCTGATTGGCCTACTATGGTTTCTCCGTTTGAGGACTTATCAGATACTTTTATCAGTTCTCTATTCAGCCAGCCGGATGGGTCTGGTGATTCTGATGTGTCTGGAGACTTGTCTCTGTCCAGAAAGCGGTTGATTGAGGAGCAAACTAATGATCCTGAAATTGGTGTACTAAAGAGGAGAGCCCTTCCTGAAAAAGAAATAGATGCAGTTCCAGTTGGGTATTATCTCAAGGATGGTGTGTTGATGCGGAAGTGGCGCCCTCCTGATATCCCTGCCAATGCAGATTGGGCAGTGGTCAGGCAAATTGTTGTTCCGAAGGTCTATAGGAATGAGATCTTAACAATGGCTCATAGTTTACCTTTAGGAGGTCATCTTGGTGTTAACAAGACTGTTGATAAGATCATGAAACACTTCTTTTGGCCTGGGCTTCGGAAAGACGTTTCCAACTTTTGCAAAACCTGTCACACTTGTCAGGTAGTTGGAAAACACCAGTTAGACCCACCTGTAGCTCCATTGCAGCCTATCCCAGCATTTGGGGAGCCATTCTCTAGGGTCATTGTTGATTGCGTTGGTCCATTACCCAAGACTAGATCTGGAAATCAGTACTTGATGACAATCATGTGTGCATCTACCAGATTCCCCGAAGCCATACCTCTACGTAACATCAAGGCAACTGCAATCTCGAAGGCTTTGATAAAGTTCTTCACGTTGTTTGGTCTTCCCAGGGAAATTCAGTCAGACCAAGGTAGCAATTTCACTTCAGGATTGTTTCAGCAGGTTGTGTATGAACTAGGTGCAAAACAGATTCTTTCTAGTGCCTATCATCCAGAAAGTCAGGGTGCCTTAGAGCGGTTTCATTCCACTCTCAAGACAATGATGAGGACTTATTGTTATGACCATGAGAAAGACTGGGATGAAGGGGTTCATTTGCTGTTGTTTGCAGCTAGAGAAGCAGTGCAGGAGTCTACTGGATTCAGTCCATTTGAGCTAGTGTTTGGTCATGAAGTGAGAGGACCTTTGCAATTATTGAGTGAACAATGGCAAGAGAAAGAGCCGCAAATCAGTCTGTTAGACTATGTTAGCAAGTTCAAGGAAAGATTGCGTGCAGCTTGTGACCTTGCCAAAGAGAACTTGAAATCAAGTCAGGGAAAAATGAAAACTTGGTATGATCATAAGGCTAGAAGCCGTGAGTTTAAACCAGGAGACAAGGTCCTTGTGTTGTTTCCCTTGCAGTCCAATCCATTGCAGGCTAGATTTCATGGTCCTTATGAAATTCTGACAAAACTCAATGATCTCAATTACATTGTGAAGACTCCAGATAGGAGAAAACCAAAACAATTGTGTCATATTAACATGCTAAAGCCTTATCATGACAGAAATGCTAGGGTTGCAGCTGTCACTTCAGATTCTCCAATGGTCGAAACGTGTGAAGATGAGGGGGAGTTTCAAGATGATGAACCAAGAATTAAAGCTGAAGTTCTTTCATGTAAATTGTCAAACAGTGAAGTGTTGCAAAATCTTGATGTAAAACTCCAGCACTTAGAACCCTCACAGAGAGATCAGTTTGAAAGGTTGATCAAGAAATATGAGAATTTGTTTCCTGATGTTCCAAAGAGAGTTTCTATAGCCTCTCATGATGTAGATGTTGGTGATGCCAAACCAATTAAACAGCATCCGTACCGGATGAATCCTGAAAAGAGAAAGATTGCTGAGAAAGAGGTTGAGTACATGTTAGAACATGATATTATCAGACCCTCCAACTCCGATTGGAGTTCACCCTGTGTGCTAGTTCCAAAACCTGATGGAAGTACTAGATTCTGTACAGATTATCGCAAAGTCAATGCTGTAACTAGAACTGATGTGTTTCCAATACCTAGGATTGATGATTGTATTGATAGTGTAGGGCAAGCAAAGTTTCTGACCAAGATTGATTTATTGAAGGGTTATTGGTGTGTGCCTTTAACTGAGAGGGCCAAGAGCATCTCTGCTTTTGCCACACCATCTGGATTGTACCAGTATGAAGTCCTACCCTTTGGCATGAAAAATGCCCCAGCCACGTTCCAAAGGATGATACAGTCTACAATCGCCGGATTGCCACACACGGGTGCATACATCGATGACCTGATCACATGGAGTGACTCCTGGGAAGAACATCTAAAAGATGTAGAGACGTTGTTCCAGCGCCTGACCCAGGCTAACCTGACTGTTAACCTGAGCAAGAGTGACTTTGGTTGTGCTACTGTCACCTATCTTGGCTACGTCATAGGCCAGGGTAAGGTGGCACCCATAAATGCTAAAGTCCAAGCCATCATGGACTTTCCGGTTCCTGACAACAAAAAAGCTTTGCGCCGCTTCCTTGGAATGATCGGGTACTACCGCAAGTTCTGCAAGAACTTTGCTGAGATTGCTCTCAGTCTAACTAACCAACTGAAGAAAGGTGTAAAGTTCACTTGGGATGATGCATGCCAGAGAGCCTTCTATCGCCTGAAGTCTCTGCTGTGTCACTTCCCCGTGCTCAAATCTCCTGACTTCAACAAACCGTTCTCCATCGCGGTCGATGCTAGCGACCAAGCTTGTGGATCTGTGCTCCTACAGAGAAGTGACTCTGATGACATTGAGCATCCCGTGGCATACTTCTCCAGGAAGTTCAATCGCCACCAAAGGAACTATTCCACAATAGAGAAGGAACTGTTGGCTCTGGTCCTTTCTTTACAACACTTTGAGGTTTATGTTTGTACAGGACAAAAGCCAATGATTGTGTACACTGACCACAATTCGTTAATGTTTTTGAGTAAGATGAAAAACAAGAATCGGAGGTTGTTGAATTGGAGTTTGATTTTACAGGAGTTTGACTTGGAAATTAAGCATGTGAAGGGTACAGACAATGTAATTGCTGATTGCTTATCCCGTGTTTGAATGTGTATATATATATCATGTGTTTGAATATTGTATGATATGTATATATAGACAGGTGTTCACTTAACCATTTTGTATTGAAAAGAAAAATTTTGCCTTTATGAGTCAAAATTTTTCCCTTTTGGAATGGAGGTGTAATATGAATATACGCCACTAGATGGCAGTATTTACCTTTTTTTGTTAAGCTCAGACTGGAGTCACGTTTAGACATGTCCTGGACATGTCTGGGGCAAGTCTCAGAAAAGTAAAAAAAAAGAGGTCTAAATGTGGGTGGGGTCTGCAAAAGAGTATATAAGGAAAAGAATTGAGACAGTAGAGTAGTAGGAGAAATTGCATGAAGATGACCAGACCTGCCATTCTGTTCAAGACCTGTGACGTTTCTTTGTTGGATTTCTTTGCCTGTGTTTGAGCATTTTCTTCATCCAGGACATCACCAAGCCACCCCACCAAAAAGGGACTGTAATTATTTCAGTTTTTTCTTATTTATCAATCTTGGTCTTTAGTTGTAGGTTGTTATTAGTCTTTGTCTTTGTTAAAAATTAAATGTGTTTTAGTTGTTAAAACTGTGTTTGTCATCCCTTGCTGTTGCTGTTGTGTAATAAATGTAATAACAAATTGGGGCCATAACACATCTAACGAATAAAAAGTTGTGCGTAATGACGCCACATGCTGTTATGCGATCAAATTGGTGCATCGGATGGATTTCTGACATTCTAAGCTGTTTTCATTCATTTCGCACTGCCTCGCAGAACCTACAAGTGAACAAAAGCAGTGTGTTAGCCGACTAATTTGGCAAGTTAGCCAAAATGGATCGCGTCTACCAACAAATGATGATAATTTGCCCAAGTTGTACGTGCTTGTGTGCCAGCTATTAGCAACATGGCAAACCATTATCAGAAGGCAACGACGGCATCAAAACACCTTCACGATGCAGTAGCAGATTTATTTGGCAAATAAGGTTTCCATCAGTATTTATCGCATAAGCCTTTTACCGATCGAGAGAAAATCCGATAAGATCAACCGTATTAACTTTGTGTCGATATTCTTGAAATCAAGTCGAATTTCACCGTTTCCATGAGGTATTATTAATTCGATATGGCTTAATTCGCACAAGAACGTGTGGATGGAAACATGGCTGTTGACTTTTGAGGTAAGGATTGTTGCAGTGGGATGACCGGTTCCGCAATTTGCAGAAATCAAACTTTATTTGCGGGAAAACGACTTCGCTGTCAGCCTTGCGTTTGACACCGCTGGAACGGTAAATTATTGTGGATTCAACTCTGAACTATTGTTACGAGATATTCGGCTTGATAGAGAAATAAATGCCCGTAACTGTTGCTTGCCGTTGCCTCAGTACCAAATCAACGCCTGTGATAAGGCGTACTGCACTGTGTGTGGCCGTTAAACGCATGTATTCCCGGGATAAATGTCATTATAATTGGAAATGATCGTATACAGTATTTGTCCATATAAATCCCCATTTCGTACTCTTTATACTTTTTCATCAACACCCATCAGAGTGACTGCTTGTCGTTTGACTAACTCCGCAAACACCATTTTGTGAGTTTTCAAACGTGTAATTTATGAGACATACCTACTCTTGTTTATTTTTCTGAAATAATTTTATTAAAGTTTAATGTAGTCAATGTGAAATAAAACATCTTTTCCCCTGCCATAACTGTTTTTCAGTGGCTCGACGGGTTGATCATTACTCATGTCCTGTGTTAATCTGAATTTGTGGTCTCATTCTGATAGATAATTTTAATGTATACTTGAAGTGGAAAGAGTAGAAAGAATCATCCCTAGTCGCTGATAACAGTTGAATATCGATGGATGTACAAATCATCTTGAACTGAGACCAGCGCACGTGGATTCCAGATGACACAACGTCGACACACTGAACAATTATCCATAAATTTGACCAATTATTATGATATACCCTGCAGAGTAATGCTGGCTATAATTGGTGGAAAATACATGTGTCTGTTCCTTTCTAGCCAGGGGCACGCAATTATGCCAATAAACAAAGAATATCACAAGTTTGGCCTGATAAAGAGAACTGTTTGCGAAACTGGAAATTATTTGCGGAACCGGTCATAGGACGTGCCACTGAAAAATGACTGTGCAAGGCTTTATTCCTGAGGAATGAAGAAAACTAACTGATCCACAAAAAGCGTGAGTAATTTCCGCAAATTCGTGAACCGATAACTTTCCGCCACCGAATAGGCGCTTCAGACAAATTCCGTTTGCGGAACCGGTCAACGCACTGTATCCCAGGTTTACAAGCAAGCGCTATTTTTAGAAAGGGGGACTCGCTGTGCTTAATAGTGTTGTGGTTTCTTGTCTAGATGTTTGCATATTTTTGAGGTTGCCTTGTTGGTGAATAATTGGTGGGAGACAGAATCTTCAGAAGCCATCTTTATTCCCACAGAGCAGTTCCTGGCTAGGCAGCGTTCCCTCTGCATTCTTTACAGAGGAATATTTATGGGAAAAACTCAACTAACTTTGCTCCTATCAAAATACATGGGTTGTAACCATCTCTTCTCTAACAAACTTTGCTCCAGTCACAATTCATGGGTTTTAACCATCTTGTCTTTAACCTTTTTTTACTCTCCAACTTTGTTTTGTTAAATAATGGTGGAAAATTTTCCGTATAGGACTTAAAAAATAAAAGGAATATGTACTAAACTGGACTGGAAAATTATAGTTTGCGTGGAAAAATACTTTCAGATGAATGGGATACAAGCAGATACAAAAATGATTCAATTGATTATGTTTTCAGTAGCAACTAATGATTTTACTGAACAAATATTGATCAAAGCTGCAGAAATCAAATTCATCATCTGATTATGTTTTTGAATCAACTAAACAGAAGCTGCTTACTAATCAAAGCTACAGAAGCTGCTGCTTATGTGTGTGTGAGCTGCTCATGCATGTGTGAACTGAACTGCTTGTATGTGTGTGTGTGTCTGAGTGTGAACTGTTTGTATGTGTGTGTGAACTGTTGCTTACATAATATGGTTATTGATTATGATTATTGATGACTAAATATGATCTAAATCTAATTGTATTTTTACTGAATATTAGTATGCTTAATAAAATGAATAATTATAAAAAATATATAATCAATATTAGTAAATATATTGAATAATGCTGAAATATAATCCTCAACAATCTTCCCTTTGAGGCCATCCAATCATGGCCTCACATTACCACGGTTGAAAAACGGCACAGCATTGTTTACCCCTGGTCCATGAGCCCCATGCTACCCACAAGTGAATTTCTTATGAGCCCGAACATAAAATCATTTGTTGGTCTGTTGTTGGTCCTTTCAGACTGTAAAAGTTTGACTAAAAACAATCTGTCATGTACGCCAGAATGTTAACTCCAGTTGTTTTTGCGTCAAGCAAGGGCGTAATAATGGTATTGACATTGGTGGGGACATAATTTGCCTCCCATGCCTCCCTATGTCATGACTTAACCTAGTCAAAATACAGCCTCATCAATCAGCAATACAGTGTGTCGCTTAATTTCCACATGAAATATACCTGTCTGCCTGATGGAGACTGATCTGCAGAGCTGCTGTGTTGTGGCTGTAAAACAAAATTTATGATCAAGAAACACTACCTATTTTTGTCTCTTGTTGCATAATAATAATAATAATAATAATAATAATAATAATACATTTTATGCTGGCTGGCTGGCTGTTTATTGCATTAATAATACATTGTCCTTCTATATTATTACTCATCCAACCATTCCATCTAAAGCCCTATTAGGACGGGACTAGTTTTATGGGGGGACGTGGGGTAAAAATGCTTTCAGAATTTCAGATGCATCAGCATGCATTGTGGAGATGGCGGTCACGTGACAACTGTCACAACTGACAACAGTGCGTGCGTGAAGATCTACCCCTCTCACGTTCTGTTCTCTCGTCCGAATAGGGCTAAAGATGAGCGGATTCTAAAAATTATGTAAAGATTTTCTGTTCTTATTTCACTCCGCTCTAAGAGACTTTTAGCATGATTAATCTGTTTCAGTAGAATCCGTGTCAGACTGCAACGCACCCCCCCTCCAAAACGACAAGCATGGGAATGGGAAGCACGGAAGTTCTTAGGCTGCTGCATGTTGAGGTTTATGCTGTGCTACTGGAAAAACAATGAAAGCGAGCGCTTGGAAGAGAAAATGCGTCGCGGTCTGAACTGGTTTTTACAAGACTATTTCGAGTGAGTAACTTACCATTGACTGGGTGAAATAATGTCTAATGTCCGCCTTTTTTCTTTTCCTGCCCGAGTCAGACATGATTCCCCGAGCCAGCAACAGTAGACGCTGTTATTTCGCTGTTATTTTTTATTTTCACCGCGTAGCCTACCAACTTACCAATGACAACCCAGTCATGATGATGGATACAGGAAGGGGAGCCAATCACAGACAGCAAGGCTGTCCCCACCAATGACACGCCGTCTTTGAGAGGCGGAACTAAGGAGGGGAAAATTAACCTTTTGTGGGCTGAATGCCGTGCAATGCCCCATTCAAAATTGGTATGGTGGACATTTTAAACACATCAAAATATTGGTATGGACGCGTCCATAGCGTCCATACGCATTTTTACGCCCATGGCGTCAAGGTTTCTCAAGGTCTTAAGGCCTTTTGTTGCTGTGGTAAATAAAGTCCCAGTCTAATGTCCCACTTGAACCCAGTAATGTTGCTTATTGCAGGTAATCAGTCCATAGTCCAAGTCCATATTCAACATTGATTTGCGATTTTTCCATCTGATTGTTTTGGTGAATGAGCCTTCATGACTGGAATCACTGTCTCAGCATATTCGTTCAACACTTCAGGGAGGCTCCAGAACAGATTCCACTTAGATCCTTTGAACCTCCCTCTCCCAGGGCGCAGTTCCAGGCTAGATCCCTTTCCACAGAGATCTTCGCCCAGGCTCCCCCAGGTTCAGAACTCTGCCATCTGCTTCCCGGTGTCTCCTTTTCAGAACCCACCGATCACAGAAGCACCACTCGCGTACTGATGCATTCGCTTTTGGCTTGTGGTGGCCTGACTGTACATTGAGCCGAGCGCGGCGGCCACCCCCCTGTGTCGTCTTACTGCCATCTGCGACCTGACCGGCCGGTGACCCAGTCGATAGCGATCCCCAGATCCCGTAGTGGTTGTCAGCCACCCAGGTGGGAACCGACGGTCTGATCCCTACCCCACTTCGCTATGGGAATAGAAACTTTGACCGTTTTCACCAGCCTCGCCTGTTCACAGAGGTCATCTCTCACGCACCTCTGCTAGGTATGGGCTGTCACCCACGTACCACGTGTTGCCCTCAACTTATATGCAACAAACACGCCGACTAGACGGTACTAAGGCAGTATGTTAATTCATACTTCACCAGACACGGTGGCCTTCAGTCCTCTTCCCTGCACTATACTCATCGTACAATGCAGTTCAGTTTCTGGCCATGTAGCCTGGGGTATTTGGGCCTCTACATGCAGTATTTTCCCCAGGTACTCCAAACTTGCTCTTTAATTTTGTCACATATATCCCCCAATCAATAAACATTTGGTGATTCACTTTCTTTTTCTCTCTGATTCATTTCAGGTTTTTTTTTTTTCAGCTGCGGTCTCTCTCTCTGTTCCTAAAACTGGGGGGGGGGGCATACAGCGCTCGGTTAAACAATTCATTGTCAGTAACATTTTCAGATGACTTGGACTGAGATGCAGCTTCACTTTGCTTAACAAAATATTTCACTTAGCTCCCGAATACTTAGCATTCCCCTTTCTCCAAACAATTCCAGAACTGCCAGCTCATTTTCTTCTTTTCTTTACCCTTTTTTGCCGCTGATGCATAATTTGTCATTATACCCATCATTTTTTCACATATTGCGAGATCAAATTTCCCTTCTTTTGGCCACTGTGCTAGTCTGTTCTTTTTTTAAAATCCTTTTTGCCCAGTTATTTAATATATTTTTTTAATATCATTCTCAAAGGTAGGAAATTGCTCTCTTAATTCCTCCTCAGGCGCTGCCATTGTTATTTATTATTTAAGCCAAATTATTTTTCCCCACGTATTAAATTGCAATATGCCTATTTTACCAGTAACGCTGCTCAACAAACAGTCTATAATATAAACACACTTATGCGATTTCTCCTCTCCCTTTTCACTCAGATCGTATTTTGTTACGCATCCTAAACCAGTGTTGTGTTTAGTGTATAAACATCTAGTTGTCTAATAAATGGTATTTCTTGTTTAGTTCTATTTGTCGTTTTTGTTGTTTTTTTTCTTCATACATAGGAAGTTGCTTTTGCTTTTTTTTTCTTCTTTTCCCCCTTTTTTCCCTCTACCAGCTGTGCAGTAATTATCATTGTTTATTTTATTCCAAATTTCTCAGCCAAATTGGGTTTTTTTTCCCTCACCTATTCAATGATGATAGTACACCAATCAAAATAATGCTAAAGTAATCATCTTTTAATACATGCAATTGACTACTTCTTTTAATCTGCCAAATAGTAATGATAATTACTATTAATAATAATTTTAACCTATTGCTTGTAAACTAGGGGTTATTTATTTATATTTAGTGCACTCTTAACACTCCCAACTAATGCAATACACAACAAGACCACTGTTCATATCCATACTTACTCTACACATGCAAAAAAGGGAGCCGCACCTACCCAACAAACTTCCTGTCGAAAAGCGTCTGTACAGGACCCTGCAATCCTCACTACCAGTCAGTCCACCCTTAGGACCCAGCAACCGTTACTTCCAGTCAATGTCCTCACAGACCCATTAATCAGCTAGCTCCATACGCCAAATGTGCTGCGCACCCTTTTATAAAAATAATAAACAACAAGACAGACAACATTGCAAAAATGGATCCCAATACCTCTCTACAAAAACGGATCCCAATACCTCTCTACAAAAATGGATCGATCATAATACCTCTCTACAAAAACAAATCTCAGTACCTCTTCTAGGTCATCCAGGCTAAAATCCCAATCTCAAGCGGGTAGACCTGCAGGTTTATTCCCTCCCTTTAGGGTCCCAGCACAGGTCTCACATATAACAAACAGTCATACACCAAACCAGTTACAGAACCCGCTCCGATTCCAAACACTCACTCACAGTAACTTGTTGCGAATTGATGGTTAGTGGTTAGTAATTACATATCAATTCTGCAGATTCTGTCCCACTCCTTTTAATTTCCCAAATTTTGTGTCTAGATACTTTGAGCCAAAAGGCCACTTGTCTCCAGTGCTCCAGATCAGGGCCGGGACATCACAAAACAACACCCTCACTTATCTATCTGAGCAAGATAATTAAAGCAAACTAATTAAATTGCTCACCTTATCCTTAGTTTGCTGGCATTTTAGGGTGTGTGTGTGCTCCCTGCACCATCTCCGAGCACCAGAGGACTGCCCACCCTTACGAGTGTAACCGACCTTTGCCGACTCCTGGCTGGCTCGCCAAATATGTTGTGGTTTCTTGTCTAGATGTTTACATATTTTTGAGGTTGCCTTGTTCGTGAATAATTGGAGGGAGACAAAATCTTCAGAAGCCATCTTTATTCCCGCGGTGAGCAGTCCCTAATACTAAATTAGTATTAGTAAATATAATGAATAATGCTGAAAAATAATCCTCAAAAATAGCATTCTGTGCATGTCTGTACAGGATTCCTAATGACACACTTACATAACAACACATTTCTCGTTTTAGAGTTGTACAACAAATAGCTATTTATTACAATGTACAATGCAGCAGGCGTCAGTTATTTAACAACCGAAGCAACAGCGGAAAAGTGACTTTTCTACACTGAAATTCGTGTTCTTTTGGTGGAAATCTCGGTGGAACGTACAGTGCTGTTTACAGCTAATACATGTGCTGTAGCGAACAAAATTAAAACCGAAAAATTTGGACGCGAATTGCCGCAAAGGTGAATTCGTGCTGTTATTGCCCCAATTTGTTATTACATTTATGACAGCAAGGGATGACAGACACAATTTTCAAAGTTAAGCACATTTAATTAAACAAAGACTTTTAACTAATCTACTATCTACTCTACTGACCAAGATTGATATATACAAGAAAAAAAATATTTACAGTCCCTTTGGTGGGGTTGCTTGGTGATGTCCTGGGTGAGGAAAATGCTCCAACACAGGCAAAAATCCAATAAAAGCTTCACAGGTCTTGAAAAGAGTGACAGGTCTGGTCAAATGAATCCTTCTCCTTGCAATCAAACTTGGATCACCGCAGACAAAGGAATGGATTTTGGAATGGAAGGTTATGAATTAAGATACATGAATAGAAAGAATAAGGGTGGAGGAAGAGTTGCTATGTATGTTGATAGGAACTTGAAATTCAGAGTGCTCAGTGATATGACAGCAGTGGTCGATAATGTGCTGGAGTGTATTTCTGTCGAAATCATAGAGGACAAATCTAAAAATGTGAGCATTAGCTGCATATACAGAACACCTGGATCCAACATAGAAATATTCAAAGAATGGATGGAGGAGACCTTTTCTAAAAAAAGTACAAAGGAAATCTTCATTTTTGGGGACTACAATATCAATTTATTGAATATAAAGGATCATAAAATGACTGAAGAATTTATCAACACTATGTACAGCATGGCACTATATCCCAGAATCACGAGACCAACCAGAGTAACTTCCCACTGTGCTACTCTCATAGATAACATATTTACAAACAATATCAAGGACAGTACAATAAGTGGAATATTAATAAATGACATCAGTGACTATCTCCCCATCTTTACAATTTATGACAGGAACTACAGGAATAAACCATTGGTAAAAAAATCACAGTATAGAAGGGTAAGGACAGAGCAATCAATCAGTTCCTTTAGGAAAATTTATTAACACAGAGATGGAATGCAATATATCAAAGTAATAATATTGATAGCGCATATGAAGAATTCTTTAAAATATTTACTATATTGTTACGACCGGCTCAAGAGACGTAACACAATGGAGACACAACACCAAGCCAGTAGCAAAATGTGCAGTTTTTATTAAATAAAGAAAGACAAAACCAAAAGGGCACAAACACACAGCACTGAAATGGCGGGGTCTAGATTGAGGAAGTCAGCGAGGGCGGAGCAAAAGGGGCTACTATATAGCCCAAGGCCACGCCCTCACTCAGGTGTCCTGCATCTCACATCAGGCAGCTGCACCTAAAACTGAAACAAAGAATGCCATGCAGCAGCACAGATACAGGGCAAATAGACTGAACTGTAACAATATTATATAATAAAAATTGTCCAGTAAAACAATACACTATCAGGATAAATCAGGCAGAATGTCCATGGCTAACTAAGGGTTTAAAAAATGCCTGCAGTAAGAAAAATACACTCTACAGGGAGTTTATAAAATATAAAACTCAAGAATCAGAAAACAAATATAAGAAGTATAAAAATAAGTTAATTAATATCTTGAGGGCAAGCAAGAAGGAGTACTATAGGACACTACTAGAAAAAAATAGAGGTAACATGAAAGAAATATGGAACATTCTAAATAGTCTTATAAAAAATGGATATAAGAATATCAGTTATCCTGAATTCTTTGTGTTAAATGACCGGGAAGAGTGTAACATGGATACTGTGGCTGATGGCTTCAATCAGTTTTTTGTAAATATTGGTCCTGAACTTGCAAAGACAATCCCTGATCCTGCAACAGGAACAGATGTTGATAAGTTGGTCGAGAGGAATCCCCATTCAATGTTCCTTAGTCCTGTTAATGAGGGGGAGGTTCTTGATATTGTAAGGAATTGTAGGAATAAAAAATCTACTGATATCAATGACATTGGTATGTTCATAATTAAAAGGGTCATTGAAGGGATCTCTAAACCACTAACTTACATCTGTAACTTGTCATTCCAAACTGGTTCATTCCCCAATGGGATGAAAACAGCCAAAGTCATACCTCTGCATAAATCTAGTGACAGACACAGCTTCACAAACTACCGTCCTGTTTCATTGTTACCACAATTCTCAAAAATTCTAGAAAAAATCTTTAATAGTCGGTTAGACAAATTCATACTCAAACACAATCTACTCATTGACAGTCAGTATGGCTTTAGGACAAACAGTACAACATCTTTGGCATTAATAGACTCAATAGAAAACATTATGAACTCAATAGAACAAAAGCAATTTGCTGTAGAGCTGTTTATTGACCTTAAAAAAGAATTATACACCATTGATCATCATATATTATTAAATAAATTGGAACGTTATGGGATTAGAGGTGTGGTATTAAATTGGATTCAAAGTTATCTATGTAACAGACGGCAGTTTGTGAAGCTAGGTGACAGTTGCTCTGAATGTTTGGACATTACCTGCGGGGTCCCACAGGGGTCAGTACTGGGGCCTAAATTCTTTATTCTTTATATAAATGACATATGTCACGTTTCTAAAATATTGAAACGGGTCCTTTTTGCGGATGACACTAATATTTTTTGTTCGGGTGATGATTTACATCAATTACAAGAGCTGGTAAATACGGAAATGATGAAACTAAAAACCTGGTTTGATAAAAATAAATTATCATTAAACTTGAATAAAATTAAAGTAATGTTGTTCAGTAACCGCAGAAAAAACACGCTATTAAAAATACAAATACATGGTGTGAATATTGAACAAGTAAATAAAACTAGATTTCTTGGGGTCATTATTGATGACAAGCTTTGTTGGAAAGCACATATCAAACACATATGTTCTAAAATATCAAGAAGCACTGCTGTATTAAATAAAGCCCAACAAGTTCTGGATTATAAATCACTCCGCATCTTGTACTGGTCACTGGTCTCACCTTATCTAAGTTACTGCGCCAAAGTTTGGGGAAACAATTTTAAATCTAATGTACAGTCATTGTTCATTCTCCAGAAAAGAGCCATTCGTAACATAAACAATGCAGGGTACAGGGATCATTCAAATCCATTATTTTTACAGTCTCAGTTATTGAAGTTTGTTGATCTGGTGGAGTTTCAAATAGCTCAAATTATGTATAAAGCAAAGAACAATCAACTACCAGTTAACATACAAAACATGTTCTCAGTAAGAGAAGAAGGCTACAAGCTAAGAGGTCATACTTGCTTCAAAACTGTCACTGTGCGCACAGTGACGAGAAACTTTTGTATTTCTGTTTTTGGTGTGAGACTATGGAACAGTCTAAATGTGGAACTCAGTGAATGTCCAAACATTAAGCTCTTTAAAAAAAAGTACAAAGAACTGCTCTTCAGGAGATATAGGAATTGCTAAGGGTATCACCATGTGTATATATGTATGTATATATAATTATATATCTGATAAAACATGTAAGTATGTTTATGTGTCTATATCAGTTGGTTTGCCTGTATACGCAATGTATCAGGGTATATCTGTTTATATATATGGGTGTATGTATGTAGGGTATGTATTGGAGTATGTATAAATGTATATTAGATATTATATATACAATATTTATATATATATTTATATATATATATATATATAGTAATCACTGTATATTATAGGGTTCATGACAGTTATATATAGTTATATATAATTATACTACTACTGCTGCTACTAATGCTTTTGCTACTATTTCTACCATTGATGATAATAAGAATGATAATGATAATAAAAATCATAATAACAAAAAAAAAAACTGTAATAATAAACATTAATAACAGTGACAAAGATAATAAGAACATATATGCTAAACAGGAATAAAATAACTAAATAAGTTTAAGTTACTCATGAATCAGGGGTAGGAATTAAAAAAGTGTAAACTTCATCCTGCTCCTTTTCAGGCATGGTTACAAACTGATCTAATGTCTTACGTTGCTTTTTATTTATATTTTGTTTCTTTGTATGTTTCTTTTTGTTTGATTTATGTCCTTTTTCCCATTTGGAACAGTAACTGTATATTTTGTCTGAAATAAACATAAAAATAAACAATAATAAACAATTTCTCCTACTACTTTACTCTCTCAGTTTTCCTCCGTATATACTCTTTTGCAGACCCCTCCCACCTTTTAGACCTTTTTTTAATTTTCTGGGACTTTCCATCTCAGACATGCCCAGGACATGACCAAACCTAGCTCCAGCCTGGGCTTAACAAAAGAAAAGGTCAATACTGCCATCTAGTGGCTTCTATTCGCATTACAGCTCCATTCCGACAGGGAAAAATTTTGACTCATAAAGGCAAAATTTTTCTTTACAATACAAAAATGGTTAAGTAGACACTTGTGTATATATACATATAATACAATATGCTCATATACTTGTGATATGTACACATACTCAAACACGGGATAAGCAATCAGCAATTACATTGTCAGTACCCTTTACATGCTTAATTTCCAAGTCAAACTCCTGTAAAATCAAACTCCAATTCAACAATCTCCGATTCTTGTTTTTCATCTTACTCAAAAACATTAACGGATTGTGGTCAGTGTACACAATCATTGGCTTTTGCCCTGTACAAACATAAACATCAAAGTGATGTAAAGGATAGAGCCAGAGCAGCTGGAACAGCTACTTCTCTTTTGTGGAATAGTTCTTTCGGTGGCGATTGAACTTCCTGGAGAAATATGCCACGGGATGCTCAATGTCATCAGAGTCACTTCTCTGTAGGAGCACAGATCTACAACCTTGGTCGCTTGCATCAACCGTGATGGAGAGCGATTTGTTGAAGTCAGGAGATTAGAGCACGGAGAAGTGACACAGCAGAGACTTCAGACGCTCGAAGGCTCTTTGGCATGCTTCATCCCAAGTGAACTTTACGCCTTTCTTCAGTTGGTTGGTGAGACTGAGAGCAATCTCAGCAAAGTTCGTGCAGAACTTGCGGTAGTACCCGATCATTCCAAGGAAGCAGCGCAAAGCTTTTTTTGTTGTCAGGAACTGGAAAGTCCAAAATGGCTTGGACTTTAGCATTTATGGGTGCCACCTTACCCTGGCCTATGATGTAGCCAAGATACGTGACAGTTGCACAACCAAAATCACTCTTGTTCAGGTTAACAGTCAGGTTAACCTGGGTCAAGCGCTAGAACAACGTGTCTACATCTTTCAGATGTTCTTCCCAGAAGTCACTTCAGGTGATCAGGTCGTCGATGTACGCACCGGTATGTGGCAATCCGGCGATTGTAGACTGTATCATCCTTTGGTACGTGACTTGGGCATTTTTCATGCCAAAGGGTAGGACTTCATACTGGTACAACCCAGAAGGTGTGGCAAAAGCAGAGATGCTCTTGGCCCTCTCAGTCAAAGGCACACACCAATAACCCTTCAAAATATCAATCTGAGTCAGAAACTTTGCTTGCCCGACTCTACCGATACAATCATCAATCCTAGATATTGGAAACACATCAGTTCTAGTTCCAGAATTGACTTTGCGATAATCTGTTCAGAATCTAGTACTTCCATCAGGTTTTGGAACTAGCGCACAGGGTGAACTCCAATCTGAGTTGGAGGGTCTGATAGTATTATGTTCTAACATGTACTCAACCTCTTTCTCAGCAATATATCTCTTTTCAGAATTCATCTGGTACGGATGCAGTTTTATTGGATTGGAAAATTCAATTCAATTCAAAATTCAAAAAATAATTTTACAATTTGTAATGCTAAATTTTCAATAAATGACTCACACAATGGTCTCTCCCGGACGAGCCCCCAATTTGTTATGTCCCCAATTTGTTATTACATTTACGACAGCAAGGGATGACAGACACAATTTTCAAACTCAAACACATTTAATTAAACAAAGACTTTTAACTATTCTACTATCTACTCTACTGACGAAGATTGATATATACAAGAAAAAAAAAAATTTCAGTCCCTTGAGATGGGGTTGCTTGGTGATGTCCTGGGTGAGGAAAATACTCCAACACACGCAAAAATCCACTAAAAACATAGGTCTTGAAAAGAGTGACAGGTCTGGTCACATGTATCCTTCTCCTTGCAATTTCTCCTACCACTCTACTGTCTCAATTTTCCTCCTTATATACTCTTTTGCAGACCCCTCTCACCTTTTAGGCCCTTTTTAATTCTCTGGGACTTTCCATCTCAGACAAGCCCAGGACATGCCCAAACCTAGCTCCAGTCTGGGCTTAACAAAAGAAAAGGTCAATACTGCCATCTAGTGGCTTCTATTCACATTACAGTGCGGCTCAGCAAAATGCACTATTTCAGAATTGAAAGATCAGTGGAAGTCTCTGAAAGCAGCTGTACCAAACAGGCAGCAAGACTAGCGGAATCTGTGGAATAAACCTGCTGTCGTTAGTTGAAACTGGATACAACTTTATCCCGAGATAAGGCCCGCGGATTGTGCTATCCCCTCTACATGCATACCACTTTTGCCTCGCTATCCGGGGGATAGTCTCTATCCTCCGGATAAGTCAATTATCCTGGCGTCATGCATACCGCCACAGGCGTCTTGCATATGGAACACGACAGTCACAGCAAGTCCCATGGAAACCACACCTGACAAAAATTATGGACTCACCACACTTGTTCATCCAGTATTTTTACATCATATCAAATAAATAAATCGCCAATATGACACAAAACAATGTTTTTATTAGTTTAACATTGAGGCTTCATGAAATACACTTCAAACAAATTACATTAAATTATATTAATCAATGGCAGTTATATCAATCAATAATCAGTTAAGAGGAGTACATTATGGAATCACTCACCATCTCAGTTCATATTTCAGATGTTATTTTGGGGGTTTCCTTTGTGTATTGCAAAATTAAGTGGCAAATCAGAAAATTAACCCTTGTGTGGTGTTAGGATTTTCTGCATCCCCTGGGGGTTTCAGCCCATAGCTCAGCCCCTGTGCCGGCTAGCGACATTCTGTTTCCACTGGAGGGAACTTGAGTATATCCTTTAGGTCACTGACCTACCACTAGCTTGCTGCAATCTGAGGGGGCGGAGCCTATTCAAAACGCGTTTATCCACGCCACCAGCCCCACTTCTCAGCCTCTGTGTGGGCTAGAGACACACTGTCTTCACTGGAGGGCTACTGGTGGGTTGCTGTGACGTCACTGACCCTCCCTATGATGACTCTGACCTGTATGGACACTGTATGGTGCACTCAGGGCTGTCCTTGTGGGGGGACAGTACTGCATGGATCATGTCTCTGGCACACACAGGGGCTTGATTGTGGGATATCATGTTGCGGGTGGCGTGGTAGCGAAGCCCCGCTCCCTTGGGTTAAGGGTGGTTGGGGACAGTAAAGTGCGCTCAGGGCTGTCCCTGTGAACCCCTCAATCCACACAGCATGTCTCTGGCACACACGATGGCTTGATTGAGGGATTCGTGTTGCGGGTGGCGTGGTAGTGAAGCCCCGCCCCCTCGGATCAAGGGTGGTTGTGGGACAGTACGGTGCACTCAGGGCTGTCCCTGTGAACCCCCTGGTGCATGCATCATGTCTCTAGCACACATAGGGGCTGGGTTATAGGATTCGTGTTGCGAAATGGCATGATAGCGAAGCCCCGCCCCCTTGGGTTAAGTTTGGTTGGGGACTATATATCCCCCACTCCACCCCCTGTTCAGGTATTCTTGTCTCTGGTAGAGGGAAGGCAGGTAAAGGCATGCAGCAACATTTTTGGTCCTATTCCAATGTTCACACTCAAGCTGTAGAGTAGACTACTGCCCTATTGTTTTACATTGGGGTCCTTTGGACCCAAACACCCTGTGTGTGATGTAAATGTGGAGGGGGGGTGTGGAGTGGGGGCTCCCCCCAAAAAAGTTATCCTCCATGTTCTTCACATAAAATAAGCCAAGGACACCGAGTTTCAGGTTGAAAAAAGTATTACTTGTATGATTTTTATTTTAGTAAAGATAGAAAATGGGTCCAAAAGACCCTTACATCACACAAGGGTTAAGAAGTTTTACCCATTAATTGGCCAATAATCACATTTGAAATTAGTTTGCTTTTTATAATACTTAAGTATTTTTAAAATAAGTTAGTTTTCCGGGACAAAGTGAAAAGCTTTTGTTTCGGAGAGAAAACTGCGGCTGTTAAATGGCGCATTATTTTCAGACATTTTCTCTCTCTCTCCCTCTCCTCATGATCTGTGTATCTCAGATGCTGTGGAGAATCTTTTGGGTGTTCCTGCTGCTCTGCACAGCACACAGGGTGACAGATCAGACTTCTGTGACAGCTCCCACAGCCAACACTGAAACCTACACCGCCTCAGGAACAATTATGACGACAGCTCCATCCTCGAACCCTGCAGTGACTACAGCAAGAAGTACTACTGCTGTTCCAGCTAGTCCGGCATCCACCACTGCAGCCACAGGCAGAACTACAGTGACCAATAACCCCGGCAGCACCAACACTATGATGACGACCATGAACAACCGCACCACAGTCGCCATGAACACCACATCTGCAGCCGGGAACATGCACAGTTCAGCACATGCTGCAACAGGCAAGAGCCCCACTGACACCCTCACTCACTTACTACAACTCCAATACTAACACCCCACACACATCCTCACTCACTTACTACAACTCCAATACGAACACCCCACTCACACCCTCACTCACTTACCACAACTCCAATACTAACACCCCACTCACACCCTCACTCTCTTACTACAACTCCAATACTAACACCCCACTCACACCCTCACTCACTTACCACAACTCCAATACTAACACCCCACTCACACCCTCACTCTCTTACTACAACTCCAATACTAACACCCCACTCACACCCTCACTCACTTACCACAACTCCAATACTTACACCCCACTCACACCCTCACTCTCTTACTACAACTCCAATACGAACACCCCACTCACACCCTCACTCTCTTACTACAACTCCAATACGAACACCCCACTCACACCCTCACTCACTTACCACAACTCCAATACTAATACCCCACTCA
This sequence comes from Gymnothorax reevesii, assembly GCA_029721435.1. Lineage (NCBI taxonomy): Eukaryota > Metazoa > Chordata > Actinopteri > Anguilliformes > Muraenidae > Gymnothorax > Gymnothorax reevesii. Next base: position 6,475,549 of record CM056579.1, on the reverse strand, counting down.
CACCCTCACTCTCTTACTACAACTCCAATACTAACACCCCACTCACACCCTCACTCACTAACCACAACTCCAATACTAACACCCCACTCACACCCTCACTCTCTTACTACAACTCCAATACTAACACCCCACTCACATCCTCACTCACTTTCTACAACTCCAATACAAACACGCCACTCACATCCTCACTCATTTACTACAACTCCAATACTAACACCCCACTCACACCCTCACTCGCTTACTACAACTCCAAAACTAACACCCCACTCACACCCTCACTCACTTACAACAACTCCAATACTAACACCCCACTCACATCCTCACTCACTTACTGCAACTCCAATACTAACAATCCTCACTCAATCACTACAACTCCAATTCTAACACCCCACTCACACCCTCAATCACTTACTACAACTCCAATACTAACACCCCACTCACACCCTCACTCTCTTACTACAACTCCAATACTAACACCCCACTCACACCCTCAATGACTTACTACAACCCCAATACTAACACCCCACTCACACCCTCACTCTCTTACTAAAACTCCAATACTAACACCCCACTCACACCCTCAATGACTTACTACAACCCCAATACTAACACCCCACTCACACCCTCACTCAATTACCAGAACTCCAATACTAACACCCCACTCACACCTTCACTCTCTTACTACAACTCCAAAACTAACACCCCACGCACATCCTCACTCACTTACTACAACTCCAATAATAACACCCCACTCACACCCTCTCTCACTTACTACAACTCCAATACTAACACCCCACTCACACCCTCACTCACTTACTACAACTACAATACTAACACCCCACTCACATCCTCACTCACTTACTACAACTCAAATACTAACACCCCACTCACACCCTCACTCTCTTACCACAACTCCAATACTAACACCCCACTCACACCCTCAATCTCTTACTACAACTCCAATACTAACACCCCACTCACACCCTCACTCACCTACTCCAACTCCAATACTAACAATCCTCACTCAATTACTAAAACTCCAATTCTAACACCCCACTCACATCCTCACTCATTTACTACAACTCCAATACTAACACCCCACTCACACCCTCACTCTCTTACCACAACTCCAATACTAACACCCCACACACACCCTCACTCACTTACTACAACTCCAATACTAACAATCCTCACTCAATTACTACAACTCCAATTCAAACACCCCACTCACACCCTCAATGACTTACTACAACTCCAATACTAACACCCCACTCACACCCTCAATGACTTACTACAACCCCAATACTAACACCCCACTCACACCCTCACTCACTCACTACAACTCCAATACTAACACCCCACTCATACCCTCACTCACTTACTACAACTCCAATACTAACACCCCACTCACATCCTCACTCACTTACTACAACTCCAATACTAACATCCTCACTCACACCTTCACTCACTTACTGCAACTCCAATACTAACATCCTCATTCAATTACTACAACTCCAATTCTAACACCCCACTCACACCCTCAATCACTCATTACAACTCCAATACTACCACCCCACTCACACTCTCACTCTCTTACTACAACTCCAATACTAACACCCCACTCACATCCTCACTCACTTACTACAACTCAAATACTAACACCCCACTCACATCCTCACTCACTTACTACAACTCCAATACTAACACCCCACTCACATCCTCACTCACTTACTACAACTCAAATACTAACACCCCACTCACATCCTCACTCACTTACTACAACTCCAATACTAACACCCCACTGACACCCTCACTCACTTACTGCAACTCCAATACTAACATCCTCACTCAATGACTACCACTCGAATTCTAACACCCCACTCACACCCTCAATCACTTACTACAACTCCAATACTAACACCCCACTCACACCCTCACTCTCTTACTACAACTCCAACACTAGCTCCCCACTCACATCCTCACTGACTTACTACAACCCCAATACTAACACCCCACTCACACCCTCTCTCACTGACTACAACCTCGATACTAACACCCCACTCACAGTCTCACTCACTTACTACAACTCCAATACTAACACCCAACTCACACCCTCACTCACTTACTACAACTCCAATACTAACACCCCACTGACACCCTCACTCACTTACTGCAACTCCAATACTAACATCCTCACTCACTTACTACAACTCCAATTCTAACACCCCACTCACACCCTCACTCACTTACTTCAACTCCAATACTAACACCCCACTCACACCCTCACTCTCTAACTACAACTCCAATACTAACACCCCACTCACACCCTCACTCTCTTACTACAACTCCAATACTAACACCCCACTGACACCCTCACTCACTTACTACAGCCCCAATAATAACACACCACTCACACCCTCACTCTCTTACTACAACTCCAACAATAGCACCCCACTCACACCCTCACTGACTTACTACAACCCCAATACTAACACCCCACTCACACCCTCTCTCACTGACTACAACCCCAATACTAACACCCCACTCACACTCTCACTCACTTACTACAACTCCAATACTAACACCCCACTCACACCCTCACTCACTTACGACAACTCCAATACTAACACCCCACTCACACCCTCACTCACTTACTACAACTCCAATACTAACACCCCACTGACACCCTCACTCACTTCCTGCAACTCCAATACTAAAATCCTCACTCACTTACTACAACTCCAATACTAACACCCCACTCACACCCTCTCTCACTTACTACAACTCCAATACTAACACCCCACTCACACCCTCACTCACTTACTACAACCCCAATACTAACACCCCACTCACACCCTCACTCACTTACAAAAACTCCGGTACTAACACCCCACTCATATCCTCACTCACTTACCCCAACTCCAATTCTAACACCCACCTCACACCCTTACTCACTTACCACAACACCAATACTAACACCCCACTCACACCCTCACTCACTTACCACTACTCCAATTCTAACACCCCACTCACATCTTCACTCACTTACTACAACTCCAATACTAACACCCATCTCACACCCTCACTCACTTACCACAACACCAATACTAACACCCCACTCACACACTCACTCACTTATCACTATTCCAATTCTAACACCCCACTCAGACCCTCACTCACTTACCACAAGACCAATACTAACACCCCACTCACACCCTCACTCACTTACTACAACTCCAATACTAACACCCCACTCACACCCTCACTGACTACAACTCCAATAGTACCACCCCACTCACACCCTCACTCACTTACCACAACTCCAATTCGAAAACCCCACTCACATCCTCACTCACTTACTAAAACTCCAATACTAACACTCCACTCACACCCTCACTCACTTACCACAACACCAATACTAACACCCCACTCACACCCTCACTCACTTACCACAACTCCAATACTAACACCCCACTCACACCCTCACTTACTACAACTCAAATACTAACACCCCACTCACACCCTCACTCACTTACTACAACTCCAATACTAACACCCCACTCACACCCTTACTCACTTACCACAACACCAATACTAACACCCCACTCTCACCCTCACTCACTTACCGCAACTCCAATTCTAACACCCCACTCACACCCTCACTCACTTACCACAACACCAATACTAACACCCCACTCACACCCTCACTCACTTACCACAACTCCAATACTAACACCCCACTCACACCCTCACTTACTACAACTCCAATACTAACACCCCACTCACACCCTCACTCATTAACTACAACTCCAATTCTAACACCCCACTCACACCCTCACTCACTTACCACAACTCCAATTCTAACACCCCACTCACACCCTCACTCACTTACCACAACACCAATACTAACACCCCACTCACACCCTCACTCACTTACTACAACTCCAATACTAACACCCCACTGACACCCTCTCTCACTTACTGCAACTCCAATACGAACATCCTCACTCACTTACTACAACTCCAATTCTAACACCCCACTCACACCCTCACTCACTTACTACTACTCCAACACTAACACCCCACTCACACCCTCACTCTCTTACTACAACTCCAATACTAACACCCCACTCACACCCTCACTCACTTACTACAACCCCAATACTAACACCCCACTCACACCCTCACTCACTTACTACAACTCCAATACTAACACCCCACTCATATCCTCACTCACTTACCACAACTCCAATTCTAACACCCCACTCACACCCTTACTAACTTACCACTACTCCAATTCTAACACCCCACTCACAGCCTCACTCACTTACCACAAGACCAATACTAACACCCCACTCACACCCTCACTCACTTATTACAACTCCAATACTAACACCCCACTCACACCCTCACTGACTACAACTCCAATACTAACACCCCACTCACACCCTCACTCACTTACCACAACTCCAATTCTAACACCCCACTCACATCCTCACTCACTTACTACAACTCCAATACTAACACTCCACTCACACCCTCACTCACTTACTACAACTCAAATACGAACACCCCATTCACACCCTCACTCACTTACTACAACTCCAATACTAACACCCCACTCACACCCTTACTCACTTACCACAACACCAATACTAACACCCCACTCACACCCTCACTCACTTACCACTACTCCAATTCCAACACCCCACTCACACCCTTACTCACTTACCACAACACCAATACTAACCCCCCACTCACATCCTCACTCACTTACCACAACTCCAATACTAACACCCCACTCACACCCTCACTTACTACAACTCCAATACTAACACCCCACTCACACCCTCACTCACTAACCACAACTCCAATTCTAACACCCCACTCACACCCTCACTCACTTACCACAACTCCAATTCTAACACCCCACTCACATCCTCACTCACTTACCACAACACCAATACTAACACCCCACTCACACCCTCACTCACTTACTACAACTCCAATACTAACACCCCACTCACACCCTCACTCACTTACTACAACTCCAATACTAACACCCCACTGACACCCTCACTCACTTACTGCAACTCCAATACTAACATCCTCACTCACTTACTACAACTCCAATTCTAACACCCCACTCACACCCTCACTCACTTACTACAACTCCAATACTAACACCCCACTCACACCCTCACTCTCTTACTACAACTCCAATACTAACACCCCACTCACTTACTACAACTCCAATACTAACACCCCACTGACACCCTCACTCACTTACTGCAACTCCAATACTAACATCCTCACTCACTTACTACAACTCCAATTCTAACACCCCACTCACACCCTCACTCACTTACTACAACTCCAATACTAACACCCCACTGACACCCTCACTCACTTACTGCAACTCCAATACTAACATCCTCACTCACTTACTACAACTCCAATTCTAACACCCCACTCACACCCTCACTCACTTACTACAACCCCAATACTAACACCCCACTCACACCCTCACTTACTACAACTCCAATACTAACACCCCACTCACACCCTCACTCACTTACTACAACCCCAATACTAACACCCCACTCACACCCTCACTTACTACAACTCCAATACTAACACCCCACTCACACCCTCACTCACTTACCACAACACCAATACTAACATTCCACTCACACCCTCACTCACTTACCACAACTCCAATTCTAACACCCCACTCACATCCTCACTCACTTACTACAACTCCAATTCTAACACCCCACTCACACCCTCACTCACTTACTACAACTCCAATACTAACACCCCACTGACACCCTCACTCACTTACTGCAACTCCAATACTAACATCCTCACTCACTTACTACAACTCCAATTCTAACACCCCACTCACACCCTCACTCACTTACTACAACCCCAATACTAACACCCCACTCACACCCTCACTTACTACAACTCCAATACTAACACCCCACTCACACCCTCACTCACTTACCACAACTCAAATTCTAACACCCCACTCACACCCTTACTCACTTACCACAACACCAATACTAACACCCCACTCACACCCTCACTCACTTACCACAACTCCAATTCTAACACCCCACTCACACCCTCACTCACTTACCACTACTCCAATACTAACACCCCACTGACACCCTCACTCACTTACTGCAACTCCAATACTAACATTCTCACTCACTTACTACAACTCCAATACTAACACCCCACTGACACCCTCACTCACTTACTGCAACTCCAATACTAACATCCTCACTCACTTACTACAACTCCAATTCTAACACCCCACTCACTTACTACAACTCCAATACTAACACCCCACTCACACCCTCACTCTCTTACTACAACTCCAATACTAACACCCCACTCACACCCTCACTCACTTACTCCAACCCCAATACTAACACTCCACTCACACCCTCACTTACTACAACTCCAATACTAACACCCCACTCACACCCTCACTCACTTACTACAACCCCAATACTAACACCCCACTCACACCCTCACTTACTACAACTCCAATTCTAACACCCCACTCACACCCTCACTCACTTACCACAACTCCAATTCTAACACCCCACTCACACCCTTACTCACTTACCACAACACCAATACTAACACCCCACTCACACCCTCACTCACTTACCACAACTCCAATTCTAACACCCCACTCACATCCTCACTCACTTACTACAACTCCAATACTAACACCCCACTCACACCCTCACTCACTTACCACAACACCAATACTAACACCCCACTCACACCCTTACTCACTTACCACTACTCCAATTCTAACACCCCACTCACACCCTCACTCACTTACTACAACTCCAATACTAACACCCCACTCACACCCTCACTCACTTACCACAAACACCAATACTAACACCCCACTCACACCCTCACTCACTTACCACTACTCCAATTCTAACACCCCACTCACACCCTCACTCACTTACCACAAGACCAATACTAACACCCCACTCACACCCTCACTCACTTACTACAACTCCAATACTAACACCCCACTCACACCCTCACTGACTACAACTCCAATACTAACACCCCACTCACACCCTCACTCACTTACCACAACTCCAATTCTAACACCCCACTCACACCCTCACTCACTTACCACTACTCCAATTCTAACACCCCACTCACACCCTCACTCACTTCCCACAACACCAATACTAACATTCCACTCACACCCTCACTCACTTACCACAACTCCAATTCTAACACCCCACTCACATCCTCACTCACTTACTACAACTCCAATACTAACACCCCACTCACACCCTCACTCACTTACCACAACACCAATACTAACATTCCACTCACACCCTCACTCACTTACCACAACTCCAATTCTAACACCCCACTCACATCCTCACTCACTTACTACAACTCCAATTCTAACACCCCACTCACATCCTCACTCACTTACTACAACTCCAATACTAACACCCCACTCACACCCTCACTCACTTACTACAACTCCAATACTAATACCCCACTCACACCCTCACTCACTTACTACAACTCCAATACTAACACCCCACTCACACCGTTACTCATTACCACAACACCAATTCTAACACCCCACTCACACCCTCACTCACTTACCACTACTCCAATTCTAACACCCCACTCACACACTCACTCACTTACCACAACACCAATACTAACACCCCACTCACACCCTCAATCATTTACTACAACTCCAATACTAACACCCGACTCACACCCTCACTTACTACAACTCCAATACTAACACCCCACTCACACCCTCACTCACTTACTACGACTCCAATACTAACACCCCACTCACACCCTCACTCACTTACTACAACTCCAATCCAATCTTTGGGGAATCCAATCGGTGATCCAATTAATGGTTTATCCCGGTAGAACCTCCAATTTGTTATGACTTGAAAATCACAACAAAGAAAACCCAGCAATAAAAACTTAAACAAATTTATTCTTCACTGAAAAAGAAAAACTTCTCCAAACTAGAGCTGCAAGCAGTTATGAAAGGGGGCCAAGCCTACCCACGCGACTTGGCCCCCAGGTCTCACCAAGCCCACGGAATGCAAATAGCTGTATTTCTTTACCAGGAGGTGCATTGACTCAATATCATACTCCCCAAATTTCGTGCGAATCCGATCAACTTTCATGTCACTTGATTTTTCCCTATTGATAGCGCTCATTATCTGCCAATTTTGGCCAAATTTAGCAGAGAGCCTCTGATTGACCTCGGCAGCAAGTGAAAAGAGTTTGATCTTGATAGCTTTGACTTTGACACAAATATACAACAATATCTATTTTTTAGCTAGCAGAAAAAAATGGTTTCTTTATAAGTTCCGTATTTTTAGGAGTAGCAAAATTCTTTTGATAACTTTTGATCAAGCAGGTCTGCAGATTATATGTGCAAATTTTCGCGTTTGAAAAAGTAGGTTTTTGATATGTAGTGACGTAGAAAGAAAAATATGCTGTGAGAGTGGGCGTGGCCAATGTCAGTGTCTATTTAGGGAACACAAGATGTAAAGTTTATGAAGATATGATTAAAAATATGAAAGTTACAGGGCAAAATGCATTTGCATCCGTTACAGTGCCACCTTGTGGAGTAGACATGCAATTTTTGGTATGGTTGGTCTGTGTGATATTCTATACATACCCTGTAAATTTCTCAGCCCTCAGCATTACACAACAAACTTAATTTCAGCTTATCTTGTAATAAGCCACGCCCACTTTGACCAGTCATGATCCCCTTCAAGATATGGCCTCAGCAGTGAGCCAGCATCATACCCACCAAATTTGGAAAAAATCGGTCTCGCCATTTAAGAGATATAAATTTCCCACCTTTGCAGTGCCCCCTAGTGGCCAACATTCGCCAAATTGGGAAGATACCTCAACAGTCCCATGCCAACCAAAGATCTCAGATTTGGTGTTGTTACCATTCATTTTGGCCGAGATATGCAAATTTTAGCGTTTTTATAGCTAGTTAGAAAATTTTATTTGTAAATAATTTCCGCATACTTTGACCGAACAAAATTCTTTTGATAACTTTAGATCAGGTTAAGCTGTAGAGTGAACCTGCCAAATTTCACACTGATTGGACCAAATCCCAAGAAGGAGTTCTAAAAAGTAGGTTTTCCTGTTTTTGCGATTTTGCAAACAAAATTACAGGCAGGAATGGGCGTGGCCTAGCTCATGTGATTCAGGGCTATTCAAGGAATCTGGTGATATGAGGTTTTTTAAAGTGCGACACATGGTGTTATAGCCCAAAAGGCATTGCCCTCAGCTATAGCACCCCCTGCTGTTGGACATATGAGAATATGTAAATGGCGGCTCAGGTGAGTGCAGGATTCTGGACCAACCCTCCAAATTGCACCAACCTTCCTTGCACAATTTAGCCTGCAGCAACACTTTTACCAACGGAAAAATAAAAATAATAATAATAATAATAATAATAAAAACCTGAACAAAAACAATAGGGTTTCTAGCACCGCTTAACCATATGCGTTTCCCGAGCCTCGCGGGTTTGGCCCCCTAATAATCCACTGTTCAATCCTCTAATAACACTCAAATGCCACAAATTAACTCTGTTACCAAAACAAAAACTCTGCCTCTGCTCTGCTCTTGGTGACCGAAATCACAGCATTTACAAAACCCAAAACCAGTGAAGTTGGCACATTGTGTAAATCGTAAATAAAAACAGAATACAATGATTTGCAAATCCTTTTCAACCTATATTCAACTGAGTACACTGCAAAGACAAGTTACTTAATTTTCGTACTGGTAAACTTTTTAATTTTTTGCAAATATGAGCTCATTTGGAATTTGATGCCTGCAACATGTTTCAAAAAAGCTGGCACAAGTGGCAAAAAAGACTAAGAGAGTTGAGGAATGCTCATCAAACACTTATTTGGAACATCCCACAGGTGATCGGGCTAATTGGGAACAGGCGGGTGCCATGATTGGGCATAAAAGCAGCTTTCCTGAAATGCTCAGTCTTTCACAAACTAGGATGGGGCGAGGGTCACCACTTAGTGAACAAATGCATGAGCTGAATGTCGAACAGTTTAAAAACAACATTCCTCGAGCTATTGCAAGAAATTTAGGGATTTCATCATCTACGGTCCGTAATATCATCAAAAGGTTCAGAGAATCTGGAGAAATCGCTTCACGTAAGCGACAAGGCCGAAAACCAACATTGAATGCTCGTGACCTTCGATCCCTCAGGCGGTACTGCATCAAAAACCAACATCAGTGTGTAAAGGACATCACCACATGGGCTTCACTTCAGAAAACCACTGTCAGTAACTACAGTTCGTCGCTACATCCGCAAGTGCAAGTTAAAACTTTACAATGCAAAGCGAAAGCCATTTATCAACAGCACCCAGAAATGCCGCCGGCTTCGCTGGGCCCAAGCTCATCTAAGATGGACTGATGCAAAGTGGAAAAGTGTTCTGTGGTCTGACGAGTCCACATTTCAAATTGCTTTTGGAAACTGTGGACGTCGTGTCCTCCGGACCAAAGAGGAAAAGAACCATCCGGACTGTTATAGGCGCAAAGTTCAAAAGCCAGCATCTGTGATGTATGGGGGTGTATTAGTGCCCAAGGCATGGGCAACTTACACATATGTGAAGGCACCATTAATGCTGAAAGGTACATACAGGTTTTGGAGCAACATATGTTGCCATCCAAGCATCGTCTTTTTCATGGACCCCCCTGCTTATTTCAGCAAGACGATGCCAAGCCACATTCTGCACGTGTTACAACAGCATGGCTCCGTAGTAAAAGAGTGCGGGTACTAGACTGGCCTGCCTGTAGTCCAGACCTGTCTCCCATTGAAAATGTGTGGCGCATTATGAAGCGTAAAGTATGACAACGGAGACCCCGGACTGTTGAACAACTTGAGCTGTACATCAAGCAAGAATGGGAAAGAGTTCCACCTGAAAAGCTTCAAAAATTGGTCCCCTCAGCTCCCAAACGTTAACTGAGTGTCGTTAAAAGGAAAGGCGATGTAACACAGTGATAAAAAGTCCCCTGTGCCAACTTTTTTGCAATGTGTTGCTGCCTTTAAATTCTAAGTTAATGATTATTTGCAAAAAAAAAAAAAAGTTTCTCAGTTTGAACATTATACATCTTCTCTTTGCAGTGTATTCAAATGAATATAAGTTGAAAAGTATTTGCAAATCATTGTATTCTGTTTTTATCTACAATTTACATAACGTGCCAACTTCACTGGTTTTGGGTTTTGTATATAGACTAGCAATATTCTGGAAAGATCTATAGGATTTGTGGGTAATCCCGCCTCCTCCAGGCAGGAAGATGCCAGAAGCTTCTAGAAAGCACTGGTCTATTACAAATGTTATTACATCAGATCATGTTTTGCTACAAACACACCACCAGAGGGTACTGGTGAACAAAACAAATAGCTGACGAGCAGGGCAGCAAAAACAGCATGTAACAAATCTCCATTTACAAATGATATACAATGCTGTACATAAAATACTGATACATAACATCATGGAGCAGTCCACTGACTCAGCAGCGGTTATGGAGCAGTCCAACGACTCAGGAGCAATCATGGAGCTGTCCATTGACTCAGCAGTGGTCATGGATCAGTCCAATGACTAAGGAGCAATCATAGAGCAGTCCAATGACTCAGGAGCGGTCATGGAGTAGTCCAATGTCTCAGGAACAGTCATGGAGTAGTCCAATGACTCAGTAGTGGTCATGGAACAGTCCAATGACTCACGAGCAGTCATGGAGCATTCCAATGATTCACAGGCAGTCATGGAACAGTGCAATTACTCAGGAGCAGTCATGGATCAGTCCAATGAGTCAGGAGCAGTCATGGAGCAGTCCTTTGACTCAGGAGCAGTCATGGATCAGTCCACTGATTCAGGAGCAGTCATGGAGCAGTCCAATGACACAGGAGCGGTCATGGATCAGTCCAATGACTCAGGAGCAGTCATGGATCAGTCCACTGACTCAGGAGCAGTCATGGACCAGTCCAATGACTCAGGAGCAGTCATGGAGGAGTCTAATGACTCAGATGCGGTCATGGAGCAGTCCATTGACTCAAGAACAGTGATGGAGCAGTCCAATGACTCACTGGCAGTCATGGAGCAATGCCATGACTCAGGAGAGATCATGGAACAGTCCAATGATTCACGAGCAGTCATGGAGCATTCCAATGACTCACAAGCAGTCATGGAACAGTGCAATTACTCAGGAGCAGTCATGGATCAGTCCAATGAGTCAGGAGCAGTCATGGAGCAGTCCAATTACTCAGGAGTGGTTATGGAGCAGTCCAATGAATCTGGAGCAGTGATGGAGCAGTCCTTTGACTCAGGAGCAGTCATGCATAAATCCACTGACTCAGGAGCAGTCATGGAGCAGTCAAATGACACAGGAGCGGTCATGGGGCCGTCAAATGACTCAGTACCAGTCATGGATCACTCCAATGACTCACAAGCATTGATGGAACAGTCCAACACTCGCTGACAGTCATGGAGCAGTGCAATGACTCAGGTGTGGTCATGGAGCAGTCCAATGACTCACAGGCAGTCATGGAGCAGTGCTATTACTCAGGAGCAATCATGGATCAGTCCAGTGACTCCGGAGCAGTAATGGAGCCGTCCAATGACTCGGTAGCGATCAGGGAACAGTCCAATGACTCAGGAGTGGTCATGGAGCTGTTTTATGACTCAGGAGCGGTCAGGGAGCTGTCCAATGACTCAGGAGCAGTCATGGATCAGTCCAATGACTCAGGAGCGGTCATGGAGTTGTCCAATGACACAGGAGCGGTCATGGAGCCATCCAATGACTCAGGAGCAGTCATGGTGCCATCCAATGACTCAGAAGTGGTCATGGATCAGTACAATGACTCACGAGCATTCATGGAACAGTCCAATGACTCACTGACAGTCATGGAGTAGTGCAATTACTCAGGAGCAGTCATGGATCAGTGCAATGACTCGTGAGCAGTCATGAAGCTGTCGAATGACTCGCCAGCAGTCTTGGATCAGTCCAATGACTCCGGAGCTGTCATGGATCAGTGCAATGACTTGCGAGCAGTCATGGAACAGTCCAATGACTCAGGAGTGGTCATGGAGCTGTCCAATGACTCACCAGCAGTCATGGAGCAGTCCAATGACTCAGGAGCGGTCATGGAGCCGTCCAATGACACAGGAGCGATCATGGAGCTGTCCAATGACTCAGAAGCAGTCATGGAACAGTCCAATGACTCACGAGCATTGATGGAACAGTCCAATGACTCACTGACTGTCATGGAGCAGTGCAGTGACTCAGGTGCGGTCATGGATCAGTCCAATGACTCAGTAGCAGTCATACATTTACTGAGGGGGGAGATGAACAGAGTATGCACTTACTGAGGGGGGAGATGAACAGAGTATGCACTTACTGAGGGGGGAGATGAACAGAGTACGCACTTACTGAGGGGGGAGATGAACAGAGTACGCACTTGCTGAGGAGGGAGATGAACAGAGTACGCAATTACTGAGGGGGGAGATGAACAGAGTACGCACTTACTGAGGGGGGAGATGAACAGAGTACGCACTTACTGAGGGGGGAGATGAACAGAGTACGCACTTACTGAGGGGGGAGATGAACAGAGTATGCACTTACTGAGGGGGGAGATGAACAGAGTACGCACTTACTGAGGGGGGAGATGAACAGAGTACGCACTTACTGAGGGGGGAGATGAACAGAGTACGCACTTACTGAGGGGGGAGATGAACAGAGTACGCACTTACTGAGGGGGGAGATGAACAGAGTATGCACTTACTGAGGGGGGAGATGAACAGAGTACGCACTTACTGAGGGGGGAGATGAACAGAGTACGCACTTACTGAGGGGGGAGATGAACAGAGTACGCACTTACTGAGGGGGGAGATGAACAGAGTACGCACTTACTGAGGGGGGAGATGAACAGAGTACGCACTTGCTGAGGGGGGATCAGGAGTGACGATGCATCTTTCGACCTCCTCTTCCTTGGGAGATCACAGTGGTTACGGTGACGTTTAATCCGGCTCGGTGTTCAGAAAGGGTCGGCGGTCCCATCGAAGTCTGCAGCACTCAGTTCAGTCCCTCCCCTTCCTTTGCTGACGTTGATGTGTGTATTTTTGTTGTAGGCTGTCTAGGACCAAGGAATGACAGGTCACTGAAGGGTAACATTCACAAAAGACTTAAATATATATATTGTATAGATGCGGAAAAAAAACCCCAAAAAATACTGTATAAAAAAACAATTTATCAACCCAGTGCTTGAATTTCATCTATTATTCTAGGTTTTTTTTTTTGAGGGGAAAATGTTCGGACATTAGACAAGAGAAAATAGGGAAAAATGATGAATGAAAAGGAGTGGTGAAATGCAATTCATGCTTTTTTTCAAAAGCATTCTACTGGATTTTAGCCTGTTTCTCTTCCTCTGAAACCAGGATCCCTTCATATACAGTTTTCTCCACCTTTGCTGTTTTTGTTTGTTTTAGGGTAATGTTTGTTTGATACACTATAATTTCACAAAGAACTTTTACAAAATTGCTCATTTCATATGAACAAATAGTTCAAAAAATTTCGAGTAATGTTTCCCTGCGAAAACTTGCAAACAATTTGGGGATTTCATCATCTGCAGTACATAATGGGCCGGATCTACTAAGATCCCAATTTGAGTGTACTAATTTGCGCGTGCAATCTAGAATTTTGCGTGTGGGGCTGAACCGTGGTTTGCAGGTGATTTACTAAGAGTGATTGCGCAAATGGCAACAGGGGCAAACGTGTTGGACACACCCTATTTAAATGAGGGCTTTGCGTGTTTCATGGTTTGCAGCATGGAGAGTTTGGAGAGAAGAAAGCGCAAAATGAAATTCGACCCTATGGAATTAGAGGTGTTGGTAGATGAAGCCAATAAACACGTGAATGAGCTACAGCAAAGAAATCTGACTGTCGCACAAAGGAACGCCATATGGGCAGAAATCTGTGAAAAAGTAAATGCTGTGGGTAAAACGATGCGAACAGTGAATGAAGTGAAAAGACGATATCAAGATATCCGAAGACGAACAAAAGAAAAATTGGCGTATAATAAAACATCTGCAAAGAAAACAGGTGGGGGCACAGTGGATGAGATGACTCTGACCAGCATTGAGGAACAGGTGCAGTTAACGTTCTGCGAGACGCAAGTCACTGGAATTGCCGGGTATGACACACTGGACCAAACAGCAGAACAAGGTAGGCGCACAATAATACTGTATAAACACACTTTTTCTGAAAAGATATTTATTTAGTAAGTGAAAAATGAATGTACCTCCTGTGGTTACATTTCGCTGTCCTTAAACTCAAATCCCAAACAAAAAAAAATTTTTTTTTTACATGTAGAATCTTCAGCAGAAGTCCAGCCATCCACCTCAAATCCCCCCAGAGCAGCCGCCACCCCTGCAGAGCCTCGAAAGGGTCCCGAGGACATTGATCTGGAGTTGCTGGAGGAACAAAAGAAACAGTCTGCAGCCATTCAGACAATTGCACAGGAGATGCGAGCGGCGTCATCGTTGGCACGGGCGGCAAGGCGCGATACTCAGGCCATTGCCACGCACTGCAGACAGATGGTCAGCGCAGTATCTGCCCTGACGATGGCCGTCAATTCTGTGGCAAGAGGGCTACGGGAAGGGATGCAGGCAATGACTGCCCTCAATCCAGGTGGAGAAGCGGGCCGACCGAGTCCCACAGCGACAGCTAGGTAGCCGGGCACCGGAGAGGGAGGAGAGGTGCGTATGACGGGCAAGATCCACCTGCGTAAAAGGAAACACAAATGATACATTCAACTGTCACGTTTAAGTTGTCTTTTATTGGCTGTGAATATTTTTTTTGTATAAAATTGGCTATATGATGAAGAACTGTTTTTTTTTTCATTTTTTTCCACCATAAATGTTAAGACTATAGCCTAATACATTTTCTGACTGAAACAATGTGTCTTTAATATGATTTTGCGGGACTTAACATAATTAGACGTGAATGAGTATTTCGTTTGATAATGTTTGGAATTCAGAAAGTGATTTCAGTCTTTTTTTCAATAAATGTTGATTTGCTTAACTTTGCAATGTTCTGCAGTTTGTTGGGTCACACTAGCCAGAGGGAACGGCATTGTATTGCAATCTAAAACGCATTATTGAATGAAAATAGAAAAATGCACATACCAAACAGCTCACAAGAAGTGACTTCGAATGAGATTGCTGCGTGTCTGCATCCCTGCAGCATTGGGTTGTTGCTCCATACAGGGGGGCAGGTCGGCATTCTCCTCCGGCATGGCCTCATGCTCCAGCCCGTGTTGCTTGGCGATGTTATGTAGCATGCAGCAGGTCACTACAATCTGGGCCACTTTTTCTGGCCTGTACAGCAGTGCTCCACCAGTGTGATCCAAACAACGGAACCTGCTCTTCAGGATTCCGAAGGTGCGCTCCACAATATTCCGTGTACGGATATGGGCCTCGTATCTTATTTCTCCGGCAGTGGTCGGGTTGAGAACAGGTGTCAGGAGGAAGAGGTGTAGGGGGTATGCACTGTCACCTGAACAAAACATATGAATCAATGTGAAACATGCTCTTGTTTTTAATTAAATAAATTAGGATAAGGATTTTACAAATTGACTCACCTACAAGCCAGGCATCTCCAAACTCGCCATCTCGCTACTTGGAAAACAGAACTGTCTCTCAGAATAAAAGAATCATGTACTGACCCGGGATATTTTGCCACAACGTTGGAAATGATGCCTTTGGCATCACAAAGGTACTGCACATTCAATGAATGCGTGTGTTTGCGATTTCTGTACACGTGCTCAGTGTCTGCGGGGGGCACAAGCTGCACATGGGTGCAGTCAATCGCCCCTATAACTCTAGGAAATCCAGCTACTGCTAAAAAAACCTTGTTTGGTCTCATTCAATAAGTGCTGAGTGCGTGGAAACCTAATGAACTTGGCCATCCGGCACGACATGGCATTTAGGACTTCAGACAGCACATCTGAAAAACGGGATTGGGAGATCCCAGCTGTAATAGCTACCGTACGCTGGAATGACCCAGATGCAAAAAAATGCAAACTTGCAAGGAGTTTTGTCATTGCAGGTATTGCGTGACTCCTTCTCGTGGCTGGCTCCAAATCCTCTCTGAGTTCCTCCAACAGTTCCAAAATGGCAGTGCTGGATAGGCGATATGTTTTAATGATTTTTTCCTCGTTCATTCCAAAAACGTTCACACGAGGGTGAAAAATGCATTCTCTGCGTCTCCTTTCATGATTTCGATGTCTCCTTCTTGCGACAATAACTGTAGACGTGTGCGCAATTACGCATACAAACAGTTTGCACCTCCTTTTGACACGTGTTAAAATATAGACGCAGATTTTATTAGCAAAATTTCTTTCAGGTTTGATAAATCAATTTGTGCGTGATAAATTAATATATTTACATTTTCTCCTCCCAACACACGCACGTGTAAACGCCCCATATTGCATATTCATTGTGGCAGACGTACTAACTGGATGCAGACGTGCTATTTTGCACCTTTGAAAGAGGCAACCCTTACTGTGCACTGTTAGTAAATCAGCTTGTACATTTTTTTGCGTGTGCAATGAGTTTGCACACGTTTTTATACACGCAAAGCTTTTGTAGATCCGGCCCAATGTCTATAAAGGATTCAGAGAATCCGGCGATCTCTGCATGCAAGGGACACGGCTAAAAACGAATCTTGAGCGACTGACCTTCAGAGCGTCAGGTGGCACAGCAGGAAAGACAGATGGGTATCTGTGGAGAAAATCACTGCACACTCCTTAAATCCACTGCTACAAGACCCAGTTCATCACTGTGTCCACAAATGCAAGTTAAATTTCTACCACATAAAGATGTAACCTGATATGATCAAGTGCTGCGGCCTATTCTGGGCCTGAGCTCCCTAAGATGGACTCGTCTGATGGGGTTTTTAAAACACAAAAGTCAACAAGTATCATTGCTTTTAAAAAACAATTATATGCCTTGTAGAAGCCAATAATGTAATAACAGCCAATAACGTAATAACAGCCGATAACGTAATAAATTTGCCCTTTTTGAAATGTAATAGGGCGATAACGTAATAACTGGCCAATAACGTAATAAAAGTCCTGAAACGATAACGTAATAACTTTTGGCCAATAACGTAATAATTTATTACGTTATTGGCTGCTTATTACGTTATTGGCCTGATAAAAGAAAAAACTTTGCAAATGTAATAAGTGAGCCAATAAAGTTATAATATATATATCTGTGATAAAATCTGTCACTTGCGCTGTTTGCAAACATAGACAATGGGAAGATATGAAATATGTATAACATGTAACTCACTCTTGAAAACAGTAAAACAAATTTCACTCTTAAGGATTTTTGATTTCCCATAATTGACCACTAGATGACAATGGTGTGATTAACTTTCTTCAGTTGTCCACATTTCATTGCTTCCTATCCAGCACACATGGTGAGAGGTAAGCAGTGATGAATTTTCTTTGATGAACAGTTGATTTTGTTAAAATTCTTGAATGTACCACACAAACTGTCTTACATAGTTAGTGCAAGAGGATATAACATTATTGAGAGTGTATTCAAAGTTAACTGACAACAGCTCGCTAACTGTTGGCTAGCTATTAGCATCATTAACTCTTACAGTTTGCTAATATCAGGGCCTATCAACCTTTTAGAACTCGGCTGGTACGCTGGCAATGCCATGCAACAGCGTCTGTACTTTGTAGAATATCTCTGGAACCACACAACACACTTACTGGGGAAAATTGCTATCACTACTGCTATTAGTTTCATTGTGTGGATCCTGAGATATTCTACAAAGTACCGACGATGTTGTGTGGGAGCGCCGGCGCACCAGCAGAGTCCTAATTAAATGAAAAGTGTGTGAATAACTTTGTATTGCCCTTGAACTAAATCTTTGGAGCTCTTGCCTGCTGTTGTACATATACGTTACACCATTTAATATTCAGAATTTACAGTTTAAAGAAAAGTATGACACGCCTTAATCTTTAACACAATTGTATGTATTTCACAGATCTGCAATGATGAAAATACTGCAAACAATCTTTGTCCTCTCCTGTATCATCTGGGGATGTGCAGGACATGGACAGAGACAGATGTCAGATGACAGTTATGATGTGATACTCAGTGCACTCATGTGGGAATTCAATATTCCTGTAGCAGAGAGAACAAGGATCCAGCGTGCTGCACTTATTCGACTGTGGTGGAATAGGCAACATTATGCCCTCGGTGAGGATGGCCAGACAATTACATACAACGGAAAACTGGTAGCTAGGAAGTCAACTATCGCTGCAGTTGTGAACAAGGCTCTCGATGAAACTAAAGGTTCTGGTGCAAGAAAACTGAACATACAACTTCGGGAAGAATACTCTGGCATCAGTCGAGCTAGTATTCAAGACTCATTGGACAGATCAAGACGCTACCAATTGCATAAGGCTGCCTTTGAAAACAAACCCATTCCAAAATCCATTAAAGCCAAATCAGTTCAAGTTCGTCACCAAATAGACCTGCTTGACATGGGTAAATGGAGAGTCAAGCATGCTAGAGCTACGTATCGGTACATCCTGACGATAATAGATGTATTTAGCAGATACACCTGGCTAAGACCACTGAAGAGTAAACACAGCACTGAGATTGCCAGACATCTTGAGGACATTTACACTGAGCATGGTCCATCGAAGGTTATACAGCATGATCAAGGAAAGGAATTCAAAGGAGCAGTAAAAAAACTCATGGAATCCCTTCAGGTGAAAATAATTCAGAGCTCGCCATATCATCCCCAGAGCCAGGGTAAAGTGGAGAGAAGCCACCGTGTAGAAAAAGATGATGTACGACTTAGTCAACTATCAACAAGGAGGAATCAACTGAGTCCAACATTTACCAACATATGCCAGGATAATGAATGAAGATCCAAAGGAGGTTTTGAGCTGGATGTCTCCTTTTCAGGTGTACTATGGAAGAAAAAGTCACAGATTGTCCAACAGGTTAACCTGTTCCTCAGCTGAATTTCCTGAAGAGCAATGTCTACCACAACATCAAACACTGCCCACCCAAAAGCATAGGCTTTTGTTTGAAGATAAGCGAATAAAGATTAGGAGAAGGGCACAAAAGGCAACACAGCACTGCGCACAGCCAATGACTTTATCCAGAAGTCATAAACCCTCTGTATATAGGGTAAATGACAATGTGTTGGTCAGAGTGAAGAGTGGTAATCACAGAGTTTCAAAAAAACATTTTGTAACTCCAGGTTTAGTTGTGAAAAGAAACCTAAAGTTGCACAAATATAAGGTTCAGTTCCATATGCCAAATAGCCCCACTGCAACACAAAAGTGGTTTTCAGTGTCTAATGTCACCAGTGTAACAAGACGAGAAGAAAAGCAGCGCCCAAAGTCTCAGCCCAAAATAGTCCAACAGATGCACCTGCGAATTCCTTATACACATGAGGACAGATTGGAGTATTTTGAATCATCAAACCTGAAGATTCACTTTGACCCGATGCCAGATGGCAGTTGCCAATTTGGTTCTATTGCTGACCAGTTGAGCCCTATTGGAATTTTCCGCTCTGCATCACTATTGCGCAAAGATATTGTGGCAGATTTCACACTTCATCCGTATGGAATCGATGGGACACCCCTTTCAGAGTATGTCGAGGGGACATGGGCAGATTACCTACAGAGGATGGCACTAGATGGCACATATGGTGACCACCTCACTGTTCAAAGAGCATCACTGATATTCAATGTTCAGTTTCTTATTCTCTCAACTCTTGGTTCAGAGGCAGCCTCTGTTATCTCACTAACTGGTTGTTTTTGTGATAGCTTGCCTGTCTTGGTTCTTGGCCATTTTGCTGAAGGACACGGGGAATATTATGTTAGTTTAGAGGGACCAATATTTCATTATATTCAGGCCATTCAGGAGTCTGAGATGAATCGAGTGTCTCTTGGAAATAACTCCCAACCTGGCCATCTATCTGACACTGAACCCAGCCCGACATGTATGTTTAACACTGAATCCGGCCCTGTGTCTGATGTTGAAGATGGCCCACAGTCTAACACTGAACCCGGCCCTGTGTCTGACGTTGAAGATGGCCCACTGTCTAACACTGAACCCGGCTCTGTGTCTGTTGTTGAAGATGGCCCACTGTCTGACGCTGAACCCTGCCCTACATGTATCTCTGACAATGAACCTGTCCCTATGTTTGATGTTGAAGTTCAATCTATGGCCAACACTTTGCCAGCATCCCTCACCATGTCAGTCAATGAACCTCCATATCTACCCACAGAAGTCCTGTCAATGATCATTGCCTGTTCTCTCAATCAAGACATGTCCATGTTAGGAATGTTCAATCATGTCTCAGTCTTGTTCCGCAACCTTGCTGCACCATTTCATCCTCATATTCACATCAGAGAGAGGCTTGCTGAGAATTTGGAACCCTAGAAAAGTAACAACTGTACAATAAGCGTTATGAAACTCTACAAGGCTGCTGGACGTGGCAGTGGTATCAGCACACGTCTTAAAGAGCTGTTTAGCAAGGACAGTAGATGGATGAAAGCCTGGATTGTGTTAAGTCATGTGGCCTTTGGCCAGTACAAAATTAAGGACATCTACTGGAAGAAGAACTGACCTGTTTTAGTTGGTGTTTTTTCTTTTTCAGGTTAGCAAATAATTTTAATTAATTGTTTTTTTATGATGAATGTTTAGCTCTTTAAAAAAGTGACAATTGTGCAAAGTTATTTTGAAACTCATGCTATATGTTTTAATTTACAGTTCAGGGTCTTGAAAGAAGTTAAAAACTGAAACCAGCAGATTTCGACATTTCAGTTATTTAAGAAAAGGACAGGATATCCTTAATGCTTTCCTGATTCTTTCCAATTGTTACAAAGTTTAATTGTTTAATAAAGCTTACATTTTTCTTGGCCAACCTGTGTGGTCATTTTATTTGAGAATACGTCATCCTCAAAGAGGCATAGTTTTCATATTAAAGGTCTACATGCAATAGATGAATTGTCTGAGTTTATAAACAAAAGCGTTGGAGGCACAGACTGAGGAAGAGACTGAGAGAAGATTTATTTTCACAGTTATATCCAATTATAAGTTCAATAAAATATTTATATTAAATGACATACTATATTATTGGCTCAGTTATTACATTTGCAAAGTTTTTTTCTTTTATCAGACCAATAACGTAACAAGAAGCCAATAACGTAATAAATTATTACGTTATTGGCCAAAAGTTATTACGTTATCGTTTCAGGACTTTTATTACGTTATTGGCCAGTTATTACGTTATTGTGCCTATTACATTTAAAAAAGGGCAAATTTATTACGTTATCGGCGGTTATTACGTTATCGGCTGTTATTACATTATTGGCTTCAACATGCCTACATAACACAGCGAACTTACTGAGTAAGGTATTTTTTTATATATGAGGCACGAAACAGTTATTTTGAAACCGATTTTGATTTAGTTGCTCAGTACTTGCTTACCTGAGAGCTCATTTGCACTCCTAGGTTATTCTCAAAAGCTCTTCATTGCCGCTGCATTAATACTATTCCGTCAGTAGGGGGCTAAAATTCCTCCACAGCAATGTAAAAGGTTCGTTGCTTGTTGTTGCAAATGTTTGGTTGCAGTTGTTGCACAACCAGTTATGAGGTTTCGGGGTCAATTATTTTTTCACAAGGGTGATACAGGCTTTGAGTAACTCTTTACCTTCAGTAAATGGAATCAGCATTTAAAAGCTGTGTTTACTCATGTCTGTGTCTCATATTACAATTAGTTGTATGATCTGAAACATTTTAGTATGACAAATAAGCAAGAACAGAAGAATTTAGGAAGGGGGCATATACTTTTCACAAGGCTGCAGGTCAGCAGTGTGTTCATGTCCGTATTCTAAGGTGTGTGTGTGTGTGTGTTTGCACTCTTAGGTGTGTCCGTGTGCACTGCCCTTTTGTGGTTCCTCTGGACCTGCTGATGGAGCTGAGGCATGAAGAAAAGGGCTCATGAGGGGAACGGCTGAATGGACTGTGATTGGCTGTTCAGAAGGATATCAATCTTGAAATCATGTTCCATGAACAACGCTTAAAAAAATAATTATTTCTCCAGTGTTACCCCTTCAGCCAGCTGTGAATGATAATAGGGTAATATGGAATGTGATCATGCAGGTCAACATGTAATGTGTCAGAAAATTCTGGATAATAAGGTGATGTAACAATAATGTAACGATAAACACTGATGGACTTTAAAAACTTATAGCCAGAATTGTAACCAAACTTGGATTCAAACTTGTAACCATTTAACTTTACCCATAACAACAACTTCGACAAAATTTCAGATAACATCAACAAAAAAAGGACAACAAAAGAATCAACAATGACAAATTTAACAACACAAGCAACAACAAAGATCAACTCCAATCTCAGTACCGAGTGTGACGCCACGTCCCTGCAACAAAGCCATCACCTATCTTTGCATGGACAGCACCATTCTGTTGAGCTGTTGCTGGGGAATGGCCTGCCACTCCTGGAGAAGGGCTTCTTGGAGCTCCGCCCTCGTCCTGGGCTCTGGAGTGCGCTGCCGAACCCGCTGATCCAACAGGTCCTACACATGCTTGATCCACTTCATGTCAGGGCTGAAAGGTGGCCATTCCATGACTTGCGCACCATTCTGGGCCAGGAGTTGCTGGGTCACATGTGCTGAGTGAGGTTGTGCGTTTTCTTGCATGAACATGACCTCAGGGTGGCCTGTGATGTAGGGCATGACATGCGGCCTGATGACAAGGTCACAGTCGCAGACTGCATTAGAATTTCCATTGATTATGACCAGGCCGGACCTCCAGCCACACCGAATGGCACCCCAGACTATCACCAAGCCTCCTCCAAAGCCATCTCTCTCAGCAATGCAGGGGGCCGCGTATCTCTCACTACATCATCTGTAGACCCTCTGTCTCCCATCATGTCGGTACAGACAAAATCTGGACTCATCACTGAAGACAACATTCCTCCAGAATCGGTTGGGGACTCATCTCTGACCATATTCTTCAGCCCAGCGAAGCCTGGTAGCCCTGCGCCGTTCATCAAGCTGCATTCCAACCCATGCCCTGTGGGCTCTGATCCCTCACTGTGCAACTCGGCGACTCACTGTTCTTCTGCTGATCCTTGGTCTGTGGATTCCTAGGGTCTCCTGAGCTGTCCTGGTGCAGATTCGCAACCAATCTCTCAGGTGAATGAGACTGATCTAATTGTCCTGGGCTGGGGTCGTGACCCTAGGCTGACCAGGTCGGGGTCAGTCATTGGTGCTTCCAGTCTCCTGGTAATGAGCCAGAGATTGTGGGTTAGCTGACCCCAAAACACTGGGCGATCCGATTTTGGGATGTTCCAGCCATCCACAGCCCAATGGCTTGATCACGTAGAGGTCTGGAAAGGCGAGGCATGGCGCACGTGGTGTCTTTGAACAAATGCTCTTGGGTTCTGGCCTTAATGACCTCAAGGATTGTTTTAAGGCATTTGACAGCTTTGCAATTGTGATCAGTGAAGCCGGACGAGGTTACATCTCTAATTCCTCAAATCCTGCTCCACAGACACAAAGTCATGACTTCACACATTGTTGTGTCTCCTTACTCAAAGACAACTGCATATCAATTATGTAATCATCTAATTAGAGCTCCCCTAACCCAACTACACGATATCTGTTTAGTCAGACTGATAAGTTTTTAAAGTCCATCAGAATACAATGACATGTAAATGAAGGTTTCCCCTCCCCGCCATGTGAGGTTGATTGGAGCTACTATACCCCTGTATCTCAGCAGCACAGAATATTATACAGTTAGAAACACAGTCGTCCCAGGTGAGGTGCTCTTCAAGCTTCAACTCCAAACCACACACGCGCGCACACACCCATCTCATGTGTCCACACCTCAGCCAGTCTGCACCACTCGATGCGCAGTGCATCTCTTGATTAGGACACCCCTGTGATAGAGGAACGGTAGCTGTAAGATCCAGGGATCAGAAAGTCAAACTTCTGCCATGATTTTTCTTCAGCGCGGTGCACAGCCAGCTGACTTCACTGATTCATTCAGCCTCCAGGCGTAGGAACTAAGCTGAATGCCATAATCTAGTGGTTGGAGCAAAATGCTGGGATGCATTTTACTTTCTGAACCTGGATTTCCCAAATATGCAGGAAAATCACTCTGGTTAAAACCTCCTGGAGCAGTAATGCTTGTCAGTGCTCCTGTAGGGTCAGAGCTCCTGTAAGGTCAGTGGTCCTGTAGGGTCAGTGCTGCTGTGGGGTCAGTGCTCCTGTCATGTTAGTGCTCCTGTGGGGTCAGTGCTCCTAGAGGATTTTGTCTGATCACTTTTAGTAAGCGTGTTGCCTCATGTGATTCCAGCACAAGCCCTATTTGACAGCTGTTATTTTGGGGGAAAGGCGTTGAGAAGGGGATCTGCCAGCTCATTGGATCAGACTAAAACATCCCATTTACATTCAAATATCAGTAAGAATTAAAATCAATATGTAAGATTCTTCTTAAAGAGTTGTAAAAATGGATTTGAATAAAATAAGCAAAAAATATCAAGAGTTCTTTGAATGAGAAATGCTCTCCGCACATTACTTCATTTCTTGAATATTCATCATATGCAGTTATTTGAGTTGAACATTTTCAATTCCTGCAAGGCCAGTGTGAATATATGGTAAGTTCAAGGTTGACATGATGTTCAATTCAACTGTGTGTGTGTGTCCTGTGGGGAACTGGCTCCAAGTTATCAAGTTCCTATTTGAATGACTAGAGACACAGGATAACTGGTTGTGCATTTGCCTGCCTGCATCTTGCTTCACTGGACGACAACAGCGCAGAACAGGCTGCAGGTACACTGGGTGTTCCCCAGGGGTTGGTGCTGGGAGAATGCCCATTCACTACACGTCTAATCAGCCTTGACCTAATCAGGTATTAAGTAAAATTTGGCATATACACACACACACACACACACACAGCTACCCATGCAGGAACACAAGCACACACACTGACCTGATTAAAATACAAATACTCCAGAGCACAGCTAAAAGAAAGAAATAAATATCAATTTTGTATTTATTATAAACATCAAATACATTAAAACATCATAAAGTACAATTTTTGTGTAGGACAGCAAGACTGGCTCACTGTGCTCTGCGTTCAATTTACACTAAGTGTGTGTATGTTTGTTTTAGAGTATGTGTGTAAATGCATGTGAGTGTTTGAGTGTTTGACAGCCTGTTCAAGTGCATTTGTGAATGACAGACCAAGAGAGAGGAGTGTGTGATCACCATCACATCTGGAGTGATGAGATAAGAGTTTGAACTGGACTGGACTGCTTTAACACACTGAAACTGTGAGGGCGGAATGTTCCAGAAACCTGCTGATTTCTGATGGGCCTCAATAGTAGATAAGTTTTATCTATTTACTGGTGATTTCAGGTAGAGAGAATAGGGAGTGGAGAGGAAGATGGAGAGAATGGAGGAGTGGAGAGGAGGATGGACAGACAGAGGACAGAAGGGGTGAATAGGCAAGTGACAATGAGATGGACAGGTATAAAGTAAAAGGGATGATGGAGGAGAATAAAAAAACAGGTAGATGAAGGAATAGAAAGGGCGGGATTGATGATTGAGAGAAACAAAGCATATAGGATGGAGGAGGAGAAGGACTGAGGTACAAAAGAGATGGATGACGGAGAGGAAAGAAGGATAAGATGGCGAAGGATTGAGCAGGATAAGTAGGGTGGAGGAATAGAGCAGGATGGAGGAATAGAGCTGGATGAAGGGATAAAGCATAAGACGGGTGGAGGGATAGAGCAGGATGAGGGATGAAGGATTAGATGGGTGGAGGGATAGAGCAGGATAGAGGGATAAAGCATAAGACGAGTGGATAGATAGAGCAGGATGGTGGGATGGAGGATTAGATGGGTGGAGGGATAGAGCAGGATGGAGGGATAAAGCATAAGACGGGTGGAGGGATAGAGCAGGATGGAGGGATGAAGGATTAGATGGGTGGAGGGATAGAGCAGGATGGAGGGATAGAGGATTAGACGGGTGGAGCTCAGAGGCTGAAGTCCCTGCTTTCTGCATCCAGCAGCAGGTCTGACTGCTCATCACCCTGCAATCAAAACAAGAGCACTGAGATCTAACGCACGCACGCACACACACACACACACACACATACACACACACACGTCTATACCATACCCATACACACACCATATACAACTACGTAAATGCATCATACACACACAAAGCAAAAACACAGATCCAATACAAACACCATACATAACACACACCATACATTCACCATACCCATACATAACACACACCATACATTCGCTGTACCCATACATAACACACACCATACATCCACCGTACCCATACATAACACACACCATACATTCACTGTACCCATACATAACACACACCATACATTCACTGTACCCATACATAACACACACCATACATTCACTGTACCCATACATAACACACACCATACATCCACCATACCCATACATAACACACACCATACATTCACTGTACCCATACATAACACACACCATACATTCACTGTACCCATACATAACACACACCATACATTCGCTGTACCCATACATAACACACACCATACATCTACCGTACACATACATAACACACCATACATTCACCGTACCCATACATAACACACACCATACATCCACCATACCCATACATAACACACACCATACATTCACTGTACCCATACATAACACACACCATACATTCACTGTACCCATACATAACACACACCATACATTCACTGTACCCATACATAACACACACCATACATTCACCGTACCCATACATAACACACACCATACATCCACCATACCCATACATAACACACACCATACATTCACTGTACCCATACATAACACACACCATACATTCACTGTACCCATACATAACACACACCATACATTCGCTGTACCCAGACATAACACACACCATACATCTACCGTACACATACATAACACACCATACATTCACCGTACCCATACATAACACACACCATACATCCACCATACCCATACATAACACACACCATACATTCACTGTACCCATACATAACACACACCATACATTCACTGTACCCATACATAACACACACCATACATTCGCTGTACCCATACATAACACACACCATACTTCCACCGTACACATACATAACACACCATACATTCACCGTACCCATACATAACACACACCATACATCCACCATACCCATACATAACACACACCATACATTCACTGTACCCATACATAACACACACCATACATTCACTGTACCCATACATAACACACACCATACATTCACTGTACCCATACATAACACACACCATACATTCACTGTACCCATACATAACACACACCATACATTCGCTGTACCCATACATAACACACACCATACATCCACCATACCCATACATAACACACACCATACATTCGCTGTACCCATACATAACACACACCATACATTTGCTGTACCCATACATAACACACACCATACATTCGCTGTACCCATACATAACACACACCATACATTCGCTGTACCCATACATAACACACACCATACATTCGCTGTACCCATACATAACACACACCATACATTCGCTGTACCCATACATAACACACACCATACATTCGCTGTACCCATACAGAACACACACCATACATTTGCTGTACCCATACATAACACACACCATACATTCGCTGTACCCATACATAACACACACCATACATTCACTGTACCCATACATAACACACACCATACATTCACTGTACCCATACATAACACACACCATACATTCACTGTACCCATACATAACACACACCATACATTCACTGTACCCATACATAACACACACCATACATCCACCGTACACATACATAACACACCATACATTCACCGTACCCATACATAACACACACCATACATCCACCATACCCATACATAACACACACCATACATTCACTGTACCCATACATAACACACACCATACATTCGCTGTACCCATACATAACACACACCATACATTCACTGTACCCATACATAACACACACCATACATTCGCTGTACCCATACATAACACACACCATACATTCACTGTACCCATACATAACACACACCATACATTCACTGTACCCATACATAACACACACCATACATCCACCATACCCATACATAACACACACCATACATTCGCTGTACCCATACATAACACACACCATACATTCACTGTACCCATACATAACACACACCATACATCCACCGTACACATACATAACACACCATACATTCACCGTACCCATACATAACACACACCATACATACGCTATACTCATATTGCATATACAGACCAGATAAATGCACCATATGTACACCAAACAAG
The DNA here is from genome assembly GCA_029721435.1 of Gymnothorax reevesii. Classification (NCBI taxonomy): domain Eukaryota; kingdom Metazoa; phylum Chordata; class Actinopteri; order Anguilliformes; family Muraenidae; genus Gymnothorax; species Gymnothorax reevesii. The sequence continues at coordinate 6,445,973 of CM056579.1, read as the reverse complement.
ATCTAATACATATCATGCACACACCTTGCACACACCACACTCATCTGCTAAACACACACACAATATAAATTCACCATTTGAACACTAAAGCACAGAGATCTAATTCGCATCATGCACCCACCTACTGATACACCATACTCCTACTATACACACAACTTACATACACCATACACACACCTTATCATGCACCATATAAACAAACCAAGAGCACTGGATCTAATGCACATCATAAACACCATACTTGTATTCTTACACTTTAATGCATTTATGTTTACTTTATACTTTACTCGTACACCATACCCAAACCAAGCATTCAGCACACACATGCACTATACATACACCGTATGAATGCACAATATACACACAAACAAGAACACAGATCTACAAACCATCATCCCAATGAAGTTGGGACGTTGTGTAAAACGTAAATAAAAACAGAATACAATGATTTGCAAATCCTTTTCAACCTATATTCAGTTGAAAACACAACAAGACAAGACATGTAATATTCAAACTGATTGACTTGATTGTTTTTTTGGAAATATTACTCATTTTGAATTTGATGCCTGCAACACGTTCCAAAAAAGCTGGGACACAGGGGCATGTTTACCACTAGGTTACATCACCTTTCGTTTTAATAACACTCAGTAAGTGTTTGGGAACTGAGGACACTAATTGTAGAGGCTTTGTTGGTGAAATTCTTTCCCAATTCTGCTTGATGTACAACTTCAGTTGCTCAACAGTCTGGGGTCTCCGTTGTCGTATTTTGCGCTTCATAATGCGCCACAAATTTTCAATGGGAGACAGGTCTGGACTGCAGGCAGGCCAGTCTATGGAGTACTAAAGTGATGACGTCACGCTAGTGTCGGTGGTAAAATTTCCCATTCATTTCACCCAAAGATGTTTTTTTCAGTTCACTTTTGAAGTACTTTCCTTTGTTTTCCGGCCTCCATCGATTGAGATATTTTTGAGATATTTCTGAATAACAAAAAAATTTTGTTTTTCTAGACCAGCGTCCGCTATAATTTAAATGATTTAAATTTTCGCCACCATGCTAATCCAATTTGTAGTCTAAAAACTACATGTCCAATTATCCTCCTAATTCCCATGCAGAATGAGTTTAAAATGCGTTACAAATGACCTGCACCTTGCCAACTGCCATAGCTATTTGTTTGCTTAGCTTGATGAGACTTCGAATTCGTCAGCCACTCTATGCTCTACCTAGTCATCTTTACTTGCTAGATATCAGGTTTCACAACTAAAACCAATCTACTTGAATAGCCAAGCATCTTTAGCCATTGTTTGTTTGGTTAAAAAACTCGCTTACTAGCTAGCTATTATCGCGAGCTAGAAATTATCACAATTCACTGTTTTTAGCGATTAATATTCGCCATGGGAGGCAAGCCGAGCAAGCAAACAGACTTTTAGCTGGCTAACTTAGCCAGCGAGCTAGTTTACCGACTTCAGTGGCTGACTAATGTCATATTAGATGGAAATATGTAAATTCCAACTCCCGAAATGTTCCCAGCTCGACCCTAGCTAAGTAGCCAAATAATGGCTATTCACCATTTTTACGGACTTAACTAGCTTGTAAGCTAGACCAGCGAACTAGCGATTTCACTGGCTTAGCCATTTATAGTCGGTGAATTTTAATGTTAGCCAGTTTGCTAAATGACAGTGTGACATTAAACTGACCATTTACTGTTGCTATCGATTTGGCAATTTGCCCAAGATGTAATAAGCTCACTAGCTGGCTATGCTAGCGAGCTAAATGGCAAAATAACTCATTTTGATTCATACATTTCTAGGCATGTCGCTAGTTAATGGTGGCCCCCAATGCGGTTACAAGGGCAATGTGAGGCACTAATCAGCTACCGTCGTTATACGTTGACAGCATTTGCGGAAACCGAGGTACCCCATTAGATGGGAACAAAAATCATGGGGTACTCGTCCGCTTATGCAGTGGATATGTAGTTTGCAGAAGTGGACTTCAAACTGGACTACAAGTGCAAAAGCATATAATTTTTGGAAATAACCTATGAATTTGATGTGATCATTTGTATCTGTAAACCCCATAGGCTAATCTCGGAGCGAGGCGGCTCATAAAATTAATACGAGTTCGAGCAATGCCAGAAAGTGTCCTAACCCCATTATAAAGTCCCATAGGGATTTTATTTTTTTTAATTTATTTATTTATTTATTTTTTTGTTGTAAATTCAATACAAAATATACAGAAGCATGTACATAAATTGTATACAAAATACATAACAAGAGGAACCTCACAAAAGAGCATAAATACCACATTACGAGGCTTTCGGGCCAAAGAGGATAAAGAAAATTCAATCGATCTCAGGAAGAAATTAAATTCCCCAATAAATGAAAAAAAAAAGTGGTTTTCTTTTCAAGAATTTACATTTGTGAATGTGGAATTTGGCAATCAGAAGAAGTAAATTAATTATAAAGTACTTTTTGGTGACATCCTTGTCCTTAGGAAGCCCAAAATAAATATCTTTCAGAGTTAAAATAAACTCTTTAAAAATATTCCTCCTAATTAAGTGGGAAAAGTCTATCCAAAAGACCTTTGCGTATATGCATTCCCAAAACAAATGATCCACTGTCTCCATAAACAATGAACAGGAGGAACAGTCAGGGGAAACATTCAAATTAAACTGTGAAATTCTTTAATTGGCAGGGTATGAACAGTTATGAACAATCTTTAGGGATGTCTCAATTACTTTGTTGGTGATGAGGTAATCTTTTTTCATAGACCAAAAACTTTCCTAGTTAATATCCTTGAACTTATTGTTCCAGAAGCTAATACAAGAAGGAACAGATATGTAAGAGTTCAGAAGAGTAGGTCTGATTTTCTTATTGTTAAACTTGCTACTTACAAAAAGGCAGTTATCAGTAAAGAGATTAGAAACACTCAAAGAAGGAGGGCAAATTGGGCCTGTGGGGCAGGAGCCAAGCAGCATTCTGACCCCAGCTGGAACAGCATCAAAAATGATAGCATACTCTCTCGGGGGACTAGGGAAGGAAAATCTATCCATAAAGTCTACATATAACAATAGGTCGCCATTTTCATTAAATAGTTGTACAACTATAAGGATTTTTTTAAAACCAATTATGATAGAAAAGAGTTTTGTTCTTATAAGTAATATCCTTATTATTCCAAATAAAATATGTATGTGGAGAGAAATTATGCTTATACATAAGAGACCAACTGGATAACATTTGTTTGTGAAAGTTGGCTAAGGCCAAGGGAAGCTTAAATATGTTATAATTACAGTGTGTTAGGAAACTAAGTCCCTCCACTGACAAACAGAAAGTTAGGGATACAGTTCCATTGGTGGAAGGATTCTTCAGAAACAGCTTGGTCCACTTGATCTTAAAAGAATTGTTAAGGAGGGAAAAAATCAATAAGGTTGAAACCACCAGAAGTGTAATCTGAAAGCATCACACTTTTTTTAATAAGATGGGGCTTGAATTTCCAGATAAGGTTGAGAATTAATTTGTCTAATTTTCCACAAACTTCTGCTGAAACATCTAATACCATAGCAGGGTATGTAACCCGTGATAAAGCCTCAGTCTTCGATAGCAGAATTCTACCAGTGAACGAAAGGTCTCTCTGTAGCCAGGTATTCAGTTCTCTTTGAATGTTAAGAATGAGGGGCTCAAAGTTAATTAAAGACCTCCTTTTCTGATCATTACAGATTATGATACCCAAGTATTTCAACTCGGCTTTTACAGGAAATTGCTAATTAAACCATCCAAGGATAAGTTCAAAGGGAACAGTTCACATTTGTATATATTAAGTGTTAGGCCTGAGGCCTGTGAGAATTTTCTGATGCTATTGAGAGCTACAGAAGTCTGGAAAATGGTGGTGTCATCTGCTAATTGACTCATCAATAAAGATCCATCAGCAAGAGAAATGCCTTCTGTGTTGCTGTTTTTAAGGTGGTGAGCAAGAAGCCGCACTGGCAAAAGAAAAAGAAAAGGGGATTTGGGGCAGCCTTGACGAATACCTCAGTCTATACTGAATCTCTGAGTAGTACTGACGAATACTTCAGTCTATACTGAATCTCTGAGTACTGACGAATACCTCAGTCTATACTGAATCTCTGAGTAGTACTGACGAATACCTCAGTCTATACTGAATCTCTGTAGTACTGACGAATACCTCAGTCTATACTGAATCTCTGTAGTACTGACGAATACCTCAGTCTATACTGAATCTCTGTAGTACTGACGAATACCTCTATCTATACTGAATCTCTGTAGTACTGACGAATACCTCTATCTATACTGAATCTCTGTAGTACTGACGAATACCTCTATCTATACTGAACCTCTGTAGTACTGACGAATACCTCAGTCTATACTGAATCTCTGTAGTACTGACGAATACCTCTATCTATACTGAATCTCTGTAGTACTGACGAATACCTCTATCTATACTGAATCTCTGTAGTACTGACGAATACCTCTATCTATACTGAATCTCTGTAGTACTGACGAATACCTCTATCTATACTGAATCTCTGTAGTACTGACGAATACCTCTATCTATACTGAATCTCTGTAGTACTGATGAATACCTCTATCTATACTGAATCTCTCAGTAGTACTGACGAATACCTCTATCTATACTGAATCTCTCAGTAGTACTGACGAATACCTCTATCTATACTGAATCTCTGAGTAGTACTGACGAATACCTCTATCTATACTGAATCTCTCAGTAGTACTGACGAATACCTCTATCTATACTGAATCTCTGTAGTACCGAGCTTCAGTTTGATTGAGGCATTATTATGGTTGTATAAGGTTTGAATTACGTTGATCAAGTTCTGTCCAAAGCCAAAAACCCTTAAGGCTCTGGAAATAAATGGGTGTTCAATGGTGTTCAATGCTTTGTAAAAGTCAAGAAAAAGTAAAAAGCTTTTGTCTAATATTAACTCCAAGTAATCAATTAAGTCAAGCACCAGTCTAACACTGTTAAATATAAGTCTTCCTGGAATGAAACTAGATTGACATTTTTCAATTATGTCATTCAAGACAATTTTAATTCTTTTAGATAGGATGGAGGCTAGTATTTTATAGTCATTGTTTAATAAACTTATAGGCCGCCAGTTCTCAAATGCAAGTGTTCTTTGTGGGGTTTTGAGATTAAAATTATGACACTTTGTGTCATGGATGGGGGAAGAGCCCCTTCATTAAGACATTCCAAATAAACATTCAGTAAGAAAGGAGTAATAAGTTTTGCAAATTTTTTATAGAATTCAGATGTTAAACCGTCGTTACCAGGAGACTTGTTCAGTTTTAAATGATCAATTGCATCAGCAATATCTTTATGCTGGATAGATGCATCACATTTTGATTTGTCAACAACAGAGATCATATTTATATAATTAGTCTCTAGTGAGTCAAAAAAGTTATCCAAACTCCGAATGCAGAGATTTGATTGATACAGGTTTTGATGAAAGTCCCTACAAGCATTAGAAATGTCTGAGTTGGTAGTCAAGAGAACTCCACTTGAAATTAGTTTATTAAAGATATTGTATTGATATCGCTGCTTCTCCAGTATAAAGAAATAGCTGGTGTTTTTCTTTCCATCCTCTAGCCACCTTTGTCTGGAGCGGACAAAGGCACCTTTTGCTTTCTGTAAGTACAGGTTATCAAGGTTAAGTTGAAGATCAGCCAGAGTAACCTTTTGTGCATCATTTAACATTTTGTATGAAATACTAGACAAATCAATTATTTTTTTGATGATGTCAGTTTCCAATGACTTTTTTAACTTTGTTTTTTTTGCACCCGCTTTCCTACAATCTGAACAAATTTCAAATTTAAGAAGTTCCCAGTTACTACTAAATGAATTTTACCTTTGAGCTTTATCATAAAATAACAATATTTTATTGTTAATGGAATCACCTAGCTCCATATTGTAAAGTAGAGAGGAATTAAGCTTCCAGAAGGAGTTTGAATTATAGGGGTGAGAATTAGCATCATTTAGACGGAGCGATAGTTCTTAGTTTGATCATAACTAGAAGATAGATAGATGGTAGAATATCAGTCTTAGAGACGTAATGTGAGATTGAGCCTGAAATTAACCAATAATCTATCCTGGATTTAAGGGAACCAGATTTTTTCAACCAGCTGAATTGAGAGGAAGAGGGGTTCCTCTCTCTCCAAATATCCAAAAGCCCCAAACGTGTTAATAAACCCGACAAATAAGAGGTTTGGAAGGGAAACGGTCAAGTGCATAACACTTTGTTTCATTAAAGTCTCCTCCTAGCAAAACAATCATACCGGGAAACTTAGAGCAAGTGCATTGAATTTCAGATTCTATTGTATTTAATAGGGAAAGATTGTCTTTAGAGTAGTTCAGTGGTTCTCAAATTCGGTCCTGGCGCCCCCCTGTGTATGCTGGTTTTTGTTCCAGCCACAACTGCAATTCTAAGATCTTAATAAGCTGTTACTTTGTCTTAATTAGCAGCATTCCATGTTTAGAGTAGTTATTTACCATCTTAAGTCACATTTGGATGGACACATCCATTCTGCTATGGAGAATAAAAACCCCTGAACATCTTGTGCTTAATTTTCAATATTGCTGGGATTTTCAGGTGAAAACTTTTTTAAACAGATCAAATTAGACTCTGAGAAAATCAATAAGCTCCAAATTAGGTTTCTGAATGCAGGTGTTTTGAGTTTTTCCCAAATAACCTGCCTGAACCAAATAAAATCAACAGAAAACACAACAGGTGTGACTCCATTGTTTGCCAAGTAAATTGTCGGGTTTTACCTCCATGTGTTAAGAGTTTCACCAATGAGGAACCTGTGGATATTTGCATAAATGCACCTAATTAAAACAAAACAACAGCTTGTTAAAATCCTAGAATTGCAGTTGCGGCTGGAACAAAAACCAGCATACACAGGGGGGCGCCAGGACCGAATTTGAGAACCACTGGAGTAGTTGAAACCATATATGTTGCCTAGAAGAAAGAGAGTATCATTTAATGACACCACAAGAAAAAGATAATGACCCTTGTTGTCTGAGATTGTTTCAATAATTTTACCTTGAAATTTATGTTTCAAAACCTGACCCCTGCTGACTGGTTGGAAGCATAGGAAAAAAAAATATGGTCACCCCACTGAGATCTCCAAAACTTTGCATCATCGGGAAAAGCATGAGATTTTTATTCAAAACAGAAATCAGAATTCAACCCATTAGCTCACAAAAAATAGCCTTCCGCTTTGTGTCATTGCGTAACCCTCTTGCATTAAAAGAACATACAATAGAAACATTTGGGAACATTAGACATTTAGAACGTGTAAGAATTCACTTGTTTAGGAAGGAGTAAACCCTTTCGTCTGATAAATATTCTCTTAAATCAAGGTCATAATGTGACCAATACGTAAATAAATGTCAAAGCAGTAAGGAAGAAGAAGGAGGGGGAAAAATTTCCACTGTGGTGATTGTTAGAGGCTAAAAGCTTAACATGCCGGGCCTGAGACTTAAACAGCCTACCTTTCAACTTAGAATTCACCAGGTGAGTATTATAATATAATAAATGACATAGGATAGTAGTATATGGTAGGCCTAATTCAAATAATGATTCATATGGAGGAACATGATAAACAGCATCTGAAGGCACTCTGCATAGATCATTAAGCCACAGCGCTATTATATAACTAAGCGCAATTAACACTTGTCAGAGTTCAGCATTGAGAGAGTCAACTCTTTTCCATGAACGAAAGCTTGGAACCAACAAAATAGTCCCTGTTGACGTGCTTTATCAACGAGAGGCCAAAACCTCTGACGCATTTCACTGTCTTCGGGTGTGAGGTTTTCAGCGAAGCGAAGATTGTTGCCGGTCAGGAAGGTGGAATTCTTTGCAGCCTTCCATAGGGCGTCACGGAAATAGTGCATTGTGAATTGAATAATAACTTATTGTGGCTTCGGAGGTGGAATTGCAGGGTTGTTCGTTGTTGGAGGGAAGCTTTTTATTTTTCCAAGTCTATGCACAGGATTCAATGAGTTCATTGATTTTGAGTGCAAAATCGGGGGCCACTGCCTTGCACACGTTGACAACATGCTCTCTGTAAGCCATACGAGCGCAGGTTCCAACGCCTTCTATAATGAGCCAGCTCTGAAACTTTGTTTTTGAGCAGAGCTATTTTTTTCTCAGCAACAGAAACATGTTTGTCAGTATGATCAGACTTGATTTTAATGTCCATTAATTCCTGAGATAGAAATTTAACAGATTCTTTTAGACCTTCGATACCCTTATCAAGAAAATCAGCTCTTTCATGAACCCCTCTCTGCAGATGTAGATGCTCGCGTCTATAGATATGCAAATTAAAGCACTTAGTTACAGTACTCAACCACGAGATGGCACCCCCGGATCAGCTATTGAATATTCACAAGCAGGCAGAGCTGAAACGCAATTTAGAGTATGGAGAAGTTCCCTCCAATCCCTGTTTTTCAGGAGTTGCATGAATTAAACTCCTCAGCTAAGCCTGATGTGCAAACTGGTCAATATCCTTGCCCATAGTATCAATCCAGTAGTTTTAAAAATTATCACTTGCGACAGAAAAAACTTAGTGCTCTGTAGCAACCATTTAAGCTACAGTGAGCCAACAGTATTCCAATTAGTGGTTTAAAAAATACATTTTGTGAAGCAAAAAATCCGACATAGTATTGAATCTCTCACATTCTACTGTCAATTACAGTCATCACACACAAAATATGCGTAGTTCCCTCCCATGGATTAACGCGTATATTCCTCCATTGACAAATTCAGCGCTCCCTTCTATCCACCCAAGTACTGGTGTTGATAGCCAGTCACTCAATTATATACTCAGATTCATCTGCGTAACTCAACAGTTATAGTTCACGTCCTCGTGAAGCTTCCCCGGTAACAATGTATTGATAGACTCGTTTCCTATCCAATTCCCGAGTGTTTAAACTATCCTCAATAACTGAAATACATGGATCGCACAATGGGGTCTATTCTCCCATGCGCTTAAGTCGAAAAAAGCGCGTAGCTACGCGCTTTTCAGCCTACGCGTATTCTCCCCTCGACTTAAGTCTGTGCATTACGCGCCTTGAAGGCACTTACGCGCTTGGGGCGGAGCAAGGCCAAAATCGGGGCGTTTCCGGGCGTTTCTCATGCAAATAACACTTACGCGTACTCTCCCCCTGGCTTACGCACTTTTTCTGTTAACCGCTTTTGAGGGCTGTATTAAGGTCAAGCGCCAACATTAGGCGAAATTGAATATTGCGTTTGATGTCGGTTATAGGTTGAATTTTAACATTACTTTTATTTTATTTAACATGGTAAAGGTTGAGACATTTAATATTCGATTGTTCTTCTTTATTTCTAAACTACATTTCACAAAGCAAATTTCGTTATCAAACGAAATCATCACATGATATTACGCATCAGCCTCTTCTCCAATCAGTTAAATTACAAACGCAAAACTATTAATTAATACGAGTATACATAAGACCATCATTCTACCATGCCCTCAAAATCTAAAGCCACAATGCCAGTCCTGCATTTGCTTGCACTCTTGCGTGATTGGGAAAGAGTAAGAGGAGCCCGCCGAGCTTGAAGACGAACACGCATATATCGGCTTCGTTTGGACATCCTGGGACAAACAAACATCGAGTGCATCCAGCGCTTTCATCTGGACCTTGCATGAGGCAATCATCTATCTTTGCCGACTACTGGATAAACAACTATCCAGCCGCAGCAATTATCCACGAAACATACCCGTGGTCATCAACGTCAGAACTGCGCTGTCGCTCCTAGCATCTGGGTCGTTTCAGAGAGTGGCTGGTGATGTCATACACATATCACAGGCGTCTGTGTCAAGGTGTCTGACGCAGTTCGTTGGTGCTTCAAGTTATTCTCCATGCACTTCCACTGCAGAAAGAGTGGATGACATCCCCTCCTCCTGTGCAGTGAAATGCACAGGGGATGATGGTTGCCCACTGTTGCGTGTACAGTTCTCCAGAGAACCTGGCTTGTACAGCGCCCCGCAGATCTCTCCATTTATGCATTACATCTGGGATACTGCGCTTACATCTCACCACTGAAGCCACATCCAGAACGATTCGCAGCTTAATTCCTCGGATCAGCCTTCATTGCTTGCTTGCCATACAACACCAACATCTGCGAAATTTGGTTTTCGGCTTTGGCTCGACGTCGCCATCATTGTCTTCCATGTTCTATTAACTAATGCGACTGCCCTATATGTTCGTGATAATCTAAAAATTTGTGATATTCTCACGAGTGAGGGGATTGATTTTCTAATTGAGGATATCTGAATTAACTAACTCGAGTCCTAGTAATTTTTTACCATTGGTAATACTGTGTAATTTCATGTGTGAATAAAGATATTATTAAATAGGCTACTCTAGATTGAGCCCTACCCTGGCAAATACCAGAACACTATCCATTTGTTAATCAATTATAGCCTTTAAAGAATAGCTGACATGGAAAGAATCGTTATCAGTAAATGGGATAATTGATTATAATAAAGTATTAGTGTCAAGTTCAAGTGAATGTGTTGCTCAAATCAAATAGGATGATTGGCTATGGATATGGAATTCCGTCATTACTGAGGCGGTTTCGGGGCGGGGAGATGACCGCGTGCGGGGTAAGAATCCTTGTGAAAGCGTTTCCATGTCCTTTGGTTGCAAACCTGACATCGGAGTAGTTTTCAAGTGCGCAATTTCTAAATGAGATCATATAAACTGTCTTTGATTGTCTTTGTGTGACTAGAATGTTCCCTTTGTCTTCTTCCCCGTCTTCCACGGAACAAACAGGCTGGTGTAGGAGGGGCACATTTTCAATGATCTGATTTCGCTGATTGAGAAGCGCTAAATTCTTTATTTATTATTTCATTATCGCGGCAATTTGTTTGTATGCATAGCTTTAATGCCATGGTGGCTAGAGTAAGAAATAACAAGTGTTTGTCACTAACATATCCCCCGCCGCTGCAATTTTATGTGTCCGTACAGACGGAGCCCAATGCTATATCCCCCGCTTCGCGCTAATCGCGCGACGGGGATAAATAAAGAGATGTCTGAATTACGTCTTGTACTTGGTACGGCCTCCTATTACAGTGGCATACAAAAACCTTGTATCTTCACAATGACAAACTTCACAGGAAAATAAAAAATAAATATAAAATAAAATAATTATTATAATACAAATGGATAAATATAGTTTAAAATAAAAATGTTTAATTTTGCATGTAATAATAGTGGACATACGAGTTTTCGTTTCTTATCAGTTTGGAGATACGAGGTTTTATCAGCAGGCCGACGATATTCAAATTTAAAGTCTGGTTTGCGTTTTCCATGGACCACAAATGCGTTTTCATTGTTAATCAGAAAATCCTTTTTCCATGTTTTCCTGATAGCCATAATCAATGAGCTTTGAACAGAGTCTGCCTCTCTTTTGGATCAGTCACACCTCTTTCTTAACACCGCCTACATTCTGAAGCGCTGTGGGCGTGATCGAAGCGAGTAGGGGTGAATACGCGTAACTCAAAAGCACTTAACTCGAAGCGCGTAAAAAAAGACTTACGCGCTAATGGGAGAATAGACCCCAATAAGAATAGGATACAAAGCTAAGCGTAAAAGTAAGGTCGGTTGTATTCTTTGAATGTTGGCCACGGTTTCGCAGCTGAAAATGATGCGATATCAAAGAAACAAAGACACTCGAAACCGGCCTGAAGTGTTCAGTTTCACTTACGAGACACATGTTGTATGGACGCGGTCAATGGGAATTATTTCGAATGATACAGTACTGGAGGGTTCCTTCTACCCGATACATCGGTCTCTGGAGGAGGGCATCAATGAAGAAAACAGGTTATACTTCTACTCTGTTTGCATTTTGCTCAATATGGCTTTTTGCTATAGAATTTATTAAAGACATCGAATGGCGAGGTTTTCATTTCTCCAAATGTATGCAGCCCACGCACGTTGGTAGATCCCTCGGTACGTTCATTAAACCATTCTGTTGAATATAGAGGCATATATCGTTTGATTTTTCCTGAACGTGAAATTCCTGTTCTGTTAAAATAAGGTGTATTTCAGAATTCAGATATTGCTGAGTTAGTGAGTTTTTACCCTTATAAGGTGTAAGGTTATGAGCTCGGATATGAGAGCGGTTAGCTTTTCATTGCAGCATGGATGTTATAGCCGTTTAATCAGCACTTTATTTTATGCTTGGGGGACTTCGAAGAAAAATGGACAATATTGTTAACTTTATAATGGAGAAAAGGCATGTTTTGTGTTTGTAGAGGTTACTGGTGACCAATGATGTTCAACTGCACTGATATTGATAAATTCATGCTAAGCTCAACCAGAAAATCATTAGTTCATGCTGAATTTCATGCCCCAAAAGTTAATTTGTGTTAAATATATGATTAATGTATGATTTGACAGTGAACCATTTTGATGGATCTCACACTTTGTGGAGACACCTGGATAGCTGTCTAATTTGGCTCATAGCAAGCGGGTAATCTAGAATGTAATGCTCAAGATGAATTGTACTTGTGGTCAAGAAGTTTATGATCCCAGAAATGTATAGATTTAAGCCCCAGAAGTTTTTCATTTGTCAGTATTATTTTTTTGCTATTTCAATGGGTAATTCTCATGAAGATTTTTTATGTTTGCAGCCCTTTTTCTCCACCAAAATAATAAAAATGAACTGAAATACGATGGGAGTCTAAATGCTTCAAGTGTCTAGACTCAATTGAGCCAAAGTTTTTCTGTCTGTGAAGCTGCAATCTTGAATTATAAAGCCTTAAATCAGGTAACCCCTAAAAAAGCCGGATTTGGCTTCTGCGCAAAGGGGTTAATGACCGACCTGAGGGAGGAAATGATGGCGTTAGCCGTGACTGAGTCTGCTATGTCGGAGTCATTACACCTGGATCTTCTGGTAGCTGGCTCCTTACTCGCCGTTGGAGGGTGTGCGAAGATGTCCGGCGATTCTTCAACCAATTCTACAGTCTCATTGGCTCCGACCTCCAAAGAGGAATCCATGGTTTTCGTTTTTCGCTTAGATCTATTCTCATTTGACATGATTCAATTTATCAAAAAAAACCTCTGCATTCGGTCAAATCACAACGCCTAGCTAGGTTATTGCTAGAATTGGGGTAGCCGTACTTACAGAGTTAAAAATAAGCATGAAAAAAAGCATAGACTGAAAATAATGAAAGATTTGTAAAAAAAGTAACTTCATTGTTTACATAATTCGAGGTTTCACAAAAAATAATACAAGGATTTTGTAAGATGTAAATGGAACTTTCCGGGGCTCCTTCTGTGCGTGACTTAAACTACCGCCGCCATTTTTTCCCCAGGGGAGATTTTACTTTTCCACACCACAAGCTAAGTAGCTGTGACGTCATCACTTTAGTACTCTATTAGCCGCACTCTTTTACGCCAAAGCAGTGCTGTTGTAACACATGCAGAATGGGGCTTGGCATTATCTTGCTGTAATAAGCAGGGCCGTCCTTGACAAAGACGTCCCTTGGACGGCAGCATGTCACTCCAAAACCTGTATGTACCTTTCAGCATTAATGGTGCCTTCACAGATGTGCAAGTTAGCCATTCCATGGGCACTAACACATCCCCATACCATCACAGATGCTGACTTTTGAACTTTGCGCAGATAACAATCTGGATGGTCCTTTTCTTCTTTAGCCCAGAGGACATGATGTCAATGATTTCCAAAAACAATTTGAAATGTGGACTCGTCAGACCACAGCACACTTTTTCACTTAGTGTCTGTCCATCTCAGATGAACATGGGCCCAGAGAGGTCGGCTTTGATATATGGCTTTCACTTTGCATGGTAGAGTTTTAAGTTGCACTTGTAGATGTAGCGATGAACTGTCTTAACTGACAATAGTTTTCTGCAGTGTTCCGGAGCCCACATGGTAATATCTTTCAGAGAATGATTTTGGTTTTTAATGTTGATTTTTTAGCCTTCCCGCTACGTGTAGAGTTTTCTCCGGATTCTCTGAATCATTTGATGATCTAAATTCTTGGCAAATGCACGTTGAGAAACATTGTTCTTAAACTGTTGGACTATTTGCTCACACAGTTGTTCACAAAGTGGTGAACCTCATGTCTGCTTGTGAACGACTAAGACTTGTGGTGATGCTCCTTTAATACTGTAATATGATAAAATGCCACTAGATGGCAGTATTGACCTTTTTTTTTTGTTAAGCCCAGTCTGGACCTAGGTTTGGGCATGTCCTGGGCATGTCTGAGAGGGAAAGTCCCAGAAAATAAATAAAAAGTCTAAAAGGTGGGGAGGGGGGGGGGCTGCAAAAGAATATATAAGGAGAAAAATTGAGAGAGTAGTAGTGGGTGAAATTGCAAGGAGAAGGATACATTTGACTAAACTTGTCACTCTATTCAAGACCTGTGAAGCTTTTTGCAGATTTTTACCTGTGTTGGAGCATCTTCCTGTCCCAGACCTTCGCACAAAGCAACCCCATCTCAAAGGGACTTTAAATATCTTTTTTTACGTCAATCTTGGTAAGTAGATTAGGTTGTAAATTAGTTCAGTGCTTTGGTTTGATTAAATCTCTAAAAGTTTGGACAATTTTATCTGTCATCCCTTGCTGTCCAATTTGCAATAACAAATTGGGACCATAACAAATTGAGGGTTCAAGTCCGGGATAGACCACTGTGTGAATCATTTATTGAAAATCAAAAATTTCTAATTGTAAAATAGTCTTTTTTAATTTTGATAGATATATATTGACAGATCAACAGCAAAGGATGATTTCTTGGCATCACCAACTGAAGAGATTTTGAAGTCTTTTAAAAAGACAGAACTGCTAGAAATATGCAGACAGTTAGAGCTGACAGAGGTAAAACCAGCCATGCGAAAAGCAAGACTGGCTAGAGAGATTGTTGAATATTACATTGATGAAAATGTGTTTGCACCAGGAGATCTGGAACAGTTTCCAGTGGAAAATCCAAATGTAGAAATGGAACATAAATTAAAAATGCAAGAAATTGAAAGGGAGGAAAAATAAAAACAAAGATAATTTGGGAGAGAGAAAGAGACAGAGAGGTTTTGAGTTACAGAAGTTAGATAGAGAAGAAAGGCTCCAAATGGAGCTACTAAAAATCAAAATAGAAGCGGAGAACAAATTTCGTGCAAGCCAGAAGGTAAAACTGGTGCCTCCATTTTCCGAGAAGGAGGTTGAAAAGTATATCCTGTGTTTTGAGAAGGTAGCTTAGAGTTACCAGTAGCTAAAGGAACACTGGCCTCTGATGTTGCAAACTGTCCTCAAGGGTAAAGCTCAACAAGCCTATTTGGCTTTGTCTGTAGATGATTCCTCTGATTATGAGGTTGTCAAAAAGGTTATTTTGACAGCTTATGAGTTAGTTCCAGAGGCTTACCGACAGAAATTCAGAGGTCTGAAGAAATCTGACAATCAGACTTATGTGGAATTTGCTAACGAGAAGAAGGTTTACTTTGAGCACTGGTGTACTTCTATGGAGGTCAAGGATGATTTCAACTCACTAAAAGAGATGGTGTTAGTTGAAGAATTCAAGAACTGTGTAAAGGATGATATTAAGACCTACCTAAATGAGAAGCAAGCACTGAATTTGCAATCAGCTGCCAAATTTGCAGACGAATATGTTCTCACACATAAGTCCAAAGTTCAGTCTAGCAGAAACAATAGATGGTTCCAATATCAGAAGAAATGTAACAGTGATACCCAAGATTCCTCACCCAAAGACAAAGACAAATCGTGATGGTGCTCAGAAATCCAGTCACAGGTCTGATCAAAGTGTGAAAGCTGATAGTGACAAAAGTGGTCTAGTTTGCAGTTATTGCAAGAAATCTGGTCATGTTACAACTAACTGTTGGTTCCTAAAAGCTAAAAAAGAAAAAGAAAAGGATACTAAACCCAATACCTTTGTGAAAACAAGGTTAGAAACCCCTGTAGTAGATGACTGATCTGCTAAATTGCCTGCTCCTTGTGGGGCTAAGAAGCCTGATACTGCTGACTTTGTGAGGGAGGAATTTCTTCCATTTGCGTCAGAGAGATTTGTGGCTCTGAATGAGCATTCTCCGCCTGTACCCATATATATCCTAAGCGATACCGGAGCTTCTCAGTCTCTTTTGTTGATGGACTCCTTGGAGTTACATGATGAAACTGCTTCTGGGGATTTCATACTTGTAAAAGGTATTGAAGGGAGGACTGTATCTGTACCTCTGTGCTCTGTATTCTTGAAGTCAGATTTAGTTACAGGACAGGTAAAGGTGGGACTTATGTCAAGTCTACCTCTCAAGGGTGTTTCTCTGTTGCTCGGCAATGACCTGGCTGGGGGCAATGTTGTTCCCCCTGTTCATCTTACTTCACAGCCGAGCACTGAAGACGGCGATGAAGACCCATGTCTGTATCCTTCCTGTGCAGTGACCCGTGCTATGGCTAAGAAGGCTCAAGAAGATGATGATGTGGTGCCATTCAACACATTGAATAGTCATGACTCAGGTGGTTCGCCACATGACTGTTTGGCCTACGATGGTTTCTCCATTTGAGGACTTATCAGATACTTTTATCAGTTCTTAGTTCAGCCAGCTAGATGGATCTGGTGATTCTGATGTGTCTGGAGACTTGTGTCTGTCTAGAAAGCGGTTGATTCAGGAGGAAACTAATGATCCTCAAATTTGTGTACTAAAGAGGAGAGCCCTTCCTGATAAAGAAATAGACGCAGTTCCAGCTGGGTATTATCTCAAGGATGGTGTGTTGACGCGGAAGTGGCGCCCTCCTGATATCCTTGCTAATGCAGATTGGGCAGTGGTTAGGCAAATTGTTGTTCTGAAGGTCTACAGGAATGAGATCTTAACAATAGCTCATAGTTTACCTTTAGGAGGTCATCTGGGTGTTAACAAGACTGTTGATAAGATCATGAAACACTTCCTCTGGCCTGGGCTTTGGAAAGATGTTTCCAACGTTTGCAAACCTGTCACACTTGTCAGGTAGCTGGAAAACACCAGTTAGACCCACCTGTAGCTCCATTGCAGCCTATCCCAACATTTGGGGAGCCCTTCTCCAAGGTCATTGTCGATTGTGTTAGTCCATTACCCAAGGGTAAACCTGGAAATCAGTACTTGTTGACAATCATGTGTGCATCTATCAGATTCCCTGAAGCCATACCTCAACGCAACATCAGGGCAACTGCAATCTCAAGGGCTTTGATAAAGTTCTTCACGTTGTTTGGCCTTCCCAGGGAAATTCAGTCAAACTAAGGTAGCAATTTCACTTCCAGATTGTTTCAGCAGGTAGTGTATGAACTAGGTGCGAAGCAGATTCTTTCTAGTGCCTATTATCCAGAGAGTCAGGGTGCATTAGAGCGGTTTCATTCCACTCTCAAGACAATGATGAGGACTTCTTGTTATGACCACGAGAATGACTGGGATGAAGGTGTTCATTTGCTGTTGTTTGCAGCTAGAGAAGCAGTGCAGGAGTCTATTGGATTCAGTCCATTTGAGCTAGTGTTTGGCCATGAAGTGAGAGGACCTTTGCTATTGTTGAGTGAACAATGGCAAGAGAAAGAGCCGCATATCAGTCTGTTAGACTATGTTAACAAGTTCAAGGAAAGATTGTGTACAGCTTGTGACCTAGCCAAAGAGAACTTGACATCAAGTCAGGTAAAAATGAAAACTTGATCATAAACTTGATCATAAAGCAAGAAGCCGTGAGTTTGAACCAGGAGACAAGGTCCTTGTGTTGTTTCCCTTGCAGTCCAATCCATTGCAGGCTCTATTTCATGGTCCTTATGAAATTCTAACAAAACTCAATGATCTCAATTACATTGTAAAGACTCCAGATAGGAGAAAGCCAAAACAGTTGTGTCACATTAACATGCTGAAGCCTTATCACGATAGGAATGCTAGGGTTGCAGCTGTCACTTCAGATCCTTCTATGGCCGAGACTTGTGAAGATAAGGGGGAGTTTCAAGATGATGAACCTAGAATTAAAGCTGAAGTCCTTACATGTAAATTGACAAATTCTGAAGTGTTGCAAAATCTTGATGTGAAACTCCAGCACTTAGAACCCTCAGAAAGATCAGTTTGAGAGGTTGATCAAGAAATAAAAAGATCTATTTCCTCATGTTCCAAAGAGAGTTTCTATAGCCTCTCATGATATAGATGTTGGTGATGCCAAACCAATAAAACAGCATCCGTACCGGATGAATCTTGAAAAGTGAAAGATTGCTGAGAAAGAGGTTGAGTACATGTTAAAACATGATAGTATCAGACCCTCCAACTCAGATTGGAGTTCACCCTGTGTGCTAGTTCCAAAACCCGATGGAAGTACTAGATTCTGTACAGATTATTGCAAAGTCCATGCTGTAACTAGAACTGATGTGTTTCCAGTACCTAGGATTGATGATTGTATCAATAGAGTAGTGCAAGCAAAGTTTCTGACCAAGATTGATTTATTGAAGGGTTATTGGTGTGTGCCTTTAACTGAGAGGGCCAAGAGCATCTCTGCTTTTGCCACACCATCTGGGTTATACCAGTATGAAGTCCTTCCCTCTGGCATGAAAAATGCCCCAGCCACCGGATTGCCACACACGAGTGCGTACATCAATGACCTGATCACATGGAGTGACTCCTGGGAAGAACATCTGAAAGACAATGTTGTTCCAGAGATGTTGTTCCAGCGCTTGACCAAGGCTAACCTAACTGTTAACCTGAACAAGTGTGACTTTGGTTGTGCTACTGTGACGTATCTTGGCTACGTCATAGGCCAGGGTAAGGTGGCACCCATAAATGCGAAAGTCAAAGCCATCGTGGACTTTCCAGTTCCTGACAACAAAAAGGCTTTGCACCGTTTCCTTGGAATGATCGGGTACTACCGCAAGTTCTGCAAGAACTTTGCTGAGATTGCTCTCAGTCTAACTAACCAACTGAAGAAAGGCGTAAAGTTCACTTGGGATGATGCATGCCAGAGAGCCTTCGATCGCCTGAAGTCTCTGCTGTGTCACTTCCCCGTGCTCAAATCTCCTGACTTCAACAAACCGTTCTCCATCGCGGTCGACGCTAGTGACCAAGTTTGCGGATCTGTGCTCCTACAGAGAAGTGACTCTGATGACGTTGAGCATCCCGTGGCATACTTCTCCAGGAAGTTCAATCGCCACCAAAAGAACTATTCCACAATAGAGAAGGAGCTGTTGGCTCTGGTTCTATCCTTACAACACTTTGAGGTTTATGTTTGTACCGGGCAAAAGCCAATGATTGTCTACACTGACCACAATCCGTTAATGTTTTTGAGTAAGATGAAAAACAAGAATCGGAGATTGTTGTCATGGAGTTTGATTTTACAGGAGTTTAACTTGGAAATTAAGCATGTAAAGGGTACTGACAATGTAATTGCTCATTGCTTATCCCGTGTTTGAGTATGTATGTATATCACGTGTTTCTTAGCATATTGTATTATATGTATATAAATACAAGTGTCTACTTAACCATTTTTGTATTGAAAAGATAAATTTTGCCTTTACGAGTCAAACTTTTTCATTTTTGGAATGGAGCTGCAATGTGAAAAAAAAAAAAAAAAAAAAAAAAAGTATTGACCTTTGTTTTGTTCAGCCCAGTCTGGAGCTAGGTTGGGCATGTATTGGGCATGTCTGAGAGGGAAAGTCCCAGAAAATAAAAAAAATGTCTAAAAGGTGGGAGGGGGCTGCAAAAGAGTATATAAGGAGAAAAACTGAGAGAGTAAAGTAGTAGGAGAAATTGCAAGGAGAAGGATACATTTGACTAGACCTGTCACTCTTTTCAAGACCTGTGAAGCTTTTTGTGAATTTTTGCCTGTGTTGGAGCATCTTCCTGTCCCAGAACATCGCACAAAGCAACCCCATCTCAAAGGGACTGTTAATATTTTTGTTATGTCAATCTTGGTCAGTAGATTAGGTTGTAAATTAGTTCAGTGCTTTGGTCTTATTAAATCTGTTAAAGTTTGTACAATTTTGTCTGTCATCCCTTGCTGTCCGATTTGCCATAACAAATTGGGACCATAACAATACCTAATCATGCCACTCATCTGTTTCCCATTAACCTGTTCACCTGTGGAATGCTCCAAACAGTCTTTGTCTTTGTAGAGTACTCAGTTAAATATATATCATTGTATTCTGTTTTTATTCATGTTTACACAATGTCACCACGTCATACATAATGTCCCAACTTAACTGGAATTAGAGTTTGTAAAACTCATCACACACTTACCATACATACACACCATACTCATATGTCATACAAACACCATATTAATGTAACATATACATACTCAGAAAACAGGAGCTCTGAGATCTAATACAGACCATACAGGTCTGTGTTTCCTCCCTTCCTGATTTCATTTTTTTCCCATATTTGTCAAACTTCAATGTCTCAGATCATCAATCAAATTTTAATATTAGACAAAGACAACCTGAGTAAAACAAAAATGTAGTTTTTAAATGATGATTTCATTTATTAAGGGAAAAAAGTTTTCCAGACCTACCTGGCCCTATGTGAAGAAGTAATTGTCCGCCCTTGTTAAATCTTGAATTAACTGTGATTAATCATATTTTTTTGAACTTCAATTTCACTAGCCACACCCAGGCCTGATTACTGTAAGACCTGTAGAATCAAGAAATCACTTAAATTTAACCTGTCTGATAAAGTGAAGTAGGCTTAAAGATCTCAAAAAGCAACATATCATGCCGCGATCTAAAGTAATTTATGAGCAGAAGATAAACAAAGTCACTGGCATCTATCAGTCTGGAAAGGGTTGCAAAGCAATTTCTAAGGCTTTGGGACTCCAGCGAACCGCGGTGAGAGCCATTATCCACAAATGGAGAAAACTGGAAAAATGGTGAACCTTCCCAGGAGTGGCCGGCCGACGAAAATTACTCCAAGAGTGCATCGATGACTCATCCAGGAGGTCATAAAAGAACCCAGAACAACATCTAAAGAACTGCAGGTCTCACTTGCCTCAGTTAAACTCAGTGTTCATGATTTAAAAATAAGAAAGAGACAGGGCAAAAATGGCATCCATGGGAGAGTTCCAAGGCAAAAACCACTGCTGACCAAAAAAAACAAAAAGGCTCGTCTCACATTTGCCAAAAACATTTTGATGATCCCCAAGACCTTTGGGAAAATAGGCTGCGGACTGAAAAGACAAAAGTTTTTGAAAGGTGTGCCACCCATTACATCTGGCAAAAAACTAACACAGCATTTCATTAAAAGAACAGCATACCAACATTCAAACATGGTGGTGGTAGTGTGATGGTTTGGGGCTGCTTTGCTGCTTCAGGACCTGGACAACTTGCCTGAATTGATGGAACCATGAATCCTGCTCTTTACCAAAAAATCCTGAAGGAGAATATCCGACCAATGAGTTTGTGACCTCAACTTCAAGCGCACTTCGTTTATGCAGCAGGACAATGATCTGAGACACACCAGCAAGTCCACCTCTGAATGGCTTAAAAAAACAAAATGAAAGTTTTGGAGAGGCCCAGTCAAAGTCCAGATTTAAATCGAATTGAGATGCAGTGGCATGGCCTTAAAAAGGCCGTTCATGCTTGAAAACCCTCCGATATGGCTTAATTTAAACACTTCTGCAAAGAGGAGTGGGCCACAATTCCTACAAGGCGATGTGAAAGACTCATTGCCAGTTATCGCAAACGTTTAATTGCAGCTGTTGTCGCAAAGGGTGGCACTAGGGGGCAATTACTTTTTCACATACGGCCAGGTAGGTTTGGATAGCTTTTTCCCCTCAATAAATGAAATCATCATTTAAAACTGCATTTTGTATGTACTTGGGTTATCTTTGTCTAATATCAAAATTTGTTTGATGATCTGAAACATTTACATGTGACAAATATGCAAACAAATAAGAAATCAGAAAGGGGACAAATACTTTTTCACAGCACTGTACATACAACATATTCATATGCTATTCACACACCATGTAAATGCACCATGTACACACCATACACTGCATATGTAAACACTGTGTACACATCATACACCCAGCATATTTACACACTGTGTACACATCATACACACAGCATGTTTACACACTGTGTACACATCATACACGCAGCATATTTACACACTGTGTACACATCATACCCACAGCATATTTACACACTGTGTACACATCATAAATACACAGCATATTTACACACTGTGTACACATTATACACAGAGCATATTCACACACTGTGTACACATCATACAGACAGCATATTTACACACTGTGTACACATTATACACACAGCATATTTACAGACTGTAGACATCATACACACAGCATATTAACACACTGTGTACACACCATACACGCAGCATATTTACACACTGTATACACACCATAGGTACACCAAACTCCCATGCCATAAACACCATATACCATCCCATGAAAATGCCTTGTACACCCCACATGCATACACTATACTGAGTACAAATGAAAACGCACCACTTGAAAAAAAGTCAATATTTAAGTTCAAATGAACTTCAATATCATTTTTATACAACAACAACACTATAGTGACATCACCCGACATGCCAGGTGCAAGAAATGCGAGAATTTCAAGTTAACTGTAACGCAAGGCAATTTTTTGCAAAAACGCAACATCTTGCACGCACACCACGGGAAAAATGAATTTCACTCTGAATTTGTGCACACATTGCCTTTAAAAGCATGTGAATCCGAATAAAATTTCACTTCTTCACTGACACTCGTGAAACGTCGACACTTTACCGCGACTTACAGCCCCTGAAGGGGAACGTGCCATAGGCATGCTTCAAATTGGCGCCAGCACCAGGGAAATTGCCAGACGACTACACTGCGCACACACAACAATCAAAAGACTCCATCAAAGGTTTCTGCAAATGGGGAGCACTCGGGACTGTCCTCGACCGGGTCAATAACGTGTGAGAACGGCACGTCAGGACTGTCAGATCGTACGGGATCATGTCCGAGACCGAACACTACCAGCGACAAGAACGGCTGCTCAAGTCCAAGGATGACGTGGATTCATTCACCCCAACACCGTACGGAACCGTCTGCGAGCTGCAGGCCTGCGTGCATGACGTCCTTATTTCGGCCCCATATTGACGGATCGTCACCGAAACCAGCATTTACAGTGGGCAACAGTGGGCAAACAGGCACCAGAATTGGCGACTATGACAATGGCACGGTGTCATCTTTTCTGACGAGTCACGATTTCACTTAAGGAACGCAGATGGCCTTATACGTGTTTGGCGGAGACGTGGTGAACGTTATAATGGCGATTGTGTCGTTCAAACGGACCGTTGGGGTGGTGGCAGCGTTATGGTGTGGGGTGGAATAAGCTACCGTCACAGAACCCCTCTCCATATCTGCAGAGGAAGGGTGAACGGCGTCTACTACCGGGACCAGGTGCTGCAGAGCCATGTTGTGCCTTTCTTCAACCAACACCACGATGTCCACACGTTCCAACGGGACAACGCTAGGGCACACACTGCAAGGGTGTCCATGCAGTACCTTGCACAGCAGAACATCCCCCTGCTTCAGTGGCCAGCTCTGCCACCCGACCTCTCCCCTATCGAGCACTTATGGGATGAAATTGGACGAAGTCTTTCCCGTCGACGCCAGATGGACAACATCCAAGAACTTGAGGTTGCCCTTGAGGTTCAGGAGTGGAATGCTATCCCTCAGAACACTATCCAGAGACTGATCAACTCCATGCAATGACGATGCACCGCATGTGTCAATGCAAATGGCGGTCACACCCTTTATTGACTTTCCTGTTTGAGCCCTACACCAGTTAAACCTCTCACGCCCATTAACATTATCGTGAATGAAATTGAATGATGTTTACATGTCTTCTTAAATCGTTCATTATCTCAAATGCATCATACGCATGAACTTCCCATATCAATCCGTGGAGCTATTCCAGATTTCGTGAGTGGTGCGTTTTCATTTGAGACACACGAAACAAATACACCAAATATAGTACACAAAAACACCAAAGATAATACACAAACACACCAAAGATAGAACACAAACACCATATTTATTAAATAAATGAAACATAAATACATTACACACACATAGGAGCACCAGATGAAAGTTCGTAACCACAGAAAAACACTTCATACATATAACCAAAATGCCATACAAATACACACCACATACACACACTTACAAACACCATTCTCAGTCTCACACACACATACACACACGCACACGTAAACACCCAGACACAGACCCATACAACTATGAACATATACAGCATATATGAGGCGCACAGATACCCCATGAAAATACAACATATAGAACATAATTGACGGGCGCACAAACGCTGGACACACACATACACACACACACAAACACCATAAGGCTTCACCTGAGACAAAGAAGTATATGTGTTCCTGTAGGGGGCGCTGTAGCGGTAGAGACCTCTCCATGTTAGAAACAGACTGTACAGAGAGCCCAGCAGAGACATCACCATGAAGAGCAGGGAGCTCCCCTTCACCGTATACACCCCGACCATCTATAGAGAAACACACACATACAATCCCAAATTAAATATTTACACACATATATAGTACACCGCAACCATCTATAGAAAAATACACGCGTACAATCCCATATAAAATACACAAACATATATATTGTACACGCCAACGATCTATAGAGAAACACACACAAACAATCCAAAATAAAACATACACACACATATACTGTACACCCCGTCTATCTAGAGACAAACACACACGTACAATCCCATATAAAATACACAAACATATATATTGTACACGCCAACGATCTATAGAGAAACAAACATGTACAATCTCATATAAAATATACAAACAAAAACACTGTACACCCCGACCATCTAAAAAGAAACACACATGTACAATCCCATATGAAATATACACACATATACTGCACACCCCGACCATCTATAGGAAAAAACAGATGTTAAATGCCATATAAAATACTCATACACAGATATACTGTACACCCTGACCATATACAGAGAAACACACATGTACAATCCCATATAAATTATACACATACAAACATTGTACACCCTGACCATCTGTAGAGAAAAACACACATACAATCCCATATAAAATATTCACACACACATACTGTACACCCTCACCATCTATAGGGAAACACACATGTACAATGCCATATGAAATATTCATACACGCGCATACTGTACACCCCGTCCATCTATAGAGGAAAAACAGATGTACAATCCCATATCAAATATACACACACAAACACTGTACACCGCGACCATCTATAGAGAAACACGCATTTACAATCCCAAATAAAATATAGACACAAACACTGTACAACCCGACCATCTGTAGAGAAACACAAATGTACAATCCCATATAAAATATACACACACATATACCACACACCCCGACCATCTATAGAGAGACACAAATGTACAATGCCATGTAAATATTCGCACATATAAACTGTACACCCCGACCATCTATAAGGAAACACACAGGTACAATGCCAAAAAAATATTCATACACACATATACTGTACACCCTGACCATCGATAGAATCACACACGTACAATTCAATAAAAAATATACACAAACAAATAGTATAAACCACAACCATCTAGAGAAACACATATGTACAATCCCATATAAAATATACACAATCATATACTGTACACCCCGACCATCTATAGAGAAACACACATGTTCAATCCAATATAAAATGTATACACATATTCTGTACACCCCGACCATCTTTCGAAAAACACACAAGTACAATGCCATGTAAAATGTTCACACACATATACTGTACACTCCAACCATCTATATGGAAACACACATGTACAATGACAAAAAATATTCATACACACATATACTGTACACCCCGACCATCTATAGAGAAAAACACACGCACAATCCCATATGAAATTTACATAGACACACATATACTGTACTCCCTGACCATCTACAGAGAAATGCACACGTACAATCTAATATAAAATATACACACACATATACTGTACACCCCGACCATCTATAGAGAAAAACACATGTACAATCCCAAATGAAATATTCATACACACATATACTGTACAACCCAACCCTCTATAGAGAAAAACACATGTTCAATCCCATATAAAATATACATACACACATATACTGTACTCCCTGACCATCAATAGAGAAACACACACAAAAAATCCCATATAAAATATACTGACACACATAGACTATACATCCCGACTGTCTAAAGAAAAACACAGATGTACAATCCCATATAAAATATACACACAAAAACACTGTACAGCCCAACCATCTGTAGAGAAACACATATGTACAACCCCATATTAAATTTACACACACATGTACTGTACACCCCCAGCATCTATACAGAAACGCATATGTACAATCCCATATTAGATTAACACACACATATACTGTACACCCAGAGCATCTATACAGAAACACATATGTACAATCACATATAAAATATACACACACATGTACTGTACACCCCAACCATCTAGAAAAACACATACAATCCCAAATGAAATATACAAAACCCAAAACCAGTGAAGATGGCACGTTATGTAAATCGGAGATAAAAACAGAATACAATGATTTGCAAATCTTTTTCACCTTATATTCAATTGAATACACTGCAAAGACAAGATGTTTAATGTTCAAACAGAGAAACTTTTTTTTTTTTTTGCAAATAATCATTAACTTAGAATTTAAAGGCAGCAACACATTGCAAAAAAGTTGGCACAGGGGCCTTTTTACCACTGTGTTACATCGCCTTTCCTTTTAACGACACTCAGTAAACGCTCGGGAACTAAGAAGACCAATTTTTGAAGCTTTTCAGGTGGAACTCTTTCCCATTCGTGCTTGATGTACAGCTTAAGTTGTTCAACAGTCCGGGGTCTGCGTTGTCGTATTTTACGCTTCATAATGCACCACGCATTTTCAATGGGAGACAGGTCTGGACTACAGGCAGGCCAGTCTAGTACCCGCACTCTTTTACTACAAAGCCATGCTGTTGTAACACGTGCAGAATGTAGCTTGGCATTGTCTTGCTGAAATAAGCAGGGGCGTCCATGAAAAATACGTTGCTTGGATGGCAACATATGTTGCTCCAAAACCTGTACGTACCTTTCAGCATTAATGGTGCCTTCACATATGTGTAAGTTGCCCATGCCTTGGGCACTAATACACCCCCATACCATCACAGATGCTGGCTTTTGAACTTTGTGCCTATAACAGTCCGGATGGTTCTTTTCCTCTTTGGTCCAGAGGACACGACGTCCACAGTTTCCAAAAACTATTTCAAATGTGGACTCGTCAGACCACAGAACACTTTTCCACTTTGCATCAGTCCATCTTAGATGAGCTTGGGCCCAGCGAAGCTGGCAGCGTTTCTGGGTGCTGTTGATGAATGGCTTTCGCTTTGCATTGTAGAGTTTTAACTTGCACTTGCAGATATAGCGACGAACTGTAGTTACTGACAGTGGTTTTCTGAAGTGTTCCTGAGCCCATGTGGTGATGTCCTTTACACACTGATGTCGGTTTTTGATGCAGTACCGCCTGAGGGATCAAAGGTCACGGGCATTTAATGTTGGTTTTCGGCCCTGTCGCTTGCATGCAGTGATTCCTGCAGATTCTCTGAACCTTTTGACGATATTACGGACCGTAGATGATGAAATCCCTAAATTTCTTGCAATAGCTCGTTGAGGAATGTTGTTTTTAAACTGTTCGACAATCAGCTCACGCATTTGTTCACGAAGTGGTGACCCTCGCCCCATCCTTGTTTGTGAATGACTGAGCATTTCAGGGAAGCTGCTTTTATACCCAATCATGGCACCCACCTGTTCCCAATTAGCCCGTTCACCTGTGGGATGTTCCAAATAAGTGTTTGATGAGCATTTCTCAACTCTCTCAGTCTTTTTTTACACTTGTGCCAGCTTTTTTGAAACATGTTGCAGGCATCAAATTCCAAATGAGCTAATATTTGCAAAAAATTACAAAGTTTACCTGTTCAAACATTAAGTAACTTGTCTTTGCAGTGTATTCAATTGAATATAGGTTGAAAAGAATTTGCAAATCATTGTATTCTGTTTTTATTTACGATTTACACAACGTGCCAACTTCACTGGTTTAGGGTTTGTACAAACACACACATGCTGAACACCCTGGCCATTTATAGAGAAGCACATACATAAAGTCCCATATAAAATATACCGAGAGAATCACACACGTACAACCCCATAAAAAATAAACGCACAGAAACACTGTACACCCCGACCATCTGTAGAGATACACACATGTACAATCCCATATAAAATATAGACACACATTTACTGCACACCCTGACCATCCGGAGAGAAACGCAAATGTACAATCCCACATAAAATATACATACACATATGTTGGACACGCCCACCTTCTATAGAAAACACACACGTACAATCTCATATAAAATATACACACATATATACTGTACACACCAACCATCTATAGGGAAACACACATGGACAATAGCATATAAAATATTCATACTCACAAATACTGTTAACCTCGACCATCTATAAAGAAACACACATGTACAATCCCATATAAAATTTTCACACCCAAACACTGTGAACCCGGACCATCTGGAGGGAAACTTACATGTACAATCCCATATAAAATATACACACACATAAACTGTACACGCCGACCATCTATAGAGAAACTCATGTGCAATTCCATACAAAATATATATACACACATAAACTGTACATCCCAACCATCTATAGAGAAAAACACAGGTACAATCTCATATAAAATACATATATACACAAATGTACTGTACACCTCGACCATCTATAGAGAAACACACATGTACAATCCAATATAAAATTTTCACACACAAACACTGTACACCCCGACCATCTGGAAAGAAACACACATGTACAATCCCATATAAAATATACACACACATAAATTGTACTCCCCGACCATCTATAGAGAAACTCATGTGCAATTCTAGACAAAATATATATGCACACAAATACTGAACACCCCAACCATCTATAGAAAAACATACATATGCAATACCATATAAAATATTCATACACACATATACTGTACACCCTAACCATCAAGAGAGAAACACAAATCTACAATCCCATATAAAATATACATATACACATAAACTGTACATCCCGACAATCTATCGAGAAACACACATGTACAATCCCAAATAAAATATACACACAAACACTGTACACCCCGAACATCTGTAGGGAATTACAAATGTACAATCCATGCAAAATATAAACACACACAAATACTATACACCCTGACAATCTATAGAGGAACACATATGTACAATCCCATATAAAATATTCATACACACATATATTGTACGCCCCGATCATCTAGACAAACACACGTACAATCCAAAATAAAATATACACACACATATACTGTAAAACTCGACCATCTTTAGAGAAACACACGCGTACAATCCAATATAAAATATACTTACAAATACACTGCCCGGCCAAAAAAAAAGTCGCACTCTCAAATATTTAGCTGGAATCCCTGTAGCTTTGATTACAGTGCATATTTGTCTTGTCATTGTTTTGACAATTATATGCAATGCCAGAACATTTATTTTTGATCAAAAATGCCATAAGTTTTGGCCGAGATCTTGTCTTCTCGACATATTGGTTGAACCACTCAGTGGTCTTTCTTGAGCACATCCCAGTGACTTATAATGTGTTTAAGGTCAGGACTTTGTGGTGGCAAATTTGTTTGTGAAAATGATTCTTCATACTTGTTTTTGTCATTCATGGTTTTCTTTGCAAAATACAGGTCAATAACTTGCCCGTTCTGAAATACTGTAATATCTTTTCCATCATCAGGGGATGCGTCTTCCGACATGATTTTTTAAGAAATGAGTAGAGATGCACTTCAGTCAGTCAGGATTAAAATGATTATTGCCGGCTGAGACATATTAATAACCACAATAATGATCCAATTATAGAATTTGTTCATTAATTTCCAAACGGTGACCTTTTTTTTGGCCGGGCAGTGTAAACTGCACACCCCAACCATCTACAGAGAAACACATATGAACAATCCCATATAAAATATTCATACACACATATACTGTACACCCCACCCATCTAGAAACACCGAAGTACAATCCCAAAAAAATATACATACACACATAAACTGTACACCCCGACCATCTATAGAGAAAAACACACGTACAATCCCATATAAAATATATATATACACACACATGTACTGGACACCCCAACCATCGATAGAGAAACACACATGTACAATCCCAAAAAAAATATACACACACAGAAACTACACACCCCAACCATCTATAGAGAAACACACACGTACAATCCAATATAAAATAAACATACACACAAATACTCTACACGCCGACCCTCTATGGAGAAAAACACATGTACAATCCCATATTAAATATTCATACCCACATAAACTGTCCACCCAAACCATCTATATTTACATAAAATTTACATAAAATTTACTTAAAAACATTTATTGTACACCCCAACCATCTTGAGACAAAAATAGAATAGAATATAGAATAGAAAAATAGAATAGAATAGAATATATAGAAACACATACTGCACACCCTGACCATCTAAAGAGATAAACACAGGTGCTATCCCATATAAAATATACACACACTCAAATACTATGCACCCCGACCATCTATAGAGAAACACACACGTACAATCCTATATAAAATATACACACACATATACTGCACACCCCGACCATCTATAGAGAAACACTTATGTACAATCCCATATAAAATACACACACACATATACTGTAAACCGCAACCATCAAGAGAGAAACACACAAGTACAATCCCATATAAAATATACATACACACATATACTGTACACCGCGTCCATCTATAGAGAAACACACATGTACAATCCCATCTAAAATATATACACACAGAAACTGCACACCCCAACCATCTATAAAGAAACACACACGTACAATCCAATATAAAATAAACATACACACATATACTCTACACGCCGACCATCTTTGGAGAAAAACACATATACAATCCCATATAAAATATTCATACACACATAAACTGTCCACCCAGTCCATCTATAAACACACACGTACAATCTCATATAAAATATATATATACACACACATACGTACTGGACACCCCGACCATCTCTAGAGAAACACACATGTACAATCCCATATAAAATATACTGACACATATACTGCACACCCCGACCATCTCTAGAGAAACACACATGTACAATCCCATATAAAATATACACACACACATATACTGCACACCCCGACCATCAAGAGAGAAACACACAAGTACAATCCCATATAAAATATACATACACACATATACTGTACACCGCGTCCATCTATAGAAAAACACACACGTACAAACCCATCTAAAATACACACAGAAACTACACACCCCAGCCATCTATAGAGAAACAGTCACATACAATCCAATGTAAAATATACATACGCAAATATAATGTACACGCCGACCATCTATGGAGAAAAACACATGTACAAACCCACTTAAAATATTCATACACACATATACTGTCCACCCAGACCATCTATAAACACACATGTACAATCCCATAAAAAATATACATACCCGTATACACTGTACACCCTGACAATCTATCGAGAAACACACACGTACAATCCCATATAAAATATCCATACACAAATATACT
The DNA here is from genome assembly GCA_029721435.1 of Gymnothorax reevesii. Classification (NCBI taxonomy): domain Eukaryota; kingdom Metazoa; phylum Chordata; class Actinopteri; order Anguilliformes; family Muraenidae; genus Gymnothorax; species Gymnothorax reevesii. Next base: position 6,414,128 of record CM056579.1, on the reverse strand, counting down.
GTTTACCCTGACCATCTATAGAGAAACACACATGTACAATCCCATATAAAATATACACACATACACTGTACACCCCAACAATCTATAAAGAAACAGACAGGTACAATCCCATATAAAATATTCATACACACATACACTGTAGATCCCAACAATCTATAGAGAAACACACACGTACAATCCCAAAAAAATATACATACACATATACTGTACACTCCGACCATCTATAGATAAAAACACATGCACAATCTCATATAAAATAGATATATACACACACATACGTACTGGACACCTCGACCATCTATAGAGAAACACACATGTACAATTCCATATAAAATATACATACAAACGTATATTGTACACCCCAACCATCTAGAGACATACAGAAGTACAATCCCCTTTAAAATATACACACAAACAAATACTATGCACCCCAACCATCTTTAAAGAAAATCACATGTACAATCCCATACAAAATATACATACTCACACATACTGTACACACTAACCATCAATAGAGAATCACATATGTACAATCCCATATAAAATATACACACGCATACAGATTGCAATCTGTTCCCCTATTTGTTCGTGCTCGTCAATCGACTTATCGTGACTTTCAAGATGGAGGCGACTGGAAACTACCTCAAGGTACTGTTTACATAAATAATCTTTTTTAATAAACTACCGGAGCATTTTCAAAGTTCTCAGTGCCTCGTTTTAAATGTCAGGGCCCTCGGAATTCTACCGATGAAGAGTGGAGCTACTTAGAGCCTTGTTAATGATGGAAAAAATAGCGATTCTTTGCATGGCAACGCTATGCCCGATCCACTACTATTGCAAGTCTGTTGAAAGTTTTTGGCACAGTGGTTAGCACTACTGCCTCACAGCAAGAAGGTCGTGGAATCGAATCTGGCCTGGGCTTTCTGTGTGGAGTTTGCCTGTTCTCCCCGTGTTCATGTGGGTTTTCTCCGTGTACTCCGGTTTCCCCCACTCCATCATAGGAACACTGTAACCAGTACTCCTGACCAAGGAACTGGCTTTAGAATTGGAGTTGGTCCCCGAGTGCTGCTCTATGGCTGCCCACTGCTCCTAACTATAGGATGGGTCAAATGCAGAGGACAAATTACCCCACAGGGTTCAATAAAGTATATCTTATCTTATTTTATCTTGGGTAAAAGTCAATTTATTTCGAAATGTTCCGTGCGTACGGAGGTGGGGTATTCGACTAAGGTTAGTACTCGTTATCATGTTTCAATTCACCCCAAGTCAATTTCACTCTGGAATTCAACTTTCAGTTACCATTTGTAACCAATTCAAGTTCTGTAGTGTTACGAAAACTATACTGCTCAAAAAAATAAAGGGAACACTTTGAGTTATATTGTGTTGTTGAAGTGTTCACTTTATTTTTTGTGCAGTATAGTTTTCCAGTGAACAATGTTAATTAACATTAATCTCATTAATTAATATTAACATTAATCTCATTAATTCATCATTGACATTAATCTTAATCTCTGAAAATATTGAAGGGACAGTTCATCCAAAAATGAACATTCACTCATCTTCTCACTTTAAGGCTAATTGAAGGGTCTGTGAATTTCTTTCATCCTCAAAACACTTTTGGTGATACAAAGAAAAACAGCACTGAAGACAAATCCAAATCAACTGAAGACCATGGTGGCCATGCTTTCAGGTGTAAAAAAAAAAAACATTTAAAAAACACAACATGCCTCCATACTACTCCTGTGGCGCAATCCAAGTGTTTGTAAGCCCTGACATTTACATTTGACTCGAAAATACGTCTTTTCGCCATGTTTTAGGCCTTACTGTTCAATGTAGCCACTTAGCCAAGAGCCTTGTTCATCTTCGGGGAAGAAGTTTAAGTATCATTATTTACATACGGTGGCTGAGGAGGAAAAAGCACTGCAATGGCCCCACACATCTCCAACTGGAGAAATGCGCTACGGTTTTGAATATTGTTATTCACTGAGGGGTCTATTCTCCCATTAGCGCGTAAGTCCTTTTTTACGCGCTTCGAGTTAAGCGCTTTTGAGTTACGCGTATTCTCCCCTACTCGCTTCAATCACGCCCACAGCGCTTAACTTCAGAATGTAGGCGGCCTTATGAAAGAGGTGTGACTGATCCAAAAGAGAGGCAGACTCTGTACAAAGCTCATTGATTATGGCTATCAGGAAAACATGGAAAAAGGATTTTCTGATTAACAATAAAAATGCATTTGTGGTCCATGGAAAACGCAATCCAGACTTTAAATTTGAATATTGTCGGCCTGCTGATAAAACCTTGTATCTCCAAACTGATAAAAAACGAAAACTCGTATGTCCACTATTCTAACATGCAAAATTAAACATTTTTATTTTAAACTATATTTATCCATTTATATTATTATAATTATTATAATTATTTAATTTTATTTTATTTTCCTGTGAAGTTTGTCATTGTGAGGATACGAGGTTTTATATGCCGCTGTAATAGTAGGCCGTACCAATTACAAGACGTAATTCAGACATCTCTTTATTTATCCCCCGCCGGGGATAACGGGGGATATAGCATTGGGCTCCGTCCATACAGACAAATAAAATTGCGGCGGCGGGGGATATGTTAGTAACAAACACTTGTTATTTCTTGCTCTAGCCACCATGGCATTAAAGCTATGCATACAAACAAATTGCCGCGATAATGAAAAAATAAATAAAGAATTTAGCGCTTCTCAATCAGATCATTGAAAATGTGCCCCTCCTACACCAGCCTGTTTGTTCCGTGGAAGACAGGGAAGAAGACAAAGGGAACATTCTAGTCACACAAAGACAATCAAAGACAGTTTATATGATCTCATTTAGAAATTGCGCACTTGAAAACTACTCCGATGTCAGGTTTGCACCTAAAGGACATGGAAACGCTTTAACAAGGATTCTTACCCCGCACGCGGTCATCTCCCCGCCCCGAAACCGCCTCAGTAATGACGGGATTCCATATCCATAGCCTTTCATCCTATTTGATTTGAGCGACACATTCACTTGAACTTGTGCCTAATACTTTATTATAATCAATTATCCCATTTACTGATAATGATTCTTCCCATGTCGGCTATTCTTTAAAGGTTAAAATTGATTAACAAATGGATAGTGCTTTGGTATTTGCCAGGGTAGGGCTCAATCTAGAGTAGCCTGTTTAATAATATCTTTATTCACACATTAAATTACACAGTATTACCAATGGTAAAACATTACTAGGACTCGAGTTAGTTTATACAGATATCCTCAATGAGAAAATCAATCCCCACACTCGTGAGAATATCACAACTTTTTAGATTATCACGAATATATAGGGCAGTCGCATTTGTTTATAGAACATGGAAGACAATGATGGCGATGTCGAGCCAAAGCCGAAAACCAAATTTCACAGATGTTGGTGTATGGCAAGCAAGCAATAAAGGCTGATCCGAGGAATTAAGCTGCGAATAGTTCTGGATGTGGCTTCGGTGGGGAGATGTAAGCGCAGTATCCCCGATTTAAAGCATAAATGGAGAGATCTGCGGGGCGCTGTAAAAGCCAGGTTCTCTGGAGAACTGTACACCCAACAGTGGGCAACTATCATCCCCTGTGCATTTCACTGCACAGGAGGAGGGGATGGCATCTACTCTTTCTGCTGTGGAAGTGCATGGAGAAGAACTTGAAGCGCCAACGAACTGCGTCAGACACCTTGACACAGACGCCTGTGATGTGTATGACATCACCAACCACTCTCTGAAACGACCCAGATGTCAGGAGCGACAGCGCAGTTCTGACGTTGATGACCACGGGTATGTTTTGTGGATAATTGCTGCGGCTGGATAGCTGTTCATCCAGAAGTCGGCAAAGATAGATGATTGCCTCCTGCACGGTCCAGGCGAAAGCGCTGGATGCGCTCGATGTTTGTTTGCCCCAGGATGTCCAAACGAAGCCGATATACGAGTGTTCGTCTTCGAGCTCGGCGCGCTCCTCTTACTCTCCCAATCACGCAAGAGTGCACGCAAATGCAGGACTGGCATTTTGGCTTTAGATTTTGAGGGCATGGTAGAATGATGGTCTTATGTATACTCGTATTAATTAATTTTTTTGCGTTTGTAATTTAACTGATTGGAGAAGAGGCTGATGCGTAATATCATGTGATGATTTCGTTTGATAAATTATCATGGCTTTGAGAAATGTAGTTTAGAAATAAGGAATAACAATCGAATATTAAATGTCTCAACCTTTACCATGTTAAATAAAATAAAAGTAATGTTAAAATTCGGCCGATAACCGACATCAAACGCAATATTCAATTTCGCCTAATGTTGGCGCTTGACCTTAATACAGCCCTCAAAAGCGCTTAACAGAAAAAGCGCGTAAGCCAGGGGGAGAATACGCGTAAGTGTTATTTGCATGAGAAACGCCCGGAAACGCCCCGATTTTGGCCTTGCTCCGCCCCAAGCGCGTAAGTGCCTTCAAGGCGCGGAATGCACGGACTTAAGTCGAGGGGAGAATACGCGTAGGCTGAAAAGCGCGTAGCTACGCGCTTTTTTCGACTTAACCGCATGGGAGAATAGACCCCTGAGTGAACAACTTATTTACCCTCGTTGGCATCTGTAGGTAGGTCTTGAATCTTAAACTTCTCGCGCAAAGATAAAAAGGGCTCCTAGCGAAATGGCTAAATTGGACATTTAAGCTAAAAACATAGTGATAAGACATCTTTACATGTCAAATTTGAATGTCTGGGCTTACGGACTCTTTGATTACGCTACAAGAGCAGCATGAAGGCATTTCGTGTTTTTTAAATGTTGTTTTTTACGCTTGAAAGTGTGGCCACCATTGACCTCAATTTATTTGTATTTGTCTTCAATACTCTTTTTCTTTGTAACTCCAGAAGTGTTTTGAAGATGAAAGAAATTCATAGACCCTTCGATTAGCTGTAGGGTGAGTAGATCATGAGTGAATTGTCATTTTTGGTGGACTTTCCCTTTAAGAACTGGTTTGAGGAATCTAACAATTGTTATGTATGATAATTTTTTGAACAGCTTTATATTCCATTTGTAAATGAAGATTTGTTACATGCTGTTTTGCTGCCCTGCTGGTCAGCTATATTTATTTTGTTCATTGGCACCATCTGGTGGCGTACTTGTAAAATCATTAAGAAAAGTCTGGTAATTTCTCGAAGCTTCTGGCACTTTCCTGCTTGGAGGGGGCGGGATTTCCCTAGAATCCTGTGGATCTTTGGAAGGTTGCTAGACTATAAAAAGGCTGTGATTTTAAGCACAGCTGAGACAGACAACAAGGAGACAGACAACAAAGAGACAGACAACAAAGAGAGCAGAGAGCAGACCAGAGTTTTGTTTTGGCAACAGTTAAATAGTGGCAGTGTTATTAGAGAATTTAAATAGTGGATAATTCTTGTACAACTTAAGAATAAATTTGTTTTAGTTGTACTGGCCAGTTTTCTTTGTTGTGATTTTTCCAAGTCATAACACAATTAATAGTGCAACTCCTGACAGTTCCCCCTATAAGTTAACTAACCATCTTTCTGCTTTTAAAGTGTTTCCAAGTGTTTTCCTGGCAAAGGGGGCTAAAAGATAAACAAAAAGTAATAAATAGGTGTTATGGCCCCAATTTGCTACGACATATAAGACGGCAAGAGATGACAGACAAAATTTTAAAACTAAAACAGATTTAATTAAAAAAAGGCCAACACTAACCTACAATTTATACTACTGACCAAGATTTATAATATACAAGAAAAAAAATATTTACAGTCCCTTGAGATGGGGTTGCTTGGTGATGTTCCTGGTGAGGAAAATGCTCCAACACAGGCAAAAATCCACAAAAAGCTTCACAGGTCTTGAAAAGAGTGACAGGTCTGGTCAAACGTATCCTTCTGCTTGCAATTTCTCCTACTACTTTACTCTCTCAATTTCTCTCCTTATATACTCTTTTGCAGCCCCCTCCCACCTTTTTGACTTTTTTTTTATTCTCTGGGACTTTCCGTCTCAGACATGCCCAGGACATGCCCAAACCTAGCTCCAGTCTGGGCTTAACAAAAAAAAAGGTCAATACTGCCATCTAGTGGCTTCTTTTCACATTACATAGGTGAGCTGCGGGCAAACACAACTTGTGAGAAGCAAAGCGCTGGCAGCATAATAACTGGGAGTTAGATGTTGGCTGCCAGCGGTCTCTACTGATGGAAGCTAACAATTTATTTCGCCAGTCTAGATAAGTCTTTTGTGATGGAATGAAACCGTAGTTCAGAGTTTGTCTGATGACTGTTGTCACTGCCGGGCATATTGGATCATCTTTATTTTATTATTTTGTTGATTTTCTTCTCTCATCTGCTAACTGTAGCCAATGGCTGTACCACGCAGCTCTGACCTTTTCGGACGTAACTATGGCGGCATTGGAGCAAAGTGATGCCACGCGGTCTCCATGAATAGAAATTTCAGGTATGCGAGCATAACTGCTGACAAAATGCATGATGTCACCAACTGACAAGCTGACCTTCAGCGCTCACTTTAAAAAAACCACGAGTCATGTCACAGTGCGTGAGAGGACAGGTTTCTCAGCATTTTGCCTTATAAATTGTCTCTGCTGGTTGGAAATTGTGGGATTTAAAAGTGGTTGACAGAGATTTTATTTTGAAGAATATTCAGGTCAGGCTGTTAGATTGAACCCGAGATCTCCCACTCCAGTTCTGAACTTTCCATCCCATGGAAAATCATTATGATCTCATGTGCAATTATGATTGTATATCACCACTTTCATCTAAATAAACTACTTCTCTATATTTTTGGTGAAAATGTATTGAAAAATGCTATTGTAGGCAATGAGAACAAAAAAAATGTCATTTTCAGGCTTCAAAAGTGTGGAAGTGTAGAATTTCTAATCACGTGACAATATTAATACATTCGTAAATCCCTGAAGATGCGAGCTGCCCTGGTCTTCGGTCTTAATTTGATTAAGCATTGACATGTACTTCATCATAATTATCCTAGTATTTGTAAGTTTTGCTCCGATTGCGAGAAATAGGCCTTTTAAATTGGAGCAGAAAATGCAAGTTACCATTTAACTGGAAATTCAAGTGAAATATATTTGAAAACGAAAATCCCCAGAGTTGACAAGATAGCATGTTGTGTTACCCTGGATGGGTGTTTTGACGAGACACTAACATCGTCTGCAGTCTCATTTATGGTTTTGGATATACAGAGCCCTAAAAACTCAAGTTTCCCATCAGGTGAGGGTAAAGTGAAATATACATGGTAATTTGAGAGTTTGATATCTCACGATCACTTAGGAGCTGGGTAATGAATTTGCACATGTTGTTATTGACCTCTAACAGAGTCTTCAAAATTATTTTCATGAAAATCATGGGGGGTACCAACGGGACGTTTTGTCAATTTGACACGGAATGACCCCTCTGCATTTGACCCATCCTATAGTTAGGAGCAGTGGGCAGCCACAGAGCAGCGCCCGGGGACCAAATCCAGTTCCTTGGTCAGGGGTTCTGGAAGGAGTGTTCCAAAATTGCATGTTTTGTGGGTGGGGGAAACTGGAGTACCCAGAGGAAACCCACATGAACACGGGGAGAATATGCAAACTCCACACAAAAAGACCTCAGGCCGGATTCAAACCCACAACCTTCTTGCTATGAAGCAGTAGTGCTAACCACTATGCCGCCTACAAAAACAGCTCACATTCTAGCATTCAACCACTAAAACTAATCTTTATGTTCAGGAATACAAGTAAATAACTGGCATCTTTATCAAAAAATAATTTTTTGTAAAACAGTAAATTTGAAAATTCATGGATTCATGGATAACAATAATTATATTTTAGCATTAGAAATATAATTTCAGTTAAAGAGCTTGCGCATACTGGCGGATTAACCATTACAGAAACATAAAAATGATTTCAGTAATGACCACCACTGTTAATGAAGGGCAGCTGTGGTATAAACATAATAAAGTGCTGTTCATATGTACTCAGTCCTGTCATACACACACACACACACCTGTGTTCTGCTGAATGGAGCGCTCTCTTTAGCAATGTGGAGGCTGTAGGTGAGGATGGAGAGCAGCCCCAACAGGAGGCAGAAGATGTTCAGACCCACCAATGTGGAGACCTGTGGGAATGCAGACATTACAAACACACACAAACATTACACACACACATAACACACACACACGCGCGCACACGCACTCACACACACACACACACACACACACACACACACACACACACACACACACACAAACACATTACACACACACACACACACACACACAAACACACGCACGCACACACAGACACACACACATTACACACACACACACAAACACACATTACACACATTACACAAACACATAACACACAAACACACATTACACACAGACACACACACACACACACACGCACACAAACACATTACACACACACACACGCACACACAGACACACACACATTACACACACATTACACAAACACACACACATAACACACACACACACACATATAACACACACACCCACACACACGTGCACACACACACACGCGCGCACACATTACAGACACACACACACACACATGCATATACACACACAAACACACACACAGACATACACAGACACAAATATGCACACACGCATATCTATACCCACACACACACACACGCGCGCGCAAATACGCACAAATTACACACAGACGCAGATGCGCAAACACACACACACACACACACAAATACGCACACAAATATATACACACACAGATGCACACACACATATACACACATTACACACACACACACACACAAACAATGCATACTGTGCACATTCACATTAAACACACATTTCATTTCACTTTCATTCATTGTTTCTATGTCTCTTCAGCCTTTCCCTAATCTTAACAATAAGCAATGTATGCCTAACCCAAACCCTTACCCTAACCTTAACCTGTCCCTGATTCTAACCCTAACCTTAACCTATCCCTAATTCTAACCCTTACCCCAAACCTTTACCCTAACCTTAACCTATCCCTAATTCTAACCCTTACCCCAAACCTTTACCCTAACCTTTTTTTTTTTTTAGTTTATTTATCTCAAACAAAAACAGCAAAAACAGAAAATAAGCTACAGTACACAAAAGATAAAAAATTATATAAATAACACAAAATATAAGACAATACATCACTTGGTATTCATCAGAAGACTGAAAATATGTGATATGTTCGAGAAGGAGCAGGAAGAAGCAAGAATGCTTATCAAGTCCTACCCCATCATTACAGTAACAGTATACTTAAAGATCGTTATTTTAGACCCGAAGTAATGCTCACCAAGATATCTTTATCATTGCAATTGCAACCTTCACCACATCATTAAATCATTTTTTTTTCTCTTTTTTGAGCTCCGCCTCATCTCTATATTTGTCCATGATCAATTTCTTATATTTGCTTTTAAACTGTGCAATATTATTGCTTTGCCTAATGTCATCATCAAGGCTATTCCACAGGATCACCCCACAAACTGATATGCACTTGCTTTTTTGTGTCATGCGGACACAAGCTTGTTTTCAGATTTAATTTCCCTCTTAGCTCATATCTCGCCCCTCTGTCACTGAATAATTTCAGAATGTTTGATTTTAAAAACAGTACATTTGTATGTTCTCCGTAACCCACATGATGCATTAACCTTACTGCCCTTTTTTGCAGTGTGCATATTTTTTGTAAGTTGCTCCTGTATGTATTACCCCAGACTTCCACACAGTAGCTGAGATATGGTAGAATCAGAGTGTTATACAGCATGAACAGTGTTTTTTGGTTTAGCAAATGTCTAGTTTTCCATAATATCCTGACACTTTTACAGATCTTGGAGCACAGATATTTAACATGAGATTTCCAACTGAGCTTATGGTCTAATACAACCCCCGGAAACTCCCATTGACCCTTTCTTTAATTTCCTTATTAATTTTAACTTGTACCTTTGCATTTATTCTACGCTTACCAAACAACATGTATTTTGTTTTGTTCAAGTTTAAGGACAATTTGTTTTTATCGAACCAGTATTTAATTTTACTCATTTCTTTTGTGACCACCTCTAATAACTGATTTAAATCCATTCCCGAACAAAATATATTTGTATCATCAGCAAAAACAACAAATTTTAGCAAATCTGATACTTTGCAAATGTCATTGATACATAAAATAAACAATTTGGGACCCAGTACTGAGCCCTGTGGGACCCCACAAGTAATATTGAGGCACTTTGATTTGTGTTGGCCCATCTGCACAAATTGCTGCCTATTTACAATATAACTTTTCAACCAGTCAAAAGCTAAACCTCTGATACCATACCACTCAATTTTTTTTAAGTAGAATTTCATGGTCTATTGTATCAAATGCTTTTTTAAGATCAATCAATATTCCCACAGCATATTTTCGATACAACTTGTTAATTCCTCAACCAACTCCTTTAAAGCCATTGAGGTTGATCTGGCTGATCTGAACCCATACTGACTGTCTATTAATAAATTGTTTTGTTCAATAAAATTGTCCAACCTTGCAACAAAAAGTTTTTCAAGTATTTTTGAGAATTGGGAAAGGAGTGATATCGGCCGATAATTAGTATAAAGATGTTTATCATTTGCTTTGTATACTGGGATAACCTTAACCTATCCCTAATTCTAACCTTACCCCAGACCCTTACCCTAACCTTAACCTATCCCTAATTCTAACCTTACCCCAGACCCTTACCCTAACCTTAACCTATCCCTAATTCTAACCTTACCCCAAACCCTTACCCTGACCTTAACCTATTCCTAATTCTAACCCCAACCCAAACCAAAGAATTCACCTTTGCAGTTGTGAGGACGAAATGTCCTCACTCTGTATGGAAAAAAACATCACAAACGCATGTCCGTCTGCCCGCACACGCTCAAACAGACACACACACACACACACACACACACACACACACACACACGCACGCGCACGCACACACACACACACACAATGAACTCACAGGAGAGTCAAACAGGAAAGCTCACCATGCGTTTCACTCACCTTCACTTTGCATGGCTTCCTCTGCACATGGATGCTGAGCCCCCCAGTGGCCACATACTGCAAAAGCACAAAACACCAGGCAGCTGAAACTGTAGTTCTTTCTGGCCAGTTGCTAATAAAGCCAATGATCCACACAGCTGCTAGTATTGCTGATCATGATTCATACTGCCGCGAACATTACTGTCACCCACACAGATGCTAACGCTGTTGGTAAAGCTAGCCTGTCATCCACACTGTTGCTAACAGTGTTGGATATGCTAGCCAGTCATCTACACTGCTGTTAATGCTCTCCAGTATGCGCAATATATGGTGTAATAATTCTCATGTAGCAAAATGGCTGATCTACTCACAAAGACTCCACACCAAACAGGCATCGTCATGGACATGGAGCATCCAAACTCCATACAGATGACGGAGATGGTGGTCAGAACAGAGGCCAAGGCAGCTAGAATCTGCACCACCTGAAGAAGAGAGTAGGAACTTGATGTACTACAGAATAAATTCTCTGTATTACAGACCACTGAGAAATCACCAATATAACAAAACACTGTACCACAGACTACTGAGAAATCAACAATATAACCAAACACTGTACTAGCAACTGCTGAGAAATCACCAATAAAACTAAGCACTGTACTAGAGACCACAGATAAATTACAAATATATCTGAACACTGTACCAGAGATGGCTGAGAAATCACCAATATAACCGAACACTACTGGAGACCACTGAGAAATCACCAATATAACCGAACACAACTAGAGACCGCTGAGAAATCACCAATATAACCGAACACTGTACTAGAGACCGCGAAGAAATCACCAATATAACTGAACACTGTACTAGAGAACCCTGAGAAATCACCAATATAACCAAACACTGTACTAGAGACCGCTGAGAAATCACCAATATAACCGAACACTGTACTAGAGACCGCTGAGAAATCACCTATATAACCAAGCACTGTACTAGAGACTGCTGAGAAATCACCAATATAACCGAACACTGTACTAGAGACCGCTGAGAAATCACCAATATAACTGAACACTGTACTAGAGACCGCTGAGAAATCACCAATATAACCAAACACTGTACTAAAGCCTGCTGAGAAATCACCTATATAACCAAACACTGTACTAGAGACTGCTGAGAAATCACCAATATAACCGAACACTGTACTAGAAACCCCTGAGAAATCACCAATATAACCGAACATTGTACTAAAGACCGCTGAGAAATCACCAATATAACCGAACACTACACTAGAGACCCCTGCGAAATGACCAATATAACCGAACACTGTACTAGAAACCCCTGAGAAATCACCAATATAACCGAACATTGTACTAAAGACCGTTGAGAAATCACCAATATAACTGAACACTGTACTAGAGACCGCTGAGAAATCACCAATATAACCAAACACTGTACTAGAAACCCCTGAGAAATCACCAATATAACCAAACACTGTACTAGAGGCTGCTGAGAAATCATCAATATAACCGAACACTGTACTAGAGACTGCTGAGAAATCATCAATATAACCGAACACTGTACTAGAGACTGCTGAGAAATCACCTATATAACCAAACACTGTACTAGAGACTGCTGAGAAATCACCAATATAACCGAACACTGTACTAGAAACCCCTGAGAAATCACCAATATAACCAAACATTGTACTAAAGACCGCTGAGAAATCACCAATATAACCGAACACTGAACTAGAGACCCCTGAGAAATCACCAATATAACCAAGCACTGTACAAGAGACTACTGAGAAATCACCAATATAACCAAACACTGTACTAGAGACCACTGAGAAATCACCAATATAACCGAAAACTGTACTAGAGACCCCTGAGAAATCACCAATATAACCAAGCACTGTACTATAGACCCCTGAGAAATCACCAATATAACCAAGCACTGTACTAGAGACTGCTGAAAAATCACCAATATAACCGAACATTGTACTAGAGACCCCTGAGAAATCACCAATATAACCAAACACTGTACTAGAGACCACTGAGAAATCATCAATATAACGGAAAATTGTAATAAAGACCGCTGAGAAATCACCAATATAACCGAACATTGTACTAGAGACCCCTGAGAAATCACCATTATAACCAAGCACTATACTAGAGACCACTGAGAAATCATCAATATAACGGAAAATTGTAATAAAGACCGCTGAGAAATCACCAATATAACCAAACATTGTACTAAAGACCACTGAGAAATCACCAATATAACCAAACACTGTACTAAAGACCGCTGAGAAAGCCCCTGTATTCCTGAACACTGAGAAATCATAAGTACCAGATGAAACCGATAAATCACCTTTATTACAGACATCTGAGAAATAAGCTCGAGTCAATAACAGTAATTTGAGTTTTTCCAAACGTTACTGTAAAAGAATGAAGTTATCAGTGCGATAGCAACTGCATAGACTACATTATAACAATCTGTTATTATAGCAGTGGTCTGCTATTTAGAACTAACAGACCACAGAATGGCAAATGAGTATTCAACATAGCTGTATGATAAAGAACCCGCTCATTTGCAATACAAAACACAAAGAAAAATTTGCCCAAAACTGAACAGATGAATCTTAGGCACTGAGGCAATGATTCTGACTCCTGGGAGACTCATGTATACTGGCTTTTGTTCCCACTGCAGTTTCCATCCCAAAATCTTTAACAAGGTGATGCTATTTTCTGAATGAGTTGCTTTCCCTGTTTAGATTAACGATTTACATATAAATGTAAACATAATATGTTGTCATGACAACAATTGTAAATGCTTGAAACTCCGCTGATGTTTGCATGGTATGCCACATGAAGAAAGATAACATTTAAATTCACCCTGATTTAGAAAGAATCCATAAAGATCTCTACAAATAGTTGCATAATAAACTTGATACTAGAAGGTGGAATAACTCTTGGTTAAAACACTGCAGAAATCTAAACCCGAGGTTCAAGTGACTGAAACTCAACTGGTCTGCCACTCCGCCACGCCCATGCAGAAGTGGGTTATAAGGCTGAAATAAAATACCAAACGAGTTTCTGTCCTAAAGATGTAATGTGGGTCATTTAATCAGTCTATGAGTGAATGATGTCAGAGGTCACAAAAGTGTTTTTTTAGAAATGATGAAAACCCATAGTTTATATGTCAAGACGTGTTGAATAATAAATGCTACATTTCAACTCTTTGTCTGTATTAGAAAGGTCTAAAATGGATGACTTCAGACTTCCAAAATCACCTTTCTGCCAATCCCATTTTTGAGGGTGCAGGGCTGGAAAACAATCTCAAAGCAGTTAATGCGCCGAAGATGCTGCTCACCAAATTTCGTCAATGTTTGTGACCACTAGAGATAGCAGGTTGTGTTGCTTACGGACGAACAAAGTTTGTACCAGCTTAATAACTCAAGCTGATGAAGAGTGATGTTACCTTCATTTGGAAAGAACTCATGGACAAGTATCGTTTCCAGGGTTGATGTTGGACTGGAGAATAACTGTAGGTAAAAATATCTCAGAGTTCTCAAAACGCACATACAGCACTGTGGGAAAGTATTTGCCCCCTTACTGATTTCTTTGTTTTTTTTTTTTTTGCATATGTCATACTTAAGTGTATCAAATCACCAAACAAATTTTAATATTAGACAAAGATAACCCCAGTTAATACACAATGCAGTTTTAAATGATGATTTTATTTATTAATCCCTTTGTGCAGAAGCCAAATTTGGCTATTTATGGGTTACCCACTTTAATGCTGTATAATTCAAGATTAAAGCTTCATAAAGAAGATAAATTTGGCTCAATTCAGAAAAAGAGCATTTAGAATTACATAGTATTTCAGTTTATTTTCATGATTCTGGTAGAGAAAATGAGCTGCAAACATAAAAAATCTTCATGAGAATTCACCATTGAAATTGCAAAAAAAAAATAATAATTCTGAGGATTGAAAAACTGCTGGGGCTTAAAACTTTACATTTCTGGTATCATAAACTCCTTGACCACAAGTACAATTCATCTTCAACATTACATTCTAGATTACCTACATGCTATTAACCAAATTATACAGCTGCCCAAGTGTCTCCCCAAAGTCTCAAAATGATGTACGGTCAAATAATAGAAAAATCATGTATTTAACACAAATAAAGTTTTAAGGCATGAAATTTAATATGAACAAATGATTTTCTGGTTGAGTTTAGTATGAATTTATCAATATCAGTGCAGTTGAATATCAGTGGTCACCAGTAACCTCTCCAAAGGCAAAACATACCTTTTCTCCATAATAAAGTTTAGAGTTTTGGCCATTTTTCTTCAAAGTCCCCCAAGCCAGCACAAACACGCATTAAATAAACTGCTTATTAAACGGTCAGAACATTCACCCTGTAATGGAAGCTACCAGTCCCCTCTTCTAAGCTCACGAACCCATTTCAACACATAAGGAATGTTGCGTTCCGCGGTCCTGGGCCTTTGGCCAGGACATATTTTTTTGGTTTTAACAGTTTCATGTATCAGGATTTCATATTTCATGTCCATTTTTCATATCATGGTTTTAACAGTTTCATGTATCAGGATTCCATAGTAATTTTTCATATCACAGTTTTAACAGTTTCTTGTTTCAGGTTATTGCATTTCATAGTTCACATTCATTCTCCATGTTTTTACTTTTCCAGGTTATGTCTTTTTCCAGGTCTGCCCAGCCACTCCACCGCTTGTCTGTGTTCCGCCCCGTGCCTTCGTTGTTGCACATTTCAGAGCTCTGGTTGGCTTTGGTATTTCCCCTTCCTTCTGTGCTGTGCTGATTCGGGGCTGTCGAAGCTTAATTGACAATTAACTGTTTTTAAGTTACTAACATTTACTAACATTCACAGGGGGGTGTAATTCTTAGACAGGCACATTACTAATATTACTAATTTAGACAGGGAGTTTATTGTCATGATTCCTGCTTTACTATTTCAAGTCTTGCTGTGCTTTTCTGTTCTAAACATTCATGCTGCTTTCAAACTGCATACTTAATTGGTACTTAAGCTGAGCCGCTCATTCTCTTAATGAGCAAGTCTTGTCATCCAATCTTGGTCCATGTCATGATCTTGCCACGCCTCTTGTTTCTCCTTCTCCAGGTGTTGCCCCTCATGTCATGATTTCTTCCTGGCTTGATTGCAAGTCAGGCAAAGTACGCGGGAAATGAGTGAAGTTGAGCTAATTATGCCAAGGCGATGGAGGCTGTCCAACCTCGCTGGTAATTAGTGGACTTCAAATCAGAGTTTTCTTCCCAGAAGCATTTCAAATGACCGCATTAGGTATGTGTCATAGAAAAGGTAATAAGCAATCACGTCTGTCTGCCTCATAGTGGCAGTTACTTTTATTGCGCTTAAATTAATCACGATTAATTATTCCGACAGCCCTAAATGTAAAATCAAAGCAAAGATGGGCGCAATACATATTGGTACAAAAAGCGCTAAATATAAATTGTTTGACATCAAATGAACAAGGAGCAAAGTTTCTCAATTAGAAATTATTGAGTTGAGGACCTTAGTTGTCTTTCAATATCATCATTACCAGGCATATCATTCATTATAAACATGCCAAGGTATTTATATCTGGAGACAAAAGTCAAGCGGGTACCATCCGGGACGATATATGGGGTATTTGAAAGTGGTTTCCCTTTAGGTAGATCAGACATGCATATCGTTTTGACTTAATTATATATAATTTCATGCTTTACCCCGTAGGATGAGCATATGTGTAAAAGTTTTTGCGGGCCCTTCACAGATGGACACAGATGGATAAAATAAGGTCATCAGCATAGGCAAGATGATTAACAATTCTTTTACCCATGATATATCCTATTACTTTCACATAATTCCTTGCTGTGGTTTTCTATAAGCACGTTAAAAAACCTTGGTGATAGAACACCGCCCTGGCGTACACCGTTTGACACACTAAAATATTCACTTACAGAATTGTCCCATCTAACACACAAAACCTGAGCAGGAAACCACACCATGGTTATCCTAACAGATCCTCTTTCACACAGTTTCTGAAGGAAAATCCAAAGGTTCATTCTATCAAATCCAGGAAACATAAATAAACAACACGAGATCGAGATCTGTTATAATCAGTTACCTCTTCGAGAGCATAAATGTCAGTGGAATGTTTGGATTTAAAACCAAACTGATCTTCAGATGTTACAAGGAATTGTTCACTTCTAAGAGTACAGTTTCAAACCATAGATGCCATGGATGCCAGAGCAATTGGCCTGTGATGCTTTTGTCAGTAACATCACCAGTTTTATGCTTTACAACAGGCACAATTACAGTCTTTATCACAGCTGACGGCTGAACTCCATGGGTCTGACTCAGACCTGCACTGAAGCACACGGTGAGCAGGAAACACAATCTATATCCTGCATGTTTCACATGTTCAGGGAAGGTTCCATCAAAGCCACATGCTTCACCAGTACACAATTTTTCAACGGCGTCACAGATTTCAACAATCCTGAACAGACATGAGTTCAAGAGTTCAGAATTAACATAAGAATTAATCTTAAAAAGCAACTCTTCTTTATGGGGATTGTTTTTAACCATATTGAATAATTGTAAATAATGATCATGCCACATATTCACATTGTTACATTCACCAGAATGACCTGCTATTGTTCCTGACAATGGAAGTTTTTCTGTTACAATATCTGTCAACATATTTCCAAAATTGAATTGAGTCCTTATTAATAAGAACCCAATTGCAGTCTGTTCTTGTTTCTTACAAGCTCTCAGTGCAGAGTTAAACCCTGCTCGACTGGCCTGCATGTTTGTAAACACAACACCTTGTCTGGGTTTATTTACATTGACGCACAACAAGAAGGCCTCATGCACAAGCGTGTGCCTCCTTCACATGATCATTCCATCCTGGGATGTTAGGAACAGAGTCACGATGTCTTTGTAAACAGTTAACTATCATGATCTCAGCACCTCGAAGACATTCAATAATACTTTCATAGAAAATTTCAGTGAGGGCGGTATGTGAAGTGTCACCACACTTCGGGTTCTTACAATTGATAGCACTTCTAGGTATAAACACATCACTTAATAGAATACTACAATGATCAGAGTAGGTTTTAATGTCATGTTCCCCAACTCTGTCCCACTTTATACTGGCCTGATCAGGTCGTATGCTTGCATGTGCTAGCGAAATCTAAGTCTTTGTTAACAGATAATGGAAAATGGTCAAATGACAGAACATTGTAATCTATTGGTGCATAATGTATGCATGAGTGAGCACTCGTAGTAAACACAATCTTCAAGCCAAGAGTGTACCATGAGCATCGCTGTAGAATGTGAATGCGCCGCTATCCTTCCCAAGAAACTCTGCATCAGAAACTACTTATTTAAATTCATTACAAAAAGACAACAATTCTTCACAAATACAGAATTGTCAGAAACATCTGCATTCCAATCACCGAATATCATGACAGCAGAAGTATCTCTTTCTCTCACAATGGAGTGAGTCCCAAATAACACATGAAGGATTCATAGGTATCACTGGAACGGGAATGCACTGTATTGGCAAGGGACTTTCTCCATAAAATACCAAAGCCACCAAATGGGTGACCAGTTCAAATACTTCTACCTGTATCAATGCTTGATACACCATCAGCGTAAAACTCAGAATGAACATTTTTCAACAGACTCAATTCATCAGGTGTGAACCAGGTCTCCTGCAGCAAGACTACATCATTTTTGTCACATATAACTTTTCACAAAATCAAGAGAAGTCTTAATATTTTTACAATTAAAATAGGTTATTCTTAAAAAATAATCCATAATATAAAGGCTTCAATTCTGCAAACTAATAAAATACAAAAAAGTTGTTAAAAATATAGGAAAAAAAAAATATAGAATTAATCATAGTATTCTTGCACAAGAACACCTTTAGGCCAAACACCAGGATCTAGCAGTTTGGTACACTGGCCTGGGCTTACCAATATCCGAAAAGAACTGTAGGAATCATCCCGAGATTTTGTCGCAATACATTTCAACTGAAGAGGGCTATTGTTCAGCATGTGTTCACTAACAGCACCGGTACTGGTCCCTGGAGACAGTCTTGAGATAAACACCCCTCCAGAGGTACGTACGTTGGAAGTCCTTAAAGTGTTCGCTGCTTTGATATCATCTCGTGGCCCTTGTGCTCCAGAACTATTAATGATGGATTTACGAGCAGGCAGCTGAAAAATACTTTTGCGTTTTGGAGATGAGAGTTCCTGAGAACCTATTTGGGGTCAAACATTTCTCTGCCCACGTTTCTTGTTGTTAAATACTCTTTGGAAACCATCAGAGTGCTGCAGCCTGGCCCCTTGCACAGAGGAACCGCTGACGACAGCCTTCGAGTGTAGCTGCTCTCCAGCTCCGGTGGGGAGCGGGGGGGGCATCATGAGGAACATCGATCTCGGCATTTGTCCTACTTATATCAGGATCAAGAGTAACCAGCTCCAGATCTAGGACTGCGTACTGACCTGAGGGCTGTCACTGTGGTTGGGTGTCCACTCTTCAGGCTCTCGATCACCTGCATCTCCACGCTGTTGTACGCCAGATAGCGGAGCCTCCTCGGAGTGCTGGTTAAAATTAATATCACCTGTGCAGATGTCTCCCGGAAATCTCTCAAAAGTAAAAGTTCAGTTTTCATTATTTCCATGTTACGCACAATTGATGAGAGATCAAAGCAGTCAGCTGTAAGAAGAGGGAGGTGTGAAAGGTCTAGGGCAACGAATGTCGGAATACTTGAGCTCAATTCATGACAAACCTTCAATATGTCCCTCATGTCAAGATTGTTTTTGTTCTGGCCTCCATGTTTGACAAATCGTGGTAGAGCTATCGATGTATCCGAGGATTACCAATAAATCATTTATTGGATCAACGGTTGGATTCAACAAAGATTAAAGTTGAATTATTATTTCAAATCTTGTGACTAGTTTAAAAACCAGCAATCATGACTTTTGATGTGGTAAGTTTTTTGAAAACTCCAAGCCAGGAATCAATTGTGCTGGCAAAGAAGAAGGACTTGCTGCAAATAGCCTCAACCCTTGGATTATCTGATGTGAAGTCATCAATGAAGAAACAAGAAATATTCAACATTTTGGTGCAACATTTCATCGATGAAGAGATTTTTGGGGAAGAAGCAGCAGATTTAATTAAAGGTGTGGAAGTGCCTGCAACGGAGCTGCAAAGACTTGAATTTCAGCTACGCCTGAAAGAGCTGGAAGAGAGAAGGCTGGAGAGGGAGAGAGAACTGGAGGAAAGAAGTTTGGTGAAACAACTAGAACTAGAAGAAAAAAGGATGCAGTTCGAATTGGAAATGAAGAAAATAGAAGCAGGTACTGTTCCAAAATCTTTTGGACTTTCTGATAATTTTGATGTGGGTAAACACATCAGACTTGTTCCTCCTTTCCTAGCAAATGATGTTGACCAATACTTTACCCATTTTGAAAAAATTGCTGAAAATTTGAAATGGCCAAAAGAGCATTGGACAATGATGTTACAAAGTGCTCTTACTGGTAAAGCTAGGAAAATCTATAACCAGTTATCTGTTCAACAGTGTTCTGATTATGATTTTGTCAAATCTGCCATTCTGAAGGGTTATGAATTGGTCCCCGAGGCTTACAGGCAAAAATTTAGGACTTCTCGCAAGGAAGCCAGTCAAACTCATGTTGAATTTGGCAGGTTGAAGGAACAGTCCTTATTCAAGGAGCAGAATGTGGTTTTACAAGTGTACCTCTCCATAATGTTCATCTCAAATCAGACTTAGTCTCTGGGCCTGTTACTGTTGGCGTTAGGTCTTCTCTTCCTTTCAAAGGTGTTCATTTGCTTCTTGGTAATGATCTTGCTGGGGATTAGTTTGTGCCCTACCCTGTTGTAACTGACACTTCCTTGATTGATTAAGAATCTGACCCTATAGAGGAGGAAATCCGAGACCTCTATCCTTCATGTGCAGTTACTCGTTCTATGGCCAAAAAGGCTATTCAAGATGATGCTGACCTGGACTTCAATCTGGCTGACACCTTCATTGGGCAGTCTTTTCATCAGGAACCTTCCAGTCCTGAGATGTCTGGGAAATCTTCAGACTTGTCCTGGTCAGGTCATTCTAATGACATTCTGTCTCGGAAAAAAAGTTATTCAGGAGCAACAACAAGCTTGCGATCTAGCGCATCTTCTACCACAGGCTGCTAGTGAACAAGAGGCTACTCAAGTTCCTGTCTGTTTTTACTACAAAAATGGTGTGCTTATGAGAAAGTGGCATCCACCCAATGTTTCTGCAGATGAAGAGTGGATGATCACCCATAAAATTGTTCTTCCAAAGTCTTATCGTCAAGAAACTCTTAGTCTGGCCCATGACAATCCTATGTCAGGTCATTTGGGTGTCAAGAAGACCCTTCAACATGTCAGAAACCACTTCTTCTGGCCTTCCATGGGGTCCGATGTATAGGAGTACTGCAAATCCTGTCATACTTGTCAAATGGTTGGGAAGCCGAACCAGAATATTCCTTACTTCTCGACTTAAGCCCATTCCCACTTTTAAAGAACCTTTCAGTCGGATCATCATTGACTGTGTTGGACCATTGCCTAAGACTAGATCTGGTTGTGAGTACTTACTGACTATCATGTGTTCTTCCACCCGGTTTCCTGAGGCAATTCCACTTTGTAATATCAAGGCAAAGACTATCATCAAGGCTCTTACCAGGTTTTTCTGCTTTGTTGGTCTTCCTAAGTCTATTCAGTCTGATCAAGGGTCAAATTTCATGTCTGGCATATTTCAACAAGTTATGCATGAGCTTGGTATTAAACAATACAGGTCATCAGCTTACCATCCTGAGAGTCAAGGTGTTTTGGAGAAGTTCCATCAAACCCTGAAGAATATGATAAGGACCTACTGCCTTAACACAGAGAAAGACTGGGATGAAGGTGTCCATCATCTTCTGTTTGCTGCCCGTGAAGCTGATCAGGAGTCTCTTGAGTTCAGTCCTTTTGAGCTTGTTTTTGGGCATACAGTCCATGGACCTCTGAAGCTTCTGAAGGAAAAGTTGCTGGCCGAAGATGATGTCCCAATGAACTTGCTTCAGTATGTCTCTGACTTCCGTGATCGTCTCTCTAAAGCTTGTGACTTTGCTAAGTCTAATCTCAAAGAAACTCAGGGCAAAATGAAAGCCAGATATGACCTTCATTCAAAAGATAGAAGTTAAAAACTGGTGACAAAGTTCCTGCTTTTTTGCCAGTTCCTGGAAACCCTCTAAGAGCCCGATATTTCGGCCCTTACACTGTCCTCAAAAAAGGTCAGTGATCTAAATTACATATTTTTAACTCCTGGAAGGCGTAAACAAAAACAAAGGTGTCACATCAACATGCTGAAAGAATACATTGACAGAGACACTCAGCAAAAGCCAGTTAATGTGGTAAATACAGTTGAGCTGGAAAATTCCAGAGAAGATTGTGATTGCCCCTTAGAAAATTAACCTGGTCAAACTTAAAAATTCAGACATTCTTCAAAATATTGACGCCAAGTTGTCCCACCTGGACCCTTTTCAACAACAGCAGCTAGAGCAGCTCATATTTGAATATAGTCACATATTCCCTGACGTTCCATCGAGGACTGATATGGTTTACCATGATGTCATCCTACAAGATGATGCCAAGCCTGTAAAACAGCATCCTTACAGAATAAATCCAGAGAAGCAGAAATACCTTAAACAGAAAGTCAAATACCTGGTTGAAAATGACTTTGTTGAACTAAGTAACAGTGACTGGAGTTCTCCATGCATCCTAATTCCGAAACCCAATGGAACATATAGAATGGTGATGGACTACAGGAGAGCACTCATATCCTATTCCCAGGATTGATGACTGCATTGACAAAGTCGGACAGTCAAAGTATGTCACAAAATTTGATCTCCTCATGGGCTTCTGGCAGATCCCTCAAACAGATAGAGCAAAGGAGATCTCTGCCTTCGTCACACCAGATGGATTATACCAAAACAAGGTGAGGCCATTTGGAATGAAAAATTCTCCGGCCACCTTTCCACGTCCGGTAAACAGAGTGATTGCGGCAGGCGCAGTTTTCCTGCAAGAAGACACTGATGGAGTAGATCATCCTGTTTGCTACTTTTCCAAAAGGTTTGATAAACATCAGAAAAACTACTCAACAATTGAAAAAGAATATTTGGCACTTTTTCTGGCTTTAAAACATTTTGAAGTCTATTTGACTTGTTCAGCTACTTCCATCAAGGTCTTCAGTGATCACAATCCCCTAACATTCTTGCATAAGATCAAAAACAAGAATCAAAGATCACTGAGATGGAGTTTACTTTTGCAAGAGTATGATTTGGATATTTCTAACATCAGGGGAAAAGATAATGTTATCCCGGATGCACTTTCACACATGTAATTTTATTTTTTTAAATTTTATTATGAAAAATGTAATTTTACTTTTCTATTTGATTGTGAAAATTGCACTGGTTGTTATGTATATGATTGTTATAATGATCAATGATACTTTTGAGTAAAGTTCAAGATTATTCTGATTATAAAACTGTTAATTTTTACAAAAGAAAGCTTTTAGCAAACCTTTCTTTTCTTCAAGAGGGGAGGTGTTATGTATGAGTATTTTATGTACAGCATTGTATAGCATTTGTAAATGAAGATTTGTTACATGCTGATTTTGCTGCCTTGCTGGTCAGCTATTTATTTTGCTCATTTGGCACCCTCTGGTGGTGTGTCTGTAAAACATAATCTGATGTAATATCTCACTTCTATGTAAAGGACTAGTGCTTTCTAGAAGCTTCTAGCACCTTCCTGCCTGGAGGGGGCGGGATTTCCCAGGAATCCTGTGGATCTTTCCAGAATGTTGCTAGACTATATAAATGCTGTGATTTCAGTCAGAAAGAAGCACAGCAGAGCAGAGCAGAGAGAAGCAGACTTTTGTTTTGGCAACACAGTTAATTAGTGGCATTAGAGTGTTACTAGTGACTTACCCATGGCTGCTAAAAATTGACCTTTGACCCCAGTGACCTTGACCTTTCAAAAAACTAACCCCTCAAGGACAATTCCAGGGACAACCTACATAGACCCACCAAGTTTGGTGAAGATCCGTCAGAGGACCTCGGAGGAGTAGGGGAACAAACAGACAGACAGACAGACAGACAAAAGTTCCTCAAATTATAGTATGATGATGATTGGAGAATTAAATAGTGGATATATTTTTGAAGGACTTTTGTTTGTGAAGAATAAATTTGTTTTAGTTGGCATTACTGGTTTTCTTTGTTGTGGTTTTTTTCCAAGTCATAACACATACCATAGATGGTTAAAGGTCTACTAAATTAGGGGAAATAAACTGCTGTAGACATGCATTATTGCTTGCAATTCACAAATCCAGCATTTCACTTTCATAATTGTATGTCACACTGGCAAAAAAAATGAAGAAACTAGACACTTTGAGACCTCTCCTTAAAACTCGCAAGCGATTGGCTAATCGGCTGTGATGTATGAGAAGTTGCTCCAGGGCTTGTACACAAAATGATTTGTTTGACTCCTCATGACAACAGCCAATTTGTGAAAGAAAGAAAAGTTATAGTTATCTTATTTGGGACAAATATTCTTATTGATACATTTTCTGCATACTCAATGAAATGATTTGTCACAAAATGTCCAGATTTTGTGGGCATTTTACTTTTCCATGAACAAAGCTCTGATCTCATCTGGGATTGCAAAATGAAAAGTTTGCTTTGGTCGTAAGCACATGTACAGTCGTTTTACAAGTTCTTGCATTGTATACGACACAAAATGAGTGCAGATTTTGGACTTAGAACATAGAAGTGACTGAGAAACACGGTAACTTCACACTTGCATGGACCGGTCGCTTGTGTTTATGTTTGGGTTTCGCTTTCGGATATGTGTCGTACCAAAGTCCTAGTAGTCCTCGGTGACTAGGATCACGATCTGGCCAGTGTTTCAGAAACAAGCACAAATGCAAAACTAGAATGTCATCATCACAGAGATATAAAAAAACTAGAGTGGAAAAGTCACTGGCTGGACCAAAGTGCACATATACAAAACCCAAAACTAGTGAAGTTGGCACGTCGTGTAAATCGTAAATAAAAACAGAATACAATGATTTGCAAATCATTTTCAACCTAAATTCAATTGAATACACTGCAAAGACAAGTTACTTAATGTTTGAACAGGTAAACTTTCTAATTTTTTGCAAATATTAGCTCATTTGGAATTTGGTGCCTGCAACATGTTTCAAAAAAGCTGGCACAAGTGGCAAAAAAAGACTGAGAGAGTAGAGGAATGCTCATCAAACACATACTTGGAACATCCCACAGGTGAACGGGCTAATTGGGAACAGGTGGGTGCCATGATTGGGTATAAAAGCAGCTTCCCTAAAATGCTCAGTCATTCACACACAGGGATCGGGCGAGGGTCACCACTTAGTGAACAAATGCATGAGCTGATTGTCAAACAGTTTAAAAATAACATTCCTCAACGAGCTATTGCAAGAAATTTAGGGATTTCATCATCTACGGTCCGTTATATCGGCAAAAGGTTCAGAGAATCTGGATAAATCACTGCACGTAAGCGACAAGGCCGAAAACCAACATTAAATGCCCGTGACCTTCAATCCCTCAGGCGGTACTGCATCAAAAACCGACATCAGTGTGTAAAGGACATCACCACAAGGACTCAGGAACACTTCAGAAAACCACTGTCAGTAATTACCGTTCGTCGCAACATCTGCAAGGGCAAGTTAAAACTCTACAATGCAAAGCGAAAGCCATTTATTAACAGCGCCCAGAAATGCCGCCGGCTTCGCTGGGCCCTAGCTCATCTAAGATGGACTGATGCAAAGTGGAAAAGTGTTCTGTGGTCTGACGAGTCCACATTTGAAATAGTTTTTTGAAACTGTGGACGTCGTGTCCTCCGGACCAAAGAGGAAAAGAACCATCCGGACTGTTATCGGCGCAAAGTTCAAAAGCCAGCATCTCTGATGGTATGGGGGTGTATTAGTGCCCAAGGCATGGGCAACTTACACATATGTGAAGGCACCATTAATGCTGAAAGGTGCATACAGGTTTTGGAGCAACATATGTTGCCATCCAAGCAACGTATTTTTTATGGACGCCCCTGCTTATTTCAGCAAGACAATGCCAAGCCACATTCTGCACGTGTTACAACAGCATGGCTCCGTAGTGAAAGAGTGCGGGTGCTAGACTGGCCTGCCTGTAGTCCAGACCTGTCTCCCATTGAAAATGCGTGGCGCATTATGAAGTGTAAAATATGACAACGGAGACCCCGGACTGTTGAACAACTTAAGCTGTACATCAAGCAAGAATGGGAAAGAGTTCCACCTGAAAAGCTTCAAAAATTGGTCTCCTCAGTTCCCAAACGTTTACTGAGTGTCGTTAAAAGGAAAGACGATGTAACACAGTGGTAAAAAGGCCCCTGTGCCAACTTTTTTGCAATGTGTTGCTGCCTTTACATTCTAAATTAATGATTATTTGCAAAAAAAAAAACAAAAAGATTCTCAGTTTGAACATTAAACATCTTGTCTTTGCAGTGTATTCAATTGAATATAAGTTGAAAAGGATTTGCAAATCATTGTATTCTGTTTTTATCTACGATTTACATAACGTGCCAACTTCACTGGTTTTGGGTTTTGTACATCTTGTGTATGTATATGTTTTCAATGAGGTGCATGTAAACAGTAAACATGGGTGTCGACAATCATCTTTTTTTTGGGGGGGGGGGGGGAATTGTAAATCAACAATATTTATGCTCCAATATTTGGTAAAGCTAATGAATAAGCTCTACGATTGCCTTAACCTTTATATGATCGTTCAGTTACCTAAGTTTTTGTTTCGTTCAAAGAAGAAGCGTTCGCATTCAGCTGTGCCTGCGAGTCTGACTCAGGTCTATACCTGGAAGAAACTAGTCGTTATTTGCATATATGAATTTATATGTATACTTTGTGTATTAAGATCAGAACAACTTCATTCTGAAGTGTTCATACCTACTTGTTGTCGTCATTTAGTCGGTCTTTGTCCTGAGATGATGGATAACAGGATGATACTGCGTGTTGCCCAAACTGGGATCAGTGTAGGAGTCTCAAAACTAAAGTATGTAAACGAAACTGCACCAGTTTCAGTTTCCGCGAATACACTGTTAATAATAAACGAATAAACTGAAGCCCTTTTTGACAGGTAATTTAACTGGCACCTTTTTGCCAGTTAATTTAACTGTAATTTTACAATATGTTTATCACGGAGTTCAGTGCATGTTCAGTGTAGACCACGGTTAAATGCGCGCAGGACTCCACTTACACTTAAAATAACAAGGAGACGATGCGTTAATTTCGCGATTAAATTCAGTCAGTTTATAACAGAGTAGGAAAGCCGAACTTGACTTTGTTGCTTTGTTGCGGCTGCGTATGTGCATGGTGCGAACCAGCTTGTCCGGAGTGCTTTTGAATGGAAATACACTGTGATGGGAATGGACATTTTGTCCGATATAAGCGAAAATTTGTCCAATAAAATCTGTATTCGAGGTTTATTTCATCGAAAAAAATAATCGGGACTTGAGCTGTTGTCCGGTATGAGCAATTTTCCGCAAGTTCTACTGTATTTTCCGGTGAACGTCTGCCCCGACATACATACACAAGATGGCGGCCGTGTGCTGCCACAGAAATGAGGTGATTGTCCACTCTAGTTTTTCATATCTCTGTGGTCATCATCAACAACAATGATCAATGATACTAAGTTACTAATAACAACAAAGCAACGTAAACCCAAGCTCACTTGTCAGCTCGTCTTCACAGCACTCTTATATAGACATTAACACCTAAACCGTACAGCGGGGCTGGGCCGTGGGTAACCGCGCTGAACAAGGGGGTGTAAACATGAGAACGGATCTCAGAGATGCCAACCCAGCCGGCACGCGACCGACCTTCAACGTAGAAATATGGTTGAAATTATGTCAGTTGTCGTTTCAATGTTGAAATGCCATTGAAACAACGTTTAACTCTAATGGTTGTAAAAAGGTTAACAAAATGATCTCCAATCAACACTGAAATTTGAACAAGATTCGTTTCGACGTTGAAACAACATTGAAACAACGTTGGGTAAGAGTACTACACACAACCTCCAGTAAAATGGAAAAAAAAAAAATTTACTTTTTCGGCTTACCTTAACGTTTAGATACCAACTGAAATATTCTGGTGTGGAAAAACTTCCTGGGCACATCCAGTTAAGAGAATTTACACTTTAATTTCTAGAGCGTCTATACATGCTGTAGGCCTATAAAGGGGGCAGCCATGACACTGTTGACCTAACCTTAACCCAACTCATAGAGAATCCTATCCCTATCCCTGTGTCTAACCCTAACCTTAACCCAACTCAGCCACGAACAATGGTTTGTTCTGCCCAAATTATCCTACCCAGTGTCAACAGATGAGCAGACTCACCAGCATGAAACACATCAAAATTGATATTCAGTCTACGCCTCCTCATTGATAACAATAAATAAAAGAACCCCCTAAACCCCCTTCTCACTCATAAAACCCCCCCAAAAATATTTGTGCCCCCTTTTCAAATCGTTCTGGCCAAAAAAAACCCAAAAAAGTGGAGGTTGTGTATAGTACTCATGGCCAACGTTGACAAAACGTTGTGAAATCAACGTTGATTCATCTTTCAAAATCAAAACATAATTTAGCGTTGATTCAACTATGATCCATGACGTTGATTCTACAGTGAAAAAACGTTAAAATGCCAGCTGGGAAGTCTCACGCATTCAATGTTGGTCCTACGCATTTTTTAGGCTTATTCACCGTAGTCCATAATTATTCATCGAACGCTTATTAATGAGATTCTCACGCGGAATTAAAATCCTTGTGCACTGAAGTATCCGTTTCACTTCCGTAAAGACGCACCTCATCACAAGTAACACGGAAAGCGATTATGACTCCGGACGTCCCCTGCTTCTCTTTACTCAGGTATTTTTAAACACGTGTTCCATGATCATTTAAATTGTTCAAATGAAATAAGACCATTTGAAACATCTTTATGCAGTTCCATTGCTTTTAATCTCTCAGTAAAGACAAGCGTGAGAATTCCTGAGTCATAATCGATTTCCGTGTCATTAGTGGGGAAATGCACATGAAACTGATTAACTTGATGCACGATGACTTAAATTCCGCAAGTGAATTTCTCCAGTGCGCGCTGATTGGAAAATTGCGAACTACGGCACAGGAAGGTGAATGCCACTAAGAGGCGAGAGACTCTACCAAATGTGTGAGACTTGGCATCTCTTTTTTGGGAAGTGATGTAAACTCATACCATCGTTTGGAGTCTTGTTACAGCCTACCACTACACACCTATTTGGCACGTTGATGAATGTTATCTCAAAATCAACGAAATCAAGGATCGATCAAGGCAACATCAATTTTCAGTACAGAACAAACCACTGGTCGATCAGCTGGGAACATTTGCAACTTACTTCTCACACGTCACAGGTCACATGACTATGAGGTCTGTGCAACGACTTCTTTGAGGGGCGGGGCTTAGGACCGTACAAACCAGACAAATTTTACTTTTCAGATAATGATAGAAAGTTACAGAAAGCATTTACAAATGTGTGATGCATATTAATTTGCTACATATGATCCATTTCTTCAAAAAATAGCCGAAGATTTTTCTAATTGAATAAACTTTTAATAGTATTCAGTCTGATGCCTTCAAGGCTGATTGTAGAGCATTTGTGCCTTACAGGCTGACCGTAGAGACTAGAGCCTTGCAAGCTGGTTAGAAGGTTAATGTTGATCTCATACTGAATAATCTTTAATAGTATTCAGTCAGATGCCTTACAGGTAGACCGTAGAAACTAGTGCCAAACCCAAATCTTCGCTTTCATGATTACAATCCAATCCAACGTCACTCTGCTTTTTCAAATCAGAATCCAAACTCTCGCTCTTAGATCCACTGCTTGTTATACTTGATAAACTGGCCCATCCGTGTGTGTCAGTGTGTTCCATCGCTGACGTCACAGGTTCCTTGGTACGGCTCAGGATGTGGTTGGCAGTTCCCGTTCCAATCAGTCAATAATATTGATTATCTTTAATTGAAATCGAAAGTTGGAGATTCCTCACCTATCCTGAGGCCCGAGTTCCAGATGGCTGCACCATAAATCAACAATAAGCGAAAGCTGTAATAACAAACTGTCTATTCGCAATTCTGTTATTTGTATTTCATTAAATCAGTCGTACACACAGTACTGAACAGAGATCAGTGGACTTGTTGCGATGGTCAGTTTTCCGACTTGTTTAAAGGAACGCAGTCATCTGCGATTATTCCCAGCCCTGACCTCAAACTTCCCAGCCAAATCGAATGCAGCATAAATCCACGTTGACAAAAATGACTATGCATTCCATGATGTTTGAAAGCCCAATGTTCATATTACATTTGTAATATGTTATACTCCCAAGCGAACAAGCCAAGGCAAGGTGGCAGTATGTTTTAACTCCGTCTTACAGAGGCAGCTGTTTTTGGTTTAGACAGCAAGGCAGAGGGCCTGAGAGGATCGCCAATGTAATACATCACACTGCTAACCTGCTTCAGACTGCAGTGGGCGGGGCTTGCCAGTGTTAGAGAGGAGGAGGCGGGGCTTACCCCAATGAGGAGCAGGTGAGTGTTGATGACAGTCCCAAACCAGCGGATGATGCGAGCCTCCCTCAGCTGCTCAGGAGTGGAGCTTACAGTCTGTGGGCGGGGCAGGGGGCGGTCCTTCATGAACACCTGATAAAGGCCCTCCTGGAACATGTTTTGAGTCATCTGGAAATGGAGCACACACACGCAAACACACCTACGCACGCACATGCACACACACACACACACCCAGACCCTCATACACACATACAAATGCAGGCACATTCACACAGACATACGCATATAATACAAAAATGGATGCACAAATACAAATGCAGGGACAAACACACACACATGCGCACGCGCACACACACACACACACACACACACACACTCACACACACACACACACACACAATTACAAACACAAATGTATACCCATTCATATACATGCACACAAACAGCATGTATGAATTAATCCTAATCATAAAAAGGGATCATTTATGTTTATACTGTTAAATTATCAAGAATATGCACCCATTCAAACACAAAAACACACAAGACATGTTTACGAATAACAGTGAACACTGACTCACATTCATAATCACTAAACCACATCCATACACACTGACACACGAGTACAAATGGAAAGACATTTACACACACTTAGCCTGAAGTTGCAGAAAAATTAATGCGTAGCAGACATTTCGATAAGGTCAGAAAATACCAGACACCCACCTTATGTTGCCAGCAGAAATACTTTGATAAACACACTCCTAATTCAAATATAAAAATATAGGCATTTAATAAAATAAAGTGAAGATGGCTCCACTGAAATGTAAAATGCACAAAGTAAAAAAAAAGAAAAGGAGATATAGTGGTCCAAGAGAGATTAGTTTGCTATATTTCCTCCACACAAAACGCAGTTCTGTAGCAGCATAGCTGCAGCAGGCCAGGTCAAAGTTCAGTGGTTCAGCTTCCGTCTGTCTGACAAAACGCAAAAGCACAGTTTGTTTTCACTGCTTTGATTGGTCAGGATCATCGTGCAGAATGACAATTGGCTGTGACAGATTAGTGAAGCGCTGTGAAATCTGACATCATGTTCGACAGCAGCATGTGAGCAGGGAGTGTGTGTGCAGGGAGTGTACAGTGTACTTTTATTTAAGACTCATTATTCATGAATGTATCGCAGGACACAAGCAGGAGTATTTTCATTCTTCAGGGAATGTGTCCCATTCAGTATATTAATTCTTTAGGGAATGTGTCCCATTCAGTATAATAATTCTTTAGAGAATGTGTCCCATTCAGTAGATTAATTCTTTAGGGATTGTGTACCATTCATTATAATACTTCTTTAGGGAATGTGTCCCATTCAGTATAATACTTCTTTAGGGAATGTGTCCCATTCAGTAGATTAATTCTTTAGGGAATGTGTCCCATTCAGTATATCAATTCTTTTGGGAATGTGTCCCATTCAGTATATTAATTCTTTAGGGAATGTGTCCCATTCAGTAGATTAATTCTTTTGGGAATGTGTCCCATTCAGTTAATTCTTTAGGGAATGTGTCCCATTCAGTAGATTAATTCTTTAGGGAATGTGTCCCATTCAGTATAATAATTCTTTAGGGAATGTGTCCCATTCAGTATATTAATTCTTTAGGGAATGTGTCCCATTCAGTTAATTAATTCTTTAGGGAATGTGTCCCATTCAGTAGATTAATTCTTTAGGGAATGTGTCCCATTCAGTATAATAATTCTTTAGGGAATGTGTCCCATTCAGTAGATTAATTCTTTAGGGAATGTGTCCCATTCAGTATAATAATTCTTTAGGGAATGTGTCCCATTCAGTAGATTAATTCTTTAGGGAATGTGTCCCATTCAGTAGATTAATTCTTTAGGGAATGTGTCCCATTTCCAAACACTTTTGTAGTTGGCCCACCGAGACAGGCAGTGTAAAACTGCTCCCGTCACCTCCCTCTGTACTTCATACATTATTTAGAGTTTTCCCAAAGCATCTCATGAACAATCCTGCTTATCCAAAATAAACAAAAACCCAATTTACCCATAAAAGGGACATTTATTCAGAAAATACATTACATGAAAAAATTACATCTCATTAAGTATGCGCTTACTGCTCACTGATGAGAACAGCAAGAGGAGAGAGAGAGAGAGCGATAGTGTGTGTAAAGTTCCATTTCCATCAAGTTAGGTTCCGCTTAAGGTCTGGACTGGTTGAGTACGGGCCCAGCACTGGGTAAGACTGAGTCTGGACTGGTTCAGTACTGGGCCAGGACTGGGTTGGACTGAGTCCGGACTGGTTCAGTACTGGGCCAGGACTGGGTTAGACTGAGTCTAGACTGTTTCAGTATTGGGCCAGGACTGGGTTAGTCTGAGTCTGAACTGGGCGGCAGTAGGCAGTTGGGCTCTCCGTGCTCCTCGGAGGTAATGGTCTAAAAACCAAGCCTGATCACAGTGGCTGCACTCTACTCTACTCCAGCTGTATCAGGTCCCCTGGGTCAGAGATCAGGACCGCCTCTTCCTCCTCCTCATCCTCCTCCAGCTCAAAGCCGTCCATCGTCTTCTGCAGGTCGGTCTTAATGCGGTTCAGTTCCAGCAGACCATCCTGTAGGTCCTTGCACACTTCCCGGATTTTGGCAGCGAATTGCGTTTTGGCGCCCTTGCGAAGCTCGTGGGAGTCCTTGGCGAGGAAGAAGAGGTCGAGGGCGAGGAAGAGGCCAGACATCACACCAGTGGTGACGCTGATGGCCTGGGCAGCCTTGGCGGCTCCGCCCGCGACGCTGAAGACCTGCACGGTGCTGATGAGGTTCTCCGTGTTTATCATCAGAGCCTTCCCCGCTCGGCCCCCCTCTTTCAACACGTGCTTCACGTTCTGATTCATCGCTCGCTTCGACACCGTCTCCTTATAGTGCTCAAAGTTCCAGAGCTCCAAAGCATCCATCCCCTCCTGCAGGGAGAGAGAGAGAGAGGAGAGGGGGGGGAGAGAGAGAGTTAGCCTAACTCATCCAGAAATAACAAACAGTTGCCATGGAAACAGGTCAGCAGGCAGCTAAACACAGCACAGCTCAAAGAGCAGAGAGCAGGGAAGTTGAGTACCTGCTCAATGTAAGAGTGTAACAGCTAAAGAAAAACACAAGGAGAAGACACTGTGTGAAAACCCAGAGGTCCTCTTCACCCACGACGCCCAACAAAGAGAAGGAAAGGAGAAGAATAACTTCATATTCTTCACTGACTCCATCTACATGTGGAAGGACTCTGTGCAGTCATTATGAATCAGACCTGCCAACCTTGAAGAAAATTTATGAGTACAACCTGACCCGCGCCCCCCCCCAAAATCACCTCCCACCCTACTGGTAAATAAAATTGCATAGAGATACAATTTACTTCAAACAGCCAGCAAATTTATTGTCAGAACAGCAGTAAAAATGAATT
Organism: Gymnothorax reevesii; assembly: GCA_029721435.1. Lineage (NCBI taxonomy): Eukaryota > Metazoa > Chordata > Actinopteri > Anguilliformes > Muraenidae > Gymnothorax > Gymnothorax reevesii. The sequence continues at coordinate 6,379,905 of CM056579.1, read as the reverse complement.
TGAAATGTAGTAATTTGCTTTTCATAGTTACACATAAAATAACTGCGTAATCCATAGTCAATGATAACTGAAAATGTTGCCAGAGAAGCAAGTCAAAAGAGGACATTCATTGCAAATCAATCAATTAATTAATTAAATAAATGGGCAAAAATACCAAAACAGATACAATTTGCCATGCATTAAACACAATGTGCCATGCATTAAACACTTGCACTGTTTAACTTTCCATCATTCTCATCTTATGGCCCTTTTCCACTACGCGGTACCGGCTCTACTCTACTCGCCTCTTTTGCTTTTCCATTAGAAAAAAGTACCTACTGGTACCATCTTTTCTGGTACCTGCTCTCCCGGGGTTCCAAAAAAGCCAACCGGGTACTAGGTACTAAAAAGTGATGTGACACACTAAGGCCTACTGATTGTCAGAGTATATCGTCACTGCGAAAGACGACTCTGTCGTCGACCTCTCATTCAAGTTAGATTGAGGAGTTTTCATAATCGGTTATAATAATCATCGAATTATACCGTTATAGGCGTCTTGTTCGATACACTGTGCGTTGCCTTACCTTTCAAACACGGTTTCGCTTATTCATCAAAGCTACATTCATGAAATGTGTTTCTCTTTGCTTGTGGCCCGTTCATGGCGAAATTAAGTGACGGTCTTGTGTCCAGTTATGTTCCCTAACTAATTCCCCTTAAAAAAGTTCTGCTATCAAGCCTCGTTTTAATAAAATCGCACAGAAAAAAAAAAACATGACGGATGTCAACGAATCATTTTTCTCTTTAAGTTATCACAAATGAGATGACGCATAAGCGATTAATTCTGATGGCTGCCATGTCCTGCGATTTGCAACGAGGATCTGCTCCCCTAGTCAAAAAGTCCTATAGGATTTTTAATTTTTTAAATGGAATTCTATAGGATATCTGCAATTCTTATAGAGACAAGAGAAGGTCCTATAAGAATTGTGTCTGGTTCCTTTTAGATTTCCACAGTCCTGTTGGAAATTTTGAAGTATTCTATTGGGACCTATTGTTTTTTCAAAAAGTCAAATAGAAGTTTCGCTTTTTCTATTGCAATCAAATAGGAGTTATAAAATTCCTTTTAGACTTTGTCATCTCTGACTGTCATAATCCTATTGGAAATTTTAAAGTACTGTTTTAGAACCTCTTGGTTTAAGACTTGCTTTCACCTTTAGCAGAATCACCAAGTAATATTCCTTATCTAAAATATCTCCCAATTAGATGGATGCTTAATGGATCCTTAACCCTTTAACTTCATCAGGAGGAGTGCATTTTGTTTGTATTTTGTTTATATTTCCAATCTGCTAGATCTAGATCCGATCTCAGTTTGGTGTTCTTTTGAAACAGTTGAATTATGATGATGATGCAGGAGGCATGACAACACAAGTAAAGGGCACTCATAAACATGTCAGAGCAATGTAGTTAAATTGAACTGAATTGATTCAATTTTTTATCTTGCACATCATATAACAGACAATGGCGCTTTTGTTCACAGTTCACATACTTAAGGTAATGACAACAGTAACAACAGTAAGACTTCAATTGCCTACACAATTGCCAGAAACACACACATCAGCACCATAACTATCAGCAAAGCAATTGTACATCAAGTTCTTGCCATGGTGTCACTTTGGGAATATAAAAAAAACCTGAAAATATATACATAAATATGAAAAGCAACACAAGCAAAAGGCGCTTACAAATATGTCAGAGCCATGTAGTTTAAAAAGTTAATAAATTCAGTTAATCAGTTTATCTTAAACATCATAAAACAGACAAGGTGCTATTGTATGCAGTTTACATACTTACAATAATGACAACAGTAACAAGGGTGCTGGTAGAGCACAATATCCCCTGCTGGGCTCGGTAATAATGAGCAAATCTAACACAGCATCTTCGGATTCATCTCTCAGTCACTGGCCAGTAATAATACATTACATACTAGAGGCCTATCTGAAAAACTTGCATGATGAATATCATAAGTGGACAGCATTGGCATGGCATTGCTTGTAAACAATTTTAATCTGATCAAAAATATAATGTAAACATTATTATGAAGCCAACTTTAAAAATGCAATATATATATATTGTGTGTGTGTGTGCGCGTGTGTGTGTGTGTGTGTGTGTGTGTGTGTGTGTGTGTGTGTGTGTAGTTGTATTTTATTAATTTCATTCATGTTCTACAAAAAATATATTATTTAATATTTTAAAATCATAACTAAAAAAAATTCATTGTAATTATTGTTTTATAAAAAGGTTGCATTATTTTTTCAAGGGTAGTAACAGTGCTAGCTGTTGCGCTAAACAAAATCAAACTCAGTATCAGAGAACCACCAAAACTCAAAGACAGGCGTCAAGACAGACCGGAAATGCCTTATATGGTGATCATCATTTCTAAGCTCCCAGGACTCCAACGCGACGGTTAACGGTCTTCTGCGGACAGCAATGTACTGAGGTGAGTAAATTTCTACATGCTTACAATTTCTCTCTTACTTTTCCTTGTGCCCTTTTTATTTAGATACTGTCATTAAATGTCTTCACAGGTAACATAAGGTCGCCTTATGGTTGGTTTTTGGTAGAATAGTTTCCCCGCTTGACAAATATCTTTTGGCCCGCTGTATTAACTGTGCCGTATCTGACGTTAACGTTAGCTAAACTGCTATTGAGTCGTAGTTTACGTTACTTGTAGACTACGGAGTAGTGACAATAAACCCCGTTGACTTACATGACAGCCTCCTATGAGGAGCTAGCAACTCGTTTTATCTCTTCCTTTTTCTTTCTTTTTTTAGCCGTAGTCAGAGCTAGCCTGTGAAGTGGCGTAGTGGGATACGTTAAATTTTGTGAGATTAAACCAGCAACAGAACCGAAGGTTTGTGTTCTGCTCTGCACAAGCATTCGTTTTCAGGGGCACGGCTGGTGTTGTCATCGCTATCCATGTTGTTCGTAAGATAATTCAAGACACTGAGCAAAATCCTTCTCAAATGAACGTGACTGTATGGAAAGTATTTGTTGAGTGGCGTGCTAACATGCTTCAGTTGGGCCACTCTGTGTGAAATAGTATGACAAGGGCTGTAAGAGTTAAAATCATGTAACTTAGGCCTTCTATATAACTTACGGAGGATCTCTCATGAGTGAGCCCAAGATAACAAATTTACTAAACGAGAGGAGTAATTCTCGTTTATTCCGAGCCTTTGACAGGAGTAAACGAAAATTACCGCTCCAGTTTTTGATATCTCGGGTTCAGGGATCCTATTTATCCAGTCTTGTCATTTGGGGGAAAAAAAATAAGAAAAATGTTCGCTTCTATTTGGCGGTTTATTCAAGTCAGTGTGGTGAATAATTAGCTCGCTAGCATGGGTAACGCTTTGCGCCTTTAAAAAAATAAATTCGAGTTTCAACGATAAAAGTTACTTATTTAACTTATTGCTTTAATGGCAAAAGCGCCAGCATGCTAGCTAGCGAAATATTCGTCCCATTGACTACCATTGAAGCCTGTTTTCAAGCCTCCATCGATGTCGAGATTTTGCGTCATATTTTCGAGCAACAACAAATGTCATTTTTCTTGACCTAATTAGAAATTTTCGCCACCATGCTAATCCTTTTTGTTGTCTAAAAACGACATACCCCATAATGCTCCCTATTCCCGGGCAGAACGAGATCTCAAACCGTCAGAAATTTCCAGAACCTTGTCATAGCCTTTTTTTAATTTATTTTTTTGCTTAGCCTGGTGAGACTGGCCATTTCGCCAGCTAAGCTTATTATATATTAGGATGTGAATCGAGATCAGGTTGTAAATATCCCCTCGTCTGTGTTACAGTATGCTTTGTTAAATAATATGTGTACAACATTGTTCAATATTATACTTTTTGGTAACATAAACATACAATGATCAGTTGCACTGGAACTGATGAATTTTCTAGCTGCTTAGGTGCCGAGGCACTAGAAAGCCAGTTTGTACCATTTCATATTGTTATGGAGGGGCATTTCAACATTGACTGATTTTGTACTGTGATTTTCGAAATGAAGTAAATTTACTTGCTTGAAATACTGCCATTATTGTTGCTACTGGTATCATTAGTATTACAATTACTACTACTGCAAACAAGAAAAATAATAACAGTAATGTTAACTATGATATGAGGTGAAATATAACCACGTATGTATTGTTCCCCCTCAGAGAATGGCTTATATTTTAGTGCAGTGGATTGAAGACCCCCCATCTTGGGATGTTTTGCCTACAAAAAAAATTGCCAATGGAAACTGCACAGTCAACAGTATACGTGACATCTTCTATAAGGATGAAACGAGCCCAGCAAAGATATTACGGATCGGTTTGTGGATCTAAAATTCTGACATCTAAATTTGATATAATTTTCTTGTTTTGTGTACTTGACTGTAAGCCAATACAGAATACCACACAACCTTACGCTCTCTCTTCCTCCCTCTGACTATCTGTCTGCTTTTTTTTTACTCTGCCTGCCTTTTTTTTTGGGATACTTTTTCATAAAGGGAGCAGATCAACCCTTCTAAAAGACTAAGAAACTCTGGAGAGAGAAGACTTTGCGCCGAACAATTCAGCACAAGAGTGCGGTCGTGGTCAAAGGAAAAAGTGGCCAGGTAGCCGTGTTTGCTCACCAGCTAGAAGCTCTGACGAAGATGATGTAGGTATTCAAAAGATCAAATATGCACATCAACACTGTTTTATTTCAGCTGTTAGTCATTATCTTTTCTGATCTCAGATTTGCAACTTGCATGTCATCGCTCCTGAGTATTGACTGCCATTTTCTAGCACTAAAAAGTCAACCACCATATTCGTCAGGTCATTCAGGTGTTCATGTATCAGATCAATGCAACCCCCCCACCCCCACCTCTCCACACACACACATACAACATCTGAGTAAGGTTTGTTTTGTGTTGCAAATTGTTTTACAGGAGACCTTTTTGCCAGCTAAGGTCCAGAAAAAGGAATTGTCAAAGAAAATTTCGAAGTCCATTTTAACAGACTACAGGGCAAGACAAAAGGTGCGGATTTCATAATGCCTACAAATGTAACTTAAATGTGAAGAGAGGCTGACGGGTTAGCTTGCTCTGTTAAAGCCCCACGAAGTTTCAACCAATGTGTCTAAAGAAGCAGTGGTTGACAGGCGTGTGCTTTGGAGGAGAGCCGCGAACTGTCTTCGCTCTCCCGAGTTGGCAACATGGGGTCACTTACGGGCAAGCCTTGTACATAGTTCTTGAATTGGGCATTCCAGATTTTGGTGGAATTGGAAATGCCAAATTAAAAAAAAAGAAAAAAAGACAGACTCATTTTAACACTCATAAAATTGACTACTATCGGCAGTTATATAGTAGATTGCATACATGAAAGTAAATTATACGTTCAATGAAATCCAGCATGATCCCAACATAAACAAGTTAGCGCCACCATCAAAAGTACAAAAATGGAATCATTTTTATTCTTTTTTTAACTCTGATTATTTAAATAATAATAAAAGATTTTATGGTGGTAATGCAGGTATGTGCGTGCTTCTTATGAACCCTGTTTTTGTTATGTCTCGGAAGCAACATCACTTGCATTTTGACAGGGTGTTAATGAACTTAAATACCAATCATTCCAATTTTATTTATTCTTTCTGTATGACATGCTGTATTTTTCATGTATTTCTTGCACTTTAGAGACTAAGAACAGTAGATGGGGGTGAAGGAGACACAAGTTTTGCTGAACCCAAGGTAAGCCCTCCTGTTCTCCTCCTCCTTGTTTCTCTCCGTGTTCATAGGGTTTGAAAGCATTTGATCAACTCTAAATCTAGTTCCTTTAATCCATCTATGGAATTCATCCCAGTGTTTACCTCATAAATTTGCATAGGCCAGGCGGTACCAAGAAGTAGATTTGGAAAAGCTGGCTTTCATAAGATATTAACTCCTTTCTGCAGATGTAGATGCCTGCAGACATACAGCAGCTCTTTTTATGGATGCAGATGCAGTCCTCTATCACTAGATGGCACCCCCGGATCTGTTGTTGAATATCCAAAAGCAAGCAGAGCTGGAACACAGTCTAGAACAGAGGTCTCCAACCCTGTTCCTAGAGAGCTACTATCCTGTAGGTTTCTGCTCTATCTCCTATTCAGCACACCTGATTCAACTAATTAGCTAATTAAGATCTCTAGCTGGGCAATGAAGTAGCTAATTAGTTGAATCAGGCATGCTGAATTAAAGGTAGAGCAGAAACCTACAGGATGGTGGCTCTCCAGGAGCAGGGTTGGAGAATATTGATGAGTTCACTCCTATCCCTGTTTTTCAGGAGTTGAATGAATTAAACTCCTCAGCTAAGCCTGATGTGCAAACTGCTCTATATCCTTGCCCAGAGGCTGGCGGCCTTATTCTGCCCGGTGGTTTGATATAGACAATAGCTATGACTAGTGACCACGGTGGCCGGAATTAATGTACAAGGAAGCAATGACAATTAGGACGACCGAGATGCCACTTTTTAACATGCCATTTGACATTTTCAGTCGCGTACAGCTATGCCAGAAGGCTGCCTAGGGCCAGTGGTGCCTTAGTTACCATCACTCGCGGTGTTTTCATCGTCAACCTCTGAATCACATGGCTCGTACAAATACAAATCCCACCTATTCCTCCGTGCCTGCTTTTCGATCTGTGTCTGAATTATCTGTTACATACGAACTTTCTGGCACTGACAAAACCAAACTTTCTTTGCCGCTCCAGCCAACTGTCATAGCCACCAAAGGTTTGTGTTTCCACGCAGTTCTCACGGTGACGCCGTTTCAAATATTCACGCTGTGCGGCGGTTACCTAGTAGAAGCTTGGCTACTTAATTTTAAAGTTAATATTCTACCATTCTGAATGACCTTTCTGATATTCTTTTGTTGTCTTTACAATATCCTTAGAATAACCATTTGAAAGATTCAGTAAAATGGAAATGCGTGACAGATTCACTTTGATCTTTACATTTTTGGGTAGTCCTCAAAAACCACCACCATCACTGCAGTTTTGACTTTGAAAGTAATTTTTATTCATTTAATTGGCTTCCGCCGCTCGCGGTTCGGGAGCTATGGTATCGGGCTCCGTCCGTGCATGCGTGTGTCCGTCTGTCAACACATTTTCCTAATTTTTACTGCACATGCATCTCATAAAGCCCTACAAATGACATGCCTAAAGGTGACCTTGGCCTATTTTTTTCAAGGTCACTGGCCTAAAAATATTAACAAAAACTTCAACATTTTGCTGTATCTCATCAACCATTTTAGCTACTGGCTCCTAATTTTTATTGGACACGCATCTCATTAAAGCCTACAAATGAAGTGCCTAAAGGTGACCTTGGCCTATTTTTTTTCAAGGTCACTGGCCTAAAAATATCACCAGAAACTTCAACAATTTGCTTTATCTTATCAACATTTTCAGTTATAGGCTTCTAATTAGCTCCCGCCGCCCAAGTTACATGGGAGCTACGTTATTGGGGTCCATCTGTGCATGCGTCCATCCATGCGTGGGTCCATCAACAAAAACATTGACGTTTTGTTTATCTTAACGGCGGGAGCTTCTGGGGCTGCCAGTGCCCTATATTTTATTTTGGAACTGTAAAAAATGGTAGTTATGGTCTAAATTAGGATGGTCATGATCACTTAAATTAAACTGATATAGTGATTAGCATGATAATGACCTAACAAATGTAGAACGCGCTAATTGCACAATTACAAAGTTATCACATAATTTTTGCCCCAATGTGAAGCAGAGGTCCCCACGTCAGTCAGTCAGCAGTTTGGTCCAGAGGGGCATATTTCCAAATCTACTTTGTGTATTGCCATGAATTTTATGGAGGCAGTGTGGCTCAGGAGGTAGAATCTATCATCTAGTGATATGAAGGTTGCTGTCTTGATCTCTCCAGATCAGGGGTGGGCAATCACGGCCCTGAAGGGCCGGTGTGTATGCAGGTTTTTATTCCTATCAATTACCCTGACTAATTGAGTTAATTGATTGCATGCACAAATATAGATTTTCGCAATGATTCGATCAAAGGAAAATGTTTTATCAAGGGAGACAAGACTACTCTTTGTAGTTTCATGATAATTTAAAGAAATGCGCATGAAACGTCAGATTTCATAAATGGTTGCCTAATTGAGACAATCAACTAAGTAAAGACCAGGCGTTGGTGTGAAAACCAGGGACAGATACGGCCCTCGCTGCCCACCTCTGCTCTAGATAGTGTGTTGAAGTGTCCTCTTGCAAGATGCCGAACCTCTAACCGCTCCTGATGAGCACATTGGCACCTTGTATGCCTTGTATGGCACCTCTGCCATCAGTGTGTGTATGAGAGACATGCATTGGAAACAATTTTGCCTCTTGAAATCTGTGCAAAAAATGTTTGAAAACCCCTGGCTTAAAGGATGGAATCTGTCCATTTTGATGGCCTCAGGACCTTCCTACCAACACCAGCAGGTTAGATTGATCACATACCAATGTTAAGTTTTTGCAAAAGCATGGAATTTGGCTTCATTGTTTATGGTCACTACATGTTGATTCTTCAAAACTTAGTAACACCACAACCACTGCCCTCTAGCGCCACCAGCAGGCCAAAACATTGAAACAGTGGTATTGGTTGATCCTCTTTTTCCCTTTTTTTAAATGGATGAAACCTGCTGATTTGGGTGTCAGTTTTGTATTTTTCTTTTTTGTTTTTATCTTTAGGGTACATAAATGCCAAAACTGGCCTAACCAAACAGGATATTAAAAAAATAACTGCCCAGAAGTGTGCTGATGAGGAAAAGCTCGCCAAGAGGAAAATCTTCACTGTTACTTGAAGGTATGTTTGAATTTGTTATGAGTGAGATATGTCTTCTGTTTTGAGAGAGGAGTGATTATGCTGTAGCCATTAATTTACAATATTTTGGTTTCATATTGATGGTTTGTTTTGTTTGATAACAATGTGATTATGCTATATGATTGATCAAATAAGTTGTAAAGAAAGTACAGTTAAATTGGAATAAGATTGGAAACTATTTTTTTAGTTCATAATTATAATTGGAGACTATATGACACCGTTTAAAAGGTCCCCTCACTTTAATTAACTGGGACTGTGCTTCAAACTACCGAGCTCCCTGATACTTGGAGGGGATCAGACTTGGTTACCTGGCATGTATTGTTCAGTTGATTATTGCTATGAAAAACAGACATGCTTACTACTTCTAATCTAATTTCTCTCTCCGTCCTCTTTGTCTGTGTTCTGTCTTTTAAAAAAAAAAATCAGAATGGAGGTGGACTTGGAGTGTATTTTTCTGTTTGAATTTGACTGAGGAGTTGGCAGCATTTGATATTTGTAATGCATATTGAGCTTTTCTATTAAAGTTAATCAGGCTGACTTTGTGTCTTCGTTGTTATTTCTCTTTGTGGTTGCCTGCAAGGAATTCATTGGTGCAGCTGTGGTAGTATTGCTTGTTAATGAGTGGTTAATACTTTTTCAGTGCAGTTATATTTGAATAGAGTCTTCCTTTTAAGGCATTTAAAGGTAAATGTAAAAACAAAATTGTATAGCAAACACTGTACCTAATACCTCAAAAGGATACTGATCATTTCAGTTCAGATTCCCATTGATGAAAGCCTACTGGAAGGTAAGCTAAACCTACTGGATAAAATCCGATTAAAAAGCCTTTAAGATTTTCAACCAGTTCTATTGGAAAGTACACTGGATAAAATCCAATTAAAAGGCTGATCAGATTTTGTACCTGTCTTATTGGAAATTCTAGTGGATAAAATCCAATTAAAAAGCCAATAAGATTTTGAGACAATCATATTGGACATTTTGGACCTAATCCAGTAGGATTTGTGTCTAATAGGACTGAATCCTATAGGATTGGTTCCAAAATCAAATAGAATTTTTAACTGGAAATTTTAATTGGAATCTTATAGGACTTTTTGACTAGGGCAATGATCACTTAATTATCCCATACTTTAACAATTCGTTTGTTTAGCCGTGAACTTTAGAGTGAAATATACATTCGCTTTCCACGCCTTTTACGGATGTCACTGCTTTGCGTTGTGGGGTGGCACGCAATTTTACCGGCAACTGAATTGGACACGACAATGTCAAATAGAAAATGCAATTCAATTCAGAAAATACAATACCGGATTTGAACACAAAAATCTTTAACAAAATCGATGGAATAAATGTAAACTTGATATAACTGTAGCTACATTGTGTGTCGTATTGAGGATGACATCGCGGAAGTTTCGTGCTGCGCCACTATGATGACCCGCTTCACAGAGGCAGTACTATCCGCTCAAGGCAAACAACCTCCCAGAAAAATATCCGGTACCGAGTAGAGTGGCGTAGAGCCCGTACCACGGAGTGGAAAAGCGCCATTAGTGGTGCATTTGATTGCCTTTGGAGGCAATCATGTGGAACATTACACAGAATGTCAGAAAGCCTTTTGCGAACTTCGTTATTACATTTCATTGTTTTAGGCCGTTTCACAGTACTTCTGCAAACACAAACCCAAATAAAAGCGAAATTATCTCAAACTAAAGTAAATGGCGTTCGCTTTTCGTGACAATGAGATTAATACGCAGTGAAACGGCATTATAATCGAACGTCAGCTCTTCAAGCAGCGCCAGGTATTCTACCGTAGGTATTCTACTAATCAAAATACAGGATTCGCTGCATCCATAGTAGAATTTACCATTTCACCGATGTTTGAATTGGCTGTATTTTCAACATATGATGACCCAGAGGTGTGGCGAAGAGGGTTTGGAGCCGATAACTTGGGAATGAGACTAAACCCAATTCGAGGTGAGGTTTTTTCCGAGAGGGCCGTGGTTGGGAGGGCAGGTGAGGCACACGCACTCTCAGATTGGTCGAAATATTTTCGTTATGCATACGCGCCTCTGCTCACCGGACATCAACTGATGAGTGTGTCAACTTAAACTGACGCTTAAACTGAAACTGGAGAGATCCAGCGATATGCGTACTCAAATAGCATCAACTCGTACCAGCGTACTTTGATGTCAAAATGCGTACGTTGTACGCAAAATGCGTACATGTTGGCAGGTCTGATGAATGCGTATCCAGTGAGGGCATCGGCTCCGGAGGCAGATTAAAAATCTGTAAAGATTAACACCTGGACAAGGATGACCCTCTGCTCACTTTAACATACTACACCAAAGGAAAGGTCATGATCCAAGGAAGTGAAGCCAACCTGGAGTCCTTTGAAGAGGCATTTTCCCTGTTAAAAGCTGAGGTTGACACGAAGAGGATCAATGTGGGCTCCGACAGTGAAAATGATGAGCGCCCAGCAGAGAACCCCACCACCTTGTCCATCTCTGCCCCTCCTACACCCACCAGCTCCACCAACCAGCTGAAGGAAAGTATAGCCCTACTGGAGCTGGACTTTGCAGAAATCAAAGAGCTGACCCAGGCCAGGCTGTCTGACCCTCCAGACAACACCCTGCAGCAGCTTAAAGAGGAGCTCAGGCAGCTCAAGAGAGACAATCAGACCTTGGCATCTGACCTGAGAAGAAGCCTGGAAGCTCTAAAACAGGAGAACAATGTGCTCCGTGCTCAGTTAGCCAAAGCGAATGATGATGCTGAGAAGAGAGAAAAGAGCCTCACCAGACAAATCCAACACCTAGCAGACCAACTCTCATCAGCCCCCAAAATCACAAGTGCAGAGACACAGACACCCCCTGCCAGCGCCCTAAACCTCTGTCTAGTCTCTGACCCACCCTCTCTGCTCTGCACCCAGCCAAACAGCTCCCCGACACCCCCTGATTCATCCACACAGCCAGCTACCAACAGCCAGCTCTACCCATCCCAGCTTCCCTCCACTCAGCCTGAAGAACAAGCCCCACAAGTGATCCTGCTGACCTCCGCCTCCCCATCACCACCCCAGACCTCCGCCTCCCGATCATCACCCCAGACCTCCGCCTCCCGATCATCACCCCAGACCTCCTCCTCCCCATCATCACCCCAGACCTCCTCCTCCCCATCATCACCCCAGACCTCCGCCTCCCGATCATCACCCCAGACCTCCTCCTCCCCATCATCACACCAGACCTCCTGCTCCCCATCACCACCCCAGACCTCCTCCTCCCCATAATCACGCCAGACCTCCTCCTCCCCATCATCACCCCAGACCTCCTCCTCCCCATCATCACACCAGACCTCCTGCTCCCCATCACCACCCCAGACCTCCTCCTCCCCATAATCACGCCAGACCTCCTCCTCCCCATCATCACGCCAGACCTCCTCCTCCCCATCATCACACCAGACCTCCTCCTCCCCATCATCACGCCAGACCTCCTCCTCCCCATCATCACACCAGACCACCTGCTCCCCATCACCACCCCAGACCTCCTCCTTCCCAACACCACACCAGACCTCCTCCCCATCATCACCCCAGGCCTCCTCCTCCCCATCACCAGCCCAGATGTCCTCCTCCCCATCACCACCCCAGACCTCCTCCTCTCCATCGTCACCCCAGACCTCCTCCTCTCCATCGTCACCCCAGACCTCCTCCTCACCATCGTCACCCCAGACCTCCTCCTCCCCATCGTCACCCCAGACCTCCCCCTCCCCATCGTCACCCCAGACCTCCTCCTCCCCATCGTCACCCCAGACCTCCTCCTCCCCATCATCACCACAGGCCTCCTCCCCATCGTCACCCCAGACCTCCTCTTCCCCAACATCACCCCAGACCTCTTCCTCCCCTTCATCACCCCAGACCTCCTCCCCATTGTCACCCAAGACCTCCTCCTCCCCATCATCACCCCAGACCTCCTCCTCCCCATCGTCACCCCAGACCACCTCCTTCCCATCACCAACCCAGACCTCCTCCTCCCCATCATCACTCTAGACCTCCTCCTCCCCATCATCACCCCAGACCTCCTCCTCCCCATCATCACCCCAGACCTCCTCCTCCCCATCATCACGCCAGACCTCCTCCTCCCCATCGTCACCCCAGACCTCCTCCTCCCCATCGTCACCCCAGACCTCCTCCTCCCCATCGTCACCCCAGACCTCCTCCTCCCCATCATCACCACAGGCCTCCTCCCCATCGTCACCCCAGACCTCCTCTTCCCCAACATCACCCCAGACCTCCTCCTCCCCTTCATCACCCCAGACCTCCTCCCAATTGTCACCCAAGACCTCCTCCTCCCCATCATCACCCCAGACCTCCTCCTCCCCATCGTCACCCCAGACCACCTCCTTCCCATCACCAACCCAGACCTCCTCCTCCCCATCATCACTCTAGACCTCCTCCTCCCCATCATCACCCCAGACTTCCTCCTCCCCATCATCACCCCAGACCTCCTCCTCCCCATCATCACGCCAGACCTCCTCCTCCCCATCATCACCCCAGACCTCCCCCTCCCCATCGTCACCCCAGACCTCCTCCTCCCCATCATCACCCCAGACCTCCTCCTCCCCATCATCACCCCAGACCTCCTGCTCCCCATCGTCACCCTAGACCTCCTCCTCCCCATCGTCTACCCAGACCTCCTCCTCCCGATCATCACCCCAGACCCCTCCTCCCGATCATCACCCCAGACCTCCTCCTCCCCATCGCCACCCCAGACCTTCTCCTCCCCATCGTCACCCCAGACCTCCTCCTCCCGATCATCACCCCAGACCTCCTCCTCCCGATCATCACCCCAGACCTCCTCCTCCCCATCGTCACCCCAGACCTCCTCCTCCCCATCGTCACCCCAGACCTCCTCCTCCCCATCCTCACCCCAGACCTCCTCCTCCCCATCCTCACCCCAGACCTCCTCCTCCCCATCCTCACCCCAGACCTCCTCCCCATCCTCACCCCAGACCTCCTCCTCCCCATCCTCGCCCCAGACCTCCTCCTCCCCATCGTCACTATCAGCGCATTCACTGTCAGACAGCAATACCCCCCTCTCAGACAACAACCAAATAAACCAGTTCCTTAAACTTTCAAGTCATAAAATTAACACTAAAAGGGAAGCCAATGAACTGTACAAACTAGGCTTAAGCCGTCGGAGGCGACAGCTGGGGATATATCCCTGAACGCCCTTAATCCTCCAATTCCCCAATCCTTGAATAGACCTTCAATAGACTTTCATTTGAACTTAATTTCAGGTCAATCGGATAAATGGTTCTGAAGATATGACCAAAATGGTAATTTTCCATCACAAAGCGCCACCTGGTGGCAAAATATTGAACCATACAGGTATGATGCCATCATGTGACAGGTTGTGTGGTCATGACCTTGCAGTTGCACATAGTTTCATGTCAATTGGACAAATAGTTCCAAAGATATGGCAAAAATGGTGAATTTTATGTGACAAAGCTCCACCTTGTGTCAAAATTTTGAACCAAACAGGTTTCATCGTGGGACACATCCTAAGGTCATGACCTTTCATTTGCACTTGATTTGAGGTCAATCGGACAAATATTTCCAGAGATATGATAAAAACAGTGATTTTTTTTTCAGTTTTTGGCCCCTAGTGGCCAATCTAGAAATTATAAATTGTCCAAAATCGAATCAGTTCTTCCTCTTTATGATACTTACTTATATGCAGAACTTTAAATTTCTAATTGGAATATTACTGAAGTTATCGCGTTAACATGTAGTGCGGCGGCGGACGGACGGACCAAAAACAGACAAAACCAGTGAAGTTGGGACGTTGTGTAAATCGTAGATAAAAACAGAATACAATGATTTGCAAATCCTTTTCAACTTATATTCAATTGAATTCACTGCAAAGACAAGATGTTTAATGTTCAAACAGAGAAACTTTTTTTTTTGCAAATAATCATTAACTTAGAATTTAAAGGCAGCAACACATTGCAAAAAAGTTGGCACAGGGGCCTTTTTACCACTGTGTTACATCGGCTTTCCTTTTAACGACACTCAGTAAACGTTTGGGAACTGAGGAGACCGATTTTTGAAGCATTTCAGGTGGAACTCTCCCATTCTTGCTTGATGTACAGCTTAAGTTGTTCAACAGTCCGGGGTCTCCGTTGTCATATTTTACACTTCATTATGCGCCACACATTTTCAATGGGAGACAGGTCTGGACTACAGGCAGGCCAGTCTAGTACCCGCACTCTTTTACAACGGAGCCATGCTGTTGTAACACGTGCAGAATGTGGCTTGGCATTGTCTTGCTGAAATAAGCAGGGGCGTCCATGAAAAAGACGTTGCTTGGATGGCAACATATGTTGCTCCAAAACCTGTATGTACCTTTCAGCATTAATGGTGCCTTCACATATGTGTAAGTTGCCCATGCCTTGGGCACTAATACACCCCCATACCATCACAGATGCTGGCTTTTGAACTTTGCGCCGATAACAGTCCGGATGGTTCTTGAGGACACGACGTCCACAGTTTCCAAAAACAATTTGAAATGTGGACTCGTCAGACCACAGAACACTTTTCCACTTTGCATCAGTCCATCTTAGATGAGCTTGAGCCCAGCGAAGCCGGCGGCGTTTCTGGGTGCTGTTGATAAATGGCTTTCACTTTGCATTGTAGAGTTTTAACTTGCACTTGCAGATGTAGCGACGACCTGTAGTTACTGACAGTGGTTTTCTGAAGTGTTCCTGAGCCCATGTGGTGATGTCCTTTACACACTGATGTCGGTTTTTGATGCAGTACCGCCTGAGGGATCGAAGGTCGCGGGCATTCAATGTTGGTTTTCGGCCTTGTCGCTTTCGTGCAGTGATTTCTCCAGATTCTCTGAACCTTTTGACGATATTACGGACCGTAGATGATGAAATCCCAAAATTTCTTGCAATAGCTCGTTGAGGAATGTTGTTTTTAAACTGTTCGACAATCAGCTCACGCATTTGTTCACTAAGTGGTGACCCTCGCCCCATCCTTGTTTGTGAATGACTGAGCATTTCAGGGAAGCTGCTTTTATACCCAATCATGGCACCCACCTGTTCCCAATTAGCCCGTTCACCTGTGGGATGTTCCAAATAAGTGTTTGATGAGCATTCCTCAACTCTCTCGGTCTTTTTTGCCACTTGTGCCAGCTTTTTTGAAACATGTTGCAGGCATCAAATTCCAAATGAGCTAATATTTGTAAAAAATTACAAAGTTTACTTGTTCGAACATTAAGTAACTTGTCTTTGCAGTGTATTCAATTGAATATAGGTTGAAAAGGATTTGTAAATCATTGTATTCTGTTTTTATTTACGATTTACACAATGTGCCAACTTCACTGGTTTTGGGTTTTGTAATATAATTATAAATCCTGCTTATAGATGGGGCCCAGACAGTGGAGACAAATTCTTTATGGCCTTGAACTCACCTGATCTAATGAATGATAAAATAATATATAAAAATAATCAATATACCCCTACTAGAAATGGTGTAAACAAGGCCATAGATGATATTAATATGATATTTCAGAAGGCAGCATTAAAGCTGACCTTAAACACAGCAGGAGCCTGTTAGAAGGCACAACACAGAAAAAGGGTTTGATCAGGAGTGCAGGAGGATCAGAAAAGACCTGAGAAAATTATCACGAGAAACATCGGCAACAAAACAACCCAGCTCTGCGCATCAGGTATAAACATCGGGAACCAAACAACCCAGTCCTGCGCATCAGGTATAAACATCTGGAACCAAACAATCCAGCCCTGCGCATCAGGTATAACGACATTTTAAGCAAATACAAACTCACAATTAGAAACAAAAAGCAAAATTATACACACATCAAACTGGAAGATATTGAGAATGCCATAAATCAAAATCAATTCTGGAATATGTGGAACAAATTCGACACAAAGCAACCAGAAGCACTTCCTATCCAAAATGGTGACATCTGGAGAGCACATTTTGAAAATCTGTACGAAGACATACCAATAAATCAAATTAACTCAGATCAATGCATCATGAAAGAAAAACTCCAAACATCAGAGGAAACAATTAAAGACAACCAAAATCCCCTTGATTTCCCAATTACTTGGGATGAACTGATCACACAAACAAACACTCTCCAGCCAAGGAAAGCTTGTGGTCCAGACAGGATTAAAAACGAAATGCTTAAATGCAGCACCCCACATATGCAAGGTGCAGTGTTAAAATTGTTCAACACGTGCTACAGTCAGGACATTTTCCTGACATCTGGTGCAAAGGGCCGATTTCCCCAGTTCATAAGAGTTGGGACAGATCAGACCCCAACAACTACCGTGGCATCTGTGTCAGCAGCTGCTTCGGTAAATTATTCTGTTAGATTGTCAACAAAAGAATTCTAGATTTCTTAGAGCAACACTCTATTTTGAGTAAAAACCAAATTGGTTTCCTCCCAAAACACCGCACCGCTGACCATGTATATACCCTTCACACTCTAATTCAGAAACATGTACACCAAACAAATAATGGTAAGATATTCACTTGCTTTATTGATTTCAAGAAAGCTTTCGACTCCATCTGGCATGAGGGGCTCTATTACAGACTCCTACACTGTGGTATAGGCGGCAAAATATATGATCTGGTTAAATCAATGTACTTAAAAAATAGGTGTGCTGTTAAAATTGGAGACAAACGAACCAAATTCTTCACCCAGGGAAGAGGCGTCCGTCAGGGCTGCAATTTGAGTCCAACTCTGTTCAATATCCACATAAATGAACTTGCTGTTCAGTTGGACCAGTGTGCTGCCCCTGGCCTCTCCCTCCTAGATGGAGAGGTGAAGAGTCTGTTTTACGCCGATGACCTTGTCCTGCTGTCTCCTACTGAACAAGGACTACAGCAACAGCTGGAAATAGTGGGAAAATATTGTCAAAACTGGGCCCTAGCAGTAAATATGAAGAAAACTAATATTATGGTTTTTCAAAAACGCCCCAGATGCCAAGAAAATAAAAACAAGTTCACCATAAATAACCAGATCATTGAACATAGTATGAGTTATACCTACCTTGGTCTAACCATAACAGCATCTGGAAGTTTCAACATGGCAGTGAATGCACTAAAAGAAAAGGCCCGAAGGGCTCTAAATGCAATTAAAAGAAAATTTTATAATTTCCAAATTCCTGTAAAAATTTGGCTTAAAATATTTGACAGTATCATCCAGCCCATTGCGCTATATGGTAGTGAAGTTTGGGGTCCACTCAGTCATCATAGCTATACCCACTGGGACAAACACCCAACGGAATCTCTACACGCAGAAATCTGTAGATACATTTTACACGTAGACAGAAAAACACCAACAAACACATGTAGAGCAGAATTAGGCAGATACCCGCTAATAATGAACATCCAAAAGAGAGCACTTCAATTCTTTAACCTCAGATCCAGCCCCCCTGACGCCCCGCACTAGCGCCAGAACACCAATCAGAGCCAAACCAATTATAAAGCAATGTAAAGAAACCTATTTAGAACATTGGAAAGAGAAAACAAAGACCCAAAGCAGATCAGAATGTTATCTGGCCCTAAAGAGAAAACATGAACTGGCAAAATATCTCTCCTCTGTCAGAGACAGATGGCAGAGACGGATCCTCACCAAGTACAGGCTCAGCCACCACCGATCGGCAATCGAAAAAGGACGGTACAAAAAATCATGGCAACCAAAAGAGAACAGAATATGCGGTCACTGCTCGACAGGAGAGGTGGAGACAGAGATGCACTTCCTCCTAAAATGTGAAAAATTCAAAGAAACAAGAAACACCTATTTCAACAAATTTAGCGGCAAATTCCCAGATTTCAAAGAGAGGAACGAGCTCTCAAAACTAAGGATACTCCTGGGAGAAGGAGACAGGGCAGATCTTGCTGCCCAGTACATATTGGCATGCCACCACCTGAGGGGACAGTGAGTGACCTAGAGGCAGGCAGGCAGGCACGCACGCGCGCACGCACGCGCACACCCCCCCCCACACACACACACACACACACACACATAGGATATACTGTAAATATGAAATTAATATAGAAATATAGAAATGCTTGTGAAAATATTAGATAATATGAATACTGTTATTATGAAATCCATTTTATTTATTTACTTATTAATGACTTATTATTTGTATCATTTAATGTATATCATCATTTTCTGTTTTGTTATCTGTCTGTCCAAAAATGCTTTGGCAATATTGTATAGAATACAGTCATGCCAATAAAGCTTATTGAATTGAATTGAAATTGAGAGAGGGAGAGAGAGGGGGGGTGGGTGAGAGAGAGAGAGAGAGAGGGGGTGGGTGAGAGAGAGAGGGAGAGAGAGACAGGAGGGGTGGGTGAGAGAGAGAGAGAGAGAGAGACAGGAGGGGTGGGTGAGAGAGAGAGAGAGAGAGAGAGAGCTTCAAATTCAATCAACAAAAATGCAACAAAATGCTCAGTTACAAGATAGTCAACTGGAATCTGAAATTATAATATTATTGTATTATCAGTATAGTGCTTACAGCAAGTCGCAAATTTATTGTAAATGAAATTTTCGATATTAGCCATGTTTGGCCTTGTGGTCCCAGATGGAAATGAAGAGGAGCTGCTGGCTCAGGAAGCGACATTCTCAGGAGTCACATCACGAAAGTGTCGTAGCCTTCTTCTCCTGCTACGATTCAGCTCTATAAGAGCATCACGGTCCAGCCGAAAACGAGCCATTTCAGTCTGGTGTCTCAGATCACGGTCCAGCCGAAGACCAGCCATTTCAGTCTGGTGTCTCAGATCACGGTCCAGCCGAGGACGAGCCGTTTCAGTCTGGTGTCTCAGATCACGGTCCAGCCGAGGACGAGTCGTTTCAGTCTGGTGTCTCAGATCACGGTCCAGCCGAGGACAAGCCGTTTCAGTCTGGTGTCTCAGATCACGGTCCAGCCGAGGACGAGCCGTTTCAGTCTGGTGTCTCAGATCACGGTCCAGCCGAAGACCAGCCATTTCAGTCTGGTGTCTCAGATCACGGTCCAGCCGAAGACGAGTCGTTTCAGTCTGGTGTCTCAGATCACGGTCCAGCCGAAGACGAGTCGTTTCAGTCTGGTGTCTCAGATCACGGTCCAGCCGAAGACCAGCCATTTCAGTCTGGTGTCTCAGATCACGGTCCAGCCGAAGACCAGCCGTTTCAGTCTGGTGTCTCAGATCACGGTCCAGCCGAAGACCAGCCATTTCAGTCTGGTGTCTCAGATCACGGTCCAGCCGAAGACCAGCTGTTTCAGTCTGGTGTCTCAGATCACGGTCCAGCCGAAAACGAGCCATTTCAGTCTGGTGTCTCAGATCACGGTCCAACCGAAGACGAGTCGTTTCAGTCTGGTGTCTCAGATCACGGTCCAGCCGAAGAAGAGCAGTTTCAGTCTGGTGTCTCAGATCACGGTCCAGCCGAAGACCGGCCGTTTCAGTCTGGTGTCTCAGATCACGGTCCAGCCGAAGACCGGCCGTTTCAGTATAATGTCTAAGAACACGGTCCAGCCGAAGACGAGCCGTTTCATTCTGGTGTCTCAGATCATGGTCCAGCCGAAGACCAGCCGTTTCAGTCTGGTGTCTCAGATCACGGTCCAGCCGAAGAACAGCCATTTCAGTCTGGTGTCTCAGATCACGGTCCAGCCGAGGACGAGCCATTTTAGTCTGGTGTCTCAGATCACGGTCCAGCCGAAGACCAGCCATTTCAGTCTGGTGTCTCAGATCACGGTCGAGCCGAAGACGAGCCGTTTCAGTCTGGTGTCTCAGATCACGGTCCAGCTGAAGACGAGCCGTTTCAGTCTAGTGTCTCAGATCACGATCCAGCCGAAGACGAGCCGTTTCAGTCTGGTGTTTCAGATCACGGTCCAGCCGAAGACCAGCCATTTCAGTCTGGTGTCTCAGATCACGGTCCAGCCGAAGACGAGCCGTTTCAGTCTAGTGTCTCAGATCACGGTCCAGCCGAAGACCAGCCGTTTCAGTCTGGTGTCTCAGGGGCACCTGAGTCATTATCTGGGGGTGGGAGCCAGCCGGCGGATCGGCCAGAACTGGAGACTGAGTCAGGTGACTTCAGGGCATCCATATCTTACATGCGGCCTCCCCTTTAGTTTAGGCACATGGTGCGGCTCCCTCGATGTCCCTTATATCTATTTCCAGGGACTAATGCCCCGCGTACCTTACTGGTGACCTGATGAGAATAGCGCTGACAAAAACTATCGTCTGCGCCTTAGCAAACTCGCACCAAAGACTTAGGCTGTGAAAACTATCATCTGCGCCTTAGCAAACTTGCACCAAAGACTTAGGCTGTGAAAACTATCGTCTGCGCCTTAGCAAACTCACACAAAAGACTCATGCTGTGAAAACTATCGTCTGCGCCTTAGCAAACTCACACAAAAGACTAAGGCTGTGAAAACTATCGTCTGCGCCTTAGCAAACTCGCACCAAAGACTAAGGCTGTGAAAACTATCGTCTGCGCCTTAGCAAACTCACACAAAAGACTAAGGCTGTGAAAACTATCGTCTGCGCCTTAGCAAACTCCCACCAAAGACTAAGGCTGTGAAAACTATCGTCTGCGCCTTAGCAAACTCACACAAAAGACTAAGGCTGTGAAAACTATCGTCTGCGCCTTAGCAAACTCACACAAAAGACTAAGGCTGAGAAAACTATCGTCTGCGCCTTAGCAAACTCACACAAAAGACTAAGGCTGTGAAAACTATCGTCTGCGCCTTAGCGAACTTCCACCAAAGACTAAGCAGGGCTCTCAAGTTTTGAATGCAGGCTTGAGTGAGATTTTCTTCAGGGGGGGGGGGGGGGGGGGTGCATGATACTCCCATTTTCAAAGGTGCACAGTATCGATGTACATGTACTTTGTTGCAGTATTGAAGAAGTATTGGGGAGACTGTGGTTACCTCGTCATGATTTTGTATTTGGCTTCATAACTCTGTTGCTAAAACTTGGAGAAATACCTTTATGGTCTATGTGTAGTGCAGAATGTTGCCTACAAAAGTTGTATTGATACAATCTCAATATAACGAATATTTTTGTCACAATATTCAATTTTCGACATGTCACAAACATGCTGAAGTAACCACACACCCGGGGTTACTGTGTCAGATGGGAGGGGTAAAATTGTCATGGTTGGCAATCAGCTGAAGCTGAAAAACACAGTCCAATATTCTCATAACAGAAATGATGAGAACTGTTTTATTTTTACAACGAACCAACACAAGCTATGATTTATGCATAATCACCATCAGGGTAGCAGTTATGACACATGTAGGCGAGCCCACTGACATTAGCACAGTCCTCATGTGCCACCCTCTGCTTGAGAAGCACTGGACCCCCTCCTCTCCACCTTTGGATGATGAGTCAGGACCACGGCACCACAGCGGAGCAGCAAACATTACCACTGACACAGGAATGGAATGAAATGCAGAGGCCCCCGGGGCTGCTCCTGCCAACCCCAAATACTCTGCAAACACCCCCACTTTAATGGGCCCCACCTGTGGTTCATTCAGGTGGAGGTGAAAGAGTGAGAAAGGGGAGGGGCTGCAAGGAGCAAACCCTTACAAACCCATACCTGTGTCCTCCAAACAAAGGCCCTAATAGGTCCTCTATCATAAACATAAAGTAAATATGTAACTCTAGTTACATGCGTTTATGAAACAGTAAAAACACAGTGGAAATCTTTCGTCTTCAAAGAAGCTAGACGCATTTCTTTCAGACACTTAAAGTTTGGAATTTGGGCCAAAACGTAGTTATTTAGGCAGAAATCACTTATATGACACTACAAGTCCATCTCCTTTCCAAGAGATGACGTCGCTGGGATGTCACATAATTTGTACATTTTCGTTTTCCCGTCAGTGCGTTTGCAATAAAAAAAATGGGTGACAAACCTAAACCCGTGACCGAATTAACCCCGGTCTCCCCTACTTTCACTTCGTTACTTTGACACTGGCAACTTACTCGTTTCAAATTAAAATATCAATTTAATTCATTTACGGATTATCTGGATTCGTGTTCAAGAAGAACAACGCCGTATCTTTGTGCAGGTGTGTCCGGTGCGGCTGCAAATTTATGCAAGCAGTTACAAAATTCTATCACTAGATGGCTCACCAGGATCAGTTTTTGAATGTCACCACTGCCAGTAAACTGAAATAAGAAGTGACTCTCATTCCCCCCCAATATCTGTGCTTTTTTAATTTCATTGGGACTCCCCAGTATAATAAAGGCTAAATTAAATAATTAATTTGTGTATTTGTATCGTTTTGTCAATCACAGACGAGATTTTGCGGTACCACCGCTGACACACGGATCGGAGCAGGGTTTGTTTTCAGCCAAAATACACGGAGGGCAGAGAGCCCCGACTCTCCCCGTAACAAGTTAGAAGACAATTCATCTAACCATAGCCGCCCAAAGCTGTTAAATTGAGGTAAAAAAATGATCTGCAAAGCAAATATATCCTACATAGTTTCTAGACTTTAATAAGCACTTTTTGAAAAAAAAAAAAAAAAGTGATGAAGTGATTAACGTGACCTGATTTCGGGCTTCCAATTCCAGTTCTTCACTGTCGTGTGCGGTATTCGATGCGCGTCATCACCGTTCGATGCGGCCATATTGTTGACATGCCGCTGAGGAGCAGAGCGAAGATTTCAATTGAGTTAAACGAGCCGTAATAGGATCCTCATCGCGCTACGACGAGAAAACTTGTTTGACTGGCGTCGATCCATATAAATTGGACTCAGCAGCATTTAGCCGAGATATAACTTTGCTGCCAGCCGTGGATGACCCCGATATTTGCCACTGTTTAATCCTCACAGAGTAACGCCTACACTGCGCAGGAGCTGAAGGCGTAAGGAGTCCTGACTATTTCATATAACTAAGCGAACATTGGCTGCCTCCCACAGCGCTTGAATTAAATCCTCGTTCTGTAAACTTGCGTTTGGTCCAAAACGTTGGTTTTAGTGTCCGCATTAATATTTTGTATTTCTGTGTCTTAACTGGCTATTTCTGTTGTACAATAAGAGAGTGCTAACCGGGCATTTTATGGCGTCTTAAGACACAAATACAAAATCTTAATGCTGACGCCAAAACCGACGTTTTACCAGTGTAGCTACAGAATGAGGATTTAATTTCGGCGCTTTTGGATGCAGCCATTAACTCCATTCAACAGTAACTTAGCTCACCGTGAATCTCGTAAGTCAGTAATACTGACTGTCAGATCAGCTGTCTTGATGTCGCCTCCAACCAAAACGATGTCAGGCGCCGGTAGCAGCGCCCAGCACCGTTTATCACATCGAGCAACATTCACTGTCCGACAAAACGATCTCTGACTAATAAAACCGTTAACTACCAGTGATTAAATGCTATGCACACACTTTACTGGCCTATCTAACTGTAGCGTTACCTGAGGTACAATGATCGGAAACAGACTTTACTGTAAGGAGTAGCCTGAAGTCTCTCCTCCACAGGTCTCTCTTCCGCTGGCTCAACTCCTCTCTGTCTCTCCCCTCTCTTTTCCTCACAGTGGGTACTGCAAAGAAATCTAACGCCGTTTTTTTTTTTTTTTTTTTGCTGTCATTAGAACAGCCGTGAACCACACAGCAAACCATGTTGAACCAACCAGGCTTGTTACAGTCGCTAAAGAATGTGAGGTAGAAGCCTCTCGATAGTCAAGTCAGGAATATTAGTGGGGATGTCAACAATATGGCCGCATCGAACGTTGATGACGCGGATCAAATACCACCAATAGCATTCGTCCGCGTGTGGAAGACGTGATTACGGCGCTGCTATTTCACCTGGCAACAAGAAATTCTACTTTCTGATTGGCTAATAGGTTGCGTATTCAAACAGAGCCCTCTGGCTTCGCCTCATTCATTCTTGGATTACTAAACTCTTTTATAGTTCATGTTACTTATGTGCGGCGAGTTTTATCACTTCTCAGCGTGAGAAATGTCAAGTGTGGCGGGAGAGCATGAGAACTTATTGAAATGCGTGAGTGTCACGCCCAATGCGTGAGACTTGAGAGCCCTGCTAGGCTGTGAAAACTATCGTCTGCGCCTTAGCAAACTCACACCAAAACTATCGTCTGCGCCTTGGCAAACTCACACCAAAACTATCGTCTGCACCTTAGCGAACTCACACCAAAACTATCGTCTGCGCCTTAGCGAACTCACACTAAAGACTAAGGCTGCAACCATCGTCTGCGCCTTAACGAACTCACTCCGAAACTATCGTCTGCGCCTTAGCGAACTCACACCAAAACTATCGTCTGCGCCTTAGCGAACTCACACCAAAGACTGAGGCTGTAACCATCGTCTGCGCCTTAGCGAACTCACACCGAAACGATCGTCTGCGCCTTAGCGAACTCCCACCAAAGATTAAGGCTGTAACCATCGTCTGCGCATCAGCGAACTCACACCAAAGATTAAGGCTGTAACCATCGTCTGCGCCTTAGCGAACTCACACCAAAGACTAAGGCTGTAACCATCGTCTGCGCTTTAGTGAACTCCCACCAAAGACTAAGGCTGTAACCATCGTCTGCGCCTTAGCTAACTCACACCAAAGACTAAGGCTGTAACCATCGTCTGCGCCTTAGCGAACTCACACCAAAGACTAAGGCTGTGAAAATCACCTTTCTGGGTTCTCAAGTCATACCAAAAGGTCTCAAATTCTTTAAAAAAACAGGCGCCCTGTAACAGCCTGTTATTTAAGTGCCAATTTGAACCTGGCGTAATGGGCATATAGACAACAAAATATGCTGTAACCAGAACCTGGTCAGTCACCCCGACTGGGTGAATAAACCTGCACAGAATCCTGCCACTAAAGGATTGTGGCACATAAATTCTGTCCAGCTTTGCTATGCTGTCCTAATTATCAGCCACCCAAACCCAAGTGTTCTGCCCAGCGGCTGGGTGCTTAACCCTCCATACAGCCACCAGATCGAGCTGAGACTAAAACCCAGCCAAACTTGGAGGACGACTGCAAGTGAGCTGCCTCATCAGTCATGTCCATAGTGAAATCCAGTGTGCAGTTCCAATCTCTTCCAGTAATACAGATTTCATTCTGATCAACCCGCAACAAGCAAACTCAAAGCTCTATAAAAAACTCAACATGATCAAATCCCTAATTGAGAGAATAAACAATTATAACACAGAAAACCCCTCTGCTATTTCAGACCCGACATACACCACCCTTCCCCTCAAAATCTCAGTAGTGGACAGAATACTAACTTTCAAACCCAGGGAAGAAAGAATTGCCACCTCTGGGCTAAAATTATTCCCCTGAGACAATATTGGCCCTGCCAACATAGACCCCAAGCCAGCTCATTATCCCCATTAGGGCTGGGGCGATTCTGAATCGATTCTTTTTTAAAGCTGTTATGGCCCCAATTTGTAATTAGATTTACAACGCAACAGCAACAGCAAGGGATGACAGATACAGTTTTAACAACTAAAACACATTTAATAAACAAAGACAACAACTAACCTAAAGACCAAGATTGAATTATGTACAAAACATAAATATTTACAGTCCTTTTTGTGGGGCGGCTTGGTGATGTCCTGGGTGAGAAAAATCCACAAAAGAAACTTAACAGGTCTTGAACAGAAATGACAGGTCTGGTCACTCGTATCCTTCTTCTTGCAATTTCTCCTACTACTTTACTGTCTCAATTTTTTTCCTTATATACTCTTTTGCAGACCCCACCCACATTTAGACCTCTTTTTTTTACTTTTCGGGGGCTTGCCCCAGACATGTCCAGGACATGTCTAAACATAACTCCAGTCTGAGCTGAATAAAAAAAAAAAGGTAAATACTGCCATCCAGTGGCCTATATTCACATTACACCTCCATTCCAAAAGGGAAAAATTTTGACTCATAAAGGCAAAATTTTTCTTTTCAATACAAAATGGTTAAGTGAACACTTGTCTTTATATACACATATCATACAATATTCAAATAAACACATGATATATATATATATACATATTCAAACACGGGATAAGCAATCAGCAATTACATTGTCAGTACCCTTTACATGCTTAATTTCCAAGTCAAACTCCTGTAAAATCAAACTCCAATTCAACAATCTTCGATTCTTGTTTTTCATCTTACTCAAAAACATTAACGGATTGTGGTCTGTGTACACAGCCATTGGCTTTTGTCCTGTACAAACATAAACCTCAAAGTGTTGTAATGAAAGGACCAGAGCCAACAGTTCCTTCTCTATTGTGGAATAGTTCCTTTGGTGGCGATTGAACTTCCTGGAGAAGTATGCCACGGGATGCTCAATGTCATCAGAGTCACTTCTCTGTAGGAGCACAGATCCACAAGCTTGGTCGCAAGCATCGACCGCGATGGAGAACGGTTTGTTGAAGTCAGGAGATTTGAGCACGAGGAAGTGACACAGCAGAGACTTCAGGCGATCGAAGGCTCTCTGGCATGCATCATCCCAAGTGAACTTTACGCCTTTCTTCAGTTGGTTAGTTAGACTGAGAGCAATCTCAGCAAAGTTCTTGCAGAACTTGCGGTAGTACCCGATCATTCCAAGGAAGCGGCGCAAAGCTTTTTTGTTGTCAGGAACTGGAAAGTCCATGATGGCTTGGACTTTAGCATTTATGGGTGCCACCTTACCCTGGCCTATGACGTAGCCAAGATAGGTGACAGTAGCACAACCAAAGTCACTCTTGCTCAGGTTAACAGTCAGGTTGGCCTGGGTCAGGCGCTGGAACAACGTCTCTACATCTTTTAGATGTTCTTCCCAGGAGTCACTCCATGTGATCAGGTCATCGATGTACGCACCCGTGTGTGGCAATCCGGCGATTGTAGACTGTATCATCCTTTGGAACGTGGCTGGGGCATTTTTCATGCCAAAGGGTAGGACTTCATACTGGTACAATCCAGATGGTGTGGCAAAAGCAGCGATGCTCTTGGCCCTCTCAGTTAAAGGCACACACCAATAACCCTTCAATAAATCAATCTTGGTCAGAAACTTTGCTTGCCCTACACTATCAATATAATCATCAATCCTAGGTATTGGAAACACATCAGTTCTAGTTACAGCATTGACTTTGCGATAATCTGTACAGAATCTAGTACTTCCATCAGGTTTTGGAACTAGCACACAGGGTGAACTCCAATCGGAGTTGGAGGGTCTGATAATATCATGTTTTACCATGTACTCAACCTCTTTCTCAGCAATCTTTCTCTTTTCAGGATTCATCCGGTATGGATGCTGTTTTATTGGTTTGGCATCACCAACATCTACATCATGAGAGGCTATAGTAACTCTCTTTGGAACATCAGGAAACAAATCCTCATATTTCTTGATCAACCTTTCAAACTGATTTCTCTGTGAGGGTTCTAAGTGCTGGAGTTTTACATCAAGATTTTGCAACACTTCAGTGTTTGACAATTTACATGAAAGAACTTCAGCTTTAATTCTTGGTTCATCATCTTGAAACTCCCCCTCATCTTCAAGAATCTGAAGTGACAGCTGCAACCTTAGCATTTCTGTCATGATAAGGCTTTAGCATGTTAATAAGACACAATTGTTTTGGTTTTCTCCTATCTGGAGTCTTCATAATGTAATTGAGATCATTGAGTTTTGTCAGAATTTCATAAGGACCATGAAATCTAGCCTGCAATGGATTGGACTGCAAGGGAAACAACACAAGGACCTTGTCTCCTGGTTTAAACTCACGGCTTCTAGCCTTATGATCATACCAAGTTTTCATTTTTCCCTGACTTGATTTCAAGTTCTCTTTGGCTAGGTCACAAGCTGCACGCAATCTTTCCTTGAACTTGCTAACATAGTCTAACAGACTGATATGCGGCTCTTTCTCTTGCCATTGTTCACTCAGTAATAGCAAACGTCCTCTCACTTCATGACCAAACACTAGCTCAAATGGACTGAATCCAGTAGACTCCTGCACTGCTTCTCTAGCTGCAAACAACAGCAAATGAACACCTTCATCCCAGTCTTTCTCATGGTCATAACAATAAGTCCTCATCATTGTCTTGAGAGTGGAATGAAACCGCTCTAAGGCACCCTGACTTTCTGGATGATAGGCACTAGAAAGAATCTGCTTTGCACCTAGTTCATACACAACCTGCTGAAACAATCCTGAAGTGAAATTGCTACCTTAGTTTGACTGAATTTCCCTGGGAAGGCCAAACAACGTGAAGAACTTTATCAAAGCCTTCGAGATTGCAGTTGCCTTGATGTTACGTAGAGGTATGGCTTCGGGGAATCTGGTAGATGCACACATGATTGTCAACAAGTACTGATTTCCAGATCTAGTCTTGGGTAATGGACCAACGCAATCAACAATGACCCTAGAGAATGGCTCCCCAAATGCTGGGATAGGCTGCAATGGAGCTACAGGTGGGTCTAACTGGTGTTTTCCAACTACCTGACAAGTGTGACAGGTTTTGCAAAAGTTGGAAACATCTTTCCGAAGCCCAGGCCAAAAGAAGTGTTTCATGATCTTATCAACAGTCTTGTTAACACCAAGATGACCTCCTAAAGGTAAACTATGAGCCATTGTTAAGATCTCATTCCTGTAGACCTTCGGAACAACAATTTGCCTGACCACTGCCCAATCTGCATTGGCAGGGATATCAGGAGGGCGCCACTTCCGCATCAACACACCATCCTTGAGATAATACCCAACTGGAACTGCGTCTATTTCTTTATCAGGAAGGGCTCTCCTCTTTAGTACACAAATTTCGGGATCATTAGTTTGCTCCTCAATCAACCGCTTTCTGGACAGAGACAAGTCTCCAGACACATCAGAATCACCAGACCCATCTGGCTGGCTGAACAATGAACTGATAAAAGTATCTGATAAGTCCTCAAACGGAGAAACCATAGTAGGCCAATCAGAGTCATGAGGCTAACCACCTGAGTCCTGACTATTCAATGTGCTGGATGGCACCACAACATCTTCTTCTTTAGCCTTCTTGGCCATAGCACGAGTCACTGCGCAAGAAGGATACAGAGATGGGTCCTCATCCCCATCTTCAGTGCTTGGCTGTGAAGTAAGATGTACAGGGGGAACTACTTTGCCCCCAGCCAGGTCATTGCCTAGCAACAGAGAAACACCCTTTACAGGTAGACTTGACATAAGTCCCACCTTTACCTGTCCTGTAACTAAATCTGACTTCAAGAATATAGAGCGCAGGGGTACAGATACAGTCCTCCCTTCAATACCTTGTACAAGTATGAAATCCCCTGAAGCGGTCTCATCACGTAACTCCAAGGAGTCCATCAACAAAAGTGATTGAGAAGCTCCGGTATCCCTTAAGATATATATGGGGACAGGAGTAGTATGCTCATTCAGAGCCACAAATCCCTCTGACACAAATGGAAGAAATTCCTCCCTCACGAAGTCAGCTGTATCAGGCTTTTTAGCCCCACAAGAAGCAGGCAATTTAGCAGATCGGCTATCTACTACAGGGGTTTCTAACCTTGTTTTCACAAAGGCATTTGGTTTGGTATCCTTTTCTTTTTCTTTTTTAGCTTTAAGGAACCAACAGTTAGTTGTAACATGACCAGATTTCTTGCAATAACTGCAAACTAGACCACTTTTGTCACTGTCAGCTTTCACACTTTGATCAGACCTGTTACTGGATTTTTGAGCACCATCACCAGATTTGTCTTTGTCTTTGGGTGAGGAATCTTGGGTATCACCGTAACCCTTTTTCTGAAATTGGGACCATCTATTATTACTGCTAGACTGAAATTTGGACTTATGTGTGAGAACATATTCATCTGCAAATTTGGCAGCTGATTGCAAATTCAGTGCTTGCTTCTCATTAAGGTAGGTCTTAACATCATCTTTAACACAGTTCTTGAATTCTTCAACTAACAACATCTCTTTTAGTGAGTTGAAATCATCCTTGACCTCCATAGAAGTACACCAGCGCTCAAAGCAAACTTTCTGGAACCAACTCATAAGCTCTCAAAATAACCTTTTTGACAACCTCATAATCAGAGGAATCATCTGCAGACAAAGCCGAATAGGCTTGTTGAGCTTTACCCTTGAGGACAGTTTGCAACATCAGAGGCCAGTGTTCCTTTGGCCACTGGCAACTCTTTGCTACCTTTTCAAAACACTGGAAATAGTTGTCTACGTCCTTTTCAGAAAATGGAGGCACCAGTTTAACCTCCTGACTGGCACAAAATTTATTTTTAGTTTCAATTTTAATTTTTAGTTTCTCCATTTGGAGTCTTTCTTCTCTATCGAATTTCTCTAATTCAAAATCTCTCTGTCTTGCAAATTTTTCTAACTCAAATTCTCTTTGTTTTTCATTTTCCTCCCTTTCTATTTTCTCTTCTCTTGCTAATTTTTCTAACTCAAACTGCCTTTGTTTTTCTCTTTCCTCCCTTTCAATCTCTAGCATTTTTAATTTAAGTTCCATTTCTATATTTGGATTTTCCACTGGAAACTGTTCCAGATCTCCTGGTGCAAACACATTTTCATCAATGTAATATTCAACTATCTCTCTAGCCAGTCTTGCTTTTCGCATGGCTGGTTTTACCTCTGTCAGCTCCAACTGTCTGCAAATTTCTAGCAGTTCTGTCTTTTTAAAAGACTTCAAAACCCCTACGGTTGGTGATGCCAAGAAATCATCCATTGCTGTTGTCAATATAATTATATAGGAAAATTCACAAAAACAATTTTACAATCTGAAATGTTAGATTTTTAATAAATGACTCACAAAATGGTCTATCCCGGACCTTGGGCCCCCAATTTGTTATGGCCCCAATTTGTAATTAGATTTACAACGCAACAGCAACAGCAAGGGATGACAGATACAGTTTTAACAACTAAAACACATTTAATAAACAAAGACAATAACTAACAACTAACCTAAAGACCAAGATTGAATTATGTACAAAACATAAATATTTACAGTCCTTTTTGTGGGGCGGCTTGGTGATGTCCTGGGTGAGAAAAATCCACAAAAGAAACTTAACAGGTCTTGAACAGAAATGACAGGTCTGGTCACTCGTATCCTTCTTCTTGCAATTTCTCCTACTACTTTACTGTCTCAATTCTTTTCCTTATATACTCTTTTGCAGACCCCACCCACATTTAGACCTCTTTTTTTTACTTTTCAGGGACTTGCCCCAGACATGTCCAGGACATGTCTAAACATAGCTCCAGTCTGAGCTGAATAAAAAAAAAAGGTAAATACTGCCATCCAGTGGCCTATATTCACATTACAAAGCGTAGTACCACCGCCTGCTGCCATGAGGCGAACCCTTTTCCTTCATTAAACCCGACGCAGGCTGAACTTGAACAAAAGAGCCAAACATCAGAGGGCATGTGAAATGCTTCCGGAAAAAAACTTGACTGACAGCAGTATTTTTCGGCGACATGCTGCACGGAGCCAAGTAAAGGACTGCAGAATTGCCTCCTATTAACCAATTAGGCTACTCTCAGAAAAGTAACCTGTTCTAGTTTACTTGCTTGATTAGCAATCAAATGGTGGATGCGTTTATTCTCCTAGTTGAATGAGTCGAGCTGTTAATTAAGACAACATGTTTGATTGCTGCATTTTGAAATTTAAATGGCCATAGAATAGCACAGCATGAACACAATTGCCATTGCCTCGGCATTTCGTGCGACTGTGATCATTTATATCTCACATTCACGTTTCATCCGCTTTTCAGAATGTTTTCCACCTTGTGTATTTTTCAGATTCTTGAAATCCAGAGCGATCGGAGAACAAATCTCTTCATTTTTATTTTATCATGATAGACCTAAAAATAATACAATGAGAGATAAAATGCAGCACACATACGCAATTGTATTATGACTTGAAACACAGAAATCAATGAGTATGTTTGGTCAACGTTAGTGTAAGAACTCGGTAGCTAGCGAACAACCAATCAGGGGTGCGTTTCCCAAAAGCGCAGTTGGTTACTACATTAGCAACTTACATAGTTGGTCCATTAACAGTCAATGGGTCCAACTATGCAAGCTAGCATCAGTGATTTCGGGAAATGTATCCCAGCCTCGTGAATGCATAACTGAATTAGCTACGCCGCTGAGGCGAAATAATTGCGATTCACTGTTTTTTTATTGATTTATATGCAAAATATATGCAATTTAAAATTTTCATAATTAACAGAAGGTTCACTCCGAGAGCCCTCCACAGTTAACAAGTGCTGCTAGTGAACCTTTTGTCAATTATGAAAATGACTGAGAACAGGTCGGGACTAATAATTGTTTTCAACAGAAGTTTTGTGCAACCCAATCATCTGTTCTTTTTCCGCAACTATATTGAATTTAGCCCATGATTTAATCGCTGTTAGATTGGATATGGAGAGAAACTGCATATTCACTTGCCAATTACGATAATTGGAAAACGCGTCATTAAAGGAAAATGATTGAGAACTACTCATAGCAGTCGAAGAGGGACGCGTCTTCGGACCTCCACTGGCAACGCCACTACAAGCTAGCTAAATAAAGTCATAACTATTCACTATTATACATTGATTTATGTGAGCTAGTCCAAAAACTGCGCATGTGCACCGAAACTCAGATCTATATAGACGTAGAAATGTATAACTGATTCACGGCAAAATATCCAAAGCGTAAAAAAATGAATAAATAAAAATTTTCCTCTGAATTTCATCTCTCAGCATTTTAGGACATTATTAAAGATTAATTTAAAACATTTGTTCGCCCTATGATTGTCACAGCACATCAACACCATCCTATGATTGTAATGTTAAAACAGCATATCAACACGATACCATGATCGTTATGTTAATACAGCACATCAACACTGAACTATGATCATTATGTCAATACAGCACATAAACACCGTACTATGATTGTATGTTAAAACAGCACGTCAACACCATACCACGATCGTTATGTTAAAACAGCACATCAACACCGTACCATGATCGTTATGTTAATACAGCACATCAACACCGTACCATGATCATTAAGTTAACACAGCACATCAACACCGTACCATGATCATTATGTTAATACAGCACATCAACACCGTACCATGATCATTAGGTTAAATCAGCACATCAAGACCGTACCATGATCGTTATGTAAATACAGCACATCAACACCGTACCATGATTGTTATGTTAATACAGCACATCAACACCGTACCATGATCATTAAGTTAACACAGCACATCAACACCGTACCATGATCATTATGTTAATACAGCACATCAACACCGTACCATGATCATTAGGTTAAATCAGCACATCAAGACCGTACCATGATCGTTATGTAAATACAGCACATCACCACCGTACCATGATTGTTATGTTAATACAGCACATCACCACCGTACCATGATCGCTACGTTAAAATAGCACATCAACACCGTACCATGCTTGTTATGTTAAAAGAGCACATCAACACTGAACTATGATCATTATGTTAATACAGCTCATCAACACCATACTATGATTGTGATGTTAATACAGCACATCAACACTGTAGTATGGTCGTTATGTTAATACAGCACATCAAAACTGTGCCATGATCATTATGTTAAAACAGCATATCAACACCGTACTATGATTGTTATGTTATTATAGCACATCAACACTGTACTACGATCATTCTGTTAATACAGCACATCAATACTGTACCATGATCATTATGATAAAACAGCATATCAACACCGTACTGATCATTATGTTAAAACAGCACATCAATACCACCATGATCGTTATGTTAATACAGCATATCAACACCGTACCATGATCATTATGTTATTACAGCACATCAACACTGAACTATGATCATTATGTTAAAACAGCACATCAGCACTGTATCACGATCGTTATCTTAAAACAGCACATCAACACCGTACCACGATCGTAATGTTAAAACAGCACATCAACACCGTACCACGATCGTAATGTTAAAACAGCACATCAACACCATACCATGATCGTTATGTTAATACAGCACATCAACACCGTACCATGATCGTTATGTTAATACAGCACATCAACAACGTACCATGATCGTTATGTTAATACAGCACATCAACAAAGTACCATGATCGTTATGTTAAAACAGCACATCAACAAAGTACCATGATCGTTATGTTAATACAGCACATCAACAAAGTACCATGATCGTTATGTTAATACAGCACATCAACAAAGTACCATGATCGTTATGTTAATACAGCACATCAACACCGTACTATGATCGTTATGTTAAAACAGCACATCAACACCGTACCATGATCGTTATGTTAATACAGCACATCAACACCGTACCAGGATCGTTATGTCAAAACAGCACATCAACACTGAACTATGATCATTATGGTAAAACAGCACAGCAACACCTTACTATGATTGTTATGTTAATATAGCACATCAACACAGTACCATGATCGTCTGTTAATACACAGGGATGCAAACGGCGCGCCTTTTGGCGGATGCCGCCTTTTTCACGGCTGTCTGGGGGACTTGTGTGAATCGTGCAGATCCGATGAGTTTTTTTTTTAAGGAGGGGGGGGTGTCCATTGGAGTGTCTGATTATAATTATCAGGGCTTTCAAGTCTCACGCATTTCAATAAATTCGCACGCTCTCACGCCACACATGACATTTCTCACGCTGAGAATTGATAAAATCGCCGCACATTGGTAAGATAGACTGTATATAAAAGAGATTAGTAATTTAGAATGGATGAGGCGACGGCAGACTGCTCTGCATGAACCAGCAACCTATCAGCCAATCAGAAAATAGTATTTCTTGTTGCTAGGTGAAATAGCAGCGCAGTAATCACGTCTTCCACACGCGCGCGAATGCTATTCAGTGCACGCGACAGAGAAGAGCTGGAAGTGGAAGCCCAAAATCAGGTAATCGCTTCACTTAAATTTTTTTACAATGGCTGCTCATTAAAGTCGAGGAACTATACAGGATATTTGCTTTATGGATCATTATTTGCCTCAATTTAACAGCTTTGGACGGTTATGGTTTGATGAATTGACTTGTAACTTGTTACAGGGAGAGTGGGGGCTCTCTGCCCTCCATGTAGGTATCGCAGCATCTCTTGTTTGTGACAGACAAAACGATACAAATACACAAAAGAATTATTTAATTTAGCCTTTATTATATTGGGGAGTCCCACTGAAATAAAAAAGTGCAGGTATGGCTTAACATTATCTTGTTCAATATTTAACAATTATTCCAAGGGTAAACGCTAGCAAGTTGAAATAAAAATTTTAAGCTCGTCAAATAGCGTTGGAGAATGCCGTAGCTGTCCAACTAACTCATATTCGTTACGCTGTTGTAAAATGCTTGATGGTGCAAAGAAAAAGGAAATATACACGCAACATGCAGATACAAGATAGATAGTTGTATATCGCAAAGTTTAATTGCTCGCCTACTTGAGCTACCACTTCTGACAACAAGATGCGACGGATAACCCGGTCAGCATTCATTCTGCAAATGGCCTACAATGTGCACAATCTTCCGCGACCGATCCTGGTGCGTCATCTAGTGATAGAATATTGTAACTGCGTGTATAAATTTGCAGCTCCACGTCTACTGGCGGACACATCTGTAGGAAGATACACCTTTGTTCTTCGCGAACGCGCCAAATCCGGATAATCCGTAAATGATGAATTCAATTCATATTGTAATTTGAAACGAGTAACTAAGTTGCCAGTATCAAAATAACGAAGTGAAAATATACTTTTTATCTTTTAAATGAAGTAGAATTAAAAGTAAAAGTCCCTGTTCAAAAAAATGAATGCACAGTAATGCACAAATCCTCAAAAAAACAACTGAAGAGCTGTAACGAAGTACATGTACTTAAGTCACCATGCACCTTTGAAAACGAGAGTATCAAACCAAGCCCACTGCTCAAGCAGAAGAAAGGCAGGCATGGCTGAGACATGTGGCAAAGCAGGAAAATGCAGCTAGACGCAAGGCCCTGGAGACACTGGAGATAGCAAGGAAGAAGAAGAAACAGTAGAGAGCTGGAGAGCTGGAAGAAGTGTACTGTACTGAAGGGACTGGCACAAAAGTCTTAAGTTCTAATTTGGAATAAAATTTACGTTCAATTTTCCAGCGTTGTCTCGGTGTTCTTTACTTTTAAGAATTTCTAAGGAACTGGGAAAGTGTATTTTCATATAAAAAAACTTTGTGTGTGTACAGAGTGAGCCCTGGATGGCAGAGGTTGGTGGCAATGTAATTATATGATATTTGCTGCAGGGGCGTGGGCTTTGATAATCTCACTCCTTTTTGACCATACCTCTGTTTGCATCCCTGAATACAGCTCATCAACACTGTACTATGGTCGTTATGTAAATACAGCACATCAATACTGAACCATGATCATTATGTTAAAACAGCATATCAACACCGTACTATGATTGTTATATTAATATAGCACATCAATACTGTAGCATGATCGTTCTGTTAATACAGCACATCAACAACGTGCCATGATCGTTATGTTAATACAGCACATCAACACTGTACTATGGTCGTTATGTAAATACAGCACATCAATACTGTACCATGATCATTATGATAAAACAGCATATCAACACCGTACTGATTGTTATGTTAATATAGCACATCAACACCGTACCAAGATCGTTATGTTAATACAGCACATCAACACCGTACCACAATCGTTATGTTAAAACAGCACATCAACACCATACCATGATCATTATGTTAATACAGCGCATCAACACCGTACCACGATCGTTATGTTAATACAGCACATCAACACCGTACCACGATCGTTATGTTAAAACAGCATATCAACACCATACCATGATCGTTATGCTAATACAGCACATCAACACCGTACCATGATCGTTATGTTAATGCAGCACATCAACACCATACCACGATCGTTATGTTAAAACAGCACATCAACACTGTACCATGATCGTTATGTTAAAACAGCACATCAACACCGTACCACGATCGTTATGTTAAAACAGCACATCAACACCATAACCATGATCGTTATGTTAATACAGCACATCAACACCGTACCATGATCGCTATGTTAATACAGCACATCAACACCGTACCACGATCGTTACGTTAAAACAACACATCAACACCGTACCATGATCGTTATGTTAATACAGCACATCAACACCGTACTGTAATGTGAATATAGGCCACTAGATGGCAGTATTTATCTTTTTTTCGTTTAGCTCAGACTGGAGTCATGTATGGACATGTCCTGGACATGTCTGGGGCAAGTCTCAGAAAGTTAAAAAAAAGAGGTCTAAATGTGGGTGGGGTCTGCAAAAGAGTATATAAGGAAAAGAATTGAGACAGTAAAGTGGTAGGAGAAATTGCAAGAAGATGACCAGACCTGCCATTCTGTTCAAGACCTGTGACGTTTCTTTTGTGGATTTCTTTGACTGTGTTTGAGCATTTTCTTCATCCAGGACATCACCAAGCCACCCCACTAAAAAGGGACTGTAATTATTTCTGTTTTTTCTTATAATCAATCTTGGTCTTTAGTTGTAGGTTGTTATTAGTCTTTGTCTTCGTTAAAAATTAAATGTGTTTTAGTTGTTAAAACTGTGTTTGTCATCCCTTGCTGTTGCTGTTGTGTTATAAATGTAATAACAAATTGGGGCCATAACAAATTGGGGGCTCAAGGTCCGGGATAGACCATTGTGTGAGTAATTTATTGAAAATCTAACATTCCAAATTGTGAAATTGTTTTTGTGAATTTTCTTAGATATATATTGACAACAGCAATGGATGATTTCTTGGCATCACCAACCGTAGGGGTTTTGAAGTCTTTTAAAAAGACAGAACTGCTAGAAATTTGCAGACAGTTGGAGCTGACAGAGGTAAAACCAGCCATGCGAAAAGCAAGACTGGCTAGAGAGATAGTTGAATATTACATTGATGAAAATGTGTTTGCACCAGGAGATCTGGAACAGTTTCCAGTGGAAAATCCAAATATAGAAATGGAACTTAAATTAAAAATGCTAGAGATTGAAAGGGAGGAAAGAGAAAAAGAAAGGGAGGAAAAAGAGAAAGAAAGGGAAGAAAGAGAAAAAGAAAGGGAGGAAAAAGAAAAACAAAGAGAATTTGAGAGGGAAGAAAAAGAAAAACAAAGGCAGTTTGAGTTAGAAAAATTAGCAAGAGAAGAAAAACAAAGAGAATTTGAGTTAGAAAAATTTGCAAGACAGAGAGATTTTGAATTAGAGAAATTCGATAGAGAAGAAAGACTCCAAATGGAGCAACTAAAAATAAAAATTGCAACTGAAAATAAATTTCGGGCTAGCCAGGAGGTAAAACTGGTGCCTCCATTTTCGGAAAAGGATGTTGACAACTATTTCCAGTGTTTTGAAAAGGTAGCAAAGAGTTGCCAGTGGCCAAAGGAACACTGGCCTCTGATGTTGCAAACTGTCCTCAAGGGTAAAGCTCAACAAGCCTATTCGGCTTTGTCTGCAGATGATTCCTCTGATTATGAGGTTGTCAAAAAGGTTATTTTGAGAGCTTATGAGTTGGTTCCAGAGGCTTACCGACAGAAATTCAGAGGTCTGAAGAAATCTGAAAATCAGACTTATGTTGAATTTGCTAATGAGAAGCAGGTTTGCTTTGAGCGCTGGTGTACTTCTATGGAGGTCAAGGATGATTTCAACTCACTAAAAGAGATGGTGTTAGTTGAAGAATTCAAGAACTGTGTTAAGGATGATGTTAAGACCTACCTTAATGAGAAGCAAGCACTGAACTTGCAATCAGCTGCCAAATTTGCAGATGAATATGTTCTCACTCATAAGTCCAAATTTCAGTCTAGCAGTAACAATAAATGGTCCCAATTTCAGAAAAAGGGTTACGGTGATACCCAAGATTCCTCACCCAAAGACAAAGACAAATCTGGTGATGGTGCTCAGAAATCCAGTAATAGGTCTGATCAAAGTGTGAAAGCTGACAGTGACAAAAGTGGTCTAGTTTGCAGTTATTGCAAGAAATCTGGTCATGTTACAACTAACTGTTGGTTCCTTAAAGCTAAGAAAGAAAAAGAAAAGGATACCAAACCAAATGCTTTTGTGAAAACAAGGTTAGAAACCCCTGTAGTAGATAACCAATCTGCTAAATTGCCTGCTTCTTGTGGGGCTAAAAAGCCTAATACAGCTGACTTTGTGAGGGAGGAATTTCTTCCATTTGTGTCAGAGGGATTTGTGGCTCTGAATGAGCATACTACTCCTGTCCCCATATATATCCTAAGGGATACCGGAGCTTCTCAGTCACTTTTGTTGATGGACTCCTTGGAGTTACGTGATGAGACCGCTTCAGGGGATTTCATACTTGTACAAGGTATTGAAGGGAGAACTGTATCTGTACCCCTGCGCTCTATATTCTTGAAGTCAGATTTAGTTACAGGACAGGTAAAGGTGGGACTTATGTCAAGTCTACCTATAAAGGGTGTTTCTCTGTTGCTAGGCAATGACCTGGCTGGGGGAAAAGTAGTTCCCCCTGTACATCTTACTTCACAGCCGAGCACTGAAAATGGGGATGAGGACCCATCTCTGTATCCTTCTTGCGCAGTGACTCGTGCTATGGCCAAGAAGGCTAAAGAAGATGATGTTGTGGTGCCGTCCAGTACATTGAATAGTCAGGACTCAGGTGGTTCGCCTCATGACTCTGATTGGCCTACTATGGTTTCTCCGTTTGAGGACTTATCAGATACTTTTATCAGTTCTCTATTCAGCCAGCCGGAAGGGTCTGGTGATTCTGATGTGTCTGGAGACTTGTCTCTGTCCAGAAAGCGGTTGATTGAGGAGCAAACTAATGATCCTGAAATTGGTGTACTAAAGAGGAGAGCCCTTCCTGAAAAAGAAATAGATGCAGTTCCAGTTGGGTATTATCTCAAGGATGGTGTGTTGATGCGGAAGTGGCGCCCTCCTGATATCCCTGCCAATGCAGATTGGGCAGTGGTCAGGCAAATTGTTGTTCCGAAGGTCTATAGGAATGAGATCTTAACAATGGCTCATAGTTTACCTTTAGGAGGTCATCTTGGTGTTAACAAGACTGTTGATAAGATCATGAAACACTTCTTTTGGCCTGGGCTTCGGAAAGACGTTTCCAACTTTTGCAAAACCTGTCACACTTGTCAGGTAGTTGGAAAACCCCAGTTAGACCCACCTGTAGCTCCATTGCAGCCTATCCCAGCATTTGGGGAGCCATTCTCTAGGGTCATTGTTGATTGCGTTGGTCCATTACCCAAGACTAGATCTGGAAATCAGTACTTGTTGACAATCATGTGTGCATCTACCAGATTCCCCGAAGCCATACCTCTACGTAACATCAAGGCAACTGCAATCTCGAAGGCTTTGATAAAGTTCTTCACGTTGTTTGGCCTTCCCAGGGAAATTCAGTCAGACCAAGGTAGCAATTTCACTTCAGGATTGTTTCAGCAGGTTGTGTATGAACTAGGTGCAAAACAGATTCTTTCTAGTGCCTATCATCCAGAAAGTCAGGGTGCCTTAGAGCGGTTTCATTCCACTCTCAAGACAATGATGAGGACTTATTGTTATGACCATGAGAAAGACTGGGATGAAGGGGTTCATTTGCTGTTGTTTGCAGCTAGAGAAGCAGTGCAGGAGTCTACTGGATTCAGTCCATTTGAGCTAGTGTTTGGTCATGAAGTGAGAGGACCTTTGCTATTATTGAGTGAACAATGGCAAGAGGAAGAGCCGCAAATCAGTCTGTTAGACTATGTTAGCAAGTTCAAGGAAAGATTGCGTGCAGCTTGTGACCTTGCCAAAGAGAACTTGAAATCAAGTCAGGGAAAAATGAAAACTTGGTATGATCATAAGGCTAGAAGCCGTGAGTTTAAACCAGGAGAAAAGGTCCTTGTGTTGTTTCCCTTGCAGTCCAATCCATTGCAGGCTAGATTTCATGGTCCTTATGAAATTCTGACAAAACTCAATGATCTCAATTACATTGTGAAGATTCCAGATAGGAGAAAACCAAAACAATTGTGTCATATTAACATGCTAAAGCCTTATCATGACAGAAATGCTAGGGTTGCAGCTGTCACTTCAGATTATCCAATGGTCGAAACGTGTGAAGATGAGGGGGAGTTTCAAGATGATGAACCAAGAATTAAAGCTGAAGTTCTTTCATGTAAATTGTCAAACACTGAAGTGTTGCAAAATCTTGATGTAAAACTCCAGCACTTAGAACCCTCACAGAGAGATCAGTTTGAAAGGTTGATCAAGAAATATGAGGATTTGTTTCCTGATGTTCCAAAGAGAGTTACTATAGCCTCTCATGATGTAGATGTTGGTGATGCCAAACCAATAAAACAGCATCCATACCGGATGAATCCTGAAAAGAGAAAGATTGCTGAGAAAGAGGTTGAGTTCATGTTAAAACATGATATTATCAGACCCTCCAACTCCGATTGGAGTTCACCCTGTGTGCTAGTTCCAAAACCTGATGGAAGTACTAGATTCTGTACAGATTATCGCAAAGTCAATGCTGTAACTAGAACTGATGTGTTTCCAATACCTAGGATTGATGATTGTATTGATAGTGTAGGGCAAGCAAAGTTTCTGACCAAGATTGATTTATTGAAGGGTTATTGGTGTGTGCCTTTAACTGAGAGGGCCAAGAGCATCTCTGCTTTTGCCACACCATCTGGATTGTACCAGTATGAAGTCCTACCCTTTGGCATGAAAAATGCCCCAGCCACGTTCCAAAGGATGATACAGTCTACAATCGCCGGATTGCCACACACGGGTGCGTACATCGATGACCTGATCACATGGAGTGACTCCTGGGAAGAACATCTAAAAGATGTAGAGACGTTGTTCCAGCGCCTGACCCAGGCTAACCTGACTGTTAACCTGAGCAAGAGTGACTTTGGTTGTGCTACTGTCACCTATCTTGGCTACGTCATAGGCCAGGGTAAGGTGGCACCCATAAATGCTAAAGTCCAAGCCATCATGGACTTTCCAGTTCCTGACAACAAAAAAGCTTTGCACCGCTTCCTTGGAATGATCGGGTACTACCGCAAGTTCTGCAAGAACTTTGCTGAGATTGCTCTCAGTCTAACTAACCAACTGAAGAAAGGCGTAAAGTTCACCTGGGATGATGCATGCCGGAGAGCCTTCGATCACCTGAAGTCTCTGCTGTGTCACTTCCCCGTGCTCAAATCTCCTGACTTCAACAAACCGTTCTCCATCGCGGTCGATGCTAGCGACCAAGCTTGTGGATCTGTGCTCCTACAGAGAAGTGACTCTGATGACATTGAGCATCCCGTGGCATACTTCTCCAGGCAGTTCAATCGCCACCAAAGGAACTATTCCACAATAGAGAAGGAACTGTTGGCTCTGGTCCTTTCTTTACAACACTTTGAGGTTTA
Organism: Gymnothorax reevesii; assembly: GCA_029721435.1. NCBI lineage: Eukaryota > Metazoa > Chordata > Actinopteri > Anguilliformes > Muraenidae > Gymnothorax > Gymnothorax reevesii. The sequence goes on along the minus strand of CM056579.1, from coordinate 6,336,634 downwards.
TGTTTGTACAGGACAAAAGCCAATGATTGTGTACGCTGACCACAGTCCGTTGATGTTTTTGAGTGAGATGAAGAGCAAGAGTCGGAGATTGTTGAATTGGAGTTTGATTTTACAGGAGTTTGACTTGGAAACTAAGCATGTGAAGGGTACAGACAATGAAATTGCTGATTGCTTATCCCGTGTTTGAATGTGTGTATATATATATCATGTGTTTGAATATTGTATGATATGTATATATAGACAAGTGTTCACTTAACCATTTTGTATTGAAAAGAAAAATTTTGCCTTTGTGAGTCAAAATTTTTCCCTTTTGGAATGGAGGTGTAATGTGAATATAGGCCACTAGATGGCAGTATTTATCTTTTTTTCGTTTAGCTCAGACTGGAGTCATGTATGGACATGTCCTGGACATGTCTGGGGCAAGTCTCAGAAAGTTAAAAAAAAGAGGTCTAAATGTGGGTGGGGTCTGCAAAAGAGTATATAAGGAAAAGAATTGAGACAGTAAAGTGGTAGGAGAAATTGCAAGAAGATGACCAGACCTGCCATTCTGTTCAAGACCTGTGACGTTTCTTTTGTGGATTTCTTTGACTGTGTTTGAGCATTTTCTTCATCCAGGACATCACCAAGCCACCCCACTAAAAAGGGACTGTAATTATTTCTGTTTTTTCTTATAATCAATCTTGGTCTTTAGTTGTAGGTTGTTATTAGTCTTTGTCTTCGTTAAAAATTAAATGTGTTTTAGTTGTTAAAACTGTGTTTGTCATCCCTTGCTGTTGCTGTTGTGTTATAAATGTAATAACAAATTGGGGCCATAACAGTACCACGATCGTTATGTTAAAACAGCATATCAACACCATACCATGATCGTTATGCTAATACAGCACATCAACACCGTACCATGATCGTTATGTTAATGCAGCACATCAACACCATACCACGATCGTTATGTTAAACAGCACATCAACACTGTACCATGATCGTTCTGTTAAAACAGCACATCAACACCGTACCACGATCGTTATGTTAAAACAGCACATCAACACCATAACCATGATCGTTATGTTAATACAGCACATCAACACCGTACCATGATCGTTATGTTAATACAGCACATCAACAAAGTACCATGATCGTTATGTTAATACAGCACATCAACACCGTACTATGATCGTTATGTTAAAACAGCACATCAATACTGTACCATGATCATTATGTTAAAACAGCATATCAATACTGTACCATGATCGTTCTGTTAATACAGCACATCAACACTATACTATGGTCATTATGTTAATACAGCACATCAACACCGTACTATGATTGTTATGTTAATATAGCACATCAACACCGTACCACGAATGTTATGTTAAAACAGCACATCAACACCATACCATGATCGTTATGTTAATACATCACATCAACACCGTACCATGATCGTTAGGTTAATACAGCACATCAACACCGTACCAGGATCGTTATGTTAATACAGCACATCAACAACGTACCACAATCGTTATGTTATAACAGCACATCAATACTGTACCATGATCGTTCTTTTACAGCACACTCCTGCCGAGTAGTGGAGGCTGCCATACCTGCACAAACTCCAGACACTCCTTGATGTCCCTCATCTCCTCCTGGTACTCCTCTATCATCTTTTCCATCTTCTTACGGTCAGTGTTGGAGTGGACTGTGTCAGTGATGTTAGCAGAGGCGGAGGTCAGCCCCCCAGCCGTTGCCACGCCGATGCCCACAGCTGTGACTATGATGGAGGTTCCGAAGGTAAAGGGAGCAAGGATGAGGCCAGTAATAGTGGTGACACTCCCCGCCACGCTGGCCACGCCCCCACCTACACTTGCCGTTACTGTGCGCTTGTGGAAGTTGTCAGCTGCATCAGCCAATGCGAGTAACTCTAGGATGCGCTGCTGAAGAGACCCGCCTCTCAGGTTAAAGAGATGGACAAACAGCCGAGCCGCCATATACACACGGTCTGCGGCCTGCTCTGCTGCCCTGTGGGAGAGACAAGAGACATTAAACCAGGGATACCTTTGACACTAAACTCTGAGACACCAGAGACACTAATTTCATAGAGACCGCCTTTGCAAAAAATTTCATGAACTGTTCTTGAAGAATCTTGAAACATTCTTGAATTTTGTTCTTGAATTATTCTTGAATTATTCTTCATGTTTCGCAGGTGCAGAGACATTTAAAGAGAGAAAAGAGCAACCAAACCCTGATATCAGAATCTAACACCAGAGAGACCAGAGTTATTAAATTCTGGGAGACCAGAAACATTAAGATCAGAGAAACCAAATACACTAAACCCAGAGATCAGAGACACCAAACCATCAGAGACCAGAGGCGCTAACTGCTGGGAGATCAGTGACACCAAACCCAGAGAGACCAGGGACACAAAACCCAGAGAAACCAGCAACACCAAACCCAGAGAAACCAGCGACACAAAACCCAGAGAAACCAGCGACACCAAACCCAGAGAAACCAGCGACACAAAACCCAGAGAAACCAGCGACACCAAACCCAGAGAAACCAGCGACACAAAACCCAGAGAAACCAGCGACACCAAACCCAGAGAAACCAGCAACACAAAACCCAGAGAAACCAGCAACATCAAACCCAAAGAAACCAGCAACACCAAACCCAGAGAAACCAGCAACACCAAACCCAGAGAAATCAGCAACACCAAACCCAGAGAAACCAGCAACACCAAACCCAGAGAAACCAGCAACACCTAACCCAGAGAAACCAGCAACACCAAACCTAGAGAAACCAGCAACACCAAACCCAGAGAAACCAGCAACACCAAACCCAGAGAAACCAGCAACATCAAACCCAGAGAAACCAGCGACACAAAACCCAGAGAAACCAGCAACACCAAACCCAGAGAAACCAGCAACACCAAACCCAGAGAAACCAGCAACACCAAACCCAGAGAAACCAGCAACACCAAACCCACAGAAACCAGCAACACCAAACCCAGAAAGACTAAGAACATGAACCCATGGAGACTAGAGACACTAAACTCAGGAAATCAGAGACAAATCCAGTGACTAGAGACACTAAACCCAGAGAGACTAGAGACACTAAACACAGAGAGACCAAGACTAAAGCAGGAGAAACCTGAGCCACTGAACTCCAAGAAATTAGGGACACCGAACCTGAGGAACGAGTGACACTGGCCCTCATTTATCAAACTTGCGTACACCAAAAAAATGGGTGTACGCCAAAACTGCCGCAAGGATTGGCATTTATCAATCAGAACGTGAGCGAATGGTCAGCAAAAAAAATCTCATGCCAGGTCAGACCAGGTGTACGCAGATTTGAAACCAGCAAACATTCAGGAACGAGTGCAGCTGTCAAAATGAGTAATAAACCATATGCAGCGATGCGGACGTCATGCTGTTGTTGTTCTTATCAGTAAAATGAATAAATAGGCTAAATAGATTTTTGGCTAAATTATTAAATGAATGAATGAATAAATAAATAAACAAATTAGACACCTGTGTTGAGAAATTAATTAAACTTATATTTTGAGACAACCTGCTTGTCAGGCCAGACGGCTGACAATTGCAATCAATTAGATTAAGCGCAATGCGTGGCTTGATAGATATGCAGTGTGGTACGTCAGATGCTTATCAAGTCAGATATATACTGAACAACAAAAGCAACACAAGTTAATTAAAGGCAGACTGGAGTTTGTGTGTAATTATTTTAGAAAATCAAATTTATTACTAGCACGTGCACATTTACACTTGTTTCATCAAACTTTTCTTTATTTTGCAGTCACTTTGACTGAGTAACCATAAGAGTACATTAACTAACTAGCTAACTTGCGTTTCATTTGTTGCTCAGTATATATAGGCCTACAGACACTTTGACCGTGATCACATTTTGACAATGGCAGATCTTCTATTGTAAGAGGACCCGGCTTCTGTCCAACGTGAGAGGAACTGTCGGCACAGAGAAGATCTCCTCCGGGAAAGTGACGAGAGGCTGCTCGCATTGTGTGGCGCCCAATAAAATGTCATGGAGTAATACTAGCCTAATAAAAGTCTCTGCAGACTGCATTTTAACAATTACCCTCATGCAGCTTCGATCAAGGCGGTGGGGACTCATCCATGACCCCACTGCCTCGCATTCCCACGATGGAGGAGGAGCCCTGCTGCCACACACTCCGGTGACTGTGATGTATGGGAGTTGCATGAGTTGCATTTACATATGCCACCCCACAGGTGGGCACTGTGCCCTGTGGCATTGTCAATCACATAAGTGTATACTTGGTAAACTGAGCATCAGTAAACTAATGACCGGCACCTGCATCAGTTGCGTGTGTGTTCATGTTTGTTCCTCAACGTGGTTATCTGAAGTAGAAACCCACTGATATAACATTATTGGTGACGAGGATAACTTTAGATCACCAAGTTTCACCGCGGTATTGACTGCGAGTGAAGGTGGAAGAGGAACGCTTGTCCTGGTGAGAAGTTTGGCTACTCTCCCAAAGCGTGTTAACCCATTATGACCCACAACTTCCCATTCGGCTGGCGTGTGACGCCTCACCTTATGGCGTAGGCAGCGTCATCTTACTCATCCTACCGAATGGACAAGAGAGGCCCATAGCTTTTGCATCGAGGACTCTGAATAAGGCAGAACGCAACTATGCCCAAATTGAGCGCGAAGCTCTTGGTATTATATTTGGAGTTCGTAAATTCCATCACTATCTGTATGGCAGGCCGTTTAACCTCCTTACAGACCTTCGCCCATTGACCACCATTCTGAGCCCATGCAAAGTGACACCATCCATAGCTGCTGCTGGAATGCAGTGGTGGGCTCTCTTGTTAGCTGCCCATAACTACATCATACAGTACAGAGAGGCAGCTTGTCATGACAATGCTGATGGGCTTTCACGCCTTCCACTACCAACATCACCAAGAGAGAGAAACAGTGCTGTGGACAGTTTAACACCTAGAACCCTTACCTGTAAACTGCCGAGAAATCTGCCGAGAGAGCAGGGGTGAGCTGTCCTTGCTCAAGTCCTGGAGATGGTCTCCACAGGTCGCTTCCCGAGGGTCCAGGATGTGGCCAGCACATTGGCACCATTCCTCAGCCGAAAGGATGAGTTGACACTCCAGCAAGGTTGCCTTAGGTGGGGTGTGCGCGTCATCATTCCCTCATAACTGAGATCACGAGTGCTGTCTGAGCTACACACTGGACACCCAGGTGTTGTTAAAATGAAAGCCGTCTCCCGCAGTTACATGTGGTGGCCCGGAATTGATGCTCAAATCGAACAAGTCTCAAAAACATGTCAGTCCTGTCAACCTACACAGAAAGCACCGGCCTGGATCCCCATGGCAGAGAATCCATGTTGACTTTGCCGGGCCGTTCCAGGGCCAAATGTTTATGGTGGTTGTAGACGCCCATTCGAAATGGCCTGAGGTGCACCTCATTAGTTCCACCACGACGGCCAATACAATCCAGGTGCTCCGAGGGTTATTCAGTCGTTATGGGCTCCCTGAAGTGTTGGTGAGTGATAATGGTCCCCAGTTTACCTCACGTGAGTTTGACATCTTCATGAAAGGTAATGGAATAAAGCACATCCGCTCTGCACCATTCCATCCATCAACAAATGGTCTTGCAGAACGTTTTGTACAGACATTCAAGCAGTCACTGAAGCGCTCCACTGGAACCACTTCAATACAACATCGACTGGATGCCTTTTTACTCATGTACCGCAACACTCCACACTCCACAAGGAAGGAGTCCCCATCTATGCTCTTCATGCATCGCAAGCTGCGATCTTGACTAGACCTGCTGAAGCCCAATGTGACATCAGAGGTAGAGAAGGCACAAGAGGCACAGTGTGCTCATCGAGGAATGCATGCAAAAGCCAGAACGTTCAAGGTGGGAGACCCAGTCGTCGTTCGGGATTACGGGAGAGGAGAAAAGAAGTAGACACCAGGAGTCGTTTCAGCTGAGACTGGTCCTGTATCCTACACCGTCGACATCGGCGCATCGCAACACTGGAGGCTACATGCGGACCAGACGCTGGCCAGGTATGCTGAATTGGATACTTGTACAGACAACGGCGGAGTTGCATCGTCGTGCATCTCAGCAGACCTGCCTGTGCTGGAAAACAGCGTTCCAGAATCAGCTATATATATCACGAGAGCGTTATGTCCCATGAACTTTGTTTAGGATACACTAAGAGACAATATCTTGGACACTTTTGAATAAGAGACTTTTATGTGTTAGGTTACAGAGTCACGTCCCACCAAAAGGGCAGAATAAACCCTTGACTGACTCAGGGGTTTGGGACTGACTACTCCCAGCCTCAAGGCTAGTGTGTGATTAAAAAAAAAAATGTTTTGCTTTGTGTATCTTGGGGATGGGTACAACATTTAGTGGGGAGGAGATGTGATGTATGGGAGTTGCATTTACATATGCCACCCCACAGGTGGGCGCTGTGCCCTGTGGCATTGTCAATCACATAAGTGTGTACTTGGTGAACTGAGCATCAGTAAACGAATGACCGGCACCTGCATCAGTTGTGTGTGTGTTCATGTTTGTTCCTCGGCATGGTTATCTGAAGTAGAAACCCACTGATATAACATTATTGGTGACGAGGATAACTTTAGATCACCAAGTTTCACCGCGGTATTGACTGCGAGTGAAGGTGGAAGAGGAACGCTTGTCCTGGTGAGAAGTTTGGCTACTCTCCCAAATCTGTAGTAGAAACCCACTAATATAACAGTGACAGCTGGAGGTTCGAGTCTGGTTGGCCTCCACCGTTCCTGAGCGTTTTTTGATGGCGATCTTAAAATCGGATCACTTCTTTTTTACCTACATGTGAAGCATTTGGATGGTCAGTTATGTAGGCTATATAACATGAAATATCATGGATCTATAAATTGAATTTATTAAGGCCGATGTTATTCGCACTTACACTTGTGTCCAATGCTAAATTTTTTCTTGGCCACAGTTATAAGTGCGCCGGTTGATGACCATTCCAGTGCCGCTTAGAAACTACCGCTAAAAATAAGTTTGGCCAACAAAAAATTTTAGCTTTGGACAAACTTAAAATAAGTGTGGGCAATGGAGAAATGTGCGTCTTGGCCACAATAATAAGTGTGTCTAACAAGAATTTTGGTCAATTTTTGTGATTGGACGCACTTAAATAACTGCAAATAGTCACTTCAATTTATTAATGAATTAAATCAAACCTCTGCTGCACTCCGGTTTTCCACCCCAACGGGGTTTACCACAGCAGCAATAGTTTTCCTAACTGTAGCCTTCTGGGCTCCCTTTATGCCTCTCTTAAGGCTTCCAAATAAAATTATTTTGTTTTTCTCCACCTCGGACGTGATCATTTATATTTCCCCTTCAGTAAAGTTCTTTCTTTTTCGCCGTCTTTCGAGAGTCCATGTCCTAAAGTGGGCAGGACTATGCCTCTCGGAGCATGAATTTATAGGGGCGTGTCATGTAACTTACGATGGTTTCAGCCACCAGATTTATCAACTCCACGCCAGTTCTACACCGAAATCAGCGGCCTAGGCACTTTTAGTAAATCAGACGTGACACCTGGCGAACGCTGATATTTACACCAGAATCTACACCAGATCCTACGCAAGTTTGATAAATGAGGGCCACCGAACTCAGAAAGGCCAGAAGAAAAGACACTGAAGCGTGAGAGAGCTGAACCCACAGAGACCAGAGGGAGGGGAGCCTGCAAACACTCATCCACACTGATGTCAGGGTGTCGGTCATGTGGAGGAATGCACCCGCAGAAAGCAGACATGCATTCAATGCCAGACAGACAGATAAATACAGACAGACAGACACTCACATTTCCTCATCTTCCTGAAACTCTGGAGATTCGTTCCACTGGCTCCAGCCTGCTCACACACACAGAGACATCTGTTCATTCTTCCAGCTTCACTCGAGCCGGGACTACAGGCGCTCTGAGCACTGAACATGTACGCTTCACACACACACGCACGCACGCGCACACACACACACGCGCACACACGCACGCGCACACACACGCACGCACGCACGCACGCGCGCACACACGCGCACACTCACACTCACACTCACATACAAACACACACACACACACACACATCCACACGAGCATATACACACATGCATGCACAGACAGACACACACGTGCGCACACAGGTGCGAATGCACACACAAGCACAACACTCGTACATACACGCGCGCGCAAACACAACACACGCACATACACACATGCACAAACACATACACAGGCACACACACACGCAAACCTGAAATGCGCACACAAATAAGCACATGATCATGCATGTACACACACGCACAGAAAACACACACGCACAAACACAGGCTCACCTTGGACTGTGCGCCACCAGGCCATTAAAGAGTCTTCCTCCTGGAAACACGAGTTTATCTTAAAGGCCAGAAAAGACCATGACATGACCAACATTTTAAACAAAGCTGGAATATATGAAAGCTCATAAATACACATTTCTTCCGACTGAAATCAATTCCCAATTAAAGATAATTAATATTTTTGGCTGATTGGAACGGGAACTGCCGACCACAACCCGAGCCGTTCCGAGGAACCTGTGACGTCAGCGATTGAACACACGGATACACACAGATGGGCCAGTCTATGAAGTATAACAAGCAGTGGATCTAAGAGCGAGAGTTTGGATTCTGATTTGAAAAAGCAGAGTGATGTTGCATCGGATTATAGTAATGAGACCGATGATTTGGGTTTTAATGAGGATGTAAAATACGGAGGACCACAGCCCTATAAATAGGAACCTTCAAGAGGCACAGGAAACCCACAAAAACCGAATGAGCGAACAAGCACTCGGCCTGTCAGCCGCTCGTGATTCTCTAAACAAGCACACAGCCTGTCAGCCACTCATGATTCTCCGAACGAGCACACGGCCTGTCAGCCGCTCATGATTCTCTAAAAGAGCACTCAGCCTGTCAGCCGCTCATGATTCTCCGAACGAGCACACAGCCTGTCAGCCGCTCATGATTCTCCGAACGAGCACACGGCCTGTCAGCCACTCATGATTCTCTAAAAGAGCACTCAGCCTGTCAGCCGCTCATGATTCTCCTAACGAGCACACAGCCTGTCAGCCGCTCATGATTCTCCTAACGAGCACACAGCCTGTCAGCCGCTCATGATTCTCCGAACGAGCACACGGCCTGTCAGCCGCTCATGATTCTCCGAACGAGCACACGGCCTGTCAGCCGCTCGTGATTCTCTAAACAAGCACACAGCCTGTCAGCCACTCATGATTCTCCGAACGAGCACACAGCCTGTCAGCCGCTCATGATTCTCCGAACGAGCACACGGCCTGTCAGCCGCTCATGATTCTCCGAACGAGCACACGGCCTGTCAGCCGCTCATGATTCTCCGAACGAGCACACGGCCTGTCAGCCGCTCATGATTCTCCGAACGAGCACACGGCCTGTCAGCCGCTCATGATTCTCCGAACGAGCACACGGCCTGTCAGCCACTCATGATTCTCTAAAAGAGCACTCAGCATGTCAGCCACTCCCGATTCTCCGAACGAGCACACGGCCTGTCAGCCGCTCATGATTCCCCGAACGAGCACACGGCCTGTCAGCCACTCATCATTCTCCGAACGAGCACACGGCCTGTCAGCCGCTCATGATTCTCCGAACGAGCACACAGCCTGTCAGCCGCTCATGATTCTCCGAACGAGCACACGGCCTGTCAGCCGCTCATGATTCCCCGAACGAGCACACGGCCTGTCAGCCACTCATGATTCTCTAAAAGAGCACTCAGCGTGTCAGCCGCTCCCGATTCTCCGAACAAGCACACAGCCTGTCAGCCGCTCCCGATTCTCCGAACGAGCACACGGCCTGTCAGCCGCTCATGATTCCCCGAACGAGCACACGGCCTGTCAGCCACTCATGATTCTCTAAAAGAGCACTCAGCGTGTCAGCCGCTCCCGATTCTCCGAACGAGCACACGGCCTGTCAGCCACTCATGATTCTCTAAAAGAGCACTCAGCCTGTCAGCCGCTCATGATTCTCCTAACGAGCACACAGCCTGTCAGCCGCTCATGATTCTCTAAAAGAGCACACGGCCTGTCAGCCGCTCATGATTCTCCGAACGAGCACACGGCCTGTCAGCCGCTCATGATTCTCCGAACGAGCACACGGCCTGTCAGCCGCTCGTGATTCTCTAAACAAGCACACAGCCTGTCAGCCACTCATGATTCTCCGAACGAGCACACAGCCTGTCAGCCGCTCATGATTCTCCGAACGAGCACACGGCCTGTCAGCCGCTCATGATTCTCCGAACGAGCACACGGCCTGTCAGCCGCTCATGATTCTCCGAACGAGCACACGGCCTGTCAGCCGCTCATGATTCTCCGAACGAGCACACGGCCTGTCAGCCGCTTATGATTCTCCGAACGAGCACACGGCCTGTCAGCCACTCATGATTCTCTAAAAGAGCACTCAGCATGTCAGCCACTCCCGATTCTCCGAACGAGCACACGGCCTGTCAGCCGCTCATGATTCTCCGAACGAGCACACAGCCTGTCAGCCGCTCATGATTCTCCGAACGAGCACACGGCCTGTCAGCCGCTCATGATTCTCCGAACGAGCACACGGCCTGTCAGCCGCTCATGATTCTCCGAACGAGCACACGGCCTGTCAGCCGCTCATGATTCTCCGAACGAGCACACGGCCTGTCAGCCACTCATGATTCTCTAAAAGAGCACTCAGCGTGTCAGCCGCTCCCGATTCTCCGAACGAGCACACAGCCTGTCAGCCGCTCATGATTCTCCGAACGAGCACACGGCCTGTCAGCCGCTCATGATTCCCCGAACGAGCACACGGCCTGTCAGCCACTCATGATTCTCTAAAAGAGCACTCAGCGTGTCAGCCGCTCCCGATTCTCCGAACGAGCACACTGCCAGTCAGCCACTCATGATTCTCCGAATGAGCACACGGCCTGTCAGTCGCTCATGATTCTCTAAATGCGCACTCAGCCTGTGAGCCGCTCCCGATTCTCCGAACGAGCACTCAGCCTGTCAGCCGCTCGTGATTCTCTAAACAAGCACTCAGTCTGTCAGTCACTCCTGATTCTCCGAACGAGCACTGAGCCTGTCAGCCAGTCATGACTCTCCCAATGAGCACTCAGCCTGTCAGTCGCTCCTGATTCTCCGAACGAGCACTCAGCCTGTCAGTCGCTCATGATTTTCTAAACAACTACTCAGCCTGTCAGCCGCTCATGATTCTCCGAATCAGCACTCAGTACTGAAGTATCAGTCATTTAAACTGAACATCACACACCCACACACTCACACAGACCACACACTGAGGCCAAACCAACAAATCAGCCTTTAATTCTGCCCCAACAGAAATGAGGTGAAATTCTAGTGTACAACAAACCTCAGTGTCTGCAGCCTCGCCATCACTGCTCACAGGTGCCATCTGCAGATCCAGGATCTCCACTGTACTGCCCTGTAAAATTAACATAAACACACAGCGTGGCAGCTTTTTATATAAATTAATAAAATATCACTTGTAATTTCACATCAAAAGTTGGGTTTGATTCAGCAGTGATTTGAAAGGAGCTGGATGGACAATGAGGTGTAATTCAGAATTGATTGATAGCTGAATTACACTCACCCACTACAATGATAGCATTCAGCAGTTATTTGCAATGGCTGGTGTAATTCAGCAGTGAGTGGAGTGCAGTGGATGGTGTAATTCAGACGAGATTTGATTGCTGTGGATGGTGTAATTCAGCAGTGATTGGATTACCATGGGTGGTTTAATACAGCATTGATTAGATTGCAGTAGATGGTGTAATTCAGACTAGATTTGTTTGAGGTGGGTGAGTGTAATGTAGCACTTATTTGATTACAGAGAATGGTTTAATTCAGCAATTATTTGATTGCAGTGGATGTAATTCAGCAGTGATTTGATTACAGTGGGAAGGTGCAATTCAGCAGTGATGTGATTGCTGTGGAGGATGTAAATCAGCTAAGATTTGATTGCAGTGGGTGGGTGTAATATAGCAATGATTGGATTGCAGTGGACAGTGTAATTCGGATGAGATTCGTTTGCAGCCGGTGGGTGTAATTCAGCAGCCATTTTATTGCAGTGGATGTCGTAATTCAGCAGTGATTTGATTGCAGTGGATTTTGTAATTCAGGAGTGATTTGATTGCAGTGGGTGTTGTAATCCAGCAGTGATTTGATTGCAGTGGATGTTGTAATCCAGCAGTGATTTGATTGCAGTGGGTGGGTGTAATCTAGCAGTGATTTGATTGCAGTGGAGATCGTAATTCAGCAGTGATTTGATTGCAATGGATGTTGTAATCCAGCAGTGATTTGATTGCAGAGGATATTGTAATCCAGCGGTGATTTGATTGCAGCGGATATTGTAATCCAGCAGTGATTTGATTGCAGTGGATGTTGTAATCCAGAAGTGATTTGATTGCTGTGGGTGGGTGTAATCCCGCAGTGATTTGATTGCAGTGGATATTGTAATCCAGGAGTGATTTGTTTGCAGTGGATGTTGTAATCCAGAAGTGATTTGATTGCTGTGGGTGGGTGTTATCTAGCAGTGATTTGATGGCAGTGGATGTTGTAATCCAGAAGTGATTTGATTGCTGTGGGTGGGTGTAATCTAGCAGTGATTTGATTGCAGTGGACATTGTAATTCAGCGGGGATTTGATTGCAGTGGAGATTGCAATTCAGCAGTGATTTGTTTGCAATGGATGTTGTAATCTAGCAGTGATTTGATTGCAGTGGTGGTTGCAATCCAGCAGTGATTTGATTGCAGTGGATGTTGCCATCCAGCAGTGATTTGATTGCAGTGGATGTTGCCATCCAGCAGTGATTTGATTGCAGTGGATGTTGCCATCCAGCAAGGATTTGATTGCAGTGGATGTTGTAATCCAGCAATGATTTGATTGCAGTGGATGTTGTAATTTAGCAGTGATTTGATTGCAGTTGATGTTGTAAGAGGGCAGTGATTTGATTGCTGTGGGTGGGTGTAATCAAGAAGTGATTTGATTGCAGTGGATATTGTAATTCAGCACTGATTTGATAGCAGCGGATGTTGTAATCCAGCAGTGATTTGATTGCAGTGGATATTGTGACCTAGCAGTGATTTGATTGCAGTGGATGTTGTAATCCAGAAGTGATTTGATTGCAGTGGGTGGGTGTAATCTAGCAGTGATTTGATTGCAGTGGAGATCGTAATTCAGCAGTGATTTGATTGCAGTGGAGGTTGTAATCCAGCAGTGATTTGATTGCAGTGGATATTGTAATTCAGCGGTGATTTGATTGCAGTGGATGTTGTAATCCAGCAGTGGTTTGATTGCAGTGGATGTTGTAATCCAGAGGTGATTTGATTGCTGTGGGCGGGTTTAATCTAGCACTAATTTGATTGCAGAGGATGTTGCAATCCAGAAGTGATTTGATTGCTGTGGGTGGGTGTAATCTAGCAGTGATTTGATTGCAGTGGATATTGTAATTCAGCGGTGATTTGATTGCAGTGGAGATTGTAATTCAGCAGTGATTTGTTTGCAGTGGATGTTGTAATCTAGTAGTGATTTGATTGCAGTGGATGTTGCAATCCAGCAGTGATTTGATTGCAGTGGATGTTGCAATACAGGAGTGATTTGATTGCAGTGGATGTTGCAATCCAGCAGTGATTTGATTGCTGTGGGTGGGTGTAATCTAGCAGTGATTTGATTGCAGTGGATATTGTAATTCAGCGGTGATTTGATTGCAGTGGAGATTGTAATTCAGCAGTGATTTGTTTGCAGTGGATGTTGTAATCTAGTAGTGATTTGATTGCAGTGGATGTTGCAATCCAGCAGTGATTTGATTGCAGTGGATGTTGCAATACAGGAGTGATTTGATTGCAGTGGATGTTGCAATCCAGCAGTGATTTGATTGCAGTGGATGTTGCAATCCAGCAGTGATTTGATTGCAGTGGATGTTGTAATCCAGCAGTGATTTGATTGCAGTGGATGTTGTAATCCAGCAGTGATTTGATTGCAGTGGATGTTGTAATTCAGCAGTGATTTGATTGCAGTTGATGTTGTAAGACGGCAGTGATTTGATTGCTGTGGGTGGGTGTAATCAAGAAGTGATTTGATTGCAGTGGATATTGTAATTCAGCGGTGATTTGATTACAGTGGGTGGGTGCAACTCAGCAGTGAATTGATTGCTGTGGAGGGTGTAAATCAGCTAAGATTTGATTGCTTTCGGTGGGTGTAATGCAGCAGTGATTTGATTCCTGTTGATGGCTGTAGGTGGGTATAATTTGGCAGTGATTTGACTACCGGGGGGGGGGGGGGGGGTGCAATACAGCAGTGATTAGACTGCAGTAGATGGTGTAATTCAGCAATAACTTGATTGCAGTGAGTTTAATTAAGCAGGAATTTCCGTGTTGTGGATGGTGTAAATCAGGCGAGATTTGATTGCAATGGGGGGGCGTAATTCAGCTGAGATTTGATTGCGGTGGATGGTGTAATTCAAGTGAGATTAGAGTGCAGTAAGTGGGTGTCATGCTGCAGGTGTGTTACATGGTGTAATTCCACAGTGATTGAATTGCAGTGGATGTAGTAATTCAGCAATAATTTGATTGCAGTGCATGTTATAATCCAGCAGTGATTCGATTGCAGTGGATATTGTAATTCAGGAGTGATTTGATTGCAGTAGATATTATAATTCAGCAGTGATTTGATTGCAGTGGAGATTATAATTCAGCAGTGATTTAATTGCAATGGATGTTGTAATCCAGTAGTGATTTGAATTCAGTGGATGTTGTAACCCTGCAGTGATTTGATTGCTGTGGGTGGGTGTAATCCAGCAGGGATTTGATTGCAGTGGATACTGTAATTCAACAGGGATTTGATTGCAGTGGATATTGTAATTCAGAATTTTTTTCATTGCACAGGATGTTGTAATTCAGCATTGATTTGAGTTCAGTGGATGTTGGAATTCAGCAGTGATTTGATTGCAGTAGGTCAGACACACCTGCAGGGCAACATTTTTTGACTCCCCACCAGCCTCTTGCTCAGATTCCTGCAGGAAAAGCATTGACAGCACTGTTGT
This sequence comes from Gymnothorax reevesii, assembly GCA_029721435.1. Classification (NCBI taxonomy): domain Eukaryota; kingdom Metazoa; phylum Chordata; class Actinopteri; order Anguilliformes; family Muraenidae; genus Gymnothorax; species Gymnothorax reevesii. The sequence continues at coordinate 6,321,499 of CM056579.1, read as the reverse complement.
CATGAACATGCCTGTGTGTGTCGCGCTTGTGTGTTTTGTACATGAATGAGCATGTGTGAGAATGTGTGAGCGCTGAGCTGCAGTAGTCTTTATCGCAAATTATAACTCCGCCTCGTTTGAAGGGGAACTGTGCCAGTCAGACATTTGCACCTTATCAGCAACATTTTAATAATAATTGTTTACAATCATTTTTACTTTGTTTGTCCTGCTCCAACTGTGAAATGGGTATTTTCATAGATATTTGAACTTTAAAGAATTCATGGGCTGCACCACCAGACCTTTGGTTCTCTGGTGGGAAACCCTGTTTACGACATGAGATCACTGATGGATACACGAACTGTTTTTGGAGGAGCTTTTTTGCTTGGGGCAAATTACCTGGGAACTGTCAGCAATCAGTTCAAAACGAATAAAAGACATTGGAGTAAATTAATGCAGAATTGATATGCCCACGAACACAACCTCGACTGCAAAATAGTAAATGTTTGACAACTTGAGGTAATGGTTATTTGTAGTTCAGTTTGTATTTGCTCTTTTTTGGCAGCTAATTCACAGAGTTTTGGTCATCCAGTGATAAATCTAGCATTGTTAGAATCCGTATATGGTACATTAAAGTCACAAATTCGCAAGCACTGCAAATGGAAAACCTGTATTTTTGCTTTGAGGCAGTTACATAGAGATAAATAAATCGAGAGACTGATGATCCCGTCCTTCTGGATAGTGGCTGTATACCGAGGTGTGGAATTATGCCTGGTACATGTGGTGCTGCCATCACGGATATCCATGATTATAAAATCCAGCTATTCAAAGTTAAATATCAGTTATGTACTGTATGTGTATTTTCCTGAGACAAAAAGCAATAAATATAAGCAGTAGCCTTGCATTTCTCTTTGAGAAGACTGATGGACCAGTACAGTTCCCTATTAAGAGCTCCCTGCTGGAGCAGCCCATTCAGGGCCGCAATTAATTTCTGTATTCTGTCAATAATACCACTTCAAAATGAGACGATCAGAGGAGTAAAAATAGGAATAATAGAGTGTTCTGTGCATGCGGTAAAATCTCAACAGTTTAAGAGAAATGTTGCTAATGATGGTCGTATTAACTGTGCCCATAGACAGAGTATAATAAACATAACATTGAATGTAGTGTTTATCCATTAATAAGTAAGCCCTAAAAGCCTCAGATTGTCGCGCGAGAAGTGTTGTCAGGTAATGAACACTGACTGCGGGAGCATGTGCCCACTACTCACACTGACTGCGGGGGCATGTGCCCACTGCTCACACTGACTGCGGGGGCATGTGCCCACTGCTCACACTGACTGCGGGGGCATGTGCCTACTGCTCACACTGACTGCGAGGGTATATGCCCGCTGCTCACACTGACTGCGGGAGTATGTGCCCACTGCTCACACTGACTGCGGGGATATGTGCCCACTGCTCACACTGACTGCGGGGGCATGTGCCTACTGCTCACACTGACTGCGAGGGTATATGCCCGCTGCTCACACTGACTGCGGGAGTATGTGCCCACTGCTCACACTGACTGCGGGGGCATGTGCCCACTGCTCACACTGACTGCGGGGGCATGTGCTCACTGCTCACACTGACTGCGGGGGCATGTGCCCACTGTTCACACTGACTGTGGGGGCATGTGCCCACTGCTCACACTGACTGCGGGGGCATGTGCCCACTGCTCACACTGACTGCGGGGGCATGTGCCCGCTGCTCACACTGACTGCGGGAGCATGTGCCCACTGCTCACACTGACTGCGGGGGCATGTGCCCACTGCTCACACTGACTGCGGGGATATGTGCCCACTGCTCACACTGACTGCGGGAGTATGTGCCCACTGCTCACACTGACTGCGGGGGCATGTGCCCACTGCTCACACTGACTGCGGGGGCATGTGCCCGCTGCTCACACTGACTGCGGGGGCATGTGCCCACTGCTCACACTGACTGCGGGGGCATGTGCCCACTGCTCACACTGACTGCGGGGGCATGTGCCCACTGCTCACACTGACTGCGGGGGCATGTGCCCGCTGCTCACACTGACTGCGGGGGCATGTGCTCACTGCTCACACTGACTGCGGGGGCATGTGCCCACTGTTCACACTGACTGTGGGGGCGTGTGCCCACTGCTCACACTGAGGCTTTTCCTTGCAGCATGAGAGTAGGAGGTGACTGACAGCACACTATGGAAAGCCCGATGGCTGTAATCTCCTGTCCTCCCAGTTGTGGAATCTCAACTTTAAACAGGCCTTTAGCACAGAAAGGGTTTTATGGGGTCCAGCGAATTCTTACTCCAGTTGATACGCATCTGCTTACTTACATCAACAGAAATGTGGTTTGCACTTCTGAAAACATTACTCCGGTATTAAGTTAACAGAAGCATGTGTAGCCTGATTGTGAAGCCCAAAATGTAATGGCGGTAAGCCTCTAATCATTGCTATATGACAGATGTCCTTACATTCACATCAATGCAAAGAAAGTGGGTTTTACCATATATTCCTGAAAACTTGGAGAGTAATAATGTTGAAACTGAAAGCATTAAAGATTTTATTCTCATATCACCCTATGGCACAGCTGAGTTAGTGAATCGGCATGTAAAACAGAGTAGTTATGTCTGTAGAACACACCAGAGTAACTGTATCTCCGTATAACACACCGGAGTCACTGTGTCTCCATAATACACACCTGAGTCACTGTATCTCCATAAAACGCACCTGAGTCACTGTATCTCCATAATACACACCTGAGTCACTGTATCTCCATAATACACACCTGAGGCACTGTATCTCCATAATACACACCTGAGTCACCGTATCACCAGAATACACACCTGAGTCAATGTATCTCCATATGACGCACCTGAGTCACAGTATCTCGATAGAATACACCTGAGTCACTGTATCTCCATAATACACACCTGAGTCACTGTATCTCCAAATAACGTATCAGAGTCACTGTATCTCCATAATACACACCTGAGTCACTGTATCTCCATAATACACACCTGAGACACTGTATCTCCATAATACAAACCTGAGTCAATGTATCTCCATATAACGCACCTGAGTCACAGTATCTCCATATAACACACCAGAGTAACTGTATCTCCATATAACGCACCAGACTCACTCTCTCCATATAACGCACCTGAGTCACAGTATCTCCATATAACACACTAGTCATTGTATATCCATGAAACACACCTGAGTCACTGTATATCCATGTAACATACCAGAGTCACTGTTTCTCCATAGAACACACCTGAGTCACTGCATCTCCATGTAACACACCTCAGTCACTGTATCTCAATATGAACACGTCAGAGTTTCTGTATCTCCACATAATAAACCTGAAATACTGCGTTTCCATGTAAAACACGATTCTTTGTATATCCATATAACACACCTGAGTCACTGTATCTCCATAGAACGCACCAGAGTCACTATCTCCATATAATGCACCAGAGTCACTGAGTCTCCATATAACAGACCTGAGTCATTGTATCTCCATGTAACACACCTGAGTCACTGTATCTCCATATAACGCACCTGAGATTCTGTATCTCCATAAAACACATCTGATTCACTGTATCTCCATATAACGCACCAGAGTCACTGTATCTCCAAATAACGCAACAGAGTCACTATATCTCTATGCAACCTACCTGAGTCACTGTGTCACCATTTACCTGCACCTGAGTCACTGTATATCCATGGAACATACCAGAGTCACTGTATCTCCAAGTAACACAACTGAGATAACTGTAGATCCAGGTAACACACCAGAGTCACTGTATCGCCATTTCAAAACACCTGAGTCACTATATCTCCATGTAACACACCAGCGTCACTGTATCTCCATATAACGTATCAGAGTCACTGTATCTCCATATAACACAACAGAGTCACTGAATCTCCAAATAACGCACCAGAGTCACTGTATCTCCATATAACACACCTGAGTCACTGTATCCCCATATAATGCACCAGAGTCAGTATATCTCTATGCAACCCACCTGATTCACTGTGTCTCCATTTACCTGCACCTGAATCACTGTCTATCCATGAAACACACCTGAGTCACTGTATATCCATGTAACATACCAGAGTCACTGTTTCTCCAAATAACGTATCAGAGTCACTGTATCTCCATAGAACACAACGGAGTCACTGTATCTCCATGTAACACAGCTGAGTCACTGTATCTCCATGTAACACACCTGAGTCATTGTATATACATATAACACACCTGAGTCACTGTATCTCCATAGAACACACCTTAGTGACTGTATCTCCATATAATGCACCAGAGTCACTATCTCCATATAATACACCTGAGTTTCTGTATCTCCATAGAATGCACCAGAGTCACTGTATCTCCATATAACACACCATAGTCACTGTGTCTCCATGTAACACACCTGAGTGACTGTATCTCCATATAATTCAACAGAGTCACTGTATCTCCAAAATACACACCTGAGTCACTGTATCTCCATAGAACACACCTGAGTTTCTGTATCTCCAAATAACACACCTGAGTCACTGTATCTCAATATAACACACCTGAGATCACTGTAGATCCATGTAACACACCTGAGTCACTGTATCTCCATGTAACACACCTTAGTGACTGTGGGCTCCAATTTCCTGGCGCAGCGCAGGTGGCGTAGCCAGGCGCAGCCCGCGCAGTGGTAATTTCGTACGGCGCAGCCCGCTTAGTGGTAATTTCGTGAGGTGCGCAGCCTTCGGTAGACAAAGGTGCGCCGAGATGGGTGCGGCGGCGTAGTAGGGGGAGGTGTCACATATTCATCAAGACGCAGTGACTATTTCGTAGAAAAAGTCTCCGCTGGAGTTGCGCAGAAAACTCGCCAGCTCCAAGCTGGTTTAATTTCCGTGCAGTGGTAATTTGGCTGACCGCGGGCAGTGCGCACACGTCACCGAAATCTCACAGGCAGGTTTACAGAATGTCAGGCACATTTCAATGCAAGAAAAAATTACAGGAAGCACTATTTATTGTAACTATCTGAATAAGGACATAAATTATAGTATCCATATCGATTGTCCTGATGTCAGATTAAAGGCGGTTGCCACGCGTAATGGAAACTTGACCTGGCTTCATCGATGCAGCTGAATCTGTGATGCAAACTAACGACTTTACCTCTTTCGCAGCCAACCACAAACGGTATATATACTGTATATCGAATGCTTGCGTTCTATGCTCATTAAAGCCGCTTGCACACTGGACGCGAAACGAATTTTTCGCACGACTGATTACAGACAAAGTCAATGCAAAGACGCGATCGTTGGACAGGGTTTAATATAGCTCCGTATCCGAAAGACATAAATGTTCTAATTTTTCCTAGTATTCCAGGAATTATTAGACGTGCAAACTTGGCTTAGTTTGCGTATGTGGCAATTTCGTGCCCGGCGTAGCCTGGCGCAAGTACTCCTCTGTCCCGCCTCTGCCCCGCCTTCCAGCGCAAGTTGGCAAAGAAGGCGACACAGCCGAGTCAAATCTTGCTCACTGGCAAGAGAAACGATGGATAGCGTGTTCCTATTAGTTACAAACTGTTGCTGCTTTAAATTTTCGGATTAACATGCATGGACAACAATGCAAGATACATGACACATTTATTTTCAATATGTGATCCATGTAACCATGTAACACACCTGAGTCACTGTATCTCCATGTAACACACCTTAGTGACTGTATCTCCATATAAGGCACCAGAGCCATTGCATCTCCATATAACACACCTGAGTCACTGTATCTTCATAAAACACATCTGATTTACTGTATCTCCGTATAACGCACTAGAGTCCCTGTATCTCCATATAACGCAACAGAGTCACTATATCTCTATGCAACACACCTGAGTCACTGTGTCACCATGTACCTGCACCTGAGTGACTGTATATCCATGTAACATACCAGAGTCACTGTATCTCCAAGTAACACACCTGAGTCAATGTATCTCCATATAACACAACTGAGATAACTGTAGATCCAGGTAACACACCAGAGTCACTGTATCTCCAAATAACGAATCAGAGTCACTGTATCTCCAAGTAACACACCTGAGTCAATGTATCTCCATATAACACAACTGAGATAACTGTAGATCCATGTAACATACCAGAGTCACTGTATCTCCAAATAACGAATCAGTCACTGTATCTCCAAGTAACACACCTGAGTCAATGTATCTCCATATAACACAACTGAGATAACTGTAGATCCATGCAACATACCAGAGTCACTGTATCTCCAAATAACGAATCAGAGTCACTGTATCTCCAAGTAACACACCTGAGTCAATGTATCTCCATATATCACAAAGGAGATAACTGTAGATCCATGTAACACACCTGAGTCGCTGTATCACCATTTCAAAACACCTGAGTCACTAAATCTCCATATAATGCACCAGAGTCACTCTCTCCATATAATGCACCTAAGTCTCTGTATCTCTAAATAACGCACCAGAGTCACTGTATCTCCATATAACACACCAGAGTCACTCTCTCCATATAATGCACCTAAGTCTCTGTATCTCTAAATAACGCACCAGAGTCACTGTAACTCCATGTAACGCACCAGAGTCACTCTCTCCATATAATGCACCAGAGTCACTCTCTCCATATAATGCACCTAAGTCTCTGTATCTCCAAATAACGCACCAGAGTCACTGTAACTCCATGTAACGCACCAGAGTCTCTCTCCATATAATGCACCAGAGTCACTCTCTCCATATAATGCACCTAAATCTTTGTATCTCCAAATAACGCACCAGAGTCACTGTATCTCCATATAACGCACCAGAGTCACTCTCTCCATATAATGCACCTAAGTCTCTGTATCTCTAAATAACGCACCAGAGTCACTGTAACTCCATGTAACGCACCAGAGTCACTGTAACTCCATATAACGCACCAGAGTCACACTCTCCATATAATGCACCTAAGTCTCTGTATCTCCAAATAACGCACCAGAGTCACTGTATCTCCATATAACGCACCAGAGTCACTCTCTCCATATAATGCACCTAAGTCTCTGTATCTCTAAATAACGCACCAGAGTCACTGTAACTCCATGTAACGCACCAGAGTCACTGTAACTCCATATAACGCACCAGTCACTCTCTTTATATAATGCACCAGAGTCACTCTCTCCATATAATGCACCTAAGTCTCTGTATCTCCAAATAACGCACCAGAGTCACTGAATCTCAATATAACGCACCAGTCACTCTCTCCATATAATGAACCTAAGTCTCTGTATCTCCAAATAATGCACCAGAGTCACTGTAACTCCATGTAACGCACCAGTCACTCTCTTTATATAATGCACCAGAGTCACTCTCTCCATATAATGCACCAGAGTCACTGTATCTCCAAATAACGCACCAGAGTCACTGAATCTCCATATAACGCACCAGTCACTCTCTCCATATAATGCACCAGAGTCACTCTCTCCATATAATGCACCTAAGTCTCTGTATCTCCAAATAACGCACCAGAGTCACTGTATCTCCATATAACGCACCAGAGTCACTCTCTCCATATAATGCACCTAAGTCTCTGTATCTCCAAATAACGCACCAGAGTCACTGTATCTCCAAATAACGCACCAGAGTCACTCTCTCCATATAATGCACCTAAGTCTCTGTATCTCTAAATAACGCACCAGAGTCACTGTAACTCCATGTAACACACCTGAGTCACTCTCTCTATATAATGCACCTAAGTCTCTGTATCTCCAAATAACGCACCAGAGTCACTGTATCTCCGTAGAACACACCAGAGTCACTCTCTCCATATAATGCACCTAAGTCTCTATCTCCAAATAACACACCAGAGTCAATGTATCTCCATATATCACAAATGAGATAACTGTAGATCCATGTAACACACCTGAGTCGCTGTATCACCATTTCAAAACACCTGAGTCACTAAATCTCCATATAATGCACCAGAGTCACTCTCTCCATATAATGCACCTAAGTCTCTGTATCTCCAAATAACGCACCAGAGTCACTGTATCTCCAAATAACGCACCAGAGTCACTCTCTCCATATAATGCACCAAAGTCTCTGTATCTCCAAATAACGCACCAGAGTCACTGGATCTCCAAATAACGCACCAGAGTCACTCTCTCCATATAATGCACCTAAGTCTCTGTATCTCTAAATAACGCACCAGAGTCACTGTAACTCCATGTAACGCACCAGAGTCACTCTCTTTATATAATGCACCTAAGTCTCTGTATCTCCAAATAACGCACCAGAGTCACTCTCTCCATATAACACACCAGAGTCACTCTCTCCATATAATGCACCTAAGTCTCTGTATCTCCAAATAACGCACCAGAGTCACTGTAACTCCATGTAAGGCACCAGAGTCACTGTAACTCCATGTAACGCACCAGAGTCACTGTATCTCCATAGAACACACCAGAGTCACTCTCTCCATATAATGCACCTAAGTCTCTATCTCCAAATAACACACCAGAGTCAATGTATCTCCATATATCACAAATGAGATAACTGTAGATCCATGTAACACACCTGAGTCGCTGTATCACCATTTCAAAACACCTGAGTCACTAAATCTCCATATAATGCACCAGAGTCACTCTCTCCATATAATGCACCTAAGTCTCTGTATCTCCAAATAACGCACCAGAGTCACTGTATCTCCATATAACACACCAGAGTCACTGTAACTCCATGTAACGCACCAGAGTCACTGTAACTCCATGTAACGCACCAGAGTCACTGTAACTCCATGTAACGCACCAGAGTCACTCTCTCCATATAATGCACCTAAGTCTCTGTATCTCTAAATAACACACCAGAGACAATGTATCTCCATATATCACAAATGAGATAACTGTAGATCCATGTAACACACCTGAGTCAATGTATCTCCATATAACGCACCAGAGTCACTCTCTCTATATAATGCACCTAAGTCTCTGTATCTCCAAATAACGCACCAGAGTCACTGTATCTCCATAGAACACACCAGAGTCACTCTCTCCATATAATGCACCTAAGTCTCTATCTCCAAATAACACACCAGAGTCAATGTATCTCCATATATCACAAATGAGATAACTGTAGATCCATGTAACACACCTGAGTCGCTGTATCACCATTTCAAAACACCTGAGTCACTAAATCTCCATATAATGCACCAGTCACTCTCTCCATATAATGCACCTAAGTCTCTGTATCTCCAAATAACGCACCAGAGTCACTGTATCTCCATATAACACACCAGAGTCACTGTAACTCCATGTAACGCACCAGAGTCACTGTAACTCCATGTAACGCACCAGAGTCACTGTAACTCCATGTAACGCACCAGAGTCACTCTCTCCATATAATGCACCTAAGTCTCTGTATCTCCAAATAACGCACCAGAGTCACTGTAACTCCATGTAACGCACCAGAGTCACTCTCTCCATATAATGCACCTAAGTCTCTGTATCTCTAAATAACACACCAGAGTCAATGTATCTCCATATATCACAAATGAGATAACTGTAGATCCATGTAACACACCTGAGTCGCTGTATCACCATTTCAAAACACCTGAGTCACTAAATCTCCATGTAACGCACCAGAGTCACTCTCTCCATATAATGCACCTAAGTCTCTGTATCTCCAAATAACGCACCAGAGTCACTGTATCTCCATATAACACACCAGAGTCACTCTCTCCATATAATGCACCTAAGTCTCTGTATCTCCAAATAACGCACCAGAGTCACTGTAACTCCATGTAACGCACCAGAGTCACTCTCTTTATATAATGCACCTAAGTCTCTGTATCTCCAAATAACGCACCAGAGTCACTCTCTCCATATAACACACCAGAGTCACTCTCTCCATATAATGCACCTAAGTCTCTGTATCTCCAAATAACGCACCAGAGTCACTGTAACTCCATGTAACGCACCAGAGTCACTGTAACTCCATGTAACGCACCAGAGTCACTCTCTCCATATAATGCACCTAAGTCTCTGTATCTCCAAATAACGCACCAGAGTCACTCTCTCCATATAACACACCAGAGTCACTCTCTCCATATAATGCACCCAAGTCTCTGCATCTCCATATAACGCACCTGAGTCACTGAGTCTCCATATAACACACCAGTCAATGTATCTCCATGTAACGCACCAGAGTCACTATATCTCTATGCAACCCACCTGATTCACTGTCTCCATTTACCTGCACCTGAGTCACTGTTTATCCATATAACACACCTCAGTCACTGTGTCTCCATATAACACGCCTGAGTCACAGTATCTCCATGTAACACACCTGAGTCACTGCTTCTCCATATAACACACCTGAGTCACTGTGTCTCCATTTAATCCGCCAGAGTCACTGTAGGTCCATGTAACACACCTGAGTCACTATATCTCCATGAGCCACACCTGATTCACCATATCTCCAGAGAACATACGCGAGTCACTGGATCTGCATATAACGGAGTGACTGTCTACTGTTATGTATGATAATTTTTTGTACAGCTTTATATTCCATTTGTAAATGAAGATTTGTTACATGCTGTTTTGCTGCCCTGCTGGTCAGCTATATTTGTTTTGTTCATTGGCACCATCTGGTGGCGTGTTTGTAAAATCATTAAGAAAAGTCTAGTAATTTCTAGAAGCTTCTGGCACTTTCCTGCTTGGAGGGGGCGGGATTTCCCTAGAATCCTGTGGATCTTTCTGGAAGGTTGCTAGACTATAAAAAGGCTGTGATTTTAAGCACAACAGAGACAGACAACAAAGAGGACAGACAACAAAGAGAGCAGACAGCAGAAGAGAGCAGACCAGAGTTTTGTTTTGGCAACAGTTAAACAGTGGCAGAGTGTTATTTGCTGATTTAAATCGTGGATATTCTTTTGTTCAATTTTTTTTTGTAAAGAATAAATTTGTTTTAGTTGTACTTGCCAGTTTTTTTGTTGTGATTTTTCCAAGTCATAACAAATTGGAGGTTCCACCGAGATTGGATTCACCGAAGAGTATTATTTTAAATCTTTTGACTAGTTTAAAAACCAGCAATCATGACATTTGATGTGGAAAGTTTTTTGAAAACTCCAACCCAGGAATTAATTTTGTTGGCAAAGAAGAAGGACTTGCTACAAATAGCCTCAACCCTTGGATTATCTGATGTGAGGTCATCAATGAAGAAACAAGAAATATTCAACATTTTGGTGCAACATTTCATCGATGAAGAGATTTTTGGGGAAGAAGCAGCAGAATTAATTAAAGCTGTGGAAGTGCCTGCAACGGAGCTGCAAAGACTTGAATTTCAGCTACGCCTGAAAGAGCTGGAAGAGAGAAGGTTGGAGAGGGAGAAGGAAAGAGAACTGGAGGAAAGAAGGATGGAGATGGAAGAGAGAAGGTTGGAGAGGGAGAAGGAGAGAGAACTAGAAGAAAAAAGGATGCAGTTCGAATTGGAAATGAAGAGAATAGAAGCAGGTACTGTTCCAAAATCATTTGGACTTTCTGATCATTTTGATGTGGTTAAACATATCAGACTTGTTCCTCCTTTCTTAGAAAATGATGTTGACCAATACTTTACCCATTTTGAAAAAATTGCTGAAAATTTGAAATGGCCAAAAGAGCATTGGACAATGATGTTACAAAGTGTTCTTACTGGTAAAGCTAGAAAAATCTATAACCAGTTATCTGTCCAACAGTGTGCTGATTATGATTTTGTCAAATCTGCCATTCTGAAGGGTTATGAATTAGTCCCCGAGGCTTACAGGCAAAAATTTAGGAATTCTCGCAAGGAAGCCAGTCAAACTCATGTTGAATTTGGCAGGTTAAAGGAACAGTTGTTTGATCAGTGGTGTAATTCCATGAATGTTGAAAAAGATTTTGATAGAATGAGGCAACTTATTCTGGTTGAGGAATTCAAAAGGTGTGTCCAGCCTGATATTAAGATTTTCCTTGAAGAAAAACAAGCCAATACTTTGCAAGATGTTTCTACGCTAGCTGATAGTTATGCATTGACTCACAAGTCTTCTTTTGTCCAAAAATCCACTTTTTCTAAATTTCAAAGCAAGTTTCAGTCCAAGACTACTTCTAATAACACTTCTAATGATTCTAAGGCCACTTCTGAAAGGAAACCTTCCAGTGAGAAGCAATCCTCTGATTTTTTACCCTCTGTGTCTTGCCATTACTGCAAAAAGCAAGGTCACTTTATTTCTGAGTGTTATGCTCTCAAGAAAAAACAACAACGAGAAGAAACCAAGCCAACTGCTTTGACAAAGAGAGAATCTCTTGTATCAATGGTCAGTTCACCTGATCTTCTACCTTCTGTGTCTGATCCGGTTATGGAGGGTTTTGAGCCATTCATCACTGATGGTTCTGTCTCACTTTCACATGATTTTTCCTCATCTGCTCCTGTTCGAATTCTAAGGGATACTGGGTCTTCCCAATCTCTTATTCTTGCAGATATTCTGCCTTTCTCGGACAAATCGTCTACTCAGGTTAATGTCCTTATTCAAGGAGTAGAATGTGGTTTTACAAGTGTACCTCTCCATAATGTTCATCTCAAATCAGACTTGGTCTCTGGGCCTGTTACTGTTGGTGTTAGGTCTTCTCTTCCTTTCAAAGGCATTCATTTGCTTCTTGGTAATGATCTTGCTGGGGATAAGGTTGTGCCCTACCCTATTGTAACTGACACTCCTTTGATTCATCAAGAATCTGACTCTATAGAGGAGGAAATTCCAGACCTCTATCCTTCATGTGCAGTTACTCGTTCTATGGCCAAAAAGGCTATTCAAGATGATGCTGATCTGGACTTTAACCTGGCTGACACCTTCATTGGGCAGTCTTTTCATCAGGAACCTTCCAGTCCTGAGATGTCTGGGAAATCTTCAGACTTGTCCTTGTCAGGTCATTCTAATGACATTTTGTCTCGTAAACAACTTATTCATGAGCAACAACAAGCTCATGATCTAGCGCATCTTCTACCACAGGCTGCAAGTGAACAAGAGGCTACTCAAGTTCCTGTCTGTTTTTACTACAAAAATGGTGTGCTTATGAGAAAGTGGCATCCACCTGATGTTCCTGCAGATGAAGAGTGGATGATCACCCATCAAATTGTTCTTCCAAAGTCTTATCGTCAAGAAACTCTTAGTCTGGCCCATGACAATCCTATGTCAGGTCATTTGGGTATCAAGAAGACCCTTCAACGTGTCAGAAACCATTTCTTCTGGCCTTCCATGAGGTCTGATGTACAGGAGTATTGCAAATCCTGTCATACTTGTCAAATGGTAGGGATGCCGAACCAGAATATTCCAAAGGCTCGACTTAAGCCCATTCCTGCTTTTGAAGAACCTTTCAGTCGGATCATCATTGACTGTGTTGGACCATTGCCGAAGACTAGGTCTGGTTGTGAGTACTTACTGACTATCATGTGTGCTTCTACCCGGTTTCCTGAGGCAATTCCACTTCGTAATATCAAGGCGAAGACTATCATCAAGGCTCTAACCAAGTTTTTCTGCTTAGTTGGTCTTCCTAAGTCTATTCAGTCTGATCAAGGATCAAATTTCATGTCAGGCATATTTCAACAAGTTATGCATGAGCTTGGTATTAAACAATACAGGTCATCAGCTTACCATCCTGAGAGTCAAGGTGCTTTGGAGAGGTTCCATCAAACCCTGAAGAACATGATAAGGACCTACTGCCTTGACACAGAGAAAGATTGGGATGAAGGTGTCCATCTTCTTCTGTTTGCTGCCCGTGAAGCTGTTCAGGAGTCTCTTGGGTTCAGTCCTTTTGAGCTCGTTTTTGGGCATACAGTCCGTGGACCTCTGAAGCTACTGAAGGAAAAGTTGCTCGCTGAAGATGATGTCCCAATGAACTTGCTTCAGTATGTCTCTGACTTCCGTAATCGTCTCTCTAAAGCCTGTGACTTTGCTAAGTCTAATCTCAAAGAAGCTCAGGGCAAAATGAAAGCCAGATATGACCTTAATTCAAAAGATAGAAGTTTTAAAACTGGTGATAAAGTTCTTGCACTTTTGCCAGTTCCTGGAAACCCTCTAAGAGCCCGATATTTCGGCCCTTACACTGTCCTCAGAAAGGTCAGTGATCTAAATTATGTAATTTCAACTCCTGGAAGGAGGAAACAAAAACAAATGTGTCACATCAACATGCTGAAAGAATACATTGATAGAGACACTCAGCAAAAGCCAGTCAATGTGGTAAATACAGTTGAACTGGAAAATTCCGAAGATTGTGACTGCCCCTTAGAAAATGAACCTGGTCCAGTCAAACTTGAAAATTCAGACATTCTTCAAAATATTGACAGCAAGTTGTCCCACCTGGACCCTTTTCAACAACAGCAGCTAAAGCAGCTCATATTTGAATATAGTCACATTTTCCCTGACGTTCCATCAAGGACTGATTTGGTTTACCATGATGTCATCCTACAAGATGATGCCAAGCCTGTAAAACAGCATCCCTACAGAAATGAATCCAGAGAAGCAGGAATACCTTAAACAAGAAGTCAAATATCTGCTTGAAAATGACTTTGTTGAACCAAGTTACAGTGACTGGAGTTCTCCATGCATCCTAGTTCCCAAACCCAATGGAACATATAGAATGGTGACAGACTACAGAAAAGCGAATGCTCTATCAAAAACGGACTCAGATCCTATTCCCAGGATTGATGACTGCATTGACAAAGTTGGACAGTCAAAGTATGTCACAAAATTTGATCTCCTCAAGGGCTTCTGGCAGATCCCTCTAACAGAGAGAGCAAAGGAGATCTCTGCCTTCGTCACGCCAGATGGATTATACCAATACAAGGTCATGCCATTTGGAATGAAAAATTCTCCAGCCACCTTCCAACGTCTGGTAAACAAAGTGATTGCTGGACTGCCAGGATGTGAGGCCTATATCGATAATATTATCATCACCAGTGACAGCTTCCAAGAGCACCTCACCTACATCAGAAACTTCTTTCAGAGAGTGAGTGATGCCAAGCTGACTATCAACCTTATTAAAAGTGACTTTTGTAAAGCTTCAGTTGTTTACTTAGGTCATGTTGTAGGACAGGGTCAAGTCAAACCAGTTGATGCAAAAGTCAAAGTTATCACTGAATTTCCTGAGCCAACAACTAAAAGACAGCTCATGAGATTTCTAGGGATGGCTGGCTACTACAGAAAATTCAGTAAAAATTTCTCTATCATCTCTGAACCTTTGACAAATTTACTGAAGAAAAATGCAAAATTTGTTTGGGATGAAAAATGTCAAAATTCATTTGACCAGCTGAAAGCGATTCTCAAAAATGCACCAGTTCTCTTATCTCCCAATTTCAAAAAGGAGTTCAAGTTGGCAGTTGTTGGCAGTTGATGCCAGTGACATTGGTGCAGGCGCAGTTTTACTGCAAGAAGACACTGATGGAGTAGATCATCCTGTTTGTTACTTTTCCAAAAAGTTTGATAAACATCAGAAAAACTACTCAACAATTGAAAAAGAATGTTTGGCACTTGTTTTGGCTTTACAACATTTTGAAGTCTATTTGACTTGTTCAGCTACTTCCATCAAGGTCTTCAGTGATCACAATCCCCTCACATTCTTGCACAAGATCAAAAACAAGAATCAAAGATTACTGAGATGGAGTTTACTTTTGCAAGAGTATGATTTGGACATTTCTCACATCAGGGGAAAAGATAATGTAATCCCAGATACACTTTCACGCATGTAATTTTATTTCTTTTCGTGATTGTGAAAAACGTAATTTTACTTTTTTATTTGATTGTGAGACTTACACTGTTTGTTATGTATATGATTGTTATCATGATCAATAATACGTTTGTGTAAAATTCAAAATTGTTCTGATTATAAAACTGTTAATTTTAACAAAAGAAAGCTTTTAGCAAACCTTTCTTTTCTTAAAGAGGGGAGGTGTTATGTATGATAATTTTTTGTACAGCTTTATATTCCATTTGCAAATGAAGATTTGTTACATGCTGTTTTGCTGCCCTGCTGGTCAGCTATATTTGTTTTGTTCATTGGCACCATCTGGTGGCGTGTTTGTAAAATCATTAAGAAAAGTCTAGTAATTTCTAGAAGCTTCTGGCACTTTCCTGCTTGGAGGGGGCGGGATTTCCCTAGAATCCTGTGGATCTTTCTGGAAGGTTGCTAGACTATAAAAAGGCTGTGATTTTAAGCACAACAGAGACAGACAACAAAGAGGACAGACAACAAAGAGAGCAGACAGCAGAAGAGAGCAGACCAGAGTTTTGTTTTGGCAACAGTTAAATAGTGGCAGAGTGTTATTTGCTGATTTAAATCGTGGATATTCTTTTGTTCAATTTTTTTTTGTAAAGAATAAATTTGTTTTAGTTGTACTTGCCAGTTTTTTTGTTGTGATTTTTCCAAGTCATAACACTACATAAAACACATCTGAGTCACTGAATCCCCATGTAACACACCTGAGTCACGGTACCTCCGTGTAACACACTTCTGTCACTGTATCTCCATATAACACACCTAAGTTACCTGAGTCACTGTATCCCCATGTAACACACCTGAGTTAACTGAATCATTGTCTCCATATAATGGTTATCTACTTAACTCACAGGATTACAAGTGTGTTACCTTTCCTGTTGAGCCAAACAGAGCTCCTGGCAGGATCCTCCTGATCTTGAAGGTCACCTTCATGTAAACACAGGTATATGAAACACAGATACATACCGCACATTTGTGAAACACAGTTAGGTTCATACGGCTTGTTCGTGAAACACAGTTAAGTACATACTGCATGTTAGCGAAACACAGTTAAGTACATAAGGCATGTTAGCAAAACACAGTTAGGTACATATGGCATGTTAGCGAAACACAGTTAGGTACAAACGGCATGTTAGCGAAACACAAGTTCGGTACATACGGCATGTTAGCAAAACACAGTTAGGTACATACGGCATGTTAGCGAAACACAGTTGGGTTCATATGGCATGTTTGTGAAATACAAGTAGCTACATTCAGCACGTTCGTGAAACACAGTTAGCTACATACGGCACATTCCTGAAACACAGTTAGGTACATACGGCAGGTTCGTGAAACACAGTTAGCTACATACAGCACGTTCGTGAAACACAGTTAGCCACATACAGCACGTTCGTGAAACACAGTTAGCTACATACGGCACAATCCTGAAACACAGTTAGGTACATACGGCAGGTTCGTGAAACACAGTTAGCTACATAAAGCATGTTCGCGAAACCCAGTTAGCAACATACAGCACGTTCGTGAAACACAGTTAGCTACATACGGCATGTTTATATCCCCTTTTCTCGCTCACTCAGGCTCTTTCATTTGAAGCCATTTAGAGGGCTTGTACAGTGGTAAGAAAAGCTGAGTGAACCCTTTGGGTTTAACTGAATATTTTTTATTTAGTCACAATAAGCGGTCTGATTTTAACCTAAGTTACAATACTTGGAAAAGTACATCTGCCAAATATCATCACTTAATTGAACTTTTAAAAGTAAGTTCATCATTCACAAACCTGAATGTAAAAATGTTTGTGTAACCTTGAATTTAGTGGGTGATGAACCCTTATTTCACAGGAATAACCCCAATAAATCGTTTAATTTATGTATGGAGCTCAATGGTCAAGATAAGACTTCCTCCATGCTTTGCAAGTATACTATTGCAATACATTGCAATACAATGTATATTATCAATATACATTGATAAAGTAATTCATTAATGGCTCTCTAGAGATCGAGTCACGGGATCCCAGTTTTATGTGAGGTTAAGATGCTTATTTGAGAGCATTAATGTATCCTTCAGGTTTGTAGGAAACAAAGCAGCCTCATTTAATTTAACTGAGCAGACTTCCAGCAGGTTCAGTCTGGATGTACAGTGTCTTTTTGCCCTAGCGGTAGAGCTGGGCGTTTCTGACAAAATATTGAACTTTTCATTGCCCCTTTTACAGCACATTGCTCTCATAGCTTTTTGAAACCTTCAGATTGCAGATTTAAGGGATGCCAGTATAATTATTCATTCTAAGAATGATTACTGCTTGTGTGTGTGTGGTACCCTCCATTCACCATCATTGCTGTACTTTTTTTCCTAATTGTAGGCAGATTAGTGCTGACATTTATTTTCACTGCAAGTGCTAGCATGTCAGCCAACTAGCTATTCACACTCTTTCTAGAGTTTGGTGGGTCCTACCGGGGTCCTACTTGTAATGGAGACATGACGTGTGAAGGGCCGGGGGGAAGGGACACTCTGATAAAAGGCCCCGCCACATACTTTAGTTCCCCCACCGCCAGCAATGAAAAACCCCAACTGAGGGGCCTTTAGGGCCCTAACACTGTAAGTGCTAAAGCAGCAGGGGCCCTAGAGGTCAGCTATCTGCAGCATAACGTCAGCGACGCTATTTTGCTCTGTCTTGCAGGCAGCTTCATGTTCCACTGAGCACGAGATGTCATTGCAGCGTCCTGCCAGCTGATACAACCGGCCTGCTCAGATCTTTTATATAAGGAAGACGGTGTGTGTCTGTGTGTTCGCCATGCACGGCCATATTTGTGCATGGATTTTTTTCTAATTTCACACAGTGATACCTGTGCTTCCAAACTAACACCTAAGCCAGGTTTCAATGACGAAAACAGTCATGCTCGCAAAAAAATGGCAATTTCACTCCGGGTAGCGAGTAAACTTATATAACCTGATGATGCGCATAGCAATATCCGGCTGCATCGCTAGGAGCCGCAGTGTCCTTACAAACGGGCATTGAGGTAACCAGCAAGCAGGCTACTGTTTGCGATGGGGCCGAGGGAGTGATAAGAGAGCCTGCACGAAACCCGGGCTTTTGACAGGGCACCGCGTTCGTCCACGAATGCAGCATTCTGATTAGTTGAACTTCACAGCTCCCAAATTCAAATTTGACAGTTGAACACTCACAGGGCTGGCGTTAAGCCTCATTCACACATCGCTACTCGCCCATCTCTGAGCGAGAACCGTCAATGGAATGTGAACGTGTTCCAGCAGAATGTGGCGAGGACTGGCGACTCGAGGACTAGCGATGTGGGCGGGTACGGACATAAAATATTTTTTACTGTCAGCAATGCGAATGAAGTGAGTTACCAGTGGGAATGTAGGAAAGAGATGATTCACTTGACGTGAAGAGACAGATCCACAGACAGTTTGAACACCGCAACGCACAAGAATTTTGGTTCCTACATCATGTCTGACGAGCAGCAAATAATAGCCATCTCAAACCAGCCGGAGCTCTATGATGCCACCCTCAAAAATTATAGAAATAAAAACCGAAAGGATGACGCATGGAACAGAGTGTCTGCAGTCATCTGCGTTTCAGGTGAGAGCATGTTTTAAATTACGTTTTTCTCTTTAGCCGAATATGCTTTTGGAAGGTAATTTTCAGCTAACTGTGGACATCAAACCATGCCTTAGCTGACAATAGAAAACAGAAAAGGCGATCTATAAGTGGAACTATTTATGTGTTCATTTTATGCATTTAGAATTGTCAGCGATCTTAACCAAGGCAGATAATTATGTGTCTGCACCCACTGGTATGTTATACAGCCACAACTTGCTTCCCTCTGACACGTTTGCAGTGGGAAGTAAACCATCGGGTAGCCATGGCAACCGACGCTGACGGCAGAGAATTTTTCTGCCGGCGAGTACAATTTCAGCGAGCAGCGAGGGGCGATGAGCGAGTAGCGATATGTGTGAATGAGGCGTAACACCTGAAAATTCGGTGGCAATTATTCACAAAAATTAGTCCTGGCTGATTCTAGATGGTTTCCCTTGATTAACACGTTTTCCAATTCAAGAATAATCAAGTGGCAATTGAAGACACGGCTACTCTCCCTCATGCAATCTAAAAGCGACAAACTAATAGGCTACACAGCGGGTAGCAGCTAGTTTAGCATATTTTGTCATTTTTACCAATATATTTGTCATGAGAACTTAAATGCTCTCTGTTGTTTTTTTTCTGCTTTAATTGCATTAAATGTCATTTCTGACTTAGTGCTGTAGCCTACGACAGTCCAGCTGTGAACGCCATAGATTAAAATAACAATTCTGCCCGTGTTTTAGTTAAAATGAAATCACAGACAAGTAGTTGAAAAGCAAGTTAGAAAAGAATTTTATATCAAAGATTTGTGGCTAGTTTCTTTCAGTTAAAGGTCTAGACTAAAACCTACCGTGATGCTTCCATATGAAAGAAAAACAATTGAACTGGCCGATTTGAAAGAAAAAAAATTTTTTCGCACATGGTACAGTTTTCTTTGAATTTAAAACTAGCGGGTCACGCCCTTCTTCAAGAAAGGAAAATATTCAGCGATCTTCGGGTGATGACGTAAACTCAGGAACACAGCTTCGGCTAACAAAGGAATCAACCATTCGATGCTTTCATTAGAGTTAATTGTGTTGCTTTTTTTGTCCTCGAAAATGGTCAACAGATGTGTCATTTTTTGGATGCAGTATACTGCTGCTCAGGAGAAGGGTGTGTCATTGCACACATTCCCAAAAGATGTCGGAATTTGCAGATAGTGAATGAGACTTGTCCAGCCGACGAGAGTGAACTTCGCGACTTGGGCGCAGTTCACTTATACTGCAGGGCTGCAGTACAGGTTTCATGTATTCGTTCCCGTGCTGTATATCAGCAATTATTCAATCAGCACGTGTGTCAGAGATTCTCTGGCAGAACTAAAGTCCATGTGCATGGAGGTTCATCAGTGTCACATGCGTTACGGTGGATTCCACCAGTTGTAGCAAGGAAATCAATTATGATTCCGGACTTCTCACATTTTTCTTTACTTAGGGGATGTGCAATGGAATTGCATAAAAATTTTTCAAATGGTCTTATTTCATTTACACAATTTGAACGATCGTGAAAACACATGCATTGCGTTGATTGAATAATTGCTGACTAAAGCAAGGGAACGTGAATGTGCCACTAAAGCAACCGTACGTGGAAGATTATGTGTTATTATGTGTTTCGACTCTCTTGTTCTAACCGCAGCGGCGAAAGGATCTCTCCATTCAAACAAAGAAATTCAATGCTCGCTCGAAAGGCAGGTGCACAAAAACAAACAATCACAACAGGATACTAAACACAAAAACTCAGATTTATCGAATAATTTGTGAGTAGTTACATTCGCATGGTTACCAAAGGTCAGTGCCGTGACAAACTGAAGAAAATGCGGCTGCAAAATTTCATAGTGCGGGTCGCTGTGCAGAAGTCTGGCAGCTCAAGTTATGAGATAAATTTTCTTGATATAAGGCAGTGGACAGCATAATCGGCCAAAAACGCAAAAGCGGAAGAATTCCATACTCAACCTCCGCCAACATCGAAAGTAATCGGCACATTTTCGGTTTACCTTGATGTTTGGTTACCCAGAGAAAGATCTGGATGTGTAAAAACAAAAAGCATTAAGTCAAGAAAATTGAGTTTAATTTCTCGTGCTGCTATATAATCCATGTTAATGATGACGCACCGGGTTGCTAGGGCATGCGCAGCATATGTATTCATGAAGTTTATATTGGATATTAAAATCCCCTTCTCAATAATAACCCCCCCAAATATATTGGCGCCTTCTTTTAGAATCATTGCCCATTTAAAACCACCTGGGTGTATCCAGCCATGCGCGGTCTTTGAAAGTGAGATGGTGCGAGACGAAAGAAAGGAAGACGGCGTTTCCTCATTAACTGTGTGGTTCCCGACACAGACTGATCAAACCAAACACTTTTTGGTTTTTTTACATTTGATCATTTCTGTCTCAAAGCTTCACAATTCGAAACGGTTAAGATGGGATGAGTGAGAGGTCTTCATGAAGTACTTCCACATGAGGCAGTCCAACAAATGAGATAAAAGTGAGAGTTGTAGTTCATAATGCTCTGTTCCTCGCATATTCGCACTAATGGTGACTGACAGTTCCCTCCTCACGAGTAAGATCACAAGGTATTGTGAACTAGTCTTGAGTCCAGAGATTTATGATCATCTCATGAGAAAAACTGTTTGTTGAATGAAGCAGGAAGGGATCACAAATGCATTTGCTTTAGCTAGGATGTTCAATAAGCCACAGAAAGGCAAATTATGTACTGATGGACTTCAATAGTAATGCGTCTTAATTGTTGGTAAATTCCCGGGGGTTTGGTATTCCTCAAAGATCACCGCAATAGCACGGAGAGGTCCCGTCCACCATATTTGAACCAGGAGGCTGGCATTTTCCAGGAAAGCTCTGAAGGCAAGGACTAAAATCGTTCCCAGAAACAAAGCCCCGAGACCACTCCAACAAGGCCATTCGTGCTAGTGTAGAGAAGCAAAACGACCCAGTTACTGTTAAAAAGGTTCCGAAACTACTTGCAATGGAGACCTCTCCCAAGTGTTAGGGCCCTGAGGGCCCCTTGGCAATTAAAGAGTGAACTGAGCACTCGGAACCCTAGGGGGGCCTTTGGGTACCTCACATGCGAGGGACAGAGGCCAAAACATGCAAACCGTTAGCTGTAGTGGCCATTTTTTCCCCTTTAAAACCCTGCACTTTCTACCCAGCAAAATGGCGAGAGAATTTCACCAAATTAAATTTCACTTTGGGGAAATCTTATTTCAGCGAGAGCTAGCTTAGCTATGGATTTGTTTTTCCAGCTGCAATATGGTTTAGCAAACCGCTATTTCTCCAGTTCTCTTTGAAAAATGGATAAACCATATCGTTCAAGCCTTACAATGCAACTGCCTGTCTACATAACCTGGGCTCTCATTTTGTCATATGCTTTGGCACACATAACAACACCTTTAGTTAAGGCAGTACACTTCTCTCATTGGCCATCATTGTGTGATGGCTACAAACCAGGGTTATTATAGTTAACGTAAACTAAGACTAAAACTAAAACTAGCTGTGAAAAAATAATTTAGTTAACTGAAATAAAAATAAAAATGTCAATTTTTTAAAAAACGAAAACTAAATAAAAACTACAATGGACAATACAAAACTAACTAAAACTAAACTGAATTGCAGATAAAATTAGCTTTGTTTTCGTTGATAGTTTCGTTTTCTCCCTCGATTACTGTCCTGTTCAGTCAGAGTTAACCGGTTGCTTCCAGAGGGGGGCAGCATAGCGGCTATTAGCTGCTGCAGTTGCTGCCTGCGTCAGCCGAAGATGATGCTTCACGTGCGCAATTCAGCCAAAAGGGTCAAGCTGCAAACGCACGGAGGAGTGGAGCTCCACTACTTCTCTAATTCAGGGCCGTCGTAAGGGCTCACTGTCCATTGGGGCCCACAAAACCCACAGTAGACGCCATGACAAAATTATTTTTCATAGATTTACCTAATATTAATACTAATGCATCAGAGTTTAAACAAAGCCATTAAGGCATGCAATATTGATGAAATACATTTCAGTAACCCCCTTCTTTAAAAATGGTTCAATCAATGCTTCATGCTCGTATTAGAAAATTGTTTGTGCGTTTTTGCTGACGAGGTCGCGAACTAAGGCAGCAAACAGGGATCACCGTCCTTGCGAATATGATGTCCAAGAGCAAACAAACAAACGCACACAAATCTGGATGCCAGAAAAGACTAGAGAGAGGACAGGAAGAGCAAAGCAGGGGTCCAGAACATTACGAAATTCTTTTCAAAGAGAGGTGAGAGTATTAAACTAGCTTGCTATGTTAGCTGTTCAGGCTGGCTGTTCAGCTGCTAACGTTACGTTAAAGTAACATGAAGTCAGCTGAGTAAATAATCGCCTGACAAGAATGACATTACTCAGTTATTAATGGTATCATCTACAGAAAAGATCGGCAAGGTTATCATTCGCCAGCCATCATAATATGCCGTCAAAAAATTTGGTAGCAGCAGCCTAGGACACGTTCCTCCGTCCTTATGAGTGGTTACTGCATACTCAGCTCTCTCTAGCTGTAACTGACTGTACACGCTAGGTTTGGCTAGCGAACTACATGTAGTCAGTGCGGTAACCTTAGGTGTAACTTAAATAATCGCATGTCAAGGCTGACATTACTTTTACCTTAATTGTTTACTAAAACTAAACTGCTACTTTTGCCTGTTGACATAAGTCTTGCTCACGCGGGGGGTAATTTTACAGAGCTTGCCCTCCTCCCAACAATAGCAAACTGAAGCTGGGTGCTGAGAGCTATGGTACTGGGAAGCCCATTTAGATTCTGTTTATTCCAAGACTCGGTTCTTCATCAGTTGTTCCATGGAACATAACCCTAAATGTTTACGAAAGTAAGATGAAATGGAACAATTAAATCTTTATGCACTGCTACTTCAGAATCAGCTGTAGTCACTTCATCTGAACCTGACCCAGCAATAGATCCTCACCACCAGCAGTCTGAATATGTTTTTGATGATGAGTAAATTAGTGAATAAGACAACTAATAATTCATAATTCACATGATGCTCTCTTTGTTGAGTGGTTAATTTTAAAAAAGGAAAAATTGGGTGTATTGCATTAGGCAATGTCAAGAACACTGAGAAACAGAAAAATAATGAATAACATAATGATATATTGTCATTAAAGAGTGGCAATGAAAAGTCTGGGGCGGGGGCCCACACCGATATTCTGTTAGGGGCCCTAGAATTCCAAGCAACTGCCGTGCGCACATTCAGTGAAGAAGATGGTTAGCTCTCAAACATGGCAAAAGCTGTGGAAATAACTGAGCATGATGACTGTATGGGGTGAGATGGATTGGATTTTTTCCCCCTAGTTATATTAGTATCATCAGTGTCACATGATAAAAAAGATGATGATTAAAGAATACAGGATTAATAAAGGACTTGGTAAAAACATATTTGCTGTCATACATTCTTTTATCCTTGTCAGCTTCTACAAATTAAGGCCTTCCTCTTAATAGCTGAAAAACTAAAACTAAGACTAAAACTAAATAAAAACTAAACTAAAACTAGTGAATTCCTCAAAATAAAAACTAAACTAAAACTGCTTAATCACTTGTTCAGCTAACTAAAACTAAGCTGAAATAAAAAAGCAAATTGTAAAACTAAATAAAAATAAAAACTAATGAAAATTTCAAAACTATATTAACCTTGCTACAAACACAGAGATTTTAATGTAATCAGGCGTCGAAGCAGCGATGGCTGGTGGTGGGCTGCTTGGCCCACAATGCCCAGGCTAATTTTCTTGTCTCAGTCCAGCCCTCACTATAAGAGCGTATGTTGGTGCGTTCAGGGGTAGGGTGGGTCACATTTGGCCATGGGGCCCATCAGGCCAGGGTGGGGGGATGTGGGGCCTCCAACAGACATTTGCACTGGGGCCTCACAGGATCTTGATCCCGCCCTGGGCGTATCCTTGAAAGTGTTTTAACCTTTTAAATGGAAAAGTTTTCTGGAAACCATATCCTGGTACGAAGAATCAAATTAAGTTGGGTACAAATGCCTCTACATACTATCTAATTGAAGTTATGATTTCTTTTCTGTTGTTGCAAAAGTTGGGCTTTGTACTTAGTTGCTTGTGGAGACTGAGTTTTGTATTGAGGAATGATTTGGCAGCTGGTAAAGTTTTCCCCATGTGGTGGTTCACCGGCCGATGCTCTCTCGACTCAGGCGAATGCGCATTCGCAGGCTCATGGGCTGGAATTTGTGGTGAATTTGTCTGATTTGTTTTTGGCTGCTGGAACTAGGCCTATAGAGGATAGTAAAGTAGCTAACAAGTCGACTGTAGCCACTATACTGGACACTAGGGAAGAGATGGTGGTTATGGACTTGCCAGACTAAGCTGAGAGCAGATGTTTGATCTTTCTCTCAGAGGTTGTATTGCTGATGCGGTGGAGACAGAGGACGTCCCAGAGAAAATGGGAATAGATTAGTTCAGAATATTTTTGGGAAGATGGTGCATTGATCCGCCATTGGGCATCTCCTCTGGTGGGGGAGGTTGATAGAAGTGTTGTGTTTATAGTCGTTTCCAGATCTTGAGATGAGCACATTATAATGCTCTTTCTGGTCACTTAGGAGTTAATAACATCACATATAGACTAATATTGTGTTTTTGGCCAAGGTTGAGAGCAAACTGTCGAGTCCAGATCTACCTTCAGTTCTTCTTAAGCCCATCCCTGCGAAAAGTGAGTCCTTTAGGCCTCCTTTATCGGATTGCATTAGGCGGTTATTGCAATCTAAGACTAGCCATCAAGATGTACCAACTTTGAACACGGTGTAGTAGCTTATTTTAGAGGAAGTTCCTTTATGTAGCTTGAAAACTAAGGATACGGTAAAAGAATTGGTGCAGTTTTGTTCTGCAGTTTGCCCACCAAAGATCATTCAAATGCTCAGGCGACACTTCACTTCCTCACTGTTCACTCAGGTGTTGATGGGCCCATTAGTTCAGCATCAGTCATCATGTGGCCATCATGCCAAGAGGCAAGCTGCCTTGGAGCACTGCCATCAAACTCTCGAAACAATGCTCCAGATGTTATACACTGAAGGAGGTCATGACTTGGATGACGTGTTGCCCTTACAGATGCTAAATTTTAGCCCTGCTGGCGGGACATTCAGTCATGCTATTGGAGTACTGCAGTGCTTTTTGTGGGAACTTTGCATCTACAGTTTTGTTTTAAACATATTTATTGAGCTCATAGAAGCAGTTTGTAGGTTTGAATGTGAAAGTGTGGTTCACGCAGGTAAACACGTCCGATGTAGCACTACAGTTCTCTCTGTCCCTGCCTTCGCTTGACCGTTTAAGTTGGAGGAAGATGCGAGTGTGATGGGAGCTGGAACAGATGTGTTGCATGAGGATGATGCAAGCAGTGATGATCCAATTAAGGATTTTCTTTGTGCCAATTAAGGCACAAAGAAATGAGGGCATCAGTGAAGAGGAGGCTTTGATATTTTGATAGAACATTTTGAAGTTTATTTGGACAGACGTTCTTTACCAATGGGGACCCGCCCGATATCGAAAAATAGCCCGTGCGTAAGGTCAATGTCATTCACCGAACCCGGAAGTCTGGCAAGCGAACAACAGGAGGTAATTTGCCAAACGAGGAAAAGTAGGGTTTTAGCCGATTTTATCAACTTTTATTTTAGATCTGACTTGTATTGACTATGCCAGAGCAATAAAAAAGCTGGAACAATCTATTAACCTGGGGTGCGTTTCTCAAAAGCATAGTTGTTAACTACTCTAGCAACTTAAGTAGTTTGTCCATTCACTGACAATGGCTTCAACTATGTAAGTTAGCACCTGTTCTTTCGAGAAACGCATTCCTTACCTCACAGAGCAGCTCCAGCAATAATGGCTCTGAAAAAAATCACTTTACCATCGACATCTAGCGGGGAAACAAAGATAAGGGGCAGCCCAGATAACACAAACCGCGACAATAATAACCCTTTTTTCACTTGCGCTTAGCCAGCTACAGAAATGTAACAGCAACGTGTTCAATGCTCGAATCACGGCAGGATAACAGGGGAGACTTCGCATTCATACTTTAATTTGTGACCCCTGTGACAGGCTTGTAACGGCAAGCTAGCTTGGTAACTGTTTGCTAACCTACTTCATATTACACTAGTTGTGTGATTATATGCTAGAATTTGAAGTCATTCCACTTCTGCTGTTAGGATTTTCTTTCCCAGTGGCTGCAATTCATTCATTCATTCCAGTAGTGTTCATTTTGGTTCAGGAGTAAGCATTTTTAGATCGCAAATGTGGTGCAATACCGCTTACTTCAAACCTCACAGTGTATGTAAAATATGTCGATGTTCAAGAATAATGCTAGGTAAGGGAACAAAGCTTGTGAAGGCTACTACAGGAGTTTTGTACACCTATCCCTGCTGGTGCGTTCATGCACGTATCAGAAGGCAGCAGGTGAACCTGGTTGCCTGGGCGTAAGTCGCAGCTCAGGACGGGGGAGAAAGGGAGGAGTGTAACTAAATTTGCCCCATGTCATTCGCCCATTCTTTTAGCGTAATCAGTTAACATTCGTCGATATATGCCTCAGGAGGAGTAATTCTATTTTTAAACTACCTCTGAGCCCACATTTCTGCTTATTCCATGGATAAAAAACAAATAACAAGCAGTTTAGTGCGTCTCATTTTCAATGGCTCTCTATGGCAGATGCCCGATGCTTGCCCGACATCCGCATCACGTAACGATTACTCACGTTTTTTGTGACGTCATCCGAGCAGGTTCCTACCGTCATCCGGGCTGCACAAACCATAACTCATTGATGTTATTCTTGGCAGTGGGGGTGTTATATTCTGGATGTACAACCCCTATTCCCCTATTGGGACGAAGTGTAAATTGTGAATAAAATCCAAATGCAATGACTTTCAGATCATGAGCCAATATGTTATTTACAATAGAACATGGATAACATTTCAAATGTTGAAACTGAGACATTTTACCTTTTTATCCACAAAATGAGCTTATTTCACATTTTCTGGCTGCAACAGGTATCAAAAAAGTTGGGACACAGGCAAGAAAGGGCCGAAAAAGTAATTAATATATAAGAGAATCATCTGAAAGAACATTTAGCAAGTAATTAAGTTAACTAGCATCAGGTGTGTAACATGATTGGCTGTAAAAGGGATGTCTTAGAGAGGCTGAGTCTCCCAGAAGTAAAGCTGGCCAGAGGCTCTCCAACCTGTGAAGCCTTGCGTAAAAAAATTGTGAAATACTTCAAAAACAATGTTCCTCAACATCAAATTGAAGGTCTCATCATCGACAGTGCGTAACATCATCAAAAGATTCAGAGAAACTGGAAAAATCTCCGCGCGTAAGGGACAAGGCCGAAAACCTTTACTGGATACCCGTGATCTTCAGGCCCTCAGACGCCACTGCATCACTCACAGGCATGATTCTGTCATTGAAATTACGAAATGGGCCCAGGAATACTTCAAGAAACCACTGTCTGTAAACACAGTCTGCCGTGCCATTCACGGATGCCACCTAAAACTCTATCATGCAAAAAGGAAGCCATTGTTGAGCATGATTCAGAAGCGCCGCCGTGTTCTGTGGGCCAATGCTCATTTAAAATGGACTGTAGCAAAGTGGCAAAGTGTCCTGTGGTCAGATGAGTCCAAATCTGACATTCTTGTTGAGAATCATGGGCGTCGTATCCTCTGGACTAAATAGGAGAAAGACCACCCCTCCTGTTATCAGCATGCAGTTCAAAAGCCAGCATCTCTGATGGTATGGGCATGCATTAGTGCATATGGTGTGGGACACTTGAATGTTTTAAAGGAAGAGACAACAGAATTACAAAATACAGTTTGGAAGATAGATCATGTCATAAACTAATGATTCATGCAAATGTTTGAGCATATAGAGCTCATACAACTAAGCTATTCATCTCCGAAAGTCGGTCCTGAAGCAGAATTGATGATTTCATAGATGCCACCATTGAAACTATTTCAACCAATCAGAAGAATCCTCGCGGAGATGCTCTGACGTCACATGGGCGCAGCACGTTGAGGCTATACATGGCGAGTGAGACTGCACAAGCATTGGGATAGTTGTTAAATTATTCACTGTTGTCACCATTTTTCTGTGCCAAAGGACATTGTTAGTCACAAACAGACCCTACTATTCGTGAAAATATTCAAGAAGGTTTTTTGAAGGCCGAGAGAGAGAATAATATGCCTGCGTGTGGAGCGGTTGGGTGTACATGCCGGACTGGCTCAGGTCAGCAGCATCGCTGCACGTTCTATGCTGCCGTGCAAAGGCAAAACACCGTAACATCACATTTGCTAGAAAATGAGTTATTTTCATTTTGGGGGTATTGAAGACCTCCTTTATCATGTGGATGAATATCTTGAGTCGATTTGATTGTTTTTATGAAAAAAATCAAGGTCTGTGTCAAGATTACCTCCAAAAATCCCACCAGAAACTATGACAGCCATAACTGTGCTTAGCCTTTATTTCGGGACGCTGATGTTGAGTTAAGGTACTCTGGCTTTGTTTAGCTGCGCATCAAAGCATTGTTACTGTACAGCCCTGAAGTTACGGTCAGTGATAGTCGGTGCAGACTCGCCTACGTCTCACTCACACACCACCCTGTCAGCTAGCCTGCCTGCCATCAGGCCCATAGACAATTAAATGCACGTCCTACCTTTTCTTGTAAACCGATAAAATCCATGCCAGCCACCTCATTTGCAACGTTTCCACGATAATCCACAAGCGTTAGAGTAAATATTCCTTAGATGCTGCAGGCGAGCAGACAAATTCTTTATGATCAAAACGAGGTAGGCAGGGTAGGCTGCCCAATGTCAACTGTTAGTTGCAAAGCAAACCGAAAAAAAACATTCCGGCTATGAAACTTTTTTAGTCGATTGTAATATATCTAGCAGGAAAATCCAATTCCATTATTATACATCTGCTATGTCAGGCACATCATCAGCAATGTTTCCACAATTGATGGTATTGGATGCGCGTCATCAATGTTCGATGCGGCCATATTGTTGACATCCCCACTAATATTCCTGACTAGACTCTATCGAGAGGCTTCTGCCTCACATTCTTTAGCGATTATATCAACCCTGATTGGTTGAACATGGTTTGTTGTGCAGTTCATGGCTGTTCTAATATGACAGCAAAAAAAAAAAAGGAAAAAAAATGGCGTTAGATTTCTTTGCAATACCCACTGTGAGGAAAAGAGAGGGGAGAGACAGAGAGGAGTTGAGCCAGCGGAAGAGAGACCTGTGGAGGAGAGACTTCAGGCTACTCCTTACAGTAAAGTCTGTTCCGATCATTTCACCTCAGGTAACGTTACCATTAGATAAGCCAGTAAAGTGTGTGCCCAGCATTTAATCACTGGTAGTTAACGGTTTTATTAGTCAGAGATCGTTTTGTCAGACAGTGAATGTTGATTGATGTGATAAAAGATGCAAGGTGCTGGCTACCGGCGCCTGACATCGTTCTGGTAGGAGGCGACATCAAGACAGCTGATATGACAGTCGATATAATTGACTTACGGGATTCACGGTGAGCTACTGTTGAATGGAGTTAATGGCTGCATCCAAAAGCGCCAGAATTAAATCCTCGTTCTGTAGCTACACTGGTGTAGCGGAGGGCTACAATCATATATGGACTGTAAAATTAGACTAAATTAATTCTAGGTCGCTAGCCACTAGCACTGGCGTCCCAATATGGACACTCACTAAATAACCAGAGGAGGCACAAGAGTGGAAAGAATAGTAAATAGAATCTTTACTAAACGCAAATTAAACACGTACAATTATAACACATTTACCTGAGCAGTTGCACGTATCTATTCAGATAGTAGGAGTGCAGTTTTGAGGGTTAATGATCAGAAACAAATGCAATACCTATAGTACAATTCTCTAATGCTGATATTCCAAATACTCTATGTAGGCTATAATTTTCTGGACACAGTAAGTCTATATCTGACGCATCTGCTCTTTATAGCAAATTCAATGACTTCAACACATTTTCTTATTGACTGATTAAACAGTGTAAACCAACATTACATTTGACACATAGGATTTCACATGAACACCCATAACGTACACGCTAAACCTATACTAATGGTACCAGTTGCCCGGGGGTGGAGCTCGTAGACGTCGTCCAGCAGATAAATTACTGAAGTGCAGGAATCCCGATACAAACGGGGAAAGCTTGAAAAGTCTGCAGCTTGTGAGATGGACGGTAGACGGAACGGTAGGATGAATGGAGCAGACTGTTATTGTGCTAGCGGCGGAGATTCAGGTCCACGTTTGCAGCTACCGGAGGCATGAGGAAATGTCGGCAGTAAATGTCCGTTGTTTACTCCACAATGTTCCTCCTTCGAATGTCTCCAGGTCCGTGAAACGCAGCAAACTATATTAACTAACGTTACCTCATAACTGACGGAAATTAGCTAGCACTCCTTAGCTGGTAAACAGTCACGAAATACTTATAACTTCACTTCTCCGTCACGCACTAAGCACTACAGTATAGCAGAATTTACCAGACAGTATCAGAATTATGACTTTGGCTAAGATACTAAATTTTCATTACAACTAATGACAGAAATTCACATGACAGCGGACGCTTCTCATACACAACTTTCCTTCTCCAGTAATTCAAGCAGGCAGACAGTGAGCGAGAACAGAGCATAGAATCAAGCATTAGTCTAGGTAAGCGCTGACACTTGCTAGGTTACGAGGTCACTTTCAGGGCATGCAAACACACATTACAAAATGCGATGTAAGATATCGGGCAAACTTATGCAAATGACAACAGCCCTTATTAAACATGGAAATAATAAACTTTAGGCCAAAGTTAGGAGAAAATGTAAACCTATTTCTGGGCAGGGGAGAATGGGCACTGAATCTATGATTCTAAAATACTACTCAAACTGAGCTAATCTAATGTGAAATTTGTAATAGGGTTTCTGAGGCTTCAGTACAGCCGCCCCCTAATTCGCTATGGATAATTAGTTATCTATAAACTTGAAGACTCAGAATTAAAGTCAAGTCTGGTAGTTTAGTAATGGAAGGTGAGGTTGACTACTCATGAGGATGGTAGCACAGAAGTAGGATCAGAGGATGGGTCATCTGTATTGGAGTCAGGGAACACAAGAAGCTCTATCAGTTTCGCTACTGGTCTGGTGTAGGTCCTCCTTAGACCAGAAAATCTGCCGCCCTGACCTTTCCATCGGATCCTGCAGTGACTCTACTCACTCTGCCTACTGGCCACACAGCCCTGGGCAAAGACTGGTCCACAATCATCACTATTGTGCCTTCTGTCAGATTATCCTTGTCCTTTACCCACTTCTGTCTGGCTTGGAGGGAAGGCAGGTCGTACATGAGGAAGTGGGACCAGTACTGATCTGCTAGAAGCTGGCTGTGTCTCCACATCCTTCTTCTTCTCATCTCATCCTGATTGTACACACTCTGAGGGAGCGCAGGGTCCAATCGCCCCATGAGGAGATAATTTGGGGTGACAGGGTCGACATCTGCCACGTCGGTGGAAACATATCCGAGCGGTTTGGAGTTCAGAACTCCCTCTATTTCGGTAAGTACAGTGGCTAGGACCTCATCTCCGTCGGTTTGTGCCCCCAAGATGGTGTACAGGGCTGTCTTAATAGACTTCACTTCCCTCTCCCAGGTCCCCCCGAAGTGTGGGGCATTTGGGGGATTAAATTGGAAGTGAACTTGGGCTGGAGCTAGATGGGTCTTCAGTTCTTCTGTCATAGCTTCAAAGCTCTCCCGTAGCTCAGACTCTCCTCCTTGAAGTTAGTCCCCCTATCGGACAGCAGAGATGCGGGGGTCCTCCTCCTGGCCTGGAATCTCCTGAAGGACATGAGGAGGGAGTCAGCGCTCATTGACTGTAGCAGTTCAATGTGTACTGCCCTGGTGGTCATGCACTTATATACTATCCCCCAGCGTTCTCAGTCCCTCTTCCTCTCTTGACTAAAAAGGGGCCGAAACAGTCTACACCAGTAGAATGGAATGCCGTCTCTCCAACCTTAAGACGACAGGGTGGCAGGTCAGCCATTTGAAGTATAGTAGGCTGAGCTCTCAATTTTTGGCACTCACCACAGGTTCGCTGAAACCGGCGCACGGCTTCTCTTCCCTGAAGAATCCAGAACTGTCGCCGAATCTCTGCAAAAACCCTCTCCGCTCCCGCGTGGCACACAGCTTAGTCATACTTCTGGATGATCAGCTCGGTGACTCTGTGCCTGGTTCCCAGTACGATGGGATGTTTCACATCCTCAGCCAGATTCATGGCCCGTCGCAGCCTGCCCCCTACTCGGATCAGGCCTTGAGCGTGAAGTCTGCTATCTGACGGGATTGGTTTCCCTCTCTGTAGGCACTCTAGATCCTCTGGGAAAGAGTTCCTCTGAGCTCTCCTCAGGACTTGTAGCTCAGCTTCAGCATAGTCTGCTGCACAGAGGTTAGTCATAGCTTGGAGCTCTGGGTGGTGCCAGAGGAATGTCTTCCTCTGCAAGCACTCAAGTGTAGAGCAGTCATCCATGTCAGGGCCCTCAGAGATTGGGGCTTGACTAAGTCCACAAAAGAGCAATTTCTTCAGCTCGGATTTGTCTTGGCTCTCCAACACGGATGGCTGCTTCGGCCATTTTTCTTCAGGGAGCCGGAGGAAACCTGGTCCATTATTGTAGGGGTTCGTTTGGGACAGGGAGGCAAGGGCATCCCCTCTTGTAATAATATTCGCTGGGTTACTTCCGGCGTCGACGTACCTCCAACACTCCACCCCCACCAGGTCCTGTATTCCTGATATCCGGGTCCCTACGAAAACTTCATAGCGGCAGGATTGGGAGTGGAGCCAGGTGATCACAGTCATGGAGTCTGACCACAGGAACATTTCTTGCAGCGGCAGGGTGAGCTCTTCCTTTACAATCTTGGCGAGTTGCACGCCGACAAGTGCTGCACAGAGCTCCAGACGAGGGATCGACTGCTGTTTCCACGGGTCCACCCTGGAGCGCGCCTGGACAAAGGCCACATGGACATTACCAGCTCCATCCATCGCCCTGAGGTATACCACAGAACTGTATGCAGTCTCAGAGGCATCACTGAAGACATGCAGGTCTATCTTGCTGGTTTCCAAGTTGACAGTTGGTGGGAAATAACTCCAGGGCAGGCTGATCTCACGAAGTAGAGGGAGCTCTACCTCTCATTCACTCCACCTCTTGGCGAGGTGATGGGGAGGGGGGTCATCCCAGCCCTGTTCCTTAGCTCACAGTTCTCTCACAAGCACCTTCGCCCTGGTTTTATATGGGAGGATATAACAGAGTGGATCGTACTGGCAGGCGAGAGTGCTGTAGATGGTCCTCCGGGTAATCTGCTTCATCTCAGGTGGGGTGTACCGGTAGTGGAGGGTATCTGTCTTGAAGCGCTAAACTAGGCCAAGGGTCATCTCATGAGCCTCGGCAGGACTCTGCATCATCCAGGTCTCACTGCTCTCTGATTTAGCTTCTGGGGGGAGCTGACTGAGGACACTGGGTTTACTGCTGGCCCAAATCCACCGTGTGCTAACACAGTCCTCAACTTAATCAGAATGTTTCTGGCCTCCTCCTCAGTTGCAACACTTTGCAAACAGTTGTCGACATAGAAACATCTTTCAAGACTGTAGCAAACATCCTCTCCTGCTTCTGGGTCTTCGGTGACGTGCCGCTGCAGTGCAAAGGTTGCACAGCACGGGCTGCACGTTGTTCCAAAGGGCAGGACCTCCCACTGGTAGATTGAGGGGCGTTCGTCACTCGGGTTGTCCCTCCACAGAAACCTCAGCAAGGTCTTGTCCTCTTCTAATACGCAAACTTAGTGGAACATCCCTTTTATATCTCCACTGATGGCCACCCTGTCTTGCCGGAAGCGCAGGAGGACCCCAAGGAGAGAAGGTCCAAGAGTGGGACCAGGAAGGAGGTACAATGATTCAAACACTGTCTTTCGATTTGAAAGCTACAGTTAAAGACGACTCGGTCTTTTCCGTTGTGGCTGACTTTGTGGTGTGGCAGGTACCAAGATTCCTCTGATTGTTTGGCCTCAAGTTCGTCTATCCTCCTCACGTGACCAGCTATGACTAACTTATTGATCTCTGCTCGGTAGACTGCAGCCTGCTGTGGGTTCTTGACTAACCGTCTCTCGGTGTTCCGCAGGTGGTTGCTGACCACTTCCTTCGGTGCATGCAGGGTTGGCATGTTCTCTCTCCTGAGAAGAGGGGTGGCATATCTCCGTACCCCTTCAATCTCAATCCTGGTGGTTTTCTGCTCCAGCAGCGCTACCGCATATTTATTTTCCTTGGATCGAACCATCCGTTTTTCATTCCTGAAGGGGAGAACGTCTAGTTGCCACAGTCGTTCGACGTGGTTCTCGAAGGGTGGCATCGGCAGAAGTTGCCTTGCTGTATAGACAGTGGGTTGGAGCTGGTCCACTGGTGAGAGAGGGAATGGGACCCTGGACAGTCCAGCCGAGTCTCGTCTCGATGGCGGCCGGGCAACCTCTGGGACCCAGGTATACAGTGCTGACTGGGAGGATGAGATTAGCGTTGTCAGATCCAACTAGGAGGGCTGGGGTGACTTTGCAGATTGGAGGTATTGGCAGGTGTCGGAGATGTTTGAACCTTTCCTGTAACCTTTGGATGGGATAATCATACTCAGACAGACCGATGTGTTGGCTCGTGAAGACATCCTTAACCTGATACATACAGTTAGAATGGTTAGCTGGCGACATAGTGAAGGTGACTCGCTGATCCTTAATAGTCTTAAGGTCTCGACGAATTGTGCGGAGAGTCAGTTTCTCCTCTCGTCCCTGGAGGCCCAATTCATCTGCGGCTGAGGAGCAGGGTTCTCTTTGACCCATCATCCAGCACCGCATAGGTGTCAAGCACTCGGTCCCGGTGACGTAGGTGTACCCTGACGAACTTCAGCATAACTTTGGAGCTTTCACTCTTCACCGAGTCTATGTAGTGCACCTCTGCCCTTGACTCATGCTTGGGCTCGAACTTGCTCGTGTCCCTTTGATTAACGTCGAGCAGGGCATTCAGGTGAGTAGCTTAGCACTTGTTGCACTTTTTCTTCAGGGTGCACTCGGATGCTTTGTGTTGGCGGGCACATCTCCAGCCCCGCCGGTTAGCTTTAATCCACTCCGTTACCTCCTGTCCGCTCATTTTCTTAAACTCTTCACAGGCCTGTAGCCATGATTTCCATCGCAGTAGGGGCAGTGAGGCTTCCCATTACCCTTCTTTGGAGTTGAAGTCTCTTTCTTCTTGTCTGACTGAGTCTGGTTTTGTTCAGTCTCCCCCATCTGGAGCATTACCGTTGTTAGCCTCCCTTAACTACTGCTTTTCTTACCTCCATCTCGTGGTGCTATGCCGCCCCGTGAGGTGATGTCCATTCTTAGGCTCCGAACCTCCATCCTGAGGAAGGTTGAGAGGTCGATCAGGGACAGCTCGTGTTGGGAGGCGTGGCGGTAGTTTCGCTGACGTCTGAACCTCTCCTGCCTGAACTTGGGGAGTTTGCCTAAGATGCACTCCACGTTGGAGCTGGCCTGGAGCTCACAAAACCCCTTCTCTCGGTGGGACTGAAGCATCCCGACTTGAAAATGCACTCTAACAGACAGGTCATCTAGGGCTTGGTCATCTTTGATTGGTGGGAGTTTCTCTATCTCCCTGAGCTCTTGGAGGATAAAATCCCAAGGTCGCCCATAGCAATGGTCGAGAGCAGCTAGGGCGTCTGTGTAGGGGGTGGTGGAGTGAGCGTATGCTAGTACTATGTTGTGAGCCCGTGGGACCTTAATCTGTTTCAACAGGAGGGCATATTTGTACCGCTCATCATGGGATGCAGAGAGGAGGGTCCCTAAGCACATGCGCCGCTCTGTGTACTGTGATCTGTCCTCTTTAGTGAAATCTGGAAAGGTGGGCTCTTCTACATATGGAGCTACTAACAGGCGAGCAAGCTTATCAGGGGCACTGGACACTGGCCACTCAGTGGTAATGACAGCCAACCTGGACGAGCAGGTCCGCAGCTAGCTTGAACAAGTTTAGGTAGCGGGCAGGCTGCTGGAGGGGGGGCCCGCGCCATGATCACTCAAGTCTATTTCTGGGCAGGGGAAAATGGGCACTGAATCTATGATTCTAAAATACTACTCAAACTGAGCTAATCTAATGTGAAATGTGTAATAGGGTTTCTGAGGCTTCAGTACAACTGGCAAAACGTCGGTTTTGGCGTCAGCATAAAGATTTTGTATTTGTGTCTTAAGACGCCATAAAATGCCCGGTTAGCACTCTCTTATTGTACAACAGAAATAGCCAGTTAAGACGCCATAAAATTCCCGGTTAAGACACAGAAGTACTAAATATTAATGCGGACACAAAAACCGACGTTTTGGACCAAACGCAAGTTTACAGAACGAGGAATTAATTCAGGCGCTTTGGGAGGCAGCCAATGTTAGCTTAGTTATATGAAATAGTCAGGACTCCTTACGCCTTCAGCTCCTGCGCCGTGTAGGCGTTACACTGTGAGGATTAAACAGTGGCAAATACCGGGGTAATCCACGGCTGGCAACAAATATATCTTGGCTAAATGCTGCTGAGTCCAATTTATATGGATCGACGTCAATCAAACAAGTTTTCTCGTCGTAGCACGATGAGGAAGCCATGACGGCTCCTTTAACTCAATTGAAATCTTCGCTCTGCTCCTCAGCCGTATGTCAACAATATGGCCGCATCGAACGTTGATGACGCGCATCGAATACCATCAGAGCAGTTCCTAGGATGCAGGCGAGCAGACCACTTTTTTATGGTCCGCAAGCTAGTCCTGACTCCTACCTAACGTCCATAGTTTGTTGCAAAGCAAATCAAACACACATTCCGTCTGTAAAACCCTTTCTTTGGTTGATTGTGTCTGAGTTAAGCTGTTTTCACTTCGGACGAGAAACAAATTTTTCGCACAACAGATTACGTTCAAAGTCAATGCAAAGACGCAAATACAGGCAAAACGCGTGTATTCGTGTCTTTGCATTCACTGTGAATTAAAAATAATTTATTGTATTTAATCCTACTGCATAATACAAAGCAACTTATCTGCTGGTGGTGCCGCACCCCAAACTGGAGCTATTCTCCATCATGAAGATATGATGTCATGTCACCACAGCTCTGTATAGCAACAATTAAATGTATCTAATTCATTCTTAATCATTCAATACAAATGTCATTGATTGTTAGGCTTTAAGTAAGAGCTCTTCTAATGGCCTTGTGTGCAGAAAACAGCAACCAAATATTGAATTTATGAAAGTTCACGGTAGAAGACCAAATGCGCTAACAGAAGAGTAATGATGAGTGGAGATTCACCCTTGAGCCCATGTGACGTCACGCATCGCCCTTCTGGGAGGCTTTTGGACTGCCACACAAAAATGCTCACAACTTTTTCATAAATGGTCAAGTATGCCTGAATTTTTCTCTTGGGCTCTCAATATTATAAGCTATCAACCTATGCATGTACTTACATTAAGTTGCCTATTCCTTAAAAAAAAGCACCATGAATACTGAAAGGTATATAAAGGTTTTGGAGCAACATATGCTCCCCTCCAGACAACATCTATTCCAGGGAAGGCCTTGTGTATTTCAGCAGGACAATGCAAAACCACATACTGCAGCTATTACAACAGCATGGCTTCGTAGTTGAAGAGTCCGTGTGCTGAACTGGCCTGCCTGCAGTCCTGATCTTTCATTGATTGAGAATATTTGGCAAATAATAAAAGGAAAAGTCCGTCAAAGGAGACACAAAACTCTCCAGCAGCTAGAAGCCTGTATTAAACAAGTGTGGGATCAAATTTCAATGGCTAAACTCAAGAAACTTGTCTCCTCAATGCCCAGACGCCTCCATTCTGCGTTAAAAAGAAGAGGGGATGCTACACCATGGTAAACAGGCCCCTGTCCCAACTTTTCTGAGACCTGTAGCAGCCATCAAATTTGACATGAGCTCATTTTGTGGATGAAATTGTAAAATTTCTCAGTTTCAACATTTGCTATGTTATCTGTTCTATTGTGAATAAAATACTGGCTGGTGTGATTTGAAAGTCATTGCGTTTTGATTTTATTCACAATTTACACTTTGTCCCAACTATTTTGGAATTAGGGGTTGTATATTGGGCAGTGTTGTCTAGTTTGATATCTGCTGTGTTGTCATTTGTTGCCTCTCAGGTGATCTACTAGCTACGCCGATTCACTCATTGGCCCTGAGAGCGCACGTCATAAATACCATCCAATGGCGAGACGGCAGATCCCCTTCTTTCCAATGGCGAGAAGACAGATTGGCGAGACGGAAAGACTCCTGTCCCCGGCCCCAGAGAGCGCAGTTGTTGTTATCATCTGTTTAATGGGTTTGATGACAGTTATGATTCTGTCCAAGTTCAGCACATATTTAGTGAACTTGTTGCAAGAGCTGGGAGAGGTCGGGCAGTTTTGGTTCTTTTTGTTTATGTTGAGGGAGGCAGAGTAGTTCGATATCTTCTAGGTTAGGTGAGTAATTGTTTTATTTTCCAAGATTCTTTGTAGTTTTGGCATAACCCACATCAGAGACCAATCAAGAATAGCTTGTAAAGCAAGATAATAAATACTCAGTTAATGTTTTTTGCGTATGCTGGCGTTTGAGCCGCTTTGAAGACAGGAGAGGAGATTCTCTCCCACAGCTGGTTTTATGGTCAGCGCAGCCGCAGAATGGGCTGTACTCATGAATGCAGAACTGCAGGGAAATCTGAAGGCTGCACATACTTTTCACTGCCACTGCATATTCAGCAGGTATAACCACATATGAGCTGATTAAACATTTTAGACATAAAAAGTTAACGCACCCCTTTCTTCTCTCTGACTGGCTGATCAGTCATTTGACAGTCCTCATTTCCTCCGCCTGTGGTCACCTGAGAGATGTAATGCATAGCACACATACTGTTACTCACACACCCCATAATAATAATGCGGTTACCATGGAGATCAATCCCTGAGTTACCTCTGCATTGCTGTTATCAGAAAGACAGTCCTTGCTTGCAGAGAAACCACTGCCATCAGCCTGAGAGGGAGAGAGAGAGAGAGAGAGAGATTATTTTCATATAATAACCAGCAGAGTTAAGTGTTATGTATTGTGGTTATACCACGGTTACTACACTCATTAATCCTCGACTTATATTTAGTCTGGAATTCAGACATGGCGAAGCAATAAAAAGTGTTAAAAGATTAGTGCGTTACTTCACAGGTGTACATTTATCGGAGAATAGCGCACAGTCTTACAACATCCTTCAGCCAACTGCAACTGAGTATTCCACAGACACTGGGTATGAGCAAACATGACCCTAACATGACCCTAACCCTAACCCTAACTGCAGCTGAGTTTTCCACAGACTCTGGGTATGAGCAAACATGACCCTAACATGACCCTAACCCTAACCCTAACTGCAGCTGAGTATTCCACAGACACTGGGTATGAACAAACATGACCCTAACATGACCCTAACCCTAACCCTAACTGCAGCTGAGTATTCCACAGACACTGGGTATGAGCAAACATGACCCTAACATGACCTTAACCCTAACCCTAACTGCAGCTGAGTATTCCACAGACACTGGGTATGAACAAACATGACCCTAACCCTAACCCTAACTGCAGCTGAGTATTCCACAGACACTGGGTATGAACAAACATGACCCTAACCCTAACCCTAACTGCAGCTGAGTATTCCACAAACACTGGGTATGAACAAACATGACCCTAACCCTAACCCTAACTGCAGCTGAGTATTCCACAGACACTGGGTATGAACAAACATGACCCTAACATGACCCTAACCCTAACCCTAACCGCAGCTGAGTATTCCACAGACACTGGGTATGAGCAAACATGACCCTAACATGACCCTAACCCTAACTGCAACTGAGTATTCCACAGACTCTGAGTATGAACAAACGTGACCTTAACATGACCATAACCCTAACCCTTACTGCAGCTGAGTATTCCACAGACACTAGGTATGAGCAAACATGACCCTAACATGACCCTAACCCTAACTGCAGCTGAGTATTCCACAGACACTGGGTATGAACAAACATGACCCTAACATGACCCTAACCCTAACTGCAACTGAGTATTCCACAGACTCTGAGTATGAACAAACATGACCTTAACATGACCCTAACCCTAACCCTAACTGCAGCTGAGTATTCCACAGGCACTGGGTATGAGCAAACATGACCCTAACCCTAACCCTAACTGCAACTGAGTATTCCACAGACTCTGAGTATGAACAAATGTGACCTTAACATGACCATAACCCTAACCCTAACTGCAGCTGAGTATTCCACAGGCACTGGGTATGAGCAAACATGACCCTAACCCTAACCCTAACTGCAGCTGAGTATTCCACAGACACTGGGTATGAACAAACATGACCCTAACATGACCCTAACCCTAACCCTAACTGCAACTGAGTATTCCACAGACTCTGAGTATGAACAAATGTGACCTTAACATGACCATAACCCTAACCCTAACTGCAGCTGAGTATTCCACAGGCACTGGGTATGAGCAAACATGACCCTAACCCTAACCCTAACTGCAGCTGAGTATTCCACAGGCACTGGGTATGAGCAAACATGACCCTAACCCTAACCCTAACTGCAGCTGAGTATTCCACAGACACTGGGTATGAACAAACATGACCCTAACATGACCCTAACCCTAACCCTAACTGCAACTGAGTATTCCACAGACTCTGAGTATGAACAAATGTGACCTTAACATGACCATAACCCTAACCCTAACTGCGGCTGAGTATTCCACAGGCACTGGGTATGAGCAAACATGACCCTAACCCTAACCCTAACTGCAGCTGAGTATTCCACAGACACTGGGTATGAACAAACATGACTCTAACATGACCCTAACCCTAACCCTAACTGCAACTGAGTATTCCACAGACACTGGGTATGAGCAAACATGACCCTAACATGACCCTAACCCTAACCCTAACCGCAGCTGAGTATTCCACAGACACTGGGTATGAGCAAACATGACCCTAACATGACCCTAACCCTAACCCTAACTGCAGCTGAGTATTCCACAGACTCTGGGTAGAGCAAACATGACCCTAACATGACCCTAACCCTAACTGCAGCTGAGTATTCCACAGACACTGGGTATGAACAAACATGACCCTAACCCTAACCCTAACTGCAGCTGAGTATTCCACAGACTCTGAGTTTGAACAAACATGAGCACAAGCTCTGCAGGCTGTGTGTGAATCTAATGAAGAGTGTGAGTTTGTACCTGTGCTGTAGATCTGAAAGGATTTACTTTCTGCATCACTCCTCTGAACCCACCAGCGCTCTGGAAGAGAGTATTAATACTGTCACACAAGCAGATTACTATCACATATTATAACTGGAAGAGAGTATTAATACTGTCTCAGTCAGATTAAAACATGCAACCTAATAATAACCCCCCATATCCTGAAAAGCTGGTATGTGGGAAGTGCAGATTTAAAAAAAAAAATACATCAGTGATTTGAAAATCATCCTTGGCCTCTGTTCAATTGAACAGTGCGAAGGCAGGATATTGTGATGTGAATAGAGGCCACTAGATGGCAGCATTTACCTTTCTTTTATTGAGCTCAGACTGGAGCTAGGTTTAGACATGTCCTGGACATGTCTGGGGCAAGTCCCCGAAAATTAAAAAAAAGAGGTCTAAATGTGGGTGGGGTCTGCAAAAGAGTATATAAGGAAAAGAATTGAGACAGTAAAGTGGTAGGAGAAATTGCAAGGAGAAGGATACATGTGACCAGACCTGTCATTTTCTGTTCAAGACCTGTGAAGTTTCTTTTGTGGATTTTTTCCTGTGTTAGAGCATTTTTTTTCCTTACCCAGGACATCACCAAGCCACCCCAACAAAAAGGGACTGTAAATATTTCTGTTTTTCTTGTAAATCAATCTCGGTTATTAGTTGTAGGTTAGTATTAGTCTTTGTCTGTTGATTAAATGTGTTCAAGTTTTTAAAACTGTTTCTGTCATACCTTGCTGTTGCTGTAGCTGTTGTGTTGTAAATTTTAATAACAAATTG
This sequence comes from Gymnothorax reevesii, assembly GCA_029721435.1. Lineage (NCBI taxonomy): Eukaryota > Metazoa > Chordata > Actinopteri > Anguilliformes > Muraenidae > Gymnothorax > Gymnothorax reevesii. Next base: position 6,277,951 of record CM056579.1, on the reverse strand, counting down.
GGGCCATAACAATATTTAATGTTTTTTTCATCTCGACTTTATTGTTTTTCTGCTTAGGAAATAAGCACTCACTTCTAATTTTATATCTGCAACAAAAAGGTAGGATTGAGGCTGCTACCGCAGTATTACATCACATTCGATTTAACACTCCTTTGGGAACGAAGGACACCTCTGGTTCCAATGTTGAAGTTTTTTTCCTCCATGCTGCCTTCTTCCTTGATAAAAGTCTTCAGCTGCTCAGCCATTTGGCGTCTTCCTCTTCATACAATGCATTATCTGCTGCTTTTTACAGAACTGCATATTTTCAATGGAGGACAGGTCTGGACTGCAGATAGGCCAGTTCAGCAGCCACACTCCCATATTAGGAGGCTACAGTGCATAACATGTCTTATAATAATCAGGGGTGTCCCAGAGAAGCTGACATCTACCAGAGATCATGTTGCTCCAAAATCCCTATACAATGAGCATAGTAATTCATTGGACAGGGGCGCATTTTTCATTTTAGTTTAGTTTTTTGCACAGAGTTTAAAAGCATACATTTACAAGCGGGTAAATAAATCACTGATAATAATAAGACAAGGCGCTCTCATTAAAGATGGGCATAAACTGTCCGACCAGTTGCTCCTGTCAACTCTCATCAATACAGTAAAGGAGCTTTTTCCGTCAGATGCGCAACCTCCCTTTGGAAGTCGGATGGGACAGTATCATTCATTATATGCATGGAATATGATACAACATATTTGTTATCCTCAAAAAATGTCACGTTATAAATATTTTGAGGATAAAGTATGAGGTATGAGAGATTATTTGAAATATGTCCTGAATGAAATAAATGTTCAAAGACAAGAGCTTCAGCAAGGGACTTTCTGCAGTAATTTTGCAAGAGGCACATTTTCTATAATAATGAGTATCGAGTAGGTTAATCTACCCTTCTCATTTTAGGGCAAAAATGTAAAAAATAGCACCAGACTGTTTCCCAATATGGAGTCAAAATCTGGGTCATGGTATTGTCTTCACAACGTCCATAGGGTCATTCCGTATCAAGTCAACCAGAGCCTCCCACATCAAAATTTTGATTTTGATAATACTTTTCAAGAGATATGCATTGGCAGTACTGAGGTCAAATATTTCAGCTCAGTTATTCCTAGTCACTGAAATTTAGCCTATTTTAGGGAAGGGGGGGTCAATTTTAACAAAATCACCTTAAAGGTGCACTATGCAAGTTTGTTTACTTTCACTTCTATTGAAATTCAATGTCAAACAAACCGGAGGAAGCCCGCCCCTCCCTCCCATAGTTCCCTCCCTCTCACGCTTCCATAACTGTCAACTCTTGTCAGTGATTGGCCGGGACGGTTTGTTATGTAATGGGGCACAGCTTGTGCCCCTTGGGTTTATACACAGTTTGTGATGCCAGCGGTCTCCAGAGCCTGGGTTTTTTTTCAGTGAATTTAGGGGCAGGCAGCTGGCGGATCGTGGAGAGATGTCGGTGAATTGAGACAAAAATATAATCGTGCAGAAAGTAATCAAACTTGCATAATGCACCTTTAATTTTGGAGGGAGTTTGAGGGCCTGAGATATGCATTTGCAAAGCAAACAGGCCCATAAGTTTCATTTTGTCATCAGAAAAGTTGCTGAACTCTTGGCTTAAACTACTTCACTGTAAAAAAAAAAAAAAAAAAGTTGTCTCAACTGAAAAAAGTAAGTATCCAGGATGCCCCAAAATTTCAAGTTAACCGAATTTAAGATTAGTTGAACATTACCTCAACTTGTCATCTCAAGTTCAATGAGCTTAAAATTTTAAGGCAGCCTGGACACTAACTTTTTTCAGTTGAGACACCTTTATTTTTTTACAGTGTTTTCTTTACTCAGAGTGTTTAGTTTACCAACCAATCAAAAAACACCAATCATACTAAATTTTTCAAAGTTTTATGTGACTGTAACTAATTAAGATAGAGCCCTGAGACTTGGTATGCAAACTGTGGGTCATCTTTCTGAAGACCAAAAAAATTATTGAAGTCACGATGGTTGTATTAAATGTTTCAATAACCATGGAAGTTGGCTTCAGAAAGATAAGTGCGTATTTTGGGTCATTATAGTGGGTATATATCTCAAAAGGGACACAAGTGATCAATGTCATTTTTTTAATGCTTGAAGGCATGGGTCTTGGGTCTAACATATTAAAAAACCGGAGATGGAAACCTCTTTCTTCAGACTGTACAGCATGCCAATCATATTAGCTGTCTGACTTAATTTTCAGGGCACCTTAGCCATGGTGTAAGTGAAAAGATGAATGTGACACATACACTTGTTCACCTCAGCCAAGCATTTTCGCCAGCATTAGTTAGTCTGTCTGTCTGTCTGTCTGCAGGCTCTCTCAAAAACCGCCATGTAGATTTTAAACAAACTTTGCAAGATGTTAGCATTGCACAAGAGGAACAAGTGATTAAATTTTGGCATATCTAGGCCAAAGTACAGCCGAGATATAGGCCAAAGTTCAAATCCAGCAATGTTGGCAGAGATTTCAAGTCTTTCCAATGGGCGTGCTTTTGGGTTTTGCTGCCACCTGGGGGTGGAATGCAACAACACCCTACATCAACCAATGAAAATAACTGATGCAGAGTTGCCTTAGCATGGCGGAGGTTCTGCACTCTCTGGTGCTCTTGTTTCATAATGAAATAGGTACATTGGCATCATTATGAGACACGTTGGTCACATGACAAGTATGTTGACGTATAAAGAAACATTAGAATAACTACTGACTGATTGTAAACAGGTTGTGACCAATCATTAATTTTAAGGGATTGTTATGAGTCTCCTCAGTGCCAGTTCACGAGCCGCCACTGCTATCTATATACAGGGCCACAGAGTGGAAAAACCCAAAATTTCAGACAGGATTATCAGAGGTTTCAGTTTACAGTGGGAGGAAAAAGTTTGTACACCCTTTGGAATTTCTTACATTTCTGCCTAAATTGGTCATAAAATATGGTCTGATCTCTCCAACAATCTCAAGAATGAACGAACAGTGTCTGCTTGAGCTAAAAACACTCAAACAATTGCATGTTATAATATTTTTATTGACCATAAGACGGAAATATTCACAGGATAGGGAGGCATAAGTAAGTGCACCCTTGGATTCAGTAGCTGGTTGACCCTCCTCTGGCTGCAATAACTTCAACCAGACGTTTCCTGTAGTTGCAGATAAGACAGGCACAACGCTGGGGAGAAATCTTGCACCATTCCTCTGCAAAACTGTTGCAATTCAGCAAGATTCCTGGGATGCCTGGAATGGATGGCTTTCTTGAGGTCATGCCACAGCATCTCAATTGGGTTTAGATCGGGGCTTTGACTGGGCTATTCCAGAACGTGTATTTTGTTCTTCTGAAACCATTCTAATGTCAACCTGCTTCTGTGTTTGGGGTCGTTGTCCTGTTGCAGGACCCATCCTCTTTTGAGTTTCAACTGTTTGACAGATTGCCTAAGGTTTTTCTGCAAAATATCTTGAGAATTCATTTTCCCATTGACTATAGCCAGTTGTCCAGGCCCGGAGGCAGAAAAGCACCCCCACACCATGATGCTACCACCGCCATACTTAACGGTGGGGATGAGGTTTCGGTGATGGTGTGCTGTTCCATTTTTCCTCCACACATGATGTTGTGTTTTCCCCCCAAACAATTCCACTTTGGTTTCATCAGTCCACATTATGTTTTGCCATTAGCGCTGAGAAGCATCCAAATGCTTTTTTGCGAACTCCAAACATGCAGAAATTTTCTTTTTGGACAGCAATGGCTTCCTCCGTGCCCTTCTCCCATGCATCCCATTCTTGTTCAGTGTCTTTCTTATAGTAGACGTGTCAACAGAGATGTTTGCATGTTTCAGTGATTTCTGCAAGTCTTCAGCGGACACTCTTGGATTCTTTTTTACCTCAGTGATGATGACTCGCTGTGCCTTTGGAGTAATCTTAGGGCGGCCACTCCTTGGCAGAGTAGCAACCGTTCCAAACTATCTCCATTTACACACAATTTTTCTAACTGTAGACACATGAACATCAGGTGTCTTAGAGACGGTTTTGTAACCCTTTTTAGCTTTATACAAATCAACTATTTTGTGTCTTAGGTCTTCAGACAGCTCCTTTGTGCGAGGCATGATGCACAGAACATGTCTCTCATCAATACACAACTCTTAAATGGTTTTCCAGTGGGGTGGGTAGCTTTACGACACGCCTCAGTTATTGGACTTCAGGTTGGCTCACACCTGAGTCAAATTTTCAAATCATCTAATTAGTCTAATTAGCTCTTGGAGAAGCCTTAGCCAAGAGTGTACTTACTTATTCCTTCCTGCCCTGTCAATGTTTACGTCTTATGGCCAATAAAAATATGATAACATGTAATTATTTGAGTGGTTTTAGTTCAAGCAGACACTGTTCGTTCATTCTTGAGATTGTTGGAGAGATCAGACCATATTTTATGACCAATTTAGGCAGAAATGTAAGAAATTCCAAAGGGTGTACAAACTTTTTCCTCCCACTGTATATGTTGCTTAATAAAGAAGTGGGGAATTCCAAAGCTCCATTTATAACCCCGGAAAGGTCTTATGTATCATAAATCAAATCATTGGAAAATTCTTTTTGCACAGTAATTATGACCATGGTTACACTGCCATCTTTTCAGAAAATATTTTTTTTCCAGCTTCCCTTTATTACACTATAATAAATCTGATAGCAGCACTGGTATATAATGACAGTTCTTTAGTATGTGAAATACTGCACTGGTAAGAGTAGATAATGATGAAACAGTGCTTTGTGAATGATGTAGCAGTGCTCTGTGAATGATACAGCAGTGCTCTGTGAGTGATGCAGCAGTGCTCTGTGAATGATGCAGCAGCGCTTTGTGAGTGATGCAGCAGTGCTCTGTGAATGATACAGCAGTGCTCTGTGAATGATGCAGCAGTGCTCTGTGAATGATGCAGTAGAGCTCTGTGAATGATGCAGCAGTGCTCTGTGAGTGATGCAGCAGTGCTCTGTGAATGATACAGCAGTGCTCTGAGAGTGATGCAGCAGTGCTCTGTGAATGATGCAGCAGTGCTCTGTGAATGATGTAGCAGTGCTCTGTGAATGATGCAGCAGCGCTCTGTGAGTGATGCAGCAGTGCTCTGTGAATGATGCAGCAGCGCTCTGTGAGTGATGCAGCAGTGCTCTGTGAATGATGCAGCAGTGCTCTGAGAGTGATTCAGCAGTGCTCTGTGAATGATGCAGCAGTGCTCTGTGAGTGATGCAGCAGTGCTCTGGGAATGTAACAGTGTGATCATTAACATTTACTGCTGTGCTCCTCAGTCACAAATCATGGTATCAGGCTTACACGAATGCCAAACCACTATTATGATGGGCGTGATGTAAAATCAAAAAGATAAATCTGATAGCAGCACTGGTATATAATGACAGTTCTTTAGTATGTGAAATACTGCACTGGTAAGAGTAGATAATGATGAAACAGTGGTTTGTGAATGATGTAGCAGTGCTCTGTGAATGATGTAGCAGTGCTCTGTGAATGATACAGCAGTGCTCTGTGAGTGATGCAGCAGTGCTCTGTGAATGATGCAGCAGCGCTTTGTGAGTGATGCAGCAGTGCTCTGTGAGTGATGCAGCAGTGCTCTGTGAATGATACAGCAGTGCTCTGTGAATGATGCAGCAGTGCTCTGTGAATGATGCAGTAGTGCTCTGTGAATGATGCAGCAGTGCTCTGTGAGTGATGCAGCAGTGCTCTGTGAGTGATGCAGCAGTGCTCTGTGAATGATGTAGCAGCGCTCTGTGAATGATGTAGCAGCGCTCTGTGAATGATGCAGCAGTGCTCTGTGAATGATGCAGCAGTGCTCTGTGAGTGATGCAGCAGTGCTCTGTGAATGATGCAGCAGTGCTCTGTGAATGATGCAGCAGCGCTCTGTGAGTGATGCAGCAGCGCTCTGTGAATGATGCAGCAGTGCTCTGTGAATGATGTAGCAGCACTGTGGGCTCTGTGAATGATGCAGCAGTGCTCTGTGAGTGATGCAGCAGTGCTCTGTGAATGATGCAGCAGCGCTCTGTGAGTGATGCAGCAGTGCTCTGTGAATGATACAGCAGTGCTCTGTGAATGATGTAGCAGTGCTCTGTGAATGATGTAGCAGCGCTCTGTGAATGATGCAGCAGTGCTCTGTGAATGATGCAGCAGTGCTCTGTGAGTGATGCAGCAGTGCTCTGTGAATGATGCAGCAGCGCTCTGTGAGTGATGCAGCAGCGCTCTGTGAATGATGCAGCAGTGCTCTGTGAATGATGTAGCAGCACTGTGAGCTCTGTGAATGATGCAGCAGTGCTCTGTGAATGATGCAGCAGCGCTCTGTGAGTGATGCAGCAGTGCTGTGTGAATGATGCAGCAGTGCTCTGTGAATGATGCAACAGCGCTCTGTGAGTGATGCAGCAGTGCTCTGTGAATGATACAGCAGTGCTCTGTGAATGATGCAGCAGTGCTCTGTGAGTGATGCAGCAGTGCTCTGTGAGTGATGCAGCAGCGCTCTGTGAATGATGTAGCAGCGCTCTGTGAATGATGCAGCAGTGCTCTGTGAATGATGCAGCAGTGCTCTGTGAGTGATGCAGCAGTGCTCTGTGAATGATGCAGCAGCGCTCTGTGAATGATGCAGCAGTGCTCCGTGAATGATGTAGCAGCACTGTGAGCTCTGTGAATGATGCAGCAGTGCTCTGGAATGATGCAGCAGCGCTCTGTGAGTGATGCAGCAGTGCTCTGTGAATGATGCAGCAGTGCTCTATGAATGATGCAGCAGTGCTCTGTGAATGATGCAACAGCGCTCTGTGAGTGATGCAGCAGTGCTCTGTGAATGATACAGCAGTGCTCTGTGAATGATGCAGCAGTGCTCTGTGAGTGATGCAGCAGTGCTCTGTGAATGATGCAGCAGCGCTCTGTGAATGATGCAGCAGCGCTCTGTGAGTGATGCAGCAGTGCTCTGTGAGTGATGCAGCAGTGCTCTGTGAATGATGCAGCAGTGCTCTGTGAGTGATGCAGCAGTGCTCTGTGAATGATGCAGCAGTGCTCTGTGAATGATGCAGCAGCGCTCTGTGAGTGATGCAGCAGCGCTCTGTGAATGATGCAGCAGTGCTCTGTGAGTGATGCAGCAGTGCTCTGTGAATGATGCAGCAGCGCTCTGTGAGTGATGCAGCAGTGCTCTGTGAGTGATGCAGCAGTGCTCTGTGAATGATGCAGCAGTGCTCTGAGAGTGATGCAGCAGTGCTCTGTGAATGATGCAGCAGTGCTCTGAGAGTGATGCAGCAGTGCTCTGTGAGTGATGCAGCAGTGCTCTGTGAATGAAACAGTGTGATCATTAACATTTACTGCTGTGCTCCTCAGTCACAAATCATGGTATCAGGCTTACACGAATGCCAAACCACTATTATGATGGGCGTGATGTAAAATCAAAAAGAACAGTTTTTTAATATGTTAGACCCAAGACCCATGCCTTTTAGCAGTAAAAATATGACATTGATCACTTGTGTCCCTTTTGAGATATATACCTACTATAATGACCCAAAATATGCACTTCTCATTCCGAAGCCAAATGCAAGGTTTTTTAAAAACCATTGTGACTTTGATATTTCCTGTGGTCTTCAGAAAGTTGACTGACAGTTTGCATACCAAGTCTCAGGGCTCGATCTTAATTGGTTACAGAATAATAAATACATTAAATTTTGAAAAAAATTGTATGATTGGTGTTTTATGCTTTTTCCAGGCCACAGTACAGGTAAACTAAACATACTGAGTAAAGAAAAGTAGCTTAAGCTGAGAGTTCAGCAACTATGCTGATGACAAAATTAAACTTCTGGGTCTGTTTGCTCTGCAAATGCATATCTCAGGCTCTCAAACTTACTCCAAAATTAAGGCAATTTTCTGAAAACCTACCCCCCCAAAAGTTGTTACGTCTCAGGAACTGGCGATAATTGAGCTTAACCATTTCTCCATTTCACACCAGATATATAAATCTTCCACTGTGGGGAATATAATAAAGATTAATTATTTTTGGTGGGGAAGTTCCTAAATTTGATCGAATTCACATGGCATGACCCCATAGTGAGTCGTATGACATTGTGAAACAATCGGAGATGCAAGTTAAATTGAATAATCAGCGACAAGAATCATTAAATGGACACTTGCCCATAGAGAAAGGCTATTAAACACTGCATGGCTAATACTCTCCAGTCAGAGCTGTGTAACCATGGCCACATGTTTATACAGTTTAAGCGCTGCGAATGCAGGACCTGAGTACTGATGTTCGGGGAAGTGCCACCCGTTCGCCTCCCTGAGGCTGTGCTGGGGACTTAGAGGCCTCATTATCTCCTTAAAATCCATTTTTAAAATGTACATTTTCCCTTAAATGGGTTCAAAGTTAGTAAATGCATTTTTTCATATTATTGGACAATATCACACACATGTTCTCTATCTGCTGGTTGCAGCGCTTCACTGAAGCTTCATCACACGTATATTGAGAGGAAATATTCAAATCCCGGACACCATTTTTATGGCCACAGAATGCATCAGACGGAAAATATCAAGATCTTGTACGTCATGTAACATATTTTCCTGTAATTCAGTGGGACATATTTGAAATAACTGACAACTGTGGAATCTTCACTTGAAAGTATAACAGGCCAGATGTTCCACAGGTGTGAATACAGCTGCAGCATCTGACGGACCCACAGGTGTAGGTTGGTGGAAGATAATTATGGAAGCTTGAGTGTTTTGTTGAAGTTGACAGAGTTAACACATCTGTCTCTGTCACCAGATCCTTCTACCAATCCCAGGGCTTCTTACTCACTGCATTTAGGAACTTTGCAATCATCCATCGATTGCAACTGTCAGTTTTCTGGTTCAGAATGAACAGATAAGGAAGCTTGAACTCTTCTCTCGCCTGACAGAAGGTCAGAAAGCTGAATGAGGCCTGTGCCGCCCCATACAGGCCTTCATGCCTAACGTGAAGTCCTTCATATGAGTGAGTGAGAACCAGAGGCTACTATCTAGCATTTGGAGAAAAATAAGTTAGGTGCATGTCGTGCCCTCTGACAATGTTTAAATCAATTATTTACTGTCAAATACAAGCTCTCTTAACCAGAGATATCAATTATCTAGCAATCATCTTAATTTACAGAAAGAAAAAATTTAGAACCTGCTTTTCTCAGAAATTCAGATGTGTGTTAATAGACTAGTTCTGACCCAGTTATATTGTTCTTAAGATACCACCTTTAAACCAGCATTAAGAAAAGTTGATTGCTCACAATGGCCTTTAAAATTAAGTCAAGATCACCAAAGTTGACAGGGGTCTGTGCGTTCCAGGTATAAACCCTGGTACCAAATATGAACTCAATCAGTCCATATTACCCTAGATTTTTTGGTGAAGTGGTTGCAATGTAAAACACCCACATGGACACAACACTAGCGCACAGACAGGCACACACAAACGCACAAACACAGTCACACACGCACGCATACGCACACGCATGCGCACAACACATGCAAACACACACCTGTTTATTTGCAGCTGGCTTATCTGCATATCCATTTCCTCCCTGATCTACCTGAGTGGTGAGAATAGAGACAAGAGTTAAATGTGTGAGAGTATTTTTGGTGTGTTTTTGGTGTGTTTCTGCATGCATTGCAAGTGTAAACAGGGTGGGAAGTAAAGTACAGCGCCCTCCGTAATTATTGGCACCACTGGTTAAGATGTGTCAAAACCCTTAAAATAAATTCAATTTTTATTGCAGAAGCATATTCTCACACTGAAAATTGTAGAAAAATGTAACCTTCAACTCAAGTGAATTTTAGGGGGAAAAAATCCCTGACTAAGAAATAGTTATTTTTCATAAAATGACCTGTTCCAATAATTATTGGCACACCTAACAATTCCTAGGAATTAAATGTAATTGAAGTAGTTCCGTCATTTCTACAGTAGTAGAGTATCTAGGAACATTTAATTAGTAATTCATCACTTCCTGTTTCCCTGGGGTATAAATATGACGTGACACAGAGGCCATTTCTCTTATCCACTCTTCAACATGGGAAAGACAAAGGAACACACCATTCAAGTAAGGTAGATGTGTGTCGACCTTCACAAGTCAGGCAATGGCTACAAGAAAATAGCCACTCGCCTGCACCTGCCCATATCTACTGTCAGAGGAATCATTAAGAAGTTTAACAATGGTAAACAAGCCTGGACGAGGGCGCAAGGTTATTTTGCCACCGCGCACAGTGAGGAGGATGGTAAGAGAAATAAAAAGTTCTCCAAAGCTCACTGTTAAAGAATTGCAACAAATGGTAGCATCTCAGGGTCACAAAGTCTCCAAAACAACCATCAGGCACTATCTACATGCCAACAAGCTGTTTGGGAGGCATGCACAAAAAAAACAGTTTCTCACTCACAATCATAAACGCAAACTTCTGGAGTTCGCTAAGCGGTACTGGGACTTCAACTGGGACCGTGTGCTTTGGTCAGATGAGACCAAGATAGAGGCTTTTTGGCAATTACACATTCTAAGTGGGTCTGGTGGAACACAAAAGATGAGTCTGCAGGAAAGCACCTCATGCCCACTGTGAAGTATGGGGGAGGATCGGTGATGCTGTTGGCCTGTTTCTCTTCCAGAGGCCCTGGGAACCTCGTTAGGGTGCATGGCATCATGAACGCTTTGAAATACCAGGACATTTTAATCAAAATCTGGTGGCCTCTGCCCGAAAGCTGAAGATGGGTCGTCACTGGGTCTTTCAGCAAGATAATGACCTTAAACGTGTGGCCAAATGTACACAGAAATGGTACCCCAGACACAGAATCAAGCTCCTCCCATGGCCATCTCAGTCCCCAGACCTCAACCCCATTGAAAACCTGTGGAGTGAGCTGAAGAGGAGAGTGCAGAGGAGAGGACCCAGGTCGCTGGATGATTTAGAGAGATTGTGCAAAGAGGAATGGTCAAAGATTCCCCTTTCTGTATTCTCTCATCTTGTGAAACATTATAGGAGAAGATTAGGTGCTGTTTTGTTGGCAAAAGGGGGTTGTACAAAGTATTAACATCAGGAGTGCTAATAATTGTGGCACACATGATGTAATGTAAAATAATTATTTCTTAATGTGGGATTTTTTCCCCACTGAATAAATGCACTTGAATTAAAGGTTGGATTTTCCCTCTTTTTTTCATTGTGGTCCTATATTATTTAGAAAAAAATCTGAATTTATTAGAAGCTAAAGAACACATCTTAACCAGGGGTGCCAATAATTATTGAGGGCGCTGTATATGGAGTGTTATACCCAGACAGGTACATCTGAGAGATCCACTATGAGAATTGATCAGATTTTAGTTTGTGGGATCAACAGCTGAGGCGGAACTGGTTGATCTGTGGATTGACTGAGATCTGAACAGGTTTGAACTCAGGGAAATAGTATGATAACTGAACAGGCAAACCTGAAGGGAGAGAGACTACCAACAGAACATGAGTTACCTCGCTGCTGTTATCATCAGCGAAACTGTCACTGCTTTTGGAGAGATCACTGCTCACAGGCTGAGAGAGAGAGACATATTAGACATAAATGCACAAATATGAGCACCAGCTCTGCAGGCTGTGTGTGAATCTAATGAAGAGTGTGAGTTTGTACCTGTGCTGTAGATCTGAAAGGATTTACTTTCTGCATCACTCCTCTGAACCCACCAATGCTCTGGAAGAGGGTATTAATACTGTCACACAGTCAGATTACTATCACACATTATAACTAGAAATGAGTATTATTACAGCCACAGTCAGATTACTATCACATATTATAACTGGAAGAGAGTATCAATACTGTCACACAGATCAGTATCACACATAACTAGAGGAGAGCATTAATTCTGTCACTCAGATCAGTATCCCACATAACTAGAAAATAATATTAATACTGTCCCACAAATCAGAATCACACAACTAGAAGAGAGTATTAATACTGTCACACAGTCAGATTACTATCACAGTAACACACATTATAACTAGAAAAAGGTATTACTACTGTCACAGTCAGATTACTATCACATATTATAACTGGAAGAGAAAATTAACGCTGTAACAGAAATCAGAATCACACAACTAGGAGAGTATTAATTCTGTCAAACAGATCAGAATCAGACATAACTAGAAAAGAATATTGATAATGTCACACAAATCAGAATCACACAACTGGAAGAGAATTAATACTGTCACTCACATCAGTATCACATAACTAGAAGAGAGTATTAATACTATTAATAATAGTCAGATTACTATCACAGTAACACACATTATAACTAGAAAGGAGTATTACTACTGTCACAGTCAGATTACTATCACATATTATAACTGGAAGAGAGAATTAACGCTGTAACAGAAATCAGAATCACACAACTAGGAGAGTATTAATTCTGTCAAACAAATCAGAATCAGACATAACTAAAAAAGAATATTAATACTGTCACACAAATCAGAATCACACAACTAGAAGAGAGTATTAACCCCTTTGTGCATACGCCAAATTTGGCTATTTATGGGTTACCCACTTTAATGCTGTATAATTCAAGATTTAAGCTTCATAAAGAGGAAAAATGTGGCTCAATTCAGAAAAGACACTTACAGCATTTAGAATTACATTGTATTTCAGTTTATTTTCATGATTTTGGTGGAGAAAATGAGCTGCAAACATAAAAAATCTTCATGAGAATTTACTATTGAAATTGCAAAAAAAAATAATTCTGAGGATTGAAAGACAGCTGGGGCTAAAAACTTTACATTTCTGGTATCACAAACTCCTTGAGCACAATTAGAATTCATCGTCAACATTACATTCTAGAACCTACATGCTATTAGCCAAATTATACAGCTGCCCAAGTGTCTCCCCAAAGTCTCAAAATTATGTACTGTCAAATCATTAAAAAAATCATGTATTTAACACAAATAAAGTTTTAAGGCATGAAATTTAATATGAACAAATGATTTTCTGGTTGAGTTTAGTATGAATTTATCAATATCAGTGCAGTTGAATATCAGTGGTCACCAGTAACCTCTCCAAAGACAAAACATGCCTTTTCTCCATAATAAAGTTTAGAGTTTTGGCCATTTTTCTTTAAAGCCAGCACAAACACGCATTAAATAAACTGCTTATTAAACGGTCAGAACATTCACCCTGTAATGGAAGCTACCAGTCCCCTCTTCTAAGCTCACGAACCCATTTCAACACTTATAAGGAACAAGTACAACTCACTAACTCAGTAATATCTGAATTCTGAAATATACCTTATTTTAACAGAACAGACACTCCACTTTCAGGGAATATCAAATCCATTGCCTCTCCCGATTAAAAAGAAACGTGCAATGAACGTACCAGGGGGTCCATCCAAATGCACGGGCAGTTCGGGTTTTAACCAGGAAAAAAACCTCAAATTTGACTTTGTCCAGTATGTATACATTCCAAAACGAAACAAAAAAATAAAAAAAACTAGCAGCCTGACCTTTTTCATGAATCCCTCCCCCAGAGACCGATCCAGTAGCAAGAACCTTCCGGTCCTGTTTCATTGGAAATAATTCCAACTGACCATATCCTTACCTCATTTAAATCCTGTAAATGTAACTGGACACCTCAAGGCCGGTTTTGCGAACCTGTTTTATATAAATCGCGTCTATTTTAGCCGCGTAATGTGCATAATGCAGACAGGATACAACCGAGCCTGCTGATACACATAGGTTTGTATGCTCTGTGTTTGTCCAATCAAATGTGTTTCACTTACTCTAAAATGTTTAAACACTCGCGAATTGGATAAGAAACGAGCCAATCAATACATTGTTACCAGGGAAACTTCACAGGGGCATGAAGTGTAACTCTACAATTACGCAGAGGACCCTGAGTGTATGGTTGAGCGATTGGCTATCAACGCCAGTACTTGGGTGGATATAAGGAAGCGCTGGATTGGTCAATGAATCTACGCGTAAATCCACGGTAGTAAACAACGATTTTTTTTGTATGTGACAACTGTAATTGACAGTAGAATGTGAGAGAATCAATACCATGTCGATTTTTTTGCCTCAGAAAACAGATTTTTCTGAATCACTAATTGGAATACTGTTGGCTCACTGTGGCTAAACTGGTTGCTACAAAGGATAACGATTTTTTCTGTGTCAAGATATCGTTTTTTTAAACTGCTGGATCGATACTATGGGCAAGGATACTGACCAGTTTGCACATCAGGCTTAGCTGAGGAGTTTAATTCATGCAGCTCTCGAAAAACAGGGAGCGGAGTGAACTTCCCCATATTCAGAACCACGTTCGAGGTCTGCTTGCTTGTGAACATTCAATAACTGATCCAGGGGTGCTATCTAGTGAGAGTACAGTAACAACGTGCTTAAATTTGCAGATCTATAGACGCAGGCGTCTACATCTGCAGAAAGGGATTAATACTGTCACACAGATCAGTATCATACATAACTAGAAGAGAGTATTAATACTGTCACACAGTCAGATTACAATCAGACTAACACACATATAACTGGAAGAGTGTATTAATACTGTCACACAGATTAGTATCACACATAACTAGAAAAGAGTATTAAAACTGTCACAGAGATCAGTATCACGGGTAACTAAGAGAATATTAATTCTGTCACACAGACTAGTATCACACATAACTAGAAAAGAATATTAATACTGTCACACAAATCAAAATCACAACTATAAGAGAGTATTAATACTGTCAGACAAATCAGAATCACACAACTAGAAGAGTATTAATAGTGTCACACAGTCCGATTACTATCACAGTAACACACATTATAACTAGAAAGGAGTATTAATACTGTCACAGTCAGATTACTATCACATATTATACTTGGAAGAGAGTATTAATACTGTCACACAGATCAGTATCACAACTAGAAAAGAATATTAATACTGTCACACAACTAGAAGAGAGTATTAATACTGTCAAACAAATCAGAATCACACAACTAGAAGATAGTATTAATACTGTCACACACATCGGTATCACATAACTATAAGAGAGTATTAATACTGTCACACAGTCAGATTACTATCACAGTAACACACATAATAACTAGAAAGGAGTATTATTACTGTCACAGTCAGATTATTATCACATATTACAACTGGAAGAGAGTATTAATACTGTCACACAGATCAGTATCACAACTAGAAAAGGATATCAACACTGTCACACAGATCAGCATCACACATAACTAGAAGAGAGTATTAATACTGTCACAAAGTCAGATTACTCTCAGACTAACACACATTATAACTAGAAAGGAGTATTATTAGTGTCACAGTCAGATTACTGACATATATTATAACTGGAAGACTGTATTAATTCTGTCACACAGATCAGTATCACACATAACTAGAAAAGAGTATTAATACTGTCACAGAGATCAGTATCACACGTAACTAGGAGAGTATTAATTCTGTCACACAGATCAGTATCATACATAACTAGAAAAGAATATTAATACTGTCACACAGATCAGCATCACACATAACTAGAAGAGAGTATTAATTCTGTCACACAGATCAGTATTACTTATAACTAGAAAAGAGTATTTATACCATCACACAGATCAGTATCACAGGTTATCTGCAATTACGTGGAAAAAAAAAAAATGAATCCGACCTGATCCATTAATACGGTGCCTGCGGTCCCGTTTCAAAATCAAATGCAAAATCCCTCATTTCAGGTAGAAATGGGTTTATTAATTACAGTTTGGCAGTAAAACCAGCACTTTTAGAAAAAGCAGTGATTGACACCATCTGTAATCAATCTGATTTTCTTCCATATATTCAATTCAACCTTCAATCATAAGATAAACAGAAACAAATTCTCCTGACTCCTGTTGTATATTACTTAAGGGGTTACGGTACCTGATGAAATAGAAACTAAACTAATATTTTTCTCGCTATTTTTCTCACTCATTTTAATTCCTCTTAGTCGTTCCCCGGCAGCAAAAATATTTATGCATTTATTTTTACCGGAGACCCTGAAGTAAAACTTTTTTTTTTCTTGTTTTATGCACCTGAATATGATTAAAATAATTTTGAGCTATACTTTTATTGCATTTTTGAAGATCGCGGAGATCAGGGTTCCATGGGCTACTTTAAACAATGGTTTGCTCACGCACCTTCACTTTAGGCAGGAGCAGCCCTCAGTCTGATGCAGTTAAGAGTTATTATTATTATTATTATTATTATTATTGCGGGCAGTAAAGTCCGCCCTTAAAATAGCTATCCGCCACGGTGCAAGTTTCCCAGGCTTTTAAAGGGAATGGGAGATGACACTGATTGGTTTATTCTACGTTTCACCCAAAACATGCCTATGATTAATTAAGAGATTAATTTTGCACCGAGCGCCTCACTATGCTCCCAGATATCCCGCCGTTTAAATAGCAGAAATGGATTTGGACACGCCCTAAATGCACTTGCGCCACACGTTTCAGATCGAGCGTTAAGATTGTTGTGTATGAGTATTTTGCGTACAGCACTGTATATCATTTGTAAATGGAGATTTGTTAGACACTATTTAACTACCCATTATGGCTGGTCGATTTGTTTATTTTGGTTATCATTTGTCACCCTCTGGTGGTATGACTATAGTAAAACATGATCTGGTGCAATACCACTTCTTTGTGAAGAAATAGACTAGTGCTTTCTAGAAGCTTCTGGCATCTTCCTGCCTGGAGGGGATGGGATTACCCAGGAATCCTGTAGATCTTTCCAGAATGTTGCTAGTCTATATAAATGCTGTGATATTGGTCAGTAAGCAGAGTTTTTGTTTTGGCAACAGAGTTACAAAGTGGCATTAGAGTGTTATAAGATTACAGTGTATTTTCTGTTGAAGTTTTTTTTTCTAATCAGTGAAGAATAAAAGTTGTTTAAGTTGTCATTGCTGGTTTTCTTTGTTGTGATTTTTAAATCATAACAAGATCGTTAAAATAGGGCCCAAAATCTTTCTGCAGGTCTGTCATTAGAGTAAAAATCTGGAATAACTTAGATGCACAGTTTAGTTAATACCAACTCATTATCTATTAAAAAATAACCTTGAAAGATAAATATTAGTTTATCAACCCCATTTAATAAAACTTGTGTACGATCCAATATATATCTAATGAATATGTTTTTAGCTCCCGCCGCTTGCGGTGCGGGAGCTATGGTATTGGGCTCCGTCTGTGTGCGTGTGCCCGTCCGTCAACACATTTTGCAGTATCTCATCAACTATTTCAGTGACAGGCTCCAAATTTTTATTGGACATGCATCTCACAAAGTCCTACAAATGACATGCCTAAAGGTGACCTTGACCTATTTTTCCAAAGTCACTGGCCCAAACATATCACCAGAAACTTCAACATTTTGCTTTATCTCATCAACTATTTCAGTTAAAGGCTCCTAATTTTTACTGGACATACATCTCATCATGGCCTACAAATGATGAGCCTAAAGGTGACCTTTGACAAAATCCATGGGAATTTTCCAAAACAGGCTTGATTTAGGCTAGATACAATTGAGTATTTGAAGTAATAGATTGACTGTAATTGTATAAGGACACTGGGAGCAGAGTTGGGCTTAATGGACTGTTCTCGCCACATGTCATGTTATTCATGGCTGATCTGGCTGATGTGCCGTACTGTTATTTGTGGTAAATCGACTTACACAATTAAGATACATGATACAGTCACGGGTGAGTTCAGTCCCATTTCTGATAGAAAGTGACAATATCCCTCTGCATGGGTTAAACATCCATCATGTTGTGATTCTGGATTTGTCATGTTCATGTATCAAGTTTCTGCCTGGCCTTGTACCATGTTCTGACTGACCTCTGTGTTTTTGATTCGTTGCTCATGTCTGACCATTCTTAGGATCATGTATTGTGTTTTGGTATAAGAATTCTTGTTTTATTATTTTCCATGTTTTAGTTTCATTCACAGTTTTATTCCATGCCATGTTTTGAGTTGCCATGCATTGCACTTCGTCTCCCCCGTCTTGTCTTGAGTGTTGTCTTTGCTCACAGTCCTTAGTATAGCGTGCCACTCCTTCGGGTGATTTATTGGTTTCTGGGTTTCAATCTTCCTTCATTATCTTGTGTTCTATCTTCCTCTTGCTTTTGCTATGTTACTAACACATACTAACAGTTTGTTGTTTTGGATAATTACTAACCAACACTAACATTGTATATTTGACTTACTTACTAACGAGCACCCGGGATTGTATAGCTGCACTTACTATTTGACTAACGATCTCTCAGCAGTCGCTCTATTCTAGTCTCCGCCTCTTGTCTCTCCCTAATCATCTCTGCTGCGTTTCTGTGGGTCTCCACAACTGCTTTGTGCTGTTTTTTCTCACTCATTATCTATGCACTTTAGTACTCCTTGACTGGAGCTGTTATCTGTCTATAGGTTTGTCCTGTGATCCTTGTCTGCGTTTTGGCTCCGGCTAATTTCATGTAATTAGTTTCCTCCCAATGTGTTTCTCCCTTGTTGTCAGCCCCATTGATTGCACCTGTGTTCCATTGTCATGTGACCTACCGGAAATGTATATTAGATGTCTGTTTGTAGCACTTCCTTGTCAGATCGTTCTCCATTGCTTACCTGTGCCACCCTTCTCTCGCCTTGTATCATTGTGATCATTTTTCTGACTGGACCGTCCTAGACCACGAGCTTTGCCTTCTCCCTGTACTTTGCCGCTTTCTTGTGCATTGACCCATTTTTGTCTGACTTCGATTTTTGTGATTGGTGCCCTGTTTACAACTCTGGATTACGCCCTTTGGATTCTGACTTTGGATTGCGGAAATTGTACTGTTGCCAGCTCTGTTGGGGGGTTTCCCCCTTCAGAAATAAAGCCTCCTTTTTGCATTTTACTGGTTGTCGCCATTGGCTCATTTCGTAAAACACACATCACCCTTGACAGTATTAACATTTTTATCCTTTGCTCAGCAGGATTGAATGGTAAAACCATGAAGTCATTTTCTAGTGTTTTCTGAGAGGCCAAATTACTTCTCCGACATGGCCACTGCATTTTCAAATGAATGACATGGAGTTGTAATTAAAACCCCATTTCAAGCATAACATCACAAGTCTGCATCACACCCCTCTGCCTGAGTATAGCTGTAGCTCTTTAAAGCCCCAATTCTGAAATATTTAAGATAAAGTGTAAATTGTGAATAAAATCAAAACGCAACGACTTTCAAATCACGCCAGCCAGGATTTTATTCTCAATAGAGATAACATAGCAAATGTTGAAACTGAGAATTTTACTATTTCATCCACAAAATGAACGCGTTTCAAATTTGATGGCTGCTGCAGGTCTCAAAAAAGTTGGGACAAGGGCCTGTTTACCATGGTGTAGCATCCCCTCTTTTTAACACTGAGAGGAGGCGTCTGGACATTGAGGAGACAAGTTTCTTGAGTTTAGCCATTGGAATTTGATCCCACTCTTGTTTAATACAGGCTTCCAGCTGCTGGAGAGTTTTGGGTCTCCTTTGACTGACTTTTCGTTTAATTATGCAGCAAATGTTTTCAATGGGTGAAAGATCAGGACTGCAGGCAGGCCAGTTCAGCACACGGACTCTTCTACGACGAAGCCATGCTGTTGTAATAGCTGCAGTATGTGGCTTTGCATTGTCCTGCTGAAATACACAAGGCCTTCCCTGGAATAGATGTCATCTGGAGGGGAGCATGTATTGCTCTAAACCCTTTATATACCTTTCAGCATTCATGGTGCTTTTTAAAACATGCAAGTGTCCCACACCATATGCACTAATGCATCCCCATACCGTCAGAGATGCTGGCTTTCGAACTGAACACTGATAACAGGAGGGGAGATCTTTCTCCTCTTTAGCCCGGAGGACACAATGCCCATGATTTCCAACAAGGATGTCAAATTTTGACTCGTCTGACCACAGGACCCTTTGCCACGTTGCTACAGTCCATTTTAAATGAGCCTTGGCCCACAGAACACGGTGGCGCTTCTGGATCATGCTCAACAATGGCTCCCTTTTTGCATGATGGAGTTTTAGGTGGCATCTGCGGATGGCACGGTGGACTGCGTTTATAGAAAGTGGTTTCTTGAAGTATTCCTGGACCCATATAGTAATATCAATGACAGAATCATGCCGGTGAGTGATGCAGTGGTGTCCAAGGGCCCGAAGATCACGGGCATCCAGTTAAGGTCTTCGGCCTTGTCCCTTAAGCACAGAGATTTTTCCAGTTTCTCTGAATCTTTTGATAATGTTATGCACTGTCAATTATGAGACCTTCAAAGCCTTTGCAATTTGACGTTAAGGAACAAGGTCATCAGCGAAAGTGGAGAACACGCGATCACTGAACTTTGCTGCGAAGCTACGCAGACTGACTGCATCCGAGGACGTCAGCCACGGGAATTCCCAGCCAGTGACTTCACCGACTCCGACTGGAATCTCAACCAACTCAGCGGGCCCAGAACTGGGCCCATGCCGGTACGTGTCTTTCTAAACTGAGCTGACCTTGATACAATCGGCACAAGTCTACTATCGCTGCGGACTCCTGATGTGGAGTCCTGGCGCGTAAGTCTCGTTCTGTGCCCCTGCTGTATATTATACACCACACCTTACTACTTAAAAGATTAACGTAAATACAAACACCACATTTGCTGCCATAGCTGTTTTCTGTCTCCCCAGCCTCATCTGACTTTGTCATGCCTCCACTCACCTCGTCATCCGGCTGTAACGGCTGTCTCCGTCTCACTCAAAAAATTTCCGAGCTAGAAGGGAGGATATCCATTCTCTATCAAATCAGAGACGAAGAACGGATCCTGGACTCCTTGGCCACTGTAGGCCCTACTTCACCCTCCACAACAATCGGAGAACTAGACTCGTCTGTTCCTTGCCTCGACGCCACTGCTGCCCAGACTGCTGACCACTGGACCAGACTGGGTGCTCAGCCCAAGGTCCCAACCAGTTCCACTTCGAGTCAAAAGGAGTCATGGACTGCTGCCCGGAAGGGTAAACACGGAGGGAACTCCCATCATCAGCCCACTCCACCTCAGGCCCTCCAGCTGACCAACAAATTCTCTGTTTTGGACGAGCAGGACTTCCCCTCACTCGCCGGTTGTCCTCCCTCCTCTTCAGAGCCCGAGGGCCCCTCACCGCCGCACACTCCTCCCAATGCTGTGCCCAAACGGTCGCCTCCGGGTCATCGCTCGTGCCATCTCCCCCGCTCTTCTCGTCCAGGCTGGGTCCAGTTTACTCCTCGCCCTGGATGCAGCTCTCCACCAAGCAGACCCTCGGCCGAAGGTAATACCGCGCCGGTGCTACAACAATCCCCGGCAGTGACAATTAATGCACGACCGGTGACCGCGGCGCACTCCGCGGACACTGAACGCACTCTGCTCTGTCCTGATGGATCCCAGCCTTCACGTCTTCGACCGCTTTTCCCCCCTTCAACACTTATCATCGGCGATTCCATAACTCGGAATCTGCGCTTCTTTAATGCAGTCACACACTGTTTTCCCGGTGCCACCGTTTCTGAAATCCAGAATAAGCTCCAGAGTTTACTGCCATCTCTCCCGTCCTCCATCACCAGAATAATAATCCATGTTTTCTTTTGTTCTTTTCAACAGTCAGAGATGACTAAATCAGATTTTAACAGTCTTTTCAAATTTCTACAACACTGCGGAAAATTCGTTTTTATTTCCGGTCCTATTCCCACAGTTGGCCGCAGTACTGGTTGCTTCAGTAGACTCCTTAGTCTCCACACCTGGCTGCAGCACACATGTAGAACTCACCATGTGGTTTTTATCGACAATTTTAACCTCTTCTGGAATCGTTATACACTTTTCAGCAGAGACGGCGTCCACCCAAACAAATTAGGCTCACATATGCTCGCTGCTAACATTCAATATGCTGTACAATCAACTCCACGTAAGTGACTATCTAGACCTGACTCACATTCTCCAAATTCTTCCTCTCCTCCCAAGTACACACCTGTTCCCAGCGTCAGCTCCCCCTTGTGTCCAAAATTGGCATCCTCTCTCTCACCGTTTTACTGTCCCATTCAGACTGTTGGTCAAAGGCTCCTCGGTACATATTGCACGTTAAATCAGGTTATCCCTACACTCTCCCGTCCAAGATTGACTAAAATAAATAGAGGTCGAGTACACTTGGGAGTTAATCAGTCTAATCTTCGGCCTATTCCTAAACAACCTCAGACTCTCTCAGTGAACACGCCCTCTTCTACTAATATAAAACTAGCTCTTCTGAATGTCAGATCACTCTCAAACAAGTCCTTTTTAATCAATGAGCTCATTTGTACACAAAAACATCTGACTGAAACATGGTTGGATGAAGGAAAAAGCGTAGCCACTCTAATTGAATCTGCCCCCCCTAATTTTAATTTTATGTGTGCCTCCCGCACAAACAGAAAAGGTGGTGGAATTGCGAACATATTTAAAGCCCTCTTTCATTTTAAACAGCTGTTTTTTGATAACCATGCATCCTTTGAATATTTATGTGCCCTTATCAGGGATTCTCCAAACATCCTACTACTAACTGTCTACAGACCCCCTAAACACTCAGCGAAGGTCTTTTTGGAGGAGTTTGCTGAACTATTGTCAGTCATTTGCTTGGACTTTGACCACATTATTATATCTGGAGATTTTAATCTACACGTGGATGACCCCAGCAATACCTATGGCAAGGAATTTCTCGCACTAATCGATGCACTCAACTGAACACAATATGTACATGGCCAACACACTCCCGTGGTCATACCCTTGACCTTGTTATTGCAAAAGGACTTAACATCTCCACCAATGTAATAGACTTGGCCCTGTCTGATCATTTTTGTGTTTTTATTGATGTCTGTATGTCTCCTTATATCCATAACAGGCCTTTGACTTTTAGTAAGAGAGTCATAACTGATAACACTGCAGTTCTTTCTGAGCTGCTCTATCACAAACTTCTTGTCAATTATCAGACTCTGTTAATGAGCTAGTAAGCAATTTTAATTCAAAAATGATGCAAATTATGGATAGCATTGCTCCATTGAAACTTAAAAAAGTCACTCATAAACCAAAAGCTCCTTGGAAAAACTATCCAACAGTTAAACAGTTAAAGAGAGAGTGCAGGAAAACTGAAAGGAAATGGCGAAAATCCAAGCTTCATATTCACCATCAAATCCATAAACAGACTCTTTCCCTGTACAGTTTAGATATCTGCAAAGGAAGGCAGCTTTACTTCTCCAACACCATCAACAGAAATTTGAATAATGCCCGAGTGCTATTTTCCACTGTTGAGAAATTAACAAACCCCATGCCACAACTACCACCTGAGCTTCACTCTGTCAGTAGTTGCAATGAATTTGCATCCTTTTTCAAAGAAAAAATCAATAAAATAAGACTGCATATATCTCAGTCCCAGCTAACTATACAGCCTGAATTACCCAGCAAAGTGAGAGGAGTCCCAAACGTGTTGTCAGAATTTAGCCTGATTGACTTTGACATCCTAGATAAAACTGTACAAAAGCTCAGTTCCTCTACATCAGGGCTAGACACCTTGCCCACCAACTTTTTTAAATCCATCTTTCACCTTATAAAAGGTGATGTACTTCAGATCATCAACACTTCATTACAGACTGGTCTTTTCCCTCAGTCATTAAAAATGGCAGCTGTGAAGCCCCTGCTCAAAAGGAATAACCTAGATGCTTCAGTTCTAAACAATTACAGACCCATATCTAAACTGCCTTTTATTGGAAAAATCATTGAAAACATAGTTTTTAACCAACTAACTACTTTCCTGACTGAAAATGGTTGTTTTGATGACTATCAGTCGGGCTTCCGAGAAAGTTACAGCACTGAAACTGCCTTAATTAAGGTTATTAATGATATCCGCCTTAATACAGATGCAGGCAAAACATCAGTCTTGGTGCTGCTGGACCTCAGACACAATCGACCACAATATTTTACTACACCGACTTGAACACTGGGTTGGCCTCTCCGGTATGGTCATCAAATGGTTAAGGTCCTATCTGCAGCAGAGAAGCTTTTTTGTCACTATTGGCAACTGTACCTAAGCACCAGTAACCCTGACCTGTGGAGTCCCCCAGGGATCAATACTAGGACCCCTATTATTCAACCTTTACATGCTACCCCTGGGACAAATTATGAAGAATTACTCAATCACTTATTGTTGTTAAAAACCTTGATGTCACCCTTGATTCAGACTCTCTCTGCACTGTCACATTAACAACATCATAAAAGTGGCTTTCTTTCATCTTAGAAATATATCTAAGCTGAGAAAAATGCTGTCTCTTCAGGACGCCGAAAAAATGGTTCATGCATTTGTTTCCTCTCGGCTGGATTACTGTAACGTTTTACTGTCTGGCTGCACCAGTTCTATCCTGAATCGCCTTCAATTAGTGCAGAATGCTGCTGCTAGGGTTCTGACCAGGACGAAGAAATATGACCACATTAGCCCAGTACTCAAAAATCTTCACTGGCTGCCTGTCAAATTTAGAATTGAATATAAAATTCTACTGCTTACCTACAAAGCCTTAAATGATTTGGCCCCAGAATATCTTAGTGCACTTCTCATTCCTTACTCCCCTCCAAGATTACTTCGTTCAGAAGGTGCTGGATATTTGAAAATTCCAACTATATCTAGAGTTACATCTGGAGGGAGCGCATTCTCCTACAAAGCCCCAATCTGTGGAACAATCTCCCAACAGACATTCGGGCCTCAGACACAGTCTCTGTGTTCAAGAGTAGGCTAAAAACTTACCTTTTTAGTCAAGCCTATGATTAGATCATGATTAGATCATTATGTATAAAACATTACTTGGCTCTGATGGGACTGACTAAAACCTAGTTGATGGGTTCATAAGATATTGGAAGCCTGAGTTAAGTAAATCCATGTGGAACCGGTGGCACTGAGAATGCATTAACGGTGCCAGTGGGGCTTGTTACAGCCTTAGTCACCGGGGAGGTCCATATGGTACTGGTGTAGTGTTACGCAAATCCATGTGGAACCGGTGGCACTGAGATAGCACTTACACGGCACCGGTGGGGCTTGCTACGGCCTTAGTCACCGGGTAGGTCCACATGGTGTTGGTGGTATCTGATTGAAAAATTACGCAGCCTTGGTCGGATGGAATTCAGGGCCTCTGCGCTGCATTAAGTGGATGAAGGTTACTAGCTTTTGGTCGTTAAAATTGCTTAAATCAATGTGGAACCGGTGGCACTGAGATTGCACTTACACGGCACCAGTGGGGCTTGCTATAGCCTTAGTCACCGGGGAGGTCCATATGGTACTATTGTTTAGAAAATGAAAAGTGATCTAACAGCCTGGAATAAGTGTTGGGCCTCTGTGCTGCAGGAAGTGGATGGAGGGGTGTTGACTGTTTCCTGACCAGTCTCCTTATAACTTCTCACTTGGCACATGACAGAGGACGGTACATTTATTATCATGCAGTAGTTATCCAGTGCCTCACACCCCTTTCTTCTGTGTCTCTTTCCGAGGATCTTTCCCTCCACTTCCCTGAGTCCTGGACCGTATGAGCCCTGTCCCTCACCATGAGCGCTGGCTGCTGCTGTCCTGCTGTCCTGATCCGATCCGGTTTGGCCCTGGTCCAGTCCTGCACCATCCTAGACTTGCCACTTTCTGAAGCTACCATTGCCACTTTAGATGGACTTAAATGGAACTCCGCTGTCGTTCACTCCATTTTACTTTTTTGTTCTTAATTAGCTAGCCCGCGAAGGATGGGCTCCCCCACTATGGCCAGGTTCCTCCTGAGATTTCTTCCCACTGGGGAGTTTTCTCTCACCACTGTTGGAGGATTTTTCTCCCTACTGGGAGTTTTTTGCCTCATTTGCTGTAGTGGGGAATAGGCTGGGCAGTGGGCACTGCCTTTTTATTTCTTTAAACTCTCACTGTAAAGCGTCTTTGTGACAGTCTCTGTGAAAAGCGCTATACAAAATAAATTGAATTGAATTGAATTGAATCACAGTTACGCAGACGACACTCAGGTTTATTTAGCCATGCCACCAGATGATCTTACCCCTGTTAAATCTCTCTGTCAGTGCCTTGACCAAATTAATAAGTGGATGACTCTTAACTTCCTCAATTGAATGCAGACAAGACAGAAGTTATTCTATTTGGTCGGAAAGAACAAAGGCTTAAGGTTGCTAACCTTCTTGAAACCAAGGGGCTAAAAGCTAAAGTTTCTGTCAGAAACCTTGGTGTGATCATTGACAGTGATCTGAATTTTAACAGCCACATTAAAGCAGTAACAAAATCAGCATTTTATCACCTCAAGAACATCTCTAAATTACGTGATCTTATGCTACAGAATGATCTTGAAAAGCTCATTCATGCTTTTATTTCTAACAGGCTTCGTTACTGCAATGGCCTATTTACAGGGCTTCCTAAGATCACCATTAAAAAGCTCCAGGTGATTCAGAATGCAGCTCCCAGGGTTCTCACTAAAACAAAAAGAACAGAACACATTTCCCCGATCCTGCAGTCCTTGCACTGGCTCCCTGTGAATTACAGAATTGATTTCAAAACCTTGCTACTTGCTTTTAAATCCTTAAATGGCATGGGACCAAACTATTTAAGAGACATGTTCCAACGCTACATCCCTGCAAGGACGCTTAGGTCTCTGCAACATTATACTTTAACTAAGCCCCTCACTCGGACAAAGACTGGTGAAGCCGCTTTTAGCTACTATGCAGCCAATCTCTGGAACCAGCTCCCAGAAAGCATGAAGAATGCCTCCTCAGTTGCCATTTTTAAATCTAAATTAAAAACTAAACTGTTCACTGATGCCTTTCCCTAATTTGTTTTATCTACTGTTTCTTAATTCTCATTTTTTTAGCTGCCCTACTTTATTTTTTAACTATTTTACATTTGCTTCACTTGTTCTATGCAGTGTGCCCTGTTTTATTTTATTTTAATTTTTTTCTTTCTACATTTTACATTTGTTCATATGTATGTGTGTATACATGTGTGTCAGGCTTTTATACATATACATTTTATACATATATGTATGTATGTATGTATGTATGTATGCATGTATGTGTGTGTGTGTACGTATATGTATATATGTACATATATTAATATATATATATATGTATATATATATATATATACATATATTTATATATGTATGTATGTATGTATGTATGTATGTATGTATGTATATACTGTATGTATATGTGTAACTTATGTACAAATGTATGCACATATCTCACATTATCTGCCTTTGTTTTTATCCTCAACTTTGTTTTTAATATCTCTCTTTATTTATCGGTCTTATAATTATCATTATTCTTATTATTTTGTTTTTGTCTGTCTGGTTTTAATCTAAATTTTACCTCCTCTGCTGTCAATATTATTAAATCTGTATTATGATGAATGATGTATTAGACTGCCTTTGCCTCAATCTTCTGTAAAGCACATTGAACTGCTGTTTTGGTATGAAATGCGCTATACAAATAAAGTTGCCTTGCCTTGCCTTGCCATTGTTTTTTTAAAGTATTCCACAATTTTTTTTTTTTTTTTTTGAAGTAAACCTTCAAAAGGTTCACAGCCTCTGGCCATCTTTACTTGGAGTGATATTTGATTCTGCTTTTGAGAATAAGCAGACGCATTCTTCTTTATTTTTACTCTACATTCATTGGTTCTGCTTGATGACACTAAGTTTATAAATATGCGTTTAGTGCGGTTAAAAAGCGGCGAACTGCGGCACGTTACAGGACTGCTAGACTATATTGATCGTAACTTGCTGATTTTACCGGCCTAAAATATATGGACAATTACATTCATAAATGTTACGGGCTTGTGGGTTTCCTTATCATCTACTTCGACGGAGTTGATGGCTTTAAGACCTGATGGCGCTAGAAGAGGAGATGACATCATTCGGGGGTTTCCATCCCGCCTCTGGGGATCTCCTCCTGACATGCCTTCCCTCCAACCAATCACCGACTGCCAGCTGCGCTTCCTCCTACAGCCTTGCCAGCTCCAATGATAGACAGTAAAAGAAGTGGACGGCGGGAAAACGCTGTTCTCAACGGGAGAGCGATGAAGCTCAATTGAATGAGTTTTTAGTTGGGCACGCCTACCGCGGAGGCTTGAAGTCAGCTCGCTGACGTAAACCAGTGTCCTGAGAAGTGGTAACTCGTCTGGTTGATGTACCCTACAAATAATTCCCAGCGAGCAAGCGATTGCGTCTGTAAGTATAGTCTGATTCCGTTCGATGTAATATTTTGTAATATTTTGCGTCATAGGTGCTTCACTTCGTTAGCGATGTGGCTCAATCATCTACTGTCCACGATTCGTCTATGGGCTTCTGGTCGAAACAGTACAGTTATTTACATCTTGTGCGATACAAAGTCGCCGGCATTTCACGTCACTTTTAGCCTAGCCTGGTGCCATTGGCTAAAAATGCTTACAATTAGACCATACCGCTACATACATAGCAAAGACGTCTGCTACAAAATGTAGTTTCTCTGTAAAAAAATAATATCGCTGTTATGAAGGCTCACTATGTTTTTAGTGTAAAGTTATTTGATGTCAAGGTGGCGCTAGGTGATCATCTGCTATCTTTCAGAGCGTTCAATTGAGCTTCAACTTCCGGGTGTATTCCTACCCACTTGGCTCCATCCACCAATCATCGGAGACCAGAAGCGTATTTAAAGGCCACATTGTCGACTGCTCAAAGCAGCTGTGTTTGGTGTTAACAGGTAGTGTGTGTTGTAGATTATTTTTAGTTTACTTGGAAAAGCTGATGATTAGAATGAATGCGGTACTCGAATGTTAGGAGCTCGGTTGTTTCTGAATTTGTGTTTTGGCCAATTGTTCGTTTTTCTCTTGTACTATCGTTTACTGTATGTTTAGAGATTTTGCTGCCATCTGCTGGCCTTTTTTGTACATCCATTGAATTTTGTGTTCTGATGTTTTTTTTTACAAATACGTTCAACAAATATCGGCTAACCGGCAAATATTTACCAAAGCCGTTGGGTTGCTTCCCTTTGTCCCTGGCGGGTGAAAAGGGGTTTGTAACAATAACATTTCATTTATCAAAATGGCAGGCTAGATAAAAGATTCGGCCCGCAGTTATGCTGAGGCTAAGGCAGGCATTTACGATGTAATGGCAGTATTCCGAGCATGCGGTTCCGAGACTGTCTGCGCAAGGCCTGTAATGACAGCAAAATTTCACTGTCTCGAGACACTCGTTCAGTGGCCCGGTACAGTCCCCTAGTGGAGCAGGACAGTTACTGCAAGTGGCTCCTGCCACGGGACAGCACAGAACACACAATATTAAAACCCATGCCGCAGCTCTCCCCTGTCAACTCTCTCATCTCACCGTCAATGTTCAATTCAACTGTATAGTTTTGGTTGGTTGAATAAATCTTTAAATAAATATAAATAAATAAATACATTTATTGTAGAACAGGGACACCATTACAATACAACACACAGGCACTGAAAATACATACATACACACACACACACACACACACACACACACACAGAGGAACACAAATGCGCGTGCGCGCGCACACACACACACACACACACACACAGAGGAACACAAATACGCACACACACACTCTCTCACACACACACACACACACACACACACACACACACACACACACACACAGAGGAACACAAATGCGCGCGCGCACACACACAGACACACACACACACAGAGGAACACAAATGCGCGCGCGCACACACACACACACACACACACACACACACACACACACAGGAACACAAATGCGCACACACACACAGACACACACACACACACACACAGAGGAACACAAATGCGCGCGCACACACACACACACACACACACACACACACAGAGGAACACAAATGCGCGCGCACACACACACACACACACACACACACACACACACACACACACACACAGAGGAACACAAATGCGCGCACACACACACACACACACACACACACACACACACACACACACACACGGAGAAACACAAACACACACCTGTTTATTTCCAGCCGGTTTCTCTGCATGGTCATATCCTGCACGTTCTGCCTGGGTGACCAACATACTGAAGTGAATTACATGCGGGAGCATGTTTGTGCTGATCTGCATTTTAAGTAAATAGGGGGATCTGATCTACTGTGTCTGAAAACTGCAAAGCAATCAACTGTT
The DNA here is from genome assembly GCA_029721435.1 of Gymnothorax reevesii. Lineage (NCBI taxonomy): Eukaryota > Metazoa > Chordata > Actinopteri > Anguilliformes > Muraenidae > Gymnothorax > Gymnothorax reevesii. The sequence continues at coordinate 6,247,706 of CM056579.1, read as the reverse complement.
AGTGAGATCTGACAGCAGTGAGCTGTGTGGATATCTGAATGAGATCTGACCAAGATTATCAGTAAAATCTACTGAGTGACATCTAGAGTGAGCAAATAATTCAAATAGGTTTATCCTTGGGATCTACAGCAAGTAAAACTTGGATGTTTATATGTGGGACATACTGTCAGTGAGATCAGATCAAACTGACTTGAGATCTGTGACTGAGATTATTAAGATTATTTGTGGGATTTACTGTGACTGGGATCTGAAGGGGATGATCTGTGGGATCTATTGTGAGTGAGATCCTGACAGAATTATTGGTGGGAAATACTGCACACTATATTGAAAATTAATAGGTTTATCTGTGGGATCTGCCAAGAGATCTGAGTATGGTATTCACAGGGATATACTGAGGGATCTGATAAAGTTAAATTTATGGGATCAATTGCAAGTGGGATCTGAACAGATGGATTATGGGAAATACAGTGAGTGAGGAGAATTACCTCAGTATTGTTGTTTTTGGAGAGACAGTCACTGCTCACAGTCTGAGAGATTCAAAACAGACACACAAACATGAGCACCAGCTCTGCAGGCTGTGTGTGTATCTAATGAAGAGTGTGAGTTTGTACCTGTGCTGTAGTTCTGAATGGGTTTACTTTCTGCATCACTCCTCTGAACCCACCAGCGCTCTGGAAGAGAGTATTAATACTGTCACACAGATCATTATCACACATTATAAAAAGAGAGTATTAATACTGTCACACAGATCATGATCACACATTATAACGAGAGTATCGATACTGTCACACAGATCATTATCACACATTATAAAAAGAGAGTATTAATACTGTCACACAGGTCATGATCACACATTATAACGAGAGTATCAATACTGCCACACAGATCATTATCACACATTTTAACAAGAGAGCATTAATACTGTCACACAGATCATTATTACACATTGTAAGAAGAGTGTATTAATACTGTCACACAGATCATTATCAAACATTGTAACAAGAGAGCATTAATACTGTCAGACAGATTATTATCACACATTATAACAAGAGAAAATTAATACTGTCACACAGATCATAATCACACATTATAACAAGAAGAAAGTATTAATACTGTCACACAGATCATTATCATATATAACGAGAGTATTAAAACTGTCAGAAAGATGATGAACACACATTATAATGACAGAGTATTAGTACTGTCATAAACATTATCACACATTATAATGAGAGAGTATTAATACTGTCACACAGATCATTATCACACATTATAAGAAGAGTATTACACTGTCACACAGATAATTATCACACATTATAACGAGAGTATTAATACAGTCACACAGATTATTATCACACATTATAACAAGAGAGTATTAATACTGTCACACAGATCATTATCACACAGTATAACAGACTATTACTGCTGTCACACAGATCATTCTCACACATTATAACGAGAGAGTATTAATACTGTTACACAGATCATCATCGCACATTATGACAAGAGAGTATTGTGACTGTCACACAGATCATTATCACACATTATAACAAGAGAGTATTAATACTGTCACACAGATCATCATCACACATTATGACGAGAGAGTATTGTGACTGTCACACAGATCATTATCACACATTATAACGAGGGGGTATTAAAACTGTCACACAGATCATTATCACACATTATAACGAGAGAGAATTAATACTGTCACACAGATCATTATCACACATAAAAAGAGAGTATTAATACTGTCACACAGATCATTATCACACATTATAACTAGAAAGGAGTATTATTACTGCCACAGTCAGATTACGATCACATACTATAACTGGAAGAGAGTATTAGTATGGTCACACAGATCATTATCACACATTATAAAAAGAGAGTATTAATACTTTCTAACAGATCATTATCACACATTATTACGAGAGTGTATTAATACTGTCACACGGATCATTATCACACATTATAACTCGAGAGTATTAATACTGTCACACAGATCAATATCACACATTATAACGAGTGTATTAATTCTGTCACACAGTCAGATTACTGTCTCAAATTTTAAACAGAAAAGTGCATCATCACTGTCACAGAGTCAAATTAATACCAAACAATCAGTGGCGGTTCTAGACAAATTTCAGTGGGGGGGTCCAGGTGGGGCCAGTGTTTAATCAGGGGGGCACATTAAAAACAGCAATGATGGCCCCAGACATGGGCCTGCAGCTGAGACGTGCTGCTACACCACTCACTCCCTGCCTCTCTAAACTCTCCTGTGTGAATAAAGGCAAAAAGACCAAAATACTTTTAAAAAGTAACAAGAATTATATTAAAGCATTAAAAACTTCTCTTTTGCTTTAGCCTATAAAATCATGCTGAAGATTTTGTCATGAAGAAAAAATGCATTGACTGATGGGCATCAAAAATGGAAAATAAAATACAACATAATATGTGAAGTGTCAGACAAATCAAATGGCTTATGCCCTTAAGAATGGGCGACTCGTTCTTAGAAAACAAAACTCCTTATCAGTTATTGGGCCGATCAGAACCACAGCACACAAGTAACATTTGGACAAACCCCTCTGTATTCATGGCCACTGACTGAGAGTCCAGTCTTCACACTGATTTTCAGAATATGCTGCCAGTGCCTGAACACACAGCAGTTCACACAGGTGTGCAGGTCATGCTGACTTTAACTAGTGACAGATCTACTTAGAAGGATCTGGTAACTGAGGAGATATAGTTCTTCAAACATAAATCAAAATTACAAATATACAGTAGGCAATCTGTGGATTGAAGCTAGTTTTGAAGGTGTTTATTCATACAAATGTAACAAAATAGTACTAACAAAACAACTGGTTCTAGTGACTGTAATTTCACAATGAAATAAGTAATCAACATAATCATAAAACATACAAATATTTATCATCTACTCTCTCAGACACAATGTGCCATTTCCATTTATGGAAGCCAATATTACTGTGGAGTGATGCATTGAAAATATTAATTGGAAAAATGCTGCGGTCAACTGAAATATAATCATAGGTTTGTGAACTGCACAAATACTAGGCAAATATTGCCATATAAGCAATTTATTTGGCGTCCTGTCATTCAAATAATTTTTTTTACCCCGGCAAAAAAGGAGGCGATATCCATTCCTCGTTTCATGACAGTCTTAGCTAGAAGAAAAAAAAAAAGTACAGCGATGCATACATCTCATCTCACAAATAACCATCCCTACTTAGCACGGGCAGATAGGCTACTGTTGATTACTTTACTTCGTAGCCCAGTGGCGTAGCCAGCGGGGTTGCTGAGACACGTCCCTTTTTGACTGCAATTAGTAGTTCTCAATCATTTTCATTTATTGACGCGTTTTCCAATTATCATAAGTGGCAACCGAAGACACGGTTTCTCTCCGTATGCGATCTAACAGCGATTAAATCATGGGCTAAATTCAGTCCAGTTGCGGAACACAAACAGAGAATTGGGTTGCACAAAACTTCCGTTTAGAACAATTATTAGTCCTGACCGGTTCCTAATCGGGAAGAACAAGCAGCACCTGTTAAATGTGGAGTGCTTTCGGAGTGAACCTTCAGTTAATTATGAAAATGACTGAGAACAGGAAAACGCGTCAATAAATGAAAATGAGAGAACTACTAATTGCAGTCAAAAAGGGACGTGTCTCAGCACCCCCGCAGGCTACGCCACTGTCGTAGCCAATTATTTTTCAAAATGGAACAGCCTAGTCAGATGAGGTTCGTGGTGAACATCACACCGTCGTGTGGAACTTTTCATAAGTACTTTGCTGAGTGTGATTCGTAACGTAAATCTAAGAGACATTTACAAACCTGACAACAAGCTTTCGTTGCTGGAATGGGGAACAACAGTAACACGGTCTCGTCCACAACAAATTACTTTATAAGGTGCAGTCGTTTAGCTGACCTTTGTCTCTTGCAACAGGTTGTTCTTACTGGTTGTCGCGCTCATATTCAAATCCCAGCAAACATATTGAGATCAGTGAAAGCAAAAAGAAAGAAAAAATATACAGTATAATTTTATTGTTCAGTCAGCACAGGGGCCAGCGCAGGGGCACAGGACATCGGCAGGGCGGCACAGGCCCCTGTAAAACCTCCACTGTAAACAATATATACAAGCAGCACACACACACACACACACACACACACACACACAGGAAAACCATAAAATACCCCATAAAAAACATGAATTAAAATAAAAAGAAGCCATCACCTGTTTACTGTCCGACACAGGCCTCTCCACTGGGTCCTCTGGTGCGACTTTAGCAGGCTGGAAGGATGGCACACACATGACAAACTTCACAACACTGGCGATTAATGGGAAAAGCAGGAACTACAAATAGTAAATTGAGGCAGCATGGTCACTCTGCGGGTGTGGCGAGACTGCGAGGTCGCTCTGCGGGTGTGGCGAGACTGCGAGGTCGCTCTGCAGGTGTGGCGAGACAGCGAGGTCGCTCTGCGGGTGTGGCGAGACAGCGAGGTCGCTCTGCGGGTGTGGCGAGACTGCGAGGTCGCTCTGCGGGTGTGGCGAGACTGCGAGGTCGCTCTGCGGGTGTGGCGAGACTGCGAGGTCGCTCCGCGGGTGTGGCGAGACTGCGAGGTCGCTCCGCGGGTGTGGCGAGACTGCGAGGTCGCTCCGCGGGTGTGGCGAGACTGCGAGGTCGCTCCGCGGGTGTGGCGAGACAGCGAGGTCGCTCCGCGGGTGTGGCGAGACAGCGAGGTCACTCTGCGGGTGTGGTGAGACTGCACGATGGTGAGCACTTGTCTCATGCAGGCCCCATGTCACACTGCGCTCCAGAGAAGCCCCGTCAGTCACCTGAGCACTGGAGCGGCTGAAGGGATTCACCCTCTGCATCACTCCCCTCACTCCGGATTTCTGCAGACCAGTGAAAACACAACGGCGAAGATTCAGAGACGCGCTTCAAAAAGCGCACTCACACAATCACACACTCAGGACTAATAATTGTTCTAAACGGAAGTTTTGTGCAACCCAATTCTCTGTTCGTGTTTCGCAACTGGACTGAATTTAGCCCATGATTTAATCGCTGTTAGATCGCATACGGAGAGAAACCGTGTCTTCAGTTGCCAATTACGATAATTGGAAAATGTGTCAATAAATGAAAATGATTGAGAACTACTAATTGCAGTCAAAAAGGGACGTGTCTCAGCACCCCTGCTGGCTACGCCACTGTCAGCAAGTCCACGTGCCAAAATAAAATTATCCCTTTGTTCTAAAAATTTAAAGAGATCGGTAATCAACATGGTATATCGAAATGTATTTATGACCACAATGACGTCTCCTAGAAATATCAAAACGAAGACATTTCAATGATAAACCTACCTGGTCCGCCATCTTCGATTTCCTTCACTGGAGGCAGCCATTGAGTCATTGTTATCAGGGCCTCTCATTGAGCGCCAGCGCAACCAGGCTGCTCCTCCTCCTCCTCCTCCTTTCTCTTTGGTGTGTTGAACACAGCGTATGGTGCATTATTCGCTTAATCTCACCTATTGGAATCTCACGGAAATACACGCGTCAAGGCGTCGCGTTACAAAAATTTGGACGACACATTTTGCTACGCAAAGACGCAAGAAGGCTACCTTGCGTTGCTCGATGCGTTGCCTGGCGTTCGCGCTCGCGTACCTTGCTTAGAGTATGAACCGGTGTTCTGACAAATTTTGCTACCCATCAAAATATGCTACCTTGCGGTTCTGCGCTTGCGCAAAGCTAAAATCTCCGGCTGTTTCCTCACTCTTATCTTAAATATCTTCAAAAATCATAAAATAAGATTTATTTTCAGGGTGCATTTCGACTTGTAAGCGTACTTATATTTGCATGTACACGCTGGGGTTTCCTGAAAATGCAGAAATTAGACGATAATGGCGTATATGAGCATATATCTTCAAACAAACTTATCCAACTCGTTACAAAAATGCGTATGATATAATAAGCAAACAAACAACAAAGTTACTACTGTAAACTGATTCATATTGCAATATTAAGGCGAAAACAAAGACTTTACGATCGCTTTGCATGAAGGTAGCATTTTTTGATAAGGGAGCAAAATTTGTCAGAACACCGGCCCTAAAGCCCCGTTTCGCGTATTTTCTATCGCTTTACCAAACCATTGACAGAAGTGCTGTGAGATTCCAGCACTTATAAAATTTACGGAACCTCGCTTCAATTTTCCTTTTACTATTATTATAATATAAGCGTAGCCTAATGCATTCGCTCAAACCATTAAAATGTCATTATTTACTCGGCTACATAACGGGGCTTTAGATCCATAAAAAGCGACGTCATGGAGTAAACCAGCTTCGTGCAATTTGCATTCGTTATAGCTAGTCGGCTATGAGCCTACGTGTCATGCTGATGTTTTGTCGAGACGCAATTACACAGATTATTTAAACTCTGAAATGCCTTCGCAAGTAATTGAAACATGAAACCCGTTTTTCCCTCAGTCCAGTTAGTAGCAATATTAAAACTATTCTTCACTTTTGGAATGGAATTGCAATGAATGATGTTCTGTGCTTCTCTTCTGGCGCTATAGGGGAGACCGGGGTTACCTCGTCATGATTTTGTATTTGGCTTCATAACTCTGTTGCTAAAACTTGGAGAAATACCTTTATGGTCTATGTGTAGTGCAGAATGTTGCCTACAAAGGTTGTATTGATACAATCTCAATATAACGAATATTTTTGTCACAATATTCAATTTTCGACATGTCACAAACATGCTGAAGTAACCACACACCCGGCGTTACTTTGTCAGATGAGAGGGGTAAAGTCATCATAGTTGGCAATCAGCTGAAGCTGAAAAACACAGTCCAATATTCTCATAACAGAAATGGTGAGAACTGTTTTATTTTTACAGCGAACCAACACAAGCTATGATTTATGCATAATCACCATCAGAGTAGCAGTTATGACACATGTAGGCGAGCCCACTGACATTAGCACAGTCCTCATGTGCCACCCTCTGCATGAGAAGCACTGGACCCCCTCCTCTCCACCTTTGGATGATGAGTCAGGACCGCGGCGCCACAGAGGAGCAGCAAACAGTCCCACTGACACAGGAATGGAATGAAATGCAGAGGCCCCAGGGCTGCTCCTGCCAACCCCAAATACTCTGCCAACACCCCCACTTTAATAATAAGGTGGAGGTGAAAGAGTGAGAAAGGGGAGGGGCTGCAAGGAGCAAACCCTTACAAACCCATACCTGTGTCCTCCAAACAAAGGCCCTAACAGGTCCTCTATCATAAACATAAAGTAAATGCAAATATTGGAATTATCAAGACACTATAGGAGCCTGAAAAACAATAAATCGGCTCCTATATTTGACTTTGGAACATTTTAATATAGGCCTAACACGGGACCTACAAGCGGAGCACCTCAGCACCCTGACAAACTGGCCAGTGTAGCCCCGTGCTCCCATTTTGGAAATCAGGCCGCATTTCTCATCTCATGATCGCAGCAGGTCTTTATATTATGTGTTGTTAATAACTCTAGTTACATACGTTTATGAAACAGTAAAAAAAACTGTGGAAATCTTTGTCTTCAAAGAAGCTAGACACATTTCTTTCAGAAACTTAAAGTTTGGAATTTGGGCCAAAATTCAGTTATGTAAGTGTTTTCTGCCTAAATGACACTACAAGACCTTCATCTTTCCAAGAGATGACGTCGGTGGGATGTCACATAATTTGTACATTTTTGTTTTCCCGTCAGTGTGTTTGCAATGAAAAAAACTGGGGTGACAAACCTAACCCCGCGACCGAAGTCACCCCGGTCTCCCCTATTTCACTTTTTGAATAATTAGGATGATAGACGAGCGACACTTCGCTTTTGGTGCAATCAGATATACTTCACTTATGGTGATATACTCTGCTTTTCGATTTGAATTGGAAAGAATAACGAGCTCTGCTTCAATTTTATAGTGTAATATAGGCTACTTCACTTTGGTGCTGTACTCCACTCTCCGGACGGAATTGGGATGAATAGCGAGCAACACTTCACATTTCAAATGGATTTGGGTAGACTTGCTGCTCCCGCGACGAGCATGCAGTTTTATCACCGTGCTTCCTTGTCGAACGGGAGGGTGGGATTTGTCCATGAAATCCTGCTTCTGACTAAATTTTCAAAGATTTTAATTATATCCAATCAGGAACTGAGAATTTAATGCTACATCCGTTTCAATCAAACTAACTTCCGTTTCCATCAAACTCTCTCACACAATCACCTATTCTCTCTCACACACACACCATCATTCTCTCTCACACACACACACATATCCTTTCTCACACAATCACCTATTCTCATTCACATACACTATCATTTTGTTTCACATTCACTGTCATTTTGTCACTTGAACAAGTTTAAGTTTGAGTGAGAATGATAGTGTGTGTGAGAGTATAATAGCGTGTGCATGAGAGAATGATGGTGTGTGTGAGAGTATAATAGCATGTGTGTGAGAGAATGATGGTGTGTGTATGAGAGTGATGGTGTGTGCGTGAGAGAATGATGTGTGTGTGTGAGGGAATGATGGCGTTTGTGTGCGTGAGGGAATGATGGTGTGAGTATGAGAGATTGATGGTGTTTGCGTGCGTGAGGGAATGATGGTGTGAGTATGAGAGATTGATGGTGTTTGTGTGCGTGAGGGAATGATGGTGTATGAGAGATTGATGGTGTTTGTGTGACAGTATGATAGTACATGTGAAAGCAAGTATGAATTCTCTCTCAAATGGCCTCTCATAAATGAGTGTGTGCGCGTGTATGATTGTATGCAAGTGAGAGAGTGTGTGCGTGTATGATGGTTTGAGAGTGATGGAGTGTGTGTGTGTGTGCGTGGATAATTGTGAGTGAAGGAGTGTGTGCGTGTATGATTGTTTGAGAGTGATGGAGTGTGTGTGTGCGCGTGTATGATTGTGTGTGAGTGATGGAGTGTGTGCGTGTATGATTGTTTGAGAGTGATGGAGTGTGTGTGTGTGTGTGCGCGTGTATGATTGTGTGTGAGTGATGGAGTGTGTGCGTGTATGATTGTTTGAGAGTGATGGAGTGTGTGTGTGTGTGTGTGTGCGTGTGTATGATTGTGTGTGAGTGATAGAGTGTGTGCGTGCATGATTGTTTGAGAGTGATGGAGTGTGTGTGTGTGTGCGCGTGTGTATGATTGTGTGTGAGTGATGGAGTGTGTGCGTGTATGATTGTTTGAGAGTGATGGAGTGTGTGTGTGTGTGTGTGTGTGTGTGTGTGTGTGTGTGCTTGTATGATTGTGTACGAGTGAGAGAGTGTGTGCTTGTATGATTGTGTGCGAGCGTGTATGATTGTATGTGAGTGAGAGACTGTGTGCGTGTATGATTGTGTGTGAGAGAGTGTGTGCGTGTGTGTGTGTATGATTGTGTGCGAGTGAGAGAGTGTGTGTGTGTATGATTGTGTGTGAGTGAGAGTGTGTGCATGATTGTACATGAGGAGATTTGTGCGGCACCTGGGCGACTTCTGGCTCCGCCTGTTTGCTCTGGCTGTAGCGAATCGGATTGTTCAGCTCCTTTTAAGCAGTAAACAGGAAACAGTATTGTCAGACTGAAACTACACCCTTGTCCCATACCCAGAATCCTTCACTGCACTCAGTGATTTGCAATCGGAGGTTAGTTTGGTGAGGCAGAATCCTCCCCTTTGCTTGATTAGTAAACAGATGATTAACTAATTACCTTCGCCAGCGACTTCGCTGACGAAGGTAATGTTTTGATCCCCGTGTATTTATTTGTTTGTGTGTCTGTCTGTCTGTGTGTATGTATGTGTATCGAATAACTCAAAAAGTACCAAACGGAATTTCATAAAATTTGGTGGGTTGATTTGGCATGACCTGAGGATCAATCGATTAGACTTTGGGAGTGATCGGGTCAAAGGTCAAGGTCAAGGCCACGAAAAGGTCAAAACCGACTTTCGGCCATATCTCGGTCAATTTTTATCCGATCGGCATGAAACCAATGCCAGTGGCGAGGGATTCAGTGGCGTCGGCGAAGGTATGCGCTCTACCGAGTGCCTGTTCTAGTTTAGTAAGATTATTCGGCAGAATGGCGGGCAGTTAAAGTTTCCGCGGCGTTATTACTCAGTAGGCTACATTGAACTTCAAATGCTCATGAAACTGTAGATTTGCGAGTATTTGCTTACAGGAGGCCTGAGACGTGCGGTGAGGTGAGGCAGCGACACAGACTTAAATCACAGGATTTTGTGAACCTGTTCTCACGTACTATTCTTAATTGACAATGAAAACGATTAAGACCGTGCCTGTAGGAAGCCTGATACTGATAGAGGGATAATGACTTCATTCACGTATATGCTGCAATTCGAGACTGCAAGGACGGAAATCTGAATAATCAATTAGGAAAAATTCTCGGCTCTCGGTAATTCTGTATATCGTTTAAACATTTTGTTAATCGGATTACGAAAGAAGACTGAAAATAAACGCCCGCTTTTTGTTTGGGTGTAAAAGCACGTATTTAAAGGAGAATACATTATAGGCTATTGATTAAGCATTGAACTCTGCATAAATCGTTTTAATATTTATTGATGACATTGCTTCGGCTTCCTGGAAGCAGATACGCGCAAATCTGCTGTTGAGCATTTCAGGTTCGATGTACTGAGTAATAACGCCGCAGAGACTTAAACTGGCCCGTCATTCTGCAGAATAGTCTTGCTAACCTAGTTAATCGTCTAATTGCTAATCAAGCAAAGGGGAGGTTTACGCCTAAAACTAACCTCCGACTGCACGTCACTGACCGCACTGTACCACAGACCATGAGAGAGAGAGAGAGATTTTGAGATTTAAATGCCCACTTTATGAGGACATTATTCAAGCACAAAAAATTATGTTACATCACAAACCACAACACCAAGGGAAAAAGAGGAAACTGAGAGGAGAGAGGAGGAAGAAAAAAAAAGAGAAGGGGGAGAGAGAGAAAAGAAAGAAAAAAAAGTTACCAATACATCCCTACGAAACATTTAACTCCAGCCTCTCCTGCACCCCCACTTTGCACAGCACTTCATCAATCCCCCACATTACAATAAACCCGGGACATTATGAACAAGTGTGTAAGAGGCCCTTTCCACCTTCAGTCTTGCCACCACCAGCCCCTACAGTATGTTTTCTGCGTCAGTTGACCCAGCCCCCAAGCACAGATTCTTCCTACTTAGCCAAGTGGCCATTTTGGCCTGCCCAAAGATAAAATTAATAAAAGACACCCTGTGTTTCTGGGAGACTGTGTACTTTGGTCCAGTAATGTATAATTGATTGGAAAACTCCACCCCTAACCCTGTGCACCAATCACTAACCAACCCCAGCAAACGCTCCAACCTACTGCAGTTGAGGAACAAGTATTCCACCGTTTCTGTTGCACCACAGAACAAACAACTTTCCCCTACAGTTGGATCAAGGTGTGCCACGTGTCTGTTCGTCGCGAAGGCCCTATGAATAATCCTCCACTGTAGGTCTGCAGTACGCTTCTCCACAGGAGGCTTATATAGGGAGCGCCAGCATTCTATCAGTGATGGATCTAGTCCCAAATTCCCCAGCCACTCCGCTGACCTCACCCCCGCCAAGGCAGCCTGGTGCCGAACCTTAACTGCCACAAGGTACAGGGCCTTCTTGCCCATTTCCTGGAGTCTCCAAGCTGTGGCACGGTAAAAGAGAGCAGAGATCTCCCCAGATCAAGTCCACTGTCCACAACAGCCTCCACAGTGATGGGAGGAAAATCCACCCTAGTATGTCCTGACTGCAAATCCCTCCGAAACGCCCAAGTGAAGGAAGCAGGAAGTACATCAAGAATCCCCTCCATCAGTTGCTGTACCAGTCTCAAGGACCGCATACCCATCATGGCAGTCAACTCACTCGATGACCTCCATCTCCCTCCACTCATCAGGTCACCCACTTTAGTGACCCCTGCACGGATCAGAGCAGTCTGCACACTGGCAGACTGCAACAACCTCACCGGCAGCAGCGGGTTACGCAGGAGCGGCTCTAGCAACGTCCACCCTTCAGGCCAGCTAGCACTTCGCTTGACTGTAAAGATCTTATGCCAGGCGGTCAATACGAAAGAATAGAAAGATGGAAGTGCCGAAAAGTCCACTGCTCCGAGGCTCATCCAAAAACAACTGGCAGTCCTATCCCAAGCCTGCAACTCTCCGCAGGAGAGCCCAGGCCAGACCCTTCCAACTGAGATCTGGGTGAAATAACAGCCTCTTGACAGAATGTAAGCGGGAGGCTGTAACTCTGCAGCTCTGTTAGTCCACCAGACCTTGTCCACCTTCCTGTAATGGAAGATACAACAATGGAGCTCTGGTCCAATGCTGCCCAGACCAGAAAAAGTCCACCTTTTTCCTCTGCAGTTCTTCAAGTAGGCCTTTGGGAGGCTCCAGCACTCACAACCTGTGCCAGAGCATACAGGCAGCCAGGTTATTCAGAACCAAAACCCTTCCCCTGAAGGACATAACTGGCAACAACCACCGCCATTTAGACAACTTGGCAACAACATTGTCCAACATACCGTCCCAGTTCTGTTTCCGATACTCCTTGCTGCCGAGGAAGACCCCCAGAAGTTTCATCCCATCCATCCTCCATTCTAGTGCCCCAGGCAAATTAGGGGGTGCCCTCCCCCGCCATTCCCTGACCTGTAAAGCCTCACTCTTCCCCCAGTTGACCTTAGCTGAAGAGGCCCTCTGATATAAGCTCAAAGCTTGCTGTAAGGTAGACACATCCTCCTGAGACCTGATTATAACATTTACGTCATCTGCATACACAGATACTATGATAGGCGGAGCCAGTGGTGCCCCCGGTGCAGATAAGCCAGCGAGCCGACTCCTGACCCTGATAAGGAGTGGTTCAATGGCCAAACAATACAACTGACCAGAAATGGGACAGCCCTGCCGAATACCCCGTCCCATAAAAATCTGGACGACTCAACCCACCACCCACCTTAACCATACAAGATGCCCCATTATACAGTAAACCTACTCATGACCTAAACCTCTCCCCGAAACCGAAAGCTTTAAGTGTAGAAAATAAAAAAATAGGCGTGCAATGCACGGAATACCCCTCAGCCCGATGTCGAAGTTTTTGGAAACGCCCGCCCGCCCACCCAACCGCACAAAGGATAGCAATACCCCGTCAGCCTTTAGGGCTGAGGGGTAATAATAAAAAGAGTGGTCTACCCGATCAAATGCCTTCTCTTGATCCAAAGACAAAATACCCACGTCAATACCATACACCTCACACACAGCCGTAATATCACGCATCGTAAAAATGTTATCCATTATTGTTCTCTCTGGGATACAGTATGATTGGTCCTTATAAACCAGCACATCAAAAAAGTCATTCAGATTATTAGATAAGACCTTAGAAAGGATTTTATAATCTGTACATAAAAGAGCAACAGGTCTCCAGTTCTTAAGTAGCCCCAAATCTCCTTTTTATGGCAGCAGAGAAAGAGCTGCCCGGCGACAGGAAACAGAAAGTGAACCCTGTCTGATGCACTCCAGCACCACATCCATAAAATCAGATCTTAAAAGACCCCAGAAGTGTTTATAAAAGTCTGTAGTTAGACCGTCTATACCAGGGGAACGGCCAGAGTTCAACTGTTGAACTGCCTTGGTAAGTTCATCCAGACTAATGTCTTTATCCAGAGTTTCCTGCTCCTCTGGCCTGAGCTGCGGCAGCCCACGAAGCAGCTCTGCAGCACAGTCCTGGTCACAGTCCTCAGCTTCATACAGTGCAGTGTAGAAGTTTACAGCATGCTGTTTCATTTCCGCTGGATCTCTTGTTATTCTGCCCTCTGGTAGCTGAAGACAGACCATCTGCTTCTTCAGTGAAGCCTTCCTCTCCAGGTTGAAGAAAAATGAACTGGGAGCATCCATAACTTTTATTCCCATGAAACAGGCCCTAACCAATGCCCCCTTTGCCCTCTCATGTAAGAATCTTGCCAGCTCCTGCTTTTTTTTGGTGTAATGACACACCACCAGTTAGACAGCCACTACCCATGACCCCTCCTTCAATATCCCTTATTTCTTTTTCCAAATATTCTATAGCAATTTGTGCCTTACCAGTTGACCACCTTTCTTGCTTCTCCAGTGATTCCAAAAGGTCTCTAATTCATGACAAAAACAGGTGTCCTGAAATAGTCTATTGTTAAAGTGCCAATAAGAAGCTAGCTTAGTGGGCACACGAACACAAAAATCTGCTGTAACCATGTCGTAGTCAGTCACCCCAACTGGGTGAATAGAACTACTCATGATCATAGCAATAAAAGATTAACACAAATATTCTATCCAGCCTTGCAGCGCTGACCCGATTGTTGTCCACCCTAACCAGGTGTACTGCCTAGACGTTGGATGCTTAACCCTCCATACATCCACCAGATTAAGCTGAGACAGAAACCCATCCAAACAGGCGAAAGACTGCAGATGGGGTTCCTCACTAGTCCTGTCCATAGTAAAATCTAATGTGCAATTCCAATCCCCACCAATAACACATACTTCATTATGATCAATCTGCAACAAATGTGCCTTAATGTCTCTAAAAAACTCAATACGATCAGACCCCTGATTAGGGGCATAAATATTAACGAAACAGAAAACCCCTCCCCCATTTCAGCTCTCACCAGCACCACCCTTCCCTTTACAATTTCCGTAGTTGACAAGATATTAATCTCCAAACCTGGTGAAAAAAGAACTGCCACCCCTGCACTAAAATAAGTCCCATGGCTAAGATAATATTGACCCTTCCACCACAGACCCAAGTCCACCTCCTTATCCTAATCAGTATGGGTCTCCTGAAGGATGACCACATCTACCCTCTTCTGCTGAAGGTATTCTAACAGTCTTCATTATCCCCATCAGTATGGGTCTCCTGAAGGAAGACGACATCCACCCTCTTCTGCTGAAGGTATTCTAACAGTCCTCATTATCCCCATCAGTATGGGTCTCCTGAAGGAAGACCACATCCACCCTCTTCTGCTGAAGGTATTCCAACGGTCCTCATTATCCCCATCAGTATGGGTCTCCTGAAGGAAGACCATATCTACCCTCTTCTGCTGAAGGTATTCTAACAGTCCTCATTATACTCATCAGTATGGGTCTCCTGAAGGAAGACCACATCTACACTCTTCTGCTGAAGGTATTCTAACAGTCCTCATTATACTCATCAGTATGGGTCTCCTGAAGGAAGACCACATCTACCCTCTTCTGCTGAGGGTATTCTAACAGTCCTCATTATCCTCATCAGTATGGGTCTCCTGAAGGAAGACCACATCTACCCTCTTCTACTGAAGGTATTTTAACAGTCCTCATTATCCTCATCAGTATGGGTCTAATGAAGGGGACCACATCTACCCTCTTCTACTGAAGGTATTCAAACAGTCCTCATTATCCTCATCAGTTTGGGTCTCCTGAAGGAAGACCACATCTACCCTCCTCTGCTGAAGGTATTCTAACAGTCCTCATTATCCCCATCGGTATGGGTCTCCTGAAGGAAGACCACATCTACCCTCTTCTACTGAAGGTATTCTAACAGTCCTCATTATCCTCATCAGTATGGGTCTAATGAAGGAAGACCACATCTACCCTCTTCTGCTGAAGGTATTCTAACAGTCCTTATTATCCCCATCAGTATGGGTCTCCTGAAGGAAGACCACATCTACCCTCTTCCGCTGAAGGTATTCTAACAGTCCTCATTATCCCCATCATGGGGGTCTCCTGAAGGAAGACCATATCTACCCTCTTCTGCTGAAGGTATTCTAACAGTCCTCATTATCCCCATCAGTATGGGTCTCCTGAAGGAAGACCACATCTACCCTCTTCTACTGAAGGTATTCTAACAGTCCTCATTATCCTCATCAGTATGGGTCTAATGAAGGAAGACCACATCTTCCCTCTTCTACTGAAGGTATTCTAACAGTCCTCATTATCCTCATCAGTATGGGTCTCCTGAAGGAAGACCACATCTACACTCTTCTGCTGAAGGTATTCTAACAGTCCTCATTATACTCATCAGTATGGGTCTCCTGAAGGAAGACCACATCTACCCTCTTCTGCTGAGGGTATTCTAACAGTCCTCATTATCCTTATCAGTATGGGTCTCCTGAAGGAAGACCACATCTACCCTCTTCTGCTGAAGGCATTCTAACAGTCCTCATTATACTCATCAGTATGGGTCTCCTGAAGGAAGACCACATCTACCCTCTTCTACTGAAGGTATTCTAACAGTCCTCATTATCCTCATCAGTATGGGTCTCCTGAAGGAAGACCACATCTACCCTCTTCTGCTGAAGGTATTCTAACAGTCCTCATTATCCCCATCAGTATGGGTCTCCTGAAGGATGACCACATCCACCCTCTTCTGCTGAAGGTATTCTAACAGTCCTCATTATCCTCATCAGTATGGGTCTCCTGAAGGAAGACCACATCTACCCTCTTCTGCTGAAGGTATTCTAACAGTCCTCATTATCCTCATCAGTATGGGTCTCCTGAAGGATGACCACATCCACCCTCTTCTGCTGAAGGTATTCTAACAGTCCTCATTATCCTCATCAGTATGGGTCTCCCGAAGGATGACCACATCCACCTCTTCTGCTGAAGGTATTCTAACAGTCCTCATTATCCCCATCAGTATGGGTCTCCTAAAGGAAGACCATATCTACCCTCTTCTGCTGAAGGTATTCTAACAGTCCTCATTTTACTCATCAGGATGGGTCTCCTGAAGGAAGACCACATCTACCCTCTTCTACTGAAGGTATTCTAACAGTCCTCATTATCCTCATCAGTATGGGTCTCCTGAAGGAAGACCACATCTACCCTCTTCTGCTGAAGGTATTCTAACAGTCCTCATTATCCTCATCAGTATGGGTCTCCTGAAGGAAGACCACATCTACCCTCTTCTGCTGAAGGTATTCTAACAGTCCTCATTATCCTCATCAGTATGGGTCTCCTGAAGGAAGACCACATCTACCCACTTCTACTGAAGGTATTCTAACAGTCCTCATTATCCTCATCAGTACGGGTCTCCTGAAGGAAGACCACATCTACCCTCTTCTACTGAAGGTATTCTAACAGTCCTCATTATCCTCATCAGTATGGGTCTCCTGAAGGAAGACCACATCTACCCTCTTCTACTGAAGGCATTCTAACTGTCCTCATTATCCTCATCAGTATGGGTCTAATGAAGGAAGACCACATTTACCCTCTTCTGCTGAAGGTATTCTAACAGTCCTCATTATCCCCATCAGTATGGGTCTCCTGAAGGAAGACCATATCTACCCTCTTCTGCTGAAGGTATTCTAACAGTCCTCATTATCCTCATCAGTATGGGTCTTCTGAAGGAAGACCACATCTACCCTCTTCTACTGAAGGTATTCTAAAAGTCCTCAATATCCCCATCAGTAAGGGTCTCCCGAAGGAAGACCACATCTACCCTCTTCTGCTGAAGGTATTCTAACAGTCCTCATTATCCTCATCAGTATGGGTCTTCTGAAGGAAGACCACATCTACCCTCTTCTGCTAAAGGTATTCTAGAAGTTCTCATTATCCCCATCAGTATGGGTCTCCTGAAGGAAGACTATATCAACTCTCTTCTACTGAAGGTATTCTAACAGTCCTCATTATCCTCATCAGTATGGGTCTCCTGAAGGAAGACCACATCTACCCTCTTCTACTGAAGGCATTCTAACTGTCCTCATTATCCTCATCAGTATGGGTCTAATGAAGGAAGACCACATCTACCCTCTTCTGCTGAAGGTATTCTAACAGTCCTCATTATCCCCATCAGTATGGGTCTCCTGAAGGAAGACCATATCTACCCTCTTCTGCTGAAGGTATTCTAACAGTCCTCATTATCCTCATCAGTATGGGTCTTCTGAAGGAAGACCACATCTACCCTCTTCTACTGAAGGTATTCTAAAAGTCCTCAATATCCCCATCAGTAAGGGTCTCCCGAAGGAAGACCACATCTACCCTCTTCTGCTGAAGGTATTCTAACAGTCCTCATTATCCTCATCATTATGGGTGTAATGAAGGAAGACCACATCTACCCTCTTCTGCTGAAGGTATTCTGACAGTCCTCATTATCCCCATCATGGGGGTCTCCTGAAGGAAGACCATATCTACCCTCTTCTGCTGAAGGTATTCTAACAGTCCTCATTATCCTCATCAGTATGGGTCTTCTGAAGGAAGACCACATCTACCCTCTTCTGCTGAAGGTATTCTAACAGTCCTCATTATCCTGATCAGTATGGGTGTAATGAAGGAAGACCACATCTACCCTCTTCTACTGAAGGTATTCTAACAGTCCTCAATATCCCAATCAGTATGGGTCTCCTGAAGGAAGACCACATCTACCCTCTTCTACTGAAGGTATTCTAACAGTCCTCATTATCCTCATCAGTATGGGTCTAATGAAGGAAGACCACATCTTCCCTCTTCTACTGAAGGTATTCTAACAGTCCTCATTATCCTCATCAGTATGGGTCTCCTGAAGGAAGACCACATCTACCCTCTTCTGCTGAAGGTATTCTAACAATCCTCATTATACTCATCAGTATGGGTCTCCTGAAGGAAAACCACATCTACCCTCTTCTGCTGAAGGTATTCTAACAGTCCTCATTATCCTCATCAGTATGGGTCTCCTGAAGGAAGACCACATCTACCCTCTTCTACTGAAGGTATTCTAAAAGTCCTCAATATCCTCATCAGTATGGGTCTAATGAAGGAAGTCCACATCTACCCTCTTCTGCTGAAGGTATTCTAACAGTCCTCATTATCCCCATCAGTATGGGTCTCCTGAAGGAAGACCACATCTACCCTATTCTACTGAAGGTATTCTAACAGTCCTCATTATCCTCATCAGTATGGGTCTCCTGAAGGAAGACCACATCTACCCTCTTCTACTGAAGGTATTCTAACAGTCCTCATTATCCTCATCAGTATGGGTCTCCTGAAGGAAGACCACATCTACCCTCTTCTACTGAAGGCATTCTAACTGTCCTCATTATCCTCATCAGTATGGGTCTAATGAAGGAAGACCACATCTACCCTCTTCTGCTGAAGGTATTCTAACAGTCCTCATTATCCCCATCAGTATGGGTCTCCTGAAGGAAGACCATATCTACCCTCTTCTGCTGAAGGTATTCTAACAGTCCTCATTATCCACATCAGTATGGGTCTTCTGAAGGAAGACCACATCTACCCTCTTCTACTGAAGGTATTCTAACAGTCCTCAATATCCCCATCAGTAAGGGTCTCCCGAAGGAAGACCACATCTACCCTCTTCTGCTGAAGGTATTCTAACAGTCCTCATTATCCTCATCAGTATGGGTCTCCTGAAGGAAGACCACATCTACCCTCTTCTGCTGAAGGTATTCTAGAAGTTCTCATTATCCCCATCAGTATGGGTCTCCTGAAGGAAGACTATATCAACTCTCTTCTACTGAAGGTATTCTCACAGTCCTCATTATCCTCATCAGTATGGGTCTAATGAAGGAAGACCACATCTACCCTCTTCTGCTGAAGGTATTCTAACAGTCCTCAATATCCCTATCAGTATGGGTCTCCTGAAGGAAGACCACATCTACCCTCTTCTACTGAAGGTATTCTAACAGTCCTCAATATCCCTATCAGTATGGGTCTCCTGAAGGAAGACCACATCTACCCTCTTCTGCTGAAGGTATTCTTACAGTCCTCAATATCCCCATCAGTATTGGTCTCCTGAAGGAAGTCCAAATCTACCCTCTTCTGCTGAAGGTATTCTAACAGTCCTCATTATCCTCATCAGTACGGGTCTCCTGAAGGAAGACCACATCTACCCTCTTCTGCTGAAGGTATTCTAACAGTCCTCAATATCCCCATCAGTATGGGTCTCCTGAAGGAAGACCATATCTACCCTCTTCTGCTGAAGGTATTCTAACAGTCCTCATTATCCTCATCAGTATGGGTCTCCTGAAGGAAGACCACATCTACCCTCTTCTACTGAAGGTATTCTAACAGTCCTCAATATCCCCATCAGTATGGGTCTCCTGAAGGAAGACCATATCTACCCTCTTCTGCTGAAGGTATTCTAACAGTCCTCATTATCCTCATCAGTATGGGTCTCCTGAAGGAAGACCATATCTACCCTCTTCTACTGAAGGTATTCTAACAGTGCGGCTCTCTTCTCCCTATCCCTACCGCCATTGATATTTAATGTGCAAACCCTCATGCTCAGCATAACACAGCAAAGGATGGACAGTAGAAAGAACAGTGCAGAAAACCAGCAGGAAAGAAGACCCAAGTGATGTATGATCATTTTATTTACTTAGATTAAGCACTCTTCTACCCAATCCCTTTTTACTTTTAACACCCTTTCTTAAAGCGGTGACATGCTTTTTTAACCTAAATCTCTTCTTTTCATCAAGTAAATCCAAGCCAACTCGTTTCTGCAAAACAGTACATGACCTTATAACTTTGGCACTATCTGGAAAATAATCCCTGACTCACAGATTTTCCAAATGTTTCATCTAGAAACTCATTCACCTGTTCGAGAGTGTATAGATCTGATTGTGAATCAGACTGCACAGATAATGAATTGGAATCGGACTCATATTCCATATCTGCCGCCTCATTTATCCCTTTGCCCAAAACTGACGCAGCCTGCTCTGATGTAGCGGCTTCCGCCTCGGTCGAAACCTTAGACAGATTAGTCCGCTTTTCACTTTGCTCAACTTCAACATCATTGCATGACGCGACATTTATAACAAGGACAACCGGCTCTGCTGTTCCAGACTCCACATTGTGAAGACTATTCACATTTTCGGAACTTCTGAAACTTCCCGGGGACACTCTCATTAACGTGAACTTGCGGTTGTCCGTGTTGTGTTTGCGAGCTCGTTCCCTTGCCTGCATCTGCATCTGAATGAGGTGCGCAGTCAGCAGCAAACCCCCTTGTTCTATCTTGATAATGAGGGCAAGAAAGACGTTTATGCCCAACATCACCACATTCAGAACGTTTCATGCTGCCCGAACGCGCATCACCATATAGGAACCTTGCTCATGTTTAACACGAAAAGAGATGTCAAGCCTCTGAGTCAGGGACTCAAGAAACATAAAAACCTGTCTCCGGAGAGACTGAACGTGCTTTAATTTTGGGTCTTTAAAACCCAAACTAACAGTCCTAAATGCGCTAGCAAACTTCCCGAAACGCTGGAGCTCGCTCGCGTGCGCTTCATTGGGAATAAAAGGTGGAACCCCAGAGACGGTAATCCTGACAGATGGAACAGCCAGGGGCGATACTTAAACGCACGAAACCCCATTCATAAAAACGCCTCCAGCAATCAACTGACTTACAAAGTTCTCCTCCTTTAGAAGAACAATGACGGCTTTATTCATACGGGAAGCATGAGACAGATTTTCATCACTGACTTGATCCCCAGCAGCTAAAAGCACATCCTCAACAGTAACGTTTGCCTCAGGAGGAACAACCCTCACCCCACACCGAATCGAGAGAGACTGCATCCCCCCGCTCGGGGGAAAAGAACTAAAAACTTTCCAAACTTAGCCCTTACCGTAGTTAGGTATGTTACTATCAGTTCATCGGCCGCTGCGATATTGGTTCCCATAGCGCGTTGCGTAATTTCCCGAAGTGGCTGAGGTATACCCATCAAAACCGCCTTATTTCGGCAAAAGGAGGGGAATTCCCGAAAATCCCGTAGAAGACGTAGATAAAAATGACCCTGAATTCCCCTTATTACCTCGTTTTCAATTTCCGATTTCCCAGATGGCCGCCTGAGCGCTTCAAAGTTTGAGGTGACAAAAACACCCTTCAATTTTATAGAAGCTACGTAGGAATTCTAATAAAAACTGCACAGACTATTAGATTAAGTACTCAAGATCCAACAGACAAAAATTTATGAGATTTCGAGCGCCAGCAGTCTGTTTCCACCATCAGCAAAAAAACTGTCTGTAGTAAACATTCCAGAAATGGCACCCCCACTGAGGGTTGCACAGCGAAATTCAATTCTGTTTTCATTCATCATTTTGGAATAGGCAGATAATATTCCAGTGAACATTATCTGAAAGTTTCATCGGAATATCTTAAGAATTAAGGATGTTAGCATTTTATGCAGAGCATGTTTTCGGTCACAGATTTCTCTCTTTTACCATAGAAACTAAGGACATTTTATACCCCCCATTTAGCCAATTTCCAAGTTTAATAACTTTGTCAGTTCTTAACCTATCACATTAACCTTGGTGTCATTTGAAAGTTTATTTCAAGCTCTTTCATGATGAATAATTCATTTCAGCATAGAAACATTTTGAAAATTTTAGTAACATGCCTACTGTAGTATGAAATATCCAATTTACAATAATATTATTAAATCATGCAAAGGGATACAAAGGAATAAAAGAAGGAAACTTTAATTAATAGAAAAAAGTTTGCACGCACTCTCCACACATGCTCTCTTCAACCACGCCCCCCAAACTACCAGCATGCAGAGAGAGAGCGAGAGAGAGAGAGAGAGAGCGCACGCTCTCACGCACATCAGCGCTCGGTCGCGGTGGCACTGCTGGGCTCGGAGACGGTCCCCCTCTCTGCATGTTACAGTCACCTACTGAGGAGAACAGGGTCAGAGAGCAGGGACCCCACACAACCCCTTCAACACCAACACACACACACATCCCCCACACACCCCCCCTTCAGCAGCAACACACACACTCATCCCCCACACACCCCCTTCAGCACCGACACACACACTCATCCCCCACACACCCCCTTCAGCGCCAAAACACACACTCATCCCCCACACACCCCCTTCAGCACCAAGACACACACTCATCCCCCACACACCCCCTTCAGCACCAACACACACCCATCCTCCCCACACCCCCTTCAGCACCAACACACACACTCATCCCCCACACCCCCCTTCAGCACCAACACACACTCATCCCCCACACCCACCCTTCAGCAACAACACACACACTCATCCCCCACACACCCCCCCTTCAGCACCAAAGCACACACTCATCCTCCCCACACCCCCTTCAGCACCAACACACACACTCATCCCCCACACCCCCCTTCAGCACCAACACACACTCATCCCCCACATACCTCCCTTCAGCAACAACACACACTCATCCCCCACACCCCCCCCCTTCAGCACTAACACACACACACTCATCCCCCACACACCCCCTTCAGCGCCAACACACACACTCATCCCCCACACACCCCCTTCAGCACCAACACACACACTCATCCCCCACACACCCCCTTCAGCACCAACACGCACACGCTCATCCCCCACACACCCCCCCTTCAGCAATAACACACACACACACTCATCCCCTACACACCCCCCCTTCAGCATCAACACACACATACTCATCCCCCAAACAACCCCTCTTCAGCACCAACACACACACACTCATCCCCCACACACCCCCCTTCAGCACCCACACACACACACTCATCCCCCACACACCCCCCCTTCAGCACCCACACACACACACTCATCCCCCACACACCCCCCCTTCAGCACCCACACACACACACTCATCCCCCACACCTCCCCTTCAGCACCAACACACTCACTCATCCCCCACACACCCCCCCCTTCAGCACCAACACACACACTCATCCCCCACACACCCCCCCTTCAGCATCAACACACACACACACTCATCCCCCACACACCCCCCTTTCAGCGCCAACTCACACACACTCATCCCCCACACACTCCCCCTTCAGCACCAACACACACACACTCATCCCCACACACCCCCCCTTCAGCACCAACACACACACACTCATTCCCCTCACTCCCCCTTCCACCAACACACACACTCATCCCCCACATACCCTCCTTCAGCACTAACACACACACTCATCCCCCACACCCCCCCCTTCAGCACTAACACACACACACTCATCCCCCACACACCCCCCTTTCAGCACCAACTCACACACACTCATCCCCCACACACTCCCCCTTCAGCACCAACACACACACACTCATCCCCCACACACCCCCCCTTCAGCACCAACACACACACACTCATTCCCCTCACTCCCCCTTCCACCAACACACACACTCATCCCCCACATACCCCCCTTCAGCACTAACACACACACTCATCCCCCACACCCCCCCCCTTCAGCACTAACACACACACACTCATCCCCCACACACCCCCTTCAGCGCCAACACACAGACTCATCCCCCACACACCCCCTTCAGCACCAACACACACACTCATCCCCCACCCACCCCCTTCAGCACCAACACACACTCATCCCCCACACACCCCCTTCAGCACCAACACACACACTCATCCCCCACAGCCCCCTTCAGCACCAACACACACACGATTATCCCCCACACACCCCCCCTTCAGCACCAACACACACACACTCATCCCCTACACACCCCCCTTCAGCACCAACACACACACTCATCCCCTACACACCCCCCTTCAGCACCAACACACACATACTCATCCCCCACACACCCCCCCTTCAGCACCAACACACACACACTCATCCCCTACACCTCCCCTTCAGCACCAACACACACACTCATCCCCCACACACCCCCCTTTCAGCACCAACTCACACACTCATCCCCCACACACCCCCCTTTCAGCACCAACTCACACACTCATCCCCCACACAGCCCCCCTTCAGCACCAACTCACACACTCATCCCCCACACACCCCTCCTTCAGCACCAACACACACACTCATCCCCCACACCCCACCTTCAGCACCAACACACACACACACACTCATCCCCCACACACCCCCCCCTTCAGCACCAACACACACACTCATCCCCCACACACCCCTTCAGCACCAACACACACTCTCATCCCCCACACCCCCCTTCAGCACCAACACACTCATCCCCCACACCCACCCTTCAGCACCAACACACACTCATCCCCCACACCCACCCTTCAGCACCAACAAACACTCATCCCCCACACCCCCCCTTCAGCACCGACACACACACACTCATCCCCCACACACCCCCCTTCAGCATCAACACACACACTCATCCCCCACACACCCCCCCTTCAGCACGAACACACACACTCATCCCCCACACACCCCCTTCAGCACCAACACACACTCATCCCCCACACCCACCCTTCAGCACCAACAAACACTCATCCCCCACACCCCCCCTTCAGCACCGACACACACACACTCATCCCCCACACACCCCCCTTCAGCATCAACACACACACTCATCCCCCACACACCCCCCCTTCAGCACGAACACACACACTCATCCCCCACACCCACCCTTCAGCACCAACACACACTCATCCCCCACACCCACCCTTCAGCACCAACAAACACTCATCCCCCACACCCCCCCTTCAGCACCGACACACACACACTCATCCCCCACACACCCCCCCATCAGCACCAATACACACACTCATCCCCCACACACCCCCCCTTCAGCACGAACACACACACTCATCCCCCACACACCCCCTTCAGCACCAACACACACACACTCATCCACCACACCCCCCTTCAGCACCAACACACACACTCATCCCCCACACACCCCCTTCAGCGCCAACACACACTCATCCCCCACACATTCACTTCAGCGCCAACACACACACTCATCCCCCACACATTCCCTTCAGCACCAACACACACACTCATCCCCCACACACCCCCTTTAGCGCCAACACACACAAACTCATTTACGTTAACGTTCTTATTTTTCGAACAGAAAAGGTTTTATCCTACCTCTGTTCGAAAAATAAGAACGTTAACGTAAATTAGTTACTACAGACAGTATGAACCTTTTTGGATTACACACAAACTCATCCCCCACACACCCCCTTCAGCACCGACACACACACTCATCCCCCACACACCCCCCTTTCAGCACCAACTCACACACTCATCCCCCACACACCCCCCCTTCAGCACCAACACACACACTCATCCCCCACACACCCCCCTTTCAGCACCAACTCACACACTCATCCCCCACACACCCCCCCTTCAGCACCAACACACACACTCATCCCCCACTAGGGGTGGGACGATTTTTAATCGAGATTTTTTTAAGGCGTAGTACCACCACCTGTTGCCGTGGGGCGAACATCCGAGCTTTCCCTCTTCCTTAATTAAACCAGACGCAGCCTTGAATGAAAGTGCCAAACATCAAAGGGCGTGAGAAATGCTTCCGGAAAAAACTTGACTGACATCATTATTTTTCGGCTACGTGCTGAAAGGAGCCAAGCAAATGAAAACAGAATCATCTCCTATTAACCAATTAGGCAACTCGAAGAAAAGTAAACCTGTTCCCGTTAACTTTGCTTGATTAGCGATCAAATGTGGATTCGTTTACTCTGTAAGTTGAATGAGTAGAGCTGTTTATTAAGACATGTTTGATTGCTGCATTTAGAAATTTAAATGGCACAGATTTGCATAAACACAATTGCCATGGCCACACCATTTCGTGCAAGTGTGATAATTCATAGCGATCTCACGTTCATGTTTCATCCGCTTTTCAGAATTTTTTCCAGCCTGTGTATTTTTTAGAATCCAGGGCGATCTTTACAAATCTGTTTTAAATTCA
Source organism: Gymnothorax reevesii (assembly GCA_029721435.1). Taxonomy (NCBI): domain Eukaryota; kingdom Metazoa; phylum Chordata; class Actinopteri; order Anguilliformes; family Muraenidae; genus Gymnothorax; species Gymnothorax reevesii. The sequence continues at coordinate 6,221,041 of CM056579.1, read as the reverse complement.
TCTTGAATAATGTCCTAAAATGCTACAATGAGAGATGTAATTCAGAGGAAGATTTTTTTTTTCTAATTATTCAAATTATTGGCATTCTTTCAATCTAACAAGCCCAGTTAGGTTTTTCTGCTTTTCGCCATCACATCCTAATCTTTATAGGCTACTGAAATTGCTTGATTGTTATTTAAGCCAAGTACACGGGAGCAGATTTAGGGAAGGGAGGAGCGCCTGCAATTAGCGAAATCTAAACTCGGGCTTCTTCCCAACGGCATTTTAAATCGTTTAAGCCGCTTCAGGTGTGTGTTTCAGGAAATTACGTGTGACTGCCTAAACACCCCATGACTGCAAGTGGTCTCATGACACTTTAAAAAAAAAATAAAGAAATTTATTTTCAGATCGCCCGGGATTTCAAGCATCAAAAAATACGCAAGGTGGAAAACATTCTGCAATGCGGATGAAACGTGAATGGGAGAAATAAATTATGAAAATCATACCACAAAATGGTATGGCTATGGCAATCGTGTTCATGCTGTGCTGTTCTATGTTTCATTTAAATTTCATAATGTGGCAATCAAACATGCTGCCTTAATAAAGAGCTCTAGTCATCCAGCAAAGTAAATAAGTGAATCCCATGTTTGATTGCTAATTGAGCAAAGTAAACAGGGACATGATTAAAGTAGCCTAATTAGTGAAAAGGAGACAGTTCTGTAGTCCTTTACTTGCTCCATGCAGCAAGTTTTTTTTTTTTTTTTTTTTCCGGAAGCATTTCTCACGCCCTTTGATGTTTGGCACCTTCGTTCAAGGCTGCGTCTGGTTTAATAAAGGAAGAGGGAAAGCTCGTATGTTCGCCACACGGCAACAGGTGGTGGTACTACGCCTTAAAAAAATCGCGATTCAGAATCGTCCCACCCCTATCCCCCACACACCTCCCTTTCAGCACCAACTCACACACTCATCCCCCACACACCCCTCTTTCAGCACCAACACACACACACTCATCCCCCACACACCCCCCCTTCAGCACCAACACACACACACCCTCATCCCCCACACACCCCCCCCTTCAGCACCAACACACACACACACTCATCCACCACACCCCACCCTCAGCACCAACACACAACACACACACACTCATCCCCCACACACCCCCCTTCAGCATCAACACACACACACTCATCCCCCACACACCCCCCCATCAGCACCAATACACACACTCATCCCCCACACACCCCCCCTTCAGCACGAACACACACACTCATCCCCCACACACCCCCTTCAGCACCAACACACACACACTCATCCCCCACACACCCCCTTCAGCGCCAACACGCACACTCATTCCCCAAACACCCCCTTCAGCACCAACACACACTCATCCCCCACAGCCCCCTTCAGGACCAACACACACACACTCATCCCCCACACGTCCCCCCTTCAGCACCAACACACACACTCATCCCCCACAGCCCCCTTCAGCACCAACACACACACTCATTCCCCACACACCCCCCCTTCAGCACCAACACACACACACACTCATCCCCCACACACCCCCCCTTAAGCACCAACACACACACACTCATCCCCTACACACCCCCCCTTCAGCACCAACACACACATACTCATCCCCCACAAACCCCCCTTCAGCACCAACACACACACACTCATCCCCCACACACCCCCCTTCAGCACCAACACACACACACTCATCCCCCACACGCCCCCCCTTCAGCACCCACACACACACACTCATCCCCCACACACCCCCCCTTCAGCACCAACACACACACTCATCCCCCACACACCCCCCCTTCAGCACCCACACACACACACTCATCCCCCACACACCCCCCCTTCAGCACCAACACACACACTCATCCCCCACACCTCCCCTTCAGCACCAACACACACACGCTCATCCCCCACACACCCCCCCTTCAGCACCAACACACCCACTCATACCCCACAGCCCCCTTCAGCACCAACACACACTCATCCCCCACATACCCCCCCTTCAGCACCAACACACACACACTCATCCCCCACACACCCCCCCTTCAGCACCAACACACCCACTCATACCCCACAGCTCCCTTCAGCACCAACACACACTCATCCCCCACATACCCCCCCTTCAGCACCAACACACACTCATCCCCCACACACCCCCTTCAGCACCCAGACACACACTCATCCCCCACACACCCCCTTCAGTACCAACACACACACTCATCCCCCACACACGCCCTTCAGCACCAACACACACTCATCCCCCACACACCCCCCTTCAGCACCAACATACACTCATCCCCCACACACCCCCTTCAGCACCAACACACACACTCATCCCCACCACACCTCCCTTTCAGCACCAACACACACACTCATCCCCACCACACCTCCCCTTCAGCACCAACACACACACTCATCCCCCACACACACCCCCTTCAGCACCAACACATACACTCATCCCCCACAGCCCCCTTCAGCACCAACACACACACACTCATCCCCACACACCCCCCCTTCAGAACCAACACACACACACACTCATCCCCCACACCCCTTCTTCAGCACCAACACACACACTCATCCCCCACACACCCCCCCTTCAGCACCAACACACACACACTCATCCCCCACAGCCCCCTTCAGCACCAACACACACACGCTCATCCCCCACACACCCCCCCTTCAGCACCAACACACATACATACTCATCCCCCACACACCCCCCCTTCAGCACCAACACACACACACTCATCCCCCACACACCCCCCTTCAGCACCCACACACTCATCCCCCCCTTCAGCACCAACACACACACACTCATCCCCCACACACCCCCCCTTCAGCACCCACACACACACACTCATCCCCCTCACACCCCCCCCTTCAGCACCCACAGACACACACTCATCCCCCACACCCCTTCTTCAGCACCAACACACACACTCATCCCCCACACACCCCCCCTTCAGCACCAACACACACACACTCATCCCCCACACCCCTTCTTCAGCACCAACACACACACTCATCCCCCACACACCCCCCCTTCAGCACCAACACACACACACTCATCCCCCACACACCCCCCCTTCAGCACCAACACACACAAATAGGCAAAAAAAGGGCGGAAAAAGTAATTAATATATAAGATAATTAGCTGAAGAACATTTTGCCAGTAATTAAGTTAACTGGCCTCAGGTGTGTAACATGACTGACTATTAAAGGGATGTCTTAGAGAGGCGGAGTCTCTCAGAAGTAAAGATGGCCAGAAGCTCTCCAACCTGTGAAGCCTTGCTTAAAAACATTGTGGAATACTTCATCAACAGTGCATAACATCATCAAAAGATTCAGAGAAACTGGAACAATCTCTGTTCTTAAGGGCCAAGGCTGAAGACCTTTACTGGCTGCCCTTGATCTTCGGGCCCTCAGACACCACTGCATCGCTCACTGGTATGATTCTGTCATTGACATTACTAAATGGGCCCAGGAATACTTCAAGAAACCACTGTCTCTAAACACAGTCTGCCGTGCCATCCACAGATGCCACCTAAAACTCTATCATGCAAAAAGGAAGCCATTGTTGAGCATGATCCAGAAGCGCCGCCTTGTTCTGTGGGCCAGGGCTCATTTAAAATGGACTGTAGCAAAGTGGCAAAGTGTCCTGTGGTCAGATGAGTCCAAATTTGACATCCTTGGAAATCATGGGCATCGTGTCCTCCTGGCTAAAGAGTAGAAAGACCACCCCTCCTGTTATCAGCATTCAGTTCAGAAGCCAGTATCTCTGATGGTATGGGGATGCATTAGTGCATATGGTGCGGGACACTTGCATGTTTTGAAAAGCTCCATGAATGCTGAAAGGTATGGTAAGGTTTTAGAGCAATATATGCTCCCCTCTAGATGACATCTATTCCAAGGATGGTCTTGTGTATTTTAGCAGGACAATGCAAAACCACATACTGCAGCTATTACAACAGCATGGCTTCGTGGTAGAAGAGTCCGTGTGCTGAACTGGCCTGCCTGCAGTCCTGATCTTTCACCGATTGAGAACATTTAGCGCATCATTAAACGAAAAGTCTGTCAAAGGACAGCCAAAACTCTCCAGCAGCTGGAAGCCTGAATTTAACAAGAGTGGGATCAAATTCCAATCGCTAAACTCAGGAAACCCGCAAGTGTCCCACACCATATGCACTAATGCATCCCCATGCCATGAGAAACCCTGGCTTTTGATAACGCTGATAACAGGAGGGGTGGTCTTTCTCCTCTTTAGCCCGGAGGACAACGCCCATGATTTCCAACAAGAATGTCAAATTCAAACTCGTCTGACCACAGAACACTTTGCTTCAGTCCATTTTAAATGAGCCTTGGCCCACAGAACACGGCGGCGCTTCTGGATCATGCTCAACAATGGCTTCCTTTTTGCATTATAGAGTTTTAGGTGGCATCTGTGGATGATACGGCGGACAGTGTTTACAGACAGTGGTTTCTTGAAGTATTCCTGGGCCCATTTAGAAATGTCAATGACAGAATCATGCCGGTGAGTGATGCAGTGGCGGCTGAGGGCCCAAAGATCACGGACATCCAGTAAAGGTTTTCGGCCTTGTCGGTTACACACAGATTTTTCCAGTTTCTCTGAATCTTTTGATGTTATGCACTGTTGATGCTGAGACCTTCAAAGCCTTTGCAATTTGATGTTTAGGAACATTGTTTTTAAAGTATTCCACTATTTTATTTATTTATTTTTATGCAAGACTTCACAGGTTGGAGAGCCTCTGGCCATCTATACTTCCTAGAGACTCAGCCTCTCTAAGACATCCCTTTTATAGCCAATCATGTTACACACCTGATGCCAGTTAACTTAATTACTTGCTAAATGTTTTTTACAGCTGATTCTGTTTTATATTAATGACCTTTACAGCCCTTTTTTGCCTGTGTCCCAATTTTTTTGATACCTGTTGCAGCCAGAAAATTTGAAATAAGCTCATTTTGTTGATAAAAATGTCTTAGATAACATTTCAAAAGTTGAAACTATGTTCTATTGTAAATAACATGTAGGCTCATGTGATCTGAAAGTCGTTGCATTTTGATTTTATTCACAATTTACACTTCGTCCCAGGTATTTCGGAATTGGGGTTGTACACACTCACACCCCTCTGATGCAGCCGCACATTCTCACGAACAGAACATGCGGAACAGGCGCATTCACTGGCGCACTCTAACATAAGCTCACATATCAAAAATCATTCGCAACTGTTTCTTCCACCTTTTCCATACGTTTCTTTAAATGATAGTTAAGCGGTTGCACCAAACCCGCAGCAGTTAAAATGTACTAAAACAGTGGCGGCCGTTGTAACAGGGGTTAAATCCTTACTTTCTTTTTGCTTATATTTCAGTGTACATCAGACATGTTCCAACAAGTCATGTTTTGTAATAGGTTTCAGTCGAGCCAGGAACGTGACAGGCTTCTATGGCACCATTTCGCAATCACTGAGAAATATGTAAAATGAAAAACAGGCACTACCTTTCCGGATCTGTAGTTTCCGCGTCTGTCGAGTGGACAGCTAATACTGTACGGACAGTTTTAGATGCTTTTCTTTACAGTGAGCCAAAAAGGGACGCAGAATAAACAGAGAGGATTTAGTGGCTAAAATACAATGATCAATGGTCGAGTTAAAGAGCACAGAGAAATAAATTGTATCGGAATTTGAAAACCGAAAAAAGTCATCCTGCTCTCTGCAAGCTGTAGAACTGGTCCGGCAAGTTGTGTCTGATCCCTGACTCCCTGCAGACAAACACAAGTCTATGCGAGTGACACGTTTCCCTTGGACGCCTCCGCTTTCATGCATGTGGTGAACTTCCCCTTTAAAAGAGGAATCAGGATTGAAACCCGATGCGTTTCTTTCAGTACCAAAATCAGAGAGATGCCCTTCACCGGCGAAGGAGGCGTGGACATCTGTGCTTACCTGCGTGTGGACGGGAAATCCCACCCGGTGCGAGTAGCCAATCAAAAGTGCACAGCGCCGTGATAAGACTGCTCTGAATAACAGAAGCATCCGCGAATTGTGAACATCCTACAAGTTCCGGTGATTGATTTAGGCCCCGTTTACACCTGGTATTGAAATGAGTTTTTTGTGGTCGGATTTCAGTCGAATTGCTCTTGACTACATGAAAGTACAGGTGTAAATGATCCGATGTTTCGAACCACCTCTGGAGGTGGTCTGGGTCGGATTCTGGTATCTCCATGTTCAGTAAATGTACTGGTACCCTGCAGTGATGGCCAAACTGGGCTTTATGAAGCTTTCAACCCTTATGGACAATTGTATTGAAAATTTGGTTTACCACTCGAAGCTTCATCCATTGAGCACGTGGGTGACAGCTGCTGGCACAGTGACTGTTGTTCAGCCTCGCAAAGGTGACGCTGACGCAACTTGCGCGTGCACTTTGTATAGTGTTGTAAAAAAAATACTAAATACTGATAAAGCAGAAATCTAACGTCGTTTTACATGTGTCTGTTGTTTGTCTTCCTTACCTTAATGATTCATATTATATTATAATGACATTAATTACATCCACTGCCTGGTTGAATCCAGTAAATACTTGCTCTGTCCAAAAAACGTTATATTTTATTATGTTTTTTGTGCTTGGTGTATACTGGGTGTGCATGTGCGACTTGGGCATTTTCATTTCAATTTCAATTTATTTTGTGTAGCGCTTTTCACAGAGACTGTCACAAAGACGCTTTACAGTGAGAGTTTAAAGAAATAAAAAGGCAGTGCCCAGCCTCTTCCCCACTACAGCAAATGAGGCAAAAAACTCCCAGTAGGCAGAAAAATCCTCCAACAGTGGTGAGAAAAAACTCCCCAGTGGGAAGAAATCTCAGGAGGAACCCGGCCATAGTGAGGGAGCCCATCCTCCGCGGGCTAGCTAATTAAGAACAAAAAAGTAAAATAATAATTCAAAAATAATAACGACAGAGCGCTGTTTCATCCATCTTAAATACATTTCAATCGCGCCAATGTTTCAAAGCTCCGTTTATCGAACCGAACCAGTCAGCTGATTCAGCCTGAATAAAGCAGTGAAGTGGTTCGAATGTCAGTTGTCACTGTAATGGAATTGTAGTGGCAAAAAAACTTGCCAGTTACGTGGTTTTCCCGATGTGACGCAAGCTCCGGCACAGTGCTTCCGAAAAATACTCTCGAGTTTGAAGCATGGAGCCTCGGTATCAGTGGTAACATCGCTAGTAGCCTACCATGTATTGTGTGCTTTTGTTGGAATTTTGTCTGTTAAAAAAAAGACTTGTTAAAACACCAATAAAAGTCATGCGTCTCCAATCCGCAGGCAACAACACCGTGGGCAGAAACACCTACAGTAAAACTCAGTACATAAGTCGCATTGGTATGTAAGATGTAGTGCATTTTTTTCGGGTGTCCCACCGGTAAGAGGGGTTTCATCAAAGACTGTATCATAGTAGCCATTCATATCTAAAAATGCGTAAACAAGTTGTTCCAAACTACTTCAATTTACTTTAAACAAAGTGGCAATTTCCATTTTGTTCAGCACAGTGCACAAGGTGAAGTTTTATGTGCAGCTGAAGGCTAGGCAGCTTTAGCGCTTACGGGGTGATCTGGGGTTAAATGAAACATGACACCAGGAAACAACTCAGAATTAATGAAAGAGGTATAAGTAATAACCACGAAAAGATACAAGTTGGCATTTTTCTGTTTATGCGGTTGCCAAGGTTACCGAGCAAGCTCATTAAATATGCAGAAGGGCCATTCCACCGAATCGGTGCCATTTGCATGTTGTAATTTTTCAAACATAAACTTCATTTTTCAAATTTTTTCAGGATTGTATCTGATAACATACATGTTTAACTATTCAAAATATGTAATGGTCAATCTCAGGTACATTTATTCTTATGTTTACAAGGTTGTGAAATGGAAGATGGTAGCATTTTTTTTCAGTCCTGTTACCGATACTATTATAACTATTAATATATCATTTAAAAGTCATTCCAAGTATTTTATTCGTTTTTCACTCAATAAAGTGGGTATGTATAAGAAATAATTTAATACAGGTTCAAAATATATATAACTACGGTAAAAAAGTCAGAAGTATACAGGCGAAATGCATTTCTTTTAAAAATATAAAGCCATTTTTGATTTTTAATGGGGACCTTAACCTCAAATTGATCAAAAATCTATTATGTGATCTATCCAACAAGTGCTCAAATAATGGACAAAAAAAATTTGGGGAAAAAAAATTTCATCTTTATTTTTTCAATTAAAACAATTAGGTAACAGGAATGAGAACCGAGTAACAGGATTGAGTGTCTCTGAACAGAACAGAATGGGGAACAGGTGTGTGTGTGTGTATGACAGTATGTGAGTATGTGTCTTTGTGTAAGTATGTGTGTGTGTACAGAATGTGAGAGTGTGTAATTGCATGTGCGTGTATATATGCATTTATGAATATGTGTATAGACTCGATACACATATTCATACAAACACACACACAAACCACACTACTATAGAGTGTACGTGCATGAGAGCATGGGTGTGTGTAGTATGCTTGTGTGTATGGATGTGTATATGGTATGTATTTGAGTGCAAATGTAAAGGAGTGGGGGAGTGGAGACAGAGAGGGGTGTGAGTTTCCCCGGCAGCATGTGTGTCTCACTACTCAGGTACAGTATTGGCTCTGCATCTTTCTCTGAAAAAGGTAAAAAGAAGAAAGACAACAGATATAACTGATATAAGTTGAGCATATTGCGTTAAACAGGCATTTCTGCATAGAATTGCATGATTACAAAATGTATTTTTATAGAATTGCAATGAATTAATGAGGAAAAATCTAACTTGCTTTTTTAAGAATCAGATTTTAGTTTAGCCCAAACATCTTTTTTTATTGCCATGTAATGGCTTGTGACCTGCCTCGCTGGTGGGATTATGCACAAGATATCTTGGAAGAGGTACCACAAGGTATCCTCAGGGGCTGGCCAGTAGAATCTGTTGGCTCCCTGACAATAATATGTTGACATTGTAAAACACCATAGTAATTCCAACTGTAATGCTTAAAATGAAAGAATTCATGTTATATCATATAAACAATTAAATACAAACTGCTCTTCCCGCCCCTCTCTAACTTACCCCCCCCCTCCCTGGATCTATCTCTTCCCCTACCTACCTCCACTTCCTTTCCTTACTTCTCCACTCCTGTCCCTCCTCTCTCTACCCCCCCCCTCTCTAACCCCTCCCTACTCAGCCCCACCTCTCTCTACCTCAACCCCACTCCCCTTCAATTTGTCACTTTCAATGAAAATTCTCGCTCCTTTTACTCTTATTCAGTCTTGTTACCCTTTCTATGGGTAACAGGACTGAGGGTAACAGGACTGAGTTTTTAGCACAGAATTAGCTATGTTGCTAAAGCTAACACATGGAAAACCATGCTAGTAGCATGAGGCCCCTAAGCACCTTTAAGTGATTAACCAAAACTCAAAAAATAAAAATAAAATCATAAGAGCATACAAAATAATTTAGGTAACAGGACTGCATGTTATGATTTACGATGCCAGTCATATTTACAATATGATCAAAAATAAACAAAAGAGATTGAGAGAACTTACTTTTGGTCTTCCCAGTTCCTTCACGGGACTGAAATGATGCAATATCCTGTTGATCCTGTCATATGTGGAATGTTCCAAAATCTTTAGGCTGGTTAATGTATCAGGGAAACAGGACTGAGAAAAAACCTGGGGACACCACTAAAATTGTGTTTTTTAACTAATGTTTTATGATGTTTTGAGTAGAAAACGTATTTTATGTTTAAATTACAAATTGGGCCACAAAATAATGCAAAAATAAATACTTTTATAAAGGATTCTGGTGACTATATTTAATAGTTAAGTTTAGTGTTAGAGAGTGGGGACAGGCGAAAATCCCATTTGTTCAGTATTCTACGTAGCTTTTATAAAATTTTTAGACCGTGCATCTTCAAATTGCAACCAGGACAATTAAAAGGACACTTTGATTGATAATATAATGTATTAAACAGATACTTTTCATGCATATTCATGAATATTTCTGAATGGAATGTCTTGGGGACAGAAAAGGCACCGATTCGGTGGAATGGCCCAGAAGACTCCTGCCACCAATTCCTCTTTAACTCTATGATCAGGGCCTGATTAACACAGTGCTATGCCCCAGTGCGACTAATCATGTAATCTCCCCCCCCCAAAAGGTTACTTACCATGGCTTATAGAACGCAGCAATGGATCACTCTTCTCTTTGATAATTCTACACTCTTCGAATGAATGTGTTGAATAATAACATTAAAATGTGTTATCACATGAATAACACATTTTGTGTTGATTTCAACACAAAATATGTAAAAAAAAGTTTAAACAAATCAACACCGATTGTGTTGAAAACAACACAAAATGTGTTGTCCTTAAAGGGACAATGTGTAACATTTACATTTTTTTATTTGCCAAAATCTAAGTCTGCATTCATAAATATGTCATCATTGGTGTATTATGACCTCCACTAATAATCTGATATATTCTCATAAACGAAGAATTTTAGAACTGTTTCTACATTGGGCGGGTAAGCTGGTAGGGGGGCGCCATGACAGTCAGCCATCTTGAAACTGTTACCACCGGCAAGGGACAAATAGCACCAAAGCAGAATAAATCCGCGTTTGCCCTGCCAGTCAGTGCAGAGTGATTGAGACACCGGAGGAAATCAGGAAGAGAGGCTATCGCGGTGACTTTGAAAATCAGTACTACTGCAGCAAAATGCAGGACCACATATGCAGCAGCAGCACAGGAGACCGAATCCTCATCCGCAAAAAAAAAAAACTAAAAAGAAAATTGAAAAGGCAGCGCGACCAGTGCGCTCAAAAAACAAGGGTGAACATCGGGCTGCCTTCCCCAGGTGGAAGGAGCTAATGGAGGAGAAAGATTTTCTAAGGGACGCTGAAGTTGCCAGCTTTCTCCTCGAAAAGTAAGTCAACTGTACTGCCTAAATTAGCCTAAACAAAACTTTTCATTCAGTTTTGTTACACAGTGTTGCTTGTTACCATAAGTAGATCTTGCTAAAATACTGCATGCTCATTGTTACAGGTGGAACTGTATGTTTATGTGGTTTCAGTAGCTTTAATAATCGCGGTAAACGCCGGCTTTCGAAGCCTACCCACCGGCTTTTAGTGGCGGTGAAGCTGGTGGGTAGACTTTAGAAGCTGGCATTTACTGTGACTTAAAGCCGGCGTTTATCGCGACTAAAGCTACTGAAACCACATAAACATACAGGCTCATAACTACGAAAGGTGCTTATCTCCTATTAGTGAATGAAACTGTTGGGTTTTACGAAATGAACCAATAGCGAAAACCAGTAGAATACAAAAAGGAGGCTTTATTTCTGAAGGTAGAAACCCCCCAACAGAGCTGGCAACAGTACAATGTTCGCAATCCAAAATCAGAGTCCAATGGGCGAAATCCAGAGTCATACACAGGGCACCAATCACAAAACCGTAGTCAGACAAAAAGAGGTCGAAAAACAAGAAAGCGGCAAAAGTACAGGGAATCGGCAAAACTCGGTGTCTAGGGCGGTCCAGTAAGAAAGACAAATCACTATGAATCAAGGCGAGAGAAGCGTAGCACAGGAAACAAGGAAGAACGATCTGACAAGGAAGTGAATCAAACAGATATCTTATCAATTAGTAAGTGCAGCTATACAATCCTGAGTGCTTGTTAGTAAGTTAGTCAAAAATATACAGGGTTAGTGTGGGTTAGTAATTAGCGAAAACAACAAACCGCTAGTATGTGTTAGTAAGATAGTAAAAGAGAAAGGAAGGAAGAACACAAGATAATGAAAGAAGATTGAAACCCAGAAACCAATAGCTGCCGAGTGGCTCACACGGTTAAGGCACTGCTCTGCAGTGCAGAGGTGATCACCACGCCACGGGTTCGAGCCCTGGCGTACCTACCGGCAGGGGTCGGCAGCTTTTTCAGGGTAGCGCACAATTAGCCATCGCGCTACAGGGTTTCAAATTGGGAAGGGACTGCCGGATTTGGGTATCGAATAACAGCTTTGTTCGTTGCTCCAGCGCCTCCTGTTGGCCAGACGGGCGCTCGTCAGGAAGACTCCGGGTTGGTTCATGTCCGGGTATCCTCCGCCCTAGTTCTGAACTTGCGAAGATTCAACCGATGAGTGTATAAGAATCAGTGGCAGACAGGCACGTGCTTCGGAGGAGAGCCGTGAACTGTCTCACTATCCTGAGTTGGCAGCAAGGGGTCGCATACGAGCAAGCTTTGTACATAGTTCCCTAATTGGGCATTCCAGACCAGATTCGGGTGGGATTGGAGATGCCAAATTTAAAAAAAAAAAGAAAAAAAAAACCCAGAAACCAATAAATCACCCGAATGAGTGGCACGCAAGACAAGGGATTGTGAGCAAAGATACACACATGACAAGACGAGGGAGACAAAGTGCAAAGTATGGAAAAATAAACACGGCATGGGAATATGAAACATAGCTATGAAAACAAAACATAGCATGGAGACTATGATAACAAAAACATGAAAAATAATAAAACAAGAAATCCTAAATACCAAATACACAATACATAATCTAAGAATGGTCAGATAAAGTCAGTGGTTACTAAATACAAGAATCAATCCATCATGGCACTAGGCCAGGCACAGAACTTTAACTAGACATGAGCATGGGCAAAAACATGGTACATGACAAGGCAAAGACAGAAAATGCAGAATCACAACAGAAATGGCTAAACAGTTCCTAAAACGTGCTTAATTTTTGTCATATAGGACTAAAGAATAAGCTTGAATAGGACTAAAGAATAAGCTTCTCTTCCATGCCTCCAAAATGCTCTAGACCCTCAACCTTCCTCCCCCCTGAGGACATTCCCGATCTAGACAAAGTTCCCCCCAGGAATTTCATGACCTCCTCATCACCCCTACGACTGCACTATTGACCCGAAGCCAGGGTACTATGCCCCCTAGGGGCCGTCTCTACTCCCTATCTCGACCCGAGACCCTAGCCATGGAAAAACACCTCTCAGATTCTCTAGCTGCTGAAATAATTCGTCCATCAACCTCCCCTGCTGGCGCAGGGTTTTTTTTCGTGGCCAAGAAGGACAGGTCTTTGAGACCTTCTATTGACTACCGTGGGCTCAATGAGATAACCATTAAGAACAGGTACCCTCTCCCCCTCATGAACACAGCTTTTGATTTATTACATGGAGCAAAAGTATTTACTAAACTAGACCTACGCAATGCCTATCATCTGGTGCGTATCCGTGAGGGAGACGAATGGAAGACCACCTTCAACATTCCTACTAGGCACTGGGAGTACCTGGTTCTTCCCTTCGGCCTTACTAACATTCCTTGTGAACAATGTTTTAAGAGATATGATTAACAAGTTTATCTTTGTCCATCTCAATGACATTCTGATTTTTTCTGAGTCACAGGAGGAACATGTGAAACACGTCCGCCAAGTACTCCGTCGCCTCCTGGAGAACCATCTTTTCATTAAGGCAGAGAAATGTGAGTTGTCGAGTCTACGACCTTTTTGGGTTACATTATTTCTCCAGACACCATACGGATGGACCCAGTCAAAGTGGAGGCCGTCACCAACTGGCCCCGACCAGAGGATCGTAAGTCTCTTCAACGTTTTTTGGGTTTTGCAAATTTTTACCGGCGATTCATCAGAAACTATAGTTCTGTTGCTGCACCCCTCACAGCTCTCACAAAACTAAGTTTCTTTAGTCGGACAAAGCCAAAAGAAAACTCAAGTTTTAAAAAACTTTAAAAAACTCAAGTTTCGTTTCATGACTGCACCCATCCTCACTATCCCTAACCTTGGACTCCAGTTCATCGTAGAAGTGGACGCCTCTAATATAGGAGTCTGCGCTATCCTGTCCCAGAGATCCTCTGAGGATGGTAAGATCCACCCGTGCACCGCCTTCTCTCACCGTCTCAGCTCTTCGGAAAAGAACTATGACATCGGTAACCGGGCGCTGCTGGTAGTAAAGTTAGCTTTGGAGGAGCGGAAGCAGTAGCTGGAGGGGGCTGAAGTTCAATTCATTTTTTGGACTGATCATAAAAATTTGGAATATCTGCAGACAGACAAGAGATTGAACCTGCGGCAAGCCAGGTGGGCACTTTTTTTCTCCCGATTTAACTTTCACTTAGCCTATAGACCTGGAAGTAAGAATGTTAAACCCGATGCCTTGTCACGTTGTTTTGAGATCAAAGAAGAAAAACCATGTCAGGACACTATTCTACCCAAGGAAGCCTTTGTAAATGCCATCTGTTTAAATATTGAGAAGGAAGTCAGAGAAGCCCAAGCCAATTCTGCTACCCCCAGTGCATGCCCCAATAACTATCTATATGTTCCAGCCGCTCTGCGCTCCAGAGTCCTGGGATGGGGGCACTCTTCCATGCTGTCCCGCCATCCGGGAGTTCGCCTTACCAAGGACTTTATTTTGCAAAAATTTTGGTGGCCAGAGTTGTCCCAAGATGTTCAGAGTTTTGTGGCTGCCTGCTCGGTCTGCGCCTCAGCAAAAGCCTCATATCAACCCCCTCACGGTATACTTCAGCCCCTTCACACACCACATCGTCCCTGGTCCCATATCGCACTAGATTTCATCACTGGCCTTCCCCCCTCCAATCACCACTCTACCATTCTCACCATTGTAGATAGATTTTCCAAAGCTGTTCACCTGGTCCCTCTCACTAAGCTTCCCTCTGCCCAAGAGACTGTCAACCTCATTATTCAACATGTTATCAGACTTCACGGAATACACACTGACATCACCTCCGATCGCGGCCCCCAATTCACTGCCCTATTTTGGAAGTCCTTTTGTAAATCGCCTAGTACCTCTGTTAGTTTGTCGTCAGGTTTCCATCCCCAGACTAATGGCCAGACCGAGTGGGCTAATCAGTGTATTGAGAATGTGCTTAGATGTTTATGCATTAGGAACCCCACCTCCTGGAGCCATCAGTTGCCATGGGCAGAGTATGTCATGAACTGCCACACCTCTGCTGCCTCCGGTATTTCCCCTTTCAAGGCCTGCCTAGGCTATCAGCCCACTTTGTTTCCATGTCAGGAGGAGGAGGTAGCTGTCCCCTCAGCCCGTGAGTTTGTGCGCTGTTGCAGGCGCACATGGAGGACCACCCGCCAGGCCCTGCTCAGGTCGGTTGCCAGGATGAAGGAGTAGGCGGAGAAGAAGCGCACGGCCGCTCCTTCTTACCGACCTAGGCAGCATGTCTGGCTATCGTCTAGAGACATTCCCCTCAGAGGTAATGGGGGTAAGCTATTCCCTAAGTTCCTGGGTCCTTTCACCATAGAAAAAGTTCTGAGTCCCACTGCTGTTCGCTTCCGTCTTCCCTTGTCCATGTGACGTGTCCACCCTACGTTTCACATTTCTCAAATTAAACCTGCAGTAACCCACCCCCTGATCCCCCACTACCCGTCCAGATCATCAACACAGGCGAAGCTTTCACAGCCCGAGCCCTCCTGAACTGTTGTCGGCGAGGCAGAGGACTGCAGTACCTCGTCGACTGGGAGAGCTATGGACCTGAGCACTACAGTTGGGTGTCTTCTCGCCACATCTTGGATAAGACTTTGATCAGAGACCATCGCAGGCCTACTGGTTGAAATGCCAGGTGGCGTTTTGTAGGGGGGGGAGGGGTACTGTTGTGGTTCTGGTTCTGGTTCTGTCTTGCCATGTTTGTTCTGACTGCCTCATGTGTATTTTGATCTTTGCCTTTCCTGACTATTCTTTAGATATGTGTATTGTAATTTGGTTGCTTTTCATTAATGTATTGTCTTAGTTTTGCTTTTCCATGTTTTACTTATAGCCATAGTTTTATTCCAGTCCATATTTTGATTTTCCATGCATTGCACTTTGTCTCCCCCTGTCTGGTCCTTGGTCTTGTCTTTGCTCACAGCCCCAGTAATGCGTGCCACTCCTTCGGGCAATTTAACGGTTTCTGGGTTTCAATCTCCCTTCCCAATCTTGTCTACTTCCTTCCCCTTGCTATTTCTATACAACTAACACATACTAACAGTTTGTTGTTTTTGCTAATTTACTAACCAAGACTAACATTGTATATAAGACTAACTTACTAACGAGCACTCGGGATTGTATAGCTGCACTAACTAATTGATTAACAAGCTCTCAGCACTCGCCCTATTCTAGTCCCCGCCCCTTGTCTCTCCCTAATCTTCGCTGCTGTATTTCAGTGGAATCTCCACACCCTCTTAGGCTTTCCAACACCAGTGTTGGGGAGATGCCTCGAATGGTGGCACCTGTGGTGATAATGCCCAAGCAGTGGCGACGTCGTTGTGAGTGCAATGGCACGTCATACAGGGGCGCCGACTGTTGGGGTTACACCCCACAGGTGGACACAATGTGTTGAGGCAATTTGCCAAATGATATTATTAATTTGACTATCAAAAACATATGATATTGTAATATTAACATTAAATATTAATATAAATACCTCGGGGCACCACCCTTCCTCAGTGAAGGGAAAACGATAGCCAATTAATAAAACCTCAGTCTCAATATCCACTAAGCTATTAATGTGGAAATTAATTAATAATTAAATTAATAATTGTAACCAACTTACCTAATCAATAGCTAGATTGAAGGATTCAGGAGTTCTACATAGAAGAGGCTGGCAGTTTCATTCACTCTTGTACAACATTAATAACCACAGCATATGTCTTGAAAGAATATTTATTTAAATGAAACAAATGAAACACACAATCTAAACTACACTAAACACTAACACTATATGCACAATGCAGGAGGTGTATATGTGTGTGTGTGTGTGTGTGTGTGTGTGTGTGAGTGTGCGGGTGTGGGTGAGAGAGAACAAAGGGATGATCTGAGGTGTGAGTGGGGGGGGGGTCCTTGCTGACCATGTGGAGTGGGGGAAGGCAACCCTACTGTAACAAAGACCAAGTCTTTGTAGCAAAGGAAAGTTTCAAGAGTTATAAAGTCAGTTAAATGACTTAAAAAACTCAATGTTGTTTGTGTGTGTGTATTACATTTAAACAAAGAGATCTGTGTGTTTTGCACAGGAAAGGTGCCGTGTTAGTCTACAGGGGGTTATTTGCATGCAAGAGCTTGTCTGCTACACATTAATACCATCCTGTCCTACTAAAACACAATCCTAAAAACAATCACAACAACTATCATTTTACAAATACACACAGTCAGTTTTAGTCTTAAAATAAGGTTTGAATGCCCAGTCGTCACCAGTCCTTAGTGGAGGAAGGAGGTTGGGTGGTTGTTGGAGGATCCGAACGTGGACGGTGCTGATCCAGCTGAAAGAGCGGTTCTAGTGCTGCCAAAGTCCATGTCTCCGTTGTGGAAGAGGAGGGAAGCTGGCTGCTCCTCAATAGCAAGCTGTTGCTTCCAAGGCTTGCTCTACTCCTAGTAGCCTGGCAGATTCTTCAGCATTGCCACGGGAGTGGGAGGCTAAGAGGTGGGGGAGGAGTACCCCAGCCTGAGTGGTCCCCAGGAGTCCAGGAGCTTCTCCAAGGGGGGGTGGGAGCAGAGCCAAAAGAGAGAGTCCAGAGCCAAGAGACAAGAGCCAAGAGAAGAGAGAGATAAACTGGTTGACCACTGCTTTTATGTGCCTAGCCTGCTGGCAGGAGGGGCTTACAGGCAGCAAGTGGTCATGGGAAATTCAGGGCTCCATTTTGAATTTCACATATATGAAAGGCTTTCCTCTATGTGACCCCAACACCACTGTAGAAAGATGCCACCAGTGTGTTCTGCCATTATATCTGCCAAAGGTGGCTACTAGTGATGCGCGGGTCGAGGTTTTTTAACACCCGCACCAACCCGACCCGACGTGACAGCAAAACGCTACAACTCGCATTAATATCCAGCCCAAACCCAACCCGACCCGACACAAAAAGGAGGCAAGAGAAAAAGAATACAGTGGGTCTGTGTGACATGATTTGCAATGGAAAAAAAGGATTCCTCTGTTACGCTATGGATTTGAATGGAGCACAACATACCATTGGCTTTTTGCTGTAATTCTTAATACAAAGTTTAGGCGCTGTCTATTAATTGAACCTTACCGTGATTTCTGATCTTTGCCACGAAACGAAATGCCATCAGGCAAAATATTGCAAACAGGCTGTTTTATTGAAACAAAATTAACATGACAGTGACGCACTGGCGCTATCGTCTACTCTCCCATACAGTGTTGCGATATCCTGTCTACGAGGAAATTCCTTTTTCCTCATATATTTATTTCAAGATTGTTTTGGGGCGGGCTGTAGGCGATTTTTTCAACACAGCTTATAATGTTGGCCTAGGCGTATTTTTTCCCAAACTAGGCAAAAACAAAATCGCGTCAACAGTGCCAGGGTTGAAGCAATTACGGCGCGCTTCCTGGACACGGCCAGGTTCGCAAACTGAAGGTTCGCTCGCTTGTTGCGCTAGTTGTTGGGACGCAGAGAACTGCTTTGACCACCATGGAGTTTTACACGATTACTCTTTGTCTCATGGTATGGTAATTAATGAGAGCAAGGCTAAGTTTATGACCATACAAGCTTCAGTAATAAGTTACCTATTCGTTTGGGTGATATGTGTAGCCTATAGAATGGTGTTATAGAAATGTACATCCAAGAAGTGTCTTTACTGCCGATGGCAGCACACACTCTGCTGTTAGAACATGTAGCTGATAAACGGAAGCTCCTCAACAAGTTGATTTTATTTTTTATACGAATCGTCATATGCCTTTCACTGTGAAGTGGCGAAAAAATGTTTTGACTATGTGTTGTTTGGAACTACAGGTCAATAAAATTACTACTACACTCAACAAAAATATAAACGCAACACTTTTGTTTTTGCTCCCATTTGTCATGAGATGGACTCAAAGATCTAAAATTCATTCCAGATACACAATATTACCATTTCTCTCAAACATTGTTCATAAATCTGTCTAAATGTGTGATAGTGAGCACTTTTGCTTTGCTGAGACAATCCATCCCACCTCACAGGTGTGCCACATCAAGATGCTCATCAGACACCATGATTAGTGCACAGGTGTACCTTATACTGCCCACAATAAAAGGCCACTCTGAGATGTGCAGTTTTGTCTCACAGCAAAATGCCACAGATGGCGCAAGCATTGAGGGAGCGTGCAATTGGCATGCTGACAGCAGGAATGTCAACCAGATCTGTTGCTCGGGCATTGAATGTTCATTTTTCCACCATAAGCCGTCTCCAAAGGCGTTTCAGAGAATATGGCAGTACATCCAACCGGCCTCACAACCGCAGACCACGTGTAACCACACCAGCCCAGGACCTCCACATCCAGCAGGTTCACCTCCAAGATCGTCTGAGACCAGCTACTCAGACAGCTGCTGAAACAATTGGTTTGCATAACCAAAGTATTTCTGCACAAACTGTCAGAAACGTCTCAGGGAAGCTCAACTGCATGCTCGTCGTCATCATCGGGGTCTTAACCTGAC
Source organism: Gymnothorax reevesii (assembly GCA_029721435.1). NCBI lineage: Eukaryota > Metazoa > Chordata > Actinopteri > Anguilliformes > Muraenidae > Gymnothorax > Gymnothorax reevesii. The sequence goes on along the minus strand of CM056579.1, from coordinate 6,201,512 downwards.
TCTAGATCGTCGCCACAACAGACTTGAGTGGGCAAATGCTCACATTCGATGGCGTCTGGCACGTTGGAGAGGTGTTCTCTTCACGGATGAATCTCGGTTTACAGTGTTCAGGGCAGATGGCAGACAGCGTGTGTGGCGTTGTGTGGGTGAGCGCTTTGCTGATGTCAATGTTGTGGATCGAGTGGCCCATCGTGGTGGTGGGGTTATGGTATGGGCAGGCATCTGTTATGGACGAAGAACACAGGTGCATTTTATTGATGGCATTTTGAATGATACCATGATGAGATCCTGAGGCCCATTGTTGTGCCATACACCCATGAACATCACCTCATTATTCAGCAAGATAATGCACGGCCCCATGTTGCAAGGATCTGTACACAATTCTTGGAAGCTGAAAATGTCCCAGTTCTTGCATGGCCAGCATACTCACCGGACATGTCACCCATTGAGCATGTTTGGGATGTGCTTGACCGGCGTATACGACAGCGCGTACCAGTTCCCACTAATATCCAGCAACTTCGCACAGCCATTGAAGAGGAGCGGACCAACATTCCACAGGCCACAATTGACAATCTGATAAACTCTATGCGAAGAAGATGTGTTGCACTGCATGAGGCAAATGGTGGTCACACCAGATACTGACTGGTTCTGAGTCCCCAGACCCCCAATAAATCAAAAACTGCAGGGTGGTCTTCTATTGTGGACAGTCTAAGGTACACCTGTGCACTAATCATGGTGTCTGATGAGCATCTTGATGTGGCACACCTGTGAGGTGGGATGGATTGCCTCAGCAAAGCAAAAGTGCTCACTATCACACATTTAGACAGATTTGTGAACAATGTTTGAGAGAAATGGTAATATTGTGTATCTGGAATGAATTTTAGATCTTTGAGTCCATCTCATGACAAATGGGAGCAAAAACAAAAGTGTTGCATTTATATTTTTGTTGAGAGTACTTTAAAATATTTTGGTGCTGACTGCAGAACGATTTATAAGATCAGCTATCATTCAACCTTTAGATCCTCAGTCTAACCGTGGAGGATTAAGCCGCGCACCAGTGAGTTTGTGCACATCGAGAGTAGAGAGTAGAAGAGGGAGAGGTACAATTGGCATTCTATTCTGCTTAAGGTAGCGTTACATCGTTTGACAAGAGCATATTATCTAGGCTGTAGGTCTAGAGCTCTCAAGTGGCCGATAGCCTGTTATACTTTTTATTCGCAATTTCGTGGGTATTAGATGTCGCCACTGTATGGCCCAACCCGCCCGCACCCGCTAAATGTTATTAAAATATTAGCCCGACCCGAGGGTAAACCCGCGGGACCCACGGGTTCCGGGCCGACCCGCGCATCACTAGTAGCTACTTTGAATCAAAAGTTTAAAATACATTTTGGTTTATACATTGATTCCATTATTTTTAACCTCATTGTTAATTTGTTCTATGCTTTCATTTCAGAGTACAATGAGACATTAAACTACATAATTTTCAATAAAAAACTGGAAAGATTGGGGCGTTCTAAAACTTTTGACCGGTACTGTATGTACATAATTATATTGGTTTGGCGATATTTGTTCCGTTCCCTTTTTTCACTCAGTCTTATTCTCAGTTTTATTCTCTCTTTAAAGAAAGAAGTGTTGACTATTTAAAGAAAATTGCTTATAGATGTACAAACAATTTTTTTGCTCTCACAACAAGAATATATCGGTGCATCTCAATAAATTAGAATATCATCAAAAAGTTTATCTTTCAGTAATTTGATTGAAAATGTGAAACTCAGATTTTTTATAGATTCATTACACACAGACTGATATATTTCAAATGTTTATTTCTTTTCATTTTGACAGCTTATGAAAACCCAAAATTTAGTATCTCAGAAAATTGGAATATTACTTAAGACCAATAAAAAGAATGATTTTTAACACTGAAATATTGGACTCCTGAAAAGTATGACATGTAAAGCACTCAATGCTTGGTCGGGGCTCCTTTTGCATGAATTACTGCAGCAGTGCGGTGTGGTATGGAGGCGATCGGCCTGTGGCACAGCTGAGGTTGTTCTGATCGCGACCTTCAGCTCCTATATGTTGTTTAGTCTGGTGTCTCGCATCTTCCTTTTCACAATACCCCATAGATTCTCTTTGGGCTTCAGGTCTGGTATGACCCTGGTTGTCTTCCATGGCCTGTGTAGTCTGTTTTGTATTGGGTACCTGTAGGGGTGGGGCTTGGAGGAAATTAACCTAACCTCAGTCCAGCTACATTCAGGGATTCCGGCGATTAAAAGACCGGTCAGCCCTTGGCATCGTGGGATATTTTGTCGTTCCCCCACGCACCTCGTTTTATTTGTGATTTTGCTATGTTTTTGCAACCAACATGCACTACACCGTACTTTCCCCTCATCCACATGCTACACAACTGACAACGCAGACTTTCATATCTCATTGGACGGCCGTCTTTACCTTATGTTGAAGTCGTTTCCTTTGGATAACCAAATAAATTGTTGTTATTTCTTTGGCCAAACTGATCTGGTGTTTCGTTCCTGTTGCGACCAATTGAGCCGCAGTTGGAACAACTGGGGGCTCGTGATAGCAATTGGTTTCAGCTTCATGATTGCGAATTAAGCAGAGAGGTTTCTCCAGCTTTAAGTCATTGTAGTTTAAATTTGCGTTCAGTGAGGTGTTATAGCCCCAATTTGTTATGACATATCGGACAGAAAGGGATGACAGACAAAATTTAAAAACTTAAACAGATTTAATTAAACAAAGCACTGAGCAAGAATGAAACAATTAAGAAAATGAGATATTTACAGTCCCTTGGTACTTGAGATGGGGTTGTTATGTTGCGATGTCCTGGGACAGGAAAATGCTCCAACACAGGCAAAAATCCACAAAAAGCTTCACAGGTCTTGAAAAGAGTGACAGGTCTGGTCAAATGTATCCTTCCACAATTTCTCCTTGCAATTTCTCCTACGACTTTACTCTTTCAATTTTTCTCCTTATATACTCTTTTACAGCCCCCTCCCACCTTCCAGACTTTTTTCAATTCTCTGGGACTTTCCCCTCTGAGGCATGCCCAGGACATGCCCGAAACCTAGCTCCAGACTGGCTGAACAAAAAATGTCCATACTGCCATCTAGTGGCTTTTTTTTCTCTCCACATTACACTTCCATTCCAAAAGGGAAAAATTTTGACTCAAAAGCAAAATTTTTCTTTTCAATACAAAAATGGTTAAGTCAACACTTGTGTATATATACATATAATACAATATGCTAATAAACACGTCATATATACATATACTCAAACATGGGAAAAGTAATCAGCAATTACACTGTCAGTATCCTTTACATGCTTAATTTCCAAGCCAAACTCTGTTAAATCAAACTCCATTACAACAATCTCCGATTCCTGTTTTTCATCTTACTCAAAAACATTAACAGATTGTGGTCAGTATATACAATCATTGGCTTTTGCCCAGTACAAACATAAACCTCAAAGTGTTGTAAGGATAGAGCCAGAGCCAACAGCTCCTTCTCAATTGTGGAATAGTTATTTTGGTGGCGATTGAACTTCCTGGAGAAGTATGCCACGGGATGCTCAATGTCATCAGAGTCACTTCTCTGCAGGAGCACAGATCCACAAGCTTGGTCGCTAGCATTGACCGCGATGGAGAACGGTTTGTTGAAGTCAGGAGATTTGAGCACAGGGAAGTGACACAGCAGAGACATCAGGCAACAGAAGGCTCTTTGGCATGCTTCATCCCCAGTGAACTTTGCGCCTTTCTTCAGTTGGTTGGTGAGACTGAGAGCAATCTCAGCAAAGTTCTTGCAGAACTTGCGGTAGTCCCTAATAATTCCAAGGAAGCGATGCAGAGCTTTTTTGTTGTCAGGAACTGGAAAGTCCATGATGGCTTGGACTTTAGCATTTATGGGTGCCACCTTACCCTGGCCTATGACGTAGCCAAGATACGTGACAGTAGCACAACCAAAGTCACTCTTGTTCAGGTTAACAGTCAGGTTACTCTGGGTCAAGCGCTGGAACGTCTCTACATCTTTCAGATGTTCTTCCCAGGAGTCACTCCATGTGATCAGGTCATCGATGTACGCACCCGTGTGTGGCAATCCGGTGACTGTAGACTGTATCATCCTTTGGAGCGTGGCTAGGGCATTTTTCATGCCAAAGGATAGGACTTCATACTGGTATAACCCAGATGGTGTGGCAAAAGCAGGGATGCTCTTAGCCCTCTCAGTTAAAGGCACAGACTAATAACCCTTCAATAAATCAATCTTGGTCAGAAACTTTGCTTGCCCTATTCTATCGATACAATTATCAATCCTAGGCATTGGAGACACATCAGTTCTAGTTACAGCATTGACTTTGCGATAATCTGTAGAGAATCTAGTACTTCCATCAGGTTTTGGAACTAGCACACAGGGTGAACTCCAATCTGAGTTAGAGGGTCTGATAATATCATGTTCTAATATGTACTCAACCTCTTTCTCAGCAATCTTTCTCTTTTCAGGATTCTTCCGGTACGGATGCTGTTTTATTGGTTTGGCATCACCAACATCTACATCATGAGAGGCTATAGAACCTCTTTTTGGAACATGAGGAAATAGATCTTTATATTTCTTGATCAGCCTCTCAAACTGATCTTTCTGTGAGGGTTCTAAGTGCTGGAGTTTTACATCAAGATTCTGCAACACTTCAGAATTTTACAATTTACATGAAAGAACTTCAGCTTTAATTCTAGGTTCATCATCTTGAAACTCCCGCTCATCTTCACAAGTCTCGGCCATAGGAGGATCTGAAGTGACAGCTGCAACCCTAGCATTCCTATCATGATAAAGCTTCAGCATGTTAATGTGACACAACTGTTTTGGCTTTCTCCTATCTCGAGTCTTCACAATGTAATTGAAATAATTGAGTTTTGTTAGAATTTCATAAGGACCATGAAATCTAGCCTGCAATGGATTGGACTGCAAGGGAAACAACACAAGGATCTTGTCTGATTTAAACTCAAGGCTTCTAGCCTCATGATCATACCAAGTTTTCATTTTTCCCTGACTTGATTTCAAGTTCTCTTTGGCTAGGTCACAAGCTGCATGCAGTCTTCCCTTGAACTCGCTGACAAAGTCTAACAGACATATGCGGCTCTTTCTCTTGCCATTGCTCACTCAACAATAGCAAAGGTCCTCTCACTTCATGGCCAAACACTAGCTCAAACGGACTGAATCCAGTAGACTCCTACACTGCTTCTCTAGCTGCAAACAACAATAAATGAACACCTTCATCCCAGTCTTTCTCATGGTCATAACAATAAGTCCTCATCATGGTCTTGAGAGTGGAATGAAACCGCTCTAAGGCACCCTGACTTTCTGGATGATAGGCACTAGAAAGAATCTGATTCGCTCCTAGTTCATACACAACCTGCTGAAACAATTCGGAAGTGAAATTGCTACCTCAGTCTGACTGAATTTCCCTGGGAAGGCCAAACAACGTGAAGAACTTTATCAAAGCCTTCGAGATTGCAGTTGCCTTGATGTTGCGTAGAAGTATGGCTTCAGGGAATCTGGTAGATGCACACATGTTTGTGAACAAGTACTGATTTCCAGATCTAGTTTTGGGTAATGGACTAACACAATCAATGATGACCTTGGAGAAGGGCTCCCCAAATGGTGGCATAAGCTGCAATGGAGCTACAGGTGGGTCTAACTGGTGTTTTCCAACTACCTGACCAGTGTGACAGGTTTTGCAGGAGTTGGAAACATCTTTCCAAAGTCCAGGCCAGAAGAATTGTTTCATGATCTTGTCAACAGTCTTGTTAAGACTAAGATGACGTTCATTCCTGTAGGCTTTCGGAACAACAACTTACTTGACCCCTGCCCAATCTGCATTGGCAGGGATATCAGGAGGGCGCCACTTCCACATCAACACTCCATCCTTGAGATAATACCCAACTGGAACTGCGTCTATTTCTTCATCAGGAAGGGCTCTCTTCTTTAGTACACGAATTTCAGGATCATTAGTTTGCTCCTGAATCAACCGCTTTCTGGACAGAGACAAGTCTCCAGACACATCAGAATCACCAGATCCATCTGGCTGGCTGAACAGAGAACTGATAAAAGTGTCTGAGAAGTCCTCAAACGGAGAAACCATAGGAGGCTGAACAGAGTCATGAGGTAAACCACCTGAGTCATAACTATTCAACGCGCTGGACGGCACCACATCATCTTCTTCTTTAGCCTTCTTAGCCATAGCACGAGTCACTGCGCAAGAAGGATACAGAGATGGGTCCTCATCCCCATCTTCAGTGCTCGGCTGTGAAGAAAGATGTACAGGGGGAACTACTTTGCCCCCAGCCAGGTCATTACCTAGCAACAGAGAAACACCCTTGATAGGTAGACTTGACATAAGCCCCACCTTTACCTGTCCTGTAACTAAATCTGACTTCAAGAATATAGAGCGCAGGGGTACAGATACAGTCCTCCCTTCAATACCTTGTACAAGTATGAAATCCCCAGAAGCGATCTCATCACATAACTCCAAGGAGTCCATCAATAAAAGTGACTGAGAAGCTCCGGTATCCCTTAGGATATATACAGTGCCCTCCATAATTTTTGGCAGCCGTGGTTAAGATGTGTTCTTTTGCTTCAAATAAATTCCGTTTTTTTTTCTAAATAATATAGGACCACAATAAAAAAAAGAGGTTTAATTATGGAGGGCGCTGTCTGGGTTCAGGAGGAGAATGCTCATTCAGAGCCACAAATTCCTCTGACACAAATGGAGGAAATTCCTCCCTCACAAAGTCAGCAGCATCAGGCTTTGCCCCACAAAGAGCAGGCAATTTAGCAGATTGGTCATCTACCACAGGGGTTTCTAACCTTGTCTTCACAAAGACATTTGGTTTGGTATCCTTTTCTTTTTCTTTCTTAGCTTTAAGGAACCAACAGTTAGTTGTAACATGACCAGATTTCTTGCAATAATTGCAAACTAGACCACTTTTGTCACTGTCAGCTTTCACCCCTTGATCAGACCTGTGACTGGATTCCTGAGCACCATCACCAGATTTGTCTTTGCCTTAGGGTGAGGAATCTTGGGTATCACCGTTACCTTTCTTCTGAAATTGGACCGTCTATTGTTACTGCCGGACTGAAATTTGGACTTATGTGTCAGAACACATTTGTCTGTAAATTTGGCAGCTGATTGCAAATTCAGTGCTTGCTTCTCATTAGGGTAGGTCTTAATATCATCCTTAACACAGTTCTTGAATTCTTCAACTAACATAATCTCTTTTAGTGAGTTGAAATCATCCTTGACCTCCATAGAAGTACACCAGCGCTCAATGCAAACCTTCTTCTCATTAGCAAATTCCACATAAGTCTGATTGTCAGATTTCTTCAGACCTCTGAATTTCTGTCGGTAAGCCTCTGGAACCAACTCATAAGCTCTCAAAATAACCTTTTTGACAAACTCATAATCAGAGGAATCATCTGCAGACAAAGCCGAATAGGCTTGTTGAGCTTTACCCTCGAGGACAGTTTGCAACATCAGAGGCCAGTGTTCCTCTGGCCACTGACAACTCTTAGCTACCTTCTCGAAGCACTGGAAATGCTTATCACCCTCCCTCTCCGAGAATGGAGGCACCATGTTAACCTCCTGGCTAGCATGAATTTGTTTTCAGCTGCTATTTTGATTTTTAGTGTCTCCATTTGGAGCCTTTCTTCTCTATCTAACTTCTGTAACTCAAAATCTCTCTGTCTCTGTCTTTCTGCTTTCCTCTTTCTCTCTCTCTTGCTCATTTTTCTAACTCAAACTGCCTTTCTTTCTCTCTTTCTGTCCTCTCAAATTCTTTTTGTTTTTCTTTTTCCTCCCTTTCAATCTCTAGCATTTTTATTTTAAGTTCCAATTCTACATTTGGACTTTCCACTGGAAACTGTTCCAGATCTCCTGGTGCAAACACATTTTCATCAATGTAATATTCAACTATCTCTCTAGCCAGTCTTGCTTTTCGCATGGCTGGTTTTACCTCTGTCAGCTCTAAATGTCTGCATATTTCTAGGAGTTCTGTCTTTTTAAAAGACTTCAAAACCTCTACGGTTGGTGATGCCAAGAAATCATCCATTGCTGTTGATCTGTCAATATATATCTAGGAAAATTCAAAAAACAATTTCACAATTTGAAATTTTAGATTTTCAATAAATGACTCACACAGTGGTCTATCCCGGACGAGCCCCCAATTTGTTATGGCCCCAATTTGTTATGACATATCGGACAGCAAGGGATGACAGACAAAATTGTAAAACTTTCACAGATTTAATGAAACAAACACTTTGAAATAATCTTCAATCTACTCTACTGACCAAGATTGAAATATAAAAAAAGAGCTATTTACAGTCCCTTCAGTAATGGAGATGGGGTTTCTTTCCGGCAATGTTCTGGGACAGGAAAATGCTCCAACACAGGCAAAAATCCACAAAAAGCTTCACAGGTCTTGAAAAGAATGACAGGTCTGGTCAAATGTATCCTTCCACTATTTCTATTTCTAGGATACAACTGTATCCTTGCAATTGTTTATTATTATTATTAACTTTATTTGCTCTAGAGGGACAATGTACATTAACGAACATTTTAACAATAAAATGTAAATGCACCCAATTATAGCCAAAAGGCTGGTTTCCACTGGCAGTCCCCCTACCAGAGTGAGCATGGCCATATAACCTGTTAAAATAAACAGTCATTCCGATAAAAAACAAAGGCATTATGTGTTCAATATTTAGAGCAGCAACATTACACCCCCCCCCCCCCCCCCCCACACACACACACACACACACACTCACTTACACACATGCTCTTATTACCCCTCAACAGCACAAAAATGACTATTCATCCCAATGATACAAGGCAAATATTCATCCTCAACAACAAATTTTACATCAACTAGAAAAGCACTCAGAGAGCGCAGAACCTCCGCTAGGGGGCAGCAAAGCCAAAAGCACGGCGATTGGAACTCCGGCCCATTGGAAAGACTTGAAATCTTGAACTTTGGCGTATATCTCAGCAGTACCAAAATTTAATCACCTCTTCCTTGAGTTAATACCCACCTACCCAGAAAATTTCGTCAAAATCTGGCCATAGGTTTTTGAGTTATGTTGTACACAAACAAACCAACAAACAAACAGCACCGAAAACATATAACTCCTCAGCGGAGGTTAATAAACATTTAAACCAAAGACTAGTGTTTTGGTTGTCGATTAGCCATTTCTTTCTTTTTTTTTGAATGAGCAGTATGAAATGGACTTTGTTATGTTTTGTGGGATTATATGCCACTCATTAGCTGCCCTATAAGTAAAAACTGATTGACCAAATGTGGTTTTCCTAAAAGAGATCTCACAGTCTCCTCTAGCAGCTCCTCTGGTTACACCTGTTGCAGGCGATCTAAATTTTATAAGGCTACAGTGGAGGTGGAGCTAAGCTGTGACATATTTTGTATATGAGGGAGCAGTTAATAATAAGTTTGTTCCAACTCAGAAGCCTATATTTATTAAGGATTGTACAATGATGGAAGGATCTTGGTTTTTTATCCAGAAATTTAAGTGCTTGTTTGTATGAGGATATAACCGGATTTAAAGTAGTGGAGTTTGCAGTGGCCCAAGTGGGTAGACAGTAATTAATGAGATATTATCAGAGAATATATGTACATTTTTGCGGCTTCTGTAGAAAAATGATTTCTGAGATGCCTGAAATTTGCGAGTGTACATGTGTTAAAAAACATGTTTTTTAACATGAAGTTTAAAAGTGAGATTACTGTCTAACATAATACCTAGATATTTATATTCATTTACAGTTTGGATTCTCTGTCCAGATATAAAAACATCAGGTCCTGCGTGTGATTTATTTGTTTTGGCAAAAAACAGAAATTGAGTTATAAATGACAGTTATTCAACCAGTTTGAAACGTTTACCATGACCTTTGTAAGCATTAGAGGATCATTACTCTTAAAAACGGGGACAATAACTGCAGGCTTCCAGTATTCAGGGAAACTCCCCCTGGCCCTGAGTAATGTACATGTCTGTACATGTTGTGGGATGATTGCCTCACAATAGGTGCCTTGCCACCTGTGCGATCATTTCCTGACTTCTGTCAAAGCTTAATAAATAAAATAAATGAAATATTCACAATGTGAGTAATAGGTTTAGTCAAGCAACAGGCAAGATCCCTCATCATAGCAGAGTCCATTTCATACACATCCTTTGACCATTTAGTTTTGAGTGAGTCAATCACCTTTGCCACTTGAGTTTCAAAGACTCTTTCTAGATTAAAGATGGGTACAGCAGGATTTGGTACTTTGAGACTGCACTGCCGGTGTCAGGGAAAACTGCTGGCAATAGTAGCTACAGATTCTACAAAATAATGATTTAAGGCTTCAGCTATGTCCGTCGTGTCATTTGTTAGGGTATCATTGATCCTCAGTGGAATCTGCTTTCTATCGTTATTTTGTCCAGTTAATTTCTTTATTTGCTGACATATCATTTTTGAGTTTCCCTTATAATTTACTTTTACTTCAAGAAAGTAGTTTGCCTTGGCTTTCCTAAGTTCTCTTGTCACTTTGTTTCTTAATGATGTAAATTTGTGCCAATCAATTGTCAGTTCGGAGTTCAATGATATTTTTAGGGTCTGGTCTTGATCTTTCATCATTTGAACTACAGTTTCATTTATCCATGGAAGGGAGGCCCTTTTATTTTTATTTCTAGACTTTTTAAAAATCCTTAATAAGCTTGTGTAATTTATCTGTAAAGTACTGGCTGGAATAGTCCAAATGATCAGATTTCATCAGGTCTTCCCACTTTATACTCTGCACTGCGTTATTAAAATCCTCCTTTTCATCCTTTGGTATCTTCATGGAGTCTGTGCTCTGAACAGAGTATGAACATTTCTTTCCATTCACTTTCCTGGCCTGGAAGATTAAATTATGATCGGACAGCCCAGTTATAAGGTTATAGGTTTTGATTATTCTGTCCGACATGTTGCTGAAAATTAAATCAATCTGTGTGCTAGATGAATTGGTAATTCTGGATGGTCCATCAATTATCTGTGTTAGATTAAAACTGTTACTTGTTTAAGGTGCTTTATTGAAGACTTATCTTCCCAATTCACATTCATATCTCCGATGACTATCACCTCCCTATTGAAATCACACTGTTGTAATAGTTCTCTAAACTTTTCGTAGAAACTAACATTTGATAAAGGCGGACGATAAAACACAATTAGTGAAAAGGACATTTCTGGCGAGAGGACTATATCTAGACCCAGATATTCCAGTTCACAGTTTGTGAATTTGATTACATCGCATCTAATTGCGTCCTTTACATAACACACAACACCTCCACCTTTGCCATGTTTACGATCATTCCTACAAATGTTAAAACCGGGCACATTTATAGTCGCGTGTGGCAAGTTTTCATTCAGCCATGTTTCAGACATAGATAAGAAATCCAAATTTGACTCTTGTAAGAGATGCTGTACTTGTTCACAATTAGAGATAATACTTCTAATATTTATGTGACCACATAACAGTCCTCGTGGTTTTCAACAGGAGTCCCAGATTAACCTGGAATTATTTACAGTTTTGAAAACTTTCCATTTCCGGGGTTTGATTATGGCTTTATTGATGCGCCGATTAAACCCAGCTGCCCGTACGAGTCCAGTTACCACGCTCTCGTGCTTAACATCATGTTCCGAGCCTTGAGTTGCATTAGTCATTTCACCTACTACTTTACTCTCTCAATTTTTCTCCTTATATACTCTTTTCCAGCCCCCTCCCACCTTCCAGACTTTTTTCAATTCTCTGGGACTTTCCCCTCTCAGACATGCCCAGGACATGCCCAAAACCTAACTCCAGACTGGCCTAACAAAAAAATGTCAATACTGCCATCTAATTGCATGTTTTTTTTCACATTACAAAGGACATTCAACTGGTGTGCATGTTCTCCTTTTAATTGGGTACCAAAGTAGTTCCAAACTTCCTGGCCTTTTGCCGTTTTCCACAATTAACCACATTTTAATTCTATGTTAAAAGTAATTTTCAGTTTGTTACCAGTTTGAAAGCATATTAAAGGCTAAAATTGATTCAAACAAATGCAGTTTTTCATTTCCAACCAAATAACATAACGACTGCAAAAGATAGGCTGCACCTGAACCAGAGGGGTACCTTTGCACTGGGCCAGCGTATGTTGAGGGTAGCACAGGATTATTTAAACTAGGGACTTGGGGGGCAGGGAGGTTAGTGAGTGTTATACACAGGGAAATGCAGACTGCCCTGATGGAAGCTGACGGCATTACATGCACGATTGATGATATACTTTTAAAGCAACAAAGTGTAGTGGGGGGTTTGAAGCAGCGACCGCATGGGAAATCAATGGGGAAGAGCATTAGTAATAACTGTTGTGATTCTGGTTTTTCCTTGCCTTGCCTTGCCATGTTCTGACTGCCATATGTGTATTTTGATTCTTTGCCATGCCTGACTATTCTCTAGAATTATGTATTGTGTATTTGGTTGCTTTTCTTTCATGTATTGCCTTAGTTTTGCTTTTCCATGTTTTACTTATAGCCATAGTTTTATTCCAGTCCATGTTTTGATTTTCCATGCTTTGCACTTTGTCTCCCCGTGTGGTCCTTAGTCTTGTCGTTGCTCACAGCCCCAGTAATGCATCTCACCTTCGGGTGATTTAATGGTTTCAGGTTTCAATATTCCTTCTCCATCTCGTTTACTTCCTTCCCTTACTTTTTCTGTCTTACTAACACATACTAACAGTTTGTTATTTTGTGAATTTACTAACCAAGACTAACATTGTGTATATAAGACTACCTTACTAACGAGCACTAGGGATTGTATAGCTGCTCTTATTAATTGATTAACAAGCTCTCAGCATTCGCCCTGTTCTAGTCTCCACCTCTTGCCTTCACTCAATCTACTTTGCTGTGTTTCTTGCAGATTATCTGCACCTGTCCAATCTCTGTTCTGCCACTCACTCTGTGCACTTAGAAATCCCTAACCGGATTTGTATCTTTGTCTATAGGTTTGTCCCGTGATCCCTGTCCGCGTTTTGGCTTCTGCCAATTTCATGTGATCAGGTTCTCCCTAATGTGTTGCTCCCTTGTAATCAGTCTCAATGCTTCCACCTGTATTCTGTTATCATGTGACCTCCCTGAAATGTATATTAGATGTCTCTTCACAGCACTGCTTTGTCAGATCGTTCTCCTTTGCTTACTTGTGCCACGTTCATTTCACCCTTTACCCATTGTGATTATCCTTCTGACTGTACCGTCCTTGACTACGAGTTTTGCATTGTCCCTGTACTTTGCCGCCTTCTTGTGATTTGAACCTTTGTCATCTGACCGTGATTTTTGTGATTGGTGCCCTGTTTACGATTCTGGATTTCGCCCATTGGATTCAGATTTTGGATTGTGGACTCGGTACTGTTGCCTGCTCTGTTGGGGGGGTTTCCCCCTTCAGAAATAAAGCCTCCATTTTGCATTTTACTGGTTCTCGCAAGTGGTTCATTTCGTAAATCCTCACAATAACCTAAAATGTTTTTATTTAAATGGAAGAAGCATAAGAAATAAATTTCCAGAGCCGGAGGCCATTATGATTAGTGAGGGCTATGACATAGTTGGGATTACAGAGACATGGCTAAGTGAAGAGGATGGAGATGAATATAATATAGAAGGTTATAAACTCTTTACCCGTATCGGGTCTTAGGCGTGTGTATATATATATATATATATATATATATATATATATATATATATATATATATATATATATAAACTCTTTCGGAAGGATAGATGTAATAGGCGAGGAGGGGATGTAGCAAACTTTGTGAACGAAAACATAAATGTACAGGAAATTCCTGAAATTGAACATTCCTTGCCCAGTGAAGATATCTGGGTCAGGCTCATTGGCAAACACAAGACAGGTTTAAACATAGGAGTATGCTATCAACCACCAGCTTTGGACAGTACAGTCAATGAAATGCTTTTTAAGAGGAGTATGGAAGCTTGTAGAGGTGGAGGGACTATTATTATGGGAGACTTAAATAATCCTGGTATCGATTGGGAAATGGTGAAAGGACAGGGTAGGGGGGAGGAAGAATTTTTAGATGTTATAAATGATAATTTTTGGTGCAGTGTGTTAATAAACCTACAATAAACCTAATGACCCAGATAAAATTAGCAATGTTGAGGTACTGGAGCCTCTTGGGACAAGTGATCACTCTGCTGTTAATTTTGATGTTTCATGGGAAGTTACAAAAGTGTCTTCAAAAACAAAAATTTTCAATTTTAGGCGAGCAAACTTTGACAGGATGCACTCATATCTAAGTGAAATAAAATGGCAGACACTCCTGGACTGTGAGTCTGTAAATGAGATGTGGGAAAGATTTAAGGGGGTTTTACTTGAATCACAATGCCAATTCATTCCAAAGCTGTCCAAAAGTAAGGTGAAAAAGCAGAAACCTCAGTGGATGACCAAAAGTATTTGTAGGATTTTGAGGGAAAGAGGAATCTTTATAAGATGTACATAAAGGATAACAATGAGAATACTAGGGCTGAATACTGTAAAATGCAGGCTGTGGTCAAAAAAGAGCTGAGGAAGGCTAGAAGACTGTATGAAAGACAAATTGCAGAGGGGGCAAAAACTATCCCTAAGCGCTTCTTTCAGTACTGTAGCAGAAAAAGGAAAGTTAAAGAGCAGGTTAAGTGCATAAAGAATAAAAACGGATCGCTGCTGTATGATAACAAGGATATTGCAGATGCCTTTAAACAGTTACTTTGTTGAGAATTTTACCTCAGAGGGGGTCTTTATTCGACCAGAGGGCATGTCAAATGCTCAAAATTATTTAGCGGAAATTGAGATTAGGGATAACAAAGTGTTACACAAGTTGCATAAACTAAAGGCAGATAAGGCGGTGGGTCCTGATGGGTTATATCCTAGAGTGCTTAGGGAAGTTGGTGTGATCATCTTTATGCCGCTATCCGCCATCTTCAGACTGTCTTTAGAAACTGGTGAGATACCAAATGATTGGAAACAGGGCAATATAATACCAATATATAAGAAAGGGGACCGTACAGAGACAGGAAATTATAGGCTAGTCAGTTTAACTTGCATTGCGTGCAAAATATTGGAATCTATCATAAAAGATGAGCTGGACTTATTTCTTGAACGTAACAGTATCTTGAGGGATAGCCAACATGGTTTCCGTAAGGGAAGGTAATGCCTGAAAAACCTTCTGGAATTTTTCGAAGAGGCCACCAAGACTTATGACCAGAGAGGGCTTATGACATCATATACTTGGATTTTCAGAAAGCATTTGATAGAGTACCACACAAGAGACTAATTTAATTAATATTTCATTTTTTTTTTCATTTTATTTCATTTTAATTTTTAATTAAAATTAACTCCATTGGAGTTACAGGAGGTAATCTGTAGTGCAGGGGTGTCAAACTGACCCATAAACGGGCCAAGAGGCTGCAGGTCTTCAATCCTACCAAGCAGAAGCTCGCCTGAAAGCACTGATTTAATCACCTGATCTAGGCCCGCACAACTGATTAGTCGTATCAGGTGCGCTTCTGAATTGTTGGAGTGAAAACCTGCAGCCTCTTGGCCCTTTTACGGGTCAGTTTGACACCCCTGCTGTAGTGGATTCAAAACTGGTTACAGGACAGAACACAAAGAGTGGTGGTCAGTGGCATCTCATCTGAGCTCGGTATGGTGGGGAATGGCGTCCCCCAGGGATCGGTGTTGGGACCCTTGCTGTTCCTCATCTACATTAATGACCTTGATAGGAATATTGAGAGCAGATTAGTTAAATATGCAGATGATACTAAATTGGGGGGTTTGGCAATAGTTTAGAGTCCACTAAAGTGATTCAGGATGATTTGGATAGAATCTAGAATTGGGCAGAAATGTGGCAAACGAAATTTAATCTAGCAAAATGTTAAGTTGTACATGTACGTAATAAAAACATTAGACGGGATTACTTCATGGGAGGTTTAAAACTGGAATGTGCTCCACATGAGAAAGATCTGGGAGTGACTGTTGACCAAACCCTCACAGGCTCTAGCCATTGTGCTGTTGCAGTTAAAAAAAAGCCAATCCAATGCTGGGATACATTGCTAAAAGTATTGAGTACAAACTTAAGGAGTTGATGCTTCTTTTGTACAACACATTTGTCAGACCACATCTGGAGTATTGTGTACAGTTCTGGGGACCATACTTTAAAGCTGAACTGGATGACATTAGCTAGCGTATACTTGTAAAAATATTTACGCCCAGCTTCGGACCTGTCGAGCTGAGCGTGCGGTAATGTTCGTAGTGCTGCACGATGGTGCAAGCCAGAACCAGTACATAGGCAGATCGAAGAGGAAGTGGCGTCATCATTTCTGTTTGGCCTTCGAAGTGAATACATCCCGATTTCAGTTCTAATCCACCATTGAGAGTCCATTTGGAGTCGCAAATTAGGTGCAATAGGTATGTATCCTAGGCAAAAATGTATTTGGTCAAAATAAAGAAATATAGTACTCCCCCGAGTAACACTCACTCCTACAATATCCATTTGAAATGGCTGGTAGTGCAAGCATTATGGTCAATGGAATATTCGTTCTTCTAATACACTCGACATGCTCATCAACATTACACTACCTACTCCGCCATGCGGCTATGTTCACGAAACCCTGTCTAGTCACGGGTCACGCCTTGTGATCATGTTACCCGAGAACGGAATTGTGAACGAATTGTGGTGGCAAATTTCAGAACTATCTTGGAGCAATCATACTAAAATAGTATTACTATTACAGGTTTTCCTGTACAGGCTCTTAGGGACTAGAGTAATACCTTGCCATAGATGTGGTAAACAACCTTACATATTTATAATTTGTTCAGTAAGATACTGTTGGTTTCATTGATAAATAACCGAATAGTTTTGCAACTTACAACTTCGAAATGGGATTCGTATTCCACGTCGGCGCTACTCATGACTTCCGATACGGCTCTCAAGAGGATTAGAACTGAAATCGCGATGTGTTCAATTCGAAGGCCAAATGGAAATGATGACGCCACTTCCTCTTCGATCTGCCTATGTACTGGTTCTGGCTTGCACTATCGTGCAGCACTACGAACATTACCGAATGCTCAGCTCGACAGGTCCGAAGCCTGCCGAAGCTGGGCGTATATATTTTTACAAGTATGTGCTAGCTAATATCATCCAGTTCAGCTTTAAGAAAGATATAGAGGCTCTAGAGAAAGTTGAGAGAAGAGCCACTAAGCTAATTCCAGGTATAAAAGATGAAAGCTACAAGTAGAGGCTGAAGATCCTTAGTCTCCTTTTCCTAAGACTAAAGAGATTAAGGGGTGATTTGATTGAGGTCTTTAAATATGTTAAAGGGATTCAAGCTATAGTTGGTAATCCTGTTCAGAAACACTTTTTGTTATACTGGGTGAAATGGTCCATCTATCCTGAGAGTAGTCAATACATTATGTATTCAGAAAAAGGAACGAAAAGAATCAGACCTCTGTGTCGCTGCAGGACTGTAAAAACTCTGACAAATCCCTGCCATTCGGTCCGAATGGAAAGAATCAATCAGATGCCTTCTGCCGCCCCTGCCCCCCTCTGTCCCTCCCTCCTCCCCGCGTGCAGCTCATCACGTTTCACCGTTGCCCAAAATATTCAGCCAGTAGTTGTCGGTAATACACCTTAAGTATTGAAATCGCCATAAAACTCCAAAAAAGAAGAAGGAGGAAACTTTTTCGTAATGAGAACTTTGCCGATTGGAGCGGGGGCATTGTTTACACGCGTGATCAGCTGACTGCCCTGTGTAAGCCTGTGCTGTTGCACGGAGACAGACCTCTGATCCTACAGGAGTTATGGGGGAGACGCTGGGGCTGCAGATCTGGAGTCAAGCAGAAGGAGAAAAGGAGAAGACAGAAGCCAGCCGTCCTGGCGAGTATAATGGGAAACGTGGGGTCTTTGGGGAACAAGACGGATGAGCGTGCGGCACTGGTGAAGACTCAAGAGGGAATACCGTGAGTGTAGGATTTTTTTACTTCAGAGAAACGTGGCTAAACTCGCTAATGGCTAAGAAGCGCCTCTGTACCCCGGACATTGAACTGTGGAAATGCGCCTGTATTATTTACCAAAGGAGTTAACGTTCACCATTGTGATTGCCGTTTACTTTTCTCCGTCAGCCGATGCAGCGGTGGCCTATGACTCGAAATACGTGTATTTGCGTCTTTGCAATGACTTTGAATGTAATTTGTCATGCGAAAAATTTGTTCCGCGTCCAGTGTGAAAGCAGCTAAAGCCGGTCGTCGGAACTGGTGACGTGTATGGAACTGACATACCGTTCTGCCGTTTAGTCTTGTAAATTAGTTCATCAATCCTCAGATTGCTAATCAAGCGAAATAATAGAGTTATCGTTTGTTTAATGGGGAGGATTCCGCCTACCCTAACTGACCTCCAGCGGCATACAATACAAAACGTCTGAGGTTAGTATTGCTAAACATGACATGCTAGCTTGAGAGCTACTATAATACTACAGTTTACTAACAGGTGAATGAGACATGAGGTAGTTTGGTTAATGTCCAAAATGCGTGGAAATGGCTGAGTCGGCTCTCCTATGCCCTGCTGAGTCCTACTGTCAGATGCGTGTTCAAGTTTGTGGGGGCGTGGCTTTGGACGGAGCACTGACGGGAGGGAATGGAGCTTAGAGGAGGTGCCACTTTCAAATCTTGCCAGCTCTTCAGCATTACCAACTATAGCGTTATCAAAGTGAATTATGTAGGATTCCTTCGACCAAGTGTTGTGAGTAGAACTCGGGTCACAAATGGAAGTTGACCAAAGGTAAATTTAGCACTGATATTTGGAAATATTTCTTCTCCCAAGGAGTAATTTCAATGTGGAATAGCTTACCGTATTGTTGAGGCAGAGACCTTGGGGGTTTTCAAGAGCAGGCTTGACATAAAGCTAGATACCATTGAGTCATTGAGTATCTGATGGGATATATTCACAATAGTATAAAGAAACTGGCGAGCGTAGTTGGGCTGAATGGCCTGTTCTCGCCATTCATGTTATGTTATGGTATCTTTGAGTGCATCCTTACAACGTGCCAATGGCAGCAGATTTTCAGACAAAAACTCAAAAACATTGTCTTTAGCAAAGCACATGGATGTGCTGACTATTGGTGTAGTACACAACTCCAGACTGGTCATTATCCGAAATAATTACGCACTTACTGTAATTGATTAATACATTAGGCTGAACCACAAAGGATTGCTGTAATTTCTGTGCAATAATATCCAGCATGTCTTTATGCAGCATCTACTTTATTATCCATCACCTTGTCTGAGTCGCCGTACATCCACTGCAGACGATACTCCATGGACTCCAGTGTCAGATGCATTGTGAGATGGCGAAATGTTTATCGTTTCACATGTACTTCCAAACCGGGAAGATACACTGCCCAGCCAAAAAAAAAAGTCACCGTTTGGAAATTGATGAACTAATTCTATAATTAGATCATTATTGCTGTTATTAATATGTTTCAGCTGGCAATAATCATCTTTACCCTGACTGATGAAGCACGTCGCTACTCATTTCTTAAAAAATCATTTCGGAAGACACATCCCCTGATGGTGGAAAAATGTTACAGTATTTCAGAACGGGCAAGTTATTGGCCTGTATTTTGCCAAGAAAACCATGAATAACAAATAAAAGTATGAGGAATCATTTTCACAAACAAATTAGCCACCACAAAGTCTGACCTTAAACACATTAAAAGTTATTGGGATGTGCTCATGAAAGACCACCAGTGGTTCAACCCTTATGTCGAGAAGACAAGAGCTCGGCCAAAAATTATGCCATTTCTGATCGAAAATAAATGTTCTGGCATTGCATATAGTCGTCAAAACAGTGACAAGATGAATATGGACTGTAATCAAAGCTACAGGGGTTCCAACTAAATATTTGAGTGTGTGACTTTTTTTTTGGCCGGGCAGTGTATTTCAACTGTTAATTTTCCTTCATGTCTCATAGAAAACTGTACTCAGCAATCTCTTAATTTCTTTGCTCAGTCCTAATGCATAACATTTGTATCCTCTAGGCATGGCTTTTAAAATAAATTCATTGGTCAAAGGCACTTATTTAGCCATTTCACCAAATTCCTTTTGCGTTAGCATACACAAATGAAACCGGCGTGTTAAGAACAGGTCACAAGGCAACAAGCATTAGGTGATGATAGATTTCATTCTCATATGTAGCCTGAGCGAAAACTCTGAAAAGCTTACATTCGTCAGTTTAATGATAAAATAGTCATGAATTTATAAACAAAAAAAGATTACAACTGAATCAATAAAATCAATTTAAAAAAAAAACTAATGGATTATGCAAACATTTCATATTCATGAACTCAACTGGACAGGCCAGCTGTAATGCTCGTGACTCAGAGGCCGTTTCTCATACGCTGGAGGGTAGAATACATTTCTTAGATGTCATCACAGACTGTTCCATTGTAAAGGTACCTTCGAATATCGCTGAGAAATGCAGCTTTCATCTCGCCCGATATCAGACAGAATTGTCAGGTTATTTACAATTTGTTCCTGTGTTGACAATTCCATCTGAAATCAGGAAAGATGAAGGCTACATTTATCAGAAATATTCGAATGCGCCTTTCCAATGGAATTGTCTGAGACAACTGGCAGCCTGTCTTTGGAGAAACGGCCTGGGTCACAGGTCCGTCCCAAACCCTCCCTCCAAATCGTCCAAAGAACAAATAGCTTTGTACACCAGGTCATGTGATGAAAACCCCTGATTTCAATGGTCAGTATTGCACTGTGGCGATTAGCAGCAGAGGATTCATCCTGTCTCTTCACAGCAGAACGAGCCCCGCAGAGCAGAATAACAGAGAATTCAAGGCAGCACAGTGTACTTTCTGTCACTTCGCTGAACAGCGCTGAAAGGGAGATTTAGGTTAATTGATTTTATACACAATGAAGCTGTATACGAGCATTATATTCCAGAAAATGTATTGCACATATTTGTGTATTGCAACATCTCAGAACTCCACTGATTGAGACACAGCAGCCAATGAATGGAAGGAATCGCGGGAAAGTGAGTTTAGAGGGGATGTGGGAGAGAGGGTTTTAAAGGGACTGTGGGAAAATAATTCGGAGGGAACTGTCAGAAAGTAAGGAGTTTAGGAACAATAGAGCAACAGTGAGTTACAAAGTGGTTGAAGAAAATCAAATTTAAAAGGAGTAGTGCTAAAGTGAGTTCAGATGAGACTTTGGGAGAGTGAGTTTAGAGGGGATGTGCTAAAGTGAGTTCAGATCAGACTGTGGGAGAGTGGGTTTAGGGGGGATGTGCAAAAGTGAGTTCAGATTAAACTGTGGGAGAGTGAGTTTAGAGAGGGATGTGCTGAAGTGAGTTCGGATCAGACTGTGGGAGAGTGAGTTAGAGGGGATGTGCTAAAGTGAGTTCAAATGAGACTGGGAGAGTGAGGTTAGAGGGGATGTGCAAAAATGAGTTCAGATGAGACTGGGGGAGAGTGAGTTTAGAGGGGATGTGCAAAAGTGAGTTCAGATGAGACTGTGGGAGAGTGAGTTTAGAGGGGATGTGCTAAAGTGAGTTGAGATGAGACTGTGGGAGAGTGATTTCAGAGGGGATGTGCTAAAGAGAGTTGAGATGAGACTGTGGGAGAGTGAGTACAGAGGGGATGTGCAAAAGAGAGTTCAGATGAGACTGTGGGAGAGTGAGTTTAGAGGGGATGTGCAACAGTGAGTTCAGATCAGACTGTGGGAGAGTGAGTTAGAGGGGATGTGCTAAAGTGAGTTCAAATGAGACTGGGAGAGTGAGTTTAGAGGGGATATGCTAAAGTGAGTTCAGATGAGACTGTGGCAGAGTGAGTTTAGAGGGGATGTGCTAAAGTGAGTTCACATGAAACTGTGGGAGAGTGAGTTTAGAGGGATGTGCTAAAGTGAGTTCAGATGAAACTGTGGGAGAGTGAGTTTAGAGAGGGATGTGCTGAAGTGAGTTCGGATCAGACAGTGGGAGAGTGAGTTAGAGGGGATGTGCTAAAGTGAGTTCAAATGAGACTGGGAGAGTGAGTTTAGAGGGGATGTGCTAAAATGAGTTCAGATGAGACTGTGGGAGAGTGAGTTTAGAGGGGATGTGCTAAAGTGAGTTCAGATGAGACTGTGGGAGAGTGAGTTTAGAGGGGATGTGCTAAAGTGAGTTGAGATGAGACTGTGGGAGAGTGATTTCAGAGGGGATGTGCTAAAGAGAGTTGAGATGAGACTGTGGGAGAGTGAGTACAGAGGGGATGTGCAAAAGAGAGTTCAGATGAGACTGTGGGAGAGTGAGTTTAGAGGGGATGTGCAACAGTGAGTTCAGATCAGACTGTGGGAGAGTGAGTTAGAGGGGATGTGCTAAAGTGAGTTCAAATGAGACTGGGAGAGTGAGTTTAGAGGGGATATGCTAAAGTGAGTTCAGATGAGACTGTGGCAGAGTGAGTTTAGAGGGGATGTGCTAAAGTGAGTTCACATGAAACTGTGGGAGAGTGAGTTTAGAGGGGATGTGCTAAAGTGAGTTCAGATGAAACTGTGGGAGAGTGAGTTTAGAGAGGGATGTGCTGAAGTGAGTTCGGATCAGACTGTGGGAGAGTGAGTTAGAGGGGATGTGCTAAAGTGAGTTCAAATGAGACTGGGAGAGTGAGTTTAGAGGGGATGTGCTAAAATGAGTTCAGATGAGACTGTGGGAGAGTGAGTTTAGAGGGGATGTGCTAAAGTGAGTTCAGATGAGACTGTGGGAGAGTGAGTTTAGTGGCGATGTGCTAAAGTGAGTTCAGACGAGACTGTGGGAGAGTGAGTTTAGAGAGGGATGTGCTAAAGAGAGTTGAGATGAGACTGTGGAAGAGTGAGTATAGAGGGGATGTGCTAAACTGAGTTCAGATGAGAGTGTGGGAGAGTGAGTTTAGAGTGGATGTGCTAAAGTGAGTTCAGACCAGACTGTGGGAGAGTGAGTTTAGAGAGGGATGTGCTAAAGAGAGTTCAGATGAGACTGTGGGAGAGTGAGTATAGAGGGGATGTGCTAAAGTGAGCTCAGATGAGAGTGTGGGAGAGTGAGTTTAGAGGGGATGTGCTAAAGTGAGTTTAGATGAGACTGTGGGAGAGTGAGTTTAGAGA
This sequence comes from Gymnothorax reevesii, assembly GCA_029721435.1. Lineage (NCBI taxonomy): Eukaryota > Metazoa > Chordata > Actinopteri > Anguilliformes > Muraenidae > Gymnothorax > Gymnothorax reevesii. Next base: position 6,178,288 of record CM056579.1, on the reverse strand, counting down.
GGGATGTGCTAAAAAGAGTTGAGATGAGACTGTGGGAGAGTGAGTATAGAGGGGATGTGCTAAGGTGAGCTCAGATGAGACTGGGAGAGTGAGTTTAGAGGGGATGTGCTAAAGTGAGTTAAGATGAGACTGTGGGAGAGTGAGTTTGGAGGGGATGTGCTAAAGTGAGTTCAGATGAGACTGTGGGAGAGTGAGTTCGAGAGGGATGTGCTAAAGAGAGTTCAGATGAGACTGTGGGAGAGTGAGTTTAGAGGGGATGTGCTAAAGTGAGTTCAGACAAGACTGTGGGAAAGTGAGTTTAGAGAGGATGTGCTAAAGTGAGTTCAGATCAGATTGTGGGAGAGTGAGTTCGAGAGGGATGTGCTAAAGTGAGTTCAGATGAGACTGTGGGAGAGTGAGTTTAGAGGGGATGTGCTAAAGTGAGTTCAGATGAGACTGTGGGAGAGTGAGTTTAGAGAGGATGTGCTAAAGTGAGTTCAGACGAGACGGTGGGAGAGTGAGTTCAGAGGGGATGTGCTAAAGTGAGTTCAGATGAGAGTGTGGGAGAGTGAGTTTAGAGTGGATGTGCTAAAGTGAGTTCAGACAAGACTGTGGGAGAGTGATTTTAGAGAGGTATGTGCTAAAGTGAGTTCAGATGAGACTATGGGAGAGTGAGTTTAGAGGGGATGTGCTAAAGTGAGTTCAGAAGAGACTGTGGGAGAGTGAGTTCATCAGGAATGGTGGGAAAGAGAATTCAAAACTGATTGAGAAACTGTAATTTCATAAGAGATCATCGGAAAGTGTGCTGAGGAGAGGTTAAGGAGCAACAACTTCACACAGGATTGTGGGAAAATGAGTTCAGAACTCATTGAGGGACCGTGATTTCATGAGCGATGATGAGAAAATCAGTTCAGAAGGGATTAAGAAACACTGAATTCAGAAGGGATTGTGGGAAAGAGGTCATAAGAGATTGTGGGAAAGCACGTTCAGAAGGGATGGAGGGGCAAAGACTTCATGAGGGAGCATGGGAAAGAGAGTTCAGATGTTGTAGACTGTGTCCTGCAGTTCCTCGCGGATGCTGTTGAGTTCCACTAGAGCCTCATGAAGCCGTTCTGCCACTTGCCGGATCTGAGCCCCAAACTCGGTCTTGCAGCTTTTCTTCAGTTCGCGGGAGTCCTGTTCCATGTAGTACTTGTCCATGCCCTGATGGAGCCCCGTTAGCATGGTGTTAACCTGGCTACTGATCTGCACGGCGCGCTCACTCCTACTACTCGCCTCGCTGGCCATCTGCACGGAACGGCTAAGCATTGGGTCCTGCCGGCCTTCCACGTCCATCTTCTGCAGTTTACGCGCAAGCAGCCTCTCCAGCCCCTGTCGCACGTAGAGCACGCACTTATTAATGTCTGCCATCTTGGCCTGGTAGTCCTGCACAATGCGCTCCACCTTCTTGCGATCGTGGGAGCTGTTGACGGAGTCAGAGATGGTTGCTGAGGCAGTGGTGATCCCCCCTGCGGTAGCGATGCCGATCCCCACTGCTGTGACGGCCAGAGTTGCGCCAAATGTGAAAGGCGCCAGCACCAGCCCTGTGATGGCGGCAACTCCGCCAACTGCGCTGGTGGTGCCCCCGGTGATGGAGGCGATCTTGGCCTTCTTGTGGAACTCGCTGAGATTTTCGGCGATGGCACACAGGGCAGAGATGTGCATCCACAGCCCCTCTGCCTGCTCCATGAAGAGCTTGTTAAACACATGAATGCCCTTCTGAACCTTTCCCGAGAGCGCCCCCTGCTGCCTGAGGGAGAGCACATCTTCAGCCAACAGCATGCCGGCTCATTGGCCATTTTAGCACATATCCTGTCACAAAAAATCTGCAATTTTAGCATAGGCTATAGCAGGGCTCCTCAACTCACGGTCCTCAAGGGCCAAGAGCTGCTGGTTTCCACCCTCCCTTGACCTGAGGGTCAGGTGAGCTGACAGTCTGGCCAATCAGCAGCATTAATAGTTCACTTTATTGCACGGAAGGAAGGAAAACCAGGACTATATTTGGATTTGAGGGCCGGATTGGAGAGCCCTGACCTTCAGCCTATCAGAACATCTGCCAATTTTGCATATATTCTGTTGGAAAAGCTGCCATTTTAGCCCACAGCATGTCAGCTAATATGCCATTTTAGCATATAACCCACAAGAAAAATCTGCCATTGTAGCCTGTTGGAAAATATGCCATTTTAGCCCACAGCTTGTTTGATTTTGGCTGGCAGTGAGTACTCACTTCATATCCCCCTCTCCGGGCAGATCTTCGTCATCAGAAGGCAACTCGTCCCATTCTGAGGGTAAAGAAGCATTATATCGTGTGAGGGCTCGTGTGCAAACGAGTGTGTACAGCCCTGCACTAAAGCTTTAGGCAAACTACACTTTATATTAGTCCAGTTTGGTCTTTGAAATTTATTTTTGTTTTCCAAACCAGTGTTGCAGTTGATAAATTAGTCCCATACACACTGCATCTCACTTGGTTAATCTGAGGCTTTAGTGTCATGTAAGCTCAAAAGTGGTAGTATTTTTTATGCCTTGGTTCAACACCAGGACAATGAGGACACCTTTCGTAATTTGTGTTGGAAAAAAAATTAAAAATTTCAAGCAAAATTCAGCATCATGGCTCGATGTTACCTCATGTCATTTTTTTTCTGCTCAGTGCGCTTTTCACAGTGCAGCTCCACTGAAATATCGAGCCCCAGACGCCAGATCGTTGTGCCCCAGCATTATGTACTGACCCAGCTGGCTACTGGGCTAAAGTGTGTCACTCAAGGGAGCAGTGTTGTAGAAAATTAACAGCTCAGCTTTTTATGTTTATGTCCTCAGCAGGATGTGTGTACAAAGTTTCAGCATTTTAGTTGCTTTCAAATGCTCTCCAGCATGATATCATGCAATTTTAAATATTGCCGACTGGCAGCCATGTTCAATGTCAAGTTTAGGGACCTTGTTGATTTGCCTTTGAAGAGAAATGTGTTACCTGCCACTGCCGTGGTGTCTGGGAAGAGCGTTGGCGCTGCTGTTGGGGAGGATGACAATAGCCTCATACTGAGAGACGCACCACAGCAGTATGCCAGGTTGCCAAATTCTAACGCCCGATCGAGTTTGCCTTCCAATCTTGAACATTTATTGGAAGAACAGTGTCATGATGTTGACAAACTTCCCCACTCTCTTTGGTGACAATCCCGCTCAAACCATTTTATCAAATCATCAAATGCATGACATTGACCTTAAAGGGGACCTACTTTGCTTTATTTCCAAGGTTATATTTTGATCTCGGACTCCCCTAGAGTACTCCTGATCATTCAAAGTCCAAAACAGGGTCCTTATTTCGCTCATACTGCCATCCACTAAAAACCCCATTTGTAGTCCATAGTAGTCTCTGCCTGAAACACCTCATTGGGGCGGCTCTGCCGCTGTGGCCCCCCCTCCCCGTGTGCCCACTTTCTTCTGACTGGCCAGCTCTGTGGAGGGCGGAGTTGGGCGGGACGAGGCAGCAGAATGCAGTTTTTCGGGTCCGCCTCCCCACCCAGAGTGAAACTGGGAAGCGTCTGCCATCTGAGAAGGAATCGACGGGCAAATTCCGCAATCAAACGCAATATATGTGTATAGATTGAATGATTCCAAGTTTATGTGTACAGGGACAATGCAAATTAAACTATTTTAGTTCAAAAGAACCAAAAAAGATGTTTTGCACAATGAGATTATAGCCTAGGCAAATTCACGTCCCAAGGCCCCAAGTCTGAGATGAAATGAACTTGTTCTAATAAACGCAAAGGCGAAAGTGGAGGACGCAGTGTGAATGTCTGGCAGCTCAAGCTCGAATTAGCTATTTACCTATGGCAACAGTGGTGAGTACGTCGGTGTTTCTACTTTATAGCTAGGATGCTTGGAAAGCTAGAATCCACGACATACAGGCACATTTGTAGAACGGGTCGACATACCCAAGTGTAGACTGGAGACCGTAGAAATCCGGTGGGTCTGAGTTTAGAGGGAAACATGGACAGTGAGGAGCAGCTAAAAGTGGCCCAACAGCTTATGGACTGCTTCAGTGTGTATTAGGACCTGCTGGTTCATGTGCATAGCTGTGGTGTGTCCTTAGCGTGGAGTAATGAACAGCTTCTGCGCTGGTGTATGACGAAGGGGCGAAAGCTTCAGGCTAAACGGCCTTTTCAGAAATTGCCCGTGGTAATGGTTTACATATTGCGCCGGAATGACCAGCGTTTGCTCGCAGGAAATGGGTGCGATAAGCCGCTTTCACACCGGACGCAAAAGGAATTTTTTGCGTGACAGATTGCATTCAAAGTCAATGCATTGTCTTTGAATGTAATGTGTCGCGCGAAAAATTTGTTTCGCATCCGATGTGAAAGCGGCTTGACGCGCCCATAATGCGTGTATTCGTGTCTTTGCATTAACTTTGAATGTAATCTGTCCTGAAAAATTTGTTTCGCGTCCAATGTGAAAGCAGCTTTATGCATAGTGCGCAGCAGCTCGAGACCTCCGGTTATGTTATGAACATAATACTCAAGTCTCAAGCATTGAGCGTGAGACTCACACATTTCAATAAGTTCACATGCTCTCACGCCACACATGACATTTCTCACGCTGTGCATATGTCAAAGAAGAGCTGGAAGTGGAAACATAAAATCAGGTAATCACTTCATCACTTACATTTTTCTTTACAATGGCTGCTTATTATAGTCGAGGAACTATGCAGGATATTTGCTTAACGGATCCGTATTGCCTCAATTTAACAGCTTTGGACAGTTATGGTCAGATGAATTGACTGTAACTTGTTGTTACGGGGAGAGTGGGGGCTCTGCCCTCCATGTGGTGTATTTTGGCTGAAAACAAACCCTGCTCCGATCCGGTGTCAGCGGTGGTACCGCAACATCTCTAGTTTGTGGCAGACAAAATTATACGAATACACATAAGAATTATTTAATTTAGCCTTTATTATACTGGGGAGTCCCACTGAAATAAAAAAAATACAGGTATGGCGAAACATTATTATGTTCAAAATCTAACAACTACTCCAAGGGTAAACGCTAGCAAGTTGAAATCAAATTTTTAAGCTCATGTCAAATAGCATTCACAAATGCCATAGCTGGCCAGCTAACTCATATTCGTGATGCTAAGCACAGCTGTTAGCTGTGTTGTAAAATGCTTGATGTTGCAAAGTAAAAGGAAAAAAACACGCAACATGCAGATATAAGATAGATATTTGTATATCACAACGTTTAATTGTTTGCCTACTTGAGCTACCACTTATGACAACAAGATGCGACGTATAACCCAGTCAGCACTCATTCTGCAAATAGCCTACAACGCGCACAAAACTTCCGCAACTGATCCTGGTGTGATATCTAGCGATAGAATATTGTAACTGCGTGCATAAATTTGCAGCTCCACGTCCACTGGCGGAAACATCTGCAAAAAGATACACCTTTGTTCTTCGCGAATGCGCAAAATCCGGATAATCCGTAAATGATGAATTCAATTAATATTTTAATTTGAAACAAGTAACTAAGTTGCCAGTGTCAAAGTAACAAAGTGAAAATATACTTTTTATTTTTTAAATGTAATAGAGTAAAAGTCCCTGTTTAAAAAAAAATCATAAGTAATGTACAAATACTCAAAAATAAAAACTTAAGTGCTGTAACAAAGTGCATGTACTTAAATTACGATGCACCTTTGAAAATTTGTGAAGTATTTGGCTGATCCCGGTCATGGATAAGTGAAGCGATCACAAACAGCCGTAAACAAACCCAAACATGTATCCCAAGCTCCGCAAAACCTACGTCTGGTCTAACTGAGCTTTTCAGCCTAACTTTGCGGACCCATACAGCACCTCTCCGGTTAGCTTCAACTGTAGTGGCTAGAATCAGGCAACGTAATGATGAGACTGCCACATTGGTATGCTTGTGTTACTTTGGCAAGCATCAATCAGAATTACTGCACATAAGTTAACCAGGAGCATTTTTAATTAGCCTGGCACGCAAACTAACATGTAGTAGCTGGTAACCGAGAGGTCATAACCACCGAGACAAACCCTTGCAGTACAGGTTTTACTGACAAAAAGTTCCATTACCATGGACAGTTGTACCAAGCATCCAAATTACAAACAAAAAGGTTATCTTCAAATGAGTTTTATGTTCACACACCTTCTGTAGAATTTCTTCTGATATCCTTGCATATTTAGGACACAAACATTAGCTACAGTAACTTGGCTATGTTAGCCACAGTGCTACAGCCGCAATCAACAGGCTATCACGTCAGGTTGGCTTATGCAGTAAAAGCAACTTGCAGCTTCTGCAGCTGACAGTTGCGACCGATACAGGCTTTATCTTCAGATATTTTACAGAGCATGCAATCAGTTATTAGTGCTATTGTTAGCGGTCCTGCTAGCCACCCGTAACAGGTTAGCTTCACAAACATTATTTGCTGTTATATCGTTACTTACAGCTTGTGGCTCTGAGCGCATGATCGATGCAGCTGCTTCAGGTTTGAGAGGCAGCTGAAATGCTTATCCTGTGTCGAATTATCCTTTATTGACAAAGCTGTCTTTGGTGAAATGCAGAGCACAAGCAGCTAACATTCCCTTTGGCCGTGGCTGTTTGCTGCCAGCAAACAAAAAAAGCTATCCACTGATTTCTGGTGGCATCGTCTTTTGGAAGAGAAATAGGTGCTTTTCTTTGTGTCCAAAAATAAACGAACAAGCAGCTTGAAGAGCGATACTGACAAAACTGCACCTCAAATGACCTACGGTTCTTTTGTATTTCCAAAAGTGTAGAAGCTACTAAGGCATAGTAAGATCTGCCATTGTTAGTGCCTGCTAGAATGGTTTCCGGTTTGGGCAGGTCCAGGGCCGTGATTGGCTCTGGCTATGTATGTAGTAATTGGACGGCACAACCTGACGTCAGGTTCTGCCCAGATCTTGTGAAGATCTCGGGATGAGCTGTTCAAAGAGGAAATCACGTTCAGGAAATCACGTTCTTGGATTACGGCAAAACCCCTGTATCTTATGTTTAGAAACATAAGGTGGGGTATGGGCATCCAGCATCATAACATTACCAATATGTATAAAAAGAAGGATCAGCATAATAGGGCCCCTTTAATGGTTCAGTACCATGGAGCAGCATCCATGGAAAATGCAGACTTTACCAGAAAAGAAATAGACACGGTTGCCATGCTTCTACTCATTTTTTTTTTTTTGCGCCAGTCATATTACTCATGTTATGAAACGTCAAAAATGGCAAAAATGAAGGCATTAGCTTGTTCGCAGTGAACAGACCTTTTACTGAAGTTGTAAAGCAGTGGTTTGAATGGTGAACTTGTGGAATTATTGTCTGTTAAAGGCCAAGTGATCCGCAACTCATTATGATCCATTACACCCTTGGAAAAAGGCCACATTGAACAGTTGCCAGTCAAGAGTGCAACAGCTGTTCTTACCAGCATCGTCTTTCCAGATCAAGTCAAGATCTCACAGCCTAATGGACGCTTGAACCAGCCAATGCTCAGACACCAGCTAAGACAATTACCTCAAGGCTACCCTGCTGCGCCCGTTGTGCTGGCCTGCGAGTGTGTGGATGAGTGAGTGTGCTTGTGTGTGCATGAGTGAGTGTGCTTGTGTGTGCATGAGTGAGTGTGCTTGTGTGTGCATGAGTGTGTGTGCTTGTGTGTGCATGAGCGTGTGTGCTTGTGTGTGCATGAGTGAGTGTGCTTGTGTGTGCATGAGTGAGTGTGCTTGTGTGTGCATGAGTGTGTGTGCTTGTGTGTGCATGAGTGAGCGTGCTTGTGTGTGCATGAGTGAGCGTGCTTGTGTGTGCATGAGTGTGTGTGCTTGTGTGTGCATGAGTGAGTGTGCTTGTGTGTGCATGAGTGAGTGTGCTTGTGTGTGCATGAGTGAGTGTGCTTGTGTGTGCATGAGTGTGTGTGCTTGTGTGTGCATGAGTGAGTGTGCTTGTGTGTGCATGTATGTGTGTGACGGCAGGTGAGAGAGATTGTATGTGTAAAAACAGCATGTATATAAAACAATGTGAGTGATGAGTTTGGGTGTTAGTGAACCAGAGTATTTGACTTACGTTCCACCGTGTTCCACCACTCCATTAAGCTGTCAGTGTCCTGCAAAAGAAACAGTGATAGGATCTCTGCCTCTATCAGTCTCAACACAACGGATGTGTTTCTCTGCCTGTCTGTCTCAGTCTCAACACAACGGATGTGTTTCTCTGCCAGTCTCTCCCAGTCTCAACACAACGGATGTGTTTCTCTGCCAGTCTCTCCCAGTCTCAACACAACGGATGTGTTTCTCTGCCAGTCTCTCCCAGTCTCAACACAACGGATGTGTTTCTCTGCCAGTCTCTCCCAGTCTCAACACAACGGATGTGTTTCTCTGCCTGTCTGTCTCAGTCTAAACACAACGGATGTGTTTCTCTGCCAGTCTCTCCCAGTCTCAACACAACAGATGTGTTTCTCTGCCAGTCTCTCTCAGTCTCAACACAACGGATGTGTTTCTCTGCCAGTCTCTCCCAGTCTCTACACAACGGATGTGTTTCTCTGCCTGTCTGTCTCAGTCTCATCACAACAGATGTGTTTCTCTACCTGTCTGTCTCAGTCTCAACACAACAGATGTGTTTCTCTGCCAGTCTCTCTCAGTCTCAACACAACAGATGTGTTTCTCTGCCAGTCTCTCCCAGTCTCAACACAACAGATGTGTTTCTCTGCCAGTCTCTCCCAGTCTCAACACAACAGATGTGTTTCTCTGCCAGTCTCTCCCAGTCTCAACACAACAGATGTGTTTATCTGCCAGTCTCTCTCAGTCTCAACACAACAGATGTGTTTCTCTGCCAGTCTCTCCCAGTCTCAACACAACAGATGTGTTTCTCTGCCAGTCTCTCTCAGTCTCAACACAACAGATGTGTTTCTCTGCCAGTCTCTCTCAGTCTCAACACAACAGATGTGTTTCTCTGCCAGTCTCTCTCAGTCTCAACACAACAGATGTGTTTCTCTGCCAGTCTCTCCCAGTCTCAACACAACGAATGTGTTTCTCTGCCAGTCTCTCTCAGTCTCAACACAACAGATGTGTTTCTCTGCCAGTCTCTCCCAGTCTCAACACAGCAGATGTGTTTCTCTGCCAGTCTCTCTCAGTCTCAACACAACAGATGTGTTTCTCTGCCAGTCTCTCTCAGTCTCAAAACAACAGATGTGTTTCTCTACCAGTCTCTCCCAGTCTCAACACAACGGATGTGTTTCTCTGCCAGTCTCTCTCAGTCTCAACACAACAGATGTGTTTCTCTGCCTGTCTGTCTCAGTCTCAACACAACGGATGTGTTTCTCTGCCAGTCTCTCTCAGTCTCAACACAACAGACGTGTTTCTCTGCCAGTCTCTCTCAGTCTCAACACAACAGATGTGTTTCTCTGCCAGTCTCTCTCAGTCTCAACACAACAGATGTGTTTCTCTGCCAGTCTCTCCCAGTCTCAACACAACAGATGTGTTTCTCTGCCAGTCTCTCCCAGTCTCAACACGACAGATGTGTTTCTCTGCCAGTCTCTCTCAGTCTCAACACAACAGATGTGTTTCTCTGCCAGTCTCTCCCAGTCTCAACACAACAGATGTGTTTCTCTGCCAGTCTCTCCCAGTCTCAACACAACAGATGTGTTTCTCTGCCAGTCTCTCCCAGTCTCAACACAACAGATGTGTTTCTCTGCCAGTCTCTCTCAGTCTCAACACAACAGATGTGTTTCTCTGCCAGTCTCTCTCAGTCTCAACACAACAGATGTGTTTCTCTGCCAGTCTCTCCCAGTCTCAACACAACGGATGTGTTTCTCTGCCTGTCTGTCTCAGTCTCAACACAACGGATGTGTTTCTCTGCCAGTCTCTCCCAGTCTCAACACAACGGATGTGTTTCTCTGCCAGTCTCTCTCAGTCTCAACACAACAGATGTGTTTCTCTGCCAGTGTCTCTCAGTCTCATCACAACAGATGTGTTTCTCTGCCTGTCTGTCTCAGTCTCAACACAACAGATGTGTTTCTCTGCCAGTCTCTCCCAGTCTCAACACAACAGATGTGTTTCTCTGCCAGTCTCTCTCAGTCTCAACACAACAGATGTGTTTCTCTGCCAGTCTCTCCCAGTCTCAACACAACGGATGTGTTTCTCTGCCTGTCTGTCTCAGTCTCAACACAACGGATGTGTTTCTCTGCCTGTCTTTCTCAGTCTCAACACAACAGATGTGTTTCTCTGCCTGTCTGTCTCAGTCTCAACACAACAGATGTGTTTCTCTGCCAGTCTCTCCCAGTCTCAACACAACGGATGTGTTTCTCTGCCAGTGTCTCTCAGTCTCAACACAACAGATGTGTTTCTCTGCCAGTGTCTCTCAGTCTCAACACAACAGATGTGTTTCTCTGCCTGTCTGTCTCAGTCTCAACACAACGGATGTGTTTCTCTGTCAGTCTCTCCCAGTCTCAACACGACGGATGTGTTTTTCTGCCTGTCTGTCTCAGTCTCAACACAACGGATGTGTTTCTCTGCCAGTCTCTCCCAGTCTCAACACAACGGATGTGTTTCTCTGCCAGTGTCTCTCAGTCTCAACACAACAGATGTGTTTCTCTGCCTGTCTGTCTCAGTCTCAACACAACGGATGTGTTTCTCTGTCAGTCTCTCCCAGTCTCAACACGACAGATGTGTTTTTCTGCCTGTCTGTCTCAGTCTCAACACAACGGATGTGTTTCTCTGCCTGTCTGTCTCAGTCTCAACACAACAGATGTGTTTCTCTGCCAGTCTCTCCCAGTCTCAACACAACGGATGTGTTTCTCTGCCAGTCTCTCCCAGTCTCAACACAACAGATGTGTTTCTCTGCCAGTCTCTCCCAGTCTCAACACAACAGATGTGTTTCTCTGCCTGTCTCTCCCAGTCTCAACACAACGGATGTGTTCTCCAATCATACAAAATATTACAAGGAGTAAAAACAGCTGCAGATCATATGAAATGTAAATTGATCATTGCATGAAATAAAAGACACAAATTCATAAATAAAGTAAAATAAGACAACTTCTCTTTGTGATAGCTGGACATATAAAGTCACATTTCTTACAATAATAATCATCATTAAAACTGGCTGGTAGAGACAGTAAACTGAGGCAGAATTTAGTTTGAGCAGATTCCTCTTAGTCTTCCATACAAATACTGTAAATACTGTACACACAGAACCTGCGGTATCAAGTCAGTATTATATGCAGTGTGGCAGGTAAATTACATGAATACAGTCTGCAGTTTATAGGGCAAATACAGCTTAATTTGTTCATTCAGCATCATTCTGTCTCACTCTCTTAACACGCTTAACATTCACTCTCTGAACATTTTTTAACACTCAACCTCTTAACTCTTTTCACAATCACTCTTAACAATCGCTCTCTTAACACTCTTTTTATCCCCGCTCGAACACTCTTTTAACCCTCACTCCCTTAACACCCTTTTTACCCTCACTCCCTTAACGCTCTTTTAACCCTCACTCTCTTAACACTCTTTTAACCCTCACTCCCTTAACACCCTTTTTACCCTCACTCCCTTAACGCTCTTTTTACCCTCACTCTCTAAACACCCTTTTAACCCTCACTCTCTTAACACTCTTTTTACCCTCACTCTCTTAACACTCTTTTTACCCTCACTCTCTTAACACTCTTTTAACCCTCACTCTCTTAACACTCTTTTTACCCTCACTCTCTTAACACTCTTTTTACCCTCACTCTCTTAACACTCTTTTTAACCCTCACTTTCTTAACACTCTTTACCCTCACTCTCAACACTCTTTTAACCCTCACTCTCTTAACACTCTTTACCCTCAATCTCAACACTCTTTTAACCCTCACTCTCTTAACACTCTTTTTACCCTCACTGCCTTAACATTCTTTTAACCCTCACTCTCTTAACACTCCTTCTACCCTCATTCTCTTAACACTCTTTTAACCCTCACTCTCTTAACACTCTTTTTACCCTCACTCTCTTAACACTCTTTTTACCCTCACTCTCTTAACACTCTTTTTACCCTCACTTTCTTAACACTCTTTTTACCCTCACTCTCTTAACACTTTTTTAACCCTCACTTTCTTAACACTCTTTTAACCCTCACTCTCTTAACACTTTTTTAACCCTCACTCTTAACACTCTTTTAACCCTCACTTTCTTAACACTCTTTACCCTCACTCTCAACACTCTTTTAACCCTCACTTTCTTAACACTCTTTACCCTCACTCTCAACACTCTTTTAACCCTCACTCTCTTAACACTCTTTTTACCCTCACTGCCTTAACATTCTTTTAACCCTCACTTTCTTAACACTCTTTTAACCCTCACTCTCTTAACACTTTTTTAACCCTCACTCTTAACACTCTTTTAACCCTCACTCTCAACACTCTTTTAACCCTCACTTTCATAACACTCTTTACCCTCACTCTCAACACTCTTTTAACCCTCACTCTCTTAACACTCTTTTAACCCTCACTCTCTTAACAGTTTTAACCCTCACTCTCTTAACACCCTTTTAACCCTCACTCTCTTAACACTCTTTTAATCCTCACTCTCTTAACTCTCTTTTAACCCTCACTCTCTTAACACTCTTTTTACCCTCACTTTCTTAACACTCTTTTTACCCTCACTCTCTTAACACTCTTTTCACACTCACTCTCTTAATACTCTTTTTACCCTCACTCTCTTAACACTCTTTTTACCCTCACTCTCTTAACACTTTTTACCCTCACTGCCTTAACACTCTTTTAACCCTCACTTTCTTAACACTCTTTTTACCCTCACTCTCTTAACACTCTTTTTACCCTCACTCTCTTAACGCTCTTTTAATCATCACTTTCTTAACACTCTTTTAACCCTCACTCTCTTAACACTTTTTTAACCCTCACTCTCTTAACACTCTTTACCCTCACTCTCAACACTCTTTTAACCCTCACTCTCTTAACACTCTTTTAACCCTCACTCTCTTAACACTCTTTTTACCCTCACTCTCTTAACACTCTTTTAATCCTCACTTTCTTAACACTCTTTTAACCCTCACTCTCTTAACACTTTTTTAACCCTCACTCTCTTAACACTCTTTACCCTCACTCTCTTAACACTCTTTTAACCCTCACTCTCTTAACACTCTTTTTACCCTCACTCTCTTAACACTCTTTTAATCCTCACTTTCTTAACACTCTTTTAACCCTCACTCTCTTAACACTTTTTTAACCCTCACTCTCTTAACACTCTTTACCCTCACTCTCTTAACACTCTTTTAACCCTCACTCTCTCAACACTCTTTTAACCCTCACTCTCTTAACACTCTTTTAACCCTCACTTGCTTAACACTCTTTTTACCCTCACTCTCTTAACACTCTTTTAACCCTCACTCTCTTAGCACTCTTTTTACCCTCACTGCCTTAACATTCTTCACACTCACTCTCTTAACACTCTTTTCACCCTCACTCTCTTAACACTTTTTTCACACTCACTCTCTTAATACTCTTTTTACCCTCACTCTCTTCACACTTTTTACCCTCACTGCCTTAACACTCTTTTAACCCTCACTTTCTTAACACTCTTATAACCCTCACTCTCTTAACACTCTTTTAACCCTCACTCTCAACACTCTTTTAACCCTCACTTTCATAACACTCTTTACCCTCACTCTCAACACTCTTTTAACCCTCACTCTCTTAACACTCTTTTAATCCTCACTCTCTTAACACTCTTTTAACCCTCACTCTCTTAACACTCTTTTTACCCTCACTCTCTTAACACTCTTTTAACCCTCACTCTCTTAGCACTCTTTTTACCCTCACTGCCTTAACATTCTTCACACTCACTCTCTTAACACTCTTTTTACCCTCACTCTCTTAATACTCTTTTTACCCTCACTCTCTTAATACTCTTTTTACCCTCACTCTCTTAACACTCTTTTCACACTCACTCTCTTAACACTGTCTCTCCTTAGCCTCACACCCCTGACACAAAGCAGCAGGAGGAATGTGTGTTTGCTGTAAATATAACAGCTTTCAGGGGACTGTGTGACAGGCTGTGACGTGTGTGTGTGTCTGAGGGTGTACGCGCGTTTCTCTGAAAAATGGACAGGTACAGCGTGTGTCTGCAGAACTCACAGGTAGGGTGTGTGAGTGTGTGTGCGTGTGTGTGTGTGTGTGTGTGTGTGTATACGCATGTTTCGCTGAAGAATGGGCAGGTACAGTGTGTCTCTGCAGAACTCACAGGTAGGGTGTGTGAGTGTGTGTGTGTTTCTCTGAAGAATGGGCGGGTACGGTATGGGTCTGCAGAATTCACGGGTGTGTGTGTGTGTGTGTGTGTGTGCGCACTCGCGCATGGGTCTGGGGTTTGGTTTGTGTATCCCAGCATGCATTATGGTTGCCCTCTCACCCCATCCTCCACTCCATCTGACTCCTCCCCCTTCCCTTCAAACATCAAACTCTCATCCTTCTGAGCAGCCAGCCACTCCGCCTGTGAGAGAGAGAGAGAGGGAGAGAGAGAGAGAAATGCAATACAAAGGGACATTAATACTGTAAAACAAATGTTTCAAAAATCAAGGAAGATTAGAACTGAGCTGATTAGTGCTAGAACTGACCACAGCTCCCCCCATGTTTGCCTGAGCGTGAAACTCTCCGAATTTCCAAGCTGCCCAAATCAAACCAGCTTTTCACGCCAAGCCCTCCATTCATTAGACCTTTAAACATTTAACTGCGTCCGTCCATCTCAATCCTAAAAAAACCTACTTTTTTGGCTCTTTCAAACTGAACATTTTGCCATCCCTGAAAAGTAATTAATCCATATCAGCTAAGCTTTTTTTTCCTTTGCAACATATTTTGGACAAGAGCTAAAAACCTCACAGGAAAAACTTGGCAGGTGTTTCTCAAAGGCTGAACAGCAGCAGCAGGCAAGAGCGCCAGCAAACTCATGGATTACAGACCGTAAATCTGAGCAAAAGGGACAGCCCTCCCGAGCACAAAAGCCCAGATGCGCCGAACGCCAACTTGCCAAACACCAACCAGGTGTTTCACAGTGATATAGTAGCCTGTGTGCAGACACCTACACGCCAGACCATGTCCACAAGACCCTGCCAACCCTCGTGAGTCTAATCCAGTGCTGCCCACCCTCATGAGTCTAATCCAGTGCTGCCCACCCTCATGAGTCTAATCCAGTGCTGCCCACTCTCATGTGTCTAATCTAGTGCTGCCCACCCTCATGAGTCTAATCCAGTGCTGCTCATCCTGATGAATCAAATCCAGTGCTGCCCACCCTCGGGTCAAATCCAGTGCTGCCCACCCTCATGAGTCTAATCCAGTGCTGACCACCCTCATGAGTCTAATCCAGCGCTGCCCACCCTTATGAGTCCAATACAGTGCTGCCCACCCTTATGAGTCTAATCAAGTGCTGCCCACCCTCATGAGTCTAATCCAGTGCTGCCCACCCTCATGAGTCTAATACAGTGCTGCCCACCCTTATGAGTCTAATCAGTGCTGTCCATCCTCATGAGTCTAATCAAGGGCTGCCCACCCTCATGAGTCTAATCCAGCGCTGCCCACCCTTATGAGTCTAATCAAGTGCTGCCCACCCTCATGAGTCTAATCAAGTGCTGCCCACCCTCATGAGTCTAATCCAGCGCTGCCCACCCTCATGAGTCTAATACAGTGCTGCCCACCCTTATGAGTCTAATCAGTGCTGTCCATCCTCATGAGTCTAATCAAGTGCTGTCCACCCTCATGAGTCTAATCCAGTGCTGCCCACCCTCATGAGTCAAATCAGTGCTGCCCACTCTCATGTGTCTAATCTAGTGCTGACCACCCTCATAAGTCTTATCCAGTGCTGCCCACTCATGAGTCTAATCCAGTGCTGCCCACCCTCATGAGTCTAATACAGTGCTGCCCACCCTTATGAGTCTAATCAGTGCTGTCCATCCTCATGAGTCTAATCAAGTGCTGCCCACCCTTATGAGTCTAATCAGTGCTGTCCATCCTCATGAGTCTAATCAAGTGCTGCCCACCCTCATGAGTCTAATCCAGTGCTGCCCACCCTCATGAGTCGAATCAGTGCTGCCCACTCTCATGTGTCTAATCTAGTGCTGCCCACCCTCATAAGTCTAATCCAGTGCTGCCCACTCATGTGTCTAATCTAGTGCTGCCCACCCTCATGAGTCTAATCCAGTGCTGCCCACTCTCACGTGTCTATTCCAGTGCTGCCCACCCTCATGAGTCGAATCAGTGCTGCTCACCCTCATGAGTCTAATCCAGTGCCGCCCACCCTCATGAGTCTAATCCAGTGCTGCCCACTCTCATGTGTCTAATCTAGTGCTGCCCACCCTCATAAATCTAATCCAGTGCTGCCCACCCTCATGAGTCTAATCCAGTGCTGCTCACCATCATGAATCTAACCTAGTGCTGTCTAGACCAGAAAACTTCCATGATTCTTTTTTCCTCCAAGATTCTGTCCCTAGAAACACCCCCAGAACTTTAATTCCATTACGTCCAAATCTGAGACCCACTGGTAGACTCAGTGACTCACCTGCAAAGACTTTCCCTTCACCCAGTCAACCCTCGCAGATTACCAAACCCTTTCCTATATAAGGGTCCATCAAATGCAGCTGCTGCATTCAAACTTGGAAAACGTCAGGCCTATTTTAAATGGCAGTGGATCCCAAGGTTTCCAACGATCCCAAGCATGTCCTGCTGAATTGGAGGGAAATATGTATAAAATGGTATAAAAGATATAGATATTTTTTATTTAATGTAATGCTGTGGCCATATAAACATGGCGTCTGGGTTTGAATATTTGTCTCAGTGTAAGTGTGATCTAGCCTCAGCAAAGCGCTGCAACCTACCAATATGGAGAAAGAGAATGTATGAGTCACTGTCTTACCATATGAAAAAAGACTTTTCTGACTTTGAACCTCTTTAATGAAAAACTGAAGTGAAAGTTTAAGGCACAAATATCACCTGCACATGCGGGCACCACCACATTATGCCTTTGATGCAATTAAATGCTGTGTGTCCACAAAAATACCATATTTTCAAAAAAAATTTTTTTGAAAATAAAGCAGAACCCCCCCATCACAAATTTTGGATATGTTAATAACAGGCATCTAATCTTCCTAAAACAGTCAATTTGTTGTTGGTGAATGCTGTCATTTTTCTGGTATAAAATGTTAAAAATAGTACAATTTTTTTTCCCCATTTTCAAGCCTTAATATTTTCTAGATTATTCATGAGAGAGGGGCAGAATTAGAAGACAAAATGCACAATATATATGAGAAGCTGTATGTGCAAAACCAAATCCCTGTCTTTGACATAAGGCTTTTTACAGTCCTTCAAATATGCTACCACAGAGTGCAGAGTAAAATTTTCAAGCTACTTTAAGCACCCAGAAATATATGATGAACTAAAGGGACACATTCAAAAGTCCATATTCCTTAAGTTAGATTAGTGGATTTTCACCCCCGAAAATTTGAAGGACCTAGCTTAAATATCTTTCTACAACGCCTATTCTGAAATAGTTGGGACGAAGTGTAAATTGTGAATAAAATCAAAATGCAATGCCTTTCAGATTACATGAGCCAATATACTATTTACAATAGATTACATTTCAAATGTTGAAACTGAGACATTTTTTTACATTTTATCCACAAAATTAGTTTATACCAAATTTTCCGGCTGCAACTGGTCTCAAAACAGTTGGGACACAGGCAAAAAAGAGCTCAAAAGTAATTAATATATAAGAGAATCAGCTGAAAGAAGGTTTAGCAAGTAATTCAGTTAACTGGCATCAGGTGTGTAACATGATTGGCTATAAAAGGGATGTCTTAGAGAGGCTGAGTCTCTCAGAAGTAAAGATGGCCAGAGGCTCTCCAACCTGTGAAGGCTTGCGTTAAAAAATTGTGGAATACTTTAAAAACATTGGTCCTCAACGTCAAATTACAAAGGCTTCGAAGGTCTCATCATTGACAGTGCATAACATCATCAAAAGATTCTGAGAAACTGGAAAAATCGGTGCGTTTAAGTGACAAGGCCGAAGACCTTTACTGGGTGCCCGTGATCTTCGGGCTCTCAGACGCCACTGCATCACTCACCAGCATGATTCTGTCATTGACATTACTAAATGGGCGCAGGAATACTTCAAGAAACCACTGTCTATAAACACAGTCCGCCGTGCCATCCACAGATGCCACCTAAAACTCTATCATGCAAAAAGGAAGCCATTGTTGAGCATGATCCAGAAGCGCCGCCGTATTCTGTGGGCCAAGGCTCATTTAAAATGGACTGTAGCAAACTGGTAAAGTGTCCTGTGGTCAGACAAGTCCAAATTTGACATCCTTAGAAATCATGGGCGTCGTGTCCTTCTGGCTAAAGAGGAGAAAGACAATCCCTCCTGTTATCAGTGTTCAGTTCAAAAGCCAGCATCTCTGATGGTATGGGGATGCATTAGTGCATATGGTGTGGGACACTTGCATGTTTTAAAAAGGACCATAAATTCTGAAAGGTATATAAAGGTTTTAGAGCAACACATGCTCCCCACCAGATGACAGCTATTCCAGGGAAGGACTTGTGTATTTCAGCAGGACAATGCAAAACCACATACTGCAGCTATTAAAACAGCATGGCTTCATAGCAGAAGAGTCTGTGTGCTGAACTGGCCTGCCTGCAGTCCTGATCATTCACCGATTGAGAACATTTGGTGCATAATTTAATGAAAAGTCTGTCATAGGAGACCCAGAACTCTCCAGCTGCTGGAAGCCTGTATTAAACTAGTGTGGGATCAAATTCCAATAGCTAAACTCAAGAAACTTGCAAGTGTCCCACACCATATGCTCGAATGCATCCCCATGCCATGAGAAACCCTGGCTTTTGAACTGAACGCTGATAACAGGAGGGGTGGTCTTTCTCCTCTTTAGCCCGGAGGACAACGCCCATGATTTCCAACAAGAATGTCAAATTCAGACTCGTCTGACCGCAGGACACTTTGCTACAGCCCATTTTTAATGAGTCTTGGCCCACAGGACGCGGCGGCACTTCTGGATCATGCTCAACAATGGCTTCCTTTTTGCATGACAGTTTTAGGTGGCATCTGTGGATGACACAGCAGATTGTGTTTACAGACAGTGGTTTCTTGAAGTATTCCTGGACCCATTTAGTAATGTCAATGACAGAATCATGCTGGTGAGTGATGCAGTGGCGTCTGAGGGCCCGAAGATCATGGGCATCCAGCAAAGGTCTTCGGCCTTGTCCATTACGCAGATATTTTTCCAGTTTCTCAGAATCTTTTGATGAATTTACGCACTGTTGATGCTGAGACCTTCAAAGCCTTTGCAATTTGATGTTTAGGAACATTGTTTTTAAAGTATTCCACTATTTTATTAATGAATAATAATAATTAATTTTTTATGTCATTTCAGTACTGCTAATTTTTTTCAAAGATCTGTAAATGTGAACGATGGACAGGTGAGATATAAGAGGGACAGGAAGACAGGTTAAAGAGGGACAGGTGGAGAGGTATGGGGGACTGGTGAAAGTTGGACAGGCGGAGAGGTATCAGGGGACAGGCGGACAGGTGAACATTGGACAGGTGGAGAGGTATAAGAAAGACAAGAGGACAGGTGAAAGTTGGCCAGGTGGAGAGGTATAAGGGGGACAGGATGAAGGGTGAACTTTGGGCAGATGAAGAGGTGTGAGGAGTACAGGAGGACAGGAGAAATTTGGACAGGTGGAGAGCAAAAAGGGGGACAGGAGGACAGGTGAAACTTGGACAAGTGGAGAGGTATAAGGGGGACAGGTGAACATTGGACAGGTGATGATTTCTAAGGGGGACAGGAGGACAGGTGAGAGTTGGACAGGAGGAGAGGTATAAGGGGCACAGAGGACAGGTGAAAGTTGGACAGGTGGAGAGGTATACAGGGAAAGGACAGGTGAAAGGGGGACAGGTGGAGAGGTAAGGGGGCAGGAAGACAGGTGAAAGTTGGATAGGTGGAGAGGTATACGGGGACAGGACAGGTGAAAGGGGGACAGGTGGAGAAGTATAAGGGGAACAGGAGACCAGGTGAAAGTTGGACAGCTGGAGACGAATAAGGGGACAGGAGGACAGGTGAAAGTTGGACAGCTGGAGACGAATAAGGGGACAGGAGGACAGGTGAAAGTTGGACAGGTGGAGAGGGACAAGGGGAACAGAAGAACAGGTGAAAGGGGGACAGGTGGAGAGGTATTAGGGGGACAAGAGAACAGGTGAAAGGGGGACAAGTGGAAAGGTATAGGGGAACAGGAGGACAGGTCAATGTTGAACAGGTGGAGAGGTATTGGGGGACAGGAGGACAGGTGAACATTGGACAGGTGGGGAGTTATAAGGGGGCCAGAAAGACAGGTGAAAGTGGGACAGTTGGAGATGTATAAGGAGGACAGGAGAACGTTGGACAGGTGGAGAGGGATAAGGAAGACAGGAGAGGTGAAAGGGAAACAGGAGGAGAGGTATAAAAGGGACCGGAGGACAGGAGAAAGGGGGACAAGTGGAGAGGTATGGGGACAGGAGGACAGGTGAAAGTTGGACAGATGGAGAGGTATGGGGGACAGGAGGACAGCTGAACGTTGGACAGGTGGAGAGGAATTGGGGGACAGGAGGACAGGTGAACGTTGGACAGGTGGAGAGGTATTGGAAGACAGGAGGACAGGTGAACGTAGGACAGTTGAGATGGGCTCAGGATGTAATACCTCGGCTGCCTCAGACAGATTCCTGCAGGCAGCTCCAGCTGGAGACCCAGGTTGCTCAACTGATGTCGAGTCTCTGCGCTGTGGGAAAATGAGTTTGAATTTCCTCCCTCGTTTCGGTTTCTGCTCAAAAACAAAACAGAAAAGGAGTGAGAGTGAGGAGTTAGGAGCTAGAGGAGGGAGGAGTAGTGAGGGATTGAGAAGATAGAAAGATGTAGTGAGAGTGGCAGAGTGGACCTGTGTGTGATATTAGAGCAGATAGATGGATGGATGAAGTGAGTGTGGCAAAATAGAAGACAGATGGAGGGATGAAATGAGTGTGGTAGTACAGCAGAAAGATGGAGGGATGAAGTGAGTGTGGTCATACAGCAGACAAATGGAGGGACGAAGTGAGTGTGGTAGTACAGCAGACAGATGGAGGGATGAAGCGAGTGTGGAAGTACAGCAGACAGATGGAGGGATGAAGTGAGTGTGGTAGTACAGCAGATAGATGGAGGGATGAAGTGAGTATGGTAATAAAGCAGACAAATTGAGCGATGAAGTGAGTGTGGTAGTACAGCAGACAGATGCAGGGGTGAAGTGAGTGTGGTAGTACAGCAGACAGATGAAGGGATGAAGGCAGGCTGTGGGTACAGGAGACAGATGGAGGGAGAAAGTGAGTGTGGTAGTACAGCAGACAGATGGAAGAATGAAGTGAGTGTGGTAGTACAGCAGACAAATGGAGGGATGAAGTGAGTGTGGTAGTACAGCAGACAGATGGAGGGATGAAGTGAGTATGGTAGTACAGCAGACAGATGGAGAGATAAAGTGAGTGTGGTAATACAGCAGACAGTTGGAGGGATGAAGTGAGTGTGGTAGTACAGCAGACAGATGGAGGGATAAAGTGAGTGTGGTAATACATTAAACAGATGGAGGGATGAAGTGAGTGTGGTAGTACAGCAGACAGATGGAGGGATGTAGTGAGTGTGGTAGTACAGCAGACAGATGGAGGGATGAAGTGAGTATGGTAGTACAGCAGATAGATGGAGGGATGAAGTGAGTGTAGTAGTACAGCAGACAGATGGAGGGATGAAGTGAGTGTGGTAGTACAGCAGATAGATGGAGGGATGAAGTGAGTGTGGTAGTACAGCAAACAGATGGAGGGATGAAGTATGTGTGGTAGTACAGCATATAGATGGAGGGATGAAGTGAGTGTGGTAGTACAGCAGATAGATGGAGGGATGAAGTAAGTATGGTAGTACAGCAGATAGATGGAGAGATGAGGTCAGTGTAGTAGTACAGCAGATAGATGGAGAGATGAGGTGAGTATGGTAGTACAGCAGATAGATGGAGGGATGAAGTGAGTGTGGTAGTACAGCAGATAGATTAAGGGATGAAGTGAGTGTGGTAGTACAGCAGATAGATGGAGGGATGAAGTGAGTGTGGTAGTACAGCAGATAGATTGAGGGATGAAGTGAGTGTGGTAGTACAGCAGACAGATGGAGGGGTGAAGTGAGTGTGGTAGTACAGCAGACAGATGGAGGGATGAAGTGAGTGTGGTAGTACAGCAGACAGATGGAGGGATGAAGTGAGTGTGGTAGTACAGCAGACAGATGGAGGGATGAAGTGAGTGTGGTAGTACAGCAGACAGATGGAAGGATGAAGTGAGTGTGGTAGTACAGCAGATAGATGGAGGGATGAAGTGAGTATGGTAGTACAGCAGACAGATGGAGGGATAAAGTGAGTGTGGTAATACAGTAGACAGATATAGGGATGAAGTGGGTGTGGTAGTACAGCAGACAGATGGAGGGATGAAGTGAGTGTGGTAGTAAAGCAGACAGATGGAGGGATGAACTGAGTATGGTAGTACAGCAGATAGATGGAGGGATGAAGTGAGTGTGGTAGTACAGCAGATAGATGGAGGAATGAAATGAGTGTGGTAGGATAGCAGATAGATGGAGGGATGAAGTGAGTGTGGTAGTACAGCAGATAGATGGAGGGATGAAGTGAGTGTGGTAGTACAGCAGACAGATGGAGGGATGAATTGAGTGTGGTAGTACAGCAGACAGATGGAGGGATGAAGTGAGTGTGGTAGTACAGCAGATAGATGGAGGGATGAAATGAGTGTGGTAGTACAGCAGATAGATGGAGGGATGAAGTGAGTGTGGTAGTACAGCAGATATATGGAGGGATGAAGTGAGTGTGGTAGTACAGCAGACGGATTGAGGGATGAAGTGAGTGTGGTAGTACAGCAGACAGATGGAGGTATGAAGTGAGTGTGGAAGTACAGCAGACAGATGGAGGGATGAAGTGAGTGTGGTAGTACAGCAGATAGATGGAGGGATGAAGTGAGTGTGGTAATAAAGCAGACAAATTGAGCGATGAAGTGAGTGTGGTAGTACAGCAGACAGATGCAGGGGTGAAGTGAGTGTGGTAGTACAGCAGACAGATGAAGGGATGAAGTGAGTGTGTGAGTACAGCAGACAGATGGAGGGATAAAGTGAGTGTGGTAGTACAGCAGACAGATGGAAGAATGAAGTGAGTGTGGTAGTACAGCAGACAAATGGAGGGATGAAGTGAGTGTGGTAGTACAGCAGACGGATGGAGGGATGAAGTGAGTGTGGTAGTACAGCAGACAGATGGAGGTATGAAGTGAGTGTGGAAGTACAGCAGACAGATGGAGGGATGAAGTGAGTGTGGTAGTACAGCAGATAGATGGAGGGATGAAGTGAGTGTGGTAATAAAGCAGACAAATTGAGCGATGAAGTGAGTGTGGTAGTACAGCAGACAGATGCAGGGGTGAAGTGAATGTGGTAGTACAGCAGACAGATGAAGGGATGAAGTGAGTGTGTGAGTACAGCAGACAGATGGAGGGATAAAGTGAGTGTGGTAGTACAGCAGACAGATGGAAGAATGAAGTGAGTGTGGTAGTACAGCAGACAAATGGAGGGATGAAGTGAGTGTGGTAGTACAGCAGACAGATGGAGGGATGAAGTGAGTATGGTAGTACAGCAGACAGATGGAGGGAGAAAGTGAGTGTGGTAATACAGCAGACAGTTGGAGGGATGAAGTGAGTGTGGTAGTACAGCAGACAGATTGAGGGATGAAGTGAGTGTGGTAATACAGTAAACAGATGGAGGGATGAAGTGAGTGTGGTAGTACAGCAGACAGATGGAGGGATGAAGTGAGTGTGGTAGTACAGCAGACAGATGGAGGGATGAAGTGAGTATGGGAGTATAGCAGATAGATGGAGGGATGAAGGGAGGGTGGTAGTACAGCAGACAGATGGAGGGATGAAGTGAGTGTGGTAGTACAGCAGATAGATGGAGGGATGAAGTGAGTGTGGTAGTACAGCAAACAGACAGAGGGATGAAGTGAGTGTGGTAGTACAGCAGACAGATGGAGGGATGAAGTGAGTGTGGTAGTACAGCAGACAGATGGAGGGATGAAGTGACTGTGGTAATACAGCAGACAGATGGAGGGATGAAGTGAGTGTGGTAGTACAGGAGACAGATGGAGGGATGAAGTGAGTGTGGTAGTACAGCAGACAGATGGAGGGATAAAGTGAGTGTGGTAATACAGTAGACAGATATAGGGATGAAGTGAGTGTGGTAGTACAGCAAACAAATGGAGGGATGAAGTGAGTGTGGTAGTACAGCAGACAGATGGAGGGATGAAGTAAGTATGGTAGTACAGCAGATAGATGGAGGGATGAAGTGAGGGTGGTAGTACAGCAGACGGATGGAGGGATGAAGTGAGTGTGGTAGTACAGCAGACAGATGGAGGTATGAAGTGAGTGTGGAAGTACAGCAGACAGATGGAGGGATGAAGTGAGTGTGGTAGTACAGCAGATAGATGGAGGGATGAAGTGAGTGTGGTAATAAAGCAGACAAATTGAGCGATGAATTGAGTGTGGTAGTACAGCAGACAGATGCAGGGGTGAAGTGAGTGTGGTAGTACAGCAGACAGATGAAGGGATGAAGTGAGTGTGTGAGTACAGCAGACAGATGGAGGGATAAAGTGAGTGTGGTAGTACAGCAGACAGATGGAAGAATGAAGTAAGTGTGGTAGTACAGCAGGCAAATGGAGGGATGCAGTGAGTGTGGTAGTACAGCAGACAGATGGAGGGATGAAGTGAGTATGGTAGTACAGCAGACAGATGGAGGGATAAAGTGAGTGTGGTAATACAGCAGACAGTTGGAGGGATGAAGTGAGTGTGGTAGTACAGCAGACAGATGGAGGGATGAAGTGAGTGTGGTAGTACAGCAGACAGATGGAGGGATGTAGTGAGTGTGGTAGTACAGCAGACAGATGGAGGGATGAAGTGAGTATGGTAGGACAGCAGATAGATGGAGGGATGAAGTGAGGGTGGTAGTACAGCAGACAGATGGAGGGATGAAGTGAGTGTGGTAGTACAGCAGATAGATGGAGAGATGAAGTGAGTGTGGTAGTACAGCAAACAGATGGAGGGATGAAGTATGTGTGGTAGTAAAGCAGATAGATGGAGTGATGAAGTGAGTGTGGTAGTACAGCAGACAGATGGAGGGATAAAGAGAGTGTGGTAATACAGTAAACAGATGGAGGGATGAAGTGAGTGTGGTAGTACAGCAGACAGATGGAGGGATGTAGTGAGTGTGGTAGTACAGCAGACAGATGGAGGGATGAAGTGAGTATGGTAGTACAGCAGATAGATGGAGGGATGAAGTGAGTGTAGTAGTACAGCAGACAGATGGAGGGATGAAGTGAGTGTGGTAGTACAGCAGATAGATGGAGGGATGAAATGAGTGTGGTAGTACAGCAAACAGATGGAGGGATGAAGTATGTGTGGTAGTACAGCAGATAGATGGAGGGATGAAGTGAGTGTGGTAGTACAGCAGACAGATGGAGGGATGAAGTGAGTGTGGTAGTACAGCAGACAGATGGAGGGATGAAGTGACTGTGGTAATACAGCAGACAGATGGAGGGATGAAGTGAGTGTGGTAGTAGAGCAGACAGATGGAGGGATGAAGAGAGTGTGGTAGTACAGCAGACAGATGGAGGGATGAAGTGAGTGTGGTAGTAGAGCAGACAGATGGAGGGATAAGTGAGTGTGGTAATACAGTAGACAGATATAGGGATGAAGTGAGTGTGGTAGTACAGCAAACAAATGGAGGGATGAAGTGAGTGTGGTAGTACAGCAGACAGATTGAGGGATGAAGTGAGTATGGTAGTACAGCAGATAGATGGAGGGATGAAGTGAGAGTGGTAGGACAGCAGACAGATGGGGGGATGAAGTGACTGTGGTAATACAGCAGACAGATGGAGGGATGAAGTGAGTGTGGTAGTACAGCAGACAGATGGAGGGATGAATTGAGTGTGGTAGTACAGCAGACAGATGGAGGGATGAAGTGAGTGTGGTAGTACAGCAGAAAGATGGAGGGATGAAGTGAGTGCGGTAGTGCAGCAGATAGATGAAAGGATGAAGTGAGTGTGGCAGTACAACAGAGAGGTATAGGGATGAAGAGAGTGCGGTGATACAGCAGACAGATGGAGGGATGAAGTGAGTGTGGTAGTACAGCAGACAGATGGAGGGATGAAGTGAGTGTGGTAGTACAGCAGACAGATGGAGGGATGAAGTGAGTGTGGTAGTACAGCAGATAGATGGAGGGATGAAGTGAGTGTGGTAATAAAGCAGACAAATTGAGCGATGAAGTGAGTGTGGTAGTACAGCAGACAAATGCAGGGGTGAAGTGAGTGTGGTAGTACAGCAGACAGATGAAGGGATGAAGTGAGTGTGTGAGTACAGCAGACAGATGGAGGGATAAAGTGAGTGTGGTAGTACAGCAGACAGATGGAAGAATGAAGTGAGTGTGGTAGTACAGCAGACAAATGGAGGGATGAAGTGAGTGTGGTAGTACAGCAGACGGATGGAGGGATGAAGTGAGTGTGGTAGTACAGCAGATAGATGGAGGAATGAAGTGAGTGTGGTAGGATAGCAGATAGATGGAGGGATGAAGTGAGTGTGGTAGTACAGCAGACAGATGGAGGGATGAAGTGAGTGTGGTAGTACAGCAGATAGAAGGAGGGATAAAGTGAGTGTGGTAATACAGCAGATAGATGGAGGGATGAAGTGAGTGTGGTAGTACAGCAGATAGATGGAGGGATGAAGTGAGTGTGGTAGTACAGCAGACAGATGGAGGGATGAAGTGAGTGTGGTAATACAGCAGATAGATGGAGGGATGAAGTGAGTGTGGTAGTACAGCAGATAGATGGAGGGATGAAGTGAGTGTGGTAATACAGCAGACAGATGGAGGGATGAAGTGAGTGTGGTAATGCTGCAGATGAATGGAGACGTACCATCTTGCACTCCTCTGCTAGATCCTGCTCATCCCCCTCTCCATCTCTCCCTTTGAAGAGATCTGCACCCTTTTCTGAGAGCTCAGAGTCACTCTGAGGCACAGAACAGAAACACCATTACACACACACACACACACACACACACATACTCGTTTAACTACACTTATGGGGCCATATGACTGGGCCATCACCTATGGGGACCAGCCTTTCCAGGGCTAATAGAGCTCTGAAAAAAATCAGGCATTATCAGTGGCAGTCTGTAATGACAAATATCTGTTCAAATTTACAAAATTCCAAAATTTTTCTCCAAATGTGTCTGGTCCGTCACCTCTGAGGACCTCATCTGGTTTTCAGGACTTGTGAGGTCCCCTGTTATACACAGCAATGCCCGTCTTGTTTTCAGATCATTGTGGGGACCATGAGGTCCCCTGTTATACACAGCAATGCTCATCTAGTTTTCAGAACATTGTGGGGCCCAAAACGACTTTGTGGGGGTATCTTTTGTGCTTGGTCACAGACAGAAATTTGACTTAAGAACTCCTGTGGGACTTTCAAGGCAATGGGCTGCATGCAATCAATTCTACAGTACACATGCATCCCCATCACAGCTGGCTTGGTCGAATGCAATATTACATTTTTGCTTTACAATAGTTCAGTTTGTTCCCCTCAGTTAATATAATTTTATTGAGCACTAATTCTTGTCATTCATCAATATATCTTTTCTGAGTTGTATGTTTAAAGGGACATGTTGCTGTCTATCAAGTGGCTTTCCAGTGACTGGTTATGGTAAATCTAGTCCATAGAAGCAATACAGGCACCATAAAATGAGTTTATTAATATTAACCAAAAAACCGTGTAGTCCTACTCGTGCTGCTGTGTCAGGAGTAACAATAAATTTACCAGCATGCATTGCAGTTTGCTTCTGATGTGCAATCCCTAAATCCTGGAACTGGGTATTTCAAACACTGCTATGAGCACAGAATGCTAGGCTTCAGTTTCTTAAATGCTTCACTCTTTGACCAGAAAACCAATGAAAACTACAAATATTTAACAGTATACTGTAAGGTTAAAAGCAATCGTAACTAACCACAAAGCACAATGGTCATTGTAATTGCAAGTTCTTAGTGAAGACAACAAATAATGTCAATGCTCAATACACACAGGGCAACTTTTTGGCCCCAGTGGTTGCCATGCAATCAGTACAGACATGTTGAGACAACAGCTGGTCCTGCCACACATCACCTAAAGAGTTGGTCCTATGTCTTCGTGTATCAACACGTACATTAGATTCGGTGTTCCCAACAAAACACGGGACAGCAGCCTCTTCCACAATTAGTTAAGGCACTACTTCCCTGTGTTTGGAAGCAAAGAATATGCGAGCTGGAGCTGCCAATGTCATGAACACCAATTCACAGGAGAGCTTAGTCTACCAAATCATTGCATGCTCCCACAACCATGTGCTATTGGGGGGGGAAAAATGACACACTCATCTGTAAATTATGGAGTGGTAAACCACCTAAAATAAAGCTCACGAGTTTGCAGCATACAGTAAAAAAAAAGGCGTGCAATGCACGGAATACCCCTCAGCCCAATGTCGAAGTTTTTGGAGACGCCCGCCCGCCCGCCCAACCGCACGAAGGATAGCAATAACCCCTCAGCCTTGAGGGCTGAGGGGTAAAAAGCAAGTGGGGGCCAATCAGTTCCCATTTTTTCTCAATATTATCAGGCATTTAAATTGCACCCCATCCAGACATGGTTACGCCCAATGCAGGATGGCACGGTGTCGTGGGGTTAGCACTGTCGCCTCACAGCAATAAGGTTGTGGGCTACAATCCCGGTGTGGGCCTTTCTCTGTGGAGTTTGTGTGGGAGCAGTCTGGGTACTCCAATCTCCTCCAGCCTGAAATGCAGTAGATATGGGTGGATGGATCACATCATGGATTGTTTTGCCTGAATAACTGTCCTACTGAAACCAACTGAAACATGACTCAGGATAAACTGCAAACAATCTCATTATCTGCAGCTAGCAGCACGATATGAGCAGAGAGTACTGTTACAGTTGTTTATCCTGAATCATAGTATCCCCCGAACAAAGTTCCAGGATACTATGGATTTGGCCTCGTCACGCGTCCGCCGCATCCGCATTTTAATTTTCTTTTATTTAATTAATTGGTCTCTGTTCCAGTCCTACTGCTCACCAAAAAAATGGGTGGTCTGATACCAAAGGAGCTATGTTCTATGTAGTTTAGCACATCAAGGTGTAAATACCAGGAAATAAAAGTTGAAATTCCGAACATGTCTTGTGTTAAGCTTTTTATCTCAACCCCAAATGTATTCAGTCAGTGTATAGCAGAGGAATTGGGCTTGTTGTTCCAATACTTTTGAAGGGGACGGTATACTGTTCTCTGGTCTTAAACTCAATAACTGTAAGCTTAATCTGTACCTCAAAATTACAAATACAATGTCAAATTCTATGGCAGTAAATCTGATATGAAATGGCATGCATACTTACATACACGCATCTGGCACGATAATATCTCGACAGGTAGAAAGTACAAACATAACGGGTCCAAACATTTTAGGTATGAAGTGTGGGCTAAGAAATGTAGTCACATGTTGGATGATGTACAGTGCACAGCTATAAGAAACCTAGAAGATTACATTCTCTCTTTACAAATAACACATATTTGGTTCCTATAGGATGTAATGTTCCAGCAACTCTGGTTTATCAGGTACCAATGAAACATGCCAAGACAAAACTGAAAATTTTGAATTTCTTGTCCAAATGTCCTGTTCAATATTTTGTTACATTTCCTTTGCATGTTGTAATTTCCTGATGGCTGTGACCTATTAACATCAGAGTCTGGATATCTTTTCAGGCTGTCCAACAAGTGATATGAAAACTCTCTGCATTTGAATGGATCTCTATGGAAAGTGGGGGTAGAACTAGACAACTGTAAATTACGCTGATACAGTACAGAATAATTTTTTTTTTGCAAAATGGACATACATCATGGAGGGTCCAAGATATCAAATGAGCCTCAAACCATCATGCTCCTGTCAGATATGCAGCAGATAAGGATGGATTTCTTTTGCAGTTGTTTTTCCATTGGTTGAACATGAAGTAAACCATCCGAATCTACTGCATATCTGTCACCAGCATGGTGGTTTGAGGCTCATTTGGTGACTTGAAGCCATTAAGCCAATAAATGTTTTCCACACTAGTCCCACTCCCAATTCCTGTGGAGATCCATTCAAAAGCAAACATTTAAGACTGATGATGTTAATAGGTCACAGACCTCAGGAAGTCATAGCATGCCAAGGATATGCAGCAAAATCAACCAACTATCTTTAAATCAAAAATTAAACACGACTGCTTTCAATTAACATTCAGGAGGGTGTACTCATTTTTGCAACACTGCCTTTTAACATTTTGATAAAATCAAAATTTCCCATTTAGTACTGACTTTTTCCTTTGGTAGCTGATAAACCAGAGTTGCTGGAACATTACCTCATGTAGGAATCCCAAATATGTCTTCTTTGTAAATAAAGTTGAATTTGTAGGGTTTCTGATGGGGTGTACTCATTTATGCTCTGCACTGTATATAATGAACATGCACTTTGCAGTTTTCAGAACTGGTCCTCACATGAAAATCCAGGATTCTCATTTTTTTCCCTTACCTCAGGCTGTGACCAGCACTGCGGGCCTAAGGGGTCCCATGGGGAGTTGGACTAAGTAAGCACTCCTCTGAGGACTGCATCACAAACAGTCCTTCCAAGGGTGTGCTGTCAACTAGTGTACTGCTTGCCTTTAAAGTTAATCCAAAGAAGTTCAGTATAACAAAATCATCGGGGGGGGGGGGGGGGGGGAATTAAAAATCAACCAGACAATGAAAGAACTGAAAGGGATAACTTTACTGCTTCCAAAAATCCATTATAGCAACTTATATACTTTCAATTTATAGGGACACATTTTACGGCCGGTATGTGGACAAATGGTAATTCCTGGACCCAAGGCGCTGCAGAGTCAGAGCGGGAGGAGAGCCGTTGCTGTGGGTGTGTCAGCGATACGCCAGCTTGCGAGAGTACAGCCTGGGCATATGTTTGGATCTTAAGAGGCAATAAAAAGGCAAATTCCAATTCCAATGTTGGGATGTTGTGTAAAACGTGAATAAAACAGAAAGTGAGTGTTTTTTCAGCAAAAACAGCCGTTTTCAGATTTTTGATTGGTCAGACCGCAGGACAGTTTCCCACTTTGCCTCAGTCCATCTTAAATGAGCTTGGGCCCAGCGAAGGCCATAGCATTTCTGGATCTTGGTTTAAAATTTGCACAGCAGAGTTTTAACTTGCGTTTATGAATGGGTAAAAATGGCATCCATGGGAGACTTCCACGGCAAAAACCACTGCTGACCAAAAAGAACATAAAGGCTCGTCTTATATTTGCCAAAACACATCTGGATGATCTCAAAGACTTTTGGGAAAATATTCTGTGGAAGGACACGGCAAGAGTTTAAATTTTTGGATGGAATGCGTCCTGTTACATCCGGTGTAAAACTAATACAGCATTAAATAAAAAGAATATCATACCAACAGTCAAACATGGTGGTGGTAGTGTGATGGTCTGGGGCTGCTTTGTAGCTTCAGGACTGAATGACTTGCCATAATTAATGGAACCATGAATTCTGCCCTCTGCCAGAAAATCCTGAAGGACAATGTCCGCCCATCAGTTCATGACCTCAAGCTCAAGTGCACTTGGGTTATGCAGCAGGACAATAACCCAAAGCACACCAGCAAGTCCACCTCTGAATGAATAAGACGTAGAGCCCGGAAACAGTTGGAACGCCGATGCGAACGCGGACGGGAAACTGTACAAAAACAATGTCTCCCCTCCTGGGAGGGAGAAAAATAATGATTTGCAAATCCTTTGACCTATATTCAATTGAGTACAAATCAAAGGCAAGATGTTTAATGTTCAAACTGATAAACTTTTTTTTTTGGAAATATTCACTCATATTGAATTAGATGCCTACAACACATTCCAAAATAGCTGGGACAGGGGCCACAAAAGACTGGGAATCTTGAGGAATGCTCAATAAAAACCTTTTTGGAACATTCCACAGGTGAACAGTTTAATTGGAAACAGGCGAGTGTCATAATTAGGTATAAAAGAAGCAAGGCGCAGTCGTTCACAAGCAAGGATGGGGCAAGGTTCTCCACTTTGTGAATAAGTGCGTGAGCAAATAGTCCAACAGTTTAAGCACAATGTTTCTCAATATGCCATTGCAAAGAATTTAGGGATTTCATTGTCTTCAGTCCACGATATCAAATGATTCACAGAATCCAGAGAAATCTCTACACATAAGCAGTAAGGCTGAAATCCAACACTAAGTCCGTGACTGTCAGTCCCTCAGGAGGCACTGCATTAAAAATCGACATCATTCTGTAAAGGATACCACCATGTGGGCTCAGGAACACTTTGGAAAACCATTGTCAGTTAACACAGTTCATTGCCTCGTCTACAAGTGCAAGTTAAAACTGCACCATACAAAGCGAAAGCTATATACTGTTTCAACCACACCCAGAAACACCGCCAGCTTCTCTGGGCCTAAGCTCATCTGAGAAGGACTGATGCAAAGTGGAAAAGTTTGCTGTGGTCTGACTAGTCCCCATTTGAAATTGTTCTTGGAAATCACGGACGTCGTGTCCTCCGGGCTAAAGGGGAAAAGGACCATCCAGATTGTTATCAGGCCAAAATTCAAAAGCCAGCATCTGTGATGGTATGGGGATGTGTTAGTGCCCATGGCATGGGTAACTTGCACATTTATGAAGGCACCATTAATGCTGAAAGGTACATACAGGTTTTGGAGCAACATATGCTGACCTTCCAAGCGACATCTTTTTCAGGGATGTCTCTGCTTATTTAAGTAAGACAATGCCAAACCACATTCTGCAAGTGTTGCAACAGCGTGACTTCATCGTAAAAAAAAGTGCGGGTAATAGACTGGCCCTGCCTTTAGTCCAGACCTGTCTCACATTGAAAATGTGTGGCGCATTATGAAGCGCAAAATACAACAACGGAGACCCTGGACTGTTGAGCAACTTAAGTCGTACATCAAGCAAGAATGGGAAAGAATTCCACCTACAAAGCTTCTACAATTAGTGTCCTCAGTTCCCAAATGTTTACTGATAGTTGTTAAAAGGAAAGGCGATGTGTTACAGTGGTCAACATGCCCGTCTCAGCATTTTTGGAATGCGTTGCAGGCATCAAATTCAAAATGAGTGAATATTTCCAGAAAAACAAAGTTTATCCATTTGAACATTAAATATATTTTCTTTGTAGTGTACATAACTGAATATAGGTCAAAAAGAATTTGCAAATCATTGTATTCTGTTTTTATTCACGTTTTACACGACGTCCAAACTTCATTGGAATTGGGGTTAGTAGTTAATTTGATTGGATTTGAATGAATCACCACCCACTGATAATATAGTCTGCATAACCCAGCCCATCTGACAAGTGCGCCACGCATTTTGCTAGGAGGGCCACAAGTCGCTTCTTACTCAGAAAAATAACAAAATTCCACAGCCACACCCGTCACTACGCACCCCACATCTGACATCTGACATCCCGCAGCGCCATTCTGATCCTGGAAAATCTGGCCCATAGTATGTGATACAACTTACTATCACACAGTATTTTCCATTGTACCAATTTGTTCATACATACTAAAAATTAAAACACAAAATTGATTTAAAAAAAAAAAAAAAAAAACTGCCTCACTCACAGGTCTGTCTTTTCATTGCTGTGATTCTATTTTTTACAAAGAATTTGATTGCCTTCCAATCTCTGTTTCTGAGCACTTCTGGCCCTGCTTTAATGCATGCATCGCAGTCCATCTTCCTTGGCACCTGACACTTGTCAATAAATTTGGACATGTTCTTTAGCACGACAGCAATTTCCTCCTTTTGCCACGGCCTCTTTATCACAGCAGGGCGACCTAGATAAAAATGGAGAAAAATGAAAAATAATTGTTGGTTACCATATTATTTCTCTGGTCACTTCAACAAATATCCATTTATTCTTATGAGAATTAAGTATTTTGACTATAATAATCTCTCCAATGCAGAGGACAGAACAGGATGGTGAGGTTAAGAATAGGAAAAATACTCAGATGTACACAGATGTACCAGCCAAAACTGGTCACTCCTGAGATCGCAAATACCAACTCAACACCAGACCCATTACTCTCATCCAGTTATCAGCATTTGTGCAAAGTGGATTTATGGTTTAGTTTTAAAGCATGAGGATTCATACTGTTGCATTAGTCTTTTCAGCCAGCCCCTTGATAGAGTGGCAGCTGGATTCGCTGCTTTACGCAAAACCCTTCATGTAGTTCCTCCATTAAAACAAAGTTATTGCGAAGAATAAAAAACAGCTCCTTGGTATACTGACCACACTTGTACTCTAAAACAAAAGTCCCGTCAGCTGGAACATAAGTGGCACTTCTCAAAAATGCAGGTCTTGCTCTTGGCTTCGAAAGAGAGCCTTGGTGTCTATAAACATGCTCTCTCAAGTACTTAATATTTCTAGTTTTCAAAGCCGATAGAAGGAAATAGGAATAATGTTTTTGAGAAAGTGTTATTATCGCTTAAGACTTTTTCTTGAGCTGAAATCAAACAATTGAAATTTGAAAGGGTTTCTCTCTGCAACTAGATAGTTTTTGCTCCTTCCCATCAGGGGACCGAGAGACTTAGACTTTTTTCCTTTTGTTTCTGTGAAGTGTCTTCTCCTAAACAAACAAAATTGAACTAAATTCAATAGGGGCCACGCTAAAGTTCATTACTGCACCTCTATTTTGAGCTGAAGATGCTCTAGTGCCGTCAACATTTTGATGGTCTGCTGCACTGGCGCCACTTCTCCCTGCTGACGTGTGCGTCACATCCGTCTTAGGTCTCTTCAGGCAGGATTCGGCGTCACTCTGGAGTGTGGACTCACTGCTGTCTATGAAGACAAATGATGAAAAACCAGTAATAAACATGTAAATAACAATCCATTTGTACAGAAATGGGAACACTGCTGAAGGGACTGCTGGGAAGGGAAATTAAAATGATTGCTTTGTTCATTCCTCAAGCGTAGTTCAAAGGAGGATAATAAATGATCAGACTAAATCAGCCAACTGTTTGACCAAAATGTAACTAGGATTTAAAGAACAATAATGATAATAATACATTTTAAAAACTCCAACAGAAGTCAAGTGGCAGCAGTAACACCAATTTTTCTTTCTTTCTTTTTTTTTTTTTTTGTAAGTGGCAGTAGACACCAATTTGGTGGTCCGCTTGGGCCCTGCACAGGCATTACACTGACAGTACACACCGGACATGTCCACTTGGGCCCTGCACAGGCATTACACTGACAGTACATACCGGACATGTCCACTTGGGCCCTGCACTGGCATTACACTGACAGTACATACCGGACATGTCCACTTGGGCCCTGCACAGGCATTACACTGACAGTACATACCGGACATGTCCACTTGGGCCCTGCACTGGCATTACACTGACAGTACATACCGGACATGTCCACTTGGGCCCTGCACAGGCATTACACTGACAGTACATACCGGACATGTCCACTTGGGCCCTGCACTGGCATTACACTGACAGTACATACCGGACATGTCCACTTGGGCCCTGCACTGGCATTACACTGACAGTACATACCGGACATGTCCACTTGGGCCCTGCACAGGCATTACACTGACAGTACATACCGGACATGTCCACTTGTCTTTTCTTGCTCGTCTCTTCTTTGTCACTTCTGTGTCTCCCTTCTTCGTCAATCTGGACAATCTCTATATGATTAATCAAAATTGGACAGACAAGGCTTTGGATAAGTTCTTCAAAAATTTTTCCACGTAAAAGTTGAATTATACAAGAAATATACTGGGTGCTTTAAGTAACTGAGCGCTCACAGTGAGAATGCTCAATGTGAGCACTGGGAGTATTTTTGAGCCACTTAACGTTCTGCTCTGATTGAGCGCAGAGCAAGTCTCATTTAACTCAGAAAATTCTACAAAGTACACTACGTGATAAAACGTTCAATAACTACTTTTGATTGTGTGTCACGGTCGTCAGGAACATTTGCCGTAATGCAGTATTGACGTTTACCAATGTAATTTGAATAAATGATTAGTTTTCATTTATACACAGTAATTTGTCTGCCCACCCACATTAATGTCTTAGATTGATGTACGAAGGAGCGTAACATCAGGCTAAATGTTGGACCCACGACTGAACTACAAATTTCCATCACTTCCGCATATCCCACAGTGATCCTACACAGAAAGTGCTCAGCAGCCCTGTGAGCGGCTCAGACAGGGCAGAACTGACCAACCAAAGCTAAGCTGCTCAGTTATGCGCCCATCATTTCAAAAGATGTTTATGTTTATTAGGCAAATCTCAAACTGACATCATATTTCCCTTAGCCTTTTAATTGGCTACAGCCATGTAACAAATTGAGAAATTAGTGAGTACTGCCAACCAAATTTTCCCCAAATACCGTTTGGGTTGATGTCTATCTCGTCGAGGTTCTTCCCCGTAAACTCTCCCAGCCGTCCATGCTCCAGGGCCATTAAGATCTTACTGACTTTGGCGAGCTGGAGGGTGCCCTCGGGTAGTCTGTAGTATTGCCGATGAACTCTAATATCATGGCCAAGGTAATCCGCTAACTGATCAAGCTCTGTGTCTTTGAGATTCAGGACATTTGAAAGAGTTGCCACATGTTTCCGGAGCTTTGTGGAAGAGATGGCATCAGGGTTCTGGGCACCACATAACCTTGCATACCGTCTAATGCAATCAGAACCTCGAAAGTGGCTCATGGCAGATGGTCTTGCAAACAAGTAGTCGTTGTTTTTCAGCACCCCACACTCCTCTCGTCTGCTGACTAGTAGCTCAAGCGCTTCCTCCGTTTCTGGTGTTAAAAGAACAGGAACCTTCCTATCCCTCTTTCCTCGGATTTCAATCCGTGTGAAATATGAGCAAAGTTTCTGCTCTACTTCTGACAGAGCAGGGCAGACATCTTTGTGGGGCACCGATTTGTCTCTTGAAGTAAATGCAGACAGTGGCATTTTAGAGACCTCACCTTCCCTTCGACGGTTAAATACAATGACTTGTGCCAATGTAACCTGTGCAAGCTCTTTCCAGTCAGTAGGTGAAGACTGCTCCTTCAAATCATTGAGGTGTTGTTGTCGTTTCCCATCCAAAAAAGAATGAAGACGTTTAACATCCTCTGTGAAGGGCAAAAGCTGAGGAGAGTTAAATTTGGCCTCCTTGAGTTCCTTTGTGGCTGGGCCGGACACATATGTGCTCCATCGTGTCTGGGAAATCTCGCAGAATGACTGACATGCCTCCGCTGTAGTAAGGTCTTGTTTAATCAGTGCTTCTGATTTGAAAAACAAAGCCATTTTATTCAAAATGCCACCCAATTTGAGAGCAAGACTTGGAGATTTGGATGTTCCCGTTTTGCTGTCGAAACCAACTGCGTGTCGTGCAGCTTTAACGGTTTCCATGAAGTTCCCAGGATTCAGAAGCTCTTGGACTGTCTTCAGTGGAGTGACCTCTCTTGCTTTGAGTACGAGCCTACTAAGCTCCCTCAGCTGTTGTCGGACATGATGGCTTTGGTCGGACCCTTTCGACTGAGCTTTATGTATTAAATGTTGGCCAAATGCAATAATGCATGGCTCACTTTTGATAAGATCAGTGATTTTATCTTGATGCATGGAGCTAAGCAACTTCCAAAGTTGCTCAGTAACCCCTGGAGGTGTAGGTTGCGCAAAAGCACAAAGGGACTGGATTCGAGTTTTACCAGGTTTCACTTGCCCTTCTCTCGGTTTGAACTTGCATTGCCGAGCATGTTTCCACAGCAATCTTCGGGCAAATAGTCCCTGGCAGAATACGCAGTGCATGAAGTCTCGTCCCAAACTGTCTCGTTTTGGTTGCTTGTATGCAACAAGTTTTCCTTTTCCAGTTTTCAAAACGGCTGCATTGTGCACAAAGTTTCCTTTGTTCCTTAGATACTCCAGCTGCAGTCGCCTTTCCTTTGAGCCCTTGTTAAAACTAAGTGCCCTGGCTACATCCAACTCATTGCTGTGATGACGCTCCAGATGTCTAGCAGATTTCCCAACGGCTAACCCACAAAACAGACAGTACTGCAATTTATTGTACTTTCTCTTTCCATCTGCCTTTTTAGAAACTGCAAAAATAGACACCGAGTCAGCATCTTCTGTATCAGTCAGACATTCTGGTGAACAATTACCTAACTTATAGCTCTTTGATAGAGCAGTAGGGCTGCTGCTAATGCTTTGTTGTGAACTTAAAGGGCCTCTGCTAGTGCACTCAGATGCAGCTGTAGGGATCCTGCCACTGCAGTGATATTCAAAGAGAGGTGACTTAATTACCTCTCTTTTCGGTAGAGGAATCACATCACTCATGTTACCACCTGAGCTTTCTATACCTGTATCAGGGATATACTCTTCCTCTGTAACAGAAGAGCTGTCGGTCGGACTTTCTGGTGAACAATGACTGGACTTATAGCCCTTTAATTGAGCAGTAGGGCCGCTGCTAATGCTTTGTTGTGAATTCAAAAGACCTCTGCTAGTGCACTCAGATGCGGCTGTAGGGATCCTGGCACTGTTGTGATATCTGTAGAGTGTTGACTTCCTTCCTTTTCTATCCTGTCGAGGCATCACATCACTCATGTCACTATCTGAGCTTTCCTCACTGTCACGAGGGATATACTCTTCTTCACTGTCTGCACTGGACTCATAAAACTCCATCCTGCATCGTGATGCATCGCCATCCCTTCCACTCATCTACAAACAAAATCGAAAACCATTTTGATCAGCTGTAGTTTGCCCATCATACTACTTCCATCACTGCTCCAGTACATGAGCTCGGGTGACCATTTGAAAGGCAAATGGTAACAGTAAATGTAATGCATATACTGCTTGAAATGACCTGGAGTCTATGAACATTTACTTTCATATTTATACTGCTTACTGATCCATCGTGTTTTTTTTTGTTATTTATAGCACACCAAGACAGACTACAGGTTATATGTTCTATAGTGTGTCCCAAAAAAAGGAATAGAATAAATGGTTAATTCCATAGCAACTGCTTCACATTCTTTTATTAAAACTAGCATTTGGTATTACATAACTGTCTTCTGTCTAGTGATGTTAAGTAAGTGGAGGTTGTGCCACACTCAAATGAACAACAATGACACTTTTGGAGAGCCTGAAGAGCAATTTCAATGCCAGGATGGAGGGGTATTCCATAGATTGTGGTGGGCACAAGATGGAGCACTGGCTCACAGGAGGCTAATCGTCCAAGATAGTCGGCGAGATCTTTTTCATCATCGAGTGATTGCAGTTCACCATGAGACTGAGTGGCCCCCCAGATCCCCTGACCTAACCCCACGAGACTTTTTTTCTTTGGGGCTACCTGAAGAGTAAAGTCTACACGACACCACCCAGGGACTTAAACTGTCTGCGTGCAAGGATTGTCGCACAAGTTGAAGAATTAAGAGGTTAGCCAACTATGATTCGTAATTCCTTCAGGGCAATAAGAACAAGGGCTGAGGCTCGAGTCGCCGCAAATGGTGGCCACGTTGAAGGTCATCCATAAGCATATACTCATGTAAACGTAATTAAAAGCGTTTCCCCCACTGGATTGTCCAGTGTTCTGCATTTCAATCAAATGGCAAAGTTGCTTTTCAAACCCTGCTAATTTTGGCACAAAAACATTTCTGACAAGTTGCATTACGGCAATCACCATTCAGGCATGCCTGACAATTTTTTTGCTTTGTATGATGTGAAAAAGTACACAGTTGTGTTATAAATAGTGCTAATTAGTTTTATAGACCCAAAGTTTCTAAAGAATACTTTTCTGGGAATTTTATTCCCAGTTTCCTTTTTATCAGGACACACTGTATAGTGAATTCATATTTATACGACCGTGTTTCTATCTGATCTACATTGTGTACATCATATTCTTATCATACATCAAGCCATTTACTAAGGCTGTAACAAATACCATTTTTTAATATTGGGATATTCCATAGCCATTTTTTACAAAGCATTTGGCACTGGCAATCATCTTCGTATACAACGGTAAAACTGTCAGGCACTGGGAGTCACTTTAATGGTCGTCTGACTAGACCAGCAGCATAGTAAGTTAACTTAACTGCCTTTTGAAAGCTGACTTAAACCAAAAAATAAAATATGGCGATCTTAAAATGCTTCCAAACAGCCAATGTTTCCCTTCTTTCTGCTGTCTCCGTACATGCTGCCTGGTTTCTGCTAGCTCCTAATGTGATTACGTCTTAATTGAGCGCCGAGCCCCTGTGCGTGTGACGCAGTATTTTACAGCCCGGTAATGAGAGCTATGCTTATGTATGTAATAACAATATAAACTGCTTTTTTGGGCTCAATATTATACTGTTGACATGTACAAGTCACCCTAGTTGCAATAGCTGTACTCGGCTTTGAATTTTGTTCCTTGGTTTGCCGACATGTATGTGTTCCGCGTTAACGAGTGCTAATCAAGGTAACTGGCCTGTTAGCTTTTTTGATGTGTTAGGAGAGTCAAAATAAAAAATGAATACAAATTTGAGTGTGTTATCGAATATAGAATGTTTACAATTTCCATGAATTTTTGAATATTTGCTACAGCCCTTGTATACTAGCATTTACATAATGTTCATATTGTTCATTCTATAAATACAGTTCATACAGTATAACTTCACATATTCATACCTACCCTTAGTGTTTATTGTATCTATATTTTATACATTGTATATTACGCCAGAATGCACTTTAC
This sequence comes from Gymnothorax reevesii, assembly GCA_029721435.1. Classification (NCBI taxonomy): domain Eukaryota; kingdom Metazoa; phylum Chordata; class Actinopteri; order Anguilliformes; family Muraenidae; genus Gymnothorax; species Gymnothorax reevesii. The sequence goes on along the minus strand of CM056579.1, from coordinate 6,137,354 downwards.
TGCTTCTTTTGCACTTCTGGTTATAGGCCAAATTGCGTTTTGTAGTCTCAGCACTTGTACACCATGCAAAGACTAAAATTAATCTAATGCATCACATAATTCTAATATAAACCACTTCACCCTCAAACAACACTCAACATCAAACTGGCAATGGAGATGCGCATTATGTGTATTGTCATATCATATTGCTGCAAGAGGAACAGCATAAAAGGTTGGTTTAATTGTTCTGACAAGTTATGAATAATAGCTAAAAAAGCCAACTTACAAATAAAGATTTGGCTTTCCTTTGCCTTGCAGTAACAGCTTCAGACAATGAGTCTTCATCGGAGTCGGTGTAGTCAACAAGTCTGGCGTTTCCTTGATTCACAACCTGTATCAACGAATCACAGTAAAACAGAGTTTGATCATAGTAGTGTTACCTCTTGGTGAACATTTGGCAATGCCTTTCAATGCCTTGCGCTGAAAGTACTGCAATCACATGGCACCAAACCTTTAAAGTAGACTGAGGAACTTTAGAGGTTTCCATGACAGCAGCATGAGGCTGTTGATCAGAGATTTACAATCAATTCTGGGGATGTGCAAAAGTAACTGATTAGTCAGGTAACCATTGAGTGACCTATGACTCAAAGAAAATGCAAACTGACTAACCTAAAATCTTACAAATTGTTGACCAAAGTCAATTTTTTTTCAGGTCATCGGTTGGCTTCTGAGCCACTGTAACTGAGTGTGACCATCCGAAAGGATAACACGATCACTTTACGGCCGGGAAATATATTGATATTGTGAAATATGCAACCAAATATCATCTTAGGGCGAGTCTGGGTTTGGTGATTGCCAGGAGAATGTGCGCTTTGCCAAGTGTAAAGTTTGGTGGAGGATGGTTTATGCAATGGGGTTTTTTTTCTGAGGTTGGCCTAGGCCCCTTAGTTCCAAGGAAAGGAAAGCTTCAGCTTACCAAGACATTTCGGACGACTCTATGCTTCCAGTGTTTTGGGAACAGTTTGGGGAAGCTCTTTTCTGTTCCAACATCACTGTGTCCCAGAGCACAAAGCAAGGTCCATAAAGACATGGTTGAATGGGTTTGGTGTGTAAGAAACTGACTGGCCGACAAAGAGTCCTGTTCTCAACCCTATCAAACACCTTCGGGATGAACTCGAACGGAGATTGTGAGCCAGGCCCTTTCGTTCTGACCAAATTCTGGATGAATGGGCAAAAGTTTCTACAGACACCCTGCAAAATCTTGTAGAAAGCATTCCCAGAATTGTCATACCATTTTAGCTTTAAAAAGGGGACAAACACCAAACGAATGCCTCTGGATTTAGAATTGGAGGTCACAAAAGCACATGTAGGTGTAATGTGTAGGTGTCCTTAAACTTTTGTCCATGCAAGTGTAGTTGTATTTCTCAATTTACCTAATTAAGGAGAACTGGCTGCACCTAACTGATGAGTAGGCTACTGTTTGACAATCCTATTGCTAAATCAAGTAAAATGATTGAACTGTTCAATGGCAAAGACAATATCTAATGCAAATTTTGTAATTTAAACAACATTTGAGCTTGCTTTAGAGAATTACCATGTTACAATAAAGGCTAATGTTTCTCTCTTTTTTTTTTTTTGCGTGTATGCTGTATATACGTCGTCCCAATTAATGACATTAGTTGCTACAAATCTGCACAATGTGTTGATGGGTAGTGAATAAAACATCTCTCTCAAATTAAATGCATTACTCAATTACTGAAAGGTGTCCTCTCATGGTCCGATTTAGGAGCTTTACAGTAATCTGGAAAAAGACAAAAATGATCCGCCCCAGAAACCTACCTATATTGTTATGCCCAGAGAGGGAGAGGCTAAAGCATTTGATACGCTAAATAAAATCAGTAAACTCACCTTTTAGTGTATTCGATTAAAAAAAAAAAAGATTACCCTCTATCTGACATTACTTTGTATGTTAGAGTATGTTAACGTAATGTCATATTGCTGAATGTATTTTAATTCCAACTGATGTTTTTATGAGCAATCACTTTTTTTGACTAGTTAAGTTACTCAGGTACTCAGGTAAGTTACTGAGGTTTTGCAAAGGTAACCAAGTACTCTAAATTCCCATCCATCACAAAACAAATATTCTGAATATGATACCATGAAGTCAAATCACTGGCAGTTGAACTAATCACTGGCTCTTGTAAGCAGTTTGTGAGCAGTTACCGTATCATTAGCATTAAACAGCCTAAGAAAGACTTGAGAGTAGCAGGATAAATTGATACGCATCAACGTTTTACAAACCCAAATTCCTATAAAATTGGGATGTTGTGTAAAACGTGAATAAAAATACAATGATTTGCAAATCCTTTTTGACCTATATTCAATTGAGTGCACTACAAAGACAAGATATTTAATGTTCAAACTGATAAACTTTGTTTTTTGGTAATATTCACTGATTTTGAATTTGATGCCTGCAACACCTTCCAAAAAAGCGGGTACGGGGCATGTTTACCATTGTGTTACATCACCTTTCCTTGTAACAACACTCAATAAGTGTTTGGGAACGGAGGACACTGATTGTAGAAGCTTTTTAAGTGGAATTCTTTCCCAAACTTGCTTGATGTACAACTTCAGTTGCTCACCATTCCGGGGATCTCCGTTGTCTTTTTTTTGCGCTTCATAACGCACCACACATTTTCAATGGAAGACAGGTCTGGACTAAAGGCAGGCCAGTCTATTACCTGCACTTTTTTTACTATGAAGTCACACTGTTGTTACACATGTAGAATGTAGCTCGGCATTGTCTTACTGAAATAAGCAAGGACATCCCGGCAAAAGACGTCGCTTGGATGGCAGCATATGTTGCTCCTAAACCTCTATGTACCTTTCAGCATTAATGCTTCACATTTTCACAAATGTGCAAGTTACCCATGTCATGGGCACTAATACACCCCCATACCATCACAGATGCTGGCTTTTGAACTATGCACTAATAACAATCTGGATGGTCCTTTTCCTCTTTAGCCCAGAGGACACGACATCCATCATTTCCAAAAACAATTTGAAATGCGGACTCGTCAGATCACAGCAAACTTTTCCACTTTGCCTCAGTCCATCTCAGATGAGTTCAGGCCCAGAGAAGCTGGCGGTGTTTCTGGGTGTGGTTGAAACAGTATATAGCTTTCGCTTTGTTTGGTACAGTTTTAACTTGCACTTGTAGACGTGGAAACAAACTGTGTTAACTGACAATGGTTTTCCTAAGTGTTCCTAAGCCCACATGTTAATATCCTTCACAGAATGATGTCGGTTTTTAATGCAGTGTTGCATTCAATGTTGGTTTTCAGCCTTGCCGCTTACATGTAGAGATTTCTTTGAATTCTCTGAATCTTCTGAAGATATTATGGACTGTTGACTATGAATCCCTAAATTCTTTGCAATGGGACGTTAAGAAACATTGTTCTCAAACTATTGGACTATTTGTTAATGCAGTTTTTCACAAAGGGGTCTATTCTCCCATTAGCGCGCAAGTCCTTTTTTACGCGATTCGAGTTAAGCACTTTTGAGTTACGCGTATTCTCCCCGACGCGCTTCGATCACGCCCACAGTGCTTAACTTCAGAATGTAAGCGGCCTTATGAAAGAGGTGTGACTGATCCAAAAGAGAGGCAGACTCTGTACAAAGCTCATTGATTATGGCTATCAGGAAAACATGGAAAAAGGGTTTTCTGATTAACCATGAAAATGCAGTTGTGGTCCATGGAAAATGCAAATCAGACTTTAAATTTGAATATCGTGGGCCTGCTGATAAAACCTCGTATCTCCAAACTGATAAGAAACGAAAACTCGTATGTCCACTATTCTTACATGCAAAATTAAACTTTTTTTTATTTTAATCTATATTTATCCATTTATATTATTATTATTTAATTTTACATTTATTTTTTATTTTCCTGTGAAGTTTGTCATTTTGAAGATACGAGGTTTTATATGCTGCTGTAATAGTAGGCCTATTTATGTCTGTACCAATTACAAGAAGTAATTCAGACATCTCTTTTTTTAGCATTGGGCTCTGCACGTCCATACGGACACATAAAATTGAGGCGGCGGGGGATATTGCCATGTTAGTGGCAAACACTTGTTATTTCTTACTCTAGCCACCATGGCATTAAAGCTATGCAAACAAACAAATTGCCGCGATAATGAAATAATAAATAAAGAATTTAGCACTTCTCAACCAGCGCAATCAGATCACTGAAAATGTGCCCCTCCTACACCAGCCTGTTTGTTCCGTGGAAGACAAGGAAGAAGACAAAGGGAACATTCTAGTCACACAAAAAGAGACAGACAGTTTATATGATCTCATTTAGAAATTGCGCACTTGAAATCTCAAACTAATCAGATGTCAGGTTTGCAACTAAAGGACATGGAAACGCTTTAACAAGGATTCTTACCCCGCACGCGGTCATCCCACCGCCCTGAAACCGCCTCAGTAATGACAGAATTCCATATCCATAGCCTATCATCCTATTTGATCTGAACGACACATTCACTTGAACTTGTGCCTAATACTTTATTATAATCAATTATCCCATTTACTGATAATGATTCTTCCCATGTCAGCTATTCTTTATAGGCTAAAATTGATTAACAAATGGGTAGTGCTTTGGTATTGGTCAGGGTAGGGCTCAATCTAGAGTTGCCTATTTAATAATATCTTTATTCAAACATTAAAATACACATTATTATCAATGGTAAAAAAATTACAAAGACACGAGTTAGTTAATACAGATATCCTCAATTAGAAAATTAATCTCCTCACTCGTGAGAATATCACAACTTTTTAGATTATCAAGAATATAAGGCAGTCGCATTTGTTAATAGAACATGACGACAATGATGGCGACGTCGAGCCAAAGCCGAAAATTGACTTTCACAACAGATGTTGGTGTTGTATGGCAGTGGGGCACTGAAGGCTGATCCGAGGAATTAGGCTGCGAATCGTTCTGGATGTGGCTTCGGTGGGGAGATGTAAGCGCAGTATCCCCGATTTAAAGCATAAATGGAGAGATCTGCTGGGCGCTGTAAAAGCCAGGCTCTCTGCAGACCGGAGAAGTGTACACGCAACAGGTGGTGGGCAACCATCATCCCCTGTGCATTTCACTGCACAGGAGGAGGGGATGGCATCCACTCTTTCTGCAGTGGAAGTGCATGGAGAAGAACTTGGAGCGTCAACGAACTGTGTCAGACACCTTGATACAGACGCCTGTGATGTGTATGACATCACCAGCCACTCTCTGGAACGACCCAGATGCCAGGAGCGACAGCGCAGTTCTGACGTTGATGTTCTGACGTTGACCACGGGTATGTTTTGTGGATAATTACTGCGGCTGGATAGCTGTTCATCCAGAAGTCGGCAAAGATAGATGATTGCCTCATGCATGGTCCAGACGAAAGCGCTGGATGCACTCGATGTTTGTTAGTCCCAGGATGTCCAAACGAAGCCGATATATGCGTGTTCGTCTTCGAGCTCGGCGCGCTCCTCTTACTCTTTCCCAATCACGCAAGAGTGCAAGCAAATGCAGGACTGGCATTTTGGCTTTAGATTTTCAGGGCATGGTGGAATGATGGTCTTATGTATACTCGTATTAATTAATTGTTTTGCATTTGTAATTTAACTGATTGGAGAAGAGGCTGATGCGTAATATCGTGTGATGATTTCGTTTGATAAATTATCATGGCTTTGAGAAATGTAGTTTAGAAATAAGGAAGAACAATCGAATATTAAATGTCTCAACCTTTACCATGTTAAATAAAATAAAAGTAATGTTAAAATTCGGCCTATAACCGACATCAAACGCAATATTCAATTTCGCCTAATGTTGGCGCTTGACCTTAATACAGCCCTCAAAAGCGCTTAAAAGAAAAAGCCCGTAAGCCAGGGGGAGAATACGCGTAAGTGTTATTTGCCTGAGAAACGCCCGGAAACGCCCCGATTTTGGCCTTGCTCCGCCCCAAGCGCGTAACTGCCTTCGGGGCGCGTAATGCACAAACTTAAGTTGAGGGGAGAATACGCGTAGGCTGAAAAGCGCGTAGCTACGCGCTTTTTTCGACTTTACGCGCATCGAAGAATAGACCCCAAAGTGGTGAACCTCGCCACATCCTTTCTTGTGGACAACTGTGCCTTTCGGGGATGCTACTTTTATGCCTAATCATGACACTCGCCTGTTTCCAATTAACCTTTTCACCTGTGGAATGTTCCAAAAACGTTTTTATTGAGCATTCCTCAAGATTCCCAGTCTTTTGTGGCCCCTGTCCCAGCTTTTTTGGAATGTGAAAATTTTCCAAAAAACAATTAAGTTTCAGTTTGAACATTAAATATCTCGTCTTAGTAGTGAACTCCCTTGAATATTGGTCAAAAAGGATTTGCAAGTCATTGTATTCTGTACTTATTCACATTTTACATAACATCCCAACTTCACTGGAATTGGGGTTTTGTAATTGTTGAATGTCACAAAAATGGATTTCTGGAAGAGACTGTGTAATCACTGATAGTCATTGGATTATGTCACAGGCAGGGAATTAAGGCAGATTATAGACGCCTTAAAAGAAGCATCAGAAATACCGCATGTGTTTGGTCATTTCATCCAAAAGCTAAAACCTGCCCTTACCGCCTTCTGCTTATTTTCTGTCGTCCTCGCCCATTGTTCACCGCCAGCATTGTGGTCCGCTCCTGCAATGTGCCCCTCTGACTCCGCCTCTAAAGGCACAGGGGCAGAGCACTGTGGGGCCCTCCTATCCCACAATGCCATGCTTGACTGCTCCACACCCAGTTTTGTAGCAGGGCCAGTCTGGAGGAGAGTGGACCGGGTACAGGGTGCTGACACAGGGTCACTGGTCAAAGGAAGGTTTTCCGCAGGGCATGGGCTCATCTGCTCAGACCTGGGAAATAATTCAAAAATTCTGAGTGAAACCAGCAATGTTAGGCCAAACAGAAAATGTAGAAAAAGTATTAGAGAGGCAAGAGGCAAGAGACAAGAGACCAATATTTTACTTCAAGAACTGGTAGTTTAAATCTGCTGTATGTGTACTTCTGCGCCATGAATCTGCTACAAGCACGCAGTATGGGAAAATTCCATCTGCCAAGATAAATTCAGTCTACATCACCCTCACAGATTTTGGATTTTACTTCATTTAAAACATAATTTGGTGTTCTGTATGCTACGTTGCTGTTCCAGCCTAATGCACTGAATAAAGTTTAAAACCACTCAAGTCCTGTCTTGGCCTCAGCAGGCAGTAAATGGGCCCCCGAACCATGACACATTGGAACGCATAAATGCCCTACACTGCCAGAAATAAAATCACTTTCTTCTGATTCAGCTTCACTGCAAAACATTTCCCCTATGCAACCATGCTTGAGTGAAAACAGAGTAAATTTGAGTGAGCAAATACAGTATTGAGTGAGAGCAGAGTGAATTGGAATGTGCACATACAGTAGTGAGTGAGAACAGAGTAAATTTGAGTGTGCACATACAGTATTGAGTGAGAACAGAGTAAATTTGAGAGAGCACATGCAGTATTGAGTGAGAACAGAGTAAATTTGAGTGAGCAAATACAGTATTGAGTGAGAGCAGAGTAAATTTGAGTGAGCAAATACAGTATTGAGTGAGAGCAGAGTAAATTTGAGTGTGCACATACAGTATTGAGTGAGAACAGAGTAAATTTGAGTGTGCACATACAGTATTGAGTGAGAACAGAGTAAATTTGAGTGTGCACATACAGTATTGAGTGAGAACAGAGTAAATTTGAGTGCGCACATACAGTATTGAGTGAGAACAGAGTAAATTTGAGTGCGCACATACAGTATTGAGTGAGAACAGAGTAAATTTGAGTGCGCACATACAGTATTGAGCAGAGCATGTGAGCGGAGCGGAGCGGACGAATTTTGAAAGAAGCGCAGAGCGGGACTTTTTTCCTAGGATGATTCGGGTGGAGCGGGGCGTTCTCGCTCCAGTTTCGCTCCATTACCGCTCACTTCACGGTCCCGATGCATGCCCAAACATACCCCAAAATGCATCGGTGTTCACTTCAGTTAGGCTACAGACAGCAAGATGGGGTTCGCAAAATATTTCAAAAAAGGCCGATAGGTCATACAGGTGCACTATTCCTGTCAAAATAACAGATGGTGATAAGGAGAAAGAAAGAGAATGTAACGAAATTGTGTCTGTGAGCAAAGATTCCCTGCGGAATCTAAAAAGACACCCCTCCCGCAAACACTCCGTGAGCACTCTAGCAACAAGAAAAAGGTGAGCATTTGAATTAGGCTGCGGTTATTTTAACTTACAGTACAGTCGCCGTTAAAACCGAAGAGACGGCGTTAGTTCACGTCCAGTTCCCTCGGACATTTCGCCTTTCTCGCCCATTTCTAACCTCGATCTAACCAATGAGCCGTAATTTACCCCCAGGAATAACCAGATGTGGCTCCGCGGGACTGAATGTAGTACCGCTTGTTCGTTATAGCATAGAGGGCATTTTGACTGTTAGAATTACGTTTATGTTTGCCGTTATGTATTTTAACATCTTTTTATTTTCTCTTGCTGTGAAAGTGGAAGTGAGAGCTTATGCGACCTCTGGAAAGCGTGTGGTTGATCATTTCCTCGGTTTAAAAAGCCTAGCATGAACAAGAAAAAAATATATTATGATATAGGCCTATTCGACAGTGTAATATAAGCAAATGAATTCTTGGGGGGAATTTTTTTTTTTTTGTTATTTTAAACACGTCTTTTTATTGCAGAAACTGTCTGCAATTCTGAGGGTTTGAGGGTAGATCTTCAGCGAAGTGTACCGCAATTGATTTATTGGTTTTGAAAAACCATTCGCAATATCAACAGTGGCGGCTCATCGGTCGTTACAAAGGGAAACCAAAACCTCGCCCTTCAAAGCTTAATGACTTCAACATTTCGCAGTTCACTTTTCTTTATCAGCAGTTGCTCATACGAATTGGTGGAAGTACAATCAAATTTATTTTCGATACCGAATGACGATGCAATTTATCAATACGTCTTTATAAATTTGCGAGGCTTCTTTCGCAAGAAGCCACAACAGTCCATTTTCTACAATCTTAATATAGAAGAAAAGAATGCGATGTCGCACAGTTTATTGCTTAATGAGCCTCATTAATCAATTTGTGAATCTATGCCGTTTCATGAGCTTCTTGAGCGCGGAATTTATAGCGTAGGCCTATGGTAATTTATGTGTGAAAGAAAACCCCTCATAATTTCGTGGTGCAATGTATAACAATGCTATCGAAAATAAATTTGACTCAACTGACTGTTCTTCTAACAATTCGTATGAGCAACTGCTAATCAAAAAAAGTAAACTGGGAAAGGTTTAAGTCATTAAGCTTTGAAGGGCGAGGCCGACGGCCGGCCACTGAATATCAATAAACAAATTGGTAATATACAACTTAATAGCCTGTGAGCTTATGATCACGTTATTCTCCAAAATTATGCATTTCGGACCTGCAGAGGTGCGAGGTTGTCTCTCACTAAGGAGTCAATCTTTGTTCTAAACAGTGGGGAAATGCGTCATATCGTGATAGGTTCCATAGTTGTGAATGTGATGTCAGTTTATGGTTGGGCATTTTATAGAGAACTTCTGTCACGCGCTGAGCTGATCATTACTTCATTAATAGGTTCCAGTGAGCTTAAAGGGATTATTAGGATGACAATGAGTAATAAATAGAGATGTATTGGATCAGTGCCAGGTGTATCCGCTTTTAATTCCGTGAATTCAGTTTATGAAAGGGTCTTTCAGTTTTAAGTAACATTTAAGTTATTGTCCTTTAGAGATAAGATATTGAGCAGATCTTTTTATTAATTACATTTTTCCTTATTGGTCGATATACGGTAAGCTTACTAAAAATAGCCAGTGTAAGGTTCCGCAAATAGTTTGCTTGTTTATTTATTTATTTATTTATTTTTAATGGTGCATTCAGGAGTCGTTTAGGTCTAACTAAATTCATACACGTCTTTTCTAGTTGCAAGCTTTGCGAATTTGAACATCTGAATGGTTATGACAAATCATTAAAACAAATATAGACGATGCAAAACATTTTATGACGACAAATTGGTTAAAAATTGCCTTTTAGCATTTGAAACCAAAACCGTGCATAAATCGAAAAACATTCAAGTTCTTTCCGTAAATGAATTTCACTGAGACGGGGGGCGAGTAATCATCGATATAGGAATGGATATAAGCTACTAAATTACAGGTTTGTAACAGGAAAATTAATATAGCCTATTTCAACAATTGAGTGTAATTTAATAGCACATAAAAGCACACATTACCTCCGAACATAAAATATTGCAGAACTGATACCTGACTAACAAAATCCTCACCAAAAATAGCATGATATTTAATAATTCAATTGCGTATAATACCGCACTAAAGTTTTAAATAGGCGCACAGGTTGAGTAAACTGTATCGTCAAATATAAAAAGGTTTGCAGAAATGATTACTGGCAACATCTCCCCCGCCAAAGCAAATCAATATTTTATGTAGGCTACGTTACTTTTGCATTCATATATGGAAATAAATCACCAACAAGCTGTGCCATTATCTACATGTACGGACTACTGTCAAAACGACCGCCCCAACTGCCCTCTTGGCTCAGTTATGATTAAACAAACACCCAGCTAAAGGGATATCGCCCAGCTACCCCGTGCTCGGTAGACGGCGGGAGGTCTTCTTTCGTCTTCATGCGTGACAATAGGTCCTACTGCACAGCTCACGGCGCGATTTCCCGGTCCTAAGTGTTAACATTTGTGCTTTTTTTTTCAATAAACATTCACTTTTAAACTTTATGATGTTCAGGCGCAGAGCTTTGTTAATAGGCTGTAAAAGTAAAATGTCCGAAAAAAATAAAATCTAGCCATAAGACAAATACTTTGTATTTTGCCAGTCCACCTCTGATTAGATCTAAGGCTTCAGCGAAACATGTAAATTTAATATGCATGCAAACATTTTTGGAGCGGAGCGTGGAGCGAGTGTGGAGCGGAGCGGGATGCAGTCTTGCTGGAGCGCTGAGCGGTCATGGGTGGAGCGGCATGTTGCGACTTTGAGTGAGGAGCGAGGGGATCGACAACCTATGTGAGCGAGGAGCGGGAATTCTAGCCGCTCCACTCCGCTCACATACTCTGGTATTGAGTGAGAACAGTAAATTTGAGTGAGCACATACAGTATTGAGTGAGAACAGAGTAAATTTGAGTGTGCACATACAGTACTGAGTGAGAGCAGAGCAAATTTGAGTGTGCACATACAGTATTGAGTGAGAGCAGAGCAAATTTGAGTGAGCACATACAGTATTGAGTGAGAACAGAGTATATTTGAGTGCGCACATACAGTATTGAGTGAGAACAGAGTATATTTGAGTGCGCACATACAGTATTGAGTGAGAACAGAGTAAATTTGAGTGCGCACATACAGTATTGAGTGAGAACAGAGTAAATTTGAGTGCGCACATACAGTACTGAGTGAGAACAGAGTAAATTTGAGTGCGCACATACAGTACTGAGTGAGAGCAGAGCAAATTTGAGCGTGCACATACAGTATTGAGTGAGAGCAGAGCAAATTTGAGCATGCACATACAGTATTGAGTGAGAACAGTAAATTTGAGTGAGCACATACAGTATTGAGTGAGAACAGTAAATTTGAGCGTGCACATACAGTATTGAGTGAGAGCAGAGTAAATTTGAGTGCGCACATACAGTATTGAGTGAGAACAGAGTATATTTGAGTGTGCACATACAGTACTGAGTGAGAGCAGAGTAAATTTGAGTGCGCACATACAGTATTGAGTGAGAACAGAGTATATTTGAGTGCGCACATACAGTACTGAGTGAGAGCAGAGCAAATTTGAGTGCGCACATACAGTATTGAGTGAGAACAGAGTATATTTGAGTGTGCACATACAGTATTGAGTGAGAACAGAGTAAATTTGAGTGCGCACATACAGTATTGAGTGAGAACAGAGTAAATTTGAGTGCGCACATACAGTATTGAGTGAGAGCAGAGCAAATTTGAGCATGCACATACAGTATTGAGTGAGAACAGTAAATTTGAGTGAGCACATACAGTATTGAGTGAGAACAGAGTAAATTTGAGTGTGCACATACAGTACTGAGTGAGAACAGAGTAAATTTGAGTGAGCACATGCAGTATTGAGTGTGCACATACAGTATTGAGTGAGAACAGAGTAAATTTGAGTGAGCACATACAGTATTGAGTGAGCACATACAGTATTGAGTGAGAACAGAGTAAATTTGAGTGAGCACATACAGTATTGAGTGAGAACAGAGTAGATTTGAGCGTGAGCGTACATTGAGAGCAGAGTAATTCTAAGTGCAAAGGCAGGATTTTGAGTGCTCTTGAATTAAAAGACCATGCTCTCAATTTAAGGCAGGATAATAACCCCGTAAGTGAAGTGAACTAGTTCGGTTTTGCTGGGTTTAGCCACCTGCCTGGAGATCATTGAAATAAAATGTTTGCCATCTCGGTGCCAATTTCATCGAAGGGTTTTCCCATTTTATGTTAGCGTGCTAGCTCTTGGTGTAATAGATCTGGCATATTACGGTTTGTGCAGTATTGTTTTGTTTGCTTGGACAGTAATTTACAGTAGGGATAAATAAAATTATAGTTTGCTGTGGCAAATTTTGTGAACTAAGTTCTTTATATTATTCACCTTGCAAGCCAACTTACATAATTTCACTAGATGAGTTTACGGTACCTTACAATGAGCAACCAAAACCAGTGCATTAGCTTGTAGGGCCAAATCCTGAGGATTTACATGGTGTGCAAACACCAAAATCTGGGCATTTTTTTCACATACAGTGGGGGAAATAAGTATTTAACCCCTTGCTGATTTTGCAGGTTTGCCCACTAACAAAAAGTGCAACGGTCTATAATTTTAATGATAGGTTTATTTAAACAGTGAGAAACACAATATCACCAAAAAAGTGGAATAAGACATTGTATGCATTTTAGGAATTCATTTGCATAATTTTGGTCAAAAATAAGTATTTGACCCCCTGGACAAACAGCATGTTCATATTTTGTAGAAAAGCCATTATTGGCCAGCACAGATATCAATTTTTATAGTTGTTGACAAGGTTTGTGCACATTTTGGCAGGGGATGTTGGCCCACTCCTCCCTGCAAACAGCCTCCAAATCATTCAGGTCCCGAGGCTGTCGCCTTGCAACCCGAATTTTAAGCTCCCTCTAAAGATTTTCAATTGGATTCAGGTCTGAAGACTGGCTAAGCCACTCCAGACCCTTGATGTACTTCTTCTTCAGCCACTCTTTTGTTGCTTTGGCGGTGTGCTTAGGGTAGTTGTCGTGCTGAAACACTCATCCTCAACCCATGTTCAGCTCTCTCACTGAGGGAAGGAGCTGTTGGTCCAGAATTCCACGGTATATGGCCCTGTCCACCCTCCCCTCAATGCAATGGAGTTGTGCCGTCCCCTTGGCTGAAAAGCACCACTGTGCTTGATGGTGGGGATGGTGTTCTTTGGGTTGTACTCTGTGTTCTTTGCCCTCCAAACACCACGAGTTGAGTTGAGCCCAAAAAGTTCTATTTTGGTCTCATCTGACCACATCACCTTCTTCCAGGCCTCTTTTGAGTCATCCAGGTGGTCAATGGCGAACTTCAGGCGGGCCTGTACATGTGCCTTCTTGAGCAGGGGGACCTTGCATGCGCTGCAGGATTTCAATCCATGACCGCGTAGTGTGTTACCAACTATTTCTTTTGTAACTGTGGTCCCAGCTGCCTTCAGTTCATTAACCAGTTCCCCCCTTGTGATTCCTCACCGTTCGCATGATCAGGGACATCTCACGAGGCGAGACCTTGCATGGAGGCCCAGACTGAGGGTGGTTGGCGGCAGTGTGGTACTTCTTCCATTTCCTGATAACTGCACCGACAGTCGATCTTTTCTCTCAAAGTTGCTTTCCCATTCTCTTATAACCCATCCCAGCCTTGTGTAGGTCAACAATCTTGTCCCTGATGTCCTTAGACAGCTCTTTGGTCTTGCCCATGGTGGAGATGTTGGAATCTGGTTGTTTGGGAGTGGACAGGTGTCTTTTATGCAGGTAATGAGGTGAGGCAGGTGTATTTGATGTAAATAATTAGTTGGGATCGGGGGTGTGTCTTGAAGAAAGACACTGGCTTGTGGGACCCAAAATACTTGCTGTTTGGTAGGGGGTCAAATACTTATTTTTCCTCATCAGATGGTTATCAATTTTTATAAATTCATATGATGTGATTTTCTGGAATTTTCTTTGTGATTCTGTCTCTCACTTTTGTAGAATGTATATACGATTAAAATTATAGATCGTTGCATTCTTTGTAAGTGGGCAAACCTGCGAGGGGTCAAATACTTATTTCCCCCACTGTACCTTGTATGTAGAAATCAGAGAACAATTTTAAATTATTTAGAAAATCCAAGTCACTTCCCCTTTCAATGTTTAAAATCATAAATTGACTGACTCACCTGCAAACGTCTTTGATTTTCTTCGGCTTCTTCCTGCGGACCTTCCGGAAGCCCTGTGTGGGCTTCAGCCCCTCCACCTCTCCCGCCGGGACAGGCTCTACCCACCAGATTTAAGATATAGTCACCAAACGCATTTATATTTTAGTCATTTAGCATATGCACTTAACCAAAGCAATTTTCAGTAAGTACATTTATCTAGAGATCAGTGCTGCTCAAAAGTTTGTGAACCCTTTAGATTCTTCTGTATATCTGCATAAGTTCCATCTAAAATATCACATCTTCATCTATGTCCTAAGACTTGATAAAGTAAACACAGCTCAACAACAAACACAACCATTTTTCCTTTATAATTTATTTTTTTAGCAAAATTATCCCACGTTAGATTTGTTCTCAATAGTTTGTGAACAAACTTGGTGTGATTTAGTAGGATATTCATGTTCCCTTGCCATAGTCAGCAATTATTCAATCAATGCAATGCATGCGTTTCACAACGCTCAAATTGTTAAAATTAAATGAGACCATTTGAAACATTTTTATGCAATTCCCTTGCTTTCCACCTAAGTAAAGAAAAGCGTGGGAAGTCCGGATTCATAATTGATTTCCATGTTACTAGTCATGAAGTCCACTGTGACGGAAGTGAAACTGAAATACCTCCAAGCACTCAAGGACTTAAATTACGCCTAAGAATCTCTTACAAATGCGCTAATTGAATAATTGCTGACATACAGCATGGGAACGAGAATAGGTCACAAATTCTGGCGCTGAATGCGGGAGAGTTGGGAACCTTTCGGATGCAAAGTGTGCTTGAGCACCCTTGGGTTCGAGGTAATGTGAGTGCTGGCCAGCGAGGGCCAGGGGAGGGGGCGGCATTTGAGCTTCAGCATGGTACAGAACTACTGGCCCTAGTGCAAGTGCACCCTAAAGAATGTGTGTGTGTATATAGCCAATGAGTTTCTCAGTTACAGTCATGCAAAGTTGTGTTTAGTTTTCAGTAATAAATAAATGAACAGAAATAAATTCATGTATATCAAACACGACATTGTAATTTTTGTCCTATGCAACTGAAACAAAACACACACCTAGTGCATTTGATAAGTGATTCGACAAGGAGGAGGTTCATTTCTTTTTTTTTTTTTTAATTGCCTCTGTAAGACTTGTGACCGCAGCACTCAGCGGTTTTACGCTTGTTGGTGAGGCCGGGGCTGTGGCTGCGAAGGTTTTAATTTTCGGAGGAGAAATTGTTTGGTCCAACATTATGTGTTCATCTCTGTTCTGATTCTCTGCATGTTCTTAGTTATATGTTCTTGTTCCTTAATAAAGCACATGACGAAGTGATCATACAGAATTAGTGCAAATACCTGCCGAAGAGGACTTTTTTCCTCGCCTGCACCTCACTAACAAGCACGTGTATCTCACTCTGAGAAGTTTTGCTTCTTTCCGCGTTTCCCATCCATACTTCACCGTCTTCCACTGACGTCACTCCCCAGAGCGCACATGGCTACTTCACATGCAGATACTCATTTGCATTGACAATATACGGTTGTGTCTGGGCGTGTAGAGGGCGGGATATGAGGCGCATTCACGTCAGCACTTTTCTTGGGTCCGGTGTGATTTATCAATGGAAATTGAGGAGAGCTGTGCGTACGCACAGTTGGATTGATCTGAAAAGGGTGTAAATATTATGGGTGTATACCATTTTTGGCTTTTCGGCATATGTGGAAAATTTAGTAGCACTTCTACACCCTTTTTGATAAATGAGGCCCCTGATTTCTAATTTTCAAGTGCTGTTCAAGTGATACTGTAATCTCTGTGCATTTGAATGGATGTATATGGGAAGTGGGGGGGGGAGACAAGATTCACCTCTAAATTACACTGGTAAAGTATGGACCACATGACTGGCTAAACAGCTGTATGTAATCCAGGTTCTAAGGCGTCAAACAGCCTAAAACCATCACTCTATGGCTAGATATGGAGTAGATGTGGTTGGATCACTAATGGTTTATATGCTGACCTTTCTCCCCCATAAAGTTCTACAGGAAAATGAGTCCTATAGATATAAACCGTACAATATTCCATTCACATGTACTCCATATCTGTTCCATATCTGGCAACAAAGTGATATTTTGGGTCACGGTTGATACCTTAGACCCTGGATGACTTACAGCCGTTTAGCCAGTCATGTGTTCCATACTTTACCAGTGTAATTTAGAGGTGAATCTTGTCTCACAAATGCACAGAAATTATAGTGTCACTAGTACAGTGCCTGAAAATAAGAAATCAGGAGTCTTTTGATATTGATGGGTCACAGACTTCAGGAAGGAACTGCATGTAAAGATTATGCATGATCACATTTTAGATATAATTTATGTAGATATAAAGAAGAATCTAAAGGGTTCACAAACTTTTGAGCAGCACTGTAGTTGAACCAACTGTACATCAGTCATTGTCAGCAAAGCATTCCATAAAAACAAGTGAAACCAGCCCCACTTTACAAAGACAACACTCACCACTTTCTGCCATCCCGTTTCGCTTTTTCCCACATCTTGGCAATTTCAAATCCTGTTGAAAAATGAGGAAGATCAAGGGAAAATAAACTATTAGCTGGAAGGGACCACAGTTTAAGTCTTTCACTGAGTAACACTATGCCACTGAGGTGAATTTAACCCTGGAGAACCCACGGGGTCAAATTTGACCTCACCTAATTAGCCCCTCCCCTACATTAGCAGGTGTCAATTTTTATGCTAAGTTAATATTTTTCTTGAGGAAAAAAGATGTCTTGGGTTCTCCAGGGGTTAAAAGAAATAAGGGATATATGAGATGGGCTGGGGAAGAGCTTCTGTCGTTTTACATAAGTAGACTCAGCTTTATAACTGGGAGCCTGATGGATGCGATTCACCAAAGCGTCATTGCAGAGTGAAGTCAAACAGATCATTTCAAGGAGAGAAGGCTGCCAGTTAACATTTTCAAAGTAGTCTAGATGTTTGTGTAAAATGTAAATACGTTTGTTGCAAGACAGATTTCTGCAACATCTGCAAAGTGCATAGATAGCTGGGAACCTTGTGAACAAAAGCCACAGGAAACGTTAAAGGTGCATGTATGAACACACACATGGCATGGCACCGTATGGCACTCTTGGCCTGACTACAACACTGCAAGTGGCAAGTGGATGGAAGCCCCATTTTTTTACAAGTGAGGTCAGTTTCCCCTAGAAAACTTTGCTGCTAGTCAACGTGTCCTGGAGGATTTCAATTTCACGGACAAATGAGATAATCCATCCATCCATTGTCTATCGCTTATTCGATAGAGGGTCACAGGGGACTGGAGCCAATACCAGCTGACATTGGGGAACTCACCACTTCATTGCAGGGCTCACAAAGACAGACAAATAGCCATTCACACTCAAGCAATTTACACTCCTAGGGGCAATTTAGCGTCTCCAAATAGCCTACCCTGTATGTCTATGGACTGTGGGAGGAAACCGGGGTGCCCGAAGGAAACCCACGCAGACAAGGAGAAGACATGCAAACTCCACACCGAAAGGCCCAGGTGGGGAATGGAACCCATGACCCTCTTGTCAAGACTACATTCAAAGACTCACAAGCATAAAGCATCTTTATATATTTAGCTTATGTACTAGCTAAACCTCACAAATGACATTGACCTGAAATGTGAGAATTTCTTCGCATGACTCGTATATCAAGCATCATCATGCTCACAAAGTACTGAATAAGAGAGAATTATTTGAAAACACCTTCGAGATGGACTGAGGGACACACAAATATTCTGAGCATGATACTTTGATTATTTTCCTGCATCAATGTAAGAAGTGAAATCACGTTGTTGTGGAATAGCCTGAGGTCTAAATCGGATAAAGAAGCAGTTAGCATATCATTAGCATGTAAGGGCCAAAGAACAATATTATGGCTACAGGCTTGATAATTGAAAAGAGGATGTCTATCAAATGTCATAATAATGGATATTTCTCTAAAACATGGCAATGGAAATTGTAGGATTAGTTTCAAAGTGAGCCGGACGACCTGCATGTCTTTGAGGTTAAGACTGAGGCAATAGTACCATCCTATTCCTTTCCCAGTACAACCAACTGATTGCATGATAAGTTTAGCTCTTTGGGTGTCCCCACAAATGATGATCACAGTGCATGTGTGTGTGTGTGTGTGTACACGTGTTGTTTGCCATTTCTGAGGTCCCGTGTCAACTCCACCGGACCTCACAAATGACAGTGACCTGTAATGTGTTTCTTTACATGACTTGTGCTGAGCACACCATCATACTCACAAGGTACTGAATAAGAGACAATTATTTGAAAATACCTTTGAGATGGACTGAGGGACTTCAGTGGTCTCCAAGACTGCAGAATTAGGGTCTTGTTCAGAGATCTACAATCAGAACACAGAAATATTCTAAGCATGATAGTTTGAATATATTCCTGCATCAATGTAAGAAGTGAAATCACATTGTTGTGGAATAGCCTGAGGTCAAAATCCGGAAAAGAAGCAGTTAGCATATCATTAGCATTTAAGGGCCAAAGAACAACATGAAGGCTACAGGATACATTGATAGACATCTACTTTTCAATTATCAAATGTCATAATAATGGATATTTCTCTAAAACATGGCAATGGAAATTGTAGGATTAGTTTCAAAGTGAGCGAGAGAATCAGTGTTTTTGAGCTACAGATTTTGAGGCAGTAGTCCCTTCCTTATTAAACTGATTGCATGATAAGTTTCGGTCATACGGGGTCCCCACAAATGATGATCACAGTGCATGTGTGTGTGTGTACGTGTTGTTTGCCATTTGTGAGGTCCCGTGTCAACTCCACCGGACCCCACAAATGACAGTGACCTGTAATGTGTTCATATTTCTTTACATGACTTGTGCTGAGCACACCATCATACTCACAAGGTACCGAATAAGAGAGAATTATTTGAAAATACCTTTGAGATGGACTGAGGGACTTCAGTGGTCTCCAAGACTGCAGAATTAGGGTCTTGTTCAGAGATCTACAATCAGAACACAGAAATATTCTGAGTATGATAGTTTGATTATATTCCTGCATCAATGTAAGAAGTGAAATCACATTGTTGTGGAATAGCCTGAGGTCAAAATCGGGAAAAGAAGCAGTTAGCATATCATTAGCATGTAAGGGCCAAAGAACAACATGATGGCTACAGGATACATTGATAGACATCTACTTTTCAATTATCAAATGTCATAATAATGGATATTTCTCTAAAACATGGCAATGGAAATTGTAGGATTAGTTTCAAAGTGAGCCGGACAACCTGCATGTCTTTGAGGTTAAGACTGAGGCAATAGTACCATCCTATTCCTTTCCCAGTACAACCAACTGACTGCATGATAAGTTTAGCTCTTTGGGTGTCCCCACAAATGATGATCACAGTGCATGTGTGTGTGTGTGTGTGTACACGTGTTGTTTGCCATTTCTGAGGTCCCGTGTCAACTCCACCGGACCTCACAAATGACAGTGACCTGTAATGTGTTCATATTTCTTTACATGACTTGTGCTGAGCACACCATCATACTCACAAGGTACTGAATAAGGGAGAATTATTTGAAAATACCTTTGAGATGGACTGAGGGACTTCAGTGGTCTCCAAGACTGCAGAATTAGGGTCTTGTTCAGAGATCTACAATCAGAACACAGAAATATTCTAAGCATGATAGTTTGAATATATTCCTGCATCAATGTAAGAGGTGAAATCACATTGTTGTGGAATAGCCTGAGGTCAAAATCCGGAAAAGAAGCAGTTAGCATATCATTAGCATTTAAGGGCCAAAGAACAACATGAAGGCTACAGGATACATTGATAGACATCTACTTTTCAATTATCAAATGTCATAATAATGGATATTTCTCTAAGACATGGCAATGGAAATTGTTGGATTAGTTTCAAATTGAGCCAGAGAATCAGTGTTTTTGAGCTAAAGATTTTGAGGCAGTTGTACCTTCCTTATTAAATTGATTGCATTTTAACTTTAGGTCATACAGGGTCCCCACAAATGATGATCACAGTGCATGTGTGTGTGTGTGTGTACGTGTTGTTTGCCATTTCTGAGGTCCCGTGTCAACTCCACCGGACCTCACAAATGACAGTGACCTGTAATGTGTTTCTTTACATGACTTGTGCTGAGCACACCATCATACTCACAAGGTACTGAATAAGAGAGAATTATTTGAAAATACCTTTGAGATGGACTGAGGGACTTCAGTGGTCTCCAAGACTGCAGAATTAGGGTCTTGTTCAGAGATCTACAATCAGAACACAGAAATATTCTGAGCATGATAGTTTGAATATATTCCTGCATCAATGTAAGAAGTGAAATCACGTTGTTGTGGAACAGCATGAGGTCAAAATCGGGAAAAGAAGCAGTTAGCATATCATAAGCATGTAAGGGCCAAAGAACCAAATGATGGCTACAGGATACATTGATAGACATCTACTTTTCAATTATCAAATGTCATAATAATGGATATTTCTCTAAAACATGGCAATGGAAATTGTAGGATTAGTTTCAAAGTGAGCCGGACGACCTGCATGTCTTTGAGGTTAAGACTGAGGCAATAGTACCATCCTATTCCTTTCCCAGTACAACCAACTGATTGCATAAGTTTAGCTCTTTAGGGGTCCCCACAAATGATGATCACAGTGCATGTGTGTGTGTGTGTACGTGTTGTTTGCCATTTGTGAGGTCCCGTGTCAACTCCACCGGACCTCACAAATGACAGTGACCTGTAATGTGTGCATATTTCTTTACATGACTTGTGCTGAGCACACCATCATACTCACAAGGTACCGAATAAGAGAGAATTATTTGAAAATACCTTCAAGATGGACTGAGGGACTTCAGTGGTCTCCAAGGCCGCAAAATTAGGGTCTTGTTCAGAGATCTACAATCAGAACACAGAAATATTCTGAGCATGATAGTTTGAATATATTCCTGCATCAATGTAAGAGGTGAAATCACATTGTTGTGGAATAGCCTGAGGTCAAAATCGGGAAAAGAAGCAGTTAGCATATCATTAGCATGTAAGGGCCAAAGAACAACATGATGGCTACAGGATACATTGATAGACATCTACTTTTTAATTATCAAATGTCATAATAATGGATATTTCTCTAAAACATGGCAATGGAAATTGTAGGATTAGTTTCAAAGTGAGCCGGACGACCTGCATGTCTTTGAGGTTAAGACTGAGGCAATAGTACCATCCTATTCCTTTCCCAGTACAACCAACTGACTGCATGATAAGTTTAGCTCTTTGGGTGTCCCCACAAATGATGATCACAGTGCATGTGTGTGTGTGTGTGTGTGTACACGTGTTGTTTGCCATTTCTGAGGTCCCGTGTCAACTCCACCGGACCTCACAAATGACAGTGACCTGTAATGTGTTTCTTTACATGACTTGTGCTGAGCACACCATCATACTCACAAGGTACTGAATAAGGGAGAATTATTTGAAAATACCTTTGAGATGGACTGAGGGACTTCAGTGGTCTCCAAGACTGCAGAATTAGGGTCTTGTTCAGAGATCTACAATCAGAACACAGAAATATTCTGAGTATGATAGTTTGAATATATTCCTGCATCAATGTAAGAGGTGAAATCACATTGTTATGGAATAGCCTGAGGTCAAAATCCGGAAAAGAAGCAGTTAGCATATCATTAGCATTTAAGGGCCAAAGAACAACATGAAGGCTACAGGATACATTGATAGACATCTACTTTTCAATTATCAAATGTCATAATAATGGATATTTCTCTAAGACAAGGCAATGGAAATTGTTGGATTAGTTTCAAATTGAGCCAGAGAATCAGTGTTTTTGAGCTAAAGATTTTGAGGCAGTTGTACCTTCCTTATTAAATTGATTGCATTTTAACTTTAGGTCATACAGGGTCCCCACAAATGATGATCACAGTGCATGTGTGTGTGTGTGTGTACGTGTTGTTTGCCATTTCTGAGGTCCCGTGTCAACTCCACCGGACCTCACAAATGACAGTGACCTGTAATGTGTTTCTTTACATGACTTGTGCTGAGCACACCATCATACTCACAAGGTACTGAATAAGAGACAATTATTTGAAAATACCTTTGAGATGGACTGAGGGACTTCAGTGGTCTCCAAGACTGCAGAATTAGGGTCTTGTTCAGAGATCTACAATCAGAACACAGAAATATTCTAAGCATGATAGTTTGAATATATTCCTGCATCAATGTAAGAAGTGAAATCACATTGTTGTGGAATAGCCTGAGGTCAAAATCCGGAAAAGAAGCAGTTAGCATATCATTAGCATTTAAGGGCCAAAGAACAACATGAAGGCTACAGGATACATTGATAGACATCTACTTTTCAATTATCAAATGTCATAATCATGGATATTTCTCTAAGACATGGCAATGGAAATTGTTGGATTAGTTTCAAAGTGAGCCAGAGAATCAGTGTTTTTGAGCTAAAGATTTTGAGGCAGTAGTCCCTTCCTTATTAAATTGATTGCATTATAACTTTAGGTCATACAGGGTCCCCACAAATGATGATCACTGTGCATGTGTGTGTGTACGTGTTGTTTGCCATTTCTGAGGTCCCGTGTCAACTCCACCGGACCTCACAAATGACAGTGACCTGTAATGTGTGCATATTTCTTTACATGACTTGTGCTGAGCACACCATCATACTCACAAGGTACTGAATAAGAGACAATTATTTGAAAATACCTTCGAGATGTACTGAGGGACTTCAGTGGTCTCCAAGGTTCCAGAATTGGGGTCTTGATCAGAGATCTAAAACAAGAATACACAAATCTCTCACAAAATGAGACAATCATTTGATAATATCATATCATTAGAATGTAAGGGCCGAAGACCCCAGGATCGCTGATACATTGATACACTTAGTTTCAATTAACAAATGCTATGGTAAGGGATATTTCTATAAGACATGGCAAAGGAAAATGTATAATCACTTTAAAAGTGAGTTGGAGTATCGGATTGTTACCCCTTGGGAAAGATTTTGAGGCAATAGTACTTCTATTCCTATCAAGTTCTCCCCTTATCAAAATAATATAGCTACTAATGTCTCATAGTTTGAATTTTGAGGACAAATTGCTCCCTTTTATTTCAAAGAAATCTCAATTCCCACCAATTTAGTGAAGACTGTCTGTAGATCCAAAGTCCTCTTCTTCTCAATCTGTAGTCTTTCCATGTTAGCCACAGAGTAACGGGCCTCACACATGGCATGGTGCCATTTCAGAATTTTTAAGCGATGCTGATGTCTCTATAATTACCAAACATAACATTTCCATTCAGATCTATGGATTAAACAAAAATTATATTTAGAGCTGTGACAATACTCAAACTGCCTTACTGCTGTTGTGACAAACTAACCACAGAGTCAAACAAGCTTGCAACAAACATGGTTGTCCCCCACCTATGATGCATGTTCATTAGTGGGAATGGAGGAGTGGGAAAGTGAAATTAATATAACAAATGTTTCAAGTGTTATTCATTTTATGTGCATAACATTAAACTCCAGGAGCTCTAAACACTTTGCCAAAAGTAGAAGTGCTCCTGGAGGCTTTCTTTCAATTCTTTAAATCCAGGAAACCGCAAACATGACTCTTCTCAATTGCGTTGTTCAAAGCGTACACTAAACATAGAATTCCAAAGCATGACTGTGTGCGCAGTTGGACTTCGTTCCCCTGCAACGTTCAGGAATACTCAAATCGGAAAGCGCATATGCAAAGAATAATCATGGAAATAGAGAGCTCACTAATTCTAGAACCAATCCCCACAGTTAATTCAATAACAATGGTGTTGGCTCTGCATCGGCCGATATGCAAAGCCCAGGTATTGGTGTCAGGACTGAAAATATTGGATTGGTGCATTCCTACCAGATAATGAATAATGTTAGCCGAAATATAATTATAATTTTAATTCAATACAATAAAGATAAATATTTAACAACTATACAATATAAGACATTATCACATTTAATCAAATGTAATCAATCACAAACTAAAACATGGAAGAGCGGTTTTCTTAATGTCCGTTGCAATCCAGCAAACCATTGAAGAGTGCTTCTTTTGTAGATCTAACAGCTTGTTAACCCGATGCATCAGTTAAAAAAATAGTTTGATATATTGCCGCACACTCCTGGATACCCAACACAGAGCAGCGCAACAGATCAATGCAGTGGCCCTATTGAGATGAATGACTTCTGACTCAAATCATGGCTGTAGTGTGCATGGGACTTAATGCAGCCATTTCTCACACTAAAACTCCACCCAAGTAGGAGAACAACATGCTTTACAGCATGTATTCCAATCTATAGACAGAGCAACAGAGAAAACTTGATAAGAATAGTCTCACTTGTTCTTTGGCAAGAACCTGCTGAAATGCTTCAAGTGGTGGGGATGTGTCAGATGAACTTCTATTTCCATTTGGGCAAGTAATGGTCTTAGGGAAAGATGGAGAAGCAGCCACCTTAAAAAAAATGTATATATACAATTTATGCATTTCTTATTCATCCAAAACACAAATCAGGCCCTCTACATGTGCATAAAAATGTCTCCAGAATCTAATGGCTATGGTTGTGGTTAATGTTTCACATATTTTCAACAAACCAAGTGAAATATCAGTTGTATCCCTTTAAATGGCAATAATCCATCATAATTAGTCTACACCATAGCACACTTAAAAAGTTAAGAGAAATACAGCCGTAAATTGCAAATAACAGGGTCTATGTAACCTCATGATTTTTCTAACCCCACCGACCGGCTCCTGAGCCAGGAAGCCACCCTCACAAGGATAAGTCAGAGAGAGGGACACAAAACTAAAAAAATTCTAAACAATTTAACTGTTGGGGATGGAGATACAATTCAGAAAGAACATCAAGCTTCTTTTCACCAAGAAGGACTATCATTTGAAAATACCTTCAAAGTGGACTGGGGGACTTCAGTAGTTTCAAGGGATGTAGCATGAGGGTCTTGATCAGAGATCTACCATCGCAATACAAAACAAATATTTTGACTATGACAATTGAACCCAGGGGATCAGGGTGATCAGGGTAATAATGTTGGGGAAAAAAATAACATCAGTTTTCAAACCCTGTCGTCCAACTGGTCACTAGCCATTTTGGTCATACTGACGCATAAGAGAGTGCATGACCACTTGAGGATGATTACTAAAGAGTCCACTGCATAGTCACTGAACATTTTTATAATTAAACAAACCTTTCTCCACGGCCAGTCAGTTCCTCCATAATCGTATGCAACTTCATCACCTTCTCTTATGGTTTTCAGAGCAAAAAGACACAAGTGTGGCTTTCCACTCCCCTGGATCATTTTCATCCTCGAATTAGCATGCTTATGTTGATCGTTTACTAGCCTACCAAGTGAGCCATCTTCCTTGGAGCCATCAACACTATGATAAAAAAAAAAAAACAAATGCATACGTTTGTGTTTCACTGTATACCAATTCTGAAAAAGTACCATACTACAAGAGTTATTAAAATGGTATAATACCAGAATTTGAAGAACCAATAATTTTACCATGCAAATGGATATTTGATCTGGCTAATCGTAACCTTTTGAAGAACCCAATGTTGCACTAGAGAAATATGAGCCGCAGTCAGGGTGAAGTAAGGCTGGGCGATACAGCTAAAAATATTACCACAATACATTTTTCAATATTGATTGATATTGATAATTATAACAATTTACGTATATTCAATAATAGTGTTTCTAATATATAACTATCAAGTGCCCTTGTCAGCCCAGCACTTAACGGAGGAGCTAACTGGCCCAGTTAGCCCTGCCAAGCTAATGAAATAGCTGCAAGTATACTCAGCAAACTGTTACACACCACCAAAATCATCAAGAAAAGCAAAGAGGCAAAATAAAGGGTGCCATTTATGGAGGGACAGTGACCGCAGCACAACCCGTTGCGTGGGACTAATCTGCAACGAGGAAGAATTTGAATTAGATCGAATTGTATAGCACACCCCGGTTCCATGTCCATTGTTGTCCAGTTGCTAGGAATGTCATACATGACCACCACCATTTTCTCATGCATTTTGGGTATAATTGGGTTTAAAATGTGACCAACTCCCTTACAGGGCTCAAATTTTGACTATTTTGGTTGTATATTTTTTTACAGAATCATGTTTTTACCTTGTGGGGGTCTGAGCACAGTCATGGGGGATTCGCATTTTAAATATGCTCCGAAAGGGTCATGTGAAGTATCATTACAATCTGCTCAGTCAACAAAAAGGTTCTGCGATACCCCTCCCAGGTCATTCTGGCGAACTGGCTGGACACTAGGTCCAAAAGTATTATTCTGCATGCAGACTCACAACTGAAACCTGAAACTTTTTTTTAATATTAGAAATTACTTTATGAGCTACCCCCAAGACATTGGTTTGCATGCCATTAGTGTCAATGGCCAAGTCACTGTGCCACGGACTTCAATGCAAATTTGAGCTTGTTGAAAAAAATATCCATGAACCACATCTTCCACTAGGCTGGCTACAGTCCCACAAACTGACTTATCAACTAACAGTAAAAACTTTTTCATATGGCAAGATGTCAACCTACCACATTGGCTTTCCATTCCAAATGAAATCGAACATAAATACAGCCTGTTCAGCCGTGTAAAATGTCCTCCTCCTCAGAGCCTCTGGTTGGTCAATTAGCTCTCCTCTGTACTCCAAGATAAAATCCCCATTATTGAAAGGCTTTTTTGCAAATACACCACGCCCTGCAACAGAAAATGGGGAGATTCAAAAGCATTACATCTATATTACAAAAAAAAAGAAAAAATGTGTGACCACATCATGTACTGGCGCAAGCAAGTACCAGTGCAACCTGTGCAAAACTATTCTGAAGCCCTGATGAGACACGCATGAAAAGTGTTTGTGATGTTTATGTTAGTTGTTGGTTAAAACAACCACACTCTCCTGCATTTCCACAGACGCGTACTCTGGCTTGAATAAATACGAGTGAATATGAGTCAGCAAAAACATTGTAAAAAGTATTCCTCATCCATAATATCCTCTGTAGCCAATCATTGTGATGCCATTTTCTCAGTCTGAAAGCTAGTTTGTAATGGAAGCCAAGCAAACTAAGAAGCCAAGCATCCCCTGGCTATGCAGAGGAGACTAGAAATTCAATGTAGAATAGCCTGTAGTTCTTCCTGGATACCATCAACATCATCGATGTGGCTGGTGAGCAGGCAGATTTCTTGGTAAATATAACACGCACTGAGTAAAGTATTGCTTCTGTGGACTAGATTTACCATCCGCAGCAACTGGAAAGCCACTTAAAAAACGGCAAAGTGTCCCTTTATCTGATGAAGTCTTACTGTCATATTAGTTTTAAATATAAAATATTTGACATAATTTAATATTCTTACAATATTTAGCCATTTTTCATAAGGAAACTGATTATCAAAATAGCCTTCACATTTCAAAGGAAAAAATACATGCTGGGAGATATATTAGAAAACTGTGTGCACCTTGCTTATTTAAAAAAAATTTTTTTAAAAAATGCTGCACTGCAGGATGCTTTGGACAAGCCGGATACTACATCAGATGAAATTAAAAAATGGGAGTAATCACAATGCAGGCGTTTATCAGCAAAACTATGAATTACCATAGACATAATTTGCTGACATTGCTGACATTGTGGTGTGTGCGTGCCCCATCAAAGCCCTGGCACACAGGGACCACCTCAGCCTTCTGTAGCCTTGCCCCACTGCAGGCATGTGATTTGTGTCTGCCACACCCCCCTGCAACTTCTAGCTGCATCAAGTGGCTACAGCTCCTCCCCCCACTGTGTACTGATATAAACTGCCTTAAACAATACTATTGCAGCAGACACCATAAACATAATTAAGATTATACATGTTTGTGCAGTCAGTGAAACAACTTGTCTGTTTCTAACATCCTACAACTCAGGAATGTAAAGTGCCTGTGATCAGACTCACCTTTAAATGGGTTGATATATCTTGCCTCAAGACTATCCACCTTGTCAATCTGTTGGCTGGCATGATTAATAGCATCCTGTAAAGGACTAATTCGTGTCCGTGGCATATTCAGAAGCTCTGCAAATACATGAGTTATGAGGATTGCAATATTTCTAAGCCACATGCAAGCAAAAAATGTAAAACGTTTAATGATAGTCTTAACTAAACATACCTTAAACATAGCACTAAAACTGAAATAAGTTCTAAACCCCTGTGGTCGATGGCAGGGTGGAAATTTTACTTTAACATGGGCTTGCAAAATATGTTTCATGTACATTTTAGATCATTTCAAGGGCAATCCAAAGTAGGGAAAAACATTCGGCCCATCGTGCGGATTTGCGGTCGTTGTGCGTCCGCAGAGATTTTCTTGTGAATGCTCAGACTGCAATGCTTTTGTCAATGACAAAAATGTTATGATTAAAAATATAGATTTTGCCTATTTTTATACATGGGGGGGGAGGGGGGTTGGGGAGAAGGGTAAAGGGAGGACTACCCCACGAGGGACAAGCTGCATATTTAACATCTTAACATATGCTACACTTCTGTACCGCATGCAAGAGTGGGGATGTCAAATACATAAATGTTAATAAAACCTTAATCTTTACCAATTTTTCTGACATTGGGGGGGCCCCGAGGTGGGCCAGAACTACCTTGACATGAAGGAAACCCAACATACTGCCAACATCTGGTCATATGCTACACTTGTATACCCCATTTATAGGTGGGGATCTAAAAAACAAAATAGTCATCATCAAAAATATAAATTTTCGCCAATTTTTCATACATTAGGGGGCCACCAGGGGGGCCAGAATTACCCGAAATCGCAAAAATGTCATTATTAATTAAAACCTAGATTTTTTGCAATTTTTCTGACATTGGGGGCATCCCCAGGGGGACCAGAATTACGCCGACAAGAGGGACCCCACAAATGGTCAACAACATATGTGCTACACTTGTGTACCCCATTTAGTGGTAAGGATCTCAAAAACAAAAAACGTACAAGCCATGGGTACCAAATATCGATTTTTCTGCCCAATTGGCTCATTAATTACTAGAATAATAAACAAAACTCAACCAAAATGGTTAGGCTTCATCCTCTAACCACTATTAATGTGCATGTGAAATATGACTAGAGTGTTCAGGTGAACACGTGTCGCCTGCGTGAGACTACCAACTGAAAGCGTGACTACCGGACAGACAGACGCCGGGCAAAGTGATCCCTATGTGCCGCTATGCTTCGCAGGCGACACAAAAATGATCAGTTAAGAATTGCGGTCTGTAGAGCTTTCACAAGAAATTATCCATTTTCTGTCTAATTAGCTCATTAATTACGAGACTAATTAACAAAACTCAACCAAAATCAATAGGCTTCATCCTCAAACCACTATTAATGTACATGAGAAATATTAAAAGGATAAATTAAGAATTGCAGTCTGTAGAGCTTTCACAAGAAAATATCCATTTTCTGCCTAATTAGCTCATTAATTACCAGACGAAATGATAAAACTCAACCAAAATCGATAGGCTTCATCCTCTAACCACTATCAATGTGCGAGTGAAATGTCAAAAAGTTCGGTCAAGAACTGCAGTCTGTACACCCTTCACAAAATATATCAATTTTTCTGCCTAATTAGCTCATTAATTACTAGACTAATTAACGAAACTCAACCAAAATCGATAGGCTTCATCGTCTAACTACTATCAATGTGTGCGTGAAATGTCAAAAAGTTCGGTTAAGAATTGCAGTCTGTAGAGCTTTCAGAAGAAAATATAATTTCTGCCTAATTAGCTCATTAATTACTAGACTTATTAACGAAACTCAACCAAAATCGATAGGCTTCATCCTCTAACCACTATCAATGTGCGAGTGAAATGTCAAAAAGTTCGGTCAAGAACTGCAGTCTGTAGAGCTTTCACAAGATAATCTCTACGGACGCGGAGGCGCGACCACCGCAAATCCATCGTGCCTTTCGAACACCCCGTCCGGAGATACGATTAGCAGGCCAACAAAACGCTATTACGTACAAAAAGCATTAAAGCCCGCTTTGTGCGACGTTGGGTGACTAACAGTTAGAGAATCAACTATTTCACTTCCAACATGTCCATTTTGTTTCCATCTTAACAGTTTAAACGGCACAGAGAAAAAATATTAATGTTTGGCTTGTGGAACTACGTAGCTAGCATCACCTTAGCTCGCTTTCGTGCATACGCAATATAATCGCGGTACCTAGCGTTAGCCGACTTAGACACCCATCTTGCTATCGAAGACGGTATAGAACTAGCTAATTCAGCTAACTAAGTAATTGTGTATTCTAATTTAATTTTTTGAAATTTAACATTTATTTTACTAGAAACATTCCAACTGAGATTATAGAGTAATATATTTCTCTGTAGTCATGAATTAACTACCATTAACTTACCATTACATGAGTTCAATTTGATCGTGTGTCTTCTCTCTTCCATGTGCAGCAAATCATATTTCCATTCCCGCTCTTGACGTCCGTGTCATCATATCGTTCTTGCATGTTTCGTTGCAATCTCATTGGCTTACCAGACTTGTTGCAATCTCATTGGCTGGAATGACGTGGGAGTGTGTAGAAGTGTGCGTAGAGTGTCCTGCCTTTTCCAACCAGTCGGCGGCAGTCAGGAGCAAAAGCCGACGCACACTTTAGCACATTCTTTGTGAAATTTGTCATTTCTGGGGTCAATGGAGAAAATTCACCAGGCAGGTCAGGATCGTCTCACGAGTTGATTTAGCCGATAAACTTGTGGGGTCCACCATTTTGGTCCCCACAAAAATTTTGGACCCCACGAGACGACTGGGCTAACCACTATTGGACCCCACCATAATATAAAAACAAGAACACTCATACTTACACACATTACATACACACACACACACACACACACACACACATTACACACACACACACAAAATAGACAGATACACACACAAATTACACACACACACACACACACACACTTTACACACACACACATTACACACACTTTACACACACACACACACACACACTACACACACACACATACACACTTACACAAATTACACACACACACAGACAAATTACACACACACATATTACACACACATACACACTTACCCAAATTAAACACACACACACACACACACACACACACTTACACACACACAAATTAGACACACACACACACACATACACACACAAATTAGACACACATACACACACACAGACAAATTACACACACACACACACACACACACATTACACGTGAATTATCTAGCCAGAATTCCATTACTTCTAGAAGTGAACAACAGGACCCTGGTAACCCGCAGCCAAGCGTAACACACGGGCTGTTTTCCAGACATTTGGGTTTTTCACTTCAAAGTGCGCATCATAAGTGCCACATCCCCTGTGGCCAATTCAATCTAAAGTGTGCAAAACTAATCCCTTCAAAGGGTCCTACAAAACAGCCGTTTCTGAAGTGAGCAAGCGATGTTCACTTCACTCCCACAATGCCGTGCGACTACCCGAGTCGAGTGACGTGACAGAGCCATTGATTTTCTCAGAGTTGCGACACTCCCACTGACTCTCATGTACAAAAAATGGCAGCGCACTTCTGGGTCTGGGAACTTCCAATAGTTCCAAAAGAGGATTCTCGCAGCTTCGTACCGATTCACTTCCACTGAGACAACATTGACGGTAAGTAATAAAATATTGAAGTCTTATGATTCACGAAATGTATATATCATATCAGTGGTCATGTATCATTTATAATCTCCAATTGTGTAAGTTCAGCACAATGATACATATATTTTAAGTCTGAAGAGGCTGTGATAATTTAAGCTCATGTTCTTTGCTTCTAGTTTAGCTTGGTCAGCTGTGGGAATTCAGTCATGAACTCCATGGAGTTTCTAATAATATTTCTCACAAAACCGTTATAAATCACGATGGTAAATGATGGGATGAGGTGCTTGTGACTGGTTTCGGCAAAGTTTTTTTTTTTTTTTACTATTTTAAAGTTAGCTTTGACAATTTTGACATGCTCTAACCCAGCCTAGATTGATCAGCTGTTTTCAAGGGACAATGTGTAACATAGATTTTGGCAAATAAAAAAAAACTAAGTCTGCATTCATAAATATGTCATCATTGGTGTATTATGACCTCCGCTAATAATCTGATACATCCCCGTAAACAAAGAATTTTAGACCTGTTTCTACATTGGGCGGGTAAGCTGGTAGGGGGGCGCCATGACAGTCAGCCATCTTGAAACTGTTGCCGCTGGCAAGGGACAAATAGCACCAAAGCAGAATAAATCCGCGTTTGCCCTACCAGTCAGTGCAGAGTGATTGAGACACCGGAGGAAATCAGGAAGAGAGGCTATCGCGGTGACTTTGAAAATCAGTACTACTGCAGCATAATGCAGGACCATACATATGCAGCAGCAGCACAGGAGACAGAATCCTCATCCGCAGAAAAAAACGAAAAAGAAAATTGAAAAGGCAGCGCGACCAGTGCGCTCAAAAAACAAGGGTGAACATCGGGCTGCCTTCCCCAGGTGGAAGGAGCTAATGGAGGAGAAAGATTTTCTCAGGGACGCTGAAGTTGCCAGCTTTCTCCTCGACAAGTAAGTCAACTGTGCTGCCTAAATTAGCCTAAACACAACTTTTCACTTAGTTTTGTTACACAGTGTTGCTTGTTACCATAAGCAGCATAATAGTAGATCTTGCTAAAATACTGCATGCTCATTGTTACAGGTTGAACTGTATGTTTACGTGGTTTCAGTAGCTTCCATAATCGCAGTAAACGCCGGCTTTCGAAGCTGTAATGAGAATAGAGGCCACTAGATGGCAGTATTTACCCTTTTTTTGTTAAGGCCAGACTGGAGTCATGTTTAGACATGTCCTGGACATGTCTGGGGCAAGTCACAGAAAATTAAAAAAAAGAGGTCTAAATGTGGGTGGGGTCTGCAAAAGAGTATATAAGGAAAAGAATTGAGACAGTAAAGTAGTAGGAGAAATTGCAAGAAGATGACCAGACCTGCCATTCTGTTCAAGACCTGTGACGTTTCTTTTGTGGATTTCTTTGCCTGTGTTTGAGCATTTTTCATCATCCAGGACATCACCAAGCCACCCCCACGAAAAGGGATTGTAAATATTTATGTTTTGTAGATAATTCAATCTTGGTCTTAGTTGTTAGTTGCTTAGTCGTTATTGTCTTTGTTTTAAAAATTAAATGTGTTTCAGTTGTTAAAACTGTGTCTGTCATCCCTTGCTGTTGCGTTGTAAATCTAATTACAAATTGGGGCCATAACAAAGCCTACCCACCGGCTCTTAGTGGCGGTGAAGCTGGCGGGTAGACTTTAGAAGCTGGCATTTACTGTGACTGAAAGCCGGCGTTTATCGCAACTAAAGCTACTGAAACCACATAAACATACAGGCTCATAACTACGAAAGGTGCTTCTCTCCTATACGTGAATGAAACGGCTAAACAGTTCCTAGAACGTGCTTAATTTTTACCATATAGGACTAACGAATAAGCTTCGCTTATGGTCATGTTTTATTAAAGGGAAGGTGCCACCACCTGTTTTCAGTGCATCAATTTTCTCTGGGCTCGATCGGCACATTAGTTTTATTTTTCATTTGTGTTTTCCAATTATCATAATTGGCAACTGAAGACACTGTTTCTCTCCATATGAGATCTAACAGCGATGAAATTTTGGGATAAATTCAGTATACAGTGGCGTAGCCAGAACTGAGAATTGGGTTGCACAAAACATCCGTTTTAAACAATTATTAGCCCTGACCTGTTCTCAGTCATTTTCATAATTAGCAAAAGGTTCACTTCGAGAACACTCCATGCTTAATCGAAGAGAACAAGCAGCACCTGTTAAGTAAGATGACAATCATTCATCTGGACGCGTTTTTGCTGCGTTTAAATCGACGTTGTTAAAAATTGTATACTTGTCGACTCTCACGCAAGTAGCTTGAGCCGCACGCTTTTAATAGCCTATTTAACAGCATAGTGCCACATTTTTTATCAACCCATGCAATACCGAGAGTGAAAGGCGATATTTCATTACAATGTGGCGAAGCATTAGCCTTTTAAAAAGTACATTAATTCTCTGTACTGAATTAAGCCCATGATTGCATCGCTGTTAGATCGCAAATGGAGATAAACCGTGTCTTCATTTGCCGATGAAGATAATTGGAAAATTCCTCAATGAAGGAAAATGATCGAGAACTAGCCAGGACTAACTGTTGTCATAAAGCACGTTTCTGTGTCCTTTCCAATTCCCAGTTCGATTTGCGCTTCTGGATGCTGGTCCATGCAGCTGACTTCTTTTCGTTAGACTTCGCATCAGCCTTCCTGTCACAAATGACACCTGTCCGTGCTTTGACAGTCTCTAAGGGGGTCCGCCTCATCCGACATTAAATTTTCATGACAGTGTCTTTTGTCTGTAATTTTGCATCTACAGGTGGTTGAGACACACTGCTAAATGTACACCTACTTCCGCTAATGCATTTTGCAAGTAACAGGAGGAACGATAGCTGAAACGTGGTCAACTCCGCCTGACCGCTTGATTACGCGATTACAGCTAAACATCTGCTTACTTAGGGTGAGAGTAGTAAAATATTAAAAGTTTTTTGTAATGAGCGCTTAAAACTCTAGTTTAGCAATGCGCGAACAAATGTGTTTTACCTTGGTTCTAGCTCCAAACGCGCAGAGATAAGCGCTCGCCGACAAAGACTTCAAGGTCAAGCCGATCGCAAGTGACGAGATGCCATGGGGAGCAAAAGGAAATAATTCCATAAGGAAAAATTGAAAAAGACACTCTAATAGATCCTTGAAGAATTTTTTTGACTACTGCAAATGATCAATGTATAATCTGTTGATTTTTCTCAAAAATTTTTGGTGCCTTTTTCCACATGGAGACAATTTTTTAAATATTAATTCAGGCTACGCGAACACCAAGGGGACCTTGTCTCTAAGAACGCTCTCGTAAGCTGCACTGCAGCGGTTCTCAGCGCGTAGCACTGGTCAGGAGATTCCGTGCTGTCGGCTTATGTCATTGCCAAGTCGGTAAAGTGAGCAGGTGTAACGACACGAGTGTTTTCAGTTATTGTATTTGATCAAAGGCTTTATTATATTGGGACTCAACTGCTTCACCTGTCTTATGTAACATTACAGAATAAACAGTGAGGTAGCAAAGGCTGTTGTTGGTTAACTTGGGTTGGATGACAGGTATGTATTCGGTAACTGTTGAAGGTGACATCC
The DNA here is from genome assembly GCA_029721435.1 of Gymnothorax reevesii. Classification (NCBI taxonomy): domain Eukaryota; kingdom Metazoa; phylum Chordata; class Actinopteri; order Anguilliformes; family Muraenidae; genus Gymnothorax; species Gymnothorax reevesii. The sequence continues at coordinate 6,101,493 of CM056579.1, read as the reverse complement.
TATAAGCGTGCATGTAGCTAACACCTGCTTTGCTTTTTCGTAGTACAAAATGTTCAAGATGCACCTAAGCTGAGTTGTTTATTACCATTACTTTGAATATCTTACACCGATTCACAGTACTGCGTTTTGCTGCTTCATGTATTATATCGAGGGCTGACTGCAATAAACAGTTATGGCTGGATCTTATTTTCATTTTCAATTTCAAATTCTTTATTTCAGACACAACTGGGTACAGAGGTCCATAAAAAAATCAATAAATAAATAAAAAGTACGTATTAGGCATAACCGTTTATCACAGTCAAGCCCTCGATATGCTGGTTTTCGGTTCAGTAGTACCAGTTCCATTAATACATCCATGGTTTCATCAGCGTTGACCAGGCTTTTTGACACACGGTCGCTGCCGTAGTTGTAATACGTGTTTAAAAAAGTGAGGTGCAAGAGTGCATTATTCGTTTGAATGTAATACATGATTCCAACGCTGGATGGGAGTAATTCCTACACAATGTCCCTTTAAGTTTAATCACGAACGGTTGCGGAGTTTATAACTCAGTTTAGCTCTCAAGAACCATTTCGAATTAAAACCACACCACTTGTTATTCATAAAATTTAATGAAACCACAAGTTAGGAGGTTGACAACCTAAGTGTCACCCATCGTGTTTTAGCTATCTATTATGAAATTGCATCTGTCAGTTTGCATTTGTCATGCCAGGCGCTGTTAGCTTTTAAGCAATCTTGCTGTAGTCAGCAAGCTGTATTATATGCAATGTTGTATTTCGCAAAAAGATGGCCTTTTAATTGATTTACTCTTGAAGAGATTTGGTGGCTGTGGTTAGTCTATATTACTTTTCTGAGCTTATTTTATTGTGCCATGTAGGCTTACCGTTAATTTACCGTTAATACAGGCAGAGGCTGCTGTTGGCGATGGAGGCTAAAGGGTTTGTGGGAGGTTCCGAGATGGATAAACTTTGCAAATCACACGTTTATTTTCATCCAAAATTAAATCTAAAACTCCTTTTTAAAATAATGCAATGATTTTGTTAACTTTTGTAATTGCATGAGTGTCTTACATGTCAGTTACGCGAGACTTTGAAAAGGTCTTAAATGTAACTGACTGAAAACCTGCAGGTACCCTGCGCTGCTGGCAGTGGTGGAGGCAGGTGCTGGCGGAAGTGGGCAGAGGCTGCTGTTGGTGATGGAGGCTACAGGATTCCTGGGAAGTTCGGAGATGCATAAAATCTGCAAACCTCTTCCAACATTCCGGGCCCTTGGATTTGCAATGTCCCAAACTCCTTTATTTAATTATTTGTAATTCCACAAATGCTCATGCTTAACAGTATCGTTCTTGTTTCAAGAGTTTACTTGTCTGTTCTATTCAGTACATTCCTGTTAAATCCATTTAGTTGTTATAGTTCTATTCACAACCCTCTTCTGCCCTGTTCTGAAAACACGCACGCACACACACGCGCACACACACACACACAAACATAAACACAAACACACTCAGTAGTTCCACACATCGAGAGGGTTTATTAATTTGACACTGATCACCACCTCTCCCACATTAGAACCCACCACCACCCTGCCACATTACTGTGTACAACGTAGTATTTCTTTTGTTCTTTGTTGTTCAGGGTTCACTCATGGTTCACTCACTCACACTTGCAACCCTCCTTGTTTAATTTGTTTATCAACTTCAATTTCTGTGCCGTCCTGTTGTCCACTGTTCAAGAAAAATTTTATTGTTGAAAACCTTTCCTTGCATCAGTCATTGTGTTTTATCTAATTCAGTCTCCCGGTCTCACCAGTTGTAGGTTACACATTTTTCATTCATTTTTCTCTAAACATTAGAATTGAGAATATCAAGGGCTCTGAAATGAGCATGGTGATGCACCTTTGCTTTAAGGAAGAACTGGCGTCACACTGAATGATATAACAGGTCAGGAGAATTTTAACATGGTAAGTTGTGGGTAAATTCAGAAGATAAATGCAGACCCTGGTAATCCAATAATGCAACTTAAAGTTAAAATATGTTAAATTATCCATCCCCATGACAGTGTAAATAAACGGTTAAATTTACTTAGAGAGTATAGCGGATCAATGGTACGTAGAAGTAGGCCTACTAGCTCTCTGATGCTAACACGAATCTTTCCCTCCAAAAGCAATGAAATGATCTTAGTTGTAAAAGCACGACCTCAGTAATGTAATGTGGAAAACAGCCACCAGATGGCAGTATTGACTTCTTTTTTGTTAAGCCCAGTCTGGAGCTAGGTTTGGGAAAATCCCAGAGGAAAAAAAAAAAAAAAGTCAAAAAAGTGGGAGGGGGCTGCAAAAGAGTATATAAAAAGAAAAATTGAGACAGTAAAGTAGTAGGAGAAATTGCAAGGAGAAGGATCCATTTGACCAGACCTGTCACTCTTTTCTAGACCTATGAAGCTTTTTGTGGATTTTTGCCTGTGTTGGAGTATTTTCCTCACCTGGAACATCACCAAGCAACCCCATCTCAAGGGACTGTAAATATTTTTTTTTCTTGTCTATGTCAATCTTAGTCAGTAGTATAAATTGTAGGTTAGTTGTCAGTTTTCCTTTTTATAATTAAATCTGTTTAAGTTTTAAAATTTTGTCTGTCATCCCTTGTGGTCTGATATGTCAAAATAATAATAACGAATTTGGGCCATAACAAATTGGGGGCTCATCCAGGAGACACCATTGTGTGAGTCATTTATTGAAAATCTTTTTCATTTTCCGATATATATATATATATACACACACACACACACACTGACCAAAACTTCCAACGCAACACATACAATTTTGAAATATTTGGTGTACATAAAATGGGATATTGGTTTTGAGCCATGATACATCAACTACAACTTAAAAGCTCAGAAAATTGTTTTGATTTTGTTGTGTGGGCAGCTCGCTCTGCTTGATTGCACATTGTTTAGAATTTTGCCTATCCCGTCAGGTTGAGTAGAACTCATTGACCAATCCTGAACTTAAATATTCCTTTGCATTATCCTGGGTCAACGTGTGACCACACCACGCCTAGGTCAAAATCAGCGAGAGCAAGCCGTTGGAATGCTGTTATGGCCCCAATTTGTTATGACATTAACAAAACCCAAAACCAGTGAAGTTGGCACGTTGTGTAAATCGTAAATAAAAACAGAATACAATGATTTGCCAATCCTTTTCAACCCATATTCAATTGAATACACTGCAAAGACAAGCTACTTAATGTTCGAACAGGCAAACTTTGTAATTTTTTGCAAATATTAGCTCATTTGGAATTTGATGCCTGCAACATGTTTCAAAAAAGCTGGCACAAGTGGCAATAAAGACTGAGAGAGTTGAGGAATGCTCATCAAACACTTATTTGGAACATCCCACAGGTGAACGGGCTAATTGGGAACAGGTGGGTGCCATGATTGGGTATGAAAGCAGCTTCCCTGAAATGCTCAGTCATTCACAAACAAGGATGGGGCGAGGGTCACCACTAAGTGAACAAATGCGTGAGCTGATTGTCAAACAGTTTAAAAACAGCATTCCTCAAAGAGCTATTGCAAGAAATTCAGGGATTTCATCATCTACGGTCCGTCATATCGTCAAAAGGTTCAGAGAATTTGGAGAAATCACTGCACGTAAGCAACAAGGCCGAAAACCAACATTGAATGCCCGTGACCTTCGATCCCTCAGGCGGTACTGCATCAAAAACCGACATCAGTGTGTAAAGGACATCACCACATGGGCTCAGGAACACTTCAGAAAACCACTGTCAGTAACTACAGTTTGTCGCTACATCTGCAAGTGCAAGTTAAAACTCTACAATGCAAAGCGAAAGCCATTTATCAACAGCACCCAGAAACGCCGCCGGCTTCGCTGGGCCCAAGATCATCTAAGATGGACTGATGCAAAGTGGAAAAGTGTTCTGTGGTCTGACGAGTCCACATTTCAAATCGTTTTTGGAAACTGTGGACGTTGTGTCCTCCGGACCAAAGAGGAAAGAACCATCTAGACTGTTAAAGGCGCAAAGTTCAAAAGCCAGCATCTGTGATGGTATGGGGGTGTATTAGTGCCCAAGGCATGGGCAACTCACACACATGTGAAGGCACCATTAATGCTGAAAGGTACATACAGGTTTTGGAGCAACATATGTTGCCATCCAAGCAACGTCTTTTTCATGAACGCCCCTGCTGTTTTCAGCAAGACAATGCCAAGCCACATTCAGCACGTGTTACAACAGCTCGGCCCCATAGTAAAAGAGTGCGGGTACTAGACTGGCCTGGCTGTAGTCCAGACCTGTCTCCCATTGAAAATGTGTGGCGCATTATGAAGTGTAAAATACGACAACGGAGACCCCGGACTGTTGAACAACTTAAGCTGTACATCAAGCAAGAATGGGAAAGAGTTCCACCTGAAAAGCTTCAAAAATTGGTCTCCTCAGTTCCCAAACGTTTACGAAGTGTCATTAACCCCTTTCTGCAGATGTAGATGCCCGCGTCTATAGACCTGCACATTGGAAGCACGCTGTTACTGTACTCGATCACTAGATGGCACCCCCGGATCAGTTATTGAATGTTCACAAGCAAGCAGACCTCGAACGCGGTTCTAAATACGGTGAAGTTCACTCCACTCCCTGTTTTTTGAGAGCTGCATGAATTGAACTCCTCAGCTAAGCCTGATGTGCAAACTGGTCAGTATCCTTGCCCATAGTGTCGATTCAGCAGTTTAAAAAAACGATATCTTGACACAGAAAAAATTGTTATCCTTTGTAGCAACCAGTTTAGCCACAGTGAGCTAACAGTATTCCAATCAGTAGTTCAGAAAAATCAGTTTTCTGAGGCAAAAAAATCGACATGGTATTGATTCTCTCACATTCTATTGCCTATTGCAGTTGTCCCATACAAAAAAAATTGTAGTTCCCTACCGTCGATTTACGCGTAGATTCCTTCATTGACAAATCCAGCGCTTCCTTATATCCACCCGAGTACTGGCGTTGATAGCCAATCACTCAACCATACACTCAAGCTCTTCTGCGTAATTGTAGAGTTGCACTTCATAACCTCGTGAAGTTTCCCTGGTAACGATGTATTGATTGGCTCGTTTCTTATCCAATCCCAGAGTGTTTAAACATTTTAGAGTAAGTGAAACACATTGATTGGACAAACACAGAGCATACAAACCAATGCGTATCAGCAGGCTCGGTTGTATCCTGTCTACGTTATGCACATTACGCGGCTAAAATAGACGGGATTTTTAGAAAATCGGTTCGCAAAACTGGCCTTGAAGTGTTCAGTTACATAACAGGATTTAAATGAGAACGATATGCTATATTGGAATTATTTCGAATGAAACAGGACCGGAGGGTTCTTGCGACTGGATACATCGATCTCTATTTTATACAGTCAATGTCTCTGGAGGAGGGATTCACGAAAAAGGTCAGGCTGCTATTTTTGTTTGTTTTTTTTTTTCTGTTTCGGAATGTATATGTACTCAACAAAGTCGAATGTGAGGTTTTTTTCCTGTTTAAAACGTGAACTGCCCGTGCATTTTGGTGTGGACCCCCGGTACGTTCATTGCACGTTTCTTTTGAATCGGGAGACGCAATGGATTTGATATTCCCTGAAAGTGGAGTGTCTGTTCAGTTAAAATAAGGTATATTTCAGAATTCAGATATTACTGTGGTAGTGAGGTGTACTTGCTCCTTATAAGTGTTGAAATGGGTTCGTGAGCTTTGAAGAGGGGACTGGTAGCTTTCATTACAGGGTGAATGTTCTGACCGTTTAATTAGCAGTTTATTTAATGCGTGTTTGTGCTGGCTTTGAAGAAAAATGGCCAAAACTCTAAACTTTATTATGGAGAAAAGGCATGTTTCATATTTGGAGAGGTTGCTTGTGACCACTGATATTCAACTGCACTGATATTGATAAATTCATACTAAACTCAACCAGAAAATCATTCGTTCATATTAAATTTCATGCCTTAAAGCTTTAATTGTGTTAAATACATGATTTTTTTAATGATTTGACAGCAATCATTTTGAGACTTTGGGGAGACACTTGGGTAGCTGTATAATTTGGCTAATAGCATGTAGGTAATCTAGAATGTAATGTTGAAGATGAATTCTACTTGTGCTCAAGGAGTTTATGATACCAGAAATGTATAGTTTTCAGCCCCAGCAGTTTTTCAATCGTCAGAATTATTTTTTTTGCAGTTTCAATGGTGAATTCTCATGAAGATTTTATATGTTTGCTGCTCATTTTCTCTACCAAAATCATGAAAATAAACTGAAATACAATGTAATTCTAAATGCTGTAAGTGTCTTTCCTGAATTGAGCCACATTTTTCCTCTTTGTGAAGCTTAAATCTTGAATTATACAGCATTAAAGTGGGTAACCCATAAATAGCCAAATTTGGCTTCTGCACAAAGGGGTTAAAAGGAAAGGCAATGTAACATAGTGGTAAAAAGGCCCCTGTGCCAACTTTTTTGCAATGTGTTGCTGCCTTTAAATTCTAAGTTAATGATTATTTGCAAAAAAAGATAAAGTTTCTCAGTTTGAACATTAAACATCTTTGCAGAGTATTCAATTGAATATAAGTTGAAAAGGATTTGCAAATCATTGTATTCTGTTTTTATCTACGATTTACATAACGTGCCAACTTCACTGGTTTTGGGTTTTGTATGACAGCTAGGGGACAGCTAGGGACAGCTTTAATTAAACAAACCCCCTTAACTAATCTACTTTCTACTCTACTGACCAAGATTGATAAATACAAGAACAAAAATATTTACAGTCTCTTTGGTGGGGTTGTTTGGTGAGGAAAATACTCCAACACAGGCAAAAATCCACAAAAAGCTTAACAGGTCATGAAAAAAAAAAGTGACAGGTCTGGTCAAATGTATCCTTCTCATTGCAATTTCTCCTACTGCTTTACTCTCTCAATTTTCCTCTTTATATACTCTTTTGCAGCCCCCTCCCACCTTTTTGACTTTTTTTTTTATTCTCTGGGACTTTCCATCACAGACATGCCCAGGACATGTCCAAACCTAGCCCCAGTCTTAACAAAAGAAAAGGTCAATACTGCCATCTAGTGGCTTCTATTCGCATTACACCTCCATTCCAAAAGGGTTTTCCCTTTGGAATTTTGACTCATAAAGGCAAAATTTATCTTTTCAATACAAAAATGGTTAAGTAGACACTTGTATATATATATATATATATATATATATATACACATATAATACAAGATGCTAATAAACACGTGATATATACACATACTCAAACACGGGATAAGCTATCAGCAATTACATTGTCAGTAACCTTTACATGCTTAATTTCCAAGTCAAAATCCTGTAAAATCAAACTCCAATTCAACAATCTCCGATTCTTGTTTTTCATCTTACTCAAAAACATTAACGGATTGTGGTCAGTGTACACAATCATTGGCTTTTGCCCTGTACAAACATAAACCTCAAAGTGTTGTAAAGATAGAACCAGAGCCAACAGCTCCTTCTCTATTGTGGAATAGTTCCTTTGGTGGCGATTGAACTTCCTGGAGAAGTATGCCACGGGATGCTCAATGACAGCAGAGTCACTTCTCTGTAGGAGCACACATCCACAAGCTTGGTCGCTAGCATCGACCACAATGGAGAAAACAATGGAGAAAGGTTTGTTGAAGTCAGGAGATTTGAGCACGGGGAAGTGACACAGCTGAGACTTCAGGCGATCAAAGGCTCTTTGGCATGCTTCATCCCAAGTGAACTTTACTCCTTTCTTCAATTAGTTAGTGAGACTGAGAGCAATCTCATCAAAGTTGTTGCAGAACTTGCGGTAGTACCTGATCATTCCAAGGAAGTGGCGCAAAGCCTTTTTGTTGTCAGGAACTGGAGCATTTATGGGTGCCACCATACCCTAAGTCTATGACGTAACCAAGATATGTGACAGTAGCACAACCAAAGTCACTCTTGTTCAGGATAACAGTCAGGTTAGCCTGGGTCAGACGCTGGAACATTGTGTCTACATCTTTCAGATGTTCTTCCCAGGAGTTACTCCATGTGATCAGGTCGTCGATGTATGCACCTGTGTGTGGTAATCCGGCGATTGTAGACTGTTTCATCCTTTGGAACATGGCTGGGGCATTTTTCATGCAAAAGGGTAGGACTTCATACTGGTACAACCCAGATCGTGTGACAAAAGCAGAGATACTCTTGGCCCTCTCTGTTCAAGGCACACACCAATAACCCTTCAATAAATCAATCTTGGTCAGAAACTTTGCTTGCCCTACCCTATCGATACAATCATCAATCCCAGGTATTAGAAACACATTGGTTCTAGTTACAGCATTGGCTTTGAGATAATCTGTACAGAATCTAGTATTTCCATCAGGTTTTGGAGCTAGCACACAGGACGAACTCCAATCTGAGTTGGAGGGTCTGATAATATCATGTTCTAACATGTACTCAACGTCTTTCTCAGCAATCTTTCTCTTTTCAGGATTCATCCGGTACGGATGCTGCTTTATTGGTTCGGCATCACCAACATCTACAACATGAGAGGCTATAGAAACTCTCTTTGGAACATCAGAAAATAGATCTTTATATTTCTTGATCAACCTCTCAAACTGATCTTTCTGTGAAGGTTCTAAGTGCTGTAGTTTTACATCAATATTTTGCAACACTTCAGAATTTGACAATTTACATGAAAGAAGTTCAGCTTTAATTCTAGGTTCATCATCTAGAAACTCCCCCACATCTTCACACGTTTCGACTATAGGAAAATCTGAAGTGACAGCTGCAACCCTAGCATTTCTGTCATGATAATGCTTCAGCATGTTAATGTGACACAACTGTTTAGGCTTTCTCCTATCTCGAGTCTTCACAATGTAATTGAGATCATTGAGTTTTGTCAGAATTTCATAGGGGCCATGAAATCTAGCCTGCAATGGATTGGACTGCAAGGGAAACAACACAAGGACCTTGTCTCCTGGTTTAAACTCACTGCTTCTAGCCTTATGATCATACCAAGTTTTCATTTTTCCCTGACTTGATTTCAAGTTCTCTTTGGCTAGGTCACAACCTGCACACAATCTTTCCCTAAACTTGCTAACATAGTCGAACAGACTGATGTGCGGCTCTTCCTCTTGCCATTGTTCACTCAATAATAGCAAAGGTCCTCTTTCTTCATGGCCAAACACTAGCTCAAACGGACTGAATCCAGTGGACTCCTGCACTGCTTCTCTTGCTGCAAACAACAGCAAATGAACACCTTCATCCCAGTCTTTCTCATGGTCATAACAATAAGTCCTCAACATTGTCTTCAGAGTGGAATGAAACCGCTCTAAGGCACCCTGACTCTCTGGATGATAGGCACTAGAAAGAATCTGCTTCGCACCTAGTTCATACACAACCTGCTGAAACAATCCTGAAGTGAAATTGCTACCTTAGTCTGAGTGAATTTTCCTGGGAGGGCCAAACAATGTGAAAAACTTTATCAAAGCCTTTGAGATTGCAGTTGCCTTGATGTTGCGTAGAGGTATGGCTCGGGGAATCTGGTAGATGCACACATGATTGTCAACAAATACTGATTTCCAGATTTAGTTTTGGGTAATGGACCAACACAATCAACAATGACCTTAGAGAAGGGCTCCCCAAATGCTGGGATAGGCTGCAATGGAGCTACAGGTGGGTCTAACTGGTGTTTTCCGACTACCTGACAAGTGTGACAGGTTTTGCAAAAGTTGGAAACATCTTTCCGAAGCTAAGGCCAGAGGAAGTGTTTCATGATCTTATCAACAGTCTTATTAACATTAAGATGACCTCCTAAAGGTAAACTATGAGTCATTGTTAAGATATCATTCCAGTAGACCTTCAGAACAACAATTTACCTAACCACTGCCCAATCTGCATTGGCAGGGATATCAGGAGAGCGCCACTTCTGCATCAACACTCCATCCTTGAGATGATACCCAACTGGAACTGCGTCTATTTCTTTATCAGGAAGGGTTCTCCTCTTTAGTACATAAATTTCCGGATCATTAGTTTGCTCCTGAATCAACCGCTTTCTGGACAGAGACAAGTCTCCAGACACTTCAGAAACACTATACCAGAGGTGGGCAGCGAGGGCCGTATCTGTCCCTGGTTTTCACACCAACGTCTGGTCTTTAATTAGGTGATTGTCTCAATTAGCCAAACCATTTATGAAATCTGACGTTTCATGCGCATTTCTTTAAATTATCATGAAACTACAAAGACTAGTCTTGTCTCCCTTCATAAAACATTTTCCTTTGATCGAATCATTGTGAAAATCTATATTTGTGCATGCAATCAATTAACTCAATTAGTCAGGGTAATTGATAGGAATAAAAACCTGCATACACACCGGCCCTCCAGGACCGTGATTTCCCACCCCTGCACTAGACCCATCTGGCTGGCTGAACAGAGAACTGATAAAAGTATCTGATAAGTCCTCAAACGGAGAAACCATAGTAGGCCGAACAGAGTCATGAGGCGAACCGCCTGAGTCATGACTATTCAATGTGCTGGACGGCACCACATCATCTTCTTCTTGAGCCTTCTTGGCCATAACACGGGTCACTGCACAGGAAGGATACAGAGATGGGTCTTCACTGCCATCTTCAGTGCTCGGCTGTGATGTAAGATGTACAGGGGGAACTACTTTGCCCCAAGCCAGGTCATTGTCTAGCAACAGAGAAACACCCTTCATAGGTAGACTTGACATAAGTCCCACCTTTACCTGTCCTGTAACTAAATCTGACTTCAAGAATACAGAGCCCAGGAGTACAGATGCAGTCCTCCCTTCAATACCTTGTACAAGTATGAAATCCCCAGAAGCGGTCTCATCACGTAACTCCAAGGAGTCCATCAACAAAAGTGACTGAGAAGCTCCGGTATCCCTTAGGATATATATGGGGACAGGAGTAGTATGCTCATTCAGAGCCACAAATCCCTCTGACACAAAAAGAAGAAATTCCTCACTCACAAAGTCAGCAGTATCAGGCTTCTTAGCCCCACAAGGAGCAGTCAATTTAGCAGATTGGTCATCTACTGCAGGGGTTTTTAACCTTGTCTTCACAAAGGCATTGGGCTTGGTATCCTTTTCTTTTCCTTTCTTAGCTTTAAGGAACCAACAGTTAGTTGTAACATGACCAGATTTCTTGCAATAACTGCAAACTAGACCACTTTTGTCACTGTCAGCTTTCACAGTATGATCAGATCTGTGACTGGATTTCTGAGCACCATCACCAGATTTGTCTTTGGGTGAGGAATCTTGGGTATCACCATTACCTTTTTCCTGAAATTGGAACCATCTATTGTTACTGCTAGACTGAAATTTGCACTTGTGTGTGAGAACATATTCATCTGCAAATTTGGCAGCTGATTGCAAATTCAGTGCTTCTCATTAAGGTAGGTCTTAATATCATCCTTAACACAGTTCTTGAATTCTTCAACTAACACCATCTCTTTTAGTGAGTTGAAATCATCCTTGACCTCCATAGACCTACCTTAATGAGAAGCAAGCACTGAATTTGCAATCAGCTGCCAAATTTGCAGAGGAATATGTTCTCACACATAAGTCCAAATTTCAGTCTAGCAGTAACAATAGATGGTTCCAATTTCAGAAAAAAGGCAACGGAGGTACCCAAGATTCCTTACCCAAAGACAAAGACAAATCTGGTGATGGTGCTCAGAAATCCAGTCACAGGTCTGATGAAAGTGTGAAAGCTGACAGTGACAAAAGTGGTCTAGTTTGCAATTATTGCAAGAAATCTGGTCATGTTACAACTAACTGTTGGTTCCTTAAAGCTAAGAAAGAAAAAGAAAAGGATAGCAAACCCAATGCCTTTGTGAAAACAAGGTTAGAAACCCCTCTAGTAGTTGACCGATCGGCTAAATTGCCTGCTCCTTGTGGGTCTAAGAAGCCTGATACTGCTGACTTTGTGAGGGAGGAATTTCTTCCATTTATGTCAGAGGGATTTGTGGCTCTGAATGAGCATTCTCCTCCTGTACCCATATATATCCTAAGGGATACCGGAGCTTCTCAGTCACTTTTGTTGATGGACTCCCTGGAGTTACGTGATGAGAACGCTTCTGGGGATTTCATACTTGTAGACGCAATTTCAATTGGGTATCTCAAGGATGGTGTGTTGATGCAGAAGTGGCGCCCTCCTGATATCCCTGCCTATGCAGATTGGGCAGTGGTTAGGTAAACTGGTCTTCCGAATGTCTACAGGAATGAGATCTTATCAATGGCTCATAGTTTACCTTTAGGAGGTCATCTTGGTGTTAACAAGACTGTTGACAAGATCATGAAACACTTCTTCTGGCCTTAGCTTCGGAAAGATGTTTCCAACTTTTGCAAAACCTGTCACACTTGTCAGGTAGTTGGAAAACACCAGTTAGACCCACCTGTAGCTCCATTGCAGCCTATCCCAGCATTTGGGGAGCCCGTCTCCAAGGTCATTGTTGATTGTGTTGGTCCATCACCCAAAACTAGATCTGGAAATCAGTGCTTGTTGACAATCGTGTGCATTTACTAGATTCCCTGAAGCCATACCTCTACCCAACATCAAGGCAACTGCAATCTCAAAGGCTTTGATAAAGTTCTTCACATTGTTTCGCCTTCCCAGGGAAATTCAGTCAGACTAAGGTAGCAATTTCACTTCCGGAAAGTTTCAGCAGGTAGTGTATGACCTAGGTGCGAAGCAGATTCTTTCTAGTGCCTCTCATCCAGAGAGTCAGGGTGCCTTAGAGCGGTTTCATTCCACTCTGAAGACAATTATGAGGACTTATTGTTATGACTATGAGAAAGACTGGGATGAAGGTGTTCATTTGTTGTTGTTTGCAGCTAGAGAAGCAGTGCAGGAGTCTACTGGATTCAGTCCATTTGAGCTAGTGTTTGGCCATGAAGTGAGAGGACATTTGCTATTGTTGAGTGAACAATGGCAAGAGAAAGAGCCGCATTTCAGTCTGTTGGACTATGTTAGCAAGTTCAAGGAGAGACTACGTGCAGCTTGTGATCTTGCCAAAGTGTAGTAGGTTCTATATGCCCCTCTCATGTTTCCGTAGTTGAGAGCTTTACATGTTGCCTGGGTGATCATTCTGAAAATACAATGTCTGCAGGCTAACAGAAGCCCTCGGTGTCTGCTTCGTTTATTCATACACTTACCACATGGTGTCAGAAGTGGGATATATAGCTGTAAAACATGACTCAGTAAAGTATGAGTTTAGCAGACGATGGATTGCGGACAGATTTGAAGCGAAACGAAGTTTGAAGACCGAAATGAGTTGAGCTAACTATATGGAGGAACGTCCGACAACTAACAACAATGCAAGGACAAGAAGAGGTAGGAGCCCGCACGCGCGAAGGCGTACAGATAAATCCTCCGGAGAAGTTTAACTGTAGAGACATTCAAAACTGGCCCAAATGGAGCAGACGTTTTGAAAGGTACCGAGTTGCATCTGGACTGATAAACAAAGAGGAATCATTTCAAGTGAATACGTTGATATATTCTATGGGTGATGAAGCAGAGGATATTTTAAGTGCATCTGAGTTGACAGAAGGACAGAAACTGATCTACAACAGTATTAAAGACTGCTTCGATAAACATTATGTGGGAGAGCATAACGTCATTTTTGAGAGAGCCCGATTTAACATGTGGCAACAGGAGCCAGGCGAAACCGCTGATAGCTTTATCACAGCGGTTCATAAATTAGCAGAACATTGCAAATTTGGGGCTCTTCAAGCTGAGTTGATCAGGGACCGCATTGTGGTTGGCATAAGAGACGTATCCCTTTCTGAGAAATTACAACTTGATTCTGGGTTAACACTGACGACAGCAATTAACCTCGCCAGACAGAAAGAGACTGTGAAACAGCAGCAGGCTACGCTGCGTGGCACAAGTGGATGTAGTCAAGCACGACTTGAACCAGAGGAAATGCATGCTGTTTCTTCCATGCGTAAAAAAGAATGGAATACAGACCAGAGACCCAGACAGACGCAGAACACGTCAGGTACGTATGTGGGAGATCACCATTTCATGGTTGGAAGGACTGCCCAGCCAGGGACGCAGAGTGCAGGAAATGTCACAGACGAGGACACTTTGCAGCCGTCTGCAGATGTAAGCAGCCTGTACATGAAATGACAGAGGAGGATGTGTTCCACTAGGACAGTATAGGCACGGAACAAAACGAACTTTTCCTAGGAGAATTAGAGGCAGAGGGTGCAGGCTGGTACTCAAAGATAAAAATTAATGGGGAAGTACTATCCTTCAAACTGGATACGGGGGCTGCATTGACAGCGATTCCAACTAGGATGTATAACTATTGCAGAGATGGTCCTTTACTTGACACACAGAAAAGACTAATAGGGCCAAACAATAAGAGACTGCAGGTGGTAGGGCAGTTTGAGAGCAGATTAGAAAGCAGGGACAAGAATACTACTCAGTCTGTATTTGCTATTGATAACCTTGCCAGACCACTGCTGGGCCTCCCTGCGCTCACAGCCCTACATCTAGTTGAGCAAGTGGAAGAGGTTGATGATCCCGGGGAGACCTTTAAAAAGGCATTCCCAAAAGTATTTACCGGCCTAGGTAGGCTAGAAGGAGACTATCAGATCCGCCTGAAAGAGGATGCTGTACCTTATGCACTGACCACTCCTCGGCGTGTGCCTATCCCCTTGACAGATAAGGTAAAAGAGGACTTAGAAAGAATGGAAGAAATGGGGGTTATATTCAAAATAGAAAAGCCCACTGAATGGTGTGCTGGGATAGCAGTGGTCCCAAAACCCAATGGTGAGATAAGGATCTGTGTAGACTTTACCAAACTGAATGATGCAGTGTGTAGAGAAAGGCATATATTGCTCTCAGTGGACCAGTCATTAGCTCATTTAAATGGCGCACAGTTTTTTTCGAAGCTAGATGCTCGCTCGGGGTTTTGGCAAATTCCTTTAGCACAGCAAAGCAGAGAGCTAACAACCTTTATCACCCCGTTTGGCCGATTCTGTTTGAACGTATTGCCATTCGGCATAAACTCGGGTCCGGAGCACTTCCAGAGACGAATGTCTCAGCTGTTAGATGGACTGAGTGGAGTAATATGCCATGCAGATGATGTTTTAGTATGCAGGGAAAATCGGCCACAACATGACGAGCGGCTTACGGCCGTGCTGACACGCCTCCAGGAGGCAGGCCTAACACTGATTGAAAAATGTAGCTTTGCACAGCCCGAGGTTCTGTTTGTAGGACATAAGGTCACAGCAGCAGGCGTTGAGCCAGATCCAGAGAAAGTAAGGGCCATAACAAACATGCCCGCCCCCCAGACAACAGCGGATGTCAGACGCTTTCTCGGGATGGCCACGTACATGTCAAAGTTTATCCCTCAGTTTGCGGACATAACCAAACCTCTGAGAGACCTACTGGCAAAAGATAATGAGTGGTCCTGGGGTCACATGCAACAGACGGCATTTAAGAAGCTAAAAGAGGAGCTGACATCCCAGACAATGTTGGCGCAGTACAGACCACAGGCCAAAACAATAATGTCAGCAGACGCATCGTCCTTCGGTCTGGGGGCGGTTCTCAGGCAGAGACAGGAGAACATGGAGTGGTGCCCTGTTGCCTACATCTCACGAAGCCTGTCTGAAACGGAGCAAAGATACGCACAGGTGGAAAAGGAGGCATTGGCTGTGACCTGGGCCTGTGAGAGACTGAGGTCATACATAGTTGGTCTACATTTCACAATACAGATGGACCACAAACCCCTCCAGGCATTGTTAGGGACAAAGGCGCTGGATGACTTGCCTCCCAGGATTCAGAGATTTCGCCTACGTCTACTATGCTTTACATACAACATTGTACATGTGCCAGGCAAAGCACTTATCACAGCAGACACGCTCTCCAGAGCGCCAATCAAACGTCCCCTGACAGAGGAGGAAGCACTCCTGGAGGGGAGGTACATCGACACCGTACGTGACAACCTACCTGCATCACAGCCTAAACTGCAACAGATAGCAGAGGAACAGCAAAAGGATCCAATCTGCAGCCAGGTGGTAAGGCAATGCAAGAGGGGATGGCCACGGCAGGAAGAGCTACCCCAGCAGTTAAAACCATACTGGGTCCACCAAAGCCAGCTGCACCTCAATGGTGACTTACTGATGAAAGGACAACGCATCGTCATACCAGAGACTTTACAGAGTGAAATGCTGACCAGAATACATGAGGGACACATGGGGACAAACAAGTCCAAGCTTAGGGCACAGCAGTCAGTCTGGTGGCTGGGCCTAAGTGCACAGGTCACAAAAATGTGCAAAATGTAGACCCCTCCACCCCGAACCAATGATACCTTCAGAGCTGCCAAAGCAGCCCTGGCAAAAAGTGGGCGCAGACATGTTTTACTGGCAAAATGACTCTTATTTACTGGTTGTAGATTACTACTCTCGTTTTATTGAGATTGTTAAAACTCCTACAACAACAGCAGCTGGGGTTATCAATGGGTTAAAGTCAATCTTTTCTAGACAAGGGGTCCCTGAAGTTTTAATAACTGACAATGGCCCTCAGTTCTCCTCAGATTCCTTCGCATCATTCGCCATGGACTATGATTTCACACACATAACGAGCAGCCCCTACTTCGCACAAAGCAACGGTGAGGCCGAGAGGGCAGTGAAAACAGTCAAGGGTCTCCTGAAGAAGAGCACTGACCCCTACAGAGCCATGCTGGCTTACCGGGTCACACCACTGCACCACGGGCCGTCGCCCGCAGAACTCCTGAACGGCAGGAGGCTGCGGTCACCACTACCTGTCTCACCTGCCCAACTCACTCCACGATGGCCTAACAGGAAAGCCTTTGCAGACACAGACAAACAGCTGAAACAAACACAAACAAGGGACTTTAATCGCAGACACAGAGCTACAGAGAGACTGGAGCTGAAAGACGGTCAGTGGGTCTGGATCACAACCACCAAGGAACCAGCCACAGCGCTGAGAACAGCAGGCCCTCCCCGCTCATATGTGGTGGAAACAGACACGGATGAGGTGAGGAGAAACAAGGCACACCTCAGGCTCTCCCGGAAGTGAGGCCTATCCCGGACATGCTAACCCCTCCACAGGCCACAGATGCAGGGCCTGAGGGGGACACAGGACAAACAGGACAAGAAAAGGGGGAGGGGGAGAGGGCTCAGAGAGCCCGCCCAAGAAGAGAGGTTAAGGCCCCAGGGTGGCTTAAGGACTACTTGACCTAAACTTGAGATGGACTGTAAGGTAGTAATGTTATCTGTAATAGATTCTGTGATTTATTGCTACTGAGTTATGACAGCCGAGATCTAAGTTGTTTTAACGGTCATTTTCTGATTTTGATCTAATATATCTGATTTTCAGATTTATTGCCTTACAAGCTCCAAACTGTATTTTGAGGTTCAAGTGAACTGTAATGTGTTCTGTGATTATCATACATATTCCAAATTGAGAGTAATAATTGAGAGATTGGCTACATAGTACTGTTGTTCCATGTCGTTCATTACTACTTTGGAGAAGGGAAGATGTAGTAGGTTCTATATGTCCCTCTCAGGTTTCCGTAGTTGAGAGATTTACATGTTGCCTGGGTGATCATTCTGATAATACAATGTCTGCAGGCTAACAGAAGCCCTCGGTGTCTGCTTTGTTAATTCATACACTTACCACACAAAGAGAACTTGAAATCAAGTCGGGAAAAATGAAAACTTGGTATGATCATAAGGCTAGAAGCCGTGAGTTTGAATCAGCGGACAAGGTTCTTGTGTTGTTTCCCTTGCAGTCCAATCCATTGCAGGCTAGATTTCATGGCCCCTATGAAATTCTGACAAAACTCAATGATCTCAATTACATTGTGAAGACTCCAGATAGGAGAAGGCCAAAACAATTGTGTCACATTAACATGCTGAAGCCTTATCATGATAGAAATGCTAGCGTTGCAGCTGTCACTTCAGATTCTCCCATGGCCAAGACTTGTGAAGATGAGGGGAAGTTTCAAGATGATGAACCTAGAATTAAAGCTGAAGTTCTTTCATGTAAATTGTCAAATTCTGAAGTGTTGCAGAATCTTGATGTAAAACTCCAGCACTTAGAACCCTCACAGAAAGATCAGTTTGAGAGGTTGATCAAGAAGATCTATTTCCTGATGTTCCAAAGAGAGTTTCTATTGCTTCTCATGATGTAGATGTTGGTGATGTGTTATGGCCCCAATTTGTTATTACATTTATTACACAACAGCAACAGCAAGGGATGACAAACACAGTTTTAACAACTAAAACACGTTTAATTTTTAACAAAGACAAAGACTAACAACAACCTACAACTAAAGACCAAGATTGATAAATAAGAAAAAACAGAAATAATTACAGTCCCTTTTTGGTGGGGTGGCTTGGTGATGTCCTGGATAATGAAAATGCTCAAACACAGGCAAAGAAATCCACAAAAGAAACGTCACAGGTCTTGAACAGAATGGCAGGTCTGGTCATCTTCTTGCAATTTCTCCTACTACTTTACTGTCTCAATTCTTTTCCTTATATACTCTTTTGCAGACCCCACCCACATTTAGACCTCTTTTTTTTACTTTCTGAGACTTGCCCCAGACATGTTCAGGACATGTCTAAACATGACTCCAGTCTGAGCTTAACAAAAAAAAGGTAAATACTGCCATCTAGTGGCCTATATTCACATTACACCTCCATTCCAAAAGGGAAAAATTTTGACTCATAAAGGCAAAATTTTTCTTTTCAATACAAAATGGTTAAGTGAACACTTGTCTATATATACATATCATACAATATTCAAACACATGATATATATATACACATTCAAACACGGGATAAGCAATCAGCAATTACATTGTCTGTGCCCTTCACATGCTTAATTTCCAAGTCAAACTCCTGTAAAATCAAACTCCAATTCAACAATCTCCGATTCTTGTTTTTCATCTTACTCAAAAACATTAACGGATTGTGGTCAGTGTACACAATCATTGGCTTTTGTCCTGTACAAACATAAACCTCAAAGTGTTGTAAAGAAAGGACCGGAGCCAACAGTTCCTTCTATATTGTGGAATAGTTCCTTTGGTGGCGATTGAACTTCCTGGAGAAGTATGCCACGGGATGCTCAATGTCATCAGAGTCACTTCTCTGTAGGAGCACAGATCCACAAGCTTGGTCGCTAGCATCGACCGCGATGGAGAACGGTTTGTTGAAGTCAGGAGATTTGAGCACGGGGAAGTGACACAGCAGAGACTTCAGGTGATCGAAGGCTCTCTGGCATGCATCATCCCAGGTGAACTTTACCCCTTTCTTCAGTTGGTTAGTTAGACTGAGAGCAATCTCAGCAAAGTTCTTGCAGAACTTGCGGTAGTACCCGATCATTCCAAGGAAGCGGCGCAAAGCTTTTTTGTTGTCAGGAACTGGAAAGTCCATGATGGCTTGGACTTTAGCATTTATGAGTGCCACCTTACCCTGGCTTATGACGTAGCCAAGATACGTGACAGTAGCACAACCAAAGTCACTCTTGCTCAGGTTAACAGTCAGGTTAGCCTGGGTCAGGCGCTGGAATAACGTCTCTACATCTTTCAGATGTTCTTCCCAGGAGTCACTCCATGTGATCAGGTCATCAATGTACGCACCCGTGTGTGGTAATCTGGCGATTGTAGACTGTATCATCCTTTGGAATGTGGCTGGGGCATTTTTCATGCCAAAGGGTAGGACTTCATACTGGTACAATCCAGATGGTGTGGCAAAAGCAGAGATGCTCTTGGCCCTCTCAGTTAAAGGCACACACCAATAACCCTTCAATAAATCAATCTTGGTCAGAAACTTTGCTTGCCCTACACTATCAATACAATCATCAATCCTAGGTATTGGAAACACATCAGTTCTAGTTACAGCATTGACTTTGCGATAATCTGTACAGAATCTAGTACTTCCATCAGGTTTTGGAACTAGCACACAGGGTGAACTCCAATCGGAGTTGGAGGGTCTGATAATATCATGTTTTAACATGTACTCAACCTCTTTCTCAGCAATCTTTCTCTTTTCAGGATTCATCCGGTATGGATGCTGTTTTATTGGTTTGGCATCACCAACATCTACATCATGAGAGGCTATAGTAACTCTCTTTGGAACATCAGGAAACAAATCCTCATATTTCTTGATCAACCTTTCAAACTGATCTCTCTGTGAGGGTTCTAAGTGCTGGAGTTTTACATCAAGATTTTGCAACACTTCAGTGTTTGACAATTTACATGAAAGAACTTCAGCTTTAATTCTTGGTTCATCATCTTGAAACTCCCCCTCATCTTCACACGTTTCAACCATTGGAGAATCTGAAGTGACAGCTGCAACCCTAGCATTTCTGTCATGATAAGGCTTTAGCATGTTAATATGACACAATTGTTTTGGTTTTCTCCTATCTGGAGTCTTCACAATGTAATTGAGATCATTGAGTTTTGTCAGAATTTCATAAGGACCATGAAATCTAGCCTGCAATGGATTGGACTGCAAGGGAAACAACACAAGGACCTTTTCTCCTGGTTTAAACTCACGGCTTCTAGCCTTATGATCATACCAAGTTTTCATTTTTCCCTGACTTGATTTCAAGTTCTCTTTGGCAAGGTCACAAGCTGCACGCAATCTTTCCTTGAACTTGCTAACATAGTCTAACAGACTGATATGCGGCTCTTTCTCTTGCCATTGTTCACTCAATAATAGCAAAGGTCCTCTCACTTCATGACCAAACACTAGCTCAAATGGACTGACTCCAGTAGACTCCTGCACTGCTTCTCTAGCTGCAAACAACAGCAAATGAACCCCTTCATCCCAGTCTTTCTCATGGTCATAACAATAAGTCCTCATCATTGTCTTGAGAGTGGAATGAAACCGCTCTAAGGCACCCTGACTTTCTGGATGATAGGCACTAGAAAGAATCTGCTTTGCACCTAGTTCATACACAACCTGCTGAAACAATCCTGAAGTGAAATTGGTACCCTGGTCTGACTGAATTTCCCTGGGAAGGCCAAACAACGTGAAGAACTTTATCAAAGCCTTCGAGATTGCAGTTGCCTTGATGTTACGTAGAGGTATGGCTTCGGGGAATCTGGTAGATGCACACATGATTGTCAACAAGTACTGATTTCCAGATCTAGTCTTGGGTAATGGACCAACGCAATCAACAATGACCCTAGAGAATGGCTCCCCAAATGCTGGGATAGGCTGCAATGGAGCTACAGGTGGGTCTAACTGGTTTTTTCCAACTACCTGACAAGTGTGACAGGTTTTGCAAAAGTTGGAAACGTCTTTCCAAAGCCCAGGCCAAAAGAAGTGTTTCATGATCTTATCAACAGTCTTGTTAACACCAAGATGACCTCCTAAAGGTAGACTATGAGCCATTGTTAAGATCTCATTCCTGTAGACCTTCGGAACAACAATTTGCCTGACCACTGCCCAATCTGCATTGGCAGGGATATCAGGAGGGCGCCACTTCCGCATCAACACACCATCCTTGAGATAATACCCAACTGGAACTGCATCTATTTCTTTTTCAGGAAGGGCTCTCCTCTTTAGTACACCAATTTCAGGATCATTAGTTTGCTCCTCAATCAACCGCTTTCTGGACAGAGACAAGTCTCCAGACACATCAGAATCACCAGACCCATCCGGCTGGCTGAATAGAGAACTGATAAAAGTATCTGATAAGTCCTCAAACGGAGAAACCATAGTAGGCCAATCAGAGTCATGAGGCGAACCACCTGAGTCCTGACTATTCAATGTACCGGACGGCACCACAACATCATCTTCTTTAGCCTTCTTGGCCATAGCACGAGTCACTGCGCAAGAAGGATACAGAGATGGGTCCTCATCCCCATTTTCAGTGCTCGGCTGTGAAGTAAGATGTACAGGGGGAACTACTTTGCCCCCAGCCAGGTCATTGCCTAGCAACAGAGAAACACCCTTTATAGGTAGACTTGACATAAGTCCCACCTTAACCTGTCCTGTAACTAAATCTGACTTCAAGAATATAGAGCGCAGGGGTACAGATACAGTCCTCCCTTCAATACCTTGTACAAGTATGAAATCCCCTGAAGCGGTCTCATCACGTAACTCCAAGGAGTCCATCAACAAAAGTGACTGAGAAGCTCCGGTATCCCTTAGGATATATATGGGGACAGGAGTAGTATGCTCATTCAGAGCCACAAATCCCTCTGACACAAATGGAAGAAATTCCTCCCTCAAAAAGTCAGCTGTATCAGGCTTTTTAGCCCCACAAGAAGCAGGCAATTTAGCAGATTGGTTATCTACTACAGGGGTTTCTAACCTTGTTTTCACAAAGGCATTTGGTTTGGTATCCTTTTCTTTTTCTTTCTTAGCTTTAAGGAACCAACAGTTAGTTGTAACATGACCAGATTTCTTGCAATAACTGCAAACTAGACCACTTTTGTCACTGTCAGCTTTCACACTTTGATCAGACCTGTTACTGGATTTCTGAGCACCATCACCAGATTTGTCTTTGTCTTTGGGTGAGGAATCTTGGGTATCACCATAACCCTTTTTCTGAAATTGGGACCATCTATTATTACTGCTAGACTGAAATTTGGACTTATGTGTGAGAACATATTCATCTGCAAATTTGGCAGCTGATTGCAAATTCAGTGCTTGCTTCTCATTAAGGTAGGTCTTAACATCATCTTTAACACAGTTCTTGAATTCTTCAACTAACACCATCTCTTTTAGTGAGTTGAAATCATCCTTGACCTCCATAGAAGTACACCAGCGCTCAAAGCAAACCTGCTTCTCATTAGCAAATTCAACATAAGTCTGATTTTCAGATTTCTTCAGACCTCTGAATTTCTGTCGGTAAGCCTCTGGAACCAACTCATAAGCTCTCAAAATAACCTTTTTGACAACCTCATAATCAGAGGAATCATCTGCAGACAAAGCCGAATAGGCTTTTTGAGCTTTACCCTTGAGGACAGTTTGCAACATCAGAGGCCAGTGTTCCTTTGGCCACTGGCAACTCTTTGCTACCTTTTCAAAACACTGGAAATAGTTGTCAACATCCTTTTCCGAAAATGGAGGCACCAGTTTTACCTCCTGACTGGCACAAAATTTATTTTTAGTTTCAATTTTAATTTTTAGTTTCTCCATTTGGAGTCTTTCTTCTCTATCCAACTTCTCTAATTCAAAATCTCTCTGTCTCTGTCAGCTCCAACTGTCTGCAAATTTCTAGCAGTTCTGTCTTTTTAAAAGACTTCAAAACCCCTACGGTTGGTGATGCCAAGAAATCATCCATTGCTGTTGTCAATATATATCTAGGAAAATTCACAAAAACAATTTCACAATTTGGAATGTTAGATTTTCAATAAATTACTCACACGATGGTCTATCCCGGACCTTGAGCCCCCAATTTGTTATGGCCCCAATTTGTTATTACATTTATTACACAACAGCAACAGCAAGGGATGACAAACACAGTTTTAACAACTAAAACACATTTAATTTTTAACAAAGACAAAGACTAACAACAACCTACAACTAAAGACCAAGATTGATAAATAAGAAAAAACAGAAATAATTACAGTCCCTTTTTGGTGGGGTGGCTTGGTGATGTCCTGGATAATGAAAATGCTCAAACACAGGCAAAGAAATCCACAAAAGAAACGTCACAGGTCTTGAACAGAATGGCAGGTCTGGTCATCTTCTTGCAATTTCTCCTACTACTTTACTGTCTCAATTCTTTTCCTTATATACTCTTTTGCAGACCCCACCCACATTTAGACCTCTTTTTTTTTACTTTCTGAGACTTGCCCCAGACATGTTCAGGACATGTCTAAACATGACTCCAGTCTGAGCTTAACAAAAAAAAGGTAAATACTGCCATCTAGTGGCCTATATTCACATTACAGATGCCAAACCAATAAAGCAGCATCCGTACCGGATGAATCCTGAAAAGAGAAAGATTGCTGAGAAAGAGGTTGAGTACAGGTTAGAACATGATATTATCAGACCCTCTAACTCGGATTGGAGTTCACCCTGTGTGCTAGTTCCAAAACCTGATGGAAGTACTAGATTCTGTACAGATTATCGCAAAGTCAATGCTGTAACAAGAAGTGATGTGTTTCCAATACCTAGGATTGATGATTGTATCGATACAATAGGGCAAGCAAAGTTTCTGACCAAGATTGATTTATTGAAGGGTTATTGGTGTGTGCCTTTAACTGAGAGGGCCAAGAGCATCTCTGCTTTTACCACACCATCTGGATTATACTAGTATGAAATCCTACCCTTTGGCATTAAAAATGTCCCAGCCACGTTCCAAAAGATGATACAGTCTACAATCGCCGGATTGCCACACACAGGTGCATACATCGATGACCTGATCACATGGAGTGACTCCTGGGAAGAAAATCTGAAAAATGTAGAGAAGTTTTTCCAGCACCTGACCCAGGCTAACCTGACTGTTAACCTGAACAAGTGTGACTTTGGTAGTGCTACTGTCAGGTATCTTGGCTACGTCATAGTCCAGGGTAAGGTTTCACCCATAAATGCTAAAGTCCAAGCCATCATGGACTTTCCAGTTCCTGACGACAAAAAAGCTTTGCGCCGCTTCCTTGGAATGATCAGGTACTACTGCAAGTTCTGCAAGAACTTTGCTGAGATTGCTCTCAGTCTCACCAACCAACTGAAGAAAGGCGTAAAGTTCACTTGGGATGAAGCATGCCAAAGAGGCTTCGATCGCCTGAAGTCTCTGCTGTGTCACTTCCCCGTGCTCAAATCTCCTGACTTCAACAAACCGTTCTCCATCGCGGTCGATGCTAGTGACCAAACTTGTGGATCTCGTCCAGAGAAGTGACTCTGATGACATTGAGCATCCCGTGGCATACTACTCCAGGAAGTTCAATTGCCACGAAAAGAACTATTCCACAATATAGAAGGAGCTGTTGGCTCTGGTTCTATCCTTACAACACTTTGGGGTTTATGTTTGTACAGGGCAAAAGCCAATGATTGTGTACACTGACCACAATCCGTTAATGTTTTTGAGTAAGATGAAAAACAAGAATCGGAGATAGTTGAATTGATTGAGCTTGATTTTACAGGAGTTTGACTTGGAAATTAAGCATGTAAAGGGTACTGACAATGTAATTGCTGATTGCTTATCCCGTGTTTGAGTATGTTTATATATCACATGTTTATTAGCAGATTCTAATATTTATATATATATATATATATATATATATATATATATATATATATATATACACACACACACACACACACACACACACACACACACACACACACACGTGTCTACTTAACAATTTTTGTCTTGATAAGAAAAATTTGGCCTTCATGAGTCAAAATTTTTCCCTTTTGGAATGGAGGTGTAATGTGGAAAAAAGCCACTAGATAGCAGTATTGACTTGTTTTGTTCAGCCCAGTCTGGAGCTAGGTTTGGGCATGTCCTGGGCATGTCTGAGAGGGAAAAGACTCAGAGGAAAAAAAAAAAAAAGTCAAAATGTGGGAGGGGGCTGCAAAAGAGTATATAAGGAGAAAAATTGAGAGATCTGTTTAAGTTTTAAAATTTTGTCTGTCATCCCTTGCTGTCTTATATGTCATCACAAATTGGGGCCATAACAATAGACATGTATGTAAATAATGTAATGCATAAAGAGAAATGTGTAAGGTTTAATTTAATATTTAACATTCAGTAACGCAATCGCTGCTGTCTGTCCCATTGGAGACAATGACATTCATTGGCGTTCATTTGGAACTACAGCAAGACAGTGCATCTTTACCTATTTTGTTAAAGAAGGACAATATTGTTGAGGTTCTCGTATCCTCGGTCAAACGGCCAGGCAAATTTTTGAATGCAGGCGATGTCGTAATTTTCTGCCTGCGCAAGCAACTCAAGTCTTTGTCAAAACTGTACATAGCATACGGAGGCTGCGCCAGGCTCGTTCATGCACGATGAAGGAAACCACGATGGCTTACTAAAGCAAGGAAATAGCGCAACTACACCTTCTTTTATTGAAAGTATGGCTAAACTCCGGGGTAAAGAAACAAGGAAGGTGACAAAAAGAATTGCATGATATGGAGAATCAGAGCCGCGAGTAGCCGGTCGTCATGTCCCAAGTAGACGGCGATTATTGCCCATCGCGGCTACTTTTGAAAGCCCTGCACGTCCACTCTAGGGAGATCTCAATGCCGCTGGTGTTACAGTAAATGAGCATTTGCAATGTATTCTCTACTGAGTGCCTTTAGTTACATGGACTTCAGTATCCCGGGTATGATCTGGTTTTTGGAGAATCTCATTTTTGCGTTTGATCGTGTAAACATCATATCCTTATTTTAGAAACCAGGATAGATAGATAAATAAATAAATATCTGAAAAAATAATTGTATAATTGAATAACTTATTGAATTTAATGACTTTATATTCAACACTTTGCTATGGGGATTGCTGGATGAATATTGATTAATGGTAGAAAACATGGCATCCATAAAACACGTGACAAGCTCAGAACCAATCAGCATGGCGGGATAGCTCAGACTTTCGAACCCCGAGTTGGCCAGACTCTCTTTATACAGCTCTGCCTGAGATAATATTTATAGACAACATGCCCTCAACGACACTCAATGGGCTCTAATTTCGTAGACCAGGCGCAGGCGCGGCGAATGGGTGGTGCGCCGCACCAACGAGGTGTGTCCAGGCGTATGTTGCAATTTTGTGCCCGGCGTAGCCTAGCGCAAGTATTCCTCTGTCCCGCCTCTGTCCCTCCTTCCAGCGAAAGATGGCAAAGAAGGCGTGTCAAATATTGCTTATTGGCAAGATAAATGATGGATAGCGTGTGCCTATTATTACAGTCTGTTGCTGCTTAAAATTTTGGGATTAACATGCATGGACAACAATGCAAGATACGTTACACATTTATTTTCAACATGTGATCTTAACTCAGTACGAGATCATATCAATCAGGCTGTATTCCTTTCCCCCATTAAAAATGATAAAACCTAAGTGACAATAATAGTAGCCTAGTGTTAAGCCGCTTGCACACTGGACGCGAAACGAATTTTTCGCTCGACAGATTGCGTTGAAAGCAGTGTCTTGTGCCCGAAAGTCTGACAGGGTTTTAATATATCTCCGTGTCCGACAGTCTATTATTGTTTTTAATCTCTTCAAATCTACTGACTCTTTTAGATATGAAACTTGAATGTTTTGATAAGAGGGCTCAGTTCTTCAAGAACAGTACCGAGAATTTCAATCAATGTTTCTGTTTAAGCTCTGCTCAGTAAAGCGAGTCGACATTGGCACGGAACAATGTACAATGCCTCCGTGTCTGACAGCCAAAAAAAAAAAAAAAAGAGGACGATTAGAAC
The DNA here is from genome assembly GCA_029721435.1 of Gymnothorax reevesii. Lineage (NCBI taxonomy): Eukaryota > Metazoa > Chordata > Actinopteri > Anguilliformes > Muraenidae > Gymnothorax > Gymnothorax reevesii. The sequence goes on along the minus strand of CM056579.1, from coordinate 6,074,094 downwards.
AGATTGATAACGAAATAAAGAATAAAAAGAAACATTTTAACAACAGAACATCCAACGAACACTGCAATTAATTTATTTGCGGGTCATCTTTTTTGGATTTTCTGTTGGTTGGTGATGTATATGCATTTTTATTCTTTATTCCGTTATAAATCTGTTCTCATATCAATACTTTTATTTTTTGCTGGGTGCCGGACATGGAGTATTTTGCATTTCGTGTCGGACAGTCTTGATCGTGCATGCAATAATTTATTCACACTGTCAATGGTCATGGAATTGATATGGTCTCTGATTGCAAGCACTATTTTATCTCTGCTGTGGAAATAAAGCGTGAATATGTTCGATCCATCTGACTAATTTTCAAAAGGAAGACCAAATAAAGACTGTTGTCTTTCTTCAAAGGAAGAACACAGACGAATAAATAGACCAAGTAAAGTCGATAGCTCTTTGCATTGACTTTGTCTGTAATCAGTCATGCGAAAAATTTGTTTCGCGTCCAGTGTGCAAGCGGCTTTACCGAGCATAGAACGCAAGCATTATATACGCACTGCCTGATGCCGAGGCAGTTTGTGGTTGGCTGAGAAAGATGTGATGTTGTTCATTTGCATCATTGATTCAGTTGCGTTGATTAAGTCAGGTCGAGTTTCCATCACGCGTGCCAACCGCCTTTGATCTGACATCAGGACATTCGATATAGATACTATAATTTATGTGCTGATTCAGATAGTTACATTAAACAGTGGTCGTTGTAAATATTTATTGTATTGAAATGTGCCTGACATTCTGGAAACCTGCCTGTGAGGTTTCGGTAAGGTGTGCGCACTGCGCGCCGGTCAGCCAAATTACCACTGAACAGAAAGTGAACCAGGTTCGAGCTGGCGAGCTTTCTGCGCAACTGCAGTGAAGACTTTTTCTACGAAATTGTCACTGCGTCTTGATAAATACGTGACACCTCCCCCTACTACGCCGCCACACCCATCTCGGCGCACGTTCGTCTGCGCACGGTGTTGCGCCTCACGAAATTACCACTGTGCGGGCTGCGCCAGACGAAATTACCAGTGCGTGGGCTGTGCCACGCTATGCCACCTGCGCTGCGCCAGGAAATTAGAGCCCAATGTGTCCTCGCACACCTCCCGGAGTAACAGACTTCCGGTAACGCATAAATAGCCATATTTGGCTTCTGTGCAAAGAGGTCATAAATTAAACTGCCAATTGTCAGGTCCATATTTTAATGTTTCTACAAAGAGGGAGAGCAAGGCGCACCCCCCCCCCCGGAGGCTGTACTGATTGGTGGAGCTGTAGATGTCCGAACTGTGAGCAACGACAAACTGTCTCTCGTGGAACATGGCGCTGATGTACGAAAACACCCTTGTGTTTTTAGTTGTAGAGCTGAGAACTATGTAACTTATACAAAGAGATGAATGGATTTAGTCTCTTTCTAATGAGACAATATGGTAGGAGGTAATGAATCTCAGTTATCAAGTACCTCTGCAAAGATTGACCACTGCTCCTAAAAACACGCGTTACAGGCAAATCTGGGGCAGCATTCAGGGGTACGAAGAAAATAAAAATTCATTAAAATAGAATAAATGAATAAAAAAAGGAGATCCTCTTGTCGAATTGGTGGTTACAAGGCAGCAACTTGGTATTCTCTGTTGTCTTAGGAATTAGGAAAGGCATAGAATCAGAGTTTATGACCCCTTGCTTGACTCTTATAGGCCTAAAAGGGTCATCATTGGAATGCCTGCAGCAATACATGCTGGGCACAGACTGGACAAACTAAATTCCTACAGTTAAGAAGGGACAAGACCCATCACGAGAGAAAGCACAAATAATTACCAATCAAATTATTCGGACCCCCTATGGTTTCGCGAAAAACCAACAAAAAAACCCATTTTTGCCCAACAGGATTGTACGGAGGACAGTATGACAGATGGACCGGGGGACAGGGGGAGAGGTAGAATGGTGTAAAGGAGACAGAAGAACAGGCGGAGAGCTGAGAGTGGGGAAGGGAGACAGGTATAAAGGGGGTAACCATACAGATTAAAGTGGGAGAGGCAATATTAGGACAGTTGAAAGTTATGCAGGTGGAGAGCTACAAAAAGGAGAGGTGGACATGTCACAGAGACAGGTATAAAGGGACAGGTGGACAGATGAGAGATGGACAGGTGGAGAGGAATAAGGGGGGGGCAATGGGGACAGGTGAAATTTGGACAAGTGAAAGGGGGACAGGTTTAAAAGAGATAGACAAGTGAAATTTGGATGGGTGGGGAGGTGAAAGGGGACAGGTTTAAAAGAGAGATGGACAGGAGAAAATTGGACAGGTGGAGAGGTATAAGGGGGACAGGTGAAAGGGGGACAGGTTTAAAAGAGAGATGGACAGGTGAAAGTAGGACAGGTAGAGAGGTATAAGGGGGACAGGAGGACAGGTGAAAGTTTGAGAGGTGAAAGGGGGACAGGTTTAAAAGAGAGAGATGGACAGCTGAGAGTTGGACAGGTGAAAAGGGAACAGGGTTAAAAGAGATGGACAGGTTAAAGTTGGACAGGTGGGGAGGTAAAAGGGGGACAGGTTTAAAAGAGATATGGAGAGGTGAAAGTTGGACCGGTGGAGAGGTATAAAGGAAACAGATGGACAGGTGAAAGTTGCACAGGAGAAGAGGTATAAGGGGAGAGGGGGAGAGGGACAGAGGGACAGGAGGAGAGGTAAAAGTTGGACAGGTGGAGAGGTAAAAGGGGGACAGGAGGACAGGTGAAAGTTGGACAGATGAAAAGGTATTGGGGGACAGGTGGAAGGGTACAGGTGGACAGGAGCGCAGGTGAAATTTGGAAAGGATGAGAGGTATTTGGACAGGTGAAAGTTAAACAGGTGGAGAGGTACAGGGGGACAGGAGGACAGGTGGAGAGGTACAGGGGGACAGGAGGACAGGTTAAAGGGGGACAGGTGGAGAGGTATAAGGGGACAGGAAGACAGGTGGAGAGGTACAGGGGGACAGGAGGACACGTTAAAGGGGGACAGGTGGAGAGGTATAAGGGGACAGGAGGACAGGTGGAGAGGTACAGGGGAACAACAGGACAGGTGACAGTTGGACAGGTGGAAAGCTATAAGGGGAACAGGAGGATAAGTGAAAGTTAGACAGCGAGAGAGGTACAGGGGGACAGGTGACAGTAGGACAGGTGGAGAGGTATAAGGGGGACAGGAGGACAGGTGAAATTTGGAAAGGTGGAGAGGTATTGGGGGACAAGAGGGCAGGGAAACATAGGACAGGAGGAGAGGTATTGGGGGACAGGAGGACAGGTGAAAGTTGGACAGGTGGAGAAGCATTGGAGGACAGGAGGACAGGTGAAAGTTGGACAGGTGGAGAGGCATAGGGGAAAGGAGTGCAGGTGAAAGTTGGACAGGTGGAGAGGTACAGGGGGACAGGTGGACAGGTGAAAGTTCGACAGGTGGAGAGGTACAGGGGGACAGGAGGACAGGTGAAAGTTCGACAGGTGGAGAGGTACAGGGGGACAGGAGGACAGGCGAAAGTTCGACAGGTGGAGAGGTATAAGGGGGACAGGAGGACAGGTGAAATTTGGAAAGGTGGAGAGGTATTGGGGGACAAAAGGGCAGGGAAACATAGAGCAGGAGGAGAGGTATTGGGGGACAGGAGGACAGGTGAAAGTTGGACAGGTGGAGAAGCATTGGGGGACAGGAGGACAGGTGAAAGTTGGACAGGTGGAGAGGCATAGGGGACAGGAGTGCAGGTGAAAGTTGGACAGGTGGAGAGGTACAGGGGGACAGGTGGACAGGTGAAAGTTGGACAGGTGGAGAGGTGAAAGTTCGACAGGTAGAGAGGTACAGGGGGACAGGAGGACAGGTGAAAGTTCGACAGGTGGAGAGGTACAGGGGGACAGGAGGACAGGTGAAAGGGGGACAGGTGGAAGGGTACAGTTGGACAGGAGTGCAGGTGAAATTTGGAAAGAAGGAGAGGTAAAACGGGGACAGGAGGACAGGTGAATGTTGGGCAGTGGAAAGGTATAAGGGGACAGGAGGAAAGGTCACAGTAGGACAGGTGGAGAGGTATTTGGAGGACAGGCGGACAGGTGAAAGTTGGACAGGTGGAGAGGTACAGGGGGATAGGAGGACAGGTGAAAGGGGGACATGTGGAGAGGTAGAGGGGGAAAAGAGTGCAGGTAAAAGTTGGAAAGGTGGAGAGGTACAGGGGGACAGGAGTGCAGGTGAAATTTGGACAGGTAGAGAGGAACAGGAAGACAGGGGACAGTAGGACAGGTGGAGAGGTACAAAGGGACAAAAGGAAGAGTGGAGAGGTACAGGGGGACAGGAGGACAGGTAAAAGGGGGACAGGTGGAGAGGTATAAGGGGGACAGGAGGACAGGTGAAAGTTGGACAGGTGAAGAGGTATTGGGGGACAGGAGGACAGGGGAACGTTGGACAGGTGGAGAGGTATAAGTGGGACAGGAGGACAGGTGAAAGTTGGACAGGTGAAGAGGTATTGGGGGACAGGAGGACAGGGGAACGTTGGACAGGTGGAGAAGTATAAGTGGGACAGGAGGACAGGTGAAAGGAGGACAGGTGGAGAGGTATAAGGGGACAGGAGGACAGGTGAAAGTTGGAAAGATGGAGAGGTATGGGGGACAGGAGGACAGGGGAACGTTGAACAGGTGGAGAGGTATAGGGGAACAGTAGGACAGGTCAATGTTGAACAGGTGGAGAGGTATTGGGGGACAGGAGGACAGATGAACATTGGACAGGTGGAGAGGTATTGGGGGATAGGAGGACAGGTGAATAATAGACAGGAGGAGAGGTATGGGGGACAGGAGGACAGGTGAACGTTGGACAGGTGGAGAGGAATTGGGGGACAGGAGGACAGGTGAACGTTGGACAGTTGAGATGGGCTCAGGATGTAATACCTCGGCTGCCTCAGACAGATTCCTGCAGGCAGCTCCAGCTGGAGACCCAGGTTCCTCAGCTGATGTCGAGTCTCTGCGCTGTGGGAAAATGAGTTTGAATTTCCTCCCTCTTTTTGGTTTCTGCTCAAAAACAAAACAGAAAAGGAGTGAGAGTGAGGAGTTAGGAGCTAGAGGAGGGAGGAGTAGTGAGGGATTGAGAAGATAGAAAGATGTAGTGAGAGTGGCAGAGTGGACCTGTGTGTGATATTACAGCAGACGGATGGATGAAGTGAGTGTGGTAAAATAGAAGACAGATGGAGCGATGAAGTGAGTGTGGAAGTACAGCAAACAGATGGAGGGATGAAGTGAGTGTGGTCATACAGCAGACAAATGGAGGGACGAAGTGAGTGTGGTAGTACAGCAGACAGATGGAGGGATGAAGCGAGTGTGGTAATACAGCAGACAGATGGAGGGATGAAGTGAGAGTGACAATACAGCAGACAGATGGAGGGATGAAGTGAGTGTGGTAATACAGCAGATAGATGGAGAGTTGAAGTGAGTGTGGTAGAACAGCAGACAGATGGAGGGATGAAAAGAGTGTGGTAGTACAGCAGTCAGATGAAGTGATGAAGTGAGTGTGGTCGTACAGCAGACAGATGGAGGGATGAAGCGAGTGTGGTAATACAGCAGACAGATGGAGGGATGAAGTGAGTGTGGTAGTACAGCAGTCAGATGAAGTGATGAAGTGAGTGTGGTTGTACAGCAGACAGATGGAGGGATGAAGTGAGTGTGGTAGCACAGCAGACAGATTGATGGATGAAGTGAGTGTGGTAGTACAGCAGACAGATGGAGGGATGAAGGGAATGTGGACGTACAACAGAAAGATGGAGGCATGAAGTGAGTGTGGTAGTACAGCAGACAGATGGAGGGATAAAGTGAGTGTGGTAATACAGAAGACAGATGGAGGGATGAAGTGAGTGTGGTAGTACAGCAGGCAGATGGAGGGATGAAGAGAGTGTGGGAGTACAGCAGACAGATAAAGAGTTGAAGTGAGTGGGGCAGTACAACAGACAGATGGAGGGATGGAGTGAGTGGGGGAATACAGCAGACAGATGGAGGGATGAAGTGAGTGTGGTAGTACAGCAGTCAGATGGAGGGATGAAGTGAGTGTGGTTGTAGAGCAGAGAGATGGAGGGATGAAGTGGGTGTGGTAGTATAGCAGACAGATGGAGGGATGAAGTGAGTGTGGTAATACAGCAGACAGATGGATGGATGAAGTGAGTGTGGTAGTACAGCAGACAGATGGAGGGATGAAGTGAGTGTGGTCATAAAGCAGATGGATGGAGGGATCAAGTGAGTGTGGTAGTACAGCAGACTGATGAAGGGATGAAGGGAATGTGGTCGTACAGCAGAGAGATGGAGGCATGAAGTGAGTGTGGTAGTACAGCAGACAGATGGAGGGATAAAGTGAGTGTGGTAATACAGAAGACAGATGGAGGGATGAAGTGAGTGTGGTAATACAGCAGGCAGATGGAGGGATGAAGTGAGTGTGGTTTTACAGCAGACAGATAAAGAGTTGAAGTGAGTGTGGCAGTACTGCAGACAGATGGAGGGATGAAGTGAGTGTGGTAATACAGCAGACAGATGGAGGGATGAAGTGAGTGTGGTAGTACAGCAGTCAGATGGAGGGATGAAGTGAGTGTGGTTGTAGAGCAGAGAGATGGAGGGATGAAGTGGGTGTGGTAGTATAGCAGACAGATGGAGGGATGAAGTGAGTGTGGTAATACAGCAGACAGATGGATGGATGAAGTGAGTGTGGTAGTACAGCAGACAGATAGAGGGATGAAGTGAGTGTGGTCATAAAGCAGATGGATGGAGGGATCAAGTGAGTGTGGTAGTACAGCAGACAGATGAAGGGATGAAGGGAATGTGGTCGTACAGCAGATAGATGGAGGCATGAAGTGAGTGTGGTAGTACAGCAGACAGATGGAGGCATGAAGTGAGTGTGGTAGTACAGCAAACAGATGGAGGGATGAAGTGAGTGTGGTAATACAGAAGACAGATGGAGGGATGAAGTGAGTGTGGTAATACAGCAGAGAGATGGAGGGATGAAGTGAGTGTGGTATTACAGCAGACAGATAGAGGGCTGAAGTGATTGTGGTAGTGCAGCTGACAGATGGAGGGAAGAAGTAAGTGTGGTAGTACAGCAGACAGATGGAGGGATGAATGAGTGTGGTAGTGCAGGAGATAGATGGAGGGATAAGTGAGTGTGGTAGTACAGCAGACAGATGGAGGGATGAAGTGAGTTTGGTAATAAAGCAGACAGATGGAGGGATGAAGTGAGTGTGGTAGTACAGAAGACAGATGGAGAGATGAAGTGAGTGTGGTAGAAAAGCAGACAGATGGAGGTATGAAGTGAGTGCGGTAGTACAGCAGACAGATAAAGGGAGGAAGTGAGTGTGGTAATACAGCAGACAGATGGAGGGATAAAGTGAGTGTGGTAGTACAGAAGACAGATGGAGAGATGAAGTGAGTGTGGTAGTACAGCAGACAGATGGAGGGATGGAGTGTGGTAATACAGCATATAATTGGAGGGATGAAGTGAGTGTGGTAGTACAGCAGATAGATGAATGGATGAAATGAGTGTGGCAGTACAGCAGATAGATGAGTGGATGAAGTGAGTGTGGTAGTACAGCAGACTGATGGAGGGATGAAGTGAGTGTGGTAGTACAGCAGATCGATGAATGCATGAAGTGAGAGTGGTAGTACAGCAGATAGATGAATGGATGAAGTGAGTGTGGTAGTACAGCAGACTAATGGAGGGATGAAGTGAGTGTGGTTGGAAAGCAGACAGATGGAGGGATATAGTGAGTGTGGTAATACAGCAGACAGATGGAGGGATGAAGTGAGTGTGGTCGTACAGAAAACAGATGGAGAGATGAAGTGAGTGTGGTTGTACAGCAGACAGATGGAAGGATGGAGTGTGGTAATTCAGCAGATAGTAGGAAGGATGAAGTGAGTGTGGTAGTACAGCAGATAGATGAATGGATGAAGTGAGTGTGGTAGTTCAGCAGAATGATGGAGGGATGAAGTGAGTGTGGTAGTACAGCAGACTGATGGAGGGATAAAGTGAGTGTGGTAGTACAGCAGATCGATGAATGGATGAAGTGAGAGTGGTAGTACAGCAGATAGATGAATGGATGAAGTGAGTGTGGTAGTACAGCAGATTGATGGAGGGATGAAGTGAGTGTGGTCATACAGCAGATAGATGGAAGGATGAAGTGAGTGTGGTAGTACAGCAGATGGAGGGATGAAGTGAGTGTGGTAGTACAGCAGATAGATGGAGGGATGAAGTGAGTGTGGTAATACAGGAGAAAGATGGAGGGATTAAGCGAGAGTGGGAGTACAACAGATAGATAGAGGGATGAAGTGACTGTGCGAGTACAGCAGACAGATGGAGGGATGAAGTGAGTGTGGTAATACAGGAGACAGATGGAGAGTTGAAGTGAGTGTGGTAGTACAGCAGACAGATGAATAGATGAAGTGAGTGTGGTAGTACAGCAGAGAGATGGAGGGATGAAGTGAGTGTGGTAATACAGCAGGCAGATGGAGATATGAAGTGAGTGTGGTAGTACAACAGATAGATGGAGGGAGGAAGTGAGTGTGGTAGTACAGCAGATAGATGAATGGATGAAGTGAGTGTAATCGAAAAGCAGATAGATGGAGGGATGAAGTGAGTGTTGGTAATACAGCAGGCAGATGGAGGAATGAAGTCAGTGTGGTAGTACAGCAGATAGATGGAGGGATGAAGTGAGTGTGGTAATACAGCAGGTAGATGGAGGGATGAAGTGAGTGTGGTAGTACAGCAGATAGAGGAATGGATGAAGTGAGTGTGGTTATACAGCAGATAGATGAAAGGATGAAGTGAGTGTGGTAATACAGCAGACAGATGGAGGGATGAAGTGAGTGTGGAAGTACAGCAGATAGATGAATGGATGAAGTGAGTGTGGTAATACAGCAGACAGATGGAGGGATAAAGTGAGTGTGGAAATACAGCAGACAGATGGAGGGATGAAGTGAGTGTGGTAGTACAGCAGACAGATGAAGGGCTGAAGTGAGTGTGGTAATACAGGAGACAGATAGAGGAATTAAGCGAGTGTCGTAGGACAGCAGATAGATGGAGGGATGAAGTGAGTGTGGTAGTACAGCAGACAGATGGAGGGATGAAGTGAGGGTGACAATACAGCAGACAGATGGAGGGATGAAGTGAGTGTGGTAGTACAGCAGATAGATGGAGGGATGAAGTGAGTGTGGTAATACAGCAGGCAGATGGAGGAATGAAGTGAGTGTGGTAGTACAGCAGATAGATGAAGGGATAAAGTGAGTGTGGGAGTACAGCAGACAGATGGAGGGATGAAGTAAGTGTGGTACTACAGCAGACAGATGGAGCGATGAAGTGACTGAGGTAGGTCAGAAGACAGATGGAGAGATGAAGTTAGTGTGGTAGTACAGCAGATAGATGAATGGATGAAGTGAGTGTGGTAGTACAGCAGATAGATGAATGGATGAAGTGAGTGTGGTAGTACAGCAGACTGATGGAGGGATGAAGTGAGTGTGGTAGTACAGCAGATCGATGAATGGATGAAGTGAGAGTGGTAGTACAGCAGATAGATGAATGTATGAAGTGAGTGGTTGTACAGCAGACTGGTGGAGGGATGAAGTGAATGTGGTAGTACAGCAGATAGATGGAAGGATGAAGTGAGTGTGGTAGTACAGCAGATGGAGGGATGAAGTGAGTGTGGTAGTACAGAAGATAGATATAGGGATGAAGTGAGTGTGGAAATACAGCAGTCAGATGGAGGGATGAAATGAGTGTGGTAGTACCGCAGACAGATGGAGGGATGAAGTGAGTGTGGTAATACAGCAGACAGATGGATGGATGAAGTGAGTGTGGTAGTACTGCAGACAGATGGAGGGATGAAGTGAGTGTGGTCATACAGCAGATAGATGGAGGGATGAAGTGAGTGTGGTAGTACAGCAGACAGACGGAGGCATGAAGTGAGTCTGGTTATACAGCAGACAGATGGAGGGATGAAGTGAGTGTGGTAATACAGAAGACAGATGGAGGGATGAAGTCAGTGTGGTAATACAGCAGACAGATTGAGGGATGAAGTGAGTGTGGTAATACAGCAGACAGATGGAGGGCTGAAAAGATTGTGGTAGTGCAGCTGACAGATGGAGGGAAGAAGTGAGTGTGGTAGTACAGCAGATCGATGAATGCATGAAGTGAGAGTGGTAGTACAGCAGATAGATGAATGGATGAAGTGAGTGTGGTAGTACAGCAGACTAATGGAGGGATGAAGTGAGTGTGGTTGGAAAGCAGACAGATGGAGGGATATAGTGAGTGTGGTAATACAGCAGACAGATGGAGGGATGAAGTGAGTGTGGTAGTACAGCAGACAGATGGAGGGATGAAGGGAATGTGGACGTACAACAGAAAGATGGAGGCATGAAGTGAGTGTGGTAGTACAGCAGACAGATGGAGGGATAAAGTGAGTGTGGTAATACAGAAGACAGATAGAGGGATGAAGTGAGTGTGGTAGTACAGCAGGCAGATGGAGGGATGAAGAGAGTGTGGGAGTACAGCAGACAGATAAAGAGTTGAAGTGAGTGTGGCAGTACAGCAGACAGATGGAGGGATGAAGTGAGTGTGGTAATACAGCAGACAGATGGAGGGATGAAGAGAGTGTGGGAGTACAGCAGACAGATAAAGAGTTGAAGTGAGTGTGGAAGTACAGCAGACAGATGGAGGGATGAAGTGAGTGTGGTAATACAGCAGACAGATGGAGGGAAGAAGTAAGAGTGGTAGTAGAGCAGACAGATGGAGGGATGAATGAGTGTGGTAGTGCAGAAGATAGAAGAGGGGATAAGTGAGTGTGGTAGTACAGCAGACAGATGGAGGGATGAAGTTCGTGTGGTAATACAGCAGACAGATGGAGGGATGAAGTGAGTGTGGTAGTACAGAAGACAGATGGAGAGATGAAGTGAGTGTGGTAGTACAGCAGACAGATGGAGGGATGGAGTGTGGTAGTACAGCAGATCGATGAATGGATGAAGTGAGAGTGGTAGTACAGCAGATAGATGAATGGATGAAGTGAGTGTGGTAGTACAGCAGACTGATGGAGGGATGAAGTGAGTGTGGTAGTGCAGCAGATAGATGGAAGGATGAAGTGAGTGTGGTAGTACAGCACATGGAGAGATGAAGTGAGTGTGGCAACACAGGAGACAGATGGAGGGATAAAGCGAGTGTGGTAGTACAGCAGATAGATGGAGGGATGAAGTAAGTGTGGTAGTACAGCAGACAGATGGAGGGATGAAGTGAGTGTGGTAATACAGCAGACAGATGGATGGATGAAGTGAGTGTGGTAGGACAGCAGACAGATGGAGGGATGAAGTGAGTGTGGTCATAAAGCAGATGGATGGAGGGATCAAGTGAGTGTGGTAGTACAGCAGACTGATGAAGGGATGAAGGGAATGTGGTCGTACAGCAGAGAGATGGAGGCATGAAGTGAGTGTGGTAGTACAGCAGACAGATGGAGGGATAAAGTGAGCGTGGGAACACAGAAGACAGATGGAGGGATGAAGTGAGTGTGGTAATACAGCAGGCAGATGGAGGGATGAAGTGAGTGTGGTATTACAGCAGACAGATAAAGAGTTGAAGTGAGTGTGGCAGTACAGCAGACAGATGGAGGGATGAAGTGAGTGTGGTAATACAGCAGACAGATGGATGGATGAAGTGAGTGTGGTAGTACAGCAGACAGATGGAGGGATAAAGTGAGCGTGGTAATACAGAAGACAGATGGAGGGATGAAGTGAGTCTGGTAATACAGCAGACAGATGGAGGGATGAAGTGAGTGTGGTAATACAGCAGACAGATGGATGGATGAAGTGAGTGTGGTAGTACAGCAGACAGATAGAGGGATGAAGTGAGTGTGGTCATAGAGCAGATGGATGGAGGGATCAAGTGAGTGTGGTAGTACAGCAGACAGATGAAGGGATGAAGGGAATGTGGTCGTACAGCAGATAGATGGAGGCATGAAGTGAGTGTGGTAGTACAGCAGACAGATGGAGGCATGAAGTGAGTGTGGTAGTACAGCAGACAGATGGAGGGATGAAGTGAGTGTGGTAGTACAGCAGACAGATGGAGGGATGAAGTGAGTGCGGTAATACAGCAGAGAGATGGAGGGATGAAGTGAGTGTGGTATTACAGCAGACAGATAGAGGGCTGAAGTGATTGTGGTAGTGCAGCTGACAGATGGAGGGAAGAAGTAAGTGTGGTAATACAGCAGACAGATGGAGGGATGAATGAGTGTGGTAGTGCAGGAGATAGATGGAGGGATAAGTGAGTGTGGTAGTACAGCAGACAGATGGAGGGATGAAGTGAGTTTGGTAATACGGCAGAAAGATGGACGGATGAAGTGAGTGTGGTAGTACAGCAGACAGATGGAGAGATGAAGTGAGTGTGGTAGAAAAGCAGACAGATGGAGGTATGAAGTGAGTGCGGTAGTACAGCAGACAGATAAAGGGATGAAGTGAGTGTGGTAATACAGCAGACAGACGGAGGGATAAAGTGAGTGTGGTAGTACAGAAGACAGATGGAGAGATGAAGTGAGTGTGGTAGTACAGCAGACAGATGGAGGGATGGAGTGTGGTAATACAGCAGATAATTGGAGGGATGAAGTGAGTGTGGTAGTACAGCAGATAGATGAATGGATGAAATGAGTGTGGCAGTACAGCAGATAGATGAGTGGATGAAGTGAGTGTGGTAGTACAGCAGACTGATGGAGGGATGAAGTGAGTGTGGTAGTACAGCAGATGGATGAAGTGAGAGTGGTAGTACAGCAGATAGATGAATGGATGAAGTGAGTGTGGTAGTACAGCAGACTAATGGAGGGATGAAGTGAGTGTGGTTGGAAAGCAGACAGATGGAGGGATATAGTGAGTGTGGTAATACAGCAGACAGATGGAGGGATGAAGTGAGTGTGGTCGTACAGAAAACAGATGGAGAGATGAAGTGAGTGTGGTTGTACAGCAGACAGATGGAGGGATGGAGTGTGGTAATTCAGCAGATAGTAGGAAGGATGAAGTGAGTGTGGTAGTACAGCAGATAGATGAATGGATGAAGTGAGTGTGGTAGTTCAGCAGAATGATGGAGGGATGAAGTGAGTGTGGTAGTACAGCAGACTGATGGAGGGATAAAGTGAGAGTGGTAGTACAGCAGATCGATGAATGGATGAAGAGAGAGTGGTAGTACAGCAGATAGATGAATGGATGAAGTGAGTGTGGTAGTACAGCAGATTGATGGAGGGATGAAGTGAGTGTGGTCATACAGCAGATAGATGGAAGGATGAAGTGAGTGTGGTAGTACAGCAGATGGAGGGATGAAGTGAGTGTGGTAGTACAGCAGATAGATGGAGGAATGAAGTGAGTGTGGTAATACAGGAGAAAGATGGAGGGATTAAGCGAGAGTGGGAGTACAGCAGACAGATGGAGAGATGAAGTGAGGGTGACAATACAGAAGACAGATGGAGGGATGAAGTGAGTGTGGTAATACAGCAGACAGATGGAGAGTTGAAGTGAGTGTGGAAGTACAGCAGACAGATGAATGGATGAAGTGAGTGTGGTAGTACAGCAGATAGATGGAGGGATGAAGTGAGTGTGGTAATACAGCAGGCAGATGGAGGAATGAAGTGAGTGTGGTAGTACAACAGATAGATGGAGGGAGGAAGTGAGTGTGGTAGTACAGCAGATAGATGAATGGATGAAGTGAGTGTAATAGAAAAGCAGATAGATGGAGGGATGAAGTGAGTGTTGGTAATACAGCAGGCAGATGGAGGAATGAAGTGAGTGTGGTAGTACAGCAGATAGATGGAGGGATGAAGTGAGAGTGGTAATACAGCAGGTAGATGGAGGGATGAAGTGAGTGTGGTAGTACAGCAGATAGAGGAATGGATGAAGTGAGTGTGGTTATACAGCAGATAGATGAAAGGATGAAGTGAGTGTGGTAATACAGCAGACAGATGGAGGGATGAAGTGAGTGTGGAAGTACAGCAGATAGATGAATGGATGAAGTGAGTGTGGTAATACAGCAGACAGATGGAAGGATAAAGTGAGTGTGGAAATACAGCAGACAGAACAAGGGATGAAGTGAGTGTGGTAGTACAGCAGACAGATGAAGGGCTGAAGTGAGTGTGGTAATACAGGAGACAGATGGAGGAATTAAGCGAGTGTCGTAGGACAGCAGATAGATGGAGGGATGAAGTGAGTGTTGTAGTACAGCAGACAGATGGAGGGATGAAGTGAGGGTGACAATACAGCAGACAGATGGAGGGATGAAGTGAGTGTGGTAGTACAGCAGATAGATGGAGGGATGAAGTGAGTGTGGTAATACAGCAGGCAGATGGATGAATGAAGTGAGTGTGGTAGTACAGCAGATAGATGAAGGGATGAAGTGAGTGTGGGAGTACAGCAGACAGATGGAGGGATGAAGTGAGTGTGGTACTACAGCAGACAGATGGAGGGATGAAGTGAGTGAGGTAGTACAGAAGACAGATGGAGAGATGAAGTTAGTGTGGTAGTACAGCAGATAGATGAATGGATGAAGTGACTGTGGTAGTACAGCAGATAGATGAATGGATGAAGTGAGTGTGGTAGTACAGCAGACTGATGGAGGGATGAAGTGAGTGTGGTAGTACAGCAGATCGATGAATGGATGAAGTGAGAGTGGTAGTACAGCAGATAGATGAATGTATGAAGTGAGTGGTTGTACAGCAGACTGGTGGAGGGATGAAGTGAATGTGGTAGTACAGCAGATAGATGGAAGGATGAAGTGAGTGTGGTAGTACAGCAGATGGAGGGATGAAGTGAGTGTGGTAGTACAGAAGATAGATGTAGGGATGAAGTGAGTGTGGAAATACAGCAGTCAGATGGAGGGATGAAATGAGTGTGGTAGTACAGCAGACAGATGGAGGGATGAAGTGAGTGTGGTAATACAGCAGACAGATGGATGGATGAAGTGAGTGTGGTAGTACTGCAGACAGATGGAGGGATGAAGTGAGTGTGGTCATACAGCAGATAGATGGAGGGATGAAGTGAGTGTGGTAGTACAGCAGACAGACGGAGGCATGAAGTGAGTCTGGTAATACAGCAGACAGATGGAGGGATGAAGTGAGTGTGGTAATACAGAAGACAGATGGAGGGATGAAGTCAGTGTGGTAATACAGCAGACAGATGGAGGGATGAAGTGAGTGTGGTAATACAGCAGACAGATGGAGGGCTGAAAAGATTGTGGTAGTGCAGCTGACAGATGGAGGGAAGAAGTAAGAGTGGTAGTAGAGCAGACAGATGGAGGGATGAATGAGTGTGGTAGTGCAGAAGATAGAAGAGGGGATAAGTGAGTGTGGTAGTACAGCAGACAGATGGAGGGATGAAGTGCGTGTGGTAATACAGCAGACAGATGGAGGGATGAAGTGAGTGTGGTAGTACAGAAGACAGATGGAGAGATGAAGTGATTGTGGTAGTACAGCAGACAGATGGAGGGATGGAGTGTGGTAGTACAGCAGATCGATGAATGGATGAAGTGAGAGTGGTAGTACAGCAGATAGATGAATGGATGAAGTGAGTGTGGTAGTACAGCAGACTGATGGAGGGATGAAGTGAGTGTGGTAGTGCAGCAGATAGATGGAAGGATGAAGTGAGTGTGGTAGTACAGCACATGGAGGGATGAAGTGAGTGTGGCAACACAGGAGACAGATGGAGGGATAAAGCGAGTGTGGTAGTACAGCAGATAGATGGAGGGATGAAGTAAGTGTGGTAGTACAGCAGACAGATGGAGGGATGGAGTGAGTGTGGTAATACAGGAGACAGATGGAGGGATAAAGCGAGTGTGGTAGTACAGCAGATAGAAAAAGGGATGAAGTGAGTGTGGTAATACAGCAGGCAGATGGAGCAATGAAGTGAATGTGGTAGTACAGCAGATAGATGGAGGGATGAAGTGAGTGTGGTAATACAGCAGGCAGATGGAGGGATGAAGTGAGTGTGGAAGTACAGCAGATAAAGGAATAGATTAAGTGAGTGTGGTTATACAGCAGATATATGGAGGGATGAAGTAAATGTGGTAATACAGCAGACAGATGGAGGGATGAAGTGAGTGTGGTAGTACAGCAGATAGATGAATGGATGAAGTGAGTGTGGTAATACAGCAGACAGATGGAGGGAAGAAGTAAGTGTGGTAGTACAGCAGACAGATGGAGGGATGAATGAGTGTGGTAGTGCAGGAGATAGATGGAGGGATAAGTGAGTGTGGTAGTACAGCAGACAAATGGAGGGATGAAGTGAGTGTGGTAGTAGAGCAGACAGATGGAGGGATGAAGAGAGTGTGGTAGTACAGCAGACAGATGGAGAGTGTGAGTGAGTGTGGTAGTACAGCAGACAGTTGGAAGGATGAAGTGAGTGTAGTAGTACAGCAGACAGATGGAGGGATGAAGTGAGAGTGACAATACAGCAGACAGATGGAGGGATAAAGTGAGTGTGGTAATACAGCAGACAGATGGAGGGATGAAGTGAGTGTGGTAATACAGCAGACAGATGAAGGGATGAAGTGAGTATGGTAGTACAGCAGACAGATGGAGAGTTGAAGTGAGTGTGGTAGAACAGCAGACAGATGGAGGGACGAAGAGAGTTTGGAAGTACAGCAGACAGATGGAAGGATGAAGTGAGTGTTGTAATACAGCAGGCAGATGGAGGGATGAAGTGAGTGTGGTAGGACAGCAGACAAATGGAGGGATGAAGTGAGTGTGGTAATACAGCAGACAGATGGAGAGTTGAGGTGAGTGTGGTAGTACAGCAGACAGATGGAGGGATGAAGTGAGTGTGGTAGTACAGCAGAAAGATGGAGGGATGAAGAGAGTTTGGTAGTACAGCAGACAGATGGAAGGATGAAATGAGTGTTGTTATACAGCAGGCAGATGGAGGGATGAAGTGAGTGTGGTAGGACAGCAGACTGATGGAGGGATGAAGAGAGTTTGGTAGTACAGCAGACAGATGGAAGGATGAAGTGAGTGTTGTTATACAGCAGGCAGATGGAGGGATGAAGTGAGTGTGGTAGGACAGCAGACTGATGGAGGGATGAATTGAGTGTGGTAGTACAGCAGATCGATGAATATAGGAAGTGAGAGTGGAAGTACAGCAGATAGATGAATGGATGAAGTGAGTGTGGTAGTACAGCAGACTGATGGAGGATTGAAGTGAGTGTGGTAGAACAACAGATAGATTGAAGGATGAAGTGAGTGTGGTAGTACAGCAGACTGATGAAGGATTGAAGTGAGTGTGGTAGAACAGCAGATAGATGGAAGGATGAAGTGAGTGTGGTAGTACAGCAGATGGAGGGATGAAGTGAGTGTGGTAATACAGCAGGTAGATGGAGGGATTAAGTGAGTGTGGTAGTACAGCAGATAGATGAATGGATGAAGTGAGTGTGGTAATACAGCAGATAGATGGAGAAATGGAGTGTGGAAATACAGCAGACAGATGGAGGGATGAAGTAAGTGTGGTAGTACAGCAGATAGATAAATGGATGAAGTGAGTGTGGTTAGACAGCAGACAGATGGAGAGTTGAAGTGAGTGTGGTAGTACAGCAGAAAGATGGAGGGATGAAGAGAGTTTGGTAGTACAGCAGACAGATGGAAGGATGAAGTGAGTGTTGTTATACAGCAGGCAGATGGAGGGATGAAGTGAGTGTGGTAGGACAGCAGACTGATGGAGGGATGAATTGAGTGTGGTAGTACAGCAGATCGATGAATATAGGAAGTGAGAGTGGTAGTACAGCAGATAGATGAATGAATAGTGAGTGTGGTAGTACAGCAGACTGATGGAGGATTGAAGTGAGTGTGGGAGAACAACAGATAGATGGAAGGATGAAGTGAGAGTGGTAGTACAGCAGACTGAGGGAGGATGAAAGTGTGTGTGGTAGAACAGCAGATAGATGGAAGGATGAAGTGAGTGTGGTAGTACAGCAGATGGAGGGATGAAGTGAGTGTGACAACACAGCAGACAGATGTAGGGATGAAGTGAGTGTGACATTACAGCAGACAGATGGAGGGATGAAGTAAGTGTGGTAGTACAGCAGATAGATGGAAGGATGAAGTGATTGTGGTAGTACAGCAGATGGAGGGATGAAGTGAGTGTGGGAGCACAGCAGATAGAGGAATGGATGAAGTGAGTGTGGTAATTCGGCAGACAGATGGAGGGATAAAGTGAGTGTGGTAATACAGCAGACAGATGGAGGGATAAAGTGAGTGTGGTAATACAGCAGACAGATGGAGGGATGAAGTGAGTGTGGTAGTACAGCAGACAGATGAAGGGAAGGTTTGAGTGTGGTAGTACAGCAGACAGATCGATGGATGAAGTGAGTGTGACAATACAGCAAACAGATGGAGGGATGAAGTGAGTGTGGTAGGACAGCAGACAGATGGAGGGATAAAGTGAGTGTGGTAATCCAGCAGACAGATGGAGGGATGAAGTGAGTGTGGTAGTACAGCAGACAGATGAAGGGATAAAGTGAGTGTGGTAGTACAGCAGACAGATGGAGAGTTGAAGCGAGTGTGGTCGTATAGCAGACAGATGGAGGGATGAAGTGAGCGTGGCAGTACAGCAGACAGATGGAGGGATGAAGTGAGTGTGACAACACAGCAGACAGATGGAGGGATGAAGTGAGTGTGACATTACAGCAGACAGATGGAGGGATGAAGTGAGTGTGGTAGTACAGCAGACAGATGGAGAGTTGAAGTAAGTGTGGTAATACAGCAGACAGATGGAGGGATGAAGAGAGTGCGGAAGTACAGCAGACAGATGGCGGGAAGGAGTGAGTGTGGTAGTACAGCAGACAGATGGAGGGATGAAGTGAGTGTGACAATACAGCAGACAGATGGAGGGATGAAGTGAGTGTGGTCGTACAGCAGTCAGATGGAGGGATGAAGTGAGTGTGAAAATGCAAAAGACAGATGGAGGGATAAAGTGTGAGTTGCAGTACAGCAGACAGATGGAGGGATGAAGTGATTGTGGTAGTGCAGCTGACAGATGGAGGAAAGAAGTAAGTGTGGAAGGACAGCAGAGAGATGGAGAGATGAATGAGTGTGGTAGTGCAGGAGACAGATCGAGGGATGAAGTGAGTGTGACAATACAGCAGACAGATGGAGGGTTGAAGTGAGTGTGGTAGTACAGCAGACAGATGGAGGGATAAAATGAGTGTGGTAATACAGCAGACAGATGGAGGGATGAAGTGAGTGTGGTAGTACAGCAGACAGATGAAGGGATAAAGTGAGTGTGGTAGTACAGCAGACAGATGGAGAGTTGAAGCGAGTGTGGTAGGACAGCAGACAGATGGAGGGAAGGAGTGAGTATGGTAGTAAAGCAGACAGATTGAGGGAGGAAGGGAGTGTGACAAGACAGCAGACAGATGGAGGGATGAAGTGAGTGTGGTCGTACAGCAGACAGATGGAGGGAAAAGTGAGTGTGGTAATACAGCAGACAGATGGAGGGATGAAGTGAGTGTGGTAGTACAGCAGACAGATGAAGGGATAAAGTGAGTGTGGTAGTACAGCAGACAGATGGAGAGTTGAAGCGAGTGTGGTAGTACAGCAGACAGTTGGAGGGATGAAGTGAGTGTGACAATACAGCAGACAGATGGAGGGATGAAGTGAGTTTGACATTACAGCAGACAGATGGAGGGATGAAGTGAGTGTGGTAATACAGCAGACAGATGGAGAGTTGAAGTAAGTGTGGTAATACAGCAGACAGATCGAGGGATGATGAGAGTGCGGTAGTACCGCAGACAGATGGAGGGAAGGAGTGAGTGTGGTAGTACAGCAGACAGATGGAGGGATGAAGTGAGTGTGACAATACAGCAGACAGATGGAGGGATGAAGTGAGTGTGGTAGTTCAGCAGTCAGATGGAGGGATGAAGTGAGTGTGATAATGCAGAAGACAGATGGAGGGATAAAGTGTGAGTGGTAGTACAGCAGACAGATGGAGGGATGAAGAGATTGTGGTCGTGCAGCTGACAGATGGAGGAAAGAAGTAAGTGTGGTAGTACAGCAGATAGATGGAAGGATGAAGTGATTGTGGTAGTACAGCAGATGGAGGGATGAAGTGAGTGTGGTAGTACAGCAGATAGATGAATGGATGAAGTGAGTGTGGTAATTCGGCAGACAGATGGAGGGAAAAAGTGAGTGTGGTAATACAGCAGACAGATGGAGGGATAAAGTGAGTGTGGTACTACAGCAGACAGATGAAGGGATAAAGTGAGTGTGGTAGTACAGCAGACAGATGGAGGGATGAAGTGAGTGTGGTAGTACAGCAAACAGATGGAGGGATAAAGTGAGTGTGACAATACAGCAGACAGATGGAGAGTTGAAGTGAGTGTGGTAGTACAGCAGACAGATGGAGGGATGAAGTGAGTGTGATAATGCAAAAGACAGATGGAGGGATGAAGTGAGTGTGGAAGTACAGCAGACAGATGAAGGGATAAAGTGAGTGTGGTAGTACAGCAGACAGATGGAGGGATGAAGTGAGTGTGGTAATACAGCAGACAGATGGAGAGTTGAAGTGAGTGTGGAAGTACAGCAGACAGATAGAGGGATGAAGTGAGTGTGGTAGTAGAGCAGACAAATGGAGGAAAGAAGAGAGTTTGGTAGTACAGCAGACAGATGGAGGGATGAATTGAGTGTGGTAGTCCAGCAGATCGATGAACTGATGAAGTGAGAGTGGTAGTACAGCAGATAGATGAATGGATGAAGTGAGTGTGGTAGTACAGCAGACTGATGGAGGGATGAAGTGAGTGTGGTAGTACAGCAGAAAGATGGAAGGATGAAGTGAGTGTGGTAGTACAGCAGATGGAGGGATGAAGTG
This sequence comes from Gymnothorax reevesii, assembly GCA_029721435.1. NCBI lineage: Eukaryota > Metazoa > Chordata > Actinopteri > Anguilliformes > Muraenidae > Gymnothorax > Gymnothorax reevesii. Next base: position 6,053,241 of record CM056579.1, on the reverse strand, counting down.
AGTGTGGTAATACAGGAGACAGATGGAGGGAAAAAGCGAGTGTGGTAGTACAGCAGATAGATGGAGGGATGAAGTGAGTGTGGTAGTACAGCAGACAGATGGAGGGATGAAGTGAGGGTGACAATACTGCAGACCGATGGAGGGATGAAGTGAGTGTAGTAATACAGCAGACAGATGGAGGGATGAAGTGAGTGTGGTAGTACAGCAGACAGATAAAGGGATAAAGTGAGTGTGGTAGTACAGCAGACAGATGGAGGGATGAAGTGACCGTGGCAGTACAGCAGACAGATGGAGGGATGAAGTGAGTGTGACAACACAGCAGACAGATGGAGGGATGAAGTGAGTGTGACATGACAGCAGACAGATGGAGGGATGAAGTGAGTGTGGTAATACAGCAGACAGATGGAGAGTTGAAGTAAGTGAGGTAATACAGCAGACAGATGGAGGGATGAAGAGAGTGCGGTAGTACAGCAGACAGATGAGGGAAGGAGTGAGTCTGGTAGTACAGCAGACAGATGGAGGGATGAAGTGAGTGTGACAATACAGCAGACAGATGGAGGGATGAAGTGAGTGTGGTAGTACAGCAGTCAGATGGAGGGATGAAGTGAGTGTGATAATGCAAAAGACAGATGGAGGGATAAGGTGTGAGTGGTAGTACAGCAGACAGATGGAGGGATGAAGTGATTGTGGTAGTGCAGGTGACAGATGGAGGAAAGAAGTAAGTGTGGTAGTACAGCAGAGAGATGGAGAGATGAATGAGTGTGGTAGTGCAGGAGACAGATCGAGGGATGAAGTGAGTGTGACAATACAGCAGACAGATGGAGGGATGAAGTGAGTGTGGTAGTACAGCAGACATATGGAGGGATAAAGTGAGTGTGGTAATACAGCAGACAGATGGAGGGATGAAGTGAGTGTGGCAGTACAGCAGACAGATGAAGGGATAAAGTGAGTGTGGTAGTACAGCAGACAGATGGAGAGTTGAAGCGAGTATGGTAGTACAGCAGACAGATGGAGGGAAGGAGTGAGTATGGTAGAAAAGCAGACAGATCGAGGGATGAAGTGAGTGTGACAATACAGCAGACAGATGGAGGGATGAAGTGAGTGTGGTCGTACAGCAGACAGATGGAGGGATGAAGTGAGTGTGGTAGTACAGCAGAAAGATGAAGGGATAAAGTGAGTGTGGTAGTACAGCAGACAGATGGAGAGTCGAAGCGAGTGTGGTAGTACAGCAGACAGATGGAGGGATGAAGTGAGCGTGGCAGTCCAGCAGACAGATGGAGGGATGAAGTGAGTGTGACAATCCAGCAGACAGATGGAGGGATGAAGCGAGTGTGACATTACAGCAGACAGATGGAGGGATGAAGTGAGTGTGGTAATACAGCAGACAGATGGAGAGTTGAAGTGAGTGTGATAATGCAGAAGACAGATGGAGGGATAAAGTGTGAGTGGTAGTACAGCAGACAGATGGAGGGATGAAGTGATTGTGGTCGTGCAGGTGACAGATGGAGGAAAGAAGTGAGTGTGACAATACAGCAGACAGATGGAGGGATGAAGTGAGTGTGGTAGTACAGCAGTCAGATGGAGGGATGAAGTGAGTGTGATAATGCAGAAGACAGATGGAGGGATAAAGTGTGAGTGGTAGTACAGCAGACAGATGGAGGGATGAAGTGATTGTGGTCGTGCAGGTGACAGATGGAGGAAAGAAGTAAGTGTGGTAGTACAGCAGATAGATGGAAGGATGAAGTGAGTGTGGTAATACAGCAGACAGATGGAGGGATAAAGTGAGTGTGGTAGTACAGCAGATAGATGAATGGATGAAGTGAGTGTGGTAATACAGCAGACAGATGGAGGGATAAAGTGAGTGTGGTACTACAGCAGACAGATGAAGGGATAAAGTGAGTGTGGTAGTACAGCAGACAGATGGAGGGATGAAGTGAGTGTGGTAGTACAGCAGACAGATGGAGGGATATAGTGATGGTGGAAGTACAGCAGACAGATGAAGGGATAAAGTGAGTGTGGTAATACAGCAGACAGATGGAGGGATGAAGTGAGAGTGGTTGTACAGCAGACTTATGGAGGGATGAATTGAGTGTGGTAGTCCAGCATATCGATGAATGGATGAAGTGAGAGTGGTAGTACAGCAGATAGATGAATGGATGAAGAGAGTGTGGTAGTACAGCAGACTGATGGAGGGATGAAGTGAATGTGGTAGTACAGCAGATAGATGGAAGGATGAAGTGAGTGTGGTAGTACAGCAGATGGAGGGATGAAGTTAGAGTGGTAATGCAGGAGACAGATGGAGGGAAAAAGCGAGTGTGGTAGTACAGCAGATAGATGGAGGGATGAAGTGAGTGTGGTAGTACAGCAGACAGATTGAGGGATGAATTGAGTGTGGTAGTCCAGCATATCGATGAATGGATGAAGTGAGAGTGGTAGTACAGCAGATAGATGAATGGATGAAGAGAGTGTGGTAGTACAGCAGACTGATGGAGGGATGAAGTGAGTGTGGTAGTCCAGCAGATGGAGGGATGAAGTGAGTATGGTAATGCAGGAGACAGATGGAGGGAAAAAGCGAGTGTGGTAGTACAGCAGATAGATGGAGGGATGAAGTGAGTGTGGTAGTACAGCAGAAAGATGGAGGGATGAAGTGAGGGTGACAATACAGCAGACAGACGGAGGGATGAAGGGAGTGAAGGAATACAGGAGACAGATGGAGGAATGTAGTGAGTGTGGTAGTACAGCAGATAGATGGAGGGATGAAGTGAGTGTGGTAATACAGCAGGCAGATGTAGGGATGAAGTGAATGTGGTCGTACAGCAGATAGAGGAATGGATGAAGTGAGTGTGGTTATACAGCAGATAGATGGAGGGATGAAGTGAGTGTGGTAATACAGCAGACAGATGGAGGGATGAAGTGAGTGTGGTTGTAAAGCAGATAGATGAATGGATGAAGTGAGTGTGGGAATACAGCAGAAATATGGAGGGATGAAGTGAGTGTGGTAGTCCAGCAGATAGATGAATGGATGAAGTGAGTGTGGTAATACAGCAGACAGATGGAGGGATAAAGTGAGTGTGGTAATACAGCAGACAGATGGAAGGATGAAGTGAGTGTGGTGGTACAGGAGACAGATGGAGGGATTAAGTGAGTGTGGTAGTACAGCAGATAGATGGAGGGATGAAGTGAGTGTGGTAGTACAGCAGACAGATGGAGGGATGAAGTGAGGGTGACAATACAGCAGACAGATGGAGGTATGAAGTGAGTGTGGTAATACAGCAGACAGAAAGAGAGTTGAAGTGAGTGTGGTAGTACAGCAGACAGATGAATGGATGAAGTGAGTGTGGTAGTACAGCAGATAGATGGAGGGATGAAGTGAGTGTGGTAATACAGCAGGCAGATGGAGGAATGAAGTGAGTGTGGTAGTACAGCAGATAGATGGAGGGATGAAGTGAGTGTGGTAGTACAGCAGATAGATGAATGGATGAAGTGAGTGTGGTTATACAGCAGATAGATGGAGGGATGAAGTGAGCGTGGTAATACAGCAGACAGATGGAGGGATGAAGTGAGTGTGGTAGTAAAGCAGATAGATGAATGGATGAAGTGAGTGTGGTAATACAGCAGAAATATGGAGGGATGAAGTGAGTGTGGTAGTCCAGCAGATAGATGAATGGATGAAGTGAGTGTGGTAATACAGCAGACAGATGGAGGGATAAAGTGAGTGTGGTAATACAGCAGACAGATGGAAGGATGAAGTGAGTGTGGTGGTACAGGAGACAGATGGAGGGATTAAGTGAGTGTGGTAGTACAGCAGATAGATGGAGGGATGAAGTGAGTGTGGTAGTACAGCAGACAGATGGAGGGATGAAGTGAGGGTGACAATACAGCAGACAGATGGAGGTATGAAGTGAGTGTGGTAGTACAGCAGACAGATGAATGGATGAAGTGAGTGTGGTAGTACAGCAGATAGATGGAGGGATGAAGTGAGGGTGGGAATACAGCAGGCAGATGGAGGAATGAAGTGAGTGTGGTAGTACAGCAGATAGATGAATGGATGAAGTGAGCGTGGTAGTACAGCAGATAGATGGAGGGATGAAGTGAGTGTGGTAGTACAGAAGACAGATGGAGAGATGAAGTGAGTGTGGTAGTACAGCAGACAGATGGAGGGATGAAGTGAGTGTGGTCGTACAGCAGATAGATGAATGGATAAAGTGAGTGTGGTAGTACAGCAGATAGTAGGAGGGATGAAGTGAGTGTGGTCGTACAGCAGATAGATGAATGGATAAAGTGAGTGTGGTAGTACAGCAGACAGATGGAGAGATGAAGTGAGTGTGGTAATACAGCAGATAGTAGGAGGGATGAAGTGAGTGTGGTCGTACAGCAGATAGATGAATGGATAAAGTGAGTGTGGTAGTACAGCAGACAGATGAAGGGCTGAAGTGAGTGTGGTAGTACAGCAGACAGATGGAGAGATGAAGTGAGTGTGGTAATACAGCAGACAGATGGAGGGATGAAGTGTGTGGTAGTACAGCAGACAGATGGGGGGATGAAGTGAGTGTGGTCATACAGCAGATAGATGGAGGCATGAAGTGAGTGTGGTAGTACAGCAGACAGATGGAGGGATGAAGTGAGTGTGGTAGTACAGCAGAAAGATGGAGGGATGAAGAGAGTGTGGAAGTACAGCAGACAGATGGAGGGATGAAGTGAGTGTGGTAGTACAGCAGACATTTGGAGGGATGAAGTGAGTGTAGTAGTACAGCAGACAGATGGAGGGATGAAGTGAGTGTGGTAATACAGGAGACAGATGAGAGTTGAAGTGAGTGTGGTAGAACAGCAGACAGATGGAGGGATGAAGAGAGTGTGGTAGTACAGCAGACAGATGGAGGGACGAAGTGAGTGTGGTAATACAGCAGACAGATGGAGGGATTCAGTGAGTGTGGTAGTACAGCAGACTGATGGAGGGATGAATTGAGAGTGGTAGTACAGCAGATAGATGAATGGATGAAGTGAGTGTGGTAGTACAGCAGACTGATGGAGAGATGAAGTGAGTGTGGTAGAACAGCAGATAGATGGAAGGATGAAGTGAGTGTGGTAGCACAGCAAATGGAGGGAAGAAGTGAGTGTGGTAATACTGGAGACAGATGGAGGGATTAAGCGAGTGTGGTAATACAGCAGGCAGATGGAGGAATGAAGTGAGTGTGGTAGTACAGCAGATAGATGGGGGGATGAAGTGAGTGTGGGAATACAGCAGGCAGATGGAGGGATGAAGTGAGTGTGGAAGTACAGCAGATAGAGGAATGGATGAAGTGAGTGTGGTTTTACAGCAGATAGATGGAGGGATGAAGTGAGTGTGGTAATACAGCTGACAGATGGAGGGATGAAGTGAGTGTGGTAGTACAGCAGATAGATGAATGGATGAAGTGAGTGTGATAATACAGCAGACAGATGGAGGGATAAAGTGAGTGTGGTAGTACAGCAGACAGATGGACAGTTGAAGCGAGTGTGGTCGTACAGCAGACAGATGGAGGGATAAAGTGAGTGTGGTAGTACAGCAGACAGATGGAGGGATAAAGTGAGTGTGGTAGTACAGCAGATAGATGGAGGGATGAAGTGAGTGTGACAAGACAGCAGACAGATGGAGGGATGAAGTGAGAGTGGTAATACAGCAGACAGATGGAGAGTTAAAGTGAGTGTGGTAGTACAGAAGACAGATGGAGGTGTTATGGCCCCAATTTGTTATTACATTTACAACACAAACAGCAACAGCAACAGCAAGGGATGACAGAAACTGTTTTAAAAACTTAAACACAGACAAAGACAATAACAACTAACTAACAACTAATGACCAAGATTGAATAAAAAAAAAAAAAACAGAAATATTTACTGTCCCTTTTTGTGGGGTGGCTTGGTGATGTCCTGGATAATTAAAATGCTCAAACACAGGCAAAGAAATCCACAAAAGAAGCGTCACAGGTCTTGAACAGAATGGCAGGTCTGGTCATCTTCTTGCAATTTCTCCTACTACTATACTGTCTCAATTCTTTTCCTTATATACTCTTTTGCAGACCCCACCCACATTTAGACCTCTTTTTTTTAATTTTCTGAGACTTGCCCCAGACATGTCCAGGACATGTCTAAACATGACTCCAGTCTGAGCTTAACAAAAAAAAGGTAAATACTGCCATCTAGTGGCCTATATTCACATTACAGAGGGTTGAGGTGAGTGTGGTAGTACAGCAGACAGATGGAGGGATGAAGAGAGTTTGGTAGTACAGCAGACAGATGGAGGGACTTAGTGAGTGTGGTAATACAGCAGGCAGATGGAGGGATGAAGTGAGTGTGGTAGTACAGCAGACAGATGGAGGGATGAAGTGAGTGTGACAAGACAGCAGACAGATGGAGGGATGAAGTGAGAGTGGTAATACAGCAGACAGATGGAGAGTTGAAGTGAGTGTGGTAGTACAGAAGACAGATGGAGGTGTTATGGCCCCAATTTGTTATTACATTTACAACACAAACAGCAACAGCAACAGCAAGGGATGACAGAAACTGTTTTAAAAACTTAAACACATTTAATCAACAGACAAAGACAATAACAACTAACTAACAACTAATGACCAAGATTGAATAAAAAAAAAAAAACAGAAATATTTACTGTCCCTTTTTGTGGGGTGGCTTGGTGATGTCCTGGATAATTAAAATGCTCAAACACAGGCAAAGAAATCCACAAAAGAAACGACACAGGTCTTGAACAGAATGGCAGGTCTGGTCATCTTCTTGCAATTTCTCCTACTACTATACTGTCTCAATTCTTTTCCTTATATACTCTTTTGCAGACCCCACCCACATTTAGACCTCTTTTTTTTAATTTTCTGAGACTTGCCCCAGACATGTCCAGGACATGTCTAAACATGACTCCAGTCTGAGCTTAACAAAAAAAAGGTAAATACTGCCATCTAGTGGCCTATATTCACATCACACCTCCATTCCAAAAGGGAAAAATTTTGACTCATAAAGGCAAAATTTTTCTTTTCAATACAAAATGGTTCAGTAAACACTTGTCTATATATACATATCATACAATATTCAAACACATGATATATATATACACATTCAAACACGGGATAAGAAATCAGCAATTACATTGTCTGTACCCTTCACATGCTTAATTTCCAAGTCAAACTCCTGTAAAATCAAACTTCAATTCAACAATCTCCGATTCTTGTTTTTCATCTTACTCAAAAACATTAACGGGTTGTGGTCAGTGTACACAATCATTGGCTTTTGTCCTGTACAAACATAAACCTCAAAGTGTTGAAAAGAAAGGACCAGAGCCAACAGTTCCTTCTCTATTGTGGAATAGTTCCTTTGGTGGCGATTGAACTTCCTGGAGAAGTATGCCACGGGATGCTCAATGTCATCAGAGTCACTTCTCTGTAGGAGCACAGATCCACAAGCTTGGTCGCTAGCATCGACCGCGATGGAGAACGGTTTGTTGAAGTCAGGAGATTTGAGCACGGGGAAGTGACACAGCAGAGACTTCAGGCGATCGAAGGCTCTCTGGCATGCATCATCCCAAGTGAACTTTACGCCTTTCTTCAGTTGGTTAGTTAGACTGAGAGCAATCTCAGCAAAGTTCTTGCAGAACTTACGGTAGTACCCGATCATTCCAAGGAAGCGGCGCAAAGCTTTTTTGTTGTCAGGAACTGGAAAGTCCATGATGGCTTGGACTTTAGCATTTATGGGTGCCACCTTACCCTGGCCTATGACGTAGCCAAGATAGGTGACAGTAGCACAACCAAAGTCACTCTTGCTCAGGTTAACAGTCAGGTTAGCCTGGGTCAGGCGCTGGAACAACGTCTCTACATCTTTTAGATGTTCTTCCCAGGAGTCACTCCATGTGATCAGGTCATCGATGTACACACCCGTGTGTGGCAATCCGGCGATTGTAGACTGTATCATCCTTTGGAACGTGGCTGGGGCATTTTTCATGCCAAAGGGTAGGACTTGATACTGGTACAATCCAGATGGTGTGGCAAAAGCAGAGATGCTCTTGGCCCTCTCAGTTAAAGGCACACACCAATAACCCTTCAATAAATCAATCTTGGTCAGAAACTTTGCTTGCCCTACACTATCAATACAATCATCAATCCTAGGTATTGGAAACACATCAGTTCTAGTTACAGCATTGACTTTGCGATAATCTGTACAGAATCTAGTACTTCCATCAGGTTTTGGAACTAGCACACAGGGTGAACTCCAATCGGAGTTGGAGCGTCTGATAATATCATGTTTTAACATGTACTCAACCTCTTTCTCAGCAATCTTTCTCTTTTCAGGATTCATCCGGTATGGATGCTGTTTTATTGGTTTGGCATCACCAACATCTACATCATTAAAGGCTATAGTAACTCTCTTTGGAACATCAGGAAACAAATCCTCATATTTCTTGATCAACCTTTCAAACTGATCTCTCTGTGAGGGTTCTAAGTGCTGGAGTTTTACATCAAGATTTTGCAACACTTCATTGTTTGACAATTTACATGAAAGAACTTCAGCTTTAATTCTTGGTTCATCATCTTGAAACTCCCCCTCATCTTCACACGTTTCGACCATTGGAGAATCTGAAGTGACAGCTGCAACCCTAGCATTTCTGTCATGATAAGGCTTTAGCATGTTAATATGACACAATTGTTTTGGTTTTCTCCTATCTGGAGTCTTCACAATGTAATTGAGATCATTGAGTTTTGTCAGAATTTCATAAGGACCATGAAATCTAGCCTGCAATGGATTGGACTGCAAGGGAAACAACACAAGGACCTTTTCTCCTGGTTTAAACTCACGGCTTCTAGCCTTATGATCATACCAAGTTTTCATTTTTCCCTGACTTGATTTCAAGTTCTCTTTGGCAAGGTCACAAGCTGCACGCAATCTTTCCTTGAACTTGCCAACATAGTCTAACAGACATATGCGGCTCTTTCTCTTGCCATTGTTCACTCAATAATAGCAAATGTCCTCTCACTTCATGACCAAACACTAGCTCAAATGGACTGAATCCAGTAGACTCCTGCACTGCTTCTCTAGCTGCAAACAACAGCAAATGAACCCCTTCATCCCAGTCTTTCTCATGGTCATAACAATAAGTCCTCATCATTGTCTTGAGAGTGGAATGAAACCGCTCTAAGGCACCCTGACTTTCTGGATGATAGGCACTAGAAAGAATCTGCTTTGCACCTAGTTCATACACAACCTGCTGAAACAATCCTGAAGTGAAATTGCTACCCTGGTCTGACTGAATTTCCCTGGGAAGGCCAAACAACGTGAAGAACTTTATCAAAGCCTTTGAGATTGCAGTTGCCTTGATGTTACGTAGAGGTATGGCTTCAGGGAATCTGGTAGATGCACACATGATTGTCAACAAGTACTGATTTCCAGATCTAGTCTTGGGTAATGGACCAACGCAATCAACAATGACCCTAGAGAATGGCTCCCCAAATGCTGGGATAGGCTGCAATGGAGCTACAGGTGGGTCTAACTGGTGTTTTCCAACTACCTGACAAGTGTGACAGGTTTTGCAAAAGTTGGAAACGTCTTTCCGAAGCCCAGGCCAAAAGAAGTGTTTCATGATCTTATCAACAGTCTTGTTAACACCAAGATGACCTCCTAAAGGTAAACTATGAGCCATTGTTAAGATCTCATTCCTATAGACCTTCGGAACAACAATTTGCCTGACCACTGCCCAATCTGCATTGGCAGGGATATCAGGAGGGCGCCACTTCCGCATCAACACACCATCCTTGAGATAATACCCAACTGGAACTGCGTCTATTTCTTTATCAGGAAGGGCTCTCCTCTTTAGTACGCAAATTTCAGGATCATTAGTTTGCTCCTCAATCAACCGCTTTCTGGACAGAGACAAGTCTCCAGACACATCAGAATCACCAGACCCATCCGGCTGGCTGAATAGAGAACTGATAAAAGTATCTGATAAGTCCACAAACGGAGAAACCATAGTCGGCCAATCAGAGTCATGAGGCGAACCACCTGAGTCCTGACTATTCAATGTACTGGACGGCACCACATCATCTTCTTCTTTAGCCTTCTTGGCCATAGCACGAGTCACTGCGCAAGAAGGATACAGAGATGGGTCCTCATCCCCATCTTCAGTGCTCGGCTGTGAAGTAAGATGAACAGGGGGAATTACTTTGCCCCCAGCCAGGTCATTGCCCAGCAACAGAGAAACACCCTTTATAGGTAGACTTGACATAAGTCCCACCTTTACCTGTCCTGTAACTAAATCTGACTTCAAGAATATAGAGCGCAGGGGTACAGATACAGTCCTCCCTTCAATACCTTGTACAAGTATGAAATCCCCTGAAGCGGTCTCATCACGTAACTCCAAGGAGTCCATCAACAAAAGTGACTGAGAAGCTCCGGTATCCCTTAGGATATATATGGGGACAGGAGTAGTATGCTCATTCAGAGCCACAAATCCCTCTGACACAAATGGAAGAAATTCCTCCCTCACGAAGTCAGCTGTATCAGGCTTTTTAGCCCCACAAGAAGCAGGCAATTTAGCAGATTGGTTATCTACTACAGGGGTTTCTAACCTTGTTTTCACAAAGGCATTTGGTTTGGTATCCTTTTCTTTTTCTTTCTTAGCTTTAAGGAACCAACAGTTAGTTGTAACATGACCAGATTTCTTGCAATAACTGCAAACTAGACCACTTTTGTCACTGTCAGCTTTCACACTTTGATCAGACCTGTTACTGGATTTCTGAGCACCATCACCAGATTTGTCTTTGTCTTTGGGTGAGGAATCTTGGGTATCATCATAACCCTTTTTCTGAAATTGGGACCATCTATTATTACTGCTAGACTGAAATTTGGACTTATGTGTGAGAACATATTCATCTGCAAATTTGGCAGCTGATTGCAAATTCAGTGCTTGCTTCTCATTAAGGTAGGTCTTAACATCATCCTTAACACAGTTCTTGAATTCTTCAACCAACACCATCTCTTTTAGTGAGTTGAAATCATCCTTGACCTCCATAGAAGTACACCAGCGCTCAAAGCAAACCTGCTTTTCATTAGCAAATTCAACATAAGTCTGATTTTCAGATTTCTTCAGACCTCTGAATTTCTGTCGGTAAGCCTCTGGAACCAACTAATAAGCTCTCAAAATAACCTTTTTGACAACCTCATAATCAGAGGAATCATCTGCAGACAAAGCCGAATAGGCTTGTTGAGCTTTACCCTTGAGGACAGTTTGCAACATCAGAGGCCAGTGTTCCTTTGGCCACTGGCAACTCTTTGCTACCTTTTCAAAACACTGGAAATAGTTGTCAACATCCTTTTCCGAAAATGGAGGCACCAGTTTTACCTCCTAACTAGCCCGAAATTTATTTTCAGTTAGAATTTTTATTTTTAGTTGCTCCATTTGGAGTCTTTCTTCTCTATCCAACTTCTCTAATTCAAAATCTCTCTGTCTCTGTCTCTCTCTTTCTGCTCTTTCCTCTTTCTCTCTCTCAAATTCTCTTTGTTTCTCTTTTTCTTCCCTCTCAAATTCTCTTTGTTTCTCTTTTTCCCCCCTTTCTTTTTCTCTTTCCTCCCTTTCTTTTTTCTCTTCTCTTGCTATTTTTTCCAACTCAAACTGCCTTTGTTTTTCTTTTTCTTCCCTTTCAATCTCTATCATTTTTAATTTAAGTTCCATTTCTATATTTGGATTTTCCACTGGAAACTGTTCCAGATCTCCTGGTGCAAACACATTTTCATCAATGTAATATTCAACTATCTCTCTAGCCAGTCTTGCTTTTCGCATGGCTGGTTTCACCTCTGTCAGCTCTAAATGTCTGCAAATTTCTAGCAGTTCTGTCTTTTTAAAAGACTTCAAAACCCCTACGGTTGGTGATGCCAAGAAATCATCCATTGCTGTTGTCAATATATATGTATTCAATTAAAAAAATTAATTTTACAATTTGAAATGTTAGATTTTTAATAAATGACTCACAAAATGGTCTATCCCGGACCTTGAGCCCCCAATTTGTTATGGCCCCAATTTGTTATTACATTTACAACACAAACAGCAACAGCAACAGCAAGGGATGACAGAAACTGTTTTAAAAACTTAAACACAGACAAAGACAATAACAACTAACTAACAACTAATGACCAAGATTGAATAAAAAAAAAAAAACAGAAATATTTACTGTCCCTTTTTGTGGGGTGGCTTGGTGATGTCCTGGATAATGAAAATGCTCAAACACAGGCAAAGAAATCCACAAAAGAACGTCACAGGTCTTGAACAGAATGGCAGGTCTGGTCATCTTCTTGCAATTTCTCCTACTACTATACTGTCTCAATTCTTTTCCTTATATACTCTTTTGCAGACCCAACCCACATTTAGACCTCTTTTTTTTATTTTCTGAGACTTGCCCCAGACATGTCCAGGACATGTCTAAACATGACTCCAGTCTGAGCTTAACAAAAAAAAGGTAAATACTGCCATCTAGTGGCCTATATTCACATTACAGAGGGTTGAGGTGAGTGTGGTAGTACAGCAGACAGATGGAGGGATGAAGAGAGTTTGGTAGTACAGCAGACAGACGGAAAGACTTAGTGAGTGTGGTAATACAGCAGGCAGATGGAGGGATGAAGTGAGTGTGGTAGTACAGCAGATAGATGGAGGGATGAAGTGAGTGTGGTAATACAGAAGAGAGAGATGGAGGGATCAAGTGAGTGTGGTAGTACAGCAGACAGATGAAGGGATAAAGTGAGTGTGGTAGTACAGCAGACAGATGGAGAGTTGAAGCGAGTGTGGAAGTATAGCAGACAGATGGAGGGATGAAGTGAGCGTGGCAGGACAGCAGACAGATGGAGGGATGAAGTGAGTGTGACATTACAGCAGACAGATGGAGGGATGAAGTGAGTGTGGTAATACAGCAGACAGATGGAGAGTTGAAGTAAGTGTGGTAATACAGCAGACAGATGGAGGGATGAAGAGAGTGCGGTAGTACAGCAGACAGATGGAGGGAAGGAGTGAGTCTGGTAGTACGCCAGACAGATGGAGGGATGAAGTGAGTGTGGTAGTACAGCAGTCAGATGGAGGGATGAAGTGAGTGTGACAATACAGCAGACAGATGGAGGGATGAAGTGAGTGTGGTAGTACAGCAGTCAGATAGAGGGATGAAGTGAGTGTGATAATGCAAAAGACAGATGGAGGGATAAAGTGTGAGTGGTAGTAGAGCAGACAGATGGAGGGATGAAGAGAGTGCGGTAGTACAGCAGACAGATGGAGGGAAGGAGTGAGTCTGGTAGTACGCCAGACAGATGGAGGGATGAAGTGAGTGTGGTAGTACAGCAGTCAGATGGAGGGATGAAGTGAGTGTGACAATACAGCAGACAGATGGAGGGATGAAGTGAGTGTGGTAGTACAGCAGTCAGATGGAGGGATGAAGTGAGTGTGATAATGCAAAAGACAGATGGAGGGATAAAGTGTGAGTGGTAGTACAGCAGACAGATGGAGGGATGAAGTGATTGTGGTAGTGCAGCTGACAGATGGAGGAAAGAAGTAAGTGTGGTAGTACAGCAAAGAGATGGAGAGATGAATGAGTGTGGTCGTGCAGGAGACAGATGGAGGGATGAAGTGAGTGTGACAATACAGCAGACAGATGGAGGGATGAAGTGAGGGTGGTAGTACAGCAGACAGATGGAGGGATAAAGTGAGTGTGGTAATACAGCAGACAGATGGAGCGATGAAGTGAGGGTGGTAGTACAGCAGACAGATGAAGGGATAAAGTGAGTGTGGTAGTACAGCAGACAGATGGAGAGTTGAAGCGAGTGTGGTAGTACAGCAGACAGATGGAGGGAAGGAGCGAGTATGGTAGTACAGCAGACAGATGGAGGGATGAAGTGAGTGTGACAATACAGCAGAGAGATGGAGGGATGAAGTGAGTGTGGTAGTACAGCAGTCAGATGGAGGGATGAAGTGAGTGTGATAATGCAAAAGACAGATGGAGGGATAAAGTGAGAGTGGTAGTACAGCAGACAGATTGAGGGATGAAGTGATTGTGGTAGTGCAGCTGACAGATGGAGGAAAGAAGTAAGTGTGGTAGTACAGCAGAGAGATGGAGAGATGAATGAGTGTGGTAGTGCAGGAGACAGATCAAGGGATGAAGTGAGTGTGACAATACAGCAGACAGATGGAGGGATGAAGTGAGCGTGGTAGTACAGCAGACAGATGGAGGGATGAAGTGAGTGTGGTAATACAGCAGACAGATGGAGGGAGGAAGTGAGTGGGGTTGGAGAGCAGTCAGATGGAGGGATGAAGTGAGTGTGGTTGTACAGCAGACAGATGGAGGGGTGAAATGAGAGTGGTAGTACAGGAGACAGATGGAGGGATGAAGTGAGTGTGGTAAAACAGCAGACAGATGGATGGATGAAGTGAGTGGGGTAGGACTGCAGACAGATGGAGGGATGAAGTGAGTGTGGTCATACAACAGATAGATGGAGGGATGTAGTGAGTGTGGTAGTACAGCAGATAGATGGAAGCATGAAGTAAGTGTGGTAATACAGCAGAGAGATGGAGGGATGAAGTGAGTGTGGTAATACAGAAGACAGATGGAGGGATGAAGTCAGTGTGGAAATACAGCAGACAGATGGATGGATGAAGTGAGTGTGGTAGTACAGCAGACAGATGGAGGAATGAAGTGAGTGTGGTCGTACAGCAGATAGATGGAAGCATGAAGTGAGTGTGGTAATACAGCAGACAGATGGAGGGATGAAGTGAGTGTGGTAATACAGAAGACAGATGGGGGGATGAAGTCAGTGTGGTAATACAGCAGACAGATGGAGGGATGGAGTGTGGTAATACAGCAGATAGTAGGAGGGATGAAGTGAGTGTGGTAGTACAGCATATAGATGAATGGATGAAGTGAGTGTGGTAGTACAGCAGACAGATGGAGGGATGAAGTGAGTGTGGTCATACAACAGATAGATGGAGGAATGAAGTGAGTGTGGTAGTACAGCAGATAGATGGAAGCATGAAGTGAGTGTGGTTATACAGCAGAGAGATGGAGGGATGAAGTGAGTGTGATAATACAGAAGACAGATGGAGGGATGAAGTCAGTGTGGTAATACAGAAGACAGATGGATGGATGAAGTGAGTGTGGTAGTACAGCAGACAGATGGAGGGATGAAGTGAGTGTGGTCATACAGCAGATAGATGGATGGATGAAGTGAATGTGGTAATACAGCAGACAGATGGAGGGATGAAGTGAGTGTGGTAATACAGAAGACAGATGGGGGGATGAAGTCAGTGTGGTAATACAGCAGACAGATGGAGGGATGGAGTGTGGTAATACAGCAGATAGTAGGAGGGATGAAGTGAGTGTGGTAGTACAGCAGATAGATGAATGGATGAAGTGAGAGTGGTAGTTCAGCAGATAGATGAATAGATGAAGTGAGTGTGGTAATACAGCAGACTGATGGAGGGATGAAGTGAGTGTGGTAGTACAGCAGATGGAGGGATGAAGTGAGTGTGGAAATACAGGAGACAGATGGAGGGATAAAGCGAAGGTGGTTGTACAGCAGATAGATGGAGGGATGAGGTGAGTGTGGTAGTACAGCAGACAGATGGAGGGATGAAGTGAGGGTGACAATACAGCAGACAGATGGAGGGATGAAGTGAGTGTGGTAATACTGGAGACAGATGGAGGGATTAAGCGAGTGTGGTAGTACAGCAGATAGATGGAGGGATGAAGTGAGTGTGGTAATACAGCAGGCAGATGGAGGGATGAAGTGAGTGTGGTCATACAGCAGGCAGATGGAGGAATGAAGTGATTGTGGTAGTATAGCAGATAGATGGAGGGATGAAGTGAGTGTGGTAATACAGCAGGCAGATGGAGGGATGAAGTGAGTGTGGTAGTACAGCAGAAAGAGGAATGGATGAAGTGAGTGTGGTTATACAGCATATAGATGGAGGGATGAAGTGAGTGTGGTAATACAGCAGACAGATGGAGGGATGAAGTGAGTGTGGTAGTACAGCAGATAGATGAATGGATGAAGTGAGTGTGGTAATACAGCAGACAGATGGAGGGATAAAGTGAGTGTGGGAATACAACAGACAGATGGAGGGATGAAGTGAGTGTGGTAGGACAGCAGACAGATGGAGAGTTGAAGCGAGTGTGGTAGTACAGCAGACAAATGGAGGGATGAAGTGAGTGTGGTAGTACAGCAGACAGATGGAGGGATCAAGTGAGTGTGACAATACAGCAGACAGATGGAGAGTTGAAGTGAGTGTGGTAGTACAGCAGACAGATGAAGGGATAAAGTCAGTGTGGTAGTACAGCAGACAGATGGAGAGTTGAAGCGAGTGTGGTAGTACAGCAGACAAATGGAGGGATGAAGTGAGTGTGGTAGTTCAGCAGACAGATGGAGGGATGAAGTGAGTGTGGTAATAAAGCAGACAGATGGAGAGTTGAAGTGAGTGTGGTAGTACAGCAGACAGATGGAGGGATGAAGTGAGTGTGGTAGTACAGCAGAAAGATGGAGGGATGAAGAGAGTTAGGTGGTACAGCAGACAGATGGAGGGACGAAGTGAGTGTGGTAATACAGCAGGCAGATGGAGGGATGAAGTGAGTGTGGTAGTACAGCAGACTGATGGAGGGATGAATTGAGTGTGGTAGTACAGCAGATCGATGAATGGATGAAGTGAGAGTGGTAGTACAGCAGATAGATGAATGGATGAAGTGAGTGTGGTAGTACAGCAGACTGATGGAGGGATGAAGTGAGTGTGGGAGAACAGCAGATAGATGGAAGGATGAAGTGAGTGTGGTAGTACAGCAAATGGAGGGAAGAAGTGAGTGTGGTAATACTGGAGACAGATGGAGGGATTAAGCGAGTGTGGTAGTACAGCAGATAGATGGAGGGATGAAGTGAGTGTGGTCATACAGCAGGCAGATGGAGGAATGAAGTGAGTGTGGTAGTACAGCAGATAGATGGGGGGAGGAAGTGAGTGTGGCAATACAGCAGGCAGATGGAGGGATGAAGTGAGTGTGGAAGTACAGCAGATAGAGGAATGGATGAAGTGAGTGTGGTTATACAGCAGATAGATGGAGGGATGAAGTGAGTGTGGTAATACAGCTGACAGATGGAGGGATGAAGTGAGTGTGGTAGTACAGCAGATAGATGAATGGATGAAGTGAGTGTGATAATACAGCAGAGAGATGGAGGGATAAAGTGAGTGTGGTTATACAGCAGATAGATGGAGGGATGAAGTGAGTGTGGTAATACAGCTGACAGATGGAGGGATGAAGTGAGTGTGGTAGTACAGCAGATAGATGAATGGATGAAGTGAGTGTGATAATACAGCAGACAAATGGAGGGATGAAGTGAGTGTGGAAGTACAGCAGACAGATGGACAGTTGAAGTGAGTGTGGCAGTACAGCAGACAGATGGAGGGATGAAGTGAGTGTGACAATACAGCAGACAGATGGAGGGATGAAGTGAGTGTGGTAACACAGCAGACAGATGGAGAGTTGAAGTGAGTGTGGTAGTACAGCAGACAGATGGAGGGTTGAGGCGAGTGTGGTAGTACAGCAGACAGATGGAAGGATGAAGAGAGTTTGGTAGTACAGCAGACAGATGGAGGGACTAAGTGAGTGTGGTAATACAGCAGACAGATGGAGGGATGAAGAGAGTGTGGTAGTACAGCAGACAGATGGAGAGTTGAAGTGATTGTGGTAGTACAGCAGACAGATGGAGGGAAGGAGTGAGTGTGGTAGAACAGCAGATAGATGGAGGGATGAAGTGAGTGTGGTAGTACAGCAGACAGATGAAGGGATAAAGTGAGTGTGGTAGTACAGCAGACAGATGGAGAGTTGAAGCGAGTGTGGTAGTACAGCAAACAGATGGAGCGATGAAGTGAGTGTGGCAGTCCAGCAGACAGATGGAGGGATGAAGTGAGGGTGACAATACAGCAGACAGATGGAGGGATGAAGTGAGTGTGGTAATACAGCAGACAGATGGAGGGATGAAGAGAGTGGTAGTACAGCAGACAGATGGAGAGTTGAAGTGATTGTGGTAGTACAGCAGACAGATGGAGGGAAGGAGTGAGTGTGGTAGTACAGCAGACAGATGGAGGGATGAAGTGAGTGTGACAATACAGCAGACAGATGGAGGGATGAAGTGAGTGTGGTAGTACAGCAGACAGATGGAGGGATGAAGTGAGTGTGGTAGTACAGCAGACAGATGGAGAGTTGAAGCGAGTGTGGTAGTACAGCAGACAGATGGAGGGATGAAGTGAGCGTGTCAGTACAGCAGACAGATGGAAGGATTAAGTGAGTGTGACAATCCAGCAGACAGATGGAGGGATGAAGTGAGTGTGATAATACAGCAGACAGATGGAGAGTTGAAGCAAGTGTGGTAGTACAGCAGACGGATGGAGGGATGAAGAGAGTGTGGTAGTACAGCAGACAGATGGAGGGAAGGAGTGAGTGTGGTAGTACAGCAGACAGATGGAGGGATGAAGTGAGTGTGACAATACAGCAGACAGATGGAGGGATAAAGTGAGTGTGGTCGTACAGCAGATAGATGGAGGGATGAAGTGAGTGTGGTAGTACAGCAGATAGATGGAGGGATGAAGTGAGTGTGGTAGTACAGCAGACAGATGGAGGGATGAAGTGAGGGTGACAATACAGCAGACAGATGGAGGGATGAAGTGAGTGTGGTAGTACAGCAGACAGATGAAGGGATAATGTGAGTGTGGTAGTACAGCAGACAGATGGAGAGTTGAAGCGAGTGTGGTAGTATAGCAGACAGATGGAGGGATGAAGTGAGCGTGGCAGTACAGCAGACAGATGGAGGGATGAAGTGAGTGTGGTAATACAGCAGATAGTTGGAGGGATGAAGTGAGTGTGGTAGTACAGCAGATAGATGAATGGATGAAGTGAGTGTGGTAATACAGCAGATAGATGAATGGATGAAGTGAGTGTGGTAGTACAGCAGGCAGATGGAGGGATGAAGTGAGTGTGGTAGTACAGCAGACAGATGGAGGGATGAAGTGAGTGTGGTAATACAGCAGGCAGATGGAGGGATGAAGTGAGTGTGGTAGTACAGCAGATAGATGAATGGATGAAGTGAGTGTGGTAATACAGCAGATAGATGAATGGATGAAGTGAGTGTGGTAGTACAGCAGACAGATGGAGGGATGAAGTGAGTGTGGTAGTACAGCAGACAGATGGAGGGATGAAGTGAGTGTGGTAATACAGCAGGCAGATGGAGGGATGAAGTGAGTGTGGTAGTACAGCAGATAGATGGAGGGATGAAGTGAGTGTGGTAATACAGCAGAGAGATGGAGGGATCAAGTGAGTGTGGTCGTACAGCAGATAGATGAATGGATGAAGTGAGTGTGGTAATACAGCAGACAGATGGAGGGATGAAGTGAGTATGGTAATACAGCAGACAGATGGAGAGATAAAGTGAGTGTGGTAATCCAGCAGATAGATGGAGGGATGAAGTGAGTGTGGTAGTACAGCAGACAGATGGAGGGATGAAGTGAGTGTGGTAGTACAGCAGATAGATGGAGGGATGAAGTGAGTGTGGTAGTACAGCAGACAGATGGAGGGATGAAGTGAGAGTAGTAGTACAGCAGACAGATGGAGGGATGAAGTGAGTGTGGTAGTACAGCAGTCAGATGGAGGGATGAAGTGAGTGTGATAATGCAAAAGACAGATGGAGGGATAAAGTGTGAGTGGTAGTACAGCAGACAGATGGAGGGATGAAGAGAGTGCGGTAGTACAGCAGACAGATGGAGGGAGGGAGAGAGTCTGGTAGTACGCCAGACAGATGGAGGGATGAAGTGAGTGTGGTAGTACAGCAGTCAGATGGAGGGATGAAGTGAGTGTGACAATACAGCAGACAGATGGAGGGATGAAGTGAGTGTGGTAGTACAGCAGTCAGATGGAGGGATGAAGTGAGTGTGATAATGCAAAAGACAGATGGAGGGATAAAGTGTGAGTGGTAGTACAGCAGACAGATGGAGCGATGAAGTAAGTGTGGTAGTGCAGCTGACAGATGGAGGAAAGAATTAAGTGTGGTAGTACAGCAGAGAGATGGAGAGATGAATGAGTGTGGTAGTGCAGGAGACAGATGGAGGGATGAAGTGAGTGTGACAATACAGCAGACAGATGGAGGGATGAAGTGAGTGTGGTAGTACAGCAGACAGATGGAGGGATAAAGTGAGTGTGGTAATACAGCAGA
Source organism: Gymnothorax reevesii (assembly GCA_029721435.1). Taxonomy (NCBI): domain Eukaryota; kingdom Metazoa; phylum Chordata; class Actinopteri; order Anguilliformes; family Muraenidae; genus Gymnothorax; species Gymnothorax reevesii. Next base: position 6,032,988 of record CM056579.1, on the reverse strand, counting down.
CAGATGGAGGGATGAAGTGAGTGTGGTAGTACAGCAGACAGATGAAGGGATAAAGTGAGTGTGGTAGTACAGCAGACAGATGGAGAGTTGAAGCGAGTGTGGTAGTACAGCAGACAGATGGAGGGAAGGAGTGAGTATGGTAGTACAGCAGACAGATCGAGAGATGAAGTGAGTGTGACAGTCCAGCTGACAGATGGAGGGATGAAGTGAGTGTGGTAGAACAGCAGTCAGATGGAGGGATGAAGTGAGTGTGATAATGCAAAAGACAGATGGAGGGATAAAGTGTGAGTGGTAGAACAGCAGACAGATGGAGGGATGAAGTGATTGTGGTAGTGCAGCTGACAGATGGAGGAAAGAAGTAAGTGTGGTAGTACAGCAGAGAGATGGAGAGATGAATGAGTGTGGTAGTGCAGGAGACAGATCAAGGGATGAAGTGAGTGTGACAATACAGCAGACAGATGGAGGGATGAAGTGAGCGTGGTAGTACAGCAGACAGATGGAGGGATGAAGTGAGTGTGGTAATACAGCAGACAGATGGAGGGATGAAGTGAGTGTGGTTGTACAGCAGTCAGATGGAGGGATGAAGTGAGTGTGGTTGTACAGCAGACAGATGGAGGGATGAAATGAGAGTGGTAGTACAGCAGACAGATGGAGGGATGAAGTGAGTGTGGTAAAACAGCAGACAGATGGATGGATGAAGTGAGTGTGGTAGTACTGCAGACATATGGAGGGATGAAGTGAGTGTGGTCATACAACAGATAGATGGAGGGATGAAGTGAGTGTGGTAGTACAGCAGATAGATGGAAGCATGAAGTAAGTGTGGTAATACAGCAGAGAGATGGAGGGATGAAGTGAGTGTGGTAATACAGAAGACAGATGGAGGGATGAAGTCAGTGTGGTAATACAGCAGACAGATGGATGGATGAAGTGAGTGTGGTAGTACAGCAGACAGATGGAGGAATGAAGTGAGTGTGGTCGTACAGCAGATAGATGGAAGCATGAAGTGAGTGTGGTAATACAGCAGACAGATGGAGGGATGAAGTGAGTGTGGTAATACAGAAGACAGATGGGGGGATGAAGTCAGTGTGGTAATACAGCAGACAGATGGAGGGATGGAGTGTGGTAATACAGCAGATAGTAGGAGGGATGAAGTGAGTGTGGTAGTAAAGCATATAGATGAATGGATGAAGTGAGTGGGGTAGTACAGCAGACAGATGGAGGGATGAAGTGAGGGTGGTCATACAACAGATAGATGGAGGAATGGAGGGAGTGTGGGAGTACAGCAGATAAATGGAAGCATGAAGTGCGTGTGGTTATACAGCAGAGAGATGGAGGGATAAAGTGAGCGTGGTAGTACAGCAGACAGATGGAGGGATGAAGTGAGGGTGACAATACAGCAGACAGATGGAGGGATGAAGTGAGTGTGGTAGTACAGCAGACAGATAAAGGGATAAAGTGAGTGTGGTAGTACAGCAGACAGATGGAGAGTTGAAGCGAGTGTGGTAGTATAGCAGACAGATGGAGGGATGAAGTGAGCGTGGCAGTACAGCAGACAGATGGAGGGATGAAGTGAGTGTGGTAATACAGCAGATAGTTGGAGGGATGAAGTGAGTATGGTAGTACAGCAGAGAGATGGAGGGATGAAGTGAGCGTGGTAGTACAGCTGACAGATGGAGGGATGAAGTGAGTGTGGTAATACAGCAGATAGATGGATGGATGAAGTGAGTGTGGTAGTACAGCAGATAGATGGATGGATGAAGTGAGTGTGGTAGTACAGCAGATAGATGGATGGATGAAGTGAGTGTGGTAGTACAGCAGACAGATGGAGAGTTGAAGCGAGTGTGGTAGTACAGCAAACAGATGGAGCGATGAAGTGAGTGTGGCAGTCCAGCAGACAGATGGAGGGATGAAGTGAGGGTGACAATACAGCAGACAGATGGAGGGATGAAGTGAGTGTGTTAATACAGCAGACACATGGAGGGATGAAGAGAGTGTGGTAGAACAGCAGACAGATGGAGAGTTGAAGTGATTGTGGTAGTACAGCAGACAGATGGAGGGAAGGAGTGAGTGTGGTAGTACAGCAGACAGATGGAGGGATGAAGTGAGTGTGACAATACAGCAGACAGATGGAGGGATGAAGTGAGTGTGGTAGTACAGCAGACAGATGGAGGGATGAAGTGAGTGTGGTAATACAGCAGACAGATGGAGGGATGAAGTGAGTGTGGTAGTACAGCAGACAGATGAAGGGATAAAGTGAGTGTGGTAGTACAGCAGACAGATGGAGAGTTGAAGCGAGTGTGGTAGTACAGCAGACAGATGGAGGGATGAAGTGAGCGTGTCAGTACAGCAGACAGATGGAAGGATTAAGTGAGTGTGACAATACAGCAGACAGATGGAGGGATGAAGTGAGTGTGACATTACAGCAGACAGATGGAGGGATGAAGTGAGTGTGATAATGCAGCAGACAGATGGAGAGTTGAAGTAAGTGTGGTAGTACAGCAGACGGATGGAGAGATGAAGAGAGTGTGGTAGTACAGCAGACAGATGGAGGGAAGGAGTGAGTGTGGTAGTACAGCAGACAGATGGAGGGATGAAGTGAGTGTGACAATACAGCAGACAGATGGAGGGAGAAAGTGAGGGTGGTCGTTCAGCAGATAGATGAATGGATGAAGTGAGTGTGGTAGTACAGCAGATAGATGGAGGGATGAAGTGAGTGTGGTAGTACAGCAGACAGATGGAGGGTTGAAGTGAGGGTGACAATACAGCAGACAGATGGAGGGATGAAGTGAGTGTGGTAGTACAGCAGACAGATGAAGGGATAAAGTGAGTGTGGTAGTACAGCAGACAGATGGAGAGTTGAAGCGAGTGTGGTAGTATAGCAGACAGATGGAGGGATGAAGTGAGCGTGGCAGTACAGCAGACAGATGGAGGGATGAAGTGAGTGTGGTAGTACAGCAGATAGTTGGAGGGATGAAGTGAGTGTGGTAGTGCAGCAGATAGATGAATGGATGAAGTGAGTGTGGTAATACAGCAGATAGATGAATGGATGAAGTGAGTGTGGTAGTACAGCAGACAGATGGAGGGATGAAGTGAGTGTGGTAATACAGCAGGCAGATGGAGGGATGAAGTGAGTGTGGTAGTACAGCAGATAGATGAATGGATGAAGTGAGTGTGGTAATACAGTAGATAGATGGAGGGATGAAGTGAGTATGGTAATACAGCAGACAGATGGAGAGATAAAGTGAGTGTGGTAATCTAGCAGATAGATGGAGGGATGAAGTGAGTGTGGTAGGACAGCAGAGAGAGGGAGGGATGAAGTGAGTGTGGTAGTACAGCAGACAGATGGAGGGATGAAGTGAGTGTGGTAGTACAGCAGACAGATGGAGGGATGAAGTGAGAGTAGTAGTACAGCAGACAGATGGAGGGATGAAGTGAGAGTGGTAGTACAGCAGACAGATGGAGGGATGAAGTGAGTGTGGTAATACAGCAGATAGTTGGAGGGATGAAGTGAGTGTGGTAGTACAGAAGATAGATGAATGGATGAAGTGAGTGTGGTAGTTCAGCAGATAGATGAATAGATGAAGTGAGTGTGGTAATACAGCAGACTGATGGAGGGATGAAGTGAGTGTGGTAGTACAGCAGATGGAGGGATGAAGTGAGTGTGGAAATACAGGAGACAGATGGAGGGATAAAGAGAAGGTGGTTGTACAGCAGATAGATGGAGGGATGAAGTGAGTGTGGTAGTACAGCAGACAGATGGAGGGATGAAGTGAGGGGGACAATACAGCAGACAGATGGAAGGATGAAGGGAGTGGGGTAAGACGGGAGACAGATGGAGGGATTAAGCGAGTGTGGTAGTACAGCAGATAGATGGAGGGATGAAGTGAGTGTGGTCATACAGCAGGCAGATGGAGGAATGAAGTGATTGTGGTAGTATAGCAGATAGATGGAGGGATGAAGTGAGTGTGGTAATACAGCAGGCAGATGGAGGGATGAAGTGAGTGTGGTAGTACAGCAGAAAGAGGAATGGATGAAGTGAGTGTGGTTATACAGCATATAGATGGAGGGATGAAGTGAGTGTGGTAATACAGCAGACAGATGGAGGGATGAAGTGAGTGTGGTAGTACAGCAGATAGATGAATGGATGAAGTGAGTGTGGTAATACAGCAGACAGATGGAGGGATAAAGTGAGTGTGGGAATACAACAGACAGATGGAGGGATGAAGTGAGTGTGGTAGGACAGCAGACAGATGGAGAGTTGAAGCGAGGGTGGTAGGAGAGCAAACAAATGGAGAGATGAAGTGAGTGTGGTAGTACAGCAGACAGATGGAGGGATCAAGTGAGTGTGACAATACAGCAGACAGATGGAGAGTTGAAGTGAGTGTGGTAGTACAGCAGACAGATGAAGGGATAAAGTCAGTGTGGTAGTACAGCAGACAGATGGAGAGTTGAAGCGAGTGTTGTAATACAGCAGGCAGATGGAGGGATGAAGTGAGTGTGGTAGGACAGCAGACAGATGGAGGGATGAAGTGAGTGTGGTAATACAGCAGACAGATGGAGAGTTGAAGTGAGTGTGGAAGTACAGCAGACAGATAGAGGGATGAAGTGAGTGTGGTAGTACAGCAGAAAGATGGAGGGATGAAGAGAGTTAGGTGGTACAGCAGACAGATGGAGGGACGAAGTGAGTGTGGTAATACAGCAGGCAGATGGAGGGATGAAGTGAGTGTGGTAGTACAGCAGACTGATGGAGGGATGAATTGAGTGTGGTAGTACAGCAGATCGATGAATGGATGAAGTGAGAGTGGTAGTACAGCAGATAGATGAATGGCTGAAGTGAGTGTGGTAGTACAGCAGACTGATGGAGGGATGAAGTGAGTGTGGGAGAACAGCAGATAGATGGAAGGATGAAGTGAGTGTGGTAGTACAGCAAATGGAGGGAAGAAGTGAGTGTGGTAATACTGGAGACAGATGGAGGGATTAAGCGAGTGTGGTAGTACAGCAGATAGATGGAGGGATGAAGTGAGTGTGGTCATACAGCAGGCAGATGGAGGAATGAAGTGAGTGTGGTAGTACAGCAGATAGATGGGGGGAGGAAGTGAGTGTGGCAATACAGCAGGCAGATGGAGGGATGAAGTGAGTGTGGAAGTACAGCAGATAGAGGAATGGATGAAGTGAGTGTGGTTATACAGCAGATAGATGGAGGGATGAAGTGAGTGTGGTAATACAGCTGACAGATGGAGGGATGAAGTGAGTGTGGTAGTACAGCAGATAGATGAATGGATGAAGTGAGTGTGATAATACAGCAGACAGATGGAGGGATAAAGTGAGTGTGGTTATACAGCAGATAGATGGAGGGATGAAGTGAGTGTGGTAATACAGCTGACAGATGGAGGGATGAAGTGAGTGTGGTAGTACAGCAGATAGATGAATGGATGAAGTGAGTGTGGTAATACAGCAGACAAATGGAGGGATGAAGTGAGTGTGGTAGTACAGCAGACAGAAGGACAGTTGAAGTGAGTGTGGCAGTACAGCAGACAGATGGAGGGATGAAGTGAGTGTGACAATACAGCAGACAGATGGAGGGATGAAGTGAGTGTGGTAACACAGCAGACAGATGGAGAGTTGAAGTGAGTGTGGTAGTACAGCAGACAGATGGAGGGTTGAGGCGAGTGTGGTAGTACAGCAGACAGATGGAAGGATGAAGAGAGTTTGGTAGTACAGCAGACAGATGGAGGGACTAAGTGAGTGTGGTAATACAGCAGACAGATGGAGGGATGAAGAGAGTGTGGTAGTACAGCAGACAGATGGAGAGTTGAAGTGATTGTGGTAGTACAGCAGACAGATGGAGGGAAGGAGTGAGTGTGGTAGTACAGCAGATAGATGGAGGGATGAAGTGAGTGTGGTAGTAGGGCAGACAGATGAAGGGATAAAGTGAGTGTGGTAGTACAGCAGACAGATGGAGAGTTGAAGCGAGTGTGGTAGTACAGCAAACAGATGGAGCAATGAAGTGAGTGTGGCAGTCCAGAAGACAGATGGAGGGATGAAGTGAGGGTGACAATACAGCAGACAGATGGAGGGATGAAGTGAGTGTGGTAATACAGCAGACAGATGGAGGGATGAAGAGAGTGTGGTAGTACAGCAGACAGATGGAGAGTTGAAGTGATTGTGGTAGTACAGCAGACAGATGGAGGGAAGGAGTGAGTGTGGTAGTACAGCAGACAGATGGAGGGATGAAGTGAGTGTGACAATACAGCAGACAGATGGAGGGATGAAGTGAGCGTGGTAGTACAGCAGACAGATGGAGGGATGAAGTGAGTGTGGTAATACAGCAGACAGATGGAGGGATGAAGTGAGTGTGGTAGTACAGCAGACAGATGAAGGGATAAAGTGAGTGTGGTAGTACAGCAGACAGATGGAGAGTTGAAGCGAGTGTGGTAGTACAGCAGACAGATGGAGGGATGAAGTGAGCGTGTCAGTACAGCAGACAGATGGAAGGATTAAGTGAGTGTGACAATACAGCAGACAGATGGAGGGATGAAGTGAGTGTGATAATACAGCAGACAGATGGAGAGTTGAAGTAAGTGTGGTAGTACAGCAGACGGATGGAGGGATGAAGAGTGTGGTAGTACAGCAGACAGATGGAGGGAAGGAGTGAGTGTGGTAGTACAGCAGACAGATGGAGGGATGAAGTGAGTGTGACAATACAGCAGACAGATGGAGGGATAAAGTGAGTGTGGTCGTACAGCAGATAGATGGAGGGATGAAGTGAGTGTGGTAGTACAGCAGATAGATGGAGGGATGAAGTGAGTGTGGTAGTACAGCAGACAGATGGAGGGATGAAGTGAGGGTGACAATACAGCAGACAGAAGGAGGGATGAAGTGAGTGTAGTAATACAGCAGACAGATGGAGGGATGAAGTGAGTGTGGTAGTACAGCAGACAGATGGAGAGTTGAAGCGAGTGTGGTAGTATAGCAGACAGATGGAGGGATGAAGTGAGCGTGGCAGTACAGCAGACAGATGGAGGGATGAAGTGAGTGTGGTAATACAGCAGATAGTTGGAGGGATGAAGTGAGTGTGGTAGTACAGCAGATAGATGAATGGATGAAGTGAGTGTGGTAATACAGCAGATAGATGAATGGATGAAGTGAGTGTGGTAGTAGAGCAGACAGATGGAGGGATGAAGTGAGTGTGGTAGTACAGCAGACAGATGGAGGGATGAAGTGAGTGTGGTAATACAGCAGGCAGATGGAGGGATGAAGTGAGTGTGGTAGTACAGCAGATAGATGAATGGATGAAGTGAGTTTGGTAATATAGCAGATAGATGGAGGGATGAAGTGAGTGTGGTAATACAGCAGACAGATGGAGGGATGAAGTGAGTGTGGTAGTACAGCAGATAGATGAATGGATGAAGTGAGTGTGGTAATACAGCAGATAGATGGAGGGATGAAGTGAGTATGGTAATACAGCAGACAGATGGAGAGATAAAGTGAGTGTGGTAATCCAGCAGATAGATGGAGGGATGAAGTGAGTGTGGTAGTACAGCAGATAGATGGAGGGATGAAGTGAGTGTGGTAGTACAGCAGACAGATGGAGGGATGAAGTGAGTGTGGTAGTACAGCAGATAGATGGAGGGATGAAGTGAGTGTGGTAGTACAGCAGACAGATGGAGGGATGAAGTGAGAGTAGTAGTACAGCAGACAGATGGAGGGATGAAGTGAGTGTGGTAGTACAGCAGTCAGATGGAGGGATGAAGTGAGTGTGATAATGCAAAAGACAGATGGAGGGATAAAGTGTGAGTGGTAGTACAGCAGACAGATGGAGGGATGAAGAGAGTGCAGTAGTACAGCAGACAGATGGAGGGAAGGAGTGAGTCTGGTAGTACGTCAGACAGATGGAGGGATGAAGTGAGTGTGGTAGTACAGCAGTCAGATGGAGGGATGAAGTGAGTGTGACAATACAGCAGACAGATGGAGGGATGAGGTGAGTGTGGGAAGACAGCAGGCAGATGGAGGGATGAAGTGAGTGTGATAATGCAAAAGACAGATGGAGGGATAAAGTGTGAGTGGTAGTACAGCAGACAGATGGAGGGATGAAGTGATTGTGGTAGTGCAGCTGACAGATGGAGGAAAGAAGTAAGTGGGGTAGTACAGCAGAGAGATGGAGAGATGAATGAGGGTGGGAGGGCAGGAGACAGATGGAGGGGTGAGGAGAGTGTGACAATACAGCAGACAGAGGGAGGGATGAAGTGAGTGTGGTAGTACAGCAGACACATGGAGGGATAAAGTGAGTGTGGTAATACAGCAGACAGATGGAGGGATGAAGTGAGTGTGGTAGTAGAGCAGAGAGATGAAGGGATAAAGTGAGTGTGGTAGTACAGCAGACAGATGCAGAGTTGAAGGGAGTGGGGTAGGACAGCAGACAGATGGAGGGAAGGAGTGAGTATGGTAGTACAGCAGACAGATCGAGGGATGAAGTGAGTGTGACAGTCCAGCAGACAGATGGAGGGATGAAGTGAGTGTGGTAGTACAGCAGTCAGATGGAGGGATGAAGTGAGGGTGATAATGCAAAAGACAGATGGAGGGATAAAGTGTGAGTGGTAGAACAGCAGACAGATGGAGGGATGAAGTGATTGTGGTAGTGCAGCTGACAGATGGAGGAAAGAAGTAAGTGTGGTAGTACAGCAGAGAGATGGAGAGATGAATGAGTGTGGTAGTGCAGGAGACAGATCAAGGGATGAAGTGAGTGTGACAATACAGCAGACAGATGGAGGGATGAAGTGAGCGTGGTAGTACAGCAGACAGATGGAGGGATGAAGTGAGTGTGGTAATACAGCAGACAGATGGAGGGATGAAGTGAGTGTGGTTGTACAGCAGTCAGATGGAGGGATGAAGTGAGTGTGGTTGTACAGCAGACAGATGGAGGGATGAAATGAGAGTGGTAGTACAGCAGACAGATGGAGGGATGAAGTGAGTGTGGTAAAACAGCAGACAGATGGATAAATGAAGTGAGTGTGGTAGTACTGCAGACAGATGGAGGGATGAAGTGAGTGTGGTCATACAACAGATAGATGGAGGGATGAAGTGAGTGTGGTAGTACAGCAGATAGATGGAAGCATGAAGTAAGTGTGGTAATACAGCAGATGGATGGAGGGATGAAGTGAGTGTGGTAATACAGAAGACAGATGGAGGGATGAAGTCAGTGTGGTAATACAGCAGACAGATGGATGGATGAAGTGAGTGTGGTAGTACAGCAGACAGATGGAGGAATGAAGTGAGTGTGGTCGTACAGCAGATAGATGGAAGCATGAAGTGAGTGTGGTAATACAGCAGACAGATGGAGGGATGAAGTGAGTGTGGTAATACAGAAGACAGATGGGGGGATGAAGTCAGTGTGGTAATACAGCAGACAGATGGAGGGATGGAGTGTGGTAATACAGCAGATAGTAGGAGGGATGAAGTGAGTGTGGTAGTACAGCATATAGATGAATGGATGAAGTGAGTGTGGTAGTACAGCAGACAGATGGAGGGATGAAGTGAGTGTGGTCATACAACAGATAGATGGAGGAATGAAGTGAGTGTGGTAGTACAGCAGATAGATGGAAGCATGAAGTGAGTGTGGTTATACAGCAGAGAGATGGAGGGAGAAAGTGAGCGTGGTAGTACAGCAGACAGATGGAGGGATGAAGTGAGGGTGACAATACAGCAGACAGATGGAGGGATGAAGTGAGTGTGGTAGTACAGCAGACAGATGAAGGGATAAAGTGAGTGTGGTAGTACAGCAGACAGATGGAGAGTTGAAGCGAGTGTGGTAGTATAGCAGACAGATGGAGGGATGAAGTGAGCGGGGCAGTACAGCAGAGAGAGGGAGGGATGAAGTGAGGGGGGGAAGACAGCAGAGAGGTGGAGGGATGAAGCGAGAATGGGAGTACAGCAGAGAGATGGAGGGATGAAGTGAGCGTGGTAGTACAGCTGACAGATGGAGGGATGAAGTGAGTGTGGTAATACAGCAGATAGATGGATGGATGAAGTGAGTGTGGTAGTACAGCAAATAGATGGATGGATGAAGTGAGTGTGGTAGTACAGCAGATAGATGGATGGATGAAGTGAGTGTGGGAGTACAGCAGACAGATGGAGAGTTGAAGCGAGTGTGGGAGGACAGCAAACAGAGGGAGGGATGAAGTGAGTGTGGCAGTCCAGCAGACAGATGGAGGGATGAAGTGAGGGTGACAATACAGCAGACAGATGGAGGGATGAAGTGAGTGTGGTAATACAGCAGACAGATGGAGGGATGAAGAGAGTGTGGTAGAACAGCAGACAGATGGAGAGTTGAAGTGATTGTGGTAGTACAGCAGACAGATGGAGGGAAGGAGTGAGTGTGGTAGTACAGCAGACAGATGGAGGGATGAAGTGAGTGTGACAATACAGCAGACAGATGGAGAGATGAAGTGAGTGTGGTAGTACAGCAGACAGATGGAGGGATGAAGTGAGTGTGGTAATACAGCAGACAGATGGAGGGATGAAGTGAGTGTGGTAGTACAGCAGACAGATGAAGGGATAAAGTGAGTGTGGTAGTACAGCAGACAGATGGAGAGTTGAAGCGAGTGTGGTAGTACAGCAGACAGATGGAGGGATGAAGTGAGCGTGTCAGTACAGCAGACAGATGGAAGGATTAAGTGAGTGTGACAATACAGCAGACAGATGGAGGGATGAAGTGAGTGTGACATTACAGCAGACAGATGGAGGGATGAAGTGAGTGTGATAATACAGCAGACAGATGGAGAGTTGAAGTAAGTGTGGTAGTACAGCAGACGGATGGAGGGATGAAGAGAGTGTGGTAGTACAGCAGACAGATGGAGGGAAGGAGTGAGTGTGGTAGTACAGCAGACAGATGGAGGGATGAAGTGAGTGTGACAATACAGCAGACAGATGGAGGGATAAAGTGAGTGTGGTCGTTCAGCAGATAGATGAATGGATGAATTGAGTGTGGTAGTACAGCAGATAGATGGAGGGATGAAGTGAGTGTGGTAGTACAGCAGACAGATGGAGGGATGAAGTGAGGGTGACAATACAGCAGACAGATGGAGGGATGAAGTGAGTGTGGTAGTACTGCAGACAGATGAAGGGATAAAGTGAGTGTGGTAGTACAGCAGACAGATGGAGAGTTGAAGCGAGTGTGGTAGTATAGCAGACAGATGGAGGGATGAAGTGAGCGTGGCAGTACAGCAGACAGATGGAGGGATGAAGTGAGTGTGGTAGTACAGCAGATAGTTGGAGGGATGAAGTGAGTGTGGTAGTACAGCAGATAGATGAATGGATGAAGTGAGTGTGGTAATACAGCAGATAGATGAATGGATGAAGTGAGTGTGGTAGTACAGCAGACAGATGGAGGGATGAAGTGAGTGTGGTAATACAGCAGGCAGATGGAGGGATGAAGTGAGTGTGGTAGTACAGCAGATAGATGAATGGATGAAGTGAGTGTGGTAATACAGTAGATAGATGGAGGGATGAAGTGAGTATGGTAATACAGCAGACAGATGGAGAGATAAAGTTAGTGTGGTAATCTAGCAGATAGATGGAGGGATGAAGTGAGTGTGGTAGTACAGCAGATAGATGGAGGGATGAAGTGAGTGTGGTAGTACAGCAGACAGATGGAGGGATGAAGTGAGTGTGGTAGTACAGCAGACAGATGGAGGGATGAAGTGAGAGTAGTAGTACAGCAGACAGATGGAGGGATGAAGTGAGTGTGGTAATACAGCAGATAGTTGGAGGGATGAAGTGAGTGTGGTAGTACAGCAGATAGATGAATGGATGAAGTGAGTGTGGTAATACAGCAGATAGATGAATGGATGAAGTGAGTGTGGTAGTACAGCAGACAGATGGAGGGATGAAGTGAGTGTGGTAATACAGCAGGCAGATGGAGGGATGAAGTGAGTGTGGTAGTACAGCAGATAGATGAATGGATGAAGTGAGTGTGGTCATATAGCAGATAGATGGAGGGATGAAGTGAGTGTGGTAATACAGCAGACAGATGGAGGGATGAAGTGAGTGTGGTAGTACAGCAGATAGATGAATGGATGAAGTGAGTGTGGTAATACAGCAGATAGATGGAGGGATGAAGTGAGTGTGGTAATCCAGCAGATAGATGGAGGGATGAAGTGAGTGTGGTAGTACAGCAGATAGATGGAGGGATGAAGTGAGTGTGGTAGTACAGCAGACAGATGGAGGGATGAAGTGAGTGTGGTAGTACAGCAGAAAGATGGAGGGATGAAGTGAGTGTGGTAGTACAGCAGACAGATGGAGGGATGAAGTGAGAGTGGTAGTACAGCAGACAAATGGATGGATAAAGTGAGTGTGGTAGTACAGCAGACAGATGGAGGGGTGAAGTGAGAGTAGTAGTACAGCAGACAGATAGAGGGATGAGGTGAGTGTGGTAGTACAGCAGACAGATGGAGGGATGAAGTGAGTATGGTAGTACAGCAGACAGATAGAGGGATGAGGTGAGTGTGGTAGTACAGCAGACAGATAGAGGGATGAGGTGAGTGTGGTAGTACAGCAGACAGATGGAGGGATGAAGTGAGAGTAGTAGTACAGCAGACAGATGGAGGGATGAAGTGAGTGTGGTAGTACAGCAGACAGATGGAGGGATGAAGTGAGAGTAGTAGTACAGCAGACAGATAGAGGGATGAAGTGAGAGTAGTAGTACAGCAGATAGATGGAGGGATGAAGTGAGTGTGGTAGTACAGCAAACAGACAGAGGGATGAAGTGAGTGTGGTAGTACAGCAGACAGATGGAGGGATGAAGTGAGAGTAGTAGTACAGCAGACAGATAGAGGGATGAGGTGAGTGTGGTAGTACAGCAGACAGATGGAGGGATGAAGTGAGTATGGTAGTACAGCAGATAGATGGAGGGATGAAGTGAGTGTGGTAGTACAGCAGATAGATTGAGGGATGAAGTGAGTGTGGTAGTACAGCAGATAGATTGAGGGATGAAGTGAGTGTGGTAATACAGCAGATAGATGGAGGGATGAAGTGAGTGTGGTAGTACAGCAGACAGATGGAGGGATGAAGCGAGTGTGGCTGTACAGCAGATAGAAGGAGGGATGAAGTGAGTGTGGTAGTACAGCAGATAGATGGAGGGATGGAGTGATTTTGGTAGTACAGCAGATGGATGGATGAAGTGAGTATGGTAGTACAGCAGAGAGATGGAGGGATGAAGTGAGTGTGGTAGTACAGCAGACAGATGGAGGGATGAAGTGAGTGTGGTAATACAGCAGATAGATGGATGGATGAAGTGAGTGTGGTAGTACAGCAGATAGATGGATGGATGAAGTGAGTGTGGTAGTACAGCAGATAGAAGGAGGGATGAAGTGAGTGTGGTAATACAGCAGATAGATGGATGGATGAAGTGAGTGTGGTAGTACAGCAGATAGATGGAGGGATGAAGTGAGTGTGGTAGTTTAGCAGATAGATGGATGGATGAAGTGAGTGTGGTAGTACAGCAGATAGATGGAGGGATGAAGTGAGTGTGGTAATGCTGCAGATGAATGGAGACGTACCATCTTGCACTCCTCTGCTAGATCCTGCTCATCCCCCTCTCCATCTCTCCCTTTGAAGAGATCTGCACCCTTTTCTGAGAGCTCAGAGTCACTCTGAGGCACAGAACAGAAACACCATTACACACACACACACACACACACACACACACACACACACTCATACTTACACACATTACATACACACACACACACACACACACACACTACACACACACACACAAAATAGACAGATACACACACAAATTACACACACACACACACTCACCCACACACACACACTCATACTTTCCCAAATTACATCCACACACACACACACACACACAGACACACACGCACGCACGCGGGCACGCACACACACACACACACACACACACACACACACACACACACACACACACACCATCATTACATACAGATCAACACAAACGTGATACAACCCCATTTCCAGAGAACTTGGGACACAGTAAATCAAAACAGAATTCAATGATTTGCAAATCATTTAAACCTTAAATTTCATTTAAATTTCTTTGAGAATAATTCCAATTTCAAATATTGAAACTGAGATTTTTTTTTTGTTTTTCTTCTTTTGAATTTCATGAGATCAACATGTTTTATGAAAGCTGGGACAGGGCCAATGTTTACCACTGTTGCATCATCTTTTCACTATCCTCTGAGAGTATTTGGGAACAGAGGTTACCAACTGGGTCATTCCATGTCAAATCAACCAATTTTCTCAAAAGTGAAAAAGTTGATGTTTCAGAATTTCATCAAATTTTAACCAGTTGTGAATTGACCATATTTGAGAACATCTGCAAATTTTCTTAGGGTTTTGATGTAAATTGTGACCCTCAGCCCCATAAATATGAGAGGGGGCTGCATGCCCAAAATTGCACCCCTTATTCTGAGCAGGTTTTCAAATGCCTGTAACTGGAAATATATAAAATTTAGAATACTGAAATTTGGTATTCCCAGAGATATGTTTGTTAAGAATACCTGGCCAAAATTTGGCAGATTTTGATCAAATAAATATGGTAATTTTGGCTGCCCCAAAATGGAAAAAAAGGCATTTTTACATTTTCTGAGAATGATTTTGTTGGTCTCTTTTGGCCTGTTATATTTTACCTACATAGTTCAAATCGCTGCCATATATTGTCAGACACCCTGACTACCACTCTGTCGTTCATGGAGCAAGTAACTATCATACTTTGTCTATTATTGACCCTTCAAATTTCGAATTTTGCCATTTTTGCTCAATTTTGGAGGCAAAAATGAGGATGTGGGACAGGTCCTAGGATCACCAAATTTGGCCTGTACACAGATCTTAAGTGTCGAAACAACATATTAAAATTCTAGGATGGTGTTCTGTCCCATTCAGATTTTATTGCAAGTTGAAAATAGAGGTTTTTTTTCAATAATCGGATTTGCAATATCTATCATTTTATGCACTTTTCATACATTTCAAGCCCCTGTTAACCACAGTTGACTTCAAAGAATGTCCTGAATGGGATTTGCTCCCCTGGCAGGGCTTCTACCATTATCATTCTTATATTAGGCCATTATGTCCCCATTGCAACACCATACAGTTTTGCACTTCTAGAAATAGCTGCTGACATCAGCACTAATCCACTGTGCAGTGTGCATAGTTCAGAGATCAGGTACATATGGTGTGGTGCTGCTGAGCAGAAAGTGTACATGTACAAATGGCATCTTTAAACCCATGTACTTTGGGATCATCCCTTGGTGAAGCTGAGAAATGCCATCAGCTGCTATATGTGCGAAATTCTGAACCAATATTATGGACAAGTTTGCCTCCAGCAGAGCGGAGTTTGATCCTGAAAAGAGCGCTCTTTTCAGGGAGCGTGACATTTGACCGTTAACATTCCGTTATAAACTTGCGACACACGCGAGGGTCACGCACGCCTCCCCTGCCTTGCCGTTGCGGCCTGGCTATGTGCCAAGTTTTCCTGCGTGCAGGCAGAAAATAATTTGCATGCCAATTTTCTTCCTACGGACTTGGCGTGCTGTCTGCGGGTTCGAAAATCCGTGCGGAACACGTGGGTGTCCCTTGCGAGTTTCCCCATTTTTCCCCGTGGACAGCACGAAGAGGCCGTACGTTCGGATGTAAGAGAGGCATTCGTCTCAGTGGATGAGCTAGGGTGGCATAAACCATTTCCACAATAACTATAGAGGGCAGCTCTACATTTCTTTATTCTCTCATCAATGTGATTAGTACAGTTTCCTTCCTGGTTAAAAGTAACGCCTAAAACCTTAAGATGGTCAGTTCTGTTCAATTTACTCCCATAGAAGTACCATTCTGGGTTTTCAAAAAAGTTGTGTTTCCCAATTGTCATACATTGTGACTTGACAACATTAAATTTAAAGCGCCATTCAACAGAGTACTGCATACAAATATCAATCCACTTCTGCAGACCAGTCATGGTGGCACTAAAAAGAGTCACATCATCCGCAAATGCAAACAATTCAAAAATAAATCATTAATTGCAATACCTCCTTTTGCATCAAGGACCTTAACAAGCATATCATTTCAGAAAATCTTAAAAAGAGAGAATAATAATTTACTTCCTTGATGTGTTCCACGTTGTACTTCAATAATCGAGCTATGGCGACCCTTCCATTTAACAACAGCTTTGAGTTGACAATACCAGTTATAGAGTAATAGCCAATGATGACAAGGGATTTAGTCCCAAAGCTTAAGAAAATAAACCATCATGCCATATTGAGTCAAAGCACTTCTCAGCATCTTATCCACAAACAAATACTGGAGAATTAAATCTTAAATGATTTGCAAATCATTACCTTCGCCAGCGACTTCGCTGACGAAGGTAATGTTTTGATCCCCGTGTATTTATTTGTTTGTGTGTCTGTCTGTATGTGTATCGAATAACTCAAAAAGTACCAAACGGAATTTCATAAAATTTGGTGGGTTGATTTGGCATGACCTGAGGATCAATCGATTAGATTTTGGGAGTGATCGGGTCAAAGGTCAAGGTCAAGGCCACGAAAAGGTCAAAACCGACTTTCGGCCATATCTCGGTCAATTTTTATTCGATCGGCATGAAACCAACGCCAGTGGCGAGGGATTCAGTGGCGTCGGCGAAGGTATGCGCTCTACCAAGTGCCCGTTCTAGTTGCATTCTGTTTTTATTTGCATTTTACACACCGTCCCAACTTTTCCGGAAATGGGGTTGTATTGACACGACACGCACTTGCTCATACACATACTGTACCTTTGCTTCTTTGACTGAGGGTAATGTGAACCTCCTGCCTTTTTTCTGGAAGAGACACACAAGGCCAAACATAAAATTACACAGATACCACAGACCATCAGTGGCCGTACCCCATGCCTCCATCAGTGTTCACAAATGCTCAAGCTGAGAGAACAAAGTTGGTCCCAGGATCAAACCGTGAGGTACTAAACGTAGTTATTTAAAGAAGTGTTCGGTTCAATCAGTGATTGGTAAATGGGGAGCCTAGCTGGGCTGAATGGCCTATTCTCATCACTCATGTTATTTCATGTTATCTTAATGCAATTTAAAGATAAGGAAGAAAACATTTATGTTGCATGAGCAGTGAAAAAGTGAGAGACATACTGTTTTTCCATCATTCCCAAAGTTCTCCTCAAGGTCCTTTTTTCCCTTCTCCTTCATAGTCCCAGACCACTCCTTAAGAGACAGATAAATATTGTTATGAGTCCAGGTTTGCAGATCGATGAGAAGGAGTCTGTATTCAAGGAAAGCAGGGGACAGTCGAGTCTGAGTTCGGGTTTGCATTCAGGTGAGTGCGAGTCTGGATTTGTGTACAGGTTAGTGTGAGTCTGGATTTATGTACAGGTAAGTCTAAGTCATAGATTGTGTCAAAGTGAGTTTGAATTTGTATATTGTTTATTTACACAGGTACAGCTGAGCCTGTACCTGTAGCTATAATCACCGTTTTTCTCTTACCTTCAAAGAGTCTCTTCTGAGTCGTAATTTCCCTGGCTGTTTAAAGAGGAGAAAACTGTGATCATTCAGCTCTCTTTTAGTATTGCTTACCGTGCAAGATATTTTGCAACTAGAGCCAATTTACTGAAATAGCCATGCATGTTTGGCTGATATTTGTATGCTTAAAAACTCAGTAGCAAGCGAACAAGCTTATCAGACATGTCAACGAATAACTGACCTAGCTACATAGCCAATTCATGTCTACTTGCTCAACTAATGCTTGTTAGGTAATGAAATAGTAGCTGTTTCTGGTGATTAATATTCACCAAGTAAGGCTAGCTGAGCAAGCAAACTATCTGATAGCTGCCTAATTTAACAAGCAAGCTACTTTACCAACTTCAGAGGTCGGTTCACATCATATTTGGTGCATGTAAATGCCAGCTAGTGAAATGCACGCAGCTAAATGCCATTTTGCCAGCTTAGCTAGCTAGAATAATCATGTTAGCTAGCTTGATACATAACAGTAAGAGACACTAAATTGACCGTTTACAGCTTAAAATTGATTTGTCTGTTTGCACAAGATGTAATTAGCTAACTAGCTGGCTAGCAAGGTATTAGCTGTCATAGCTAGTCATATTTGTTGTAGTTAACTGCTAGCTAGCTAGCTAACTGGCAAAATAAAAGCTATTCACTGATATCCATTCATTTCTCAGCATGGAGCCAGCAAACTGATAGTGGCTCGCTGTGTAATAACGGTTGCATAAAGATAGCCTACTGCAAGTCACTGCGCGGCTTCCGTCAAGTTACGTTGTCAACGTTTACAGAAACTATGGTACCCCATTGGCCGGGAACAAATCATGGGTACTTGCCCGCTTGAGTAGTGGAAATGTAGTTCACAGAAGTGGACGACAAACTGGACCATATGCGCAAATGTGCATCACTTTTGGCAATAAACAATGAATTTGATGTGATAATTTGCATCCGCATAGTCCGTAGGCTAATCTCTGAGCGAACTGGCTCATAACATTAATACGAGTTCGAGCAATGCCGCAAAGTGTCCAAACCCCATTATACATTTCCATCGGGATTTTAGTATTTGTGACATCATCACTTCAGTATAAAAAAATGCCCCTCTCTGCTCCTTCACTGCACCTCTGCAGCAAAATGCCCTGTCTACTCCTTTACTGCACCTTAGCAGGTAAATGCCCCTGTCTGCTCCTTCACTGCACCTCTGCAGCTAAATGCCCTGTCTGCTCCTTCACTGCACCTCTGCAGCTAAATGCCCCTGTCTGCTCTTTCACTACACCTCTGCAGCTAAATGCCCCTGTCTGCTCCTTCACTGCACCTCTGCAGCTAAATGCCCTGTCTGCTCCTTCCCTACACCTCTGCAGCTAAATGCCCCTGTCTGCTCCTTCACTGCACCTCTGCAGCTAAATGCCCCTGTCTGCTCCTTCACTGCACCTCTGCAGCTAAATGCCCCTGTCTGCTCCTTCACTGCACCTCTGCAGCTAAATGCCCTGTCTGCTCTTTCATTGCACCTCTGCAGCTAAATGCCCCAGTCTGCTCCTTCACTGCACCTCTGCAGCTAAATGCCCCTGTCTGCTCCTTCACTGCACCTCTGCAGCTAAATGCCCTGTCTGCTCCTTCACTGCACCTCTGCAGCTAAATGCCCTGTCTGCTCCTTCACTGCACCTCTGCAGCTAAATGCCCCTGTCTGCTCCTACACTGCACCTCTGCAGCTAAATGCCCCTGTCTGCTCCTTCACTGCACCTCTGCAGCTAAATGCCCTGTCTGCTCTTTCATTGCACCTCTGCAGCTAAATGCCCCAGTCTGCTCCTTCACTGCACCTCTGCAGCTAAATGACCTGTCTGCTCCTTCACTGCACCTCTGCAGCTAAATGCCCCTGTCTGCTCCTTCACTGCACCTCTGCAGCTGAATGCCCTGTCTGCTCCTTCACTGCACCTCTGCAGCTAAATGCCCCTGTCTGCTCCTTCACTACACCTCTGCAGCTAAATGCCCCTGTCTGCTCCTTCACTGCACCTCTGCAGCTAATTGCCCTGTCTGCTCCTACACTGCACCTCTGCAGCTAAATGCCCCTGTCTGCTCCTTCACTGCACCTCTGCAGCTAAATGCCCTGTCTGCTCTTTCACTGCACCTCTGCAGCTAAATGCCCCAGTCTGCTCCTTCACTGCACCTCTGCAGCTAAATGACCTGTCTGCTCCTTCACTGCACCTCTGCAGCTAAATGCCCCTGTCTGCTCCTTCACTGCACCTCTGCAGCTAAATGCCCTGTCTGCTCCTTCACTGCACCTCTGCAGCTAAATGCCCCTGTCTGCTCCTTCACTGCACCTCTGCAGCTAAATGCCCCTGTCTGCTCCTTCACTGCACCTCTGCAGCTAAATGCCCCTGTCTGCTCCTTCACTGCACCTCTGCAGCTAAATGCCCCTGTCTGCTCCTTCACTGCACCTCTGCAGCTAAATGCCCCTGTCTGCTCCTTCACTGCACCTCTGCAGCTAAATGCCCCTGTCTGCTCCTTCACAGCACCTCTGCAGCTGAATGCCCTGTCTGCTCCTTCACTGCACCTCTGCAGCTAAATGCCCCTGTCTGCTCCTTCACAGCATCTCTGCAGCTGAATGCCCTGTCTGCTCCTTCACTGCACCTCTGCAGCTAAATGCCCCTGTCTGCTCCTTCACTGCACCTTTGCAGCTAAATGCCTCTGTCTGCTCCTTCATTGCACCTCTGCAGCTAAATGCCCCTGTCTGCTCCTTCACTGCACCCCTGCAGCTAAATTCCCTGTCTGCTCTTTCACTGCACCTCTGCAGCTAAATGCCCCAGTCTGCTTCTTCACTGCACCTCTGCAGCTAAATGCCCTGTCTGCTCCTTCACTGCACCTCTGCAGCTAAATGCCCCTGTCTGCTCCTTCACTGCACCTCTGCAGCTAAATGCCCCTGTCTGCTCCTTCACAGCACCTCTGCAGCTGAATGCCCCGTCTGCTTCTTCACTGCACCTCTGCAGCTAAATGCCCTGTCTGCTCCTTCACTGCACCTCTGCAGCTAAATGCCCCTGTCTGCACCGTCACTGCACCTCTGCAGCTAAATGCCCCTGTCTGCTCCTTCACTGCACCTCTGCAGCTAAATGCCCTGTCTGCTCCTTCACTGCACCTCTGCAGCTAAATGACCTGTCTGCTCCTTCACTGCACCTCTGCAGCTAAATGCCCCTGTCTGCTCCTTCACTGCACCTCTGCAGCTAAATGCCCTGTCTGCTCCTTCACTGCACCTCTGCAGCTAAATGCCCCTGTCTGCTCCTTCACTACACCTCTGCAGCTAAATGCCCCTGTCTGCTCCTTCACTGCACCTCTGCAGCTAATTGCCCTGTCTGCTCCTACACTGCACCTCTGCAGCTAAATGCCCCTGTCTGCTCCTTCACTGCACCTCTGCAGCTAAATGCCCTGTGTTCTCTTTCACTGCACCTCTGCAGCTAAATGCCCCAGTCTGCTCCTTCACTGCACCTCTGCAGCTAAATGACCTGTCTGCTCCTTCACTGCACCTCTGCAGCTAAATGCCCCTGTCTGCTCCTTCACTGCACCTCTGCAGCTAAATGCCCTGTCTGCTCCTTCACTGCACCTCTGCAGCTAAATGCCCCTGTCTGCTCCTTCACTGCACCTCTGCAGCTAAATGCCCCTGTCTGCTCCTTCACTGCACCTCTGCAGCTAAATGCCCCTGTCTGCTCCTTCACTGCACCTCTGCAGCTAAATGCCCCTGTCTGCTCCTTCACTGCACCTCTGCAGCTAAATGCCCCTGTCTGCTCCTTCACTGCACCTCTGCAGCTAAATGCCCCTGTCTGCTCCTTCACAGCACCTCTGCAGCTGAATGCCCTGTCTGCTCCTTCACTGCACCTCTGCAGCTAAATGCCCCTGTCTGCTCCTTCACAGCATCTCTGCAGCTGAATGCCCTGTCTGCTCCTTCACTGCACCTCTGCAGCTAAATGCCCCTGTCTGCTCCTTCACTGCACCTTTGCAGCTAAATGCCTCTGTCTGCTCCTTCATTGCACCTCTGCAGCTAAATGCCCCTGTCTGCTCCTTCACTGCACCTCTGCAGCTAAATTCCCTGTCTGCTCTTTCACTGCACCTCTGCAGCTAAATGCCCCAGTCTGCTTCTTCACTGCACCTCTGCAGCTAAATGCCCTGTCTGCTCCTTCACTGCACCTCTGCAGCTAAATGCCCCTGTCTGCTCCTTCACTGCACCTCTGCAGCTAAATGCCCCTGTCTGCTCCTTCACAGCACCTCTGCAGCTGAATGCCCCGTCTGCTCCTTCACTGCACCTCTGCAGCTAAATGCCCCTGTCTGCTCCTTCACTGCACCTTTGCAGCTAAATGCCTCTGTCTGCTTTTTCTTTGCACCTCTGCAGCTAAATGCCCTGTCTGCTCCTTCACTGCACCTCTGCAGCTAAATGCCCCTGTCTGCTCCTTCACTGCACCTCTTGCAGCTAAATGCCCCTGTCTGCACCGTCACTGCACCTCTGCAGCTAAATGCCCTGTCTGCTGCTTCACTGCACCTCTGCAGCTAAATGCCCCTGTCTGCTCCTTCACTGCACCTCTTGCAGCTAAATGCCCCTGTCTGCTCCTACACTGCACCTCTGCAGCTAAATGCCCCTGTCTGCTCCTTCACTGCACCTCTGCAGCTAAATGCCCTGTCTGCTCCTACACTGCACCTCTGCAGCTAAATGCCCCTGTCTGCACCGTCACTGCACCTCTGCAGCTAAATGCCCTGTCTGCTGCTTCACTGCACCTCTGCAGCTAAATGCCCCTGTCTGCTCCTTCATTGCACCTCAGTAGCTAAATGCCCCTGTCTGCTCCCTCACTGCACCTCTGCTTGTTTGTTTTGGGCAAACAAAAAACGAAAAACGAGCCGTCTCCCAATTTTCGTTTGGAAAGTCGATATAGAAAAACGGGAGTCATTATCTGATTTTCTATTAACTGATTACTAAACAAAAGTCAGGAAACGAAATACAGCCCATATTCTTTTCATTGAGCTTCTCTGACCTGAGCCGGAAGCACAATTTTTTTCCCCAGTTGAGCAATCGGGGAGGAGTGATGTCAATATAAACATGCAAATGTGGATGCAGCGTTGATGTCAACAAGTATTGTGTTGCTAGCTGGCATCGTGCTGCGACATAAAATGGTGTGCGAAATCCTTAGCTCGCTGATTTTTTTTATTGTCCTGTATTGTTATTTGAAATCCTATGTTCTCGCCAGCAATGGCCAGATGTCGAAACAGTGATGTGATATGGCAGTGGATGTGTGTGCGTCTGATGAACACAGTTCCATTGTTTGACTCACGGTATGTTCATTTTAGCTGGTTAGCTAGGTAGCTACTCTCTTGCGTGCTGGTGAACATTACGTACAACTAGCCCCATTCGTTCCTCTGAGGGCTTGTTTTAACATTGTGACATTACTGGCCCAGTGGAGTCACATGCCGTGTCATCGACAAAACCTGCAAAAATGGAAATCGCCAGACACCACTTGTCTTCTACTGCTGCTAGTGTCAAAACTTTCATTTGTCTCACCTTATGTCTGGTATCGGCGTAACAACGACATATTAAAGATTCATTCAGCACCAACCATTCATCGTAACACCCTCTCGTTCTGAAAAATAAGTCTGGAAAAGGCAAAACTTCACCCCTGAAATCGAACTTCCTCCCCAGAATTGTTCACGGCACAGACATGAAATTGTGACATGCGCGCTGATTGGCTGGCACTTGCCAGGTCTCAAGCGCCAGCCAATCAGCGCGCATGTCGCAATTTCATGGCTTTCTAATTCTAATTGCAGTGGAAATATTCGCCACCTAGTTTGCACTTGACAAACTGATACTCCTGCATCGTCCCAACTCCCGACAACTCATACCTTCCGACAAAATCAAACTGGAGGGATCCGCGTGATCCGATCCAGTTGGAACCTGTCTTATTCACGCGGAAAGGTCGAAGGTCATGATCCACCTGTGTGTCAAGCGGAAAAGAAATTTCCACTCGTAATCGCTCGTAACTGGTCGGAAGGGGAGAATCAGGACAATCAGAGGCCTTAAAATCGTAAGTGGATCACAGGAGAAACAATGGAACTGTGTTCGTCAGAAGCACACACATCCACTGCCATATCACATATCACTGTTTCGACATCTAGCCATTGCTAGTGAGAACATATGATTACAAGTGACAATACCGTACTATAAAAACAGAAATCAGCCAGCTACGGATTTCGCACATCATTTCATGTAGCAGCATGATGCTAGCTAGCAACATAATGCTTGTTGACATCAACGCTGCTTCCGTGCGCTTGTTTATATTGACGTCACTACTCTGTGACTGCTCAACAGTGATTCTTCCATTACTAGCAGACTAGGAAAAAAATTTTTGCTTCCGGCTGAGGTCAGATCAAGCTCTATTAAAAGAATATTGGGTGTATTTCGTTTCCTGACTTTTGTTTAGTACTCATTTAATAGAAAATCAGATAACAACTAGTTTTCCATTTTTCGATTTCAAATTTCCGAACGAAAATCGGCAGACGGCTCGTTTTTTGTTTGCTCTCATAAAAACAAAAAACGGAAATCAGTTTGTTGTCCCTTTTTTCATTACCTTAATCAAAACGAATGGCCGAAAGGTACACGGACCTGACACCCCCTGGCGTAGTCTTCGCCAGCCAGAGTCAGGATGCTTAACTGTCGCTGTATCTATTCTGCATACCACAATCAATAAGGTATTCGCAAGATGGGTGACTGAAGTATTTTATACATTAAGGAATCAAATTTAACCTTTAAAGGGCTAATCACCGCTATAGTCAGGCAAGGCACAAAATATAGAATGAAAATTTTTCAGATTTCAGCCTTCAAAAAGGTCAACAATGTTGTCAATTCTTAGTTGGCACGGACCTTCAGAGGTACCTTCTAAAGACCACTTGTCTACGAAATAATGAATTATTAACTTGGAGGAAAAGGACGAGTAAGAATTAAGCATTGATTGGGTTAAATTAATCAACTTTTTTCACGCACCGGTTTCCAGTCAGGCCAAAGCTCAGGGCTGCCCTCTGGCCAATCTTCAACACATTTCTCCTAAAACACACAGACACACAAACAACCTGCACAATTACAGAAACCTATTTAATATGTTGCTCAAAAGTGTGGGCATTTGTCTTTTACAGTGAACCAAACATGCTCACACACAGAGAGCGACAAACACGCACACACTCACTCACTCACACTCACACACACACACGCACTCACGCAAACACGTATACACACAAACACACACACACACACACACACACACACGCACGCACACACGCACACGCACACACACGCACGCACGCACACACCCACTCACACATAAACACACACACACACACATAAACACACACACACACACACGCACACGCACACACACACACCCACTCACACATAAAAACACACACACATACACGCAAACGAACACATAAACACACACACACACTCACACATAAAAACACACACACACACACACACATGCAAACGCACACACAAACACACACACACGCACACACGCACACACACACACACACACTCACATATAAAAACACACAAACACACACACACGCAAACGCACACACAAACACAAACACACACACACACGCACACACACACACACACACACACGCGCACACACACACACACACACTCACACATAAAAACACACACACACACACACGCAAACGCACACACAAACACACACACGCGCACACGCACACACACACACACACACACGCGCACACACACGCGCACACACACACACACACACACACACACACACACACACAGAGCTACATCCTTGTGTATACTCTTCTGCCTCTTTCCTCCCCAAGAAACTGCTGCAGTCGTCCTGTCAACATCCTGAACAGCCAATGTCAGCAGTCATCATTAACCGGCCAAGCCCTGTGTGAGGGGATGTTCTGTGTGAGGGGATGTTTCCCTGTGTGAGGGGATGTTCTGTGTGAGGTGATGTTTCCCTGTGTGAGGGGATGTTCTGTGTGAGGGGACGTTTCCCTGCGTGAGGGGATGTTCTGTGTGAGGTGATGTTTCCCTGTGTGAGGGGATGTTCTGTGTGAGGGGATGTTTCCCTGCGTGAGCGGATGTTCTGTGTGAGGGGATATTTCCCTGTGTGAGGTGATGTTTTCCTGTGTGAGGGGATGTTCTGCGTGAGGTGATGTTTTCCTGTGTGAGGTGATGTTCTGCGTGAGGTGATGTTTTCCTGTGTGAGGTGATGTCCTGCGTGAGGTGATGTTTTCCTGTGTGAGGTGATGTTTTCCTGTGTGAGGTGATGTTCTGCGTGAGGTGATGTTTTCCTGTGTGAGGTGATGTTTTCCTGTGTGAGGGGATGTTCTGCGTGAGGTGATGTTTTCCTGTGTGAGGTGGTGTTTTTCTGTGTGAGGTGATGTTTTCCTGTGTGAGGTGATGTTCTGCGTGAGGTGATGTTTTCCTGTGTGAGGTGATGTTTTCCTGTGTGAGGGGATGTTCTGTGTGAGGGGATGTTTCCCTGCGTGAGGGGATGTTCTGTGTGAGGGGATGTTTCCCTGTGTGAGGGGATGTTCTGTGTGAGGGGATGTTTCCCTGTGTGAGGTGATGTTTTCCTGTGTGAGGGGATGTTCTGCGTGAGGTGATGTTTTCCTGTGTGAGGGGATGTTCTGAGTGAGGTGATGTTTTCCTGTGTGAGGTGATGTTCTGAGTGAGGTGATGTTTTCCTGTGTGAGGTGATGTTCTGCGTGAGGTGATGTTTTCCTGTGTGAGGTGATGTTCTGCGTGAGGTGATGTTTTCCTGTGTGAGGGGATGTTCTGCGTGAGGTGATGTTTTCCTGTGTGAGGTGATGTTCTGCGTGAGGTGATGTTTTCCTGTGTGAGGTGATGTTTTCCTGTGTGAGGTGATGTTCTGCGTGAGGTGATGTTTTTCTGTGTGAGGTGATGTTTTCCTGGGTGAGGTGATGTTTTCCTGCGTGGGGGGATGTTCTGTGTGAGGTGATGTTTTCCTGTGTGAGGTGATGTTTTCCTGTGTGAGGTGATGTTCTGCGTGAGGTGATGTTTTCCGGTGTGAGGTGATGTTTTCCTGTGTGAGGTGATGTTCTGCGTGAGGCGATGTTTTCCTGTGTGAGGTGATGTTTTCCTGTGTGAGGCGATGTTCTGTGTGAGGTGATGTTTTCCTGTGTGAGGTGATGTTCTGCGTTAGTGATGTTTTCCTGTGTGAGGGGATGTTCTGCGTGAGGTGATGTTTTCCTGGGTGAGGGGATATTCTGCGTGAGGTGATGTTTCCCTGTGTGAGGTGACGTTTTCCTGTGTGAGGGGATGTTTACCTGTGTGAGGGGATGGTCTGCGTGAGGTGATGTTTTCCTGAGTGAGGTGATGATTTCCTGAGTGAGGTGATGTTTCCCTGTGTGAGGGGATGTTTTCCTGAGTGAGGTGATGTTTTCCTGCGTGAAGTGATGTTTTCCTGAGTGAGGTGATGTTTTCCTGCGTGAAGTGATGTTTTCCTGTGTTAGGGGATGTTTTCCTGCGAGAGGTTATGTTTCCCTGTGTGAGGTGTTTTTTTTTCCTGAGTGAGGTGATGTTTCCCTGTGTGAGGGGATGTTTTCCTGCGTGTAGTGATGTTTTCCTGAGTGAGGTGATGTTTTCCTGTGTGAAGTGATGTTTTCCTGAGTGAGGGGATGTTTTCCTGCGTGAGGTGATGTTTTCCTGCGTGAGGGGATGTTTTCCTGCAAGACTAGATGTTTTCCTGAGAGAGGTGATGTTTTCCTGTGTGAAGTGATGTTTTCCTGTGTGAGGTGATGTTTTCCTGAGTGAGGTGATGTTTCCCTGTGTGAGGGGATGTTTTCCTGCGTGTAGTGATGTTTTCCTGAGTGAGGTGATGTTTTCCTGTGTGAGGTGATGTTTTCCTGTGTGAAGTGATGTTTTTCTGCGTGAGGGGATGTTTTCCAGTGTGAGGGGATGTTTCCCTGCAAGACGAGATGTTTTCCTGCGTAAAGGGATGTTTTCCTGCGTGAGGGGATGTTTTCCTGTGTGAGGGGATGTTCTGTGTGAGGGGATGTTTCCCTGTGTGAGGGGATGTTTTCCTGTGTGAGGGGATGTTGCCCTGCAAGACGAGATGTTTTCCTGCGTGAAGGGATGTTTTCCTGCGTGATGTGATGTTTTCCTGTGTGAGGTGATGTTTCCCTGTGTGAGGTGATGTTTTCCTGTGTGAGGGGATGTTTTCCTGTGTGAGGGGATGTTTTCCTGCGTGAGGTGATATTTTCCTGTGTGAGGGGATGTTTTCCTGCGTGAGGGGATGTTTTCCTGTGTGAGGGGATGTTTTCCTGTGTGAGGGGATGTTTTCCTGCGTGATGTGATGTTTTCCTGTGTGAGGGGATGTTTTCCTGCAAGAATAGATGTTTTCCTGCGTGAGTGGATGTTTTCCTGTGTGAGGGGATGTTTTCCTGTGTGAGGGGATGTTTTCCTGCGTGAGGTGATATTTTCCTGTGTGAGGGGATGTTTTCATGTGTGAGGGGATGTTTTCCTATGTGAGGAGATGTTTCCCTGCGTGAGGTGATGTTTTCCTGAGTGAGGGGATGTTTTCCTGTGTGAGGGGATGTTTTCCTTTGTGAGGGGATGTTTTCCTGCGTGAGGGGATGTTTTCCTGTGTGAGGGGATGTTTTCCTGTGTGAGGGGATGTTTTCCTGCGTGAGGTGATGTCTTCCTGTGTGAGGGGATGTTTCCCTGTGTGAGGTGATGTTTTCCTGCGTGAGGGGATGTTTTCCTGTGTGAGGGGATGTTTTCCTGTGTGAGGGGATGTTTTCCTGCGTGAGGTGATATTTTCCTGTGTGAGGGGATGTTTTCCTGTGTGAGGGGATGTTTTCCTATGTGAGGAGATGTGTCCCTGCGTGAGGTGATGTTTTCCTGAGTGAGGGGATGTTTTCCTGTGTGAGGGGATGTTTTCCTTTGTGAGGGGATGTTTTCCTGCGTGAGGGGATGTTTTCCTGTGTGAGGGGATGTTTTCCTGTGTGAGGGGATGTTTTCCTGCGTGAGGTGATGTTTTCCTGTGTGAGGGGATGTTTTCCTGCGTGAGGTGATATTTTCCTGTGTGAGGGGATGTTCTGTGTGAGGGGATGCTTCCCTGTGTGAGGGGATGTTTTCCTGTGTGAGGGGATGTTTCCCTGCAAGACGAGATGTTTTCCTGCGTGAAGGGATGTTTTCCTGCGCGAGGGGATGTTTCCCTGCAAGACGAGATGTTTTCCTGTGTGAGGGGATGTTTTCCTGTGTGAGGGGATGTTTTCCTGCAAGAATAGATGTTTCACTGCGTGAGGGGATGTTTCCCTGTGTGAGGTGATGTTTTCCTGTGTGAGGGGATGTTTTCCTGTGTGAGGGGATGTCTTCCTGCGTGAGGTGATATTTTCCTGTGTGAGGGGATGTTTTCCTGTGTGAGGGGATGTTTTCCTATGTGAGGAGATGTTTCCCTGCGTGAGGTGATGTTTTCCTGAGTGAGGGGATGTTTTCCTGTGTGAGGGGATGTTTTCCTTTGTGAGGGGATGTTTTCCTGCGTGAGGGGATGTTTTCCTGTGTGAGGGGATGTTTTCCTGCGTGAGGTGATGTTCTGCGTGAGGTGATGTTTTCCTGTGTGAGGGGATGTTCTGCGTGAGGTGATGTTTTCCTGTGTGAGGTGATGTTTTCCTGTGTGAGGTGATGTTCTGCGTGAGGTGATGTTTTCCTGTGTGAGGGGATGTTCTGCGTGAGGTGATGTTTTCCTGTGTGAGGTGATGTTTTCCTGTGTGAGGTGATGTTCTGCCTGAGGTGATGTTTTTCTGTGTGAGGTGATGTTTTCCTGTGCGAGGGGATGTCCTCTGTGAGGTGATGTTCTGCGTGAGGTGATGTTTTCCTGTGTGAGGTGATGTTCTGCGTGAGGTGATGTTTTCCTGTGTGAGGGGATGTTCTGCGTGAGGTGATGTTTTCCTGTGTGAGGTGATGTTCTGCGTGAGGTGATGTTTTCCTGTGTGAGGTGATGTTCTGTGTGAGGTGATGTTTTCCTGTGTGAGGGGATGTTCTGCGTTAGTGATGTTTCCCTGTGTGAGGGGATGTTCTGCGTGAGGTGATGTTTTCCTGTGTGAGTGGATATTCTGCGTGAGGTGATGTTTCCCTGTGTGAGGTGACGTTATCCTGTGTGAGGGGATGTTTTCCTGTGTGAGGGGATGTTCTGCGTGAGGTGATGTTTTCCTGAGTGAGGTGATGTTTTCCTGAGTGAGGTGATGTTTCCCTGTGTGAGGGGATGTTTTCCTGAGTGAGGTGATGTTTTCCTGCGTGAAGTGATGTTTTCCTGAGTGAGGTGATGTTTTCCTGCGTGAAGTGATGTTTTCCTGTGTGAGGGGATGTTTTCCTGCGTGAGGTGATGTTTCCCTGTGTGAGGTGATGTTTTCCTGAGTGAGGTGATGTTTCCCTGTGTGAGGGGATGTTTTCCTGCGTGTAGTGATGTTTTCCTGAGTGAGGTGATGTTTTCCTGTGTGAAGTGATTTTTTCCTGTGTGAGGTGATGTTTCCCTGCAAGACGAGATGTTTTCCTGCGTGAAGGGATGTTTTCCTGCGTGATGTGATGTTTTCCTGTGTAAGGTGATGTTTTCCTGCAAGAATAGATGTTTTCCTGCGTGAGGGGATGTTTCCCTGTGTGAGGGGATGTTTTCCTGTGTGAGGGGATGTTTCCCTGCAAGACGAGATGTTTTCCTGTGTGAAGTGATGTTTTCCTGCGTGAGGGGATGTTTCCCTGTGTGAGGTGATGTTTTCCTGTGTGAGGGGATGTTTCCCTGCAAGACGAGATGTTTTCCTGCGTGAGGGGATGTTTTCCTGCGTGAGGTGATGTTTTCCTGTGTGAGGGGATGTTTTCCTGTGTGAGGGGATGTTTTCCTGCGTGAGGTGATGTTTTCCTGTGTGAGGGGATGTTTTCCTGTGTGAGGAGATGTTTCCCTGCGTGAGGTGATGTTTCCCTGTGTGAGGGGATGTTTTCCTGTGTGAGGGGATGTTTTCCTGTGTGAGGAGATGTTTCCCTGCGTGAGATGATGTTTCCCTGCGTGAGGGGATGTTTTCCTGCGTGAGGGGATGTTTCCCTGTGTGAGGGGATGTTTTCCTGTGTGAGGGGATGTTTCCCTGCAAGACGAGATGTTTTCCTGTGTGAAGTGATGTTTTCCTGCGTGAGGGGATGTTTCCCTGTGTGAGGTGATGTTTTCCTGTGTGAGGGGATGTTTCCCTGCAAGACGAGATGTTTTCCTGCGTGAGGGGATGTTTCCCTGCGTGAGGGGATGTTTTCCTGAGTGAGGGGATGTTTCCCTGCGTGAGGGGATGTTTTCCTGCGTGAGGGGATGTTTTCCTGAGTGAGGGGATGTTTTCCTGTGTGAGGTGATGTTTTCCTGCGTGAGGGGATGTTTTCTTGCGTGAGGGGATGTTTTCCTGCGTGAGGAGATGTTTCCCTGCGTGAGGAGATGTTTCCCTGCGTGAGGTGATGTTTTCCTGAGTGAGGTGATGTTTTCCTGAGTGAGGTGATGTTTTCCTGCGTGAGGGGATGTTTTCCTGCGTGAGGAGATGTTTCCCTGCCTGAGGTGATGTTTTCCTGCGTGAGGTGATGTTTTCCTGCGTGAGGTGATGTTTCCCTGCGTGAGGTGATGTTTTCCCTCGTGAGGGGATGTTTTCCTGCGTGAGGGGATGTTTTCCCGCGTGAGGTGATGTTTCCCTGCGTGAGGTGATGTTTTTCTGCGTGAGGGGATGTTTTCCTGCGTGAGGGGATGTTTTCCTGCGTGAGGGGATGTTGTCCTGCGTGAGGGGATGTTTTCCTGAGTGAGGGGATGTTTTCCTGCGTGAGGTGATGTTTTCCTGCGTGAGGTGATGTTTTCCTGCGTGAGGTGATGTTTTCCTGTGTGAGGTGATGTTTTCCTGTGTGAGGGGATGTTTTCCTGTGTGAAGTGATGTTTTCCTGCATGAGAGGATGTTTTCCTGTGTAGGGAGATGTTTCCCTGCGTGAGGTAATGTTTTCCTGCGTGAGGTGATGTTTTCCTGTGTGAGGGGATGTTTTCCTGCTTGAGGGGATGTTTTCCTGTGTGAGGTGATGTTTTCCTGTGTGAGGGGATGTTTTCCTGCGTGAGGTGATGTTTCCCTGCGTGAGTTGATGTTTTCCTGCGTGAGGGGATGTTTTCCTGCGTGAGGGGATGTTTTCCTGTGTGAGGTGATGTTTTCCTGTGTGAGTTGAAGTTTTCCTGCGTGAGGGGATGTTTTCCTGCGTGAGGGGATGTTTTCCTGTGTGAGGTGATGTTTTCCTGTGTGAGGGGATGTTTTCCTGAGTGAGGGGATGTTTTCCTGTGTGAGGGGATGTTTTCCTGTGTGAGGTGATGTTTTCCTGTGTGAGGTGATGTTTCTCTGCGTGAGGGGATGTTTTCCTGCGTGAGGGGATGTTTTCCTGTGTGAGGTGATGTTTTCCTGTGTGAGGGGATGTTTTCCTGTGTGAGGGGATGTTTTCCTGAGTGAGGGGATGTTTTCCTGCGTGAGGTGTTGTTTTCGTGCGTGAGGTGATGTTTTCCTGTGTGAGGTGATGTTTTCCTGTGTGAGGGGATGTTTTCCTGTGTGAAGTGATGTTTTCCTGCATGAGAGGATGTTTTCCTGTGTGAGGAGATGTTTCCCTGCGTGAGGTAATGTTTTCCTGCGTGAGGTGATGTTTTCCTGCGTGAGGGGATGTTTTCCTGCGTGAGGGGATGTTTTCCTGTGTGAGGTGATGTTTTCCTGTGTGAGGGGATGTTTTCCTGCGTGAGGTGATGTTTCCCTGCGTGAGTTGATGTTTTCCTGCGTGAGGGGATGTTTTCCTGCGTGAGGGGATGTTTTCCTGAGTGAGGGGATGTTTTCCTGCGTGAGGGGATGTTTCCTGCGTGAGGTGATGTTTCCCTGCGTGAGTTGATGTTTTCCTGCGTGAGGGGATGTTTTCCTGCGTGAGGGGATGTTTTCCTGCGTGAGGGGATGTTTTCCTGTGTGAGGTGATGTTTTCCTGTGTGAGTTGAAGTTTTCCTGCGTGAGGCGATGTTTTCCTGTGTGAGGGGATGTTTTCCTGAGTCAGGGGATGTTTTCCTGTGTGAGGGGATGTTTTCCTGTGTGAGGGGATGTTTTCCTGTGTGAGGTGATGTTTTCCTGTGTGAGGTGATGTTTCTCTGTGTGAGGGGATGTTTTCCTGCGTGAGGTGATGTTTCTCTGTGTGAGGGGATGTTTTCCTGCGTGAGGTGATGTTTTCCTATGTGAAGGGATGTTTTCCTGTGTGAAGTGATGTTTCCCTGTGTGAGGTGATGTTTCTCTGTGTGAGGGGATGTTTTCCTGCGTGAGGTGATGTTTTCCTGCGTGAGGTGATGTTTTCCTGCGTGAGGGGATGTTTTCCTCCCTGAGGTGATGTTTTCCTGTGTGAGTTCTAAAATGCGTTCTGTAAAATTTCAGAGCAACCATATTTACCAAGAGAACCATTTTTTGAGCCTTTAAAAGTGAATTGCCTTCCCCCTTGATCACATTATGTGACACAAATTTTGTTCCTGGATAGCGTTTGTTATTTCTCCATTGCTTATGCTTTAGAAGAATACTAACCCCTTCAGACCCTGTGTCCATTCCAATGGAGGTCACATGACAACTGTTTTTTTTTTTTACATTTTTTGCAACATTTAACACTACTTTAGTCCTCAAGACCATTTGAGTGGACGTTTAGCAACCAATCAAACAGCAGTATAGGTGTCCTTGTGGCCATTTTTAAAAAATACAACACACTGAAGAGAGGCATGGCAGGACCTCACTCACACAACGAAGTAAGGACTATTTTAAACAGTTTTATTCACATTTATAGATATTTGAGCAAATATATCATACTTTTAAAAAAATATTGACAGATGGAATGTTTGAATTAAAGCATAATATCAAATGTTTAACAGCAAGTTTTTCCTCAGGATTTTTTCAAATTTTGCTGTCCATTTGAATGGACATTGGGTCTGAAACTATGTCATTGAACTCAATTCTACACTAGGGAAGAATGAATTTTTCACTTTAAAAATAGTACATCAGAACTAGAGAATGAATTGAATTGCTATATTTTTCACAACCTTGGAACATAATTCTGGTCTGAAGGGGTTAAATGCCCATTATTCCCTTCAAACTTTGCTTTTGTGACCTGGATAATGTTTAGGAATTCAACCATTTTCAATGTGAAAATGGGCAAATTTACTCATTTTCATTTACATAAGTTCTGAATAAAACAAAATACAAGTCAAATTTTGGTATTAAATTTATATAATATCAAATCTTCCTATTCAAGTGAGCAAAAATAGTCTGGCTTACCTTCTCAAGTTTTTCGCAGAGCTCCCTGACAATATGAGGCACCCAGAGTTTGCGCGGATCCCCAACAGACATGCCAAAACATTTCTAGCAGGTTTCATCAGATGCCGTCACAGAGAGCTTTTGCTTTTGTTTTGATAAATGGGCCTCATGCATTGCAGAATGCATCTGGACAATACTTTCACTTCCTAATGTCATGTCTGAAAAATTCAGGTATGTGTGTGTGTGTGTGTGCGTGTGTGTGTGTGTTCACTTTGGCAGCCAGAACTAAAGTGAGGTGGCGAGTGGTGAACTGCTGTATATACTGCATGTTACTATGGAAAGATCTAGAAAATCTTAAAAGGTTCTTCAAATCCTCGTAAGTACTACAATATCCTCGAAAATTCTTAGAAGTTGTGCAGCATTCTAAAAAGTTATTTAAAATTCTTGTAAGCATTAGAAAATTCTCAATTCGCAAGTGAGCACTGAATCTACGTTTAATGTTCTGGAAAATGGATAAATTTGAAAATGTCATTACCTGGGTCACTAAAGCAAAGTTTGGAGAGAAAAACAGGTCTTTTACATTTACTTTAGGTATAAGCAATCGAGCAGTAACACTTTCTGCCCAGGAATGAGAAAAAGTCAAAATTCTGTCATATAGTGTCAGCTCAGACAAATTCAGGTCTTCCTGTAGGAAAAAGCAGCACCATACTTCAAATCTTTCTCGCTTAATTGTGTTTTAACACAAGGGACCAACATCTGCAGAATATTGCGAGAGTTCAGATTACATTGATTTAATTTACTCTTTTGCATATCTGTGCTCAGATAACACTTTATATTGATTTGCCATGGTTTCCTTCCAGGCTAAATTCAACTGACACTTTCAGTCACAAAGTTACACACATTGGAACGGAAGGCTAAAATAGTCACAGACAACAATTTTGAGTTTACCGATTTATTATAAAAATCTTTGGCAAACATGGTGATTATGAAAAACGGGAGAAAGCAAAATGCAACACTGACTGTCCTTGTGCAACTGCGAGGCAGTGGAATTAATAACCACTGCTTTTTCAAAGCAATAAAACAAAACAGATACAAATTGTAATGTGGGGGGAAAAAAAGCCTCTAGATGGCAGTATTGACATTTCTTTTGTTCAGCCCAGTATGGAGCTAGGTTTGGGCATGTCCTGGGCATGTCTGAGATGGAAAGTCCCAGAGAATTAAATAAAGTCTAAAAGGTGGGAGGGGGCTGCAAAAGAGTTTATAAGGAGGAAAATTGAGAGAGTAAAGTAGTAGGAGAAATTGCAAGGAGAAGGATACATTTGACCAGACCTGTCACTCTTTACAAGACCTGTGAAGCTTTTTGTGGATTTTTGCCAGTGTTGGAGCATTTTCCTGTCCCAGAACATCGCAAAATAACAACCCCATCTCAAGTACCAAGGGACTGTAAAAATGTTTTTTTTAACATGAAAACTGTGTCCTGATCTGAGCAGATCACTGAAATAAGCGTAATAAAAAACTCCATGCAATTCATTTTTTGAAGATAATTGCGCATCTAAGTGGTCAACGCACAGCACCACTCAAGTGTGCAATTACTGATAATGAGCAGCATTTCACTGTTGATGTACATGCATTTCACACTTACTGTTCTCCCAATGTTGGGTTAAAATACAGCCATTTGTGCATCCGACCTCCCACAGGCTGTTCCCCATCATTTTATCTCTGCAATATTTGTAGCCACACCCACTTTAACATCTTCGACTGCCAGGGTCGCAGCACACAAATGCGTGCAAACACACGTGTGCAAACACACACGCAAATGCACACAAACCCACGCATAAACACGCATGCTCACATACATGCCAACTTATGCTCACAGACATGCAGACACACACACACACACACACACAGATGCAAATGTGCGAACACAAACACAAACAAACACACGCTCCCAAACATGCCTGTGCGCGCACACGCTCACACAGATAAGTGCACACACATGCATGCATACATGCATACACACACAAATGCGCGCATACACGCACACACAGATGCACACGTGCGGGCCTAATCACACACGTTCCCGCATGTACATGCTCAGACGCACAACAAAGACATGCACACACAGACGCACACACACACGCGCGTGCACACAAGTGCCCAAACACACGTGCACACACGCACATGCACACTCAAACGCGTGCACACTTACACATACGCACACACACACGCGCGTGCGCACAAGTGCCCAAACACGCGTGCACACACGCACATGCACACACAAATGTGCACACACACGCACCTCTCCGATAAAGAGGATGTTCTCAAAGACAGGGTACTCTTGACTGTCCCCAGACGTCAGTTCCTGTCAAAGAGAAAAACATCCTTGTATTTTCTTTTGATAATCGTGATCCATCTGTAACACACATTGTTATGTACACATAACATGACACACTCTCAGGTGGTTTTAAACAACATAAATTACGAGATGTTGAAAAACAGTGATAAATTAACACCAGAAGCCCTGCTGAAATTATTCAGCCACCTGACTGCTTCCCTGAGGCCCACAACTCAAGGATAAGGATCTTAATTTACGAGAGAAATTAGACTTCAATAACTACCAAAGCATTTCTGTAAACAGCAATTTGGGGAATTTATTTTACAGCATCCTAAATGCATGAATGATTATGGAAGCCCGTTTTCTAAGCGTATAAAGCCGATCAGACGCAGGCGCAGAAATAAATATATTCCGTTTTGGGAGCTGCAGGAATTCAGAAGCTTCGTAAGACATCGACGTCTTATGTCACCATAAATGTGGGTCGGAAAATGCCAGATAATTATATCAATGAACTATAAAGCAAGCTGAGGGGAAATGGATACGGACTGAACCTCCCGACAGAACACATTAACACTTAGTTGGTAATTAGGAAACCTAAATGGGCTTGAGTTTGGAGATATAAAGCGCTTGAAGGCGAGGTGAGAGCAGTGCCAATATCCCTCCAATGACATCTCCTGAGTAGAAGAAAGTAACGTTAGACTTCGATGAACTCACAATCCATCTGGGTGTCAAACTGAGCAGGAAATGCCTAAGAGCTGTTGAGTGAAAGTATCTCATAATTTCGACTTTTTATTTCATAATTATGACTTTCTTATCTCATAACTATGACTTTGTATCTCATAGTTTCAACTTTTTATCTCATAATTTCAACTTTGTATCTCATAATTATGACTTTGTACTTAAATATATAAATGTACTTATATAATTATATGTAAGTAATTATATATATATAAGTATATATAATAACTTGTAATTATAACAGCTGAAATCGGAACGGGAGACTCAGGGATATAACAGCTGAAAGCGGAACAGGAGATTAGGGATATAACAGCTGAAAGCGGAACGGGAGACTCAGGGATATAACAGCTGAAAGCGGAACGGGAGACTCAGGGATATAACAGCTGAAAGCGGAACGGGAGACTCAGGGATATAACATCTGAAAGCGGAATGGGAGACTCAGGGATATAACATCTGAAAGCGGAACGGGAGACTCAGGGATATAACAGCTGAAAGCGGAACGGGAGACTCAGGGATATAACAGCTGAAAGCGGAACGGGAGGCTCAGGGATATAACAGCTGAAAGCGGAACGGGAGACTCAGGGATATAACAGCTGAAAGCGGAACGGGAGACTCAGGGATATAACAGCTGAAAGCGGAACGGGAGACTCAGGGATATAACAGCTGAAAGCGGAACGGGAGACTCAGGGATATAACAGCTGAAAGCGGAACGGGAGACTCAGGGATATAACAGCTGAAAGCGGAACGGGAGACTCAGGGATATAACAGCTGAAAGCGGAACGGGAGACTCAGGGATATAGCATCTGAAAGCGGAACGGGAGACTCAGGGATATAACAGCTGAAAGCGGAACGGGAGACTCAGGGATATAACAGCTGAAAGCGGAACGGGAGACTCAGGGATATAACAGCTGAAAGCGGAACGGGAGACTCAGGGATATAACATCTGAAAGCGGAACGGGAGACTCAGGGATATAACAGCTGAAAGCGGAACAAGAGACTCAGGGATATAAAAGCTGAAAGCGGAACGGAAGACTCAGGGATATAACAGCTGAAAGCGGAACAGGAGATTAGGGATATAACAGCTGAAAGCGGAACGGGAGACTCAGGGATATAACAGCTGAAAGCGGAACGGGAGACTCAGGGATATAACAGCTGAAAGCGGAACAGGAGATTAGGGATATAACAGCTGAAAGCGGAACGGGAAACTCAGGGATATAACAGCTGAAAGCGGAACGGGAGACTCAGGGATATAACAGCTGAAAGCGGAACGGGAGACTCAGGGATATAACAGCTGAAAGCGGAACGGGAGACTCAGGGATATAAAAGCTGAAAGCGGAACGGGAGACTCAGGGATATAAAAGCTGAAAGCGGAACGGGAGACTCAGGGATATAACAGCTGAAAGCGGAACGGGAGACTCAGGGATATAACATCTGAAAACGGAACGGGAGACTCAGGGATATAACAGCTGAAAGCGGAACGGGAGACTCAGGGATATAACAGCTGAAAGCGGAACGGGAGACTCAGGGATATAACAGCTGAAAGCGGAACGGGAGACTCAGGGATATAACAGCTTAAAGCGGAACGGGAGACTCAGGGATATAAAAGCTGAAAGCGGAACGGGAGACTCAGGGATATAAAAGCTGAAAGCGGAACGGGAGACTCAGGGATATAACAGCTGAAAGCGGAACGGGAGACTCAGGGATATAACAGCTGAAAGCAGAACGGGAGACTCAGGGATATAACAGCTGAAAGCGGAACGGGAGACTCAGGGATATAACAGCTGAAAGCGGAACAAGAGACTCAGGGATATAAAAGCTGAAAGCGGAACAAGAGACTCAGGGATATAACAGCTGAAAGCGGAACAGGAGACTCAGGGATATAACAGCTGAAAGCGGAACGGGAGACTCAGGGATATAACAGCTGAAAGCGGAACAAGAGACTCAGGGATATAACATCTGAAAGCGGAACAAGAGACTCAGGGATATAAAAGCTGAAAGCGGGACGGGAGATTCAGGGAAATAACAGCTGAAAGCTGAACGGGAGACTCAGGGATATAACAGCTGAAAGCGGAACGGGAAACTCAGGGATATAACAGCTGAAAGCGGAACGGGAGACTCAGGGATATAACATCTGAAAGCGGAACGGGAGACTCAGGGATATAACAGCTGAAAGCGGAACGGGAGACTCAGGGATATAACAACTGAAAGCGGAACGGGAGACTCAGGGATATAACATCTGAAAACAGAACGGGAGACTCAGCTGAAAGCGGGACGGGGGTAAAGTACCTGACATCATAACAACAACATTAATGTACCCAGAGAACAAATGAACAGTCAAAGCTGCCGAACACAGAGCAGAATTTTTCATTCGCTGCTGTGGAGTGAGACAGGACTGACGCTCAGGTCCGATGGTGTTTAACAGCTACATTTTCTATGATACTGCTTTTCCTTTTCATGACAAACAGACGATTCAGACGCACCGACAGATACAGCACAAGAGCTGCAGCAGAACCTGACTGTGCGGCTCGTGCAGAAAATTTGAAAAAGACCAACATATGAGAGAATGAGTAAAGGGGCAGGTTTCAGAGATGTATAATCCATTTCAAAATGACAGGTGAGGCATGTACTGTATCAGCGGCAAATTGAAGAATCGATTGATTTTTAATGCTTTTCCAGTGAGGCACAAGAGATATTAATGAAAAGCGTGTGGTATTGTAATCCTGACGCGCACCACGTGCACCAGCCAAGCACTTCAGTCATAACACACATCGAGCTGCTGGTGTTGAGTACTGTGACACTTGACTTCTCGTTTTTGGTGAGGTCAAGAGCTGACATAAAGCCAACACACATGCCAGAGTTAAAAATACACAACATACAGTTTAAAATAACGGCGTCAGCACAAGGTGACTCCGCTTAATGATTACATGTGTCCTTTTCACTCATTTCCTCGACCTGATATAACACCAACAGAGTTCTCTCTCGCTCTCTCTCCTCCGCGACCTCTCATAGCACCAACAGAGTTCTCTCTCCCTCACTCACTCCTCCCTGACCTCTCATAACACCAACAGAGTTCTCTCTCCCTCACTCACTCCTCCCTGACCTCTCATAACACCAACAGAGTTCTCTCTCCCACACTCACTCCTCCCTGACCTCTCATAACACCAACAGAGTTCTCTCTCCCTTACTCTCTCCTCCCTGACCTCTCATAACACCAACAGAGTTCTCTCTCCCTCACTCACTCCTCCCTGACCTCTCATAACACCAACAGAGTTTTCTCTCGCTCTCTCACTCCTCCCTGACCTCTCATAACACCAACAGAGTTCTCTCTCCCTCACTCACTCCTCCCTGACCTCTCATAACACCAACAGAGTTCTCTCTCCCTTACTCTCTCCTCCCTGACCTCTCATAACTCCAACAGAGTTCTCTCTCCCTCACTCACTCCTCCCTGACCTCTCATAACACCAACAGAGTTCTCTCTCCCTCACTCACTCCTCCCCGACCTCTCATAACACCAACAGAGTTCTCTCTCCCTCACTCACTCCTCCCCGACCTGTCATACCACCAACAGAGTTCTTTCTCCCTCACTCACTCCTCCCTGACCTCTCATAACACCAACAGAGTTCTCTGTCCCACACTCACTCCTCCCTGACCTCTCATAACACCAACAGAGTTCTCTCTCCCTCACTCACTCCTCCCTGACCTCTCATAACACCAACAGAGTTTTCTCTCCCTCACTCACTCCTCCCTGACCTCTCATAGCACCCTCAGAGTCCTCTCTCCCTCACTCACTCCTCCCTGTCCTCTCATAACAGAGTTCTCTCTCCCACACTCACTCCTCCCTGACCTCTCATAACACCAACAGAGTTCTCTCTCCCTCTCTCACTCCTCCCTGACCTCTCATAACACCAACAGACTTCTCTCTCCCTCTCTCACTCCTCCCCGACCTCTCATAACACCAACAGAGTTGTTTCTCCCTCACTCACTCCTCCCCCACCTCTCATAACACCAACAGAGTTCTCTCTCCCTCACTCACTCCTCCCTGACCTCTCATAACACCAACAGAGTTCTCTCTCCCTCACTCACTCCTCCCTGACCTCTCATAACACCAACAGAGTTCTCTCTCCCTCACTCACTCCTCCCTGATCTCTCATAACACCAACAGAGTTCTCTCTCCCTCACTCACTCCTCCCTGACCTCTCATAACACCAACAGAGTTCTCTCTCCCACACTCACTCCTCCCTGACCTCTCATAACACCAACAGAGAGTTCTCTCCCCCTCTCTCTCCTGTCTGACCTCTCATAACACCAACAGAGAGTTCTCTCTCCCTCTCTCTCTCCTCCTCGACCTGTCATAACACCAACAGAGTTCTCTCTCCCACACTCACTCCTCCCTGACCTCTCATAACACCAACAGAGTTCTCTCTCCCTCACTCACTCCTCCCCGACCTCTCATAACACCAACAGAGTTCTCTCTCCCTCACTCACTCCTCCCTGACCTCTCATAACACCAACAGAGTTCTCTCTCCCTCAATCACTCCTCCCCGACCTCTCATAACACCAACAGAGTTCTCTCTCCCTCACTCACTCCTCCCCGACCTCTCATAACACCAACAGAGTTCTCTCTCCCTCACTCACTCCTCCCCGACCTCTCATAACACCAACAGAGTTCTCTCTCCCTCACTCACTCCTCCCCGACCTCTCATAACACCAACAGAGTTCTCTCTC
Source organism: Gymnothorax reevesii (assembly GCA_029721435.1). NCBI lineage: Eukaryota > Metazoa > Chordata > Actinopteri > Anguilliformes > Muraenidae > Gymnothorax > Gymnothorax reevesii. Next base: position 5,991,343 of record CM056579.1, on the reverse strand, counting down.
CCTCACTCACTCCTCCCTGACCTGTCATAACACCAACAGAGTTCTCTCTCCCTCACTCACTCCTCCCTGACCTCTCATAACACCAACAGAGTTCTCTCTCCCACACTCACTCATCCTCGACCTCTCATAACACCATCAGAGAGTTCTCTCTCCCACACTCACTCCTCACTGACCTCTCATAACACCAACAGAGAGTTCTCTCTCCCTCACTCACTCCTCCCTGACCTCTCATAACACCAACAGAGTTCTCTCTCCCTCACTCACTCCTCCCCGACCTCTCATAACACCAACAGAGTTCTCTCTCCCTCACTCACTCCTCCCTGACCTCTCATAACACCAACAGAGTTCTCTCTCCCTCACTCACTCCTCCCCGACCTCTCATAACACCAACAGAGTTCTCTCTCCCTCCCTCACCCCTCCCTGCCCTCTCATAACACCAACAGAGTTCTCTTACCCTCTCTCACTCCTCCCTGACCTCTCATAACACCAACAGAGTTCTCTCTCCCTCACTCACTCCTCTCATAACACCAACAGAGTTCTCTCTCCCTCACTCACTCCTCCCTGACCTCTCATAACACCAACAGAGTTCTCTCTCCCTCCCTCCCTCCTCCCCGCCCACTCCTGACACCACCAGAGTTCTCCCTCCCTCCCTCCCTCCTCCCTGACCTCTCATAACACCAACAGAGTTCTCTCTCCCTCACTCACTCCTCCCCGACCTCTCATAACACCAACAGAGTTCTCTCTCCCTCACTCACTCCTCCCCGACCTCTCATAACACCAACGGAGATCTCTCTCGCTCTCTCACTCCTCCCTGACCTCTCATAACACCAACAGAGTTCTCTCTCCCTCACTCACTCCTCCCTGACCTCTCATAACACCAACGGAGTTCTCTCTCGCTCTCTCACTCCTCCCTGACCTCTCATAACACCAACGGAGTTCTCTCTCGCTCTCTCACTCCTCCCTGACCTCTCATAACACCAACGGAGTTCTCTCTCGCTCTCTCACTCCTCCCTGACCTCTCATAACACCAACAGAGTTCTCTCTCCCTCTCTCACTCCTCCCTGACCTCTCATAACCCCAACAGAGTTCTTTCTCCCTCACTCACTCCTCCCTGACCTCTCATAACACCAACAGAGTTCTCTGTCCCTCACTCACTCCTCCCTGACCTCTCATATCACCAACAGAGTTCTCTCTCCCTCACTCTCTCCTCCCCGACCTCTCATAACACCAACAGAGTTCTCTCTCCCTCACTCACTCCTCCCCGACCTCTCATAACACCAACAGAGTTCTCTCTCCCTCACTCACTCCTCCCTGACCTCTCATAACACCAACAGAGTTCTGTCTCCCTCACTCCCTCCTCCCTGACCTCTCATAACACCAACAGAGTTTTCTCTCGCTCTCTCACTCCTCCCTGACCTCTCATAACACCAACAGAGTTCTCTCTCCCTCACTCACTCCTCCCTGACCTCTCATAACACCAACAGAGTTCTCTCTCCCTCTCTCACTCCTCCCTGACCTCTCATTACACCAACAGAGTTCTCTCTCCCACACTCTCTCCTCCCTGACCTCTCATAACACCAACAGAGTTCTCTCTCCCACACTCACTCCTCCCTGACCTCTCATAACACCAACAGAGTTCTCTCTCCCTCACTCACTCCTCCCCGAACTCTCATAACACCAACAGAGTTCTCTCTCCCTCACTCACTCCTCCCTGACCTGTCATAACACCAACAGAGTTCTCTCTCCCTCACTCACTCCTCCCCGACCTCTCATAACACCAACAGAGTACTCTCTCCCTCCCTCACTCCTCCCTGACCTCCCATAACACCCCCACACTTCTCTCTCCCTCACTCACTCCTCCCCGACCTCTCATAACACCACCAGAGTTCTCTCTCCCTCACTCACTCCTCCCTGACCTCTCATAACACCAACAGAGTTCTCTCTCCCTCACTCACTCCTCCCCGACCTCTCATAACACCAACAGAGTTCTCTCTCCCTCACTCACTCCTCCCTGACCTCTCATAACACCAACAGAGTTCTCTCTCCCTCTCTCACTCCTCCCTGACCTCTCATAACACCAACAGAGTTCTCTCTCCCTCACTCACTCCTCCCGGACCTCTCATAACACCAACAGAGTTCTATCTCCCTCACTCACTCCTCCCTGACCTCTCATAACACCAACAGAGTTCTCTCTCCCTCACTCACTCCTCCCTGACCTCTCATAACACCAACGGAGTTCTCTCTCCCTCACTCACTCCTCCCTGACCTCTCATAACACCAACAGAGTTCTCTCTCCCACACTCTCTCCTCCCTGACCTCTCATAACACCAACAGAGTTCTCTCTCCCACACTCACTCCTCCCCGACCTCTCATAACACCAACGGAGTTCTCTCTCCCACACTCACTCCTCCCTGACCTCTCATAACACCAACAGAGTTCTCTCTCCCACACTCACTCCTCCCCGACCTCTCATAACACCAACGGAGTTCTCTCTCCCTCACTCACTCCTCCCTGACCCCTCATAACACCAACAGAGTCCTCTCTCCCACACTCACTCCTCCCTGACCTCTCATAACACCAACAGAGAGTTCTCTCTCCCTCACTCACTCCTCCCTGACCTCTCATAACACCAACAGAGTTCTCTCTCCCACACTCTCTCCTCCCTGACCTCTCATAACACCAACAGAGAGTTCTCTCTCCAACACTCACTCCTCCCTGACCTCTCATAACACCAACAGAGAGTTCTCTCTCCCTCACTCACTCCTCCCTGACCTCTCATAACACCAACAGAGTTCTCTCTCCCACACTCACTCCTCCCTGACCTCTCATAACACCAACAGAGTTCTCTCTCCCTCACTCACTCCTCCCCGACCTCTCATAACACCAACGGAGTTCTCTCTCCCTCACTCACTCCTCCCTCACCTCTCATAACACCAACAGAGTTCTCTCTCGCTCTCTCACTCCTCCCTGACCTCTCATAACACCAACAGAGTTCTCTCTCCCTCACTCACTCCTCCCCGACCTCTCATAACACCAACGGAGTTCTCTCTCCCTCACTCACTCCTCCCTGACCTCTCATAACACCAACAGAGTTCTCTGTCCCACACTCACTCCTCCCTGACCTCTCATAACACCAACAGAGTTCTCTCTCCCTCACTCACTCCTCCCCGACCTCTCATAACACCAACAGAGTTCTCTCTCGCTCTCTCTCCTCCCCGACCTCTCATAACACCAACAGAGTTCTCTCTCCCACACTCACTCCTCCCTGACCTCTCATAACACCAACAGAGAGTTCTCTCTCCCACACTCACTGCTCCCTGACCTCTCATAACACCAACAGAGAGTTCTTTCTCCCTCACTCACTCCTCCCTGACCTCTCATAACACCAACAGAGAGTTCTCTCTCCCTCACTCACTCCTCCCTGACCTCTCATTACACCAACAGAGTTCTTTCTCCCTCACTCACTCCTCCCCGACCTCTCATAACACCAACGGAGTTCTCTCTCCCACACTCACTCCTCCCTGACCTCTCATAACACCAACAGAGTTCTCTCTCCCACACTCACTCCTCCCCGACCTCTCATAACACCAACGGAGTTCTCTCTCCCTCACTCACTCCTCCCTGACCTCTCATAACACCAACAGAGTTCTCTCTCCCACACTCTCTCCTCCCTGACCTCTCATAACACCAGCAGATATTTCTTTCTCCCTCACTCACTCCTCCCTGACCACTCATAACACCAACAGATAGTTCTCTCTCCCTCACTCACTCCTCCCTGACCTCTCATAACACCAACAGAGTTCTCTCTCCCTCACTCACTCCTCCCCGACCTCTCATAACACCAACAGAGTTCTCTCTCCCACACTCTCTCCTCCCTGACCTCTCATAACACCAACAGAGTTCTCTCTCCCTCACTCACTCCTCCCCCACCTCTCATAACACCAACAGAGTTCTCTCTCCCTCACTCACTCCTCCCTGACCTCTCATAACACCAACAGAGTTCTCTCTCCCACACTCACTCCTCCCTGACCTCTCATAACACCAACAGAGTTCTCTCTCCCACACTCACTCCTCCCTGACCTCTCATAACACCAACAGAGTTCTCTCTCCCTCACTCACTCCTCCCTGACCTCTCATAACACCAACAGAGAGTTCTCTCTCCCTCACTCACTCCTCCCGGACCTCTCATAACACCAACAGAGTTCTATCTCCCTCACTCACTCCTCCCTGACCTCTCATAACACCAACAGAGTTCTCTCCCTAACTCACTCCTCCCTGACCTCTCATAACACCAACAGAGTTCTCTCCCTAACTCACTCTTCCCTGACCTCTCATAACACCAACAGAGTTCTCTCTCCCCCTCTCTCTCCTCCCTGACCTCTCATAACACCAACAGAGTTCTCTCTCCCACACTCACTCCTCCCTGACCTCTCATAACACCAACAGAGTTCTCTCTCCCTCTCTCTCTCCTCCTCGACCTGTCATAACACCAACAGAGTTCTCTCTCCCTCACTCACTCCTCCCCGACCTCTCATAACACCAACAGAGTTCTCCCTCCCTCACTCACTCCTCCCCGACCTCTCATAACACCAACAGAGTTCTCTCTCCCTCACTCACTCCTCCCTGACCTCTCATAACACCAACAGAGTTCTCTCTCGCTCTCTCTCCTCCCCGACCTCTCATAACACCAACAGAGTTCTCTCTCGCTCTCTCTCCTCCCCGACCTCTCATAACACCAACAGAGTTCTCTCTCCCTCACTCACTCCTCCCTGACCTCTCATAACACCAACAGAGTTCTCTCTCGCTCTCTCTCCTCCACTACCTCTCATAACACCAACAGAGTTCTCTCTCGCTCTCTCTCCTCCCCGACCTCTCATCACACCAACAGAGTTCTCTCTCCCTCACTCACTCCTCCCTGACCTCTCATAACATCAACACACTTCTCTCTCGCTCTCTCTCCTCCCCGACCTCTCATAACACCAACAGAGTTCTCTCTCCCTCACTCACTCCTCCCTGACCTCTCATAACACCAACAGAGTTCTCTCTCGCTCTCTCTCCTCCCCGACCTCTCATAACACCAACAGAGTTCTCTCTCCCACACTCACTCCTCGGCGACCTCTCATAACACCAACAGAGAGTTCCAGCAGCACAGCACACTACCAGATCTCACCAGCACAGAGGGAGACCAGTACATCACCTGCCAAAATCCCTTCAATCACTACAAAATCCCCAAAAGAAACAACCATGACATAATCGTCAACAAAAATGGTAAGGAACTCCTGCAGCTCTGTCGTAACCTGAGTCTGTACATTGTCAACGGTAGGATACGAGGGGACTCTCTCGGCAGGTTCACCTACAGCTCACCTCTTGGCTGCAGTACAGTTGATTACATGGTCACAGATGTAGACCCTTTCTCTTTCAGAGCCTTTACTGTCAAGCCACTAACCCCTCTGTCTGATCACAGCCAAATTACTGTGTATCTGAAACAGACAGAAACTAACTCCACCACACACACACAGCCTAGTAAGCTATACGTGCTCCCAAAGTCATACAGATGGGCCCAAAACAGCAAGGAAAAGTTCCAGATAGCAATCAGCACCCCAAAAATCCAATTATTATTAGACAACTTTCTGGAAACCACTTACATTCACAGTAAAGAGGGCGTCAACCAAGCAGTGAAAAATAATAATTATATATTTGGGAACACCGCTAAAATGTCTGAATTGAAAATATCAAGAAACACACAAATAAAACCAAAGGATGACAAATGGTTTGATTTGGAATGTCAAAATATGAGAAAAATTCTACGCAAATTATCGAACGAAAAACACAGAGATCCATTAAACCCTGATGTGCGCCTTCATTACTGTCAAACATTAAAAGAATACAAACGCACTCTCAGAACCAAAAAGGCACAATATATTTCTCAGCAATTGACAGTAATTGAGGAATCCATTAACTCTAACAAATTTTGGGAAAATTGGACTTCCATGAATAAATCAAAACCTGAAGAATTGGCCATTCAAAATGGAAATATATGGACCGAACACTTCAAAACGCTTTATGAAACAATTCATCTGGATTCATCAGAACAAAAAAAAATCCAAGAAAAATTACAAAAACTTGAACTGATAATAAAAGACAACCAAAACCCACTGGACTCCCCCATTACTGGACAAGAGTTAGAGAAGAAATTACAGATCCTCAAATCCAAAAAAGCCTCAGGATCTGATGGCATTTTAAACGAAATGCTCAAATACAGCAGCAATAAATTCCAAAAAGCCATTTTAAAGTTATTTAACTTGGTTCTGAGCGTGGGTTACTTCCCTGACATCTGGAATCTAGGACTAATAACCCCCATTTTTAAAAATGGAGACAAATTAGACCCAAATAATTACCGAGGCATCTGTGTGAACAGTAATCTGGGGAAGGTTTAATGCAGCATCATTAATACAAGAATGATGGACTTCCTTAATAAACACAATGTCTTGAGTAAAAGTCAAATTGAATTCTTACCAAATCACCGCACATCAGATCATATTTACACCTCCTCCTCCTCCCTGACCTCGAGTAACACCAACAGAGAGTTCTCTCTCCCACACTCACTCCTCCCTGACCTCTCGTAACACCAACAGACTTCTCTCTCCCCCACTCACTCCTCCCTGACCTCTCATCACACCAACAGAGTTCTCTCTCCCTCACTCACTCCTCCCTGACCTCTCATAACACCAACAGAGTTCTCTCTCCCTTAGTCTCTCCTCCCTGACCTCTCATAACACCAACAGAGTTCTCTCTCCCTCACTCACTCCTCCCTGACCTCTCATAACACCAACAGAGAGTTCTCTCTCCCTCACTCACTCCTCCCCGACCTCTCATAACACCAACAGAGTTCTCTCTCCCTCACTCACTCCTCCCTGACCTCTCATAACACCAACAGAGTTCTCTCTCCCTCACTCTCTCCTCCCTGATCTCTCGTAACACCAACAGAGTTCTCTCTCCCACACTCACTCCTCCCTGACCTCTCATAACACCAACAGAGTTCTCTCTCCCTCACTCACTCCTCCCTGACCTCTCATAACACCAACAGAGTTCTCTCTCCCTCACTCACTCCTCCCTGACCTCTCATAACACCAACAGAGTTCTCTCTCCCTTACTCTCTCCTCCCTGACCTCTCATAACACCAACAGAGTTCTCTCTCCCACACTCACTCCTCCCTGACCTCTCATAACACCAACAGAGTTCTCTCTCCCTTACTCTCTCCTCCCTGACCTCTCATAACACCAACAGAGTTCTCTCTCCCTCGCTCACTCCTCCCTTACCTCTCATAACACCAACAGAGTTCTCTCTCCCTCACTCACTCCTCCCTGACCTCTCATAACACCAACAGAGTTCTCTCTCCCTCACTCACTCCTCCCTGACCTCTCATAACACCAACAGAGTTCTCTCTCCCTTACTCTCTCCTCCCTGACCTCTCATAACACCAACAGAGTTCTCTCTCCCACACTCACTCCTCCCTGAACTCTCATAACACCAACAGAGTTCTCTCTCCCTTACTCTCTCCTCCCTGACCTCTCATAACACCAACAGAGTTCTCTCTCCCTCACTCACTCCTCCCCGACCTCTCATAACACCAACAGAGTTCTCTCTCCCTCACTCACTCCTCCCTGACCTCTCATAACACCAACAGAGTTCTCTCTCCCTCACTCACTCCTCCCTGACCTCTCATAACACCAACAGAGTTCTCTCTCCCACACTCACTCCTCCCTGACCTCTCATAACACCAACAGAGTTCTCTCTCCATTACTCTCTCCTCCCTGACCTCTCATAACACCAACAGAGTTCTCTCTCCCTTACTCTATCCTCCCTGACCTCTCATAACACCAACAGAGTTCTCTCTCCCTTACTCTCTCCTCCCTGACCTCTCATAACACCAACAGAGTTCTCTCTCCCTCACTCACTCCTACCCGACCTCTCATAACACCAACAGAGTTCTCTCTCCCTCACTCACTCCTCCCTGACCTCTCATAACACCAACAGAGTTCTCTCTCCCTCACTCACTCCTCCCTGACCTCTCATAACACCAACAGAGTTCTCTCTCCCACACTCACTCCTCCCTGACCTCTCATAACACCAACAGAGTTCTCTCTCCCTTACTCCCTCCTCCCTGACCTCTCATAACACCAACAGAGATCTCTCTCCCACACTCACTCCTCCCTGACCTCTCATAACACCAACAGAGTTCTCTCTCCCACACTCTCTCCTCCCTGACCTCTCATAACCCCAACAGAGTTCTTTCTCCCTCACTCACTCCTCCCTGCCCTCTCATAACACCAACAGAGTTCTCTCTCCCTTACTCTCTCCTCCCTGACCTCTCATAACACCAACAGAGTTCTCTCTCCCTCACTCACTCCTCCCTGACCTCTCATAACACCAACAGAGTTCTCTCTCCCTCACTCACTCCTCCCTGACCTCTCATAACACCAACAGTTCTCTCTCCCACACTCACTCCTCCCTGACCTCTCATAACACCAACAGTTCTCTCTCCCACACTCACTCCTCCCTGACCTCTCATAACACCAACAGAGTTCTCTCCCTAACTCACTCCTCCCTGACCTCTCATAACACCAACAGAGTTCTCTCTCCCACACTCACTCCTCCCCGACCTCTCATATCACCAACAGTTCTCTCTCCCACACTCACTCCTCCCTGACCTCTCATAACTCCAACAGAGTTCTCTCTCCCTCACTCACTCCTCCCTGATCTCTCATAACACCAACAGTTCTCTCTCCCACACTCACTCCTCCCTGACCTCTCATAACACCAACAGAGTTCTCTCTCCCACACTCTCTCCTCCCTGACCTCTCATAATACCAACAGAGTTCTCTCTCCCACACTCACTCCTCCCTGACCTCTCATAACACCAACAGTTCTCTCTCCCACACTCACTCCTCCCTGACCTCTCATAACACCAACAGAGTTCTCTATACCACACTCTCTCCTCCCTGACCTCTCATAACACCAACAGAGAGTTCTCTCTCCCACACTCACTCCTCCCTGACCTCTCATAACACCAACAGAGTTCTCTCTCCCACACTCACTCCTCCCTGACCTCTCATAACACCAACAGAGAGTTCTCTCTCCCACACTCACTCCTCCCTGACCTCTCATAACACCAACAGAGTTCTCTCTCCCACACTCACTCCTCCCTGACCTCTCATAACACCAACAGAGTTCTCTCTCCCACACTCACTCCTCCCTGACCTCTCATAACACCAACAGAGATCTCTCTCCCACACTCACTCCTCCCTGACCTCTCATAACACCAACAGAGTTCTCTCTCCCACACTCACTCCTCCCCGACCTCTCATAACACCAACCGAGTTCTCTCTCCCACACTCACTCCTCCCTGACCTCTCATAACACCAACCGAGTTCTCTCTCCCACACTCACTCCTCCCCGACCTCTCATAACACCAACAGAGTTCTCTCTCCCTCACTCACTCCTCCCTGACCTCTCATAACAACAACAGAGTTCTCTCTCCCTCTCTCACTCCTCCCTGACCTCTCATAACACCAACAGAGTTCTCTCTCCCACACTCACTCCTCCCTGACCTCTCATAACACCAACAGAGTTCTCTCTCCCACACTCACTACTCCCTAACCTCTCATAACACCAACAGAGTTCTCTCTCCCTCACTCACTCCTCCCTGACCTCTCATAACACCAACAGAGTTCTCTCCCTAACTCACTCCTCCCTGACCTCTCATAACACCAGAGTTCTCTCTCCCTCACTCACTCCTCCCTGACCTCTCATAACACCAACAGAGTTCTCTCTCCCACAATCACTCCTCCCTGACCTCTCATAACACAAACAGAGTTCTATCTCCCACTCACTCCTCCCTGACCTCTCATAACACCAACAGAGTTCTCTCCCTAACTCACTCCTCCCTGACCTCTCATAACACCAACAGAGTTCTCTCTCCCACACTCACTCTTCCCTGACCTCTCATAACACCAACAGAGTTCTCTCTCCCACACTCACTCCTCCCTGACCTCTCATAACACCAACAGAGTTCTCTCTCCCACACTCTCTCCTCCCTGACCTCTCATAACACCAACAGAGTTCTCTCTCCCACACTCACTCCTCCCTGACCTCTCATAACACCAACAGTTCTCTCTCCCACCCTCACTCCTCCGTGACCTCTCATAACACCAACAGAGTTCTTTCTCCCCCCCTCACTCCTCCCTGACCTCTCATAACACCAACAAAGAGTTCTCTCTCCCACACTCACTCCTCCCTGACCTCTCATAACACCAACAGAGTTCTCTCTCCCACACTCACTCCTCCCTGACCTCTCATAACACCAACAGAGTTCTCTCTCCCACACTCACTCCTCCCTGACCTCTCATAACACCAACAGAGTTCTCTCTCCCACACTCACTCCTCCCTGACCTTTCATAACACCAACAGAGTTCTCTCTCCCACACTCACTCCTCCCTGACCTCTCACAACACCAACAGAGTTCTCTCTCCCTCACTCACTCCTCACTGACCTCTCATAACACCAACAGAGTTCTCTCCCTAACTCACTCCTCCCTGACATCTCATAACACCAGAGTTCTCTCTCCCGCACTCACTCCTCCCTGACCTCTCATCACACCAACAGAGTTCTCTCTCCCTCACTCACTCCTCCCTGACCTCTCATAACACCAACAGAGTTCTCTCTCCCTCACTCACCCCTCCCTGCCCTCTCATACCACCAACAGACTTCTCTCCCTAACTCCCTCCTCCCTGACCTCTCATAACACCAACACAGATCTCTCTCCCACACTCACTCCTCCCTGACCTCTCATAACACCAACAGAGTTCTCTCTCCCACACTCTCTCCTCCCTGACCTCTCATAACACCAACAGAGTTCTCTCTCCCTCACTCACTCCTCCCTGACCTCTCATAACACCAACAGAGTTCTCTCTCCCTTACTCTCTCCTCCCTGACCTCTCATAACACCAACAGAGTTCTCTCTCCCTCACTCACTCCTCCCTGACCCCTCATAACACCAACAGAGTTCTCTCTCCCTCACTCACTCCTCCCTGACCTCTCATAACACCAACAGAGTTCTCTCTCCCTTACTCCCTCCTCCCTGACCTCTCATAACACCAACAGAGTTCTCTCTCCCTTACTCTCTCCTCCCTGACCTCTCATAACACCAACAGAGTTCTCTCTCCCTTACTCTCTCCTCCCTGACCTCTCATAACACCAACAGAGTTCTCTCTCCCTCACTCACTCCTCCCCGACCTCTCATAACACCAACAGAGTTCTCTCTCCCTCACTCACTCCTCCCTGACCTCTCATAACACCAACAGAGTTCTCTCTCCCTCACTCACTCCTCCCTGACCTCTCATAACACCAACAGAGTTCTCTCTCCCCCTCTCACTCCTCCCTGACCTCTCATAACACCAACAGAGTTCTCTCTCCCTTACTCTCTCCTCCCTGACCTCTCATAACACCAACAGAGATCTCTCTCCCACACTCACTCCTCCCTGACCTCTCATAACACCAACAGAGTTCTCTCTCCCACACTCTCTCCTCCCTGTCCTCTCATAACACCAACAGGGTTCTCTCTCCCTCACTCACTCCTCCCTGACCTCTCATAACACCAACAGAGTTCTCTGTCCCTTACTCTCTCCTCCCTGACCTCTCATAACACCATCAGAGTTCTCTCTCCCTCACTCCCTCCTCCCTGACCTCTCATAACACCAACAGAGTTCTCTCTCCCTCACTCACTCCTCCCTGACCTCTCATAACACCAAGAGTTCTCTCTCCCACACTCACTCCTCCCTGACCTCTCATAACACCAACAGTTCTCTCTCCCACACTCACTCCTCCCTGACCTCTCATAACACCAACAGAGTTCTCTCCCTAACTCACTCCTCCCTGACCTCTCATAACACCAACAGAGTTCTCTCTCCCACACTCACTCCTCCCCGACCTCTCATAACACCAACAGTTCTCTCTTCCACACTCACTCCTCCCTGACCTCTCATAACACCAACAGAGCTCTCTCTCCCTCACTCACTCCTCCCCGACCTCTCATAACACCAACAGAGTTCTCTCTCCCTCACTCACTCCTCCCTGACCTCTCATAACACCAACAGAGTTCTCTCTCCCTCACTCACTCCTCCCTGACCTCTCATAACACCAACAGAGTTCTCTCTCCCACTCTCACTCCTCCCTGACCTCTCATAACACCAACAGAGTTCTCTCTCCCTTACTCCCTCCTCCCTGACCTCTCATAAGACCAACAGAGATCTCTCTCCCACACTCACTCCTCCCTGACCTCTCATAACACCAACAGAGTTCTCTCTCGCACACTCTCTCCTGCCTGACCTCTCATAACACCAACAGGGTTCTCTCTCCCTCACTCACTCCTCCCTGACCTCTCATAACACCAACAGAGTTCTCTCTCCCTTACTCTCTCCTCCCTGACCTCTCATAACACCAACAGAGTTCTCTCTCCCTCACTCACTCCTCCCTGACCTCTCATAACACCAACAGAGTTCTCTCTCCCTCACTCACTCCTCCCTGACCTCTCATAACACCAACAGTTCTCTCTCCCACACTCACTCCTCCCTGACCTCTCATAACACCAACAGTTCTCTCTCCCACACTCACTCCTCCCTGACCTCTCATAACACCAACAGAGTTCTCTCCCTAACTCACTCCTCCCTGACCTCTCATAACACCAACAGAGTTCTCTCTCCCTCACTCACTCCTCCCTGACCTCTCATAACACCAACAGAGTTCTCTCTCCCTCACTCACTCCTCCCTGACCTCTCATAACACCAACAGTTCTCTCTCCCACACTCACTCCTCCCTGACCTCTCATAACACCAACAGTTCTCTCTCCCACACTCTCTCCTCCCTGACCTCTCATAACACCAACAGAGTCCTCTCCCTACCTCACTCCTCCCTGACCTCTCATAACACCAACAGAGTTCTCTCTCCCACACTCACTCCTCCCCGACCTCTCATAACACCAACAGTTCTCTCTTCCACACTCACTCCTCCCTGACCTCTCATAACACCAACAAAGGTCTCTCTCCCTCACTCACTCCTCCCCGACCTCTCATAACACCAACAGAGTTCTCTCTCCCTCACTCACCTCTCCCTGACCTCTCATAACACCAACACACGTCTCTCTCCCTCACTCACTCCTCCCTGACCTCTCATAACACCAACAGAGTTCTCTCTCCCACTCTCACTCCTCCCTGACCTCTCATAACACCAACAGAGTTCTCTCTCCGTTACTCCCTCCTCCCTGTCCTCTCATACCACCCACAGAGATCTCTCTCCCACACTCACTCCTCCCTGCACTCTCATAACACCAACAGAGTTCTCTCTCCCACACTCTCTCCTCCCTGACCTCTCATAACACCAACAGGGTTCTCTCTCCCTCACTCACTCCTCCCTGACCTCTCATAACACCAACAGAGTTCTCTCTCCCTTACTCTCTCCTCCCTGACCTCTCATAACACCAACAGAGTTCTCTCTCCCTCACTCACTCCTCCCTGACCTCTCATAACACCAACAGAGTTCTCTCTCCCTCACTCACTCCTCCCTGAACTCTCATAACACCAACAGTTCTCTCTCCCACACTCACTCCTCCCTGACCTCTCATAACACCAACAGTTCTCTCTCCCACACTCACTCCTCCCTGACCTCTCATAACACCAACAGAGTTCTCTCCCTAACTCACTCCTCCCTGACCTCTCATAACACCAACAGAGTTCTCTCTCCCACACTCACTCCTCCCCGACCTCTCATAACACCAACAGAGTTCTCTCTCCCACACTCACTCCTCCCTGACCTCTCATAACACCAACAGAGTTCTCTCTCCCTTACTCTCTCCTCCCTGACCTCTCATAACACCAACAGAGTTCTCTCTCCCTCGCTCACTCCTCCCTTACCTCTCATAACACCAACAGAGTTCTCTCTCCCTCACTCACTCCTCCCTGACCTCTCATAACACCAACAGAGTTCTCTCTCCCTCACTCACTCCTCCCTGACCTCTCATAACACCAACAGAGTTCTCTCTCCCTTACTCTCTCCTCCCTGACCTCTCATAACACCAACAGAGTTCTCTCTCCCACACTCACTCCTCCCTGAACTCTCATAACACCAACAGAGTTCTCTCTCCCTTACTCTCTCCTCCCTGACCTCTCATAACACCAACAGAGTTCTCTCTCCCTCACTCACTCCTCCCCGACCTCTCATAACACCAACAGAGTTCTCTCTCCCTCACTCACTCCTCCCTGACCTCTCATAACACCAACAGAGTTCTCTCTCCCTCACTCACTCCTCCCTGACCTCTCATAACACCAACAGAGTTCTCTCTCCCACACTCACTCCTCCCTGACCTCTCATAACACCAACAGAGTTCTCTCTCCCTTACTCCCTCCTCCCTCACCTCTCATAACACCAACAGAGTTCTCTCTCCCTTACTCTCTCCTCCCTGACCTCTCATAACACCAACAGAGTTCTCTCTCCCTTACTCTCTCCTCCCTGACCTCTCATAACACCAACACAGTTCTCTCTCCCTCCTTCACTCCTCCCCGACCTCTCATAACACCAACAGAGTTCTCTCTCCCTCACTCACTCCTCCCTGACCTCTCATAACACCAACAGAGTTCTCTCTCCCTCACTCACTCCTCCCTGACCTCTCATAACACCAACAGAGTTCTCTCTCCCACACTCACTCCTCCCTGACCTCTCATAACACCAACAGAGTTCTCTCTCCCTTACTCCCTCCTCCCTGTCCTCTCATAACACCAACAGAGATCTCTCTCCCACACTCACTCCTCCCTGTCCTCTCATAACACCAACAGAGTTCTCTCTCCCACACTCACTCCTCCCTGACCTCTTATTACACCAACAGAGTTCTCTCTCCCTCACTCACTCCTCCCTGACCTCTCATAACCCCAACAGAGTTCCCTCTCCCTTACTCTCTCCTCCCTGACCTCTCATAACACCAACAGAGTTCTCTCTCCCTCACTCACTCCTCCCTGACCTCTCATAACACCAACAGAGTTCTCTCTCCCTCACTCACTCCTCCCTGACCTCTCATAACACCAACAGTTCTCTCTCCCACACTCACTCCTCCCTGACCTCTCATAACACCAACAGTTCTCTCTCCCACACTCACTCCTCCCTGACCTCTCATAACACCAACAGTTCTCTCCCTAACTCACTCCTCCCTGACCTCTCATATCACCAACAGTTCTCTCTCCCACACTCACTCCTCCCTGACCTCTCATAACTCCAACAGAGTTCTCTCTCCCACACTCACTCCTCCCTGACCTCTCATAACACCAACAGAGTTCTCTCTCCCACACTCTCTCCTCCCTGACCTCTCATAATACCAACAGAGTTCTCTCTCCCACACTCACTCCTCCCTGACCTCTCATAACACCAACAGTTCTCTCTCCCACACTCACTCCTCCCTGACCTCTCATAACACCAACAGAGTTCTCTCTCCCACACTCTCTCCTCCCTGACCTCTCATAACACCAACAGAGAGTTCTCTCTCCCACACTCACTCCTCCCTGACCTCTCATAACACCAACAGAGTTCTCTCTCCCACACTCACTCCTCCCTGACCTCTCATAACACCAACAGAGAGTTCTCTCTCCCACACTCACTCCTCCCTGACCTCTAATAAAACCAACAGAGTTCTCTCTCCCACACTCACTCCTCCCTGACCTCTCATAACACCAACAGAGTTCTCTCTCCCACACTCACTCCTCCCTGACCTCTCATAACACCAACAGAGACCTCTCTCCCCCACTCACTCCTCCCTCACCTCTCATACCACCAACAGAGTCCTCTCTCCCTCACTCACTCCTCCCTGACCTCTCATAACAACAACAGAGTTCTCTCTCTCTCTCTCACTCCTCCCTGACCTCTCATAACACCAACAGAGTTCTCTCTCCCACACTCACTCCTCCCAGACCTCTCAAAACACTAACAGAGTTCTCTCTCCCACACTCACTACTCCCTGACCACTCATAACACCAACAGAGTTCTCTCTCCCTCACTCACTGCTCCCTGACCTCTCATAACACCAGAGTTCTCCCTCCCTAACTCACTCCTCCCTGACCTCTCATAACACCAACAGAGTTCTCTCTCCCTCACTCACTCCTCCCTGACCTCTCATAACACCAACAGAGTTCTCTCTCCCTCACTCACTCCTCCCTGACCTCTCATAACACCAACAGAGTTCTCTCTCCCTCACTCACTCCTCCCTGACCTCTCATAACACCAACAGAGTTCTCTCCCTAACTCACTCCTCCCTGACCTCTCATAACACCAACAGAGTTCTCTCTCCCTCACTCACTCCTCCCTGACCTCTCATAACACCAACAGAGTTCTCTCTCCCACACTCCCTCATCCCTGTCCTCTCATCACACCACCAGAGTTCTCTCCCCCACACTCACTCCTCCCTGCCCTCTCATAACACCAACAGAGTTCTCTCTCCCACACTCACTCCTCCCTGACCTCTCATAACACCAACAGTTCTCTCTCCCACACTCACTCCTCCCTGACCTCTCATAACACCAACAGAGTTCTTTCTCCCACACTCACTCCTCCCTGACCTCTCATAACACCAACAAAGAGTTCTCTCTCCACACTCACTCCTCCCTGACCTCTCATAACACCAACAGAGTTCTCTCTCCACACTCACTCCTCCCTGACCTCTAAACAAACCAACAGAGTTCTTTCTCCCACACTCACTCCTCCCTGACCTCTCATAACACCAACAGAGTTCTCTCTCCCACACTCACTCCTCCCTGACCTTTCATAACACCAACAGAGTTCTCTCTCCCACACTCACTACTCCCTGACCTCTCATAACACCAACAGAGTTCTCTCTCCCTCACTCACTCCTCACTGACCTCTCATAACACCAACAGAGTTCTCTCCCTAACTCACTCCTCCCTGACATCTCATAACACCAGAGTTCTCTCTCCCGCACTCACTCCTCCCTGACCTCTCATCACACCAACAGAGTTCTCTCTCCCTCACTCACTCCTCCCTGACCTCTCATAACACCAACAGAGTTCTCTCTCCCTCACTCACTCCTCCCTGACCTCTCATAACACCAACAGAGTTCTCTCCCTAACTCACTCCTCCCTGACCTCTCATAACACCAACAGAGATCTCTCTCCCACACTCACTCCTCCCTGACCTCTCATAACACCAACAGAGTTCTCTCTCCCACACTCTCTCCTCCCTGACCTCTCATAACACCAACAGAGTTCTCTCTCCCTCACTCACTCCTCCCCTGACCTCTCATAACACCAACAGAGTTCTCTCTCCTTACTCTCTCCTCCCTGACCTCTCATAACACCAACAGAGTTCTCTCTCCCTCACTCACTCCTCCCTGACCTCTCATAACACCAACAGAGTTCTCTCTCCCTCACTCACTCCTCCCTGACCTCTCATAACACCAACAGAGTTCTCTCTCCCTTACTCCCTCCTCCCTGACCTCTCATAACACCAACAGAGTTCTCTCTCCCTTACTCTCTCCTCCCTGACCTCTCATAACACCAACAGAGTTCTCTCTCCCTTACTCTCTCCTCCCTGACCTCTCATAACACCAACAGAGTTCTCTCTCCCTCACTCACTCCTCCCCGACCTCTCATAACACCAACAGAGTTCTCTCTCCCTCACTCACTCCTCCCTGACCTCTCATAACACCAACAGAGTTCTCTCTCCCTCACTCACTCTCCCTGACCTCTCATAACACCAACAGAGTTCTCTCTCCCACTCTCACTCCTCCCTGACCTCTCATAACACCAACAGAGTTCTCTCTCCCTTACTCCCTCCTCCCTGACCTCTCATAACACCAACAGAGATCTCTCTCCCACACTCACTCCTCCCTGACCTCTCATAACACCAACAGAGTTCTCTCTCCACACTCTCTCCTCCCTGACCTCTCATAACACCAACAGTTCTCTCTCCCACACTCACTCCTCCCTGACCTCTCATAACACCAACAGAGTTCTCTCTCCCTCACTCACTCCTCCCTGACCTCTCATAACACCAACAGAGTTCTCTCTCCCTCACTCACTCCTCCCTGACCTCTCATAACACCAACAGTTCTCTCTCCCACACTCACTCCTCCCTGACCTCTCATAACACCAACAGTTCTCTCTCCCACACTCACTCCTCCCTGACCTCTCATAACACCAACAGAGTTCTCTCCCTAACTCACTCCTCCCTGACCTCTCATAACACCAACAGAGTTCTCTCTCCCACACTCACTCCTCCCCGACCTCTCATAACACCAACAGTTCTCTCTCCCACACTCACTCTTCCCTGACCTCTCATAACACCAACAGAGTTCTCTCTCCCTCACTCACTCCTCCCCGACCTCTCATAACACCAACAGAGTTCTCTCTCCCTCACTCACTCCTCCCTGACCTCTCATAACACCAACAGAGTTCTCTCTCCCTCACTCACTCCTCCCTGACCTCTCATAACACCAACAGAGTTCTCTCTCCCACTCTCACTCCTCCCTGACCTCTCATAACACCACCAACGTTCTCCCTCCCTTCCTCCCACCTCCCTGACCTCTCATAACACCAACACACTTCTCTCTCCCTTACTCCCTCCTCCCTGACCTCTCATAACACCAACAGAGAGTTCTCTCTCCCACACTCACTCCTCCCTGACCTCTCATAGCACCAACAGAGTTCTCTCTCCCACACTCTCTCCTCCCTGACCTCTCATAACACCAACAGGGTTCTCTCTCCCTCACTCACTCCTCCCTGACCTCTCATAACACCAACAGAGTTCTCTCTCCCTTACTCTCTCCTCCCTGACCTCTCATAACACCAACAGAGTTCTCTCTCCCTCACTCACTCCTCCCTGACCTCTCATAACACCAACAGAGTTCTCTCTCCCTCACTCACTCCTCCCTGACCTCTCATAACACCAACAGTTCTCTCTCCCACACTCACTCCTCCCTGACCTCTCATAACACCAACAGTTCTCTCTCCCACACTCACTCCTCCCTGACCTCTCATAACACCAACAGAGTTCTCTCCCTAACTCACTCCTCCCTGACCTCTCAAAACACCAACAGAGTTGTATCTCCCACACTCACTCCTCCCCGACCTCTCATAACACCAACAGTTCTCTCTCCCACACTCACTCCTCCCTGACCTCTCATAACTCCAACAGAGTTCTCTCTCCCTCACTCACTCCTCCCTGACCTCTCATAACACCAACAGAGTTCTCTCTCCCTCTCTCACTCCTCCCTGACCTCTCATAACACCAACAGTTCTCTCTCCCACACTCACTCCTCCCTGACCTCTCATAACACCAACAGAGTTCTCTCTCCCACACTCACTCCTCCCTGACCTCTCATAACACCAACAGAGTTCTCTCTCCCACACTCACTCCTCCCTGACCTCTCATACCACCCCCAGTCCTCTCTCCCACACTCACTCCTCCCTGACCTCTCATACCACCAACAGAGTTCTCTCTCCCACACTCTCTCCTCCCTGACCTCTCATAACACCAACAGAGAGTTCTCTCTCCCACACTCACTCCTCCCTGACCTCTCATAACACCAACAGAGTTCTCTCTCCCACACTCACTCCTCCCTGACCTCTCATAACACCAACAGAGAGTTCTCTCTCCCACACTCACTCCTCCCTGACCTCTCATAACACCAACAGAGTTCTCTCTCCCACACTCACTCCTCCCTGACCTCTCATACCACCAACAGAGTCCCCTCTCCCACCCTCACTCCTCCCTGCCCTCTCATAACACCAACAGAGACCTCTCTCCCACACTCACTCCTCCCTGACCTCTCATAACACCAACAGAGTTCTCTCTCCCTCACTCACTCCTCCCTGACCTCTCATAACAACAACAGAGTTCTCTCTCCCTCTCTCACTCCTCCCTGACCTCTCATAACACCAACAGAGTTCTCTCTCCCACACTCACTCCTCCCTGACCTCTCATAACACCAACAGAGTTCTCTCTCCCACACTCACTACTCTCTGACCTCTCATAACACCAACAGAGTTCTCTCTCCCACACTCACTACTCTCTGACCTCTCATAACCCCACCAAAGTTCTCTCTCCCTCACTCACTCCTCCCTGCCCCCTCATAACACCCACACACTTCTCTCCCTACCTCACTCCTCCCTCACCTCTCATAACACCAGAGTTCTCTCTCCCTCACTCACTCCTCCCTGCCCTCTCATAACACCAACAGAGTTCTCTCTCCCTCACTCACTCCTCCCTGCCCTGTCATCACCCCCACAAAGTTCTCTCTCCCTCACTCACTCCTCCCTAACCTCTCATAACACCAACAGAGTTCTCTCCCTAACTCACTCCTCCCTGACCTCTCATAACACCAACAGAGTTCTCTCTCCCTAACTCACTCCTCCCTGACCTCTCATAACACCAACAGAGTTCTCTCTCCCACACTCACTCCTCCCTGACCTCTCATAACACCAACAGAGTTCTCTCTCCCACACTCTCTCCTCCATGACCTCTCATAACACCAACAGAGTTCTCTCTCCCACACTCACTCCTCCCTGACCTCTCATAACACCAACAGTTCTCTCTCCCACACTCCCTCCTCCCTGACCTCTCATAACACCAACAGAGTTCTTTCTCCCACACTCACTCCTCCCTGACCTCTCATAACACCAACAAAGAGATCTCTCTCCCACACTCACTCCTCCCTGACCTCTCATAACACCAACAGAGTTCTCTCTCCCACACTCACTCCTCCCTGACCTCTCATAACACCAACAGAGTTCTCTCTCCCTCACTCACTCCTCCCTGACCTCTCATAACACCAACAGAGTTCTCTCTCCCTTACTCTCTCCTCCCTGACCTTTCATAACACCAACAGAGTTCTCTCTCCCTCACTCACTCCTCCCTGACCTCTCATAACACCAACAGAGTTCTCTCTCCCTCACTCACTCCTCCCTGACCTCTCATAACACCAACAGTTCTCTCTCCCACACTCACTCCTCCCTGACCTCTCATAACACCAACAGTTCTCTCTCCCACACTCACTCCTCCCTGACCTCTCATAACACCAACAGAGTTCTCTCTCCCACACTCACTCCTCCCTGACCTCTCATAACACCAACAGAGATCTCTCTCCCACACTCACTCCTCCCTGACCTCTCATAACACCAACAGAGTTCTCTCTCCCTCACTCACTCCTCCCTGACCTCTCATAACAACAACAGAGTTCTCTCTCCCTCTCTCACTCCTCCCTGACCTCTCATAACACCAACATAGTTCTCTCTCACACACTCACTCCTCCCTGACCTCCCATAACACCAACAGACTTCTCTCTCACACACTCACTCCTCCCTCACCTCTCATAACACCAACAGAGTTCTCTCTCCCACACTCACTACTCCCTAACCTCTCATAACACCAACAGAGTTCTCTCTCCCTCACTCACTCCTCCCTGACCTCTCATAACACCAACAGAGTTCTCTCCCTAACTCACTCCTCCCTGACCTCTCATAACACCAGAGTTCTCTCTCCGACACTCACTCCTCCCTGACCTGTCATAACACCAACAGAGTTCTCTCCCTAACTCACTCCTCCCTGACCTCTCATAACACCAACAGAGTTCTCTCTCCCTCACTCACTCCTCCCTAACCTCTCATAACACCAACAGACTTCTCTCCCTAACTCACTCCTGCCTGACCTCTCATAACACCAACAGAGTTCCCTCTCCCTCTCTCACTCTTCCTTGAACTCTCATAACACCAACAGAGTTCTCTCTCACACACTCACTCCTCCCTGACCTCTCATAACACCAACAGAGTTCTCTCTCCCACACTCACTCCTCCCTGACCTCTCATAACACCAACAGAGTTCTCTCTCCAGCACTCACTCCTCCCTGACCTCTCATAACACCAACAGAGTTCTCTCTCCCACACTCACTCCTCCCTGACCTCTCATAACACCAACAGAGTTCTCTCTCCCACACTCACTCCTCCCTGACCTCTCATAACACCAACAAAGAGTTCTCTCTCCCACACTCACTCCTCCCTGACCTCTCATAACACCAACAGAGTTCTCCCTCCCCCCCTCACTCCTCCCTGACCTCTCATAACACCAACAGAGCTCTCTCTCCCACACTCACTACTCCCTGACCTCTCATAACACCAACAGAGTTCTCTCTCCCACACTCACTCCTCCCTGACCTTTCATAACACCAACAGAGTTCTCTCTCCCACACTCACTACTCCCTGACCTCTCATAACACCAACAGAGTTCTCTCTCCCTCACTCACTCCTCACTGACCTCTCATAACACCAACAGAGTTCTCTCCCTAACTCACTCCTCCCTGACATCTCATAACACCAGAGTTCTCTCTCCCTCACTCACTCCTCCCTGACCTCTCATCACACCAACAGAGTTCTCGCTCCCTCACTCACTCCTCCCTGACCTCTCATAACACCAACAGAGTTCTCTCTCCCTCACTCACTCCTCCCTGACCTCTCATAACACCAACAGAGTTCTCTCCCTAACTCACTCCTCCCTGACCTCTCATAACACCAACAGAGTTCTCTCTCCGACACTCACTCGTCCCTGACCTCTCATAACACCAACAGAGTTCTCTCTCCCACACTCTCTCCTCCCTGACCTCTCATAACACCAACAGAGTTCTCTCTCCCTCACTCACTCCTCCCTGACCTCTCATAACACCAACAGAGTTCTCTCTCCCTTACTCTCTCCTCCCTGACCTCTCATAACACCAACAGAGTTCTCTCTCCCTCACTCACTCCTCCCTGACCTCTCATAACACCAACAGAGTTCTCTCTCCCTCACTCACTCCTCCCTGACCTCTCATAACACCAACAGTTCTCTCTCCCACACTCACTCCTCCCTGACCTCTCATAACACCAACAGTTCTCTCTCCCACACTCACTCCTCCCTGACCTCTCATAACACCAACAGAGTTCTCTCCCTAACTCACTCCTCCCTGACCTCTCATAACACCAACAGAGTTCTCTCTCCCACACTCACTCCTCCCCGACCTCTCATAACACCAACAGTTCTCTCTCCCACACTCACTCCTCCCTGACCTCTCATAACTCCAACAGAGTTCTCTCTCCCTCACTCACTCCTCCCTGACCTCTCATAACACCCACAGTTCTCTCTCCCACACTCACTCCTCCCTGACCTCTCATAACACCAACAGAGTTCTCTCTCCCACACTCTCTCCTCCCTGACCTCTCATAATACCAACAGAGTTCTCTCTCCCACACTCACTCCTCCCTGACCTCTCATAACACCAACAGTTCTCTCTCCCACACTCACTCCTCCCTGACCTCTGATAACACCAACAGAGTTCTCTCTCCCACACTCTCTCCTCCCTGACCTCTCATAACACCAACAGAGAGTTCTCTCTCCCACACTCACTCCTCCCTGACCTCTCATAACACCAACAGAGTTCTCTCTTCCACACTCACTCCTCCCTGACCTCTCATAACACCAACAGAGAGTTCTCTCTCCCACACTCACTCCTCCCTGACCTCTCATAACACCAACAGAGTTCTCTCTCCCACACTCACTCCTCCCTGACCTCTCATAACACCAACAGAGTTCTCTCTCCCACACTCACTCCTCCCTGACCTCTCATAACACCAACAGAGATCTCTCTCCCACACTCACTCCTCCCTGACCTCTCATAACACCAACAGAGTTCTCTCTCCCTCACTCACTCCTCCCTGACCTCTCATAACAACAACAGAGTTCTCTCTCCCTCTCTCACTACTCCCTGACCTCTCATAACACCAACAGAGTTCTCTCTCCCACACTCACTCCTCCCTGACCTCTCATTACACCAACAGAGTTCTCTCTCCCACACTCACTCCTCCCTTCCCTCTCATAACACCGACAGAGTTCTCTCTCCCTCACTCACTCCTCCCTGACCTCTCATAACACCAACACAGTTCTCTCCCCAACTCACTCCTCCCTGACCTCTCATAACACCAGAGTTCTCTCTCCCTCACTCACTCCTCCCTGACTTCTCATAACACCAACAGAGTTCTCTCTACCTCAGTCACTCCTCCCTGACCTCTCATAACACCAACAGAGTTCTCTCTCCCTCACTCACTCCTCCCTGACCTCTCATAACACCAACAGAGTTCTCTCCCTAACTCACTCCTCCCTGACCTCTCATAACACCAACAGAGTTCTCTCTCCCACACTCACTCTTCCCTGACCTCTCATAACACCAACAGAGTTCTCTCTCCCACACTCACTCCTCCCTGACCTCTCATAACACCAACAGAGTTCTCTCTCCCACACTCTCTCCTCCCCGACCTCTCATAACACCAACAGAGTTCTCTCTCCCACACTCACTCCTCCCTGACCTCTCATAACACCAACAGTTCTCTCTCCCACACTCACTCCTCCCTGACCTCTCATAACACCAACAGAGTTCTTTCTCCCACACTCACTCCTCCCTGACCTCTCATAACACCAACAAAGAGTTCTCTCTCCCACACTCACTCCTCCCTGACCTCTCATAACACCAACAGAGTTCTCTCTCCCACACTCACTCCTCCCTGACCTCTCAAAACACCAACAGAGTTCTCTCTCCCACACTCACTCCTCCCTGACCTCTCATAACACCAACAGAGTTCTCTCTCCCACACTCACTCCTCCCTGACCTCTCATAACACCAACAGAGTTCTCTCTCCCACACTCACTACTCCCTGACCTCTCATAACACCAACAGAGTTCTCTCTCCCTCACTCACTCCTCACTGACCTCTCATAACACCAACAGAGTTCTCTCCCTAACTCACTCCTCCCTGACATCTCATCACACCAGAGTTCTCTCTCCCTCACTCACTCCTCCCTGACCTCTCATCACACCAACAGAGTTCTCTCTCCCTCACTCACTCCTCCCTGACCTCTCATAACACCACCAGATTTCTCTCTCCCTCCCTCCCTCCTCCCTGCCCTGTCATAACACCAACAGAGTTCTCTTCCTACCTCACTCCTCCCTGACCTCTCATAACACCAACAGAGTTCTCTCTCCCACACTCCCTCCTCCCTGCCCTCTCATACCCCCAACAGAGTTCTCTCTCCGACACTCACTCGTCCCTGACCTCTCATAACACCAACAGAGTTCTCTCTCCCACACTCTCTCCTCCCTGACCTCTCATAACACCAACAGAGTTCTCTCTCCCACACTCACTCCTCCCTGACCTCTCATAACACCAACAGTTCTCTCTCCCACACTCACTCCTCCCTGACCTCTCATAACACCAACAGAGTTCTCTCTCCCACACTCACACCCCCCTTACCTCTGACACCACCAACAGAGCGTTCTCTCTCCCCCACTCACTCCTCCCTGACCTCTCATAACACCAACAGAGTTCTCTCTCCCACACTCACTCCTCCCTGACCTCTCATAACACCAACAGAGAGTTCTCTCTCCCACACTCACTCCTCCCTGACCTCTAATAAAACCAACAGAGTTCTCTCTCCCACACTCACTCCTCCCTGACCTCTCATAACACCAACAGAGTTCTCTCTCCCACACTCACTACTCCCTGACCTCTCATAACACCAACAGAGTTCTCTCTCCCTCACTCACTCCTCCCTTACCTCTCATAACACCAACAGAGTTCTCTCTCCCTCACTCACTCCTCCCTGACCTCTCATAACACCAACAGAGTTCTCTCCCGAACTCACTCCTCCCTGACCTCTCATAACACCAGAGTTCTCTCTCCCTCACTCACTCCTCCCTGACCTCTCATAACACCAACAGAGTTCTCTCTCCCTCACTCACTCCCCCCTCACCTCTCATCACACCAACAGAGCTCTCTCTCCCTCACTCACTCCTCCCTGACCTCTCATAACACCAACAGAGTTCTCTCTCCCACACTCACTCCTCCCTGACCTCTCAAAACACCAACAGAGTTCTCTCTCCCACAATCTCTCCTCCCTGACCTCTCATAACACCAACAGAGAGTTCTCTCTCCCACACTCACTCCTCCCTGACCTCTCATAACACCAACAGAGTTCTCTCTCCCACACTCACTCCTCCCTGACCTCTCATAACACCAACAGAGAGTTCTCTCTCCCACACTCACTCCTCCCTGACCTCTCATAACACCAACAGAGTTCTCTCTCCCACACTCACTCCTCCCTGACCTCTCATAACACCAACCGAGTTCTCTCTCCCACACTCACTCCTCCCTGACCTCTCATAACACCAACAGAGTTCTCTCTCCCACACTCACTCCTCCCTGACCTCTCATAACACCAACAGAGTTCTCTCTCCCTCTCTCACTCCTCCCTGACCTCTCATAACCCCAACAGAGTTCTCTCTCCCTCACTCACTCCTCCCTGACCTCTCATAACACCAACAGAGTTCTCTCTCCCTCTCTTACTTCTCCTTGACCTCTCATAACACCACCAGAGTTCTCTGTCCCACACTCACTCCTCCCTGACCTCTCATAACACCAACAGAGTTCTCTCTCCCTCACTCACTCCTCCCTGACCTCTCATAACACCAACAGAGTTCTCTCCCTAACTCACTCCTCCCTGACCTCTCATAACACCAACAGAGTTCTTACCCTAACTCACTCCTCCCTGACCTCTGATAACACCAACAGAGTTCTCTCTCCCTCACTCACTCCTCCCTGACCTCTCATAACACCAACAGAGTTCTCTCCCTAACTCCCTCCTCCCTGACCTCTCATAACACCAACAGAGTTCTCTCTCCCACACTCACTCCTCCCTGACCTCTCATAACACCAACAGAGTTCTCTCTCCCACACTCACTCCTCCCTGACCTCTCATAACACCAACAGAGTTCTCTCTCCCACACTCTCTCCTCCCAGACCTCTCATAACACCAACAGAGTTCTCTCTCCCACACTCACTCCTCCCTGACCTCTCATAACACCAACAGTTCTCTCTCCCACACTCACTCCTCCCTGACCTCTCATAACACCAACAGAGTTCTCTCTCCCACACTCTCTCCTCCCTGACCTCTCATAACACCAACAGAGAGTTCTCTCTCCCACACTCACTCCTCCCTGACCTCTCATAACACCAACAGAGTTCTCTCTCCCACACTGACTCCTCCCTGACCTCTCATAACACCAACAGAGAGTTCTCTCTCCCACACTCACTCCTCCCTGACCTCTCATAACACCAACAGAGTTGTCACTCCCACACTCACTCCTCCCTGACCTCTCATAACACCAACAGAGTTCTCTCTCCCACACTCACTACTCCCTGACCTCTCATAACACCAACAGAGTTCTCTCTCCCTCACTCCCTCCTCCCTTACCTCTCATAACACCAACAGAGTTCTCTCTCCCTCCCTCCTTCCTGCCCTCTCATCACACCACCACACTTCCCTCCCTAACTCACTCCTCCCTGCCTTCTCATAACACCAGAGTTCTCTCTCCCTCACTCACTCCTCCCTGACCTCTCATAACACCAACAGAGTTCTCTCTCCCTCACTCACTCCTCCCTGACCTCTCATAACACCAACAGAGTTCTCTCTCCCTCACTCACTCACCCCTCCCTGACCTCTCATAACACCAACAGAGTTCTCACCCTAACTCACTCCTCCCTGACCTCTCATAACACCAACAGAGTTCTCTCTCCCACACTCACTCCTCCCAGACCTCTCAAAACACCAACAGAGTTCTCTCTCCCACACTCACTCCTCCCTGACCTCTCATAACACCAACAGAGTTCTCTCTCCCACACTCTCTCCTCCCCGACCTCTCATAACACCAACAGAGTTCTCTCTCCCACACTCACTCCTCCCTGACCTCTCATAACACCAACAGAGTTCTCTCTCCCTCACTCACTCCTCCCTGACCTCTCATAACACCAACAGAGTTCCCTCTCCCACACTCTCTCCTCCCTGACCTCTCATAACACCAACAGAGAGTTCTCTCTCCCACACTCACTCCTCCCCTGACCTCTCATAACACCA
Source organism: Gymnothorax reevesii (assembly GCA_029721435.1). Lineage (NCBI taxonomy): Eukaryota > Metazoa > Chordata > Actinopteri > Anguilliformes > Muraenidae > Gymnothorax > Gymnothorax reevesii. The sequence continues at coordinate 5,963,306 of CM056579.1, read as the reverse complement.
ACAGAGTTCTCTCTCCCACACTCACTCCTCCCTGACCTCTCATAACACCAACAGAGTTCTCTCTCCCTAACTCACTCCTCCCTGACCTCTCATAACACCAACAGAGTTCTCTCTCCCTCACTCACTCACTCCTCCCTGACCTCTCATAACACCAACAGAGTTCTCTCCCTAACTCACTCCTCCCTGACCTCTCATAACACCAACAGAGTTCTCTCTCCCACACTCACTCCTCCCTGACCTCTCATAACACCAACAGAGTTCTCTCTCCCACACTCACTCCTCCCTGACCTCTCATAACACCAACAGAGTTCTCTCTCCCACACTCTCTCCTCCCTGACCTCTCATAACACCAACAGAGTTCTCTCTCCCACACTCACTCCTCCCTGACCTCTCATAACACCAACAGAGTTCTCTCTCCCACACTCACTCCTCCCAGACCTCTCATACCACCAACCGAGTCCCCTCTCCCCCACTCTCTCCCCCCTGACCTCTCATAACACCAACAGAGAGTTCTCTCTCCCACACTCACTCCTCCCTGACCTCTCATAACACCAACAGAGTTCTCTCTCCCACACTCACTCCTCCCTGACCTCTCATAACACCAACAGAGTTCTCTCTCCCTAACTCACTCCTCCCTGACCTCTCATAACACCAACAGAGTTCTCTCTCCCACACTCACTCCTCCCTGACCTCTCATAACACCAACAGAGTTCTCTCTCCCACACTCCCTCCTCCCTGCCCTCTCATACCAACAACCGACAGTTCCCTCTCCCACACTCACTGCTCCCTGACCTCTCATAACACCAACAGAGAGTTCTTTCTCCCTCACTCCCTCCTCCCTGACCTCTCATAACACCAACAGAGTTCTCTCTCCCTCACTCACTCCTCCCTGACCTCTCATAACACCAACAGAGTTCTCTCTCCCTCACTCACTCCTCCCTGACCTCTCATAACACCAACAGAGAGTTCTCTCTCCCTCTCTCACTCCTCCCTGACCTCTCATAACACCAACAGCGTTCTCCCCCCCCCCCTCCCTCCTCCCTGCCCTCTCATAACACCAACAGAGAGTTCTCTCTCGCTCTCTCACTCCTCCCTGACCTCTCATAACACCAACAGAGTTCTCTCTCCCTCACCTCACCTTCCTCCCTGACCTCTCATAACACCAACAGAGTTCTCTCTCCCTCTCTCACTCCTCCCTGACGTCTCATACACCAACAGAGTTCTCTCTCCCTCACTCACTCCTCCCAGTCCTCTCATAACACCAACAGAGTTCTCTCTCCCTCAATCACTCCTCCCTGACCTCTCATAACACCAACAGAGTTCTCTCTCCCTCACTCACTCCTCCCTGACCTCTCATAACACCAACAGAGAGTTCTCTCTCCCACACTCACTCCTCCCTGACCTCTCATAACACCAACAGAGTTCTCTCTCCCTCACTCACTCCTCCCTGACCTCTCATAACACCAACAGAGAGTTCTCTCTCCCACACTCACTCCTCCCTGACCTCTCATAACACCAACAGAGAGTTCTCTCTCCCTCTCTCACTCCTCCCTGACCTCTCATAACACCAACAGAGTTCTCTCTCCCTCACTCACTCCTCCCTGACCTCTCATAACACCAACAGAGTTCTCTCTCCCTCACTCTCTCCTCCCTGACCTCTCATAACACCCACAGAGACTTCTCTCCCCCTCTCTCACCCCTCCCTGACCTCTCATAACACCAACAGAGTTCTCTCTCCCTCACTCACTCCTCCCTGACCTCTCATAACACCAACAGAGTTCTCTCTCCCTCACTCACTCCTCCCTTACCTCTCATAACACCAACAGAGAGTTCACTCTCCCACACTCACTCCTCCCTGACCTCTCATAACACCAACACAGTTCTCTCTCCCACACTCACTCCTCCCTGACCTCTCATAACACCAACAGAGAGTTCTCTCTCCCTCACTCACTCCTCCCTGACCTCTCATAACACCAACAGAGTTCTCTCTCCCTCACTCACTCCTCCCTGACCTCTCATAACACCAACAGAGTTCTCTCTCCCACACTCACTCCTCCCTGACCTCTCATAACACCAACAGAGTTCTCTCTCCGACACTCACTCGTCCCTGACCTCTCATAACACCAACAGAGTTCTCTCTCCCACACTCACTCCTCCCTGACCTCTCATAACACCAACAGAGAGTTCTCTCTCCCTCACTCACTCCTCCCTGACCTCTCATAACACCAACAGAGTTCTCTCTCCCTCACTCACTCCTCCCTGACCTCTCATAACACCAACAGAGTTCTCTCTCCCTCACTCACTCCTCCCTGACCTCTCATAACACCAACAGAGTTCTCTCTCCCTCACTCACTCCTCCCTGACCTCTCATAACACCAACAGAGTTCTCTCTCCCACACTCTCTCCTCCCTGACCTCTCATAACACCAACAGAGTTCTCTCTCCCACACTCACTCCTCCCTGCCCTCTCATAACACCAACAGAGAGTTCTCTCCCCCTCACTCACTCCTTCCTGACCTCTCATAACACCAACAGAGTTCTCTCTCCCACACTCACTCCTCCCTGACCTCTCATAACACCAACAGAGTTCTCTCTCCCACACTCACTACTCCCTGACCTCTCATAACACCAACAGAGTTCTCTCTCCCTCACTCACTCCTCCCTGACCTCTCATAACACCAACAGAATTCTCTCTCCCTCACTCACTCCTCCCTGACCTCTTATAACACCAACAGAGTTCTCTCTCGCTCTCCCTCCTCCCCGACCTCTCATAACACCAACAGACTTCTCTCCCTAACTCACTCCTCCCTGACCTCTCATAACACCAACAGAGTTCTCTCTCCCACACTCACTCCTCCCTGACCTCTCATAACACCAACAGAGTTCTCTCTCCCACACTCACTCCTCCCTGACCTCTCATAACACCAACAGAGTTCTCTCTCCCACACTCACTCCTCCCTGACCTCTCATAACACCAACAGAGTTCTCTCTCCGACACTCACTCCTCCCTGACCTGTCATAACACCAACAGAGTTCTCTCCCTAACTCACTCCTCCCTGACCTCTCATAACACCAACAGAGTTCTCTCTCCCACACTCACTCCTCCCCGACCTCTCATAACACCAATAGAGTTCTCTCTCCCTCACTCACTCCTCCCTGACCTCTCATAACACCAACAGAGTTCTCTCTCGCTCTCTCTCTCCTCCCCGACCTCTCATAACACCAACAGAGTTCTCTCTCCCTCACTCACTCCTCCCCGACCTCTCATAACACCAACAGAGTTCTCTCTCCCTCACTCACTCCTCCCTGACCTCTCATAACACCAACAGAGTTCTCTCTCGCTCTCTCTCTCCTCCCCGACCTCTCATAACACCAACAGAGTTCTCTCTCCCACACTCACTCCTCCCCGACCTCTCATAACACCAACAGAGTTCTCTCTCCCTCACTCACTCCTCCCTGACCTCTCATAACACCAACAGAGTTCTCTCTCCCTCTCTCTCTCCTTCCCGACCTCTCATTGCTGAAATTCTGAGTCTGTTCGGGTCTATGCAACTGTGTTACTCTGGCTGAAGTTGTTACGATGTTTTGATATGCACGCAGCCAGTCCCGTTTCTATGCAGGCACATTTAGCGGCCGTTTGCGGTCTCTCCTATAAAATAATATGTATGACGATTTTTTTTCATTGAATTAAAAAAAAAAAAAACAGCGAGATAAAGTGGGGGGGGACAAAATGACTTCTGACAAAAAGTGGAGGGGACACGCCCCCCCGTCCCCCCCTTTACTGACGCCTATGCCTAAGATACTTTCACAAAAGTTGCCTCATATAGTTGGCCAAATAATGTGTGAGTGTTGTTTACTTGCGAGACTGGTAACATGGACCCGGATGGCGAAAATTGGAACCATCCTTGTATTCACAGCGCTTCGTTGAACTTTACATTTAGCTACACTGAATTTTATTTGCCAAGTTTCTGCTTAATTCTGAATTCTTTCCAAATCATCCTTACTCACTTAACTGAACCCTATACTGTTCATCAAACCACCCACTATATTATCAAAACGCAAATTCAACTCATTTTCCTTCAATTATCCAATCAAGGTCATTAATGTAGATGAGGAAGAGCACAGGTCTGGACACCGATCCCTGAGGGACTACATTTCTCACAATCCCAAGCTCAGATGAGATGCCTCTGAACAGAACTCTGTGTTCTGTCCCGTAACCAGTTCCGAATCTGTGCCAGAATACCTCCAATAATTCTGTCGGTCCCCATTTTAAAAATTAGTCTCTTTTGCGGTACTGTATCGAATGCTTTCTGAAAATCCAAGTATATGATATCATAAGCCCTGCTCTGGTCATAAGTTTTGGAGGCCTCTTCAAAAAATTCCAGAAGGTTTGTCAGGCATGACCTTCCCTCACGAAAACCATGTTGGCCATCTCTCAAGATACTGTTACGTTCGAGAAATAAGTCCAGCTCATCTTTTATGATAGATTCCAATATTTTGCACGCAATGCAAGTTAAACTGACTGGCCTGTTATTTCCTGTCTCTGTACAGTCCCCTTTCTTATATATTGGCATTATATTGCCCTGTTTCCAATCATTTGGTATTTCTCCAGTTTCTAAAGACCGTCTGAAGATGGCAGATAGCAGCTTCAAGATGATCTCACCAACTTCCCTGAGCACTCTAGGATATAAGCCATCAGGACCCGCCGCCTGATCTCCCTTTAGTTTATGCAACTTGTCTAATACAAAAGTACTTTGTTATCCCGAACCTCAATTTCCGCGAAATAATCTTGAGCATTTAAAATGCCCTCTGGCCAAATAAAGACCCCCTCTGAGGTCAAATTCTCAATAAAGTAACTGTTTAAGGCATCCGCAATATGCTTGTTATCATATAGCAGCGATCCGATTTTATTCTTTTTGCACTTAAACTCCTCTTTAACTTTCCTTTTTCTGCTACAGTACTGAAAGAAGCGCTTAGGGTTAGTTTTTGTCCCCTCTGCAATTTGTCTTTCATTCAGTCTTCTAGCCTTCCTCAGCTCTTTTTTGACCACAGCCCGCATTTTGCAGTATTCAGCCTTAGTGTTCTCATTGTTATCCTTCATGTACATCTTATAAAGATTTCTCTTTTACCTCAAAATCTTACGAATACTTTTGGTCATCCACTGAAGATTCTGCTTTTTCAGCTTACTTTTGGACACCTTCGGAATGAATCTGCATTGTGATTCAAGTAAAACCCTCTTAAATCTTTCCCACATCTCATTTACGGACTCACAGTCCAGGAGTGTCTCCCATTTTATTTCACTTAGATATGAGCACATCCTGTCAAAGTTCGCTCACCTAAAATGGAAAATTTTTGTTTTTGAAGACACCTTTTTAACTTCCCATGAAACATCAAAATTAACAGCAGAGTGATCACTTGTCCCAAGAGGCTCCAGTACCTCAACATTGCTAATTCTATCAGGGTCATTACAGAGCACCAAGTCTAAAATTGCCTTCTCTCTGGTAGGTTTATTGACATACTGCACCAAAAAATTATCATTTATCATATCTAGAAATTCTTCCTCCCCCCTACCCTGTCCTTTCACCATTTCCCAATTGATACCGGGATAATTTAAGTCTCTCATAATAATAGTCCCTCCACCTCTATAAGCTTGCGTAATCCTCCTAAAAAACATTTCATTGACTGTACTGTCCAAAGCTGGCGGTCGATAGCATACTCCTATGTTTAGACCTGTCTCGTGTTTGCCAATGAGCCTGACCCAGATATCTTCACAGGACAAGGAATGTTCAATTTCAGGAATTTCCTGAAGTTTATGTTTTCGTTTACAAAGTTTGCTACGCCCCCTCCTCGCCTATTACACCTATCCTTCCTAAAGAGCTTATAACCTTCTATATTATATTCATCTCCATCCTCTTCATTAAGCCATGCCTCTGTAATCCCAACTATGTCATAGCCCTCACTAATCATAACAGCCTCAAGTTCTGGAAATTTATTTTTTATGTTTCTTGCATTTAAATAAAAACATTTCAGGTTATTACTAATGTTCTTCCCCCTTGATTTCCCATGTGGCCGCTGCTTCAAGCCCCCCACTACGCTTTGCTGCTTTAAAAACATATTATCAATTTTCTTCCCATTAAGGTTAACATTCACAAATACACTGCCCGGCAAAAAAAAAAGTCACTGTTGGGAAATTAATGAATAAATTCTATAATTGGATCATTATTGTGGTTATTAACCCCTTTGCGCAGAAGCCAAATCTGGCTATTTAGGTGTTACCTGATTTAAGGCTTAATAATTCAAGATTGCAGCTTTACAGACAGAAAAATTTTGCTTGAAGCATTTAGACTCCCATCGTATTTCAGTTTATTTTTATGATTTTGGTGGAGAAAAGGGGCTGCAAACACAAAAAATCTTCATAAAAATTCAACTTTGAAATAGCAAAAAAAAATAATACTGCCAATTGAAAAACTGCTGGGGCTTAAAACTATACATTTCTGGAATCTTAAAATTCTTGACCACAATTGAAATTCATCTTGAACATTACACTCTAAATTACCTGCCTGCTATGAGCCAAATTAGACAGCTATCCAGGTGTCTCCCCAATGTCTGAGATCCATCAAAATGGTTGACTGTCAAGTCATACATTAATCATTGATGACCTCCTCCAGAGATAGATGTATCGGGTAGAAGGAACCCTCCAGTACTGTTTCATTCGGAATAATTCCCATTCACTGAGTCGATACAACATGTGTCTCGTAAATGAAACTGAACACTTCAGGCCGGTTTCGGGTGTCTTTGTTGCTTTGATATTGCATCATTTTCAGCTGCGCAACCCTGGCCAACATTCGAAGAACACAACCGACCTTACTTTTACGCTTAGCTTTGTATCCTAATCTTATTGTCCGATCAATGTATTTCAGTCATTGAGGAAAGTTTAAACACTCGGGAATTGGATAAGAAACGAGTCTATCAATACATCGTTACCGGGGAAGCTTCACGAGGGCGTGAACTATAACTGTAGAGTTACGCAGATGAATCTGAGTATATAACTGAGTGACTGGCTATCGACACCAGTACTTGGGAGGATAGAAGGGAGCTCTGAATGGCAATAATCATTTTTACCCTGACTGGTGAAGCGCATCGCTACTGATTTCTTAAAAAAGAAAAAAAAACCTCTTGATGGCAGAAAAGATGTTACAGTATTTCAGAACGGGCAAGTCATTGCCCTGTATTTAGCAAAGAAAACCATGAATGACAAAAACAAGTATGAGGAATCATTTTCACGAACAAATTTTCCACCACAAAGTCCTGATCTTAAACACATTAAAAGTTATTGGGATGTGCACAAGAAAGACCACCGAGTGGTTCAACCATTATGTCGAGAAGACAAGATCTCGGCCAAAAATTATGGCATTTCTGATCGAAAATAAATGTTCTGGCATTGCATATAATTGTCAAAACAACGAAAAGACGAATATGCACTGTATTCACAGCTACAGGGGTTCTAACTAAATATTTGAGTGTGCAACTTTTTTTTGGGCCAGGCAGTGTATATTCTTAATCCAACATATGTGATCACCAAACCATCTGCATCAAACACAAAACTCTCGATGTGCAACTAGCAACAACAAAACATGTGAGAGTGAAAGCACACGGCAGCGTCCAGCAGTCAGGCAGACTGATGCAGCTCGATTCAGCATAACTAGAAAATTTAAGACTGGCACAGTGAATTTAAAATAATCTAAAGTTTTCATCACTGTTCAGTATTATAAAAGAATGAAATTCTTTAATAAAAGACCTACCTCCATCTTGAGTGGGACCGTGGGGATGATGTCATGTTTGGAAGGTGTAGCCTGGAACAGGTCACGATTAGGGGGTGGGGCCTGGAAGATATCAGGTTCAGGGGGTGTGGCCTGGAAGAGGTCAGGTTTAGGGGGTGTGGCTGAGAAGAGGTCATATTTTGGGGGCGTGGCCAGGAATACATCAAATTTGTGGGGTGTTGCCTGAAAGAGGTGAGGTTTAGGAGGCGTGGCTGGGAAGAGGTCAGGGTGAGGGGGTGTGGCCTTGTAGAGGTCAGATTTAGGGGGCATGGCCTGGAAGAGGTCAGGATTAGGGGGCGTAGCCAGGAAGAGGGCAGGTTTGGGGGGCGTGGCCAGGAAGAGGTCAGGTTTAGGGGGAGTGGCCAGGAAGAGGTCTGATTCAGAATGTGCAGCCGGGATGATATCATGTTTAGGGGGAGTGGCCTGGAAGAGTTTAGGTTTGCGGGGTGGGACTGGGGGAATGCAACGTTTCGGGGGGGTCCTTGGGATAAAGTCATGTCGAGGGTTTATAGCCTGGAATAGGTCAGATTGGGGGGGGGTGGCTTGGAAGAGGTCAGGATTAGGAGGTGTGGCTTGAAAAAGGTCAAATTTAGGGGGTGTGGCCTGGAACAGGTCAGGTTTATGGGGTGTGGTCTGGAAAAGGTCAGGTGTAGGGGGTGTGGCCTTGAACAGGTCAGGTTTATGGGGTGTGGCCTGGAAAAGGTCAGGTGTAGGGGATGTGGCCTGGAAAAGGTCAGGTGTAGGGGGTGTAGCCTGGAAAAGGTCAGGTGTAGGGGGTGTGGCCTGGAACAGGTCAGGTGCTGGGGGTGTGGCCTGGAACAGGCCAGGTGCAGGGGGTGTGGCCTGGAAAAGGTCAGGTGCAGGGGGTGTAGCCTGGAAAAGGTCAGGTGTAGGGGGTGTGGCCTGGAACAGGTCAGGTGCAGGGGGTGTGGCTTGGAACAGGTCAGAAGTAGGAGGTGTGCCCTGGAAGAGGTCAGGTGTAGGAGGAGTGGCTTGGAAGAGGTCAGAATTAGGGGGTGTGGCCAGGAAAGTGTCTGATGCATTGTCAGGGGGTGGGGCCTGCATGGAATCTGAATTCATCTCGCAGAGAGCAAAGTTAAGCTCAGATCCCAAAGCCACACCCCTGGCTCCACCCACTGCTCCGTTCACTGCATTCTCCGTCTTCCTCAAAAATAAAACAATCAGCTTCAGTGAATGATCACGCACAGACTGTGCGTCTGCACTTGTATATAAATGCCTGCGTGAGTGTGAGTGAGTGAGATTGTGTGTGCGTGCGCGCATGTGTGTGTGTATGTTTTTGAATGTATACGTTGTATATGCGCGAGTGTGAGTGGGCGTGAGAGAAAGTGTGTGTATGTTTGAGTGAGAGCCTGTGCGCGCGTGTGAATGTGTGTGTCTGTGTGCGTCTGTGTGTGTGTGTGTGGGTCACCTGGTTGGGCCGCAGAGCTGCAGGTCCGACTTTCTTCAACATCCCCTGAAGCATACGGACACTCTAAGAAAACAAAAAGAAAATGTGTCACATGACCTGTCAGCCGGGTACAGACAGACAACATCATGATGAACAGCCCCGTACTCCATACTGAACTATACAGGGGTTACCCATACTCCATACTGAAATATACAGGGGATACCCGTACTACATACTGAAATATACAGGGTTACCCACACTCCATACTGAAATATACAGAGGTTACCCATACTCCATACTGAAATATACAGGGGTTACCCATACTGCATACTGAAATATACAGGGGTTACCCATACTCAAAAATTGAAATATACAAGGGTTACCCATACTGCATACTGAAATATACAGGGGTTACTCATACTCAATACTGAAATATACAGGGGTTCCCCAGACTCCATAATGAAATATACAGGGGTTAGCCATACTCCATACTGAAATACACACAGATTTCCCATACTCCATACTGAAATGGAATCCCCAAACTGCATTCTGAAATATATAGGGATTCCCCGTAATCCATACTGAAATATACAGGGTTTCCCCATACTCCATAAGGAAATATACAGGGGTTATTCATAGCCCATACTGAAAAATACAAGGTTACCCATAGTCCAAACTGAAATATACAGAGGTTACCCATACTTCATACTGAAATATACAGGGGCTACCCATACTCCATACCGAAATATACAGAGGTTACCCAAACTCCATACAGACATATACAGAGGTTACCCATACTCCATACTGAAATATACAGGGGTTACCCATACTCCACACTGAAATATACATGGAATCCCCATACTCCATACTGAAATAAACAGGGGTTACCCATACTCCATACTGAAATATAAAGGGGCTACCCATGCTCCATACTTAAATATACAGGGGTTACCCATGCTCCATACTGAAATATACAGGGGTTATCCATACTCCCTGCTGAAATATACAGTAATTCCCCATACTCCATACTGAAATATACAGGGGTTACCCATACTCCATACTGAAATATACAGGGGTTACCCATACTGCATACTGAAATATACAGGGCTTACCCATACTCCATACTGAAATATACAGGGGTTACCCATACTCCATACTGAAATATACAGGAGTTACCCATAGTCCATAATGAAATATACAGGGGTTACCCATACTCCACACTGAAATATACAGGGGTTACCCATAGTCCATAATGAAATATACAGAGGTTACCCATACTTCATACTGAAATATACAAGGGTTACCCATACTTCATACTGAAAGATACGGGGGTTACCCATACTCCATACTGTAATATACAGGGGTTACCCATAGTCCATCCTGAAATATACAGGGGTTACCCATACTAAAATATACAGGGGTTAGCCATACTCCATACTGAAATATACAAGGGTTACCCATACTCCATACTGAAATATACAGGGGTAACCCATAATCCATACCGAAATATGCAGGGATTACCCATACTCCATACTGAAATATACAGGGGTTAACCATACTCCATACTGACATATACAGGGGTTACCCATAGTCCATACTGAAATATACAGAAGTTACTCATACTTCATACTGAAATATACAGGGGTTCGCCATACTCCATACCAAAATATCCAGGGGTTACTCATACTCCATACTGAAATATACAGGGGTTACCAATACTCGATACTGAAATATACATGGAATCTCCAAACCGCATTCTGAAATATACAGGGATTCCCCATACTCCATACCAAAATATACAGGGATTCCCCATACTCCATACTGAAACATACAGGGATTCTCCATACTTCAGACTGAAATCTATAGGGTTTCCCCATACTCCATACTGAAACATACAGGGATTCCCCATACTCCATACTGAAATATACAGGGATTCCCATTACTCCATACTGAAATATACCGGGATTCCCCATACACGACACTGAAATTTACAGGGATTCCCCATACTCCACACTGAAATATACATTGAATCCCCATACTCCCTACTGAAATATACATGGAATCCCCAAACTGCATACTGAAATATACAGGGATTCCCCACACTCCATACTGAAATTTACAGGGATTCCCCATACTCCATACCGAAATATACAGGGATTCCCCACACTCCATAATGAAATATACAGGGGTTACCCATACTCCATACTGAAATACACACAGATTCCCCATACTCCATAGTGAAACATATATGTAATCCCCAAACTGCATTCTGAAATACATAGGGATTCCCTGTAATCCAAACTGAAATATACAAAACCCAAACTCCAGTGAAGTTGGCACGTAAATAAAGTTGTAAATCGTAAATAAAAGCAGAATACAATGATTTGCAAATCCTTTTCAACCTATATTCAATTGAATACACTGCAAAGACAAGGTACTTAATGTTCAAACAGGTAAACTTTGTAATTTTTTGCAAATATTAGCTCATTTGGAATTTGATGCCTGCAACATGTTTCAAAAAAGCTGGCACAAGTGGCAAAAAAGACAGAGAGTTGAGGAATGCTCATCAAACACTTATTTGGAACATCCCACAGGTGAACGGGCTAATTGGGAACAGGTGGGTGCCATGATTGGGTATGAAAGCAGCTTCCCTGAAATGCTCAGTCATTCACAAACAAGGATGGGGCGAGGGTCACCACTTAGTGAACAAAGTGAGCTGATTGTCGAACAGTGTAAAAACAACATTCCTCAAAGAGCTATTGCAAGAAATTCAGGGATTTCATCATCTACGGTCCGTAATATCGTCAAAAGGTTCAGAGAATCTGGAGAAATCACTGCACGTAAGCGACAAGGCCGAAAATCAACATTGAATGCCCGTGACCTTTGATCCCTCAGGTGGTACTGCATCAAAAACCGACATCAGTGTGTAAAGGACATCACCACATGGGCTCAGGAACACTTCAGAAAACCACTGTCAGTAACTACAGTTTGTCGCTACATCTGCAAGTGCAAGTAAAACTTTGCAATGCAAAGCGAAAGCCATTTATCAACAGCACCCAGAAACGCCGCCGGCTTCGCTGGGCCCAAGATCATCTAAGATGGACTGATGCAAAGTGGAAAAGTGTTCTGTGGTCTGACGAGTCCACATTTCAAATTGTTCTAGGAAACTGTGGACGTCGTGTCCTCCGGACCAAAGAGGAAAAGAACCATCCGGACTGTTATAGGTGCAAAGTTCAAAAGCCGACATCTGTGATGGTATGGGGGTGTATAAGTGCCCAAGGCCTGGGCAACTTACACATATGTGAAGGCACCATTAATGCTGAAAGGTACATACAGGTTTTGGAGCAACATATGTTGCCATCCAAGCAAAGTCTTTTTCATGGACGCCCCTGCTTATTTCAGCAAGACAATGCCAAGCCACATTCAGCACGTGTTACAACAGCATTGCCCCGTAGTAAAAGAGTGCGGGTACTAGACTGGCCTGCCTGTAGTCCAGACCTGTCTCCCATTGAAAATGTGTGGCGCATTATGAAGCGTAAAATACGACAACGGAGACCCCGGACTGTTGAACAACTTAAGCTGTACATCAAGCAAGAATGGGAAAGAGTTCCACCTGAAAAGCTTCAAAAATTGGTCTCCTCAGTTCCCAAATGTTTACTGAGTGTCGTTAAAAGGAAAGGCGATGTAACACAGTGGTAAAAAGGCCCCTGTGCCAACTTTTTTGCAATGTGTTGCTGCCTTAAAATTCAAAGTTAATGATTATCAAAGTTTCTCAGTTTGAACATCAAACATCTTGTCTTTGCAGGGTATTTAATTGAATATAAGTTGAAAAGGATTTGCAAATCATTGTATTCTGTTTTTATCAACGATTTACATAACGTGCCAACTTCACTGGTTTTGGGTTTTGTACAGGGATTCCCCATACTCCATACTGAAATATACAGGGATTCCCCCCATTCCATACTGAAATATACAGGGATTCCCCATAGTCCATACTGAAATATACAGGGATTCCCCATACTCCACACTGAAATATACAGGGATTCCCCATAATCCATAAAGAAATACACATTGAATCCCCAAACTGCATACTGAAATATACAGGGATTCCCCAAACTCCATACTGAAATATACAGGGATTCCCCATACTCCATACTGAAATATGCAGGGATTCCCCATACTCCATACTGAAATATACAGGGATTCTCCATACTCCATACTGAAATATACAGGGATTCTCCATACTCCATACAGGAAATATACAGGGATTCCCCATACTCCATACTGAAATATACAGGGGTTACCCATACTCCATACTGGAAATATACAGGGATTCCCCATACTCCATACTGAAAGATACAGGGGTTACCCATACTCTATACTCAAATACACAGGGATTCCCCATACTCCATACTCAAATACATACTTGGCGCCCTTAAAAGTGTGCGCATCAGGTAGCTGACTCGTGGTGGCCCTGGGCAGGGTCAATCAGAAGGGCCCGTTTCTCAGACAAAAAGACTACTGATTGTTGACCAGCGACAGTGCAGAGCAGCACTGCTTCTGCACAGCTGAGAGCTGCCCGTAATAAGCCAATGGCTCTTCCTCTCTGTTGTTAGAAGACCTTCCATTTTCTTGAAATAGCTGCATTTATCGGGTTCTTTTTGTGCTTTATTAAGGCCACTGACCATGCCTAAAAGAACAAGTCAAGCGTCACTGTACACATCACAAACAACTCAATGCTCGTCATTACTGGGATGCTTTGTGCGTCCATGCGGCCCGCGTTGATACCACAAGCTTTTTTTTTTATTTCACTTATATCTCACTGGAATAAATTAAAAAAAAGAAAAAAAAATGAACCCATTTCATACTTCAATTTGCAAAAAACACAGCACATCCCTCACTTGTAAATTTTTAATGGGGTACAGTACACATGGATTTGCAATACTCCCCACTCAAATCATATATGCATGTGTGAGTGCATTTCTGTGTGTGTGTGTGTGTGTGCGTGTGTGTTTGGATATGTGTGTGTGAGAGGGGGAGAGTGCACACCTCATTCCTCCTGCATATCTATCACATAAGGTCACAGACACCTCATCCCTCCTGCAGATCAGCTACATTAGGACACAGACACCTCATTCCTCCTTCAGATCAGCTACATTAGGACAGAGACACCCAATTCCTCCTGCAGATGTGCAACTATAGGGCACAGATGAATATTCCTCCTGCAGAACCACTGTATTAGGACACAGACACCTGATTCCTTCTAAAGATCAGCTACAGAAGGATACAGACAAAGCAGTCCTCCTACAGATCAGCTAAATTAGGACAAAGACACATCATTCCTCCTTCAGATCTGCTACATTAAAACAAAGACACCTAATGCCTCCGGTAAATCTGCGAGATCAGGACACAGACACCCCCTTCAGATCGGCTACAATAGGACACAGACACCTCATTCCTCCTCCAGATCAGTTGCATCAGGCCACAGACGCATCATTCCTCCTTCAGATCTACTACATAAAGACAATGACACCTAATACCTCCGGTATATCTGCGAGATCAGGACACAGACACCTCATTCCTCCTTCAGATCTGCTATATTAGGACAAAGACGTCTCATTTCTCCAACAGATCAGCTACATTAGGACACAGACACCACATTCCTCCTTCAGAACAGTTACATTAGGAAACGGACGCCTCATTCCTCCTTCAGATCAGAAAATTAGGACACAGACACCTAATTCCTCCTGCAGATCTGCTACAATAGGACACAGATGAATATACCTCCTGCAGAAACACTGCATTAGGACACAGACACCTGATTCCTTCTATAGATCAGCTACATTAGGATACAGACACCTCATACCTCCTTCAGATCTGCTACATTAAGACAAAAACACCTCATTCCTCCTCCAACTCAGCTAAATTAGGAACACACACCTCATTCCTCCTTCAGATCTGCTACATTAGGACACAGACACCTCATTTCTCCTTCAGATCTGCTACATTAAGACAAAGACACCTAATTCCTCCTCGAGATGAGCTAAATTAGGACAAAGACACCTCATTCCTCCTTTAGATACTACTACATTAATACAAAGAGACCTGATTCCTCCTGCAGGTCTGCTAAAATATGACACAGACAGATATTCCTCATGCAGAACCACTACATTAGGACACAGGGACCTCATTCCTTCTGGAGATCAGCTACAGTAGGATACGGACACCTCGTTCCTCGTACAGATCTGCCACATCAGGCCACAGACGCCTTATTCCTTCTTCATATCTGCTCCAATAAAAAGCAGACAACTCATTCCTCATCCAGATCAGCCAAATTAGGACACAGACACCTCATTCTTCCTGCAGAGCAGTTGCATCAGCCCACTGACACCACATTCCTCTTTCAGATCTGCTACATTAGGACACAGACACCTCATTCCTCCTTAGGATCAGCTACATTAGGACACAGACACCTCATTCCTCCGCCAGATCAGCTACATTAGGACACAGACACCTCATTCCGCCCACAGATCAGCTACATCAGGAAAGAGATACCTCATTCCTCCGACAGATCTGCTACATCAGGCCACAGACGCCTCATTCCTCCTTCAGATCTGCTCGAATAAAAAACAGACACCTCAATCCTCCTTCAGATCAGCTAAATTAGGACATAGACACCTCATTCCTCCTCCCAATGAGCTAAATTAGGACACAGACACCTCATTCCTCCTTAAGATCTGCAACATTAGGACACAGATACCTCATTCCTCCTGCATATCTGCTCCAATAAAAAACACATACCTCAATCCTCCTTCAGATCTGCTACATTAGGACACAGACACCTCATTCCTCCTCCAGATCAGCTAAATTAGGACACAGACACCTCATTCCTCCTGCACATCTGCTACATTAGGGACACAGACACCTCATTCCTCGGCCAGATCAGCTACATCAGGACACAGATACCTAATTCCTCCAGCATATCTGTTGCATTAGGCCACAGACACCAAATTGCTCCTTCAGATCTGCTACATCAGGAGACTGACACCTCAGTCCACCTCCAGATCAGCTACTTTAGGACACAGACACCTCATTCCTCCTACAGATCTGCTACATCAGGCCACAGACGACTCATTCCTCCTCCAGATAAGCAAAAATAGGACACAGACACCTCATTCCTCCTTAAGATCTGCTACATTAGGACACAGATGCTACATTCCTCCTGCAGATCTGCTACATAAAGACACAGACACCTCATTCCTCCTTCAGATCAGCTACATCAGGACACAGATACCTCATTCCTCCTACAGATCTGCTCAAATAAAACACAGACACTTCATTCCTCCTACAGATCTGCTACATTAGGACACAAACACCTCCTTCTTCCTTCAGATGTGCTACATTAGAACACAGACGCCTCATTCCTCCCGCAGATCTGCTACATTAGGAAACAGATGCCTCATTTCTCCTGCAGATCAGCTACATTAGGACAGACACCTCATTCCTCCTTCAGATCAGCTACAGTAGGACACAGACACCTTATTCCTCCTGCAGATCTGTTGCATCAGGCCACAGACAACTCATTCCTCCTGCAGATCAGCTACATTAGGACACAGACGCCTCATTTCTCCTGCAGATCAGCCACATTAGGACACATTCCTCATTCCTCCTGCATATCTGTTGCATCAGGCCACAGACACCTCATTCCTCCTTCAAATCAGCTATACTAGGACACAGACACCTCAATCTTCCTAAAGATCTGCTACATCAGGCCACAGACGCCTCATTCCTCCTCCAGATCAGCAAAAATAGGACACAGACACCTCATTCCTCCTTCATATCAGCTACATTAGGACACAGATGCCATATTCCTCCTGCAGATCTGCTACATAAAGACACAGACACCTCATTCCTCCTTCAGATCAGCTACATTAAAACAAAGACACCTCAATCCTCCTCCCCATCAGCTAAATTAGGACACAGACACCTCATTCCTGCTTCAGTTGTACTACATTAGGACACAGACGCCACAATCCTCCTGCAGATCAGTTGGATGAGGCCACAGACACCTCATTCCTCCTTCAGATGTGCTACATTAGAACACAGACGCCTCATTACTCCTACAGATCAGCCACATTAGGACACAGACACCTCATTCCTCCTTCAGATCTGCTACATTAGGACACAGACACCTCATTCCTCCTGCATATCTGTCACATCAGGCCACAGACGCCTCGTTCCCCCTCCGGATCACCCAAATTAGGACAAAGACCCCTCATTCCTGCTACATATCAGCTATATCAGGACACAGACACCTCATTCCTCCTTCAGATCTGCTTCATTAAGACACAGACACCTCATTCCTCCGTCAGACCTGCTACATTAGGACACAGATACCTCATTCCTCCTTCAGATGTGCTAAAGTAAAACACAGACACCTCATTCGTACTTCAGATCTGCTACATTAGGACAAAGACAGCTCATTCCTCCTGCAGATCTGCTAAATTAGGACACAGAAACCTCAATCCTTCTCCAAATCTGCTCCATGAGGACACAGACACCTCATTCCGCCAACAGAGCATCTACATAAGGACACAGACACCTCATTCCTCCTTCAGATCTGCTTCATCTGGACACCGACACCTCATTCCTCCTGCCGATCTGCTTCATTAGGACACAGACACCTAATTCCTCCTGCAGATCTGCTACATAAAGACACAGACACCTCATTCCACCTTCAGATCTGCTTCATTAGGCCACAGACACCTCATTCCTCCTGCAGATCAGCTCAAATAAAACACAGACACTTCATTCCTCCTACAGATCTGCTACATTAGGACACAAACACTTCCTTCTTCCTTCAGATCAGCTGCATTAGGACACACACACCTCATTCCTTTTGCAGATCTGCTACATTAGGACACAAATACCTCCTTCTTCCTTCAGATCAGCTACATTAGGACACAGACGCCTCATTTCTCCTGCAGATCAGCTACATTAGGACACAAATACCTCCTTCTTCCTTCAGATCAGCTACATTAGGACACAGACGCCTCATTTCTCCTGCAGATCAGCTACATTAGGACACAAATACCTCCTTCTTCCTTCAGATCAGCTACATTAGGACACAGACGCCTCATTTCTCCTACAGATCTGCTACATTAGGACACAAATACCTCCTTCTTCCTTCAGATCAGCTACATTAGGACACAGACGCCTCATTTCTCCTGCAGATCAGCTACATTAGGACACATTCCTCATTCCTCCTGCACATCTGTTGCATCAGGCCACAGAGACCTCATTCCTCCTGCAGATCTGCGACATTAGGACACACACACCTCATTCCTCCTTCAGATCTGCTACATAAGGACACAGACGCCTCATTTCTCCTGCAGATCAGCTACATTAGGATACATTCCTCATTCCTCCTGCACATCTGTTGCATCAGGCCACAGAGACCTCATTCCTCCTGCAGATCTGCGACATTAGGACACACACACCTCATTCCTCCTTCAGATCTGCTACATAAGGACACAGACGCCTCATCTCTCCTGCAGATCAGCTACATTAGGATACATTCCTCATTCCTCCTGCACATCTGTTGCATCAGGCCACAGAGACCTCATTCTTCCTGCAGATCTGCTACATTAGGACACAGACGCCTTACTCCTCCTGCAGATCTGCGACATTAGGACACAGACGGCTCATTTCACCTTCAGATTTGCTACATTAGGACACAAACATCTCATTCCTCCTGCACATCTGTTGCATCAGGCCACAGAGACCTCATTCTTCCTGCAGATCTGCTACATTAGGACACAGACGCCTTACTCCTCCTGCAGATCTGCGACATTAGGACACAGACGGCTCATTTCACCTTCAGATCTGCTACATTAGGACAGACATCTCATTCCTCCTGCATATCTGTTGCATCGGGCCACAGTCACCTCATTCCTCTTTCAGATCTGCTACATTAAGTGAGACAGCTTATTCCTCCTGCAGATCAGCGACAATAAAACACAGACACTTCATTCCTCCTTCAGATCAGCTACATTAGGACACAGACGCCACTCATTCCTCATCCAGATCAGCTAGATAAGGACAAAGACACCTCATTCCTCATTCAGATCAGTTACATGAGGACACAGACACCTCATTCCTCCTTCAGGTCTGCAACATTAGGACACAGATACCACATTCCTCCTTCAGATCAGCCACATTAGGACACAGACACCTCATTTCTCCGTCAGACCTGCTACATTAGGACACAGACACCTCATTCCTCCGTCAGACCTGCTACATTAGGACACAAACACTTCCTTCTTCCTTCAGATCAGCTGCATTAGGACACACACACCTCATTCCTTTTGCAGATCTGCTACATTAGGACACAAATACCTCCTTCTTCCTTCAGATCAGCTACATTAGGACACAGACGCCTCATTTCTCCTGCAGATCAGCTACATTAGGACACAGACGCCTCATTTCTCCTGCAGATCAGCTACATTAGGACACAGACGCCTCATTTCTCCTGCAGATCAGCTACATTAGGACACATTCCTCATTCCTCCTGCACATCTGTTGCATCAGGCCACAGAGACCTCATTCCTCCTGCAGATCTGCGACATTAGGGCACACACACCTCATTCCTCCTTCAGATCTGCTACATTAGGACACAGACGCCTCATTTCTCCTGCCGATCAGCTAGATAAGGACAAAGACACCTCATTCCTCATTCAGATCAGTTACATGAGGACACAGACACCTCATTCCTCCTTCAGGTCTGCTACATTAGGACACAGATACCACATTCCTCCTTCAGATCAGCCACATTAGGACACAGACGCCTCATTTCTCCTGCAGATCAGCTACATTAGGACACAGACGCCTCATTTCTCCTGCAGATCAGCTACATTAGGACACATTCCTCATTCCTCCTGCACATCTGTTGCATCAGGCCACAGAGACCTCATTCCTCCTGCAGATCTGCGACATTAGGACACACACACCTCATTCCTCCTTCAGATCTGCTACATTAGGACACAGACGCCTCATTTCTCCTGCAGATCAGCTACATTAGGATACATTCCTCATTCCTCCTGCACATCTGTTGCATCAGGCCACAGAGACCTCATTCTTCCTGCAGATCTGCTACATTAGGACACAGACGCCTTACTCCTCCTGCAGATCTGCGACATTAGGACACAGACGGCTCATTTCACCTTCAGATCTGCTACATTAGGACACAAACATCTCATTCCTCCTGCATATCTGTTGCATCGGGCCACAGACACCTCATTCCTCTTTCAGATCTGCTACATTAAGAGAGACAGCTTATTCCTCCTGCAGATCAGCTACAATAAAACACAGACACTTCATTCCTCCTTCAGATCAGCTACATTAGGACACAGACGCCACTCATTCCTCATCCAGATCAGCTAGATAAGGACAAAGACACCTCATTCCTCATTCAGATCAGTTACATGAGGACACAGACACCTCATTCCTCCTTCAGGTCTGCTACATTAGGACACAGATACCACATTCCTCCTTCAGATCAGCCACATTAGGACACAGACACTTCCTTCTTCCTTCAGATCAGCTGCATTTAGACACACACACCTCATTCCTTTTGCAGATCTGCTACATTAGGACACAAATACCTCCTTCTTCCTTCAGATCAGCTACATTAGGACACAGACGCCTCATTTCTCCTGCAGATCAGCTACATTAGGACACAGACGCCTCATTTCTCCTGCAGATCAGCTACATTAGGACACATTCCTCATTCCTCCTGCAGATCTGTTGCATCAGGCCACAGAGACCTCATTCCTCCTGCAGATCTGCGACATTAGGACACACACACCTCATTCCTCCTTCGGATCTGCTACATCAGGACACCGACGCCTCATTTCTCCTGCAGATCAGCTACATTAGGATACATTCCTCATTCCTCCTGCACATCTGTTGCATCAGGCCACAGAGACCTCATTCCTCCTGCAGATCTGCTACATTAGGACACAGACGCCTTACTCCTCCTGCAGATCTGCGACATTAGGACACAGACGGCTCATTTCACCTTCAGATCTGCTACATTAGGACACAGACATCTCATTCCTCCTGCATATCTGTTGCATCGGGCCACAGTCACCTCATTCCTCTTTCAGATCTGCTTCATTAAGAGAGACAGCTTATTCCTCCTGCAGATCAGCTACAATAAAACACAGACACTTCATTCCTCCTTCAGATCAGCTACATTAGGACACAGACGCCACTCATTCCTCATCCAGATCAGCTAGATAAGGACAAAGACACCTCATTCCTCATTCAGATCAGTTACATGAGGACACAGACACCTCATTCCTCCTTCAGGTCTGCTACATTAGGACACAGATACCACATTCCTCCTTCAGATCAGCCACATTAGGACACAGACACCTCATTCCTCCGTCAGACCTGCTACATTAGGACACAGACACCTCATTCCTCCTGCATATCTGTCACATCAGGCCACAGACGCCTCATTCCCCCTCCAGTTCACCCAAATTAGGACAAAGACCCCTCATTCCTGCTACAGATCAGCTATATCAGGACACAGACACCTCATTCCTCCTTCAGATCTGCTACATTAGGGGGCCGCCAAGCTGTCACAGAATTACAGTCCCCTTACATTTTGGGTTGTAACTCTACAACTAAATAAGATAAAATCAAGTTTGATATGTCATATTGAAGGTATTAACTTGTTCTTTAATATTATTAAGTGAAAATATATTTTTTGAGAAATTTTCATGGAGGAAACAAGCAAAAACTACTCCGCCATGGAATTACACAAAATTGATATGGTTTTTTTTAATGTTGCGTTTAACTATCCAGAAAGTGATGATCCTATCAGAGTTAAGTTATGACACTTCAATATGTTCATATTTAAGGTGTTTTTTGTGAATACTGTCAGTTATAGAAACAAATATTGACTTTAACCCTGCTTTATGGGCAAGAAATTTCAAAAAGTCAATGTCACGGAATTACAAGAGGCAAATTTTCACGGAATGACAACAATAGTATTAATTAGTTTCAATGTATTTGTTTCAATATTTTATACATATATACATAATTATTTACAGTTTAGCAATATATTACAATGAGTTTTCCACTTATAATGACCAATCATAATACATACTAAAAAAAAAAATGTTTTTAATCTCCATGTCAACATTGGCTTGGCGGCCCCCATTAGGACACTGACACCTCATACCTCCTATAGATCAGCACCAATAAAACACAGATGCCTCATTCTTCCAACAGATCAGCCACATTTGGGCACATTCCTCACTCCTTCGGCATATCTGTCACATAAGGACACGGGCGTCTCATTCCTCCTGCATCTGAGGCACTGCAGATTTGCTAGATTAGTACACAGAATCTTAATTCTTCCTGCATTTGATCATATCTCATAGCATCGCACTCAAAGGCATGCACACACAAGTGGATAAAAATATTTATTATTGAAACACACACACACACAAAAAAAAAAAAACTTTCACAAACATTTGTACAGGAACTCAGACAAACAAAGCATGCACACACAGAAATGCACTCACAACTGCACTAATACATGTACAGTGACCCACAAACACACACAGATTTGACAAAGCTTCCTGGCAATTCCTAACTCAATGGTCATGTCTGTAAAATAATTGATTCACAAAATTTACAAGACATTTTCTGAATTCGACATCATTTATCATCAAGTGTTCTTTGACAATTTCAAAGATCTGCGGAGTGTACTTATGTCACTTTCAGTAAGCGCATCTGCCCGATGAATCTTATATAATGTATTGCACACACACACACACACACACACACACACCTGTCTCCTCCTCCACGTGTACTCCTCTCCCTCCTCCAGCTCTTTCACCCCCTCCATCCTACGGAAACATGAAATAACATTTCTGAGGGTCACACACTGCTCCAGTTGCACGAGGATGAATGACAGCTCAGGAATTCTCGTGCCAATTTACCATTCACATTGGAATCTCCTCCGCGTGCCCGTAATGTCAACAGCGAACCACGATAACCAGTCAATAGGAAAAGACGCCTAGTTTAATATTTTAAGAACTCTTTTATATTTCAGAGATCAAACGGCGATAACACCGTGCTAAAGTCGAGTCAAAGACAAAATAATTCAACTGCAGGATAATTCCGCATTATAATTCTAAAGTTTAAGAAACTTTTGGATCTCAAACAAACGTTGTCCAGTTCAAGTCACACTCGCGAAACAATAACAACATCGCGTTCAGTGATCTTTACCGATAAATGACGGCAGATGATCGGCACGCAGACTGTCATCGCCCATGACTGAAGAAGCTCAACTCCAAAAACGACAGTTTAATGTAATTGACATGATAACACAAAACTCACCACGATGCTCTGACATCTAATGTTAAATCTCTTTGGCTGATGGCTGCCCAGGAGCGCCTGTAATATTTCACATTAATGGACCAACTCGTGGGAGTGATTTCTTCGTCTTCTCCTCGTCTTTTTCCAAGTTTCCCTGTTTGTTTCTCGACCAGCTCTTCCGGGCGCATTCTTTCTGCATGTGTGGAGGAGCCAGTCAGGTGAGTTTGGTCGGAGAAGCACAGATGAATCCGGCTGCGCGACTGATTAGAGTTTCGGCTCCAGTTCTTCCGCTGCGAGGGGCGGAGTCAGGCTAATGGCCGAACACTGACACTGGGGTCCAGTCAAAAAGAACCCAACTATCAACCTGAGGGCGCATCCGAATTGTCGCAGGCTGAATCTTATAAGTACGGTCTTCGTCGCCCTGACTGACATAACGGGCGCGCCGCCGTGTTCTGCAATTCATGAAGCGCACACGGGCAGACATTCTCACGGACGTTCAGGGAGACCGCTCTGATGCAGCCTAATTTTTTTCCTTCATTCAGCAAAACGGTCATTCCGTGGCAAGTGGACCAGTGGTGGCACGCACCGTCTCAGAAAAATTTGAAGATTCATGACTGTTTGCCGTCATTTCAAATGCACAAATCCCAAATCTTAAATTCCAACTCCAAATTCTCGTGGAGCAATAGCCCTTTGAAGGTGGAAGTGTCTAGTCAGTGGCGAATGTAGGAATGATTTTCAAGCATGTTTTGAGGAGATACAAATACACTTTCTGGGGCGCCTGTGGGTATATAGGTATGGGTATGAATGACAAGCTTTTTGCGCGTTTGTGAAATGAAGGTCTTGCGGAAGTTCAATCCAGAAATGCATGCTTCATTCACTGTAGTTTCACCCCTCTAACGCATGCTCTCTTAACTCCAGCTGTATCTGCTTTCACCCCTCGAACACATGCTCTCTTAACTCCAGCTTTATCTGCTTTCACCCTCTAACACATGCTCTCTTAACTACAGCTGTATCTGCTTTCACCCCTCTAACACATGCTCTCTTAACTCCAGCTGTATCTGCTTTCACCCCTCGAACACATGCTCTCTTAACTACAGCTGTATCTGCTTTCACCCCTCTAACGCATGCTCTCTTAACTCCAGCTTTATCTGCTTTCACCCTCTAACACATGCTCTCTTAACTACAGCTGTATCTGCTTTCACTCCTCTAACACATGCTCTCTTAACTCCAGCTTTATCTGCTTTCACCCTCTAACACATGCTCTCTTAACTCCAGCTTTATCTGCTTTCACCCCTCTAACACATGCTCTCTTAACTCCAGCTGTATCTGCTTTCACCCCTCTAACGCATGCTCTCTTAACTCCAGCTGTATCTGCTTTCACCCCTCTAACGCATGCTCTCTTAACTCCAGCTTTATCTGCTTTCACCCCTCTAACACATGCTCTCTTAACTCCAGCTTTATCTGCTTTCACCCCTCTAACAAATGCTCTCTTAACTCCAGCTATATCTGCTTTCACCCCTCTAACGCATGCTCTCTTAACTCCAGCTTTATCTGCCTTCACCCTCTAACACGTGCTCTCTTAACTCCAGCTGTTTCTGCTTTCACCCCTCTAACGCATGCTCTCTTAACTCCAGCTGTATCTGCCTTCACCCCTCTAACGCATGCTCTCTTAACTCCAGCTGTATCTGCCTTCACCCCTCTAACGCATGCTCTCTTAACTCCAGCTGTATCTGCCTTCACCCCTCTAACGCAAGCTTTCTTGACTCCAGTTGTATCTGCCTTTCCCCCTTCTAACGCAAGCTCTCTTAAATCTAGATGTATCTGCTTTCACCCCTCGAACGCATGCTCTCTTAACTCCAGCTGTATCTGCTTTCACCCCTCTAACAAATGCTCTCTTAACTCCAGCTATATCTGCTTTCACCCCTCTAACGCATGCTCTCTTAACTCCAGCTTTATCTGCCTTCACCCTCTAACACGTGCTCTCTTAACTCCAGCTGTTTCTGCTTTCACCCCTCTAACGCATGCTCTCTTAACTCCAGCTGTATCTGCCTTCACCCCTCTAACGCATGCTCTCTTAACTCCAGCTGTATCTGCCTTCACCCCTCTAACGCAAGCTTTCTTGACTCCAGTTGTATCTGCCTTTCCCCCTTCTAACGCAAGCTCTCTTAAATCTAGATGTATCTGCTTTCACCCCTCTAACGCATGCTCTCTTAACTCAAGCTGTATCTGCTTTCACCCCTCTAACACATGCTCTCTTAACTCCAGCTGTATCTGCTTTACCCCTCTAAAGCATGCTCTCTTAACTCCAGCTGTATCTGCTTTCACCCCTCTAACGCAAGCTTTCTTAACTCAAGCTGTATCTGCTTTCACCCCTCTAACACATGCTCTCTTAACTCCAGCTGTATCTGCTTTCACCCCTCTAACGCAAGCTTTCTTAACTCAAGCTGTATCTGCTTTCACCCCTCTAACACATGCTCTCTTACCTCCAGGTGTATCTGCTTTCACCCCTCTAACGCATGCTCTCTTAACTCCAGACGCACCGTCTCAGAAAAATTTGAAGATTCATGACTGTTTGCCCTCATTTCAAATGCACAAATCCCAAATCTTAAATACCAACTCCAAATTCTCGTGGAGCAATAGCCCTTTGAAGGTGGAAGTGTCTAGTCAGTGGCGAATGTAGGAATGATTTTCAAGCATTTTTTGAGAAGATACAAATACACTTTCTGGGGCGCCTGTGGGTATATAGGTATGGGTATGAATAACAAGCTTTTTGCGCGTTTGTGAAATGAAGGTCTAGCGGAAGTTCAATCCAGAAATGCATGCTTCATTCACTGTAGTTTCACCCCTCTAACGCATGCTCTCTTAACTCCAGCTGTATCTGCTTTCACCCCTCTAATGCATGCTCTCTTAACTCCAGCTTTATCTGTCTTCACCCCTCTAACACATGCTATCTTAACTCCAGCTGTTTCTGCTTTCACCCCTCTAACGCATGCTCTCTTACCTCCAGCTGTATCTGCTTTCACCCCTCTAACACATGCTCTCTTAACTCCAGCTGTTTCTGCTTTCACCCCTCTAACGCATGCTCTCTTACCTCCAGCTGTATCTGCTTTCACCCCTGTAACACATGCTCTCTTAACTCCAGCTGTTTCTGCTTTCACCCCTCTAACGCATGCTCTCTTAACTCCAGCTTTATCTGCTTTCACCTCTCTAACACATGCTCTCTTAACTCCAGCTGTATCTGCTGTCACCCCTCTAACACATGCTCTCTTAACTCCAGCTGTTTCTGCTTTCACCCCTCTAACGCATGCTTTCTTACCTCCAGCTGTATCTGCTTTCACCCCTGTAACACATGCTCTCTTAACTCCAGCTGTTTCTGCTTTCACCCCTCTAACGCATGCTCTCTTAACTCCAGCTTTATCTGCTTTCACCTCTCTAACACATGCTCTCTTAACTCCAGCTGTATCTGCTTTCACCCCTCTAACACATGCTCTCTTAGCTCCAGCTTTATCTGCTTTCACCCCTCTAACAAATGCTCTCTTAACTCCAGCTATATCTGCTTTCACCCCTCTAACGCATGCTCTCTTAACTCCAGCTTCATCTGTCTTCACCCTCTAAAACATGCTCTCTTAACTCCAGCTGTTTCTGCTTTCACCCCTCTAACGCATGCTCTCTTACCTCCAGCTGTATCTGCTTTCACCCCTCTAACGCATGCTCTCTTACCTCCAGCTGTATCTGCTTTCACCCTCTAACGCATGCTCTCTTACCTCCAGCTGTATCTGCTTTCACCCCTCTAACGCATGCTCTCTTACCTCCAGCTGTATCTGCTTTCACCCTCTAACGCATGCTCTCTTACCTCCAGCTGTTTCTGCTTTCACCCCTCTAACGCATGCTCTCTTACCTCCAGCTGTATCTGCTTTCACCCCTCTAACGCATGCTCTCTTACCTCCAGCTGTATCTGCTTTCACCCTCTAACGCATGCTCTCTTACCTCCAGCTGTATCTGCTTTCACCCCTCTAACGCATGCTCTCTTACCTCCAGCTGTATCTGCTTTCACCCTCTAACGCATGCTCTCTTACCTCCAGCTGTATCTGCTTTCACCCCTCTAACGCATGCTCTCTTACCTCCAGCTGTATCTGCTTTCACCCCTCTAACGCATGCTCTCTTACCTCCAGCTGTATCTGCTTTCACCCTCTAACGCATGCTCTCTTAACTCCAGCTGTATCTGCCTTCACCCCTCTAAAGCATGCTCTCTTAAATCCAGATGTATCTGCTTTCACCCCTCTAACGCATGCTCTCTTAACTCCAGCTGTATGTGCTTTCACTCCCCTAACACATGCGCTCTTAACTCCAGCTGTATCTGCTTTCGCCCCTCTAACGCAAGCTTTCTTAACTCAAGCTGTATCTGCTTTCACCCCTCTAACGCAAGCTTTCTTAACTCAAGCTGTATCTGCTTTCACCCCTCTAACGCAAGCTTTCTTAACTCAAGCTGTATCTGCTTTCACCCCTCTAACGCAAGCTTTCTTAACTCAAGCTGTATCTGCTTTCACCCCTCTAACACATGCTCTCTTAACTCCAGCTGTATCTGCTTTCACCCTCTAACACATGCTCTCTTACCTCCAGCTGTATCTGCTTTCACCCCTCTAACACATGCTCTCTTAACTCCAGCTGTATCTGCCTTCACCCCTCTAAAGCATGCTCTCTTAAATCCAGATGTATCTGCTTTCACCCCTCTAACGCATGCTCTCTTAACTCCAGCTGTATGTGCTTTCACTCCCCTAACACATGCGCTCTTAACTCCAGCTGTATCTGCTTTCACCCCTCTAACGCAAGCTTTCTTAACTCAAGCTGTATCTGCTTTCACCCCTCTAACGCATACTCTCTTAACTCCAGCTGTATCTGCTTTCACCCCTCTAACGCAAGCTTTCTTAACTCAAGCTGTATCTGCTTTCACCCCTCTAACGCATGCTCTCTTAACTCCAGCTGTATCTGCTTTCACCCCTCTAACGCATGCTCTCTTAACTCCAGCTGTATCTGCTTTCACCCCTCTAACGCATGCTCTCTTAACTCCAGCTGTATCTGCTTTCACCTCTCTAACACATGCTCTCTTAACTCCAGCTGTATCTGCTTTCACCCCTCTAACGCATGCTCTCTTAACTCCAGCTGTATGTGCTTTCACTCCCCTAACACATGCGCTCTTAACTCCAGCTGTATCTGCTTTCACCCCTCTAACGCAAGCTTTCTTAACTCAAGCTGTATCTGCTTTCACCCCTCTAACGCATACTCTCTTAACTCCAGCTGTACCTGCTTTCACCCCTCTAACGCAAGCTTTCTTAACTCAAGCTGTATCTGCTTTCACCCCTCTAACGCATGCTCTCTTAACTCCAGCAGCATCTGCTTTCACCCCCCTAACACATGCTCTCTTACCTCCAGGTGTATCTGCTTTCAGCCCTGTAACGCATGCTCTCTTAACTCCAACTGTATCTGCTTTCACTCCTCTAATGCATGCTCTCGTAACTACAGCTGCATCTGCTTTCACCCCTCTAACACATGCTCTCTTACCTCCAGGTGTATCTGCTTTCAACCCTGTAACGCAAGCTCTCTTAAATCCAGCTGTATCTGCTTTCACCCCTCTAACGCATGCTCTTTTACCTCCAGCTGTATCTGCTTTCACCCCTCCAACGCATGCTCTCTTAACTCCAGCTGTATCTGCCTTCACCCCTCTAAGGCAAGCTGTCTTAACTCCAGCTGTATCTGCCTTCACCCCTCTAACGCATGCTCTCTTAAATCCTGATGTATCTGCTTTCACTCCCCTAACACATGCGCTCTTAACTCCAGCTGCATCTGCTTTCACCTCTCTAACACATGCTCTCTTAACTCCAGCTGTATCTGCTTTCACCCCTCTAACACATGCTCTCTTAACTCCAGCTTTATCTGCTTTCACCCCTCTAACAAATGCTCTCTTAACTCCAGCTATATCTGCTTTCACCCCTCTAACGCATGCTCTCTTAACTCCAGCTTCATCTGTCTTCACCCTCTAAAACATGCTCTCTTAACTCCAGCTGTTTCTGCTTTCACCCCTCTAACGCATGCTCTCTTACCTCCAGCTGTATCTGCTTTCACCCCTCTAACGCATGCTCTCTTACCTCCAGCTGTATCTGCTTTCACCCTCTAACGCATGCTCTCTTACCTCCAGCTGTATCTGCTTTCACCCCTCTAACGCATGCTCTCTTACCTCCAGCTGTATCTGCTTTCACCCCTCTAACGCATGCTCTCTTACCTCCAGCTGTATCTGCTTTCACCCTCTAACGCATGCTCTCTTAACTCCAGCTGTATCTGCCTTCACCCCTCTAAAGCAAGCTTTCTTAACTCCAGTTGTATCTGCCTTTCCCCCCTCTAACCCAAGCTCTCTTAAATCCAGATGTATCTGCTTTCACCCCTCTAACGCATGCTCTCTTAACTCCAGCTGTATGTGCTTTCACTCCCCTAACACATGCGCTCTTAACTCCAGCTGTATCTGCTTTCACCCCTCTAACGCAAGCTTTCTTAACTCAAGCTGTATCTGCTTTCACCCCTCTAACGCACGCTCTCTTAACTCCAGCTGTATCTGCTTTCACCCCTCTAACGCAAGCGTTCTTAACTCAAGCTGTATCTGCTTTCACCCCTCTAACGCATGCTCTCTTAACTCCAGCTGTATCTGCTTTCACCCCTCTAACGCATGCTCTCTTAACTCCAGCAGCATCTGCTTTCACCCCCCTAACACATGCTCTCTTACCTCCAGGTGTATCTGCTTTCAGCCCTGTAACGCATGCTCTCTTAACTCCAACTGTATCTGCTTTCACTCCTCTAATGCATGCTCTCGTAACTACAGCTGCATCTGCTTTCACCCCTCTAACACATGCTCTCTTACCTCCAGATGTATCTGCTTTCAACCCTGTAACGCAAGCTCTCTTAAATCCAGCTGTATCTGCTTTCACCCCTCTAACGCATGCTCTTTTACCTCCAGCTGTATCTGCTTTCACCCCTCTAACGCATGCTCTCTTAACTCCAGCTGTATCTGCCTTCACCCCTCTAAGGCAAGCTGTCTTAACTCCAGCTGTATCTGCCTTCACCCCTCTAACGCATGCTCTCTTAAATCCTGATGTATCTGCTTTCACTCCCCTAACACATGCGCTCTTAACTCCAGCTGCATCTGCTTTCACCCGTCTAATCCATGCTCTCTTAACTCCAGCTGTATGTGCTTTCGCCCCTTTAACGCATGCTCTCTTAACTCCAGCTGTATCTGCTTTCACCCATCAAACGCATGCTCTCTTAACTCCAGCTGCATCTGCTTTCACCCATCTAACACATGCTCTCTTAACTCCAGCTGCATTTGCTTTCACCCCTCTAACACATGCTCTCTTAACTCCAGCTGTATCTGCTTTCACCCATCTAACTCATGCTCTCTTAACTCCAGCTGTATCTGCTTTCACCCCTCTAACACATGCTCTCTTAACTCCAGCTGTATCTGCTTTCGCCCCTCTAACGCATGCTCTCTTAACTTAAGCTGTATCTGCTTTCGCCCCTCTAACGCATGCTCTCTTAACTCCAGCTGTATCTGCTTTCACCCCTCTAAGGCATGCTCTCTTAACTCCAGGTGTATCTGCTTTCACCCATCTAATGCATGCTCTCTTAACTCCAGCTGTATCTGCTTTCGCCCCTCTAACGCATGCTCTCTTAACTCCAGCTGTATCTGCTTTCACCCCTCTAACGCATGCTCTCTTAACTCCAGCTGTATCTGCTTTCACCCCTCTAAGGCATGCTCTCTTAACTCCAGGTGTATCTGCTTTCACCCATCTAACACATGCATTCTTAATTCCAGCTGTATCTGCTTTCACCCCTCTCACACATGCTCTCTTAACTCCAGCTGTATCTGCTTTCGCCCCTCTAACGCATGCTCTCTTAATTTAAGCTGTATCCGCTTTCGCCCCTCTAACACATGCTCTCTTAACTCCAGCTGTATCTGCTTTCACCCATCTAACACATGCTCTCTTAACTCCAGCTGTATCTGCTTTCACTCCTCTAATGCATGCTCTCTTAACTCCAGCTTTATCTGTCTTCACCCCTCTAACACATGCTATCTTAACTCCAGCTGTTTCTGCTTTCACCCCTCTAACGCATGCTCTCTTACCTCCAGCTGTATCTGCTTTCACCCCTCTAACACATGCTCTCTTAACTCCAGCTGTATCTGCTTTCACCCATTTAACACATGCTCTCTTAACTCCAGCTGTATCTGCTTTTACCCCTCTAACGCATGCTCTCTTAACTCTAGTTGTTTTCATGTGATAGATAGATAGATAGATAGATAGATAGATACTTTATTAATCCCTTTTCAAGGAAATTGGTTTGGAGAGAAGTGCTCTGGGCTGCTGCAACGTGGGTCGCGCTGCCAGCACTTCCTTCGTCGAAAATTAACACAGAGAAGAAACGTATTGATGACATCAGACATAATATACAGATCAGGTTTATAACACGACACGCAGGAAACGCGTAGGAATTTTTTCAGGGGAATGGGGGGGGGATGAGAGGTGGGGGAAGAAGGGGTTAAATGCAGGAGGCAGCCTTGGCAAAGTCCAGAGTCCTTATCAGCGGCAGAATGTTCTGTCCTTGTCAGAGGGATAAGAAAGTTGTTGATGTTCCGTGTGAGACTGAGGCAGACAGAGGGGAGATGCGGGGGGGATTCGCGGGTGTGCCAAATTCTATTCATTTACGGGTGGAACAAGCAATTTCGATTGATCCGCTATTCATTTTGTAAATTTTTTACTTCATGCTTCAGGGCCACCAGTTCTCCCATCCTCTCCTCCTGTCGCTTGCCCAAATTCACAGTCAAACGCACAAACTCCCCACACTGACTCAAAACAGCATCCATCTTTTTGTGCATATCTGCAGATGATCCCAGAGTCTTTGAGCAGCTCACCATTCTCGGATACTCCACTGAAGCGCTCCATAATTATTTTGGTGCAGGGCAGTGCGTTGGCCACTTCTCTCGCTCCCCGCTCGCGTACTTTGCGGTAGACCAGAGCAACTCCCATGCCAATTAGGAGAAATTCCGTCACCATAAATCCCAAAGGATAAATATCCTCCACGTCTTCAAGGGATAGTGCCGCCAGACAAAGAACGTGCTCTCTCGACCACGCGTCCCAAACGCAGCCAGCAGCAAAAGTCCCATCCGGGCAGCACGGTTCACCAGGTGCTCCGCTTCTTGGTGAAAATATTTTGTCAATTGCATTCAGGGACCAGCTAATGAATTCCATCTTTACTTGAAGAGCCTCAGAAGCAGACGGAAGGTCCAAAATAAAAAGGAAAGAGGGGGTAACAGGACAAAACAGGACAAAGAAAGAAGACGCAGGCAGGAGCCGAGATGGAGTGCGACTGCTCTCCTCCGAAGGCGGAAGACCGCTGATCACATACATCCATTACAACTGCAACACACCTATATCATTGGCCTTACCTCTTGCTACTGTCTTTAAATATACTGCTCAAAAAAATTAAGGGAACACTTATGATTCTCTCTGCTTCTAATACATGCAGGCTGCGGTTATGCAAACCCATCACCCGCCTATCAACGCCCAGCCTCTGCAGGTTCATCTGTGTCATCTTCATCACCCAATCAGTCATCATCCACTTCCATCATCAGGGTCTGAACTCCATAGGGGGATTTAGCCTGCTGCGCCACAGGCCGAATGCTCCTCCATTGCAAAATATTCCTGTCAAGTCCAAGCGCCAAAGACTTTGAGGCTTTCATCACAGCCACTAACCTGTTCATTCTCTAATCTGGAATAAATGATTTCCTTTACGCAATTCATTAGTTTGTTGTGATTGAACTGGATATATAGTTTGCAAGAATGGACAACAAACTGTAATACAAGTATAGTAGCATTAGCCGTACTTTTAAAACAATAAACTACAAATTACTGTGAGTATACTGTGAAAGTATGTTTATCCTGAGTGTACTGTGACAGTATGTTGATCGTGAGGATACTGTCACAGTATGTTGACCCTGTGTGTACTGTGACAATATTTTGATCCTGAGTATACTGTGACAGGACGGGAATCACACAGACAGCCTATGACATTTAAACAGCTCCGGTCCAGGTGTTCTACGTGCACAGATAACAAGAGCAGGAAAGTAATTAAGCACGTGCGAGAGATTCTCGCTTAACCTAGGGAGAGGACGGTGGAAAGCAAAGGGGCGGAGAATACAACAGGGCGACTGCGAAGAGGGAATTAGTCTATTAGTAACGGTGCAGCTTTACAACTTAAACTGGAGTGCTAATCAGTAATTTAGTAATCGGATATATACATGGTTAGTTGTGTTAGTAGACTATAATACAAAATACAAATGTTAGTCTTGTTAATAATTAGAACAGAAGGTCGAAGGAAGAAAACGAGATACGAAGGAATATTATTAAACACCGGAAGACGGACTAAACCAACTAGATCACAAGACAGGGGAGACAAGTGCAATGGAACTGAAACATGGAATGAACCAAAAACCGGAATATTACAAAAACCAAAAAAAAAACAAATAAAAGACAATAATCATAAACACAAAACATGATAAAAACCCAGAATCATCACAGAACCCTTTAGAATTTTCTAGATTTCTGCATAAATATGGCATAAAACATCATCAGATTTTCTCATAAGTCCTAAAAGTCCTATTTATGCAGAAATACAGAAAATTTTAAAGGGTTCACAAACTTTCAAGCGCCACCGTATATATATACACACACACACACAGTTTGTATATATATCGAACGAATGCTTGCGTTCTATACTCATTAAAGCCGCTTGCACACTGGACGCGAAACGAATTTTTCGCACGACTGATTACAGACAAAGTCAATGCAAAGACGATATTCGGACAGGGTTTTAATATAGCTCCGTGTCCGAATGTCATAAAAGTTCTAATTTTTCCGAGTATTCCAGGAATTATTAGAGGTGCAAACTTGGCTTTTCTTGGTCTTTTTAGCCTATTCGTCTGTTTTCTTCCGTTGAAGATAGACAGCAGTCTTTATTCGGTCTTTCTTTTGAAATTTAGTCAGATGGATCGAACAGATTCACACTTTATTTCCACAGCAGAGATAAAATAGTGCGTGATCAAATTAATTCCATTGACAGTGTGAAGAAATTATCGCATGCACGATCAAGACTGTCCGACACGAAATGCAAAATACTCCATGTCCACCAACCAGCAAAAAGTAAAAGTATTGATATGAGAACAGATTTTGGCCTCTAACGAAATAAAGAATAAAAATATATCACCAACAAACGGGATATCCAACAAAGATGACCCGCCAATAAATAAATTGCAGTGTTCATGGGATGTTCTGTTGTTAAAATGTTTCTTCTTTTAATTCTTTATTTCGTCATCAATCTGTTCTAATCATCCTCTTTTTTTTTTTTGGCTGTCAGACACGGAGGCATTGTACATTGTCTCGCGCCAGTGTCGACTCACTTTACTGAGCAGCTTAAACAGAAACATTGATTGAAATTCTCGGTACTCATCTTGAAGAACTGAGCCCTCTTATCAAAAATTCATGTCTAATATCTGAAAGAGTCAGTAGTTTTGAAGAAAGACTGTCGGACACGGAAATTTATTTAAACCCTGTCAGACTTTCGGACACAAGACGCAATCTGTCGAGCGAAAAATTCGTTTCGCGTCCAGTGTGCAAGCGGCCTCATACTAGGCTACTATTATTGTCACTTAGGTTTTATCGTATTTAGAGGGGGAAAGGAATACAACCTGTTTGCTATGATCTCGTACTGAGTTAAGATCACATATTGAAAATAAATGTGTGACGTATCTTGTATTGTTGTCCATGCATGTTAATCCCAAAATTTAAAGCAGCAACAGTTTGTAATAATATGACCACGCTATCCATCGTTTCTCTTGCCAATGAGCAAGATTTGACTCGGCTGTGTCGCCTTGTTTGCCAACTTGCGCTGGAAGGAGGGGCAGAGGCGGGACAGAGGAGTACTTGCGCCAGGCTATGCCGGGCACGAAATTGCCACATACGCCTGGACACACCCAGTTGGCGCGGAGCACCCCCCATGCGCCGCGCATGCGCCTAGACTACGAAATTAGAGCCCATAATGTTGATGCTGAGGATACTGCGAAAGTATGTTCATCCTGAGTGTACTGTGACAGTGTGTTGATCCTGAGTATACTGTGACAGTATGTTGATCCTGAGAGCACTGTGACAGTATGTTTATCCTGAGTATACAGTGACAGTATGTTGATCCTGAGAGTACTGTGAAAGTTTGTTGATCCTGAGTATACTGTTACAGTATGTTTATCCTGAGAGTACTGTGACAGTATGTTGATCCTGAGTATACTGTGACAGTATGTTGATCCTGAGAGCACTGTGACAGTATGTTTATCCTGAGTATACAGTGACAGTATGTTGATCCTGAGAGTACTGTGAAAGTTTGTTGATCCTGAGTATACTGTGACAGTATGTTGATCCTGAGAATACTGTGACAGTATGTTGATCCTGAGAGCACTGTGACAGTTTGTTGATCTTGAGTATACTGTGACAGTATGTTGATGCTGAGAATACTGTGCCAGTATGTTTATCCTGAGAGTACTGTGACAGCATGTTTATCCTGAGAGTACTGTGACAGTATGTTGATCTTTTGTGTACTGTGACAATATGTTGATCCTGAGAGTACTGTCACAGTATGCTGAGTCATCAGTCAGTCAGTTGTACTGATCTGTCAGCCCATGATTTCTTGGTGTATTTTAACGATAGGGTTGAAGACATCAGAATCAGGATATCTCAGTCCTTCACTAGGGTCTCAGAGTGTGTTTTTGCCATGCCAAATTACACTGGACTGGGTCTATCTGAGTTTGAGCCTATTGATCTTGATGATCTGACCAAGGTTGTTATGGCAGCAAAATGTACAACCTGTGCTTTGGATCCTGTACCATCCTGGGTTGTTAAAGACCTATGGTCTACTTTAGGGACATATGTCGTCACTATCTTCAATTTGTCCCTCCTTTCTGGAGTTTTTCCATCTTGTTTTAAAACTTCCCTGGTTAAACCCCTGCTGAAGAAACCCGGCCTTGATGTAGAGTCTCTCGCAAATTACAGACTTGTCTCAAACCTGTCTTTTTTGTCCAAGGTTTTTGAGAAGGTGGTGTCCAACCAGCTCCAGGAGTACTTATCTGCACATAATCGTTTTGAGTCATTACAGTCTGCATTCCGAGTGAATCACTCCACTGAAACAGCACTGACTAAGGTGGTGAATGATTTACTATTAGCTGCAGACTCAGACTCATCATCAGTTTTATTGTTATTGGATCTCAGTGCAGCCTTTGACACAGTGGATCACTGTATATTGTTAGACACAATGGAGAAATACTTTGGCATATCGGGTCAGGTGCTGAAATGGCTGAGGCCTTACCTGTCAGAAAGATCTCAGCGGGTTTTATTTAATAACATTACCTCGGAGTCTTGCGATGTAAGGCATGGGGTTCCTCAGGGGTCAGTCCTAGGTCCACTGCTGTTCTCATTACATCTAGCGCCACTGGTTCACACTTTGTGTTCTTATGGAATTGATTTTCATTGTTACGCAGATGATTTGCAGTTATAAATGCCGATTGTGGCAGGCAATGGTTCTGTTGCATCGAAACTTGAGTCCTGTCTGGCTGCTGTTAGAGGCTGGTTGTCGGCAAACTTCCTGCTTCTTAACTCTGCCAAGACAGAAATGATGGTGGTCGGCCCTGCAAGACTGAATCACCTGTATGATGGCTTCACTCTGTCACTTGATGAATTTGCCATTCGTAGTAGAGACAGAGTTAAAAATCTGGGAGTTGTATTTGACCAAACTCTTTCTTTTGATCTTCACATTAAAGTGGTGACAAGAGTGTCCTTTTTTCACCTAAGAAATATCACCAAGATAAGATCAATCCTGTCTTTCAGGGATGCTGAGACTCTTATACATGCATTTATTTCATCAAGGTTGGACTATTGTAACGTTCTTCTGTCGGGTCTGCCCAAGAAGAATTTGTGAGGGCTGCAGGTGGTGCAGAATGCAGCGGCTCGCCCTCTGACTGGGTCAGACAGATATGAGCACATAACTCCAGTGCTCTCCTCTCTTCACTGGTTGCCTGTTAATGCCAGAGTGGATTTTAAAGTGCTACTGTTGACTTTTAAAATTGTAAATGGTCTGGCACCCTCTTACCTCGTTGATATGGTGGATCCATATGTGCCTGCTCGGGCACTTCGTTCTCAGGGGACTGGCCTTCTGAGTGTCCCTAAGGTCCGCAAAAAGACTATTGGTCAGCGGGCCTTTTCTTTCCGTGCTCCCACTCTCTGGTACAGTCTCCCTGTTGATATTCGGTTAGCATGCTCGATTGATGTATTCAAAGCGAAGCTGAAGACCCACCTGTTTAATGTTGTTTACTGCTAATCTTATGGTGTGTTGTGTCTTTGTCTTGTTATTTGTTTTTAAGCATTGTAAAGCACTTTGATTGAAAGCGCTCTATAAATAAAATTATTATATTATTATTATTAGGGTCCGAGCCTCCAGGCCTGCAAGGCCTTGGAGAGGACCCTATTGTTCCTTTCGTGTTTCTTATTATTATTATTCTTACGCACCTTTCAACGTTAATTTGACCCCCTAAACATGCTCGAAAACTCCCCAAATTTGGCACACACCTCATGTCTGGCGAAAAATTCGAGAAAATGATACAAGTATCCCCATAGGTCACAAAATGGCTCTCTAGCGCCACCAAGGCAGTTTTTACCGGCACTTAGACGGCCATCACGGCCGGTAGGAAAGTCATAGAGAGATGAAACCAAGACTATATTGTTCATCTCGTCAAGACCTGAAAATGAACAATCGACACTCATTACCTAAATCGAAAAGGAAGATCGCAATTTGCATTTCAAAATTGCCATTTGCCCCAAAAATTGGCCTAAATTTGCCCTCGAACAAACGCTAACTCCTCTCAGGGCGTTCATTGCATCAACCCCAAATGCTAATAGATGACAAAGCACACTCTTCCGATGAAAACTACTGTACAACTTTGTCAAAAGTCCTACGGTTCCGATTTTATGAGGCGTCAAAGTTGGAGTCCGCAGCCACTTTGACTGCCTTTTTTCGATGCGTACACAATTTCATACCTTCATTTCACCCCTTCAACATGCTCGAAAACAAACCAAAATTTGCTAATAATTTCTTGTGGCTTCAAAGATATTTACTTTTTCAAAATTCTCCACCCAAGACACAAAATGGCTCTCTAGCGCCACCTAAATACACCAAAAAAAGACTTTTGTTTTCACCACGGCCTGTAGCAATGTCCTAAAATTCTGAAAAAAATCAGACATCACTGCTGTATTATGTCATGTACTGTGACCTAATTTCGTGAAAATCCATAAAAGACTTTTGGAGATAAAAAAATATTATATACATAATACACCATACAGTAACACATTTTTTATTGCTGTGGACAAACCGTTCATTGGATCACAATGATCTTTGGTATACTTCATA
The DNA here is from genome assembly GCA_029721435.1 of Gymnothorax reevesii. Lineage (NCBI taxonomy): Eukaryota > Metazoa > Chordata > Actinopteri > Anguilliformes > Muraenidae > Gymnothorax > Gymnothorax reevesii. Next base: position 5,924,139 of record CM056579.1, on the reverse strand, counting down.
ACCTTTATTTGGAGAAACAATGTGCCAAGCTAAGTTCCATTTGAATGAATATTTTTGGAGATATTAACATGTTATGAATATTCATATTTTGAAAAATATAGAGTGACACACTTCTGAATTCACCATAAGTTACAGTGTATGAAACTTTTTTCTGTGTTCACGGAACATGCTCCCAAAATTTCAGCTCTCTAGGATAAACGTAGAAGAAGCATTTATTAATTTCTTGATTTATATTGATTTTCATGTTTTTCTATGTATTTTTATTTCCTACTACACATTCTCTCCACCGGGTGGCAGTAGGACCACACAGCTCATCTCCCTTCACCAAGTTCATGCATGGTGGAAGATTTCACAATTCACAGCAGTGATTAAATCTGCTTCAGATACTTTGTCCATGTCCCATGGCTCATAGCTCCATTTTACAAAAGAAAAACCTCTTTCAGGAAAGGGGTCTGCACTCAACTCGACATGAAACATTTCCCTCTGTCTTGTACTGTTTGACGAATGTCGATGCTCCACAGCGCTCAAAGGCGTCTCGCCCCCGTTACGACGTGCGCGGGTGGGCGAGGACCCGTCCAACGCTGCTTGCAGCTTTAATTATTATTGTTCCTGAGTGTACCGTGGGAGTATGTGGATCGTGAGTATACTGTGGCAGTGTGGCGATCCTGAGTATAATCGGACAGTATGTTGATCCTGAGTGTACTGTGACAGTATGTTGATGCTGAGTATACTGTGGCATTGTGTTGATCCTGAGCAGACTGTGACAGTATGTTGATCCTGAATATACTGTGATAAAATTGATCCAGAGAGCACTGTGACAGTATGTTGATTCTGAGTATACTGTGATAAAGTGTTGATCCTGAGTCTACTGTGACAGTATGTTGATCCTGAGAGTACTGTGACAGTATGCTGATCCTGAGTATACTGTGACAGTATGTTGATCCTGAGTCTACTGTGGGAGTATGTTGATCCTGAGTGTACTATGGCAATTTGTAGATCCGGAGAGTACTTTGACAGAATGTTGATCCTCAGTATATTGTGACAGTATGTTGATCCTGAGTTTACTGTGATAGTATGTTGATCCTGAGATGACTGTGACAGTATGTGGATCCTGAGAGGACTGTGACAGTTTGTTGATCCTGACTAGACTGTGACAGTATGTTGACCCTTAATATATTGTGATTGTATGTTGATACTGAGTCTACTGTGATAGTATGTTGACCCTGAGAGTACTGTGACAGTATGTCGATCTTGTGGGTACTGTGACAGTATGTTGATCCTGAGAGTACTGTGACAGTATGTTGATCCTGAGTGTACTGTGACAGTACGTTGATCTTTTTTGTACTCTCACAGTATGTTGATCCTGGGTGAATTCTTGGAGTATGTTGATCCTGAGTATTATGTGACAGTGTTTTTGAACCTGTGTGTACTGTGACAGTATTTTTATCCTGAGAGTACTGTGACAATATGTTGATTCTGAGTGTTCCGTGACAGTACGTTGACCCTGAGTGTACTGTGACAGTATCTTGATCTTTTGTGTACTGTCACAGTATGTTGATCCTGAGAGCACTGTGACAGTATGTTGATCTTTTTTGTACTCTCACAGTATGTTGATCCTGAGAGTACTGTGACAGTATGTTGATCCTGAGTGTACTGTGACAGTATCTTGATCTTTTGTGTACTGTCACAGTATGTTGATCCTGAGTGTACTGTGACAGTATGTTGATCTTTTTTGTACTCTCACAGTATGTTGATCCTGAGAGTACTGTGACAGTATGTTGATCCTGAGTGTACTGTGACAGTATGTTGATCTTTTTGTACTCTCACAGTATGTTGATCCTGGGTGTATTCTTGGAGTATGTTGATCCTGAGTATTATGTGACAGTGTTTTTGAACCTGTGTGTACTGTGACAGTATTTTTATCCTGAGAGTACTGTGACAATATGTTGATTCTGAGTGTTCCGTGACAGTACGTTGACCCTGAGTGTACTGTGACAGTATCTTGATCTTTTGTGTACTGTCACAGTATGTTGATCCTGAGAGCACTGTGACAGTATGTTGATCGTGAATATACTGTGACAGTATGATGTTGCTGAGTATACTGTGACAGTATGTTGATTCTGATTGTTCTGTGACAGTATGTTGATCCTGAGTGTACTTTTACAGTATTTTGATTGTGAGTATTCTGTGACAGCGTGTTGATCCTGAGTGTACTGTGGGAATATGGTGATCTGAGTATGCTTTGGCACTGTGTGCTGATCCTGAGTATACTGTGACAGTATGTTGATCAAGAGTATACTGTGACAGTATGTTGATGCTGAGCATAGTGTGACAGTATGTTGATTCTGAGTGTTCCGTGACAGTATGTTGATCCTGAGTGTACTTTGACAGTAAGTTGATCCTGAGTATACTGTGACAGCATGTTGATCCTGTGTGTCCTGTGACTGTATGTTGACCCAAAGAGTACTGTGACAGTATCTTGATCTTTTGTGTACTGTAACAGTATGTTGATCCTGAGAGTACTGTGACAGTATGTTGATTGTGAGTATACTGTGACAGTATGTTGATGCTGAGTATACTGTGACAGTATGTTGATTCTGAGTGTACTTTGACAGTAAGTTGATCTTGAGTATACTGTGACAACATGTTGATCCTGTGTGTCCTGTGACGGTATGTTGACCCTGAGCGTACTGTGACAGTATCTTGATCTTTTGTGTACTGTGACAGTATGTTCATACTGAGTGTACTGTGACAGTATGTTGATCCTGAGACTACTGTGACAGTATGTTGATCCTGAGTGTACTGTTGGAGTATGTTGATCCTGAGGATACTGCGACAGTATGTTGATCCTATGTGTCCTGTGACTGTATGTTTATCCTGAGTAAAATGTGACAGTATGTTGGTCCTGAGTATACTGTGACTATATGTTGACCCTGAGAGTACTGTGACAGTATATTGATCCTGAGTAGACTGTGACAGTATGTTTACCCTGAATATATTGTGATAGTATGTTGACCCTGAGTTTACTGTGATAGTATGTTGATCCTGAGATTACTGTGACAGTATGTGGATCCTGAGAGGACTGTGACAGTTTTTTGATCCTGAGTATACTTTGACAGTATGTTGACCCTGAGAGTACTGTGACAGTATGTTGATTTTGTGTGTACTGTGACAGTAAGTTCATCCTGAGAGTACCATGACATTATGTTGACCCTGAGAGTAATGTGACAGTATGTTGATCTTGTGTGTACTGTGACAGTGTGTTGATCCTGAGAGTATTGTGACATTATGTTCATCCAGAGTATATTGTGACATTGGGCTCTAATTTCCTGGCGCAGCGCAGGTGGCGTAGCGAGGCGCAGCCCGCGCAGTGGTAATTTCGTACGGCGCAGCCCGCTTAGTGGTAATTTCGTGAGGTGCGCAGCCTTCGGTAGACGAAGGTGCGCCAAGATGGGTGTGGCGGCGTAGTAGGGGGAGGTGTCACATATTCATCAAGACGCAGTGACAATTTCGTAGAAAAAGTCTCCGCTGGAGTTGCGCAGAAAACTCGCCAGCTCCAACCTGGTTTAATTTCCGTGCAGTGGTAATTTGGCTGACCGGCGCAGAGTGCGCACACGTCACCGAAATCTCACAGGCAGGTTTACAGAATGTCAGGCACATTTCAATGCAAGAAATAATTACAGGAAGCACTATTTAATGTAACTATCTGAATAAGGACATAAATTATAGTATCTATATCGATTGTCCTGATGTCAGGCGGTTGCCACGCGTAATGGAAACCTGACCTGGCTTAATCAACTCAACTGAATCTGTGATGCAAACTAACGACTTCACATCTTTCTCAGCCAACCACAAACTGTATTATATATATAATTATATATACACTACCTGACAAAAGTATTAGGACGATCCTCATTCTCACTCAACCTTTGATGTACGTGCTATATTACACATGTGAGCGTTGTAGGAATTTAATGGTGTCCTAAAATGTACATGTAAACATCACAGAACATTATTTGAACATTTGGGGATGCTACAGATATACAAATTGGCATATTTTTTCTCTGCATAAAAAACTCTCACTTTGGGTCTGTAATAAATAAGAGATATTATAATAAATAGTGCTTGCAAGATGGTAATCTTCAAATTAACAAGTTTGGAATTGTGTCTTTGTTATAATGGAAGACCACGGCTACTATTAGTTCAATCAATATGATCAGGTGTGGCACATGGGGTGATTTTGATTCTCAATAAAAGGAGGGTCAAGACTTAGAATAATTCAGTTTGGTGTATCCAAAATGGGGTCTGTATTTTTATTTGAATAAACAACTATTTCCAAATATGATACATTCACTATTTTCAACTGCACTGTAAGAAAATCACACACATAAATAGTGACGTCCTAATACTTTTGTCAAGTAGTGTATATCGAATGCGTTCTATGCTCATTAAAGCCGCTTGCACACTGGACGCGAAACAAATTTTTCGCACGACTGATTACAGACAAAGTCAATGCAAAGACGCAATAGTCGGACAGGGTTTTAATATAGCTCCGTGTCCAAGAGTCATAAAAGTTCTAATTTTTCCCAGTATTCTAGGAATTATTAGACGTGCAAACTTGGCCATGTTTGTGTTCGGCCTTCACAAAATGCAAATTGATAGATATAGACTTTTCTTGGTCTTTTTAGCCTATTCATCTGTTTTCTTCCGTTGAAGATAGACATCCGTATTTATTCGGTCTTTCTTTTGAAAATTAGCCAGATGGATCGAACAGATTGACGCTTTATTTCCACAGCAGAGATAAAATAGTGCGTGAGCAAATCAATTCCATGACCACTGACTGAGTGAAGAAATCATCGCATGCACGATCAAGACTGTCCGACACGAAATGCAAATTACTCCATGTCCAGCAGCCAGCAAAAAGTAAAAGTATTGATATGAGAACAGATTTATAAAGAAATAAAGAATAAAAATATATCAGCAACAAACGTGATATCAAACAAAGATGACCCGTCAATAAATAAATCGCAGTGTTCATTGGATGCTCTGTTGTTAAAATGTTTCTTTTTATTCTTTATTTCATTATCAATCTGTTCTAATCGTCCTTTTTTTTGGCAGTCAGTCTCGCGCCAATGTCTACTCGCTTTATTGCGCAGAGCTTACACAGAAACATTGATTGAAATTCTTGGTACTCATCTTGAATAACTGAACCCTCTTATCAAACATTCACGTGTAATATCTAAAAGAGTCAGTAGATTTGAAGAAATTAAAAACGATAATAGACTGTCGGACACGGCGATTAATTAAAACCCTGTCAGACCTTTGGACACAAGACGCAATCTGTCGAGCGAAAAATTTGTTTCGCGTCCAGTGTGCAAGCGGCTTAGGCTACTATTATTGTCACTTAGGTTTTATCGTCTTTAGTGGGGGAAAGGAATACAGCCTGATTGCAATGATCTCGTACTGAGTTAAGATCACATATTGGAAATAAATGTGTAACGTATCTTGCTTTGTAGTACATGCATGTTAATCCCAAAATTTAAAGCAGCAACAGTTTGTAATAATAGGAACACGCTATCCATCGTTTCTCTTGCCAGTGAACAAGATTTGACTCGGCAGTGTCGCCTTCTATATTCTAACACATTAAAGGTGAGGTGAGGAGCTCATTTGACTGGTGAAGATTTGACTCGGCTGTGTTATACCCAAACACGCCTTCTTTGCCAACTTTCGCTGGAAGGAGGAGCAGAGGCGGGACAGAGGAGTACTTGCGCCGCGCCTGCGCCTGGTCTACGAAATTAGAGCCCAAAATGTTGATCCTGAGTGTACTTTGACTGTAAGTTCCTCCTGAGTATATTGTGACAGTATGTTGATCCTGAGAGTACTGTGACATTATGTTTATCCTGAGTATAGTGTGACAGTATGTTGATCCTGAGAGTACTGTGACATTGTGTTGACCCTGTGTATACTGTGACAGTATGTTGATCCTGAGTGTACTTTGACAGTCAGTTCATCCTGAGTATACTGACAGAGTATGTTGATTCTGAGTGTTCTGTGGCAGTATGTTGATTCTGAGTGTACTTTGACAGTATGCTGATTTTGAGTATACTGTGACAGCATGTTGATCCTGAGTGAACTGTGGAAGTATGTTGATCGTGATTTTTCTGTGGGAGTAAGTTGATCCAGAGAGTACTGTGAGAGTGTGTTGACCCTGAATATATTGTGAAACTATATTGATGCTGAGAGTACTGTCACAGTATGGTGATCTTGAGTATGCTGTGGCAGTGTGTTAATCCAGATTATGCTTGGAAGTGTTGATCCGAAGAGTATTGTGACAGTATGTTGATCCTGAGTCTACTGTTACAGTATGTTGATGCTGAGTATTCTGTGGCAGTAAGTTCATCCTGAGTATACTGTGGCAGTGTAATGATCCTGAGAATACTGTGACTGTATTTTGACCCTGAATATACTCTGATAGTATGTTGATCGAGAGAGCACAGTGACAGTATATTTATCCTGAGAGTACAGTGACAGTATGTTGATCCCGAGATGACTGTGACAGTATGGTGATCCTGACAAAACTGTGACAGTATGTTGATCCTGAGGATACTGCCACAGTATGTTGATCCTGTGTGTCCTGTGACAGTATGTTTATCCTGGGTATAATGCGACAGTATGTTGATCCTGAGTGTACTGTTGAAGTATATTGATCGTGAGTATTCTGTGGGAGTAAGTTGATCCTGAGAGTACTGTGACAGTATGTTGATCCTGAGAGTTTTGTGACAGCATGTTGATCGTGAGTATACTGTGACAGTATGTTGATGCTGAGTCTACTGTGGCAGTGAGTTGATCCTGAGTATTCTGTATCAGCGTGTTGATCCTGAGTGTACTGTGGGAATATGGTGATCTGAGTATGCTGTGGCAGTGTGCTGATCCTGAGTGTACTTTGACAGTAAGTTGATTCTGAGTATACTGTGACAGCATGTTTATCCTGAGTATTCTGTGGCAGTATGGTGATCCTGAGTATACTGTCACCGTATCTTGATTCGGAGAGTACTGTGACAGTATGTTGATGCTGATTGTATTGTGATAGTATGTTGATCTTGTGCATACTGTGATGGTATGTTGATCCTGAGAGTACTGTGACAGTATATTAATCCTGAGTATACAGTGACAGTATGTTGATCCTGAGTCTCCTGTGACAGGATGTTGATCCTGAGAGTACTGTGACAGTTTGTTGATCCCGAGTATACTGTGACAGGATGTTGACCCTGAGAGTACTGTGATAGTATCTTGATCTTTTGTGTACTGTCACAGTATATTTATCCTGAGTATACTGTGACAGTATGGTGATGCTGAGAATACTGTGGCAGTAAGTTGATCTTGTGTGTACTGTGACAGTATGTTGATCTTTTGTGCAATGTCACAGTATGTTGATCCTGAGAGTACTGGGACAGTATGTTGATCGTGATTATTCTGTGACAGGGTGTTGATTCCAAGTGTACTGTGGGAATATGGCGATCTGAGTGCGCTGTGGCAGTGTGCTGATCCTGAGTATACTTTGAAAGTAAGTTGATCCTGAGTATACTGTGACAGCATGTTGATCCTGTATGTCTTGTGACAGTTAGTTGATCCTGAGTATACTGTGACTGTATGTTGACTCTGAGAGTACTGTGACATTATCTTGATCTTTTGTGTTCTGTCACAGTATGTTGATCCTGAGAGTACTGTGACAGTATGTTGATGCTTAGTATACTGTGGCAGTAAGTTGATCCTGAGTATTCTTTGACAGCGTGTTGATCCTGAGTGTACTGTGGGAATATGGTGATCTGAGTATGCTGTGGCAGTGTGCTGATCCTGAGTATACTGTGAAAGTATGTTGATTCTGAGTGTACCGTGACAGTATGTTGATCCTGAGTGTTCTTTGACAGTTAGTTCATTCAGAGTATACTGGGACAGTGTGTTGATTCTGAGTGTTCTGTGACAGTTTGTTGATCCTGAGTGTACTTTGACAGTATGTTGATCCTGAGTATACTGTGACAGCATGTTGATCTTGAGTGTACTGTGGAGGTATGTTGATCGTGAGTATTCTGTGGGAGTAAGTTGATCCTGAGAGTACTGAGACAATATGTTGACCCTGAATATATTGTGATATTATGTTGATCCTGAGAGCACTGTGACAGTATGTTTATCCTGAGTATACAGTGACAGTATGTTGATCCTGAGTATATTGTGACAGTATGTTGACCCTGAGAGTACTGTGACAGTATGTTGATCTTGTGTTTACTGTGGCAGTATGTTGATCCTGAGAGTTCTGTGACATTATGTTTATCCTGAGAGTACTGTGACAGTATGTTGATCCAGAGTAGACTGTGACAGTGTGTTGACCCTGAATATACTGTGATAGTATGTTTATCCAGAGAGCACTGTGACAGTATGTTTATCCTGAGTATACTGTGACAGTATGTTGATCCTGAGAGTACTGTGACAGTATGTTGATCCTGAGAGTACTGTGACAGTATGTTGATCCTGAGTCTACTTTGACAGTATGTTGATCCTGAGTATACTGTGACAGTATTTTGATCCTGAGTAAACTGTGGCAATATGCTTATCCTGAGTGTACTGTGGAAGTATGTTGATCCTGAGTATGCTGTGACAGTATGTTGATCCTGAGTATACTGCGGCAGTACACTGATCCTGAGAATTCTATGGCAGTATGCTGATCCTGAGAGTACTGTGACAGTACGTTGATCCTGAGTATACTGTGGCAGAATGTTGATCCTCAGTATACTGTGGCAGTAGGCTGATCCTTTGACAGTGTGTTGAAACCTTCTTTATGGTACAGACCTCTGGTAACTTGAAACATTCCAGTTTAAACATCAGACCTCCTAAAAACGCCTGTTCTAGAGCTCAAACTGACAGAGTCAGCAAAATGTGGGGTAGTTGGCACTAGTGTTATTACCCTACATTACATTAATAGGTATCAACTCCCCCAAAATTAGCAAACATTATGTAGCATGTTTATCTGAAGGCTATAGTAAATTTTAATATAACGTATGTAATAAGTTAACACTGCATGATAAAAAAAAATATTTCGCAAATAAATAACAGCCACTGTGCCTGGACATCACATAGCCTATATCCTCTCGGCAAACTGGAAATTCAAAATCGTACCAGAGCTCCCCAGCCCACATTTTCCCAGCTGGGACATGGGATTATTTCCAGTTCCCAGGACTTTGCAAGCGCTTCATCATACCTGTATCCAAAACAAAGGCTCGAGGCCAAGTGGGGAGAATGTGTGGCTCAGTGAGCACAAGATGGCGTCAGCACTGAAACACCTGCTCCATGTAAAACACAGGTGCCGGGGGCTTCCGGCATGGAAATATGGGGGTGAGACACGCATTACTGAGCTCCCAGTGAACTTGTGAAATTACATTGTTGTAACATCACCCTGGTCTTAAATATTTGTGTTTGTGGGATCATACATTGGCGAGACAATGTTTACTACGCTTTTTGTGACGGCAGAAATGAGCGGCAACAACAAACAACACCGTTGACACGGCAGGCTAGTTTGGCTAGCAAACTTTCAGCTATGGCAGAGGACATGGCTAGCGGCTAGGAGGCAGATATTGTGTCCATGCCTCAACTTGTGACTGAATTAGATAAGCAGAGGTTTGTTCTAAAAGTGGACATTTCCACGTTGATTCAAGAGTTGCTAAATCCACTCCAGACTGCTGTGGATGCTATACGTGACACAGCAAACTCGTTCCAAGCCTGACTAACATCAACGGAGGCTATAGTTGGTGAGAACATTGAGCGCTTGAACACTGCTGAAGCAGCTATGAAAACGTTGAAAGGAGCAAGATTGGTTTGATGATCTCGAAAACGGATCACGCCGGTCGAATCTGCGAATTGTGAACATTCCAGAGTGCAGCGCGAATGTGAAAGATCCCATTTAATTCATGGAAGAACTACATGAAATGTATGGGGTCGAGTGTTCTCACTGAGCCACCTAAACTGGAGAGAGCTCATTGATGCATGGCTCCTAACCCAGTGCACGGTCGGCCTGCAACAGCATTTGTGGTGTGTTTTTGAAGCTTTCAACAGAAAGAAGCAGCGCTGCGTTGGGCAAGGAACTATAATATTAAGTTCCACGATGCTAGCCTTTGGCTCTATCCCGACCTGAGGGCTACCTTAGCAAAAAAACGCAGGGTGTTCAACGGAGTTAAACAAGCGTTGTCTGAGAAAGGAGTGAAGCTCCCCCTGGTGTATCCAGCCCGCCTGAGAGTGACTCTGGGGAGAAAGACGTTCACCTTTGAATCTCCGGATGAAGCGCAGGAATTCGACTGCAAGCGCATTTGGTCCAACGAGTGAAGGGAGGTGATGGATTTAATGCCAACTCAGAGGAATTGACCTAGACTGAATGATAATTAAGTACTCTGCTGTTAATTAATAGAAGCACACTCTCTTTAATCAGTTGGTAAAATGTATGGCACTTTGATACTGAAGTAAATTGACAAATGTTGGGACTTTTGCAGATCACATAGTTCTCCAAGGATATTCACCGGTAAGGCATCTTTAGCAAGCCTGCAGTTTATCCCATTTTGGGATCTAGACATAGGAAATTCATGTGCTATGGATTTCAGTTTGTTGTTTTTGTTGTATGGGGGAGGGGGGGGTTTAAGAGTACAGGGAAGTGCGTCATGGGTTTTCATTGTAAGTCAGTTTTGTTAAGTACATGTAGCCTACAAGTTTTAAGTTTGTTCTGAATAATAGTTGGCTCAATCAAGACTTAGGTGAAGCTGTCAGGTTTATAAGCTGGAATGTTAAGAGGATGAATGGGCCTGGGAAATGAGCAAGAATATTTTCACATTTAAAATTTTTAAAAAGTGAAATCGTTTTTTGCAAGAAACTCACTTATTGGTGAAAGATCAGCTAAGATTAAGGAAAACATGGGTAGGTCATTTATTTCATTCAAGATTCAATCATAAGTCTAGGGGGGTGGCTACCCTGATACATAAAAAAGTTTGTTTTAGCCCAACAAAGGAAAAAGAAGATTAGGGGTGATATGTTATGGTATAAGGGAGTTTACATTTTAAGCCTGTTATTCTGGTGAATGCGTAAGCTCCTAATTGGGATGATGAGAGATTTATGGAAAGAGTGATAGCATCGACATCAAGTTCTATACCAATTCCCATTTTCTCATTTTTGGAGGTGATCTAAGCTCTACAATGACTCCATCTTTGGACCGTTCCAATACAAAATCTAATTCCCCCTCCAAAATGACAAAGAGACTGTCAATGTTCCTGGATGAGGTTGGCTGTATTGACCCATGGCGTTTCTGTTTCCCCTTGACCAGGACTTATTCCAAATGATTTCATCAGCCATTGATGATTTTCTTGAATTTAACAGAGGTGATGATGTGTCTCCTACTATTTTGTGGGAGACACTTAAAGTTGTTATGAGGGGAATTTTATCTCATATAAATCCATGCTAAATAAAAGCAGATGTTTAGAGCAAGAAATATTGAACAAAGCTAGACAGGTGATAAGATTGCCAATATTCAGCTTCCCCTGCCCAGAACTTTCCAAAGAAAAATTGGAACTACTGGCTAAGTATGAGTTGATTGCATCAGAAAAAAACTGAAAGAATGTTTTTGAAATCACGGGCGTTACGCATGAACATGGGGAAAAGTCGGTCGTCTTTTAGCCTACCAGTTAAAAAGCAGATCATCTGAGCAACATCTCTCAGGTATCCAAGGCAGTTTCTAGGAACTCTGGGCCCCCTGAAAGAATATCAGTGTGGGCCCCTGACATTTTTTACGACAATGGCTGTTATTCATTTTTCTGTTTCTCGGTGTACCTGACAATGCTAGATGCAATACACCCAATTTTTCCTTCGTTTTTTTTTTTTTACGATTAACCACTCATCACAGAGTCAAGAGTATTATTGTGCAAATTCCGAATTATTAGATGTGGCACGTATTCACAAAAGAGGCTTCCTGAAACCACATTATTACACCTAGTCTGATCAAAAATAAATGTTCAATAAATTACTCAGCAAATGGGTACTGTGTATTCTATTGTAAAACATCGAGGACTGATATGCAACAGACAATAACTCAAAGTATACTGGCTAAAGATACAACACAAGGTGGAGCTGTTATAGTGAAATCACAAAGGTTGCTATGTAACTTAACTATTTGTATTTCTTGCAAGTAATATTGACAACACAATGAAATACTTTCCAGTAAAATAAACATCAAAAACCATAATTTGAAGCCTTCCCTTATCTCAACTTGAGCTTAAATTATTTTGTTTGTTCACAGCTTAAGGGCTTTGATGTCCAACTATCTGCTTAAATGACTTTCAGTTGAAAGTCTGGCAGGGCTATTAAGCCTCTCCTGGGTTGTTGTAGCTGTAGGCTACAGCTATGATCTGATTCACTATTCCCTTCACTATCTGCAGTAGCCTTGCTTTAGGGAGATGGGCCTGGCTCTGTCAACAGGATGGATAGTGGCTTAAGTAGACTTATAAATAAATCCAGCCTATTTTGCCATTTAATCATATAATTCAAATGGCTGAGAGATTGACCAATATGTAAGTAATTGCCATTGGTACAGCAGTACACTAATAAATCTAAGCAGCCAACCAGTTTCTACCACACTCACTCACTCATCATCAGAAACATCTTCAGACAGCTGGTGGTCAGTAGCGGATCTAGACCCGAGAATGGCGGGGCACAGACACGTCCCTTTATGACAATTAGTCCTGGGTAGTTCGCAATCATTTTCCTTTACTGACGCGTTTTCCAATTATCGTACTTGGCAACTTAAGACACGGTCTCTCCATATGCGATGAAACAGCGATGAAATCATGGGCTTAATTCAGCTCAGTGGCGGAACCTGAACTGAGAATTCCGTTAAAAACAGTCGCCAGTCCTGACCTGTTCTCAGTCATTTTCATGAGTAACCGCAAGGCTCTATCCTAGGGCCAGTCTTGTTTACACTGTATATAAATTATATTTTATCTTCTTCTACTGATGTGAGATTCCACTTGTATGCTGATGACACAATTATGTACTGTTTTGATCAATCAATGCATTTAGCTGTAGAAAAGCTTCAATCTGCTTTTATTCATCTACAACAAGCACAGCTAAATCTCAAACTTGTACTGAATTCATCTAAAACAAAATGCATGCTATTTTCAAAAGCAAGAAATTGTGACGATGATAACTTGATTATCAAGACCTTCAGTGGTGCTAACATAGAAAAAGTGACTTCTTATAAGTACCTAGGTATTTGGCTTGATAACAAATTTACTTTTAAAACACACACTGAGAATCTGGTAAAAAATCTGAGAGTGAAGATTGGGTTCCTGTACAGAAACAAATCTTGTTTTCCTTTGAGCTGTCGGAAAAGGATCATTGAGGCAACAGTTCTATCTGTCCTGGACTATTGGGATATTATCTATAGGCATGCACCAGCCTCTTATTTAAAGTCTTTAGATGCTGCCTACCATTCAGCTCTTAGGTTTATTACAGGTGATGCTTATCGGACCCACCATTGTATTTTGTACCAGAAGGTTGGCTGGCCATCACTCTCGGACAGAAGAAATATCCATTTTTATTTATTTATCTACAAGGCACTATTACAAAAACTACCATCCTATCTTTCAATGTTTCTGAAATGGACAATTGGTATACATAGGACACGTTCTCAAGATTGGTTGTCATTGCAGGTTCCAAGGGTAAAATCTAATTTAGGTAAAACTGCTTTCAGATTCTGTGCTCCTGATACCGGGAACCACCTACAACAAGTCCTGAAATTAAATACTTTAGTGCCTATAAATGAATTCAAAAGAATGATAAACAATTTGGTTAGCCTGACTTGTGAGTGTTTTTAAGTAAATTAATTGTAAATTGTCTTGAAAAGTTTTATCTATTTTATTTATATTATTTTACTATTCTTTTTAATATTTTTACTATGTACGTTTTTTTTTTTTTTTGTTTTTTTTTTTAATTTTTATTCATTATTTTTACTCATTTCTTCATTAATATTACATTTTCTTTTGTTGTTTTCTTTTATTGTACATTCGGCACACTTGTAAAAGAGAGCACTTGCTCTCAATGTGTTTCCCGAGTTTAAATAAAGATTTTGATTGATTGATTGATTGATTGAACTGAAGGTTCGCTCCGAGAGTACTCCTGTTGTGAATTAAGTATTTATGCTTTGTTTTTGTATGTTTTCAGTTTCATGATGTTTAGAATTATTTGTTTCTTTGTGTTAGATTTACTTCTAGTGTGATTGTTCATGTTTCATGAATGCTTGTCTTTTGTCACTCGCTCCCTTGTGTGTCTAAGTGTGGTGTCTTGTTTCCATTCACAGTCTTTTCCCCTGTCTTTTCTGGTTGGGTACTTCCTGCTTCCTTCTTCCTGTGCTTGTTAACTGTCTGCACCTGAGAATAGTTTAGCTGAGGCACTGGTGATTAGAAATGGGTAGGACTACACATTAGAGCAGAGTAGTTAGGCACGGTGATTAGTTAGTTTGAAGAAGCAGGGCACACCTACTTGTTCAATCTGTCCTATCACTTTCCTTTGCTGTTCTAGATTCTGCCTCCTCTCAGCTGTCCTTCATTTCTTGGGCTAAACACTCTAATTAGTTTGTTTATAAAGACCCCACTTTTCTGCTTGTCTTTGTCGATTCATGACTGTTCCTTTCTCTGCGCTTTTACTCAGTGTGTTTTTTTGCGATTATTGAGAGTTTTTTGTCCTTTGTGATTTTCTGTACTCTAGTTAGGGGTTCAAGCCCGTAGGGCTGAAACCCTATTGTTTTCACTTTTTATTATTATTATTATTATTATTATTTTCCTTCTTCAGAAATGTTTTTGCAAATTCCCGTGAGATGGTAAATGGCAGAGTCCTGAAATTTTGCACACTGGTTGGAAGTTGTGTGTAAATGCTAATCATGGCATTTTAAACTCAATCAGCCTAATGGTGGCGCTATTATTCAAGAAAAACAGGTTTTCACTTTAAAGGTCATAGCTCCTACTGTGTAAGTCCAAATTACACGAAATTTGGTACAGACATTCCTTGAACTATTCTCTACAACTTTCCCATAAGGTCCTTAAGGTCCGCCATATTGGATTTTCCGGAATTTTGAATTTTTCGAAAAAACACATTTTAAACATCTCCTCCTAAATCGTATGTCCGATTCCTTCGATATTTGGTGTGGATCATCAGTGGACCAAGCTTATAAAAGATTGCATAAAGCTTGTTGAAATCTTATTTTGTTTCCAAGATATTAACCAATGAATTTCATCAGGGGCGTGGCTTAGCACATAAATGGACAAAATTCAACAACCACTAGACCAATCATCACAGAACTTGCAGAATATGTCCATATAATGACCAGGAACATACCCTGACAGGCTCATGCAAATCGGCCCTTAGGGGGCGCTATAACAAAATTCAGGCTATAAATCAGCAATTGCTTGTCCTATAGCCATAAAACTCACAGAATATATTCATATGAGTACCCAAAACATACCCAGAAAATTTCATCCTACTTGACTGATAGGGGGCTCTATAACTGCTAAACAAAGCAGAATGGTATAACACAAATCAGACTATAAATCAGAAATTGTTTGGCCTATAGCCATAAAACTCACAGGATATATTCAAATTAGTACCAGCAACATACCCAGAAAATTTCATTTAAATTGACTGATAGGGGGAGCTATAACTACTAAACAAAGCAGAATGGTATAACACAAATCAGACTATAAATCAGCAATTGTTTGACCTATAGCCATAAAACTCACAGGATATATTTACATAAGTACCTGCAACCTAACCAGGGAATGTCATTCAAATTGATGGATGGGGGGCGCTATAACTGCTAAACAAAGCAGAATGGTATAACACAAATCAGACTATAAATCAGCAATTGTTTGACCTATAGCCATAAAACTCACAGGATATATTCACATAAGTACGTGCAACCTAACCAGAAAATTTCATTCAAATTGACTGATAGGGGGCGCTATAACTGCTAAACAAAGCAGAATGGTAAAACACAAATCAGACTATAAATCAGAAATTGTTTGGCCTATAGCCATAAAACTCACAGAATATATTCAAATAAGTACCTGCAACATACCCCGAAAATTTCAATTTTTTTATCATATATATATATATATATATATATATATATATATATATAAGTCAGGTAAAGGAGTTGGACTGTAAGTCTTTTGTATGGTCTACACTCTGGAACAGATGGTGGCGGTAATGCACCAATAAGCTGGAAAATCACCGCCGTTAAACTAGAAGAGGAAGAAGATACACGCTCATTCTCTGTGCGATAGATGTAAAAATGGCAGCTACAACTGGATCCGCGGAAAACTCGGATATTTCACTGCGGAATAACTTATTCTCAAGGCGTAGCGTCACACTGGAAGAGCAAAAGAGCATGAAGGAGCTTGGACCTGACCGACCCGATTTATAGTGATGGCAAAGTGAAGCTTTCTGAACCAGTGAAGCTTTCCAGCCAATTGTATCGGGAAAAGGTTCATTCATTCAATGCCTCTAAACTCTATGATGACCTCTGCTGTTGAAAACTTGTAGTGCAGTATGTTTGAAATAGCCTACCGGTATATTTCGGCCCAGTCTCTGTGGGTTGAACATGGTTATGAAAGCTTGAACCAATAAATTACCTAATAAATACGCGGGTTCCTATATGAATAAAATTGTTGTTTTTCCTGTTTGAAATGTGTTTATATTTGCGCATGCCAATTCTCTACACATTGGGTAGAAGTGGAACAAATACTTCTGTCTCTGTCTTTCTGCACCTTTGTGCAAGTATGTTTATGATCACACAAGCAGAAGAATAAATAGCAGAGATAGGGAGTGATATGTAAGCAATATAATTGAAAATACCAGCGAGTGCTTCCTAATGCCTGTCCAGTTTATGGCAGTCATAGTGACTTAAGTTAACTATTTCTTGAATCTTGAATGTGGGAAGTGTTCTACAGAGGAGAGGTCAGTGGGGCAGTGATGGTGCTTGTGGACAGGTTTGTCATAGAATGGCAATAAAATGGAGGTGCTTGTGAACATGTGTTGGGTGGGATTGGGCATGAAATTACAACTGATTTTTATTAAGAAAAATGATTTTCTCCACAGTATTGGGGTTTAGTCTGTTTCTTTTTTTGGACACTATTTCCCCAGCCTTGGAAAAAAAACATTCACAGGGCACAGATGAGGCTGGAATACACAAAAGATTCCGTGCCAACACAAAAAGATGGGGGTAAACATGTTTGTGGTCAACCCAATACTGAAGTGGGTCTTCACTCCGCGGTATGTTGGGCTCTGCGAGATATCTGCTGGTCTCTATTGAGGCATTGGCTGAAGCACTTTTCACCTTCCTCTTCTCAAAGACTTGTGCATCCAAAAGCTCCCACAGGCCTGAAATGATATAGGAATGCATTAAGATGTACATTATACATATAAACAATACCAATATTGGCCCAAGGTCCATACCTGAGGAATCAGAAGTTGAAGGTGCATTATCAGGAGTTGATGGTGTAGGATCAGGTGAGGGTGCAGGATCAGGTGTTCTTTGCCTTATAACAGTAGCACATTCTGCAGTTAGTTTTTTGATTGCATTCTGTTGGTGTGTGGTGTTGGTGTGTGGTGTTGCAAAACCCCATTGTTTTGAAACGAGGATCCAGGAGACTGGCCAGAGCGTGCTGTCCTGCAACTTCATGGTTTCCCAGCTTCTCACACATCAAGGTTAACAAATGTTGAGCCAAATCCCTGGCCATTTCATCAGTCAGCTGCCTTTGTTTAGTTGCAATTGTGTGCCGCAGCATCTTCACCATTGGTATTATTTTGGACCAGAAACAATTTTTTCTGCAGAAAGCTCCATTGTTGCTTCTTTGAGCGGGGCCAAAAGTGAAATGCACTGACCTATGCTGGTGTATTGGTTGGACGTCAATGGTGCCACATCTGTTTGGAGAGAGGCCAAGGCTGCACCCACTGGTTCTTTCTGCTCATACAGCCTTTGCAGCATGTCTAAGGTGCTGTTCCATCTTGTGTCCACCTCTTGAATAAGTTTACTTGATGGAGCACCCATTTGCTTTTGAAGGCAGAGAAGCCGCTCTCTAGCTACAGTGCTGGTCCGGAAGTGGGTGGCAATATCCCTCGCCTTAGTACGCACCTCCTCCAGACCTGGTGTTAGTTTTAATGCCTTCTTCACTACTAAATTCAAGGCACGTGCAATGCAGTGGCTGTGCCGCAACTCCATCAAACTACTACAGAGGCCCATATTAGAGGCACCATCAGTAGTAAGGCACATTACCTTTGATTTGGAAATTCCCCATTCTTCCATTATAGCACCTTTCACACTGGCAATATTGGAAGCAGTGTGGCGCTCCCCAAACTTGGCAACTGCCAGCAAAACAGTAGCCAACTTGTCCTCCTCATCCACAAAATGGCAAGTGAAGGCAAGGTAGGAATCCATGTGGATGGATGTCCACATGTCCGAGGTTAAGGCTACAGCAGTAGCCCTCTGGACTTTCTCTTTGGCCTTCTGCTTCTCCTCCTGATATCTTGCTTCCACCATGGATTTCAAGGTCCGCCTTGATGGAAGGACATATGTGGGGTCCAAAAGAGACATCAAGGCCCTAAATCCTTGATCATCCACAACCTAAACAGTAAAAGATATTTTACTATGTGTTTTACACAAATATCTCCATGCATTTGGAAAATAAATATCCTTATACCTTGAAAGGCTGTGAATCCTGGACAATCATGTTCACCAGTGCCTCATCAATCTTGGCCTTTCTATCACCTACAATACAACAACAGGCCATGGATACAAAATATAGTACCTCTGCAAGTACTTTTTAATGAGTAAATGCTGGTATGAAATTAATGTATGAACATATATTAACATCAAGAATACAGGTAGAAGGGAGCTACTGAATTAGAGGAATGGTACCCACCATGGATGCTTGCTGCAGCTTGACCAGCCTCATGCTTAGCACGGAAGTGCCTCAGCATGGATGAGGTGTTATTATTATAGGCCAATTGCTGATGGCAAACCAAACATTGGACCTGAAAACAGAATTTACAAAAGGACATTTCTCACAAATAAATAAATACACATGTAGGCCTATAGTTTGCCAACTATACAGCAACTTTGGTAACCAATAGGCTATGATAGTAAGTCGCCATTATAATCTATCCAACGCGCACATTCGCGACAATTATGCATGGCACCTAGCTTTAATATGTAGGCTGTAGTACAATGCAGAGAACCATACGCTGGGCCAACATTTGGTTATTAGACATATCCAAAGAACTCCATATTCAGTGGGTGGCTAGCCGAGAAAGCAACTTCATCTATAACATGGACAGAAATTTTGACTATCAAGGTTTATCAAGATTAGGTCCATGATTAGCCCCCCCAGGAATCCGCGATTCCGCGATCGCGGAATTTACCGCGGAATTCAAAGCCCTCCGCGGAAATCAGAGCAGTCCGCGGAATATAGGGCGAGGTGCAGAATTTTATATTTTACATGTATTTTTCATCCCGGCCGCTAGATTTTGCGGTAAGATTAACGGGATCTAAGACTCACAGCCGGTGCTGCTAGTTACGGAAACTGATTTTTTTCTGCTGTATGCAGCATAAACTATATAAAAAGATGGACGCAGCGCCCTGATTTGAAAAAAGAAGCCCATGTGGAAGTACCGTAGAATGGCATTCTATTTAATGGCCAGCAGATGGCGATGTCAGTGGTTGCAGAAAGAAGTTCAATGCAATAGAAGTCTATGAGAAAATGATCCTACTTTCTGACCTGATTTTTAATTTAAATAATGATTTTTCACATCATTTTATGTTAGCTTTAGCAAGTTTCAGGTCTCCTTCAATATATCATGACATTCATTTTTGTGAATTATGGTCCCATTTAAACTAGAATAAAGTATAAAGCAAGAATATGCTTCTGGGGCGTCGCTATCCTCTGGTCCTCGTCCGATACGGTCAGATCCAGAGCCACGTTCCTCCCCGGATCTTCGATTCACTTCTTCATCTTCGAACCAGTGGGTGACATCACGGTAGCTTCTTCCATCTTTTTATACAGTCTATAGTATGCAGTAACGTTTACAATATCCTGAGGATACAGTGAATAGTGTACACTTTGTTTAAATCTTTACTTTGATCTTTGGCACTTGTTCAGTTACCAAGCCTCGTTCACCCATAGTTTGGTGAAATTTTTTGCACTTTTTAAGTTATGCAAATAAATCTGCTCAAGAGGGAAAAAAAGAATATTGATGCTGCTTATTTTATAACCAAAATGTTTCGCAGTGTTTTGGTATTGCAAATAATTTCATATGAGAATTTTTGCTTCATTATTACATAAATTTGCTTTATAACTGGTTATTTTAGGGTTTTTTTAATGCCCGCGGATAATCAACTTTCGAGCCGCGGAATCAAGAATTGCTCTCCGCAGAATCAGGAACGTTTTCCGCGGAATCAACACTTTTTCTCTGCAGATTCCTGGGGGGACTACATGATAGCATTGACAACATGTTTGATCATAACACAATTAAGACTCAGTTTTTTTGATGTGGGGACCCGCTTTGCCAAAGCCTACCTTACCTCCCAAAACATCCATATTTACGCAATAAAAATTATAGCCTGTCTATTACCAACCTTCTTAGGGGAAATCAAATTAAAGTGCTCCCACATCTCAGAGCGCCCTCTCTTTGCAACAGGTTCCATTGTAATTTGCTCTTATCAACTCCTCGCTATAAACTCTCCTGACTCGCAACACCGCTTTCCACTACTTCAAACCCACAAGCGCGCGCCCTGTTTCGCGCAACTTTGAATCAAATCGAAGCGGTCACGTGAACATGAGCTGGAACGAAGCTTCGAAAGTCCCTGATCACGTGATCAGCCGCAAACGAACCAAGCATCGATACATTTGCTTCGCCTTGCACTGGTTCATACTTTGAGACAAGCTTCGAAGCAGGAGGGTCGGAGGTAACAACACTACCGATTTAAAGATTCTGCAGCAGGCAAGTGATCGTGGACGAGCTGACACCCGGGGCTTCTCCGGCACTTGTTACGACAAACAGCGATGGCTAGCTGGGTTAGCAACGCCTTTTATTTCTTTTCCTGTTTGCTGTTCCAAGTTTGATAGATTTAACAGGGCCACCGTGAAAAGAACAGTACATCTACTACTAAGGGTCTGGCCAGGAATATGTGCCCCATTCTGTAATTTACCATGTGAGATACCATTTTGAAATATCCTGAGCCCTATTTCATGCTGAGAAGCCAGTTTTTGCTGCGAACGTAATTTCTGTCCGATGTGTGGTCAACGTTCGCTCTGCATTCCGCATTTAAGTCCCTATTTTATAACAACCGGTAGTGTGAAAGCGGGGTATATTGCTAACGGATGTTTACTTCTTGGCCTTGTAGAATCTTCACCAACTCGCGTTTGTGTCCCTTGTCAGAAAGGTAAAAATTTCCGTCCACAGTTTATAATTTATAATTTCATCCTGTTAAGTACAGTGAGACCTGTTGGTTACACTTTCTGTGAAATCTGTCATATATGTATATAAATATGTAATTTACCACAGCTGTAGGGTGCTGGAAAAGCATGAAAATACACCTTGAAAATCCTTGAAAAGTCCTTGAATTTCACTTTGTAAAAGGTGTACTAACCCCGTAGACAACATCACAGTGGTGTGTTTTTAGATTTTTGTTTTTCTGTTTAACAAAGTTCCCTTTTTTGTTTGCATCTTTACAGAACATCAAAATCCCAGTTAGTTGGTGGAATATCTTTAACATGACTGCTTTTACAATCAATCTGTAAGTAATGTAAGGACATAGTGATCTGTGGACATAGGGGATACATTGTCAATTCGTAATAAAGGGGTACAAAGCATGAAAAACTATAGGCTACATTTTCCTTCTTAATAACTGACTGTCGACATCACAGCAGCTTTCCGGTGTGCTGTGCCTAGGTAAATTGCGCCCCCCCAAAATTTTTGACACCAGCCCACCCCAGTCGATTTCCGTCACCTTGCGGGGGCCACGTTTAGTGACACTTGTTTTTTAAGCTGTTAAAGCTTTCAACTACTAATGGTCATTCTTGGCTTGAACCCCGGAATTGCCGCTCGCGGCTATATTTATTGATTGTATTTCGTCGAGTGAGTGTGGTGAGAATTCCCCTTTCCCTTTTCCCCATTCCCTTAGGTTAGTTCTCCTTTCTTTCTGAATTCTGTGCTGACTGATTTCCTGGTTTTTTGACATTTTGCCTGTCCCTGACTAAGATTGAGCGTTTCTGTGATATTCCTGATTTCTGGCTATTGACCCCTGTTTCTGTCTGACCATGAGCAACGGTAATGTTAATAAAAGACGCTCTTCCGAGCTTGAACCGCGATTGGAGTCTCCGTACGTTCATTTGAGTACGAATCGACCATCGCAGACTCCAGCGGAGGATTCTACGCTGCAGTTACTCCGGTCTCAGGAAGCCGTGACTCAACAGCAGCAGCGAGACATGCACGCCCTGAAGGAGACTATTCAGCGTCTCACTCTGAGCTCACCCAGCATTGCTATCGCCCATGCAGAGGCAGCTCCCATCCGGGAGCCCCGCCTTACTCCCCCACGAGAGTATTACGGAGACCCCAAGACCTGCAAGGTGTTCCTGTCCCAGTGCTCGATAATATTTGAGCTCCAGCCCCTTACGTTCCCCACATCCAGATCCCGCGTGGCGTACGTCATCACCCTTCTAACTGGGAAGGCGAGGGACTGGGGAACTTCTATGTGGGACGCTGGCCACCCCTGAACTCGCACCATCGAGGAGTTCATGGCGGAGATGAGGGAGGTGTTCGACCGCTCTTTTCAGGGGCGCGAGGCAGGTAGCGCTCTCCTGAGTCTGACCCAAGACCACCAGAGTGTGTCTGACTACGCCATACAGTTCCGGTCACTGGCTGCCGCCACCCAATGGAGCGAAGATGCTCAGTTTGACATATTCTATCGGGGGTTGGCCGAACGTATTAAGGACGAGCTGGCGTCCCGTGAACTTCCCTCCGATCTGCATGGGCTAATTTGAGTGGCTATCCAGGTTGATTCCCTGTTATAACAGCGCAGGAGAGAGCGCCAGAATCAGCCTGAGCTGCATCAGTTCAACCGACATGGGAGTTTCCGGTCCTTCCAGGGCGATTCTCCTGTACGGTCCGTGCAGGAGACCGGCGTGCCCCAGAAGCCAGAGGAACCCATGCAAGTGGATCGATGCCGTTTATCTCCACAAGAACGCGCCAGAGGAATGCGTATGGGCGCCTGTCTGTATTGTGGAAAGGAGGGTCACCGTATCAAGAATTGCCCACTCCTGTGCAGACCTGACGCAAGTGGGAAGGTAGGGAAAACGGGGGATGCTGAGAGCTTTCGCAGATTAATTCCTGTTACTTTCATTGCTGATGACAAATCTATTGCTACTCATGTTCTCTTCGATTTAGGATCAGATTTCAATCTGATGGATGTCGAACTGGTTAATCGTCTGCGGCTCCAACCCCTGAAGCTCCCTACTGCACACCGACCCCTGGGCATCGGTGGGCAATCCCTGGGTCAAATTACGCATATCACCCCTGAAATAACTCTTGTTGTCTCTGGCAACCACCAGGAACTGATCAAACTCTGTTATGCCCTGCACATCTGCCCCCATTGTCCTGGGTCTCCCCTGGTTAAAGATCCATAACCCCCAAGTCAACTGGAGAATCGGACAAGTGGTGGAATGGAGTACCCATTGCCTACGCTCCTGTCTCCGTAAAGCTCCCGCCAACCACAAGGGGAAGCGTACCAGCGAACCACCGTTTGTTCCGGACTTATCCAAGATGCCCCGTGAGTACCGTGACCTATCTGAGGTGTTTTCTAAATGTTGTGCTCTGTCTCTGCCTCCGCACAGACCCTACGACTGCGCCATCGAGCTGCACCCTGGTACTACGCCCCCTAGGGGTGGGCTGTATCCCCTGTCTCGTCCGGAACAAGACGCCATGGAGAAGTACGTGGAGGAATCCCTGGCTGCTGGCATAATACGTCCCTCGTCCTCCCCAGCTGGAGCCAGTTTCTTCTTCATGGGAAAAAAGGATGGGTCCCTCAAACCTTGCATCGACTACAGAGGTTTAAATAATATCACGGTTAAGAACCGTTACCCGTTACCCTTAATGAATTCCGCTTTTGAATTGCTACAGGGGGCAGCTATCTTCACTAAGCTTGACCTTCGTAATGCTTACCATCTCGTCCGTATCAAGGAAGGAGATGAGTGGAAGATTGCCTTCAACACTGCTAGGGGGTACTATGAGTATTTGGTGATGCCTTTCGGGCTGGCCAACGCACCTGCAGTCTTCCAAAATCTCATAAATGATGTTTTACATGATATGATAAACCAGTTTGTCTTTGTATACCTGGATGATATCCTTGTGTTTTCCAAGTCCAAGGAGGAACATGTACACCATGTCCGAGCAGTCCTTCAACGTCTACTGGAGAACCAACTCTTTGCTAAAGCTGAGAAATGTGAGTTCCATTTGGACACGGTTCCATTTCTGGGTTTCGTGGTCACTCCGGGAGGCATCCTGATGGACCCCGAGAAAGTCAAGGCAGTTAAAGATTGGGCCACCCCTGCATCTCGCAAAGAGTTACTATGTTTCCTGGGTTTCGCAAATTTCTATTGGAGGTTTATTCGAACCTATAGTTCTGTTGCTGCTCCGCTCACTACTTTAACTTCCCCAAAGTACAGTTCCTGTGGTCATCAGATGCAGAGAATGCCTTCCAGGAGCTCAAGAACCGCTTCACCTGCTCACCTATCCTCCAGCAGCCTGACCCTGAGCGGTAATTCATCGTTGAGGTGGATGCTTCGAACACTGGAGTGGGGGCAATTCTTTCACAACGAAACCTCCAAGACAATAAGGAATGTTAAAGGAATTTTGATTTTACATTACTGGTATTACCTTCGCAAAAAGAAACTCAGACAACCCAGAGAAAAAATCAGTCGGAGACAGAGAAGATAATATCCAAGCCAAAGTCCGTTTACTTTTTTGCAAAAAAGGATCCCCCTACAAAGTCAAGTCAGCAAAATGGAGGAGGATACACAATTAGAAAGTTCTCTGGTATTTGTAGGAATACTCCATGGTGTTCTCCTCCCCCCATGCTGATTTACACATCACGCAAGCCTTTGCCGTCGCACGCGACTGCGTCAAGTTGGTATGTAACCAGGTCAAGTTGTCTAGGGATACACACACATCTTGCCAGGGTGGAGAGCACCAGCCTTCTCTCTCAGCTCTGGCTCCAGCTTATCTTGTTATGGGTTCCGGAGCTTTCTATAAACACATAAACTTAGAGAAAGAGAAAAACATCTTGTCCTTGGTACAGACATTCAAGTTGTCATGACTTTAGATAGGCTATATGTCATGACACACCAGTACAGTTATGCAGGCCCCTGCTAAATCAGAAATATGTAAGCACACACACACACACTCTAGGCCTATGAAGTTGTGAACTATAACAGAAAATGAGCAAGCAAGGATAAGCAACTAATAATATTAAATGAATCAATAAAAAATGTTTCCACACACCCGTGTGCATTCTTCTCGCGAAGACATAGCTCAGCAGAATGCAACTATGACATAGGGAACCGTGAGTTACTGGCTGTCAAGATGGCGTTGGAGGAATGGCGCCACTGGCTGGAAGGTGCTAAAGTACCATTTCAAGTATGGACTGCTCATAAAAACCTTGAGTACCTTAAGTCTGCTAAGAGATTAAATTCACAGTCAGTCTCGCTGGTCTCTCTTTTTTGACCGTTTCAACTTCACTCTGGCCTACTGTCCTGGCTCCCAGAACAAGAAACCTGACGCCTTGTCCCGCAAGTACTCACCCGACGCCGCACCTAAGGTACCTCAGAACATCCTGCCTGAGCGGTGCCTGGTGGGGTCACTGATCTGGGAGCTGGAGAACCGAGTCAGACGAGCCCAACCTTCCGGTGAGCCACCAGCAAACTGTCCCAGTAATTGTCTGTTTATGCCCGATGCTCTCAGGCCAGAAGTGTTGCAGTGGGCTCATTCTTCCCAGCTCGCCTGCCATCCTGGAGCCAACTGTACCTTGTCCATGCTTCGCCGAAGATTCTGGTGGTCCACAGTTCGGAGGGATGTCAAGGAGTTCACTGCCGCCTGCTCCGTCTGTGCCCAGAATAAGGCCACTCACAGCCCTCCAGCCGGCCTCCTCCATCCACTTCCGGTGCCATCTAGACCCTGGGCCAGTATTGCACTGGATTTTGTCACAGGACTACCGCCCTCTGGAGGTAACACGGTCATTCTGACAATTATTGATCGATTCTCCAAAGCTGTTCATCTTGTCTCTCTACCCAAGCTTCCCTCCGCGAAAGAAACTGCAGACCTTTTAATCCAAAATGTGATCAGACTTCACGGCATTCCTGCTGATGTGGTCTCTGACCGTGGTCCCCAGTTCGTCTCCCAGGTGTGGAGGGCCTTTTGTTCCGCGCTGGGGATCTCAGTTAATCTGTCCTCTGGTTTCCATCCTCAGAGCAATGGGCAGACTGAAAGAGCCAATCAACAGCTGGAGACGGTGCTCCGGTGTCTCACCTCCCGTCACCAAAGGAAGTGGAGTGACCAGTTGGCATGGGTGGAGTACTCCATTAACAGTCTGCCCGCTGCTGCCTCTGGAGCCTCCCTCTTCCAGGCTTGCCTCGACTATCAGCCCCCCCTGTTTCCCTCCCAGGAAGCTGAGGTCAACGTCCTCAGCGTGCAGGACTTCGTTCGAAGATGCCGCCGGACCTGGCAGGAGACCCGCAATGCTCTCCTAAAGGCATCTGACCAAATGGCTCAGCAAGCTAACCGCCACCGCTCCAACGCTCCCGAGTACCAAGTTGGCCAGAAAGTCTGGCTCTCCTCTAAAGACATTCCCCCCCGTGTCCCTAGTCGCAAGCTAGCTCCCCGTTTCTTAGGCCCTTTTCCTGTAGTTAAAGTCATCAATCCTGTTTCTGTACAGTTGATACTGCCCAAATCCATGTCCCGCATTCACCCTGTGTTTCATGCTTCATGCATTAAGCCTGTCTCTGTTTCCCCCCTCTATCCTGCCCTGGACCAACCTCCTCCCCCACGTCGGATCGATGGTGCTGAAGCGTTCACCGTACGCAAGCTGCTTGACGTCCGGCGCCGTGGACGCGGACTTCAGTACTTAGTAGACTGGGAGGACTACGGCCCTGAGGAGCGCTCTTGGGTGCCTGCTAGGCACATTTTGGATAAGAGACTTATTCGGGACTTTCACCGCTCTCGAGTTGTTCGGCCGCTGGGTGGCGACCATGGGGGGGGGTTCTGTTGTGAATTAAGTATTTATGCTTTGTTTTTGTATGTTTTCAGTTTCATGATGTTTAGAATTATTTGTTTCTTTGTGTTAGATTTACTTCTAGTGTGACTGTTCATGTTTCATGAATGCTTGTCTTTTGTCACTCGCTCCCTTGTGTGTCTAAGTGTGGTGTCTTGTTTCCATTCACAGTCTTTTCCCCTGTCTTTTCTGGTTGGGTACTTTCTGCTTCCTTCTTCCTGTGCTTGTTAACTGTCTGCACCTGAGAATAGTTTAGCTGAGGCACTGGTGATTAGAAATGGGTAGGACTACACATTAGAGCAGAGTAGTTAGGCACGGTGATTAGTTAGTTTGAAGAAGCAGGGCACACCTACTTGTTCAATCTGTCCTATCACTTTCCTTTGCTGTTCTAGATTCTGCCTCCTCTCAGCTGTCCTTCATTTCTTGGGCTAAACACTCTAATTAGTTTGTTTATAAAGACCCCACTTTTCCGCTTGTCTTTGTTGATTCGTGACCGTTCCTTGCTCTGCCTGGTCGTTCCGTCTCTGCGCTTTTACTCAGTGTGTTTTTTGCGATTATTGAGAGTTTTTGTCCTTTGTGATTTTCCGTACTCTAGTTATTGATTGCATTTGGTCGAGTGAGTGTGGTGAGTTTGAGAGTGTCCCGTTTTCCCCAGTTCCCTTTTTATTTTGACTGTTCAGTTAATTTCTGTCTCCCTCTTCCCTTCCAATTCCCCTTTCCCTTTTCCCCATTCCCTTAGGTTAGTTCTCCTTTGTTTCTGAATTCTGTGCTGACTGATTTCCTGGTTTTTTGACATTTTGCCTGTCCCTGACTAAGATTGAGCATTTCTGTGATATTCCTGATTTCTGGCTATTGACCTCTGTTTCTGTCTGACCATGAGCAACGGTAATGTTAATAAAAGACGCTCCTCCGAGCTTGAACCGCGATTGGAGTCTCCGTACGTTCATTACAGCCTCTGCCCGAAAGCTGAAGATGGTTCGTCACTGGGTCTTTCAGCAAGATAATGACCCTAAACATGTGGCCAAATCTACACAGAAATGGTTCCCCAGACACAGAATCAAGCTCCTCCCATGGCCATCACAGTCCCCAGACCTCAACCCCATTGAAAACCTGTGGAGTGAGCTGAAGAGGCGAGTGCAGAGGAGAGGACCCAGGTCTCTGGATGATTTAGAGAGATTGTGCAAAGAGGAATGGTCGAAGATCCCCCTTTCTGTATTCTCCTATCTTGTGAAAAATCATAGGAGAAGATTAGGTGCTGTTTTGTTGGCAAAAGGGGGTTGTAAAAAGTATTAACATCAGGGGTGCAAATAATTGTGGCACAAATTATTTGATGTAAAATAATTATTTCTTAATGTGGGATTTTTCTCCCACTGAATAAATGCACTTGAATTAAAGGTTGGATTTTCCTTTTTTTTTTTTCTATATTATTTAGAAAAAAACTGAATTTATTAGACGCGAAAGAACACATCTTAACCAGGGGTGCCAATAATTATTGAGGGCGCTGTATTTAAATCATCCTGAATCACTTTAGTGGACTCTAAACTATTTGCCAAACCTCCCAATTTAGTACCATCTGCAAATTTAACTAATTTGCTTTCAACATTCCTACCAAGGTAGGAATCACCAAACCCATCTGGCTGGCTGAACACACAAGATGCACACATGATTGTCAACAAGTACTGATTTCCAGATCTAGTCTTGGGTAATGGACCAACACAATCAACAATGACCTTAGAGAATGGCTCCCCAAATGCTGGGATAGGCTGGGATAGACTTTCTGGATGATAGCCACTAGAAAGAATCTGCTTTGCACCTAGTTCATACACAACCTGCTGAAACAATCCTGAAGTGAAATTGCTACCTCGGTCTGACTGAATTTCCCTGGGAAGGCCAAACAACGTGAAGAACTTTATCAAAGCCTTTGAGATTGCAGTTGCCTTGATGTTACGTAGAGGTATGGCTTCGGGGAATCTGGTAGATGCACACATGATTGTCAACAAGTACGGATTTCCAGATCTAGTCTTGGGTAATGGACCAACACAATCAACAATGACCTTAGAGAATGGCTCAAATGCTGGGATAGGCTGCAATGGAGCTACAGGTGGGTCTAACTGGTGTTTTCCAACTACCTGACAAGTGTGACAGGTTTTGCAAAAGTTGGAAACGTCTTTCCGAAGCCCAGGCCAAAAGAAGTGTTTCATGATCTTATCAACAGTCTTGTTAACACCAAGATGACCTCCTAAAGGTAAACTATGAGCCATTGTTAAGATCTCATTCCTGTAGACCTTCGGAACAACAATTTGCCTGACCACTGCCCAATCTGCATTGGCAGGGATATCAGGAGGGCGCCACTTCCGCATCAACACACCATCCTTGAGATAATAACCAACTGGAACTGCGTCTATTTCTTTATCAGGAAGGGCTCTCCTCCTTAGTGCACAAATTTCAGGATCATTAGTTTGCTCCTCAATCAACCGCTTTCTGGACAGAAACAAGTCTCCAGACACATCAGAATCACCAAACCCATCTGGCTGGCTGAACAATGAACTGATAAAAGTGTCTGATAAGTTCTCAAACGGAGAAACCATAGTAGGCCAATCAAAGTCATGAGGCTAACCACCTGAGTCCTGATAATTTGCAGATGGTACTAAATTGGGAGGTTTGGCAAATAGTTTAGAGTCCACTAAAGTGATTCAGAATAATTTGTATAACAAGTTGTTAAAGACAGCTGTGACAGGACAACCTGAAAAGAAAACTTGAAATGCAAGTGCCATGGCTTATCTTGCACTATTGGAGGATTTGGAAGAGAACCATGGAGAACCGTGCACTGTGCAGGGAGCGCGTTTTCACCGAGCGTGCTGATCTGTTCAGTGACGGCACGGAGTGGCTTCTCAGCAGGTACCGCTTCCCCAAAAACATACTGATGGATTAATGCGGTGATTTACAGCCCATGTTGGAGCGAGACACAAAACGCACCATAACCATCCCAGTGCACATCCAGCTCCTGTCCGCCCTGGGGCTTATGGCCACCGGAACATTTCAGCGAGAGATTGGAGACATATGCGGCATGTCTCAGCCGACACTAAGCAGAATCATGCCAGCAGTGATGGATGCAATAACTTCTCTGACCCCATCCAGTTCCCATACAGACATCACCAACAAGCCGAAATTAAACGAGGATTTCACGCCATAGCACTTTTCACAGATAAACTGTCACAAAGACGCTTTACAGTCAGAGATGAGTTACTGAAAGGGCAGTGCCCGGCCTATTCCCCACTACAGCAAATGAGGCAAAAAACTCCCGGTAGGGAGAAAAATCCTCAAACAGTGGTGAGAAAAAACTCCCCAGTGGGAAGAAATCTCAGGAGGAACCGGCTGTAGTGGGGAAGCCCATCCTCCGCGGGCAGCTAATTAATAACAAGATAATGACGATACAGTTCCATTAAAGTCCATCTAAACAGTGGCATCAGTTGCTCGAGGAAGGGCCCTGCAGAGGATGGTGCAGAACTGGATCAGGACAGCAGCAGCCAGAGCTCATGGTGAGGGACAGGGCTCGGATGATCCAGGACTCAGGGTTGTGGAGGGAAAGATCCTCGGAAAGAGACCTAAATGTGGGGTGAGGCACTGGATAAAACTATTGCATGTTAATAAAAATACAGTCCTGTGTCATGTGCCAAGTTAGAAATTATCAGCAGACTGGTCAGGAAACAGACAACACCCCTCCATCCAGTGCCTGAGGACAGAGGCCCTACACGTACACTAGGCTGCAAGATCACTATTGATTTTCTAATCACTGGTACCTTATGGACCTCCCCGGTGACTAAGGCTGTAGCAAGCCCCACTGGCACCGTTAATGCATGCTCAGTTCTGCCAGTTCCACATGGATTTGCGTAACACTACACCAGTACCATATGGACCTCCCCAGTGACTAAGGCTGTAGCAAGCCCCACTGGCACCGTTAATGCATGCTCAGTGCCACTGGTTCCACATGGATTTGCTTAACACTACACCAGTACCATATAGACCTCCCCAGTGACTAAGGCTGTAGCAAGCCCCACTGGCACCGTTAATGCATGCTCAGTTCTGCCGGTTCCACATGGATTTGCGTAACACTACACCAGTACCATATGGACCAGTATTGCACTGTACACCGTCTTCGCCTCCGCTTCCTTGTCTGGATCACAAGTTTCCCAAATCTGATTCTCTTTTTCAAATCTCCTCACTCTATTTGCATTACTTACTAACATGTAAAGACATCCTGAACTGAAGATGGCTGCAGTGGAAGCTTTGAGGAGATTCACCTGGGAATATTTCTATGCATTAAAGATTTTAAACTGTCATTACATGCAAAGGATATGCACCCAAATGTTAAAAAAAAATACTTTTGTCTACATTAATTTAAACTGCCCAATATTTGTTCTAAAGGTGAAGTCCTTTTTGAACACCTTCAAATTTCAGCTGATTTCCTGCATGTCAACGTCACTCTGCATCCTTTCAAACTCCAAGTGCTGGAGAACAGAGCCAAAATAAAAACGTGTCACCATCCAACGACATGGCGCTCGCTGAACATATGATGTCTCGCATGCAGCTTTCAGCATCCAATAAGGACGGTTGGCCAAGCAGGTGCCAGTGGTAAACCTTCCACCTCCTCTCAGAGAAGGGTTCTGTAATGGGGTTTAGGAAGTCAGGAGAAGTGTGGAAATCCCCATCTGTTCAGCAAACCTCTGTGATGAGCTGAGGGGAGAAATGCCACATTTCGACACCAATGCTCGCTTCTCTTCATCCATGCCCTCTCTCTGAAACATAGTTTACTTCCCAAATGAAGAAATGCAAAAGAAAAGACATCAACCTTTCCTTCTGCCTTCACAATATAACCTGGAGAAACAAAAAGGTGCAGCCCCTTACAGCTCCGGCCCGAAATGCCAATCAGCACCCAGATAAATAATAACAGAGCGAACACCTAAAGCCACAGTACTGGGGATGCGAAATAAAACTCTGTCACAGAGGTGTTGTGCAGCATCGACACTCATCGCATCCCGAGCCCCAGCATCAGCTCCCGCAGCTGGCTGTCTGGAGAAAGACTCAAGGATGTCCTGATGAAGACTCGTTGGAGAGAAATGCGTAGATATCCCTTTCAATATAAATTTCAATTCAATTTCAATTTCAATTTACAAAACCCAAAACCAGCGAAGTTGGCACGTTATGTAAATCGTAGATAAAAACAGAATACAATGATTTGCAAATCCTTTTCAACTTATATTCAATTGAATACAGTGCAAAGACAAGATGTTAAATGTTCAAACTGAGAAACTTTTTTTTTTTTTTGCAAATAATCATTAACTTAGAATTTAAAGGCAGCAACTCACTGCAAAAAAGTTGGCACAGGGGCCTTTTTACCACTGTGTTACATCGCCTTTCCTTTTAACGACACTCAGTAAACGTTTGGGAACTGAGGAGACCAATTTTGGAAGCTATTCAGGTGGAACTCTTTCCCATTCTTGCTTGATGTACAGCTTAAGTTGTTCAACAGTCCGGGGTCTCCATTGTCGTATTTTACGCTTCATAATGCGCTACACATTTTCAATGGGAGACAGGTCTGGACTACAGGCAGGCCAGTCTAGTACCCACACTTTTTTACTACGGAGCCATGCTGTTGTAACACGTGCAGAATGTGGCTTGGCATTGTCTTGCTGAAATAAGCAGGGGCGTCCATGAAAAAGACGTTGCTTGGATGGCAACATATATTTCTCCAAAACCTGTATGTACCTTTCAGTATTAATGATGCCTTCACATATGTGTAAGTTGCCCGTGCCTTGGGCACTAATACACCCCCATACCATCACAGATGCTGGCTTTTGAACTTTGCGCCTATAACAGTCCGGATGGTTCTTTTCCTCTTTGGTCCGGAGGACACAACGTCCACAGTTTCCAAAGACAATTTGAAATGTGGACTCGTCAGACCACAGAACACTTTTCCACTTTGCATCCATTCAATTCAATTCAATTTATTTTGTAAAGCACTTTTCACAGACACTGTCACAAAGACGCTTTACAGTGAGAGTTTAAAGAAATAAAAAGGCAGTGCCCAGCCTATTGCCCACTACAGCAAATGAGGCTAAAAACTCCCAGCAGGGAGAAAAATCCTCCAACAGTGGTGAGAAAAAACTCCCAAGCGGGAAGAAATCTCAGGAGGAACCCGGCTATAGTGGAGGAGCCCATCCTCCGCGGGCTAGCTAATTAAGAACAAAAAAGTAAGTAGAGTAAAACGACAGAAGAGTTCCATTTAAGTCCATCTAAACAGTGGCAACGGTAGCTTCAGAAAGTGGCAAGTCGAGGATGGTGCAGGACTGGACCAGGGCCGGACCGGATCGGATCAGGACAGCAGCAGCCAGCGCTCATGGTGAGGGACAGGGCTCATACGGTCCAGGACTCAGGGTAGTGGACGGAAAGATCCTCGGAAGAAAGACAGAAGAACGGGGTGTGAGGCACTGGATAACTACTGCATGATAATAAAAGTACCGTCCTCTGTCATGTGCCAAGTGAGAAGTTATAAGCAGACTGGTCAGGAAACAGTCAACACCCCTCCATCCACTTCCTGCAGCACAGAGGCCCAACACTTATTCCAGGCTGTTAGATCACTTTTCATTTTCTAAACAATAGTACCATATGGACCTCCCCGGTGACTAAGGCTGTAGCAAGCCCCACCGGTGCAGTGTAAGTGCATTCTCAGTGCCCCCGGTTCCACATACATTTAAGCAATTTTGACGACCAAAACCTAGTATCCTTCATCCACTTATTGCAGCACAGAGGCCCTGAAATTCCATCCGACTGAGGCGGCGTAGTTTTTCAATTAGACACCACCAACACCATGTGGACCTACCCGGTGACTAAGGTCGTAGCAAGCCCCACCGGTGCCTTGTAAGTGCAATCTCAGTGCCACCGGTCCCACATGGAATTAAGCAATTTTGACGACCAAAACCTAGTATCCTTCATCCACTTATTGCAGCACAGAGGCCCTGAAATTCCATCCAACTAAGGCTGCGTGGTTTATCAATTAGACACCACCAACACCGTGTGGACCTACTTGGTGACTTAGGTCGTAGCAAGCTCCACCGGTGCCGTGTAAGTGCAATCTCAGTGCCACCGGTTCCCATCCCAACTTACTTGGGATGGGATCCAAGAGACAAGTTGTTGATTTGGAAGTAGCGACCAGTTTGGCAAGTTCGCTCAGGGATATGGGAGAGAATGAATCAAATTAGTTTATATGCATAGCATGAGGTTTTAAGTTCAGGCCTTCACCAACTGTCAGGGAAGCACTAATGTTTTCTCTAATTTCAGTTATTTTGCCACTAAAGAATTTTAAAAAATCATCACTGCTGCAGGAGGGTGGAATTTGAGGGGAACTTGCAGCATGGTTGTTTGTAAATTTAGCCACTGTTTTGAACAAGAATCGTGGGTCATTTTTATTTTCCTGTACAAGATTTGCAAAATAAGACGACCTAGCAACAGACAAAGCATGCTTATATACACAACAAGGCTCTCTTTCCAAGCACAATGGAATACCTGGAGTTTAGTGGAGTGCCATTTGCGTTCTAGTTGTCGGGATTTTTGCTAGAGTCCGCGTCTGGTCAATGTACCATGGGGCTGGTCTCTTCTTCTGAGTAGCCTTTTTAAATTTCAAAGGGGCAACTACATCAAGGGTACTACGGAGGGCATTAGCAAACTTTTCTGCAATTTAATCAATACAGAGGGGGCTGGCTGGATAATAAAGATAAGTTGGTAGTGCTTCAATGAATTGTGAAGACGTTGTGGCAGTAAAAGTACGACTTAAGTACATCCTAGTTTCTAATAATACAGGGTGGGCTAATTGTTGACTGGATGTTAAAAGAAAATGGTCCGATAAGCTGGGATTGTGTGAATGGATGTCAACCTTGGCAATCTCATCACCAAAGCTTGAGATCAGGTCTAAAGTATGACCATGAATATGTGTTGGGCCAATGACACTCTGAGTGAAGCCAACCGATTCCACAAGATTAGTAAAGATGGATGTTGAAGAATCATCTACCCTCTCGAAATGCAGGTTAAAGTCACCCAAAATAACAATTCTATCATAGCTTAAAACTAATTCAGGAAGGAACTGTGAGAAATCATGCATGAAGCCAGAATATTGACCGGGTGGCCTATAGACTATCACCAGACCAATAGACCGAGAAGGGATGGAGTTCATACTTGCATCAAGATATGAAAAA
This sequence comes from Gymnothorax reevesii, assembly GCA_029721435.1. Lineage (NCBI taxonomy): Eukaryota > Metazoa > Chordata > Actinopteri > Anguilliformes > Muraenidae > Gymnothorax > Gymnothorax reevesii. Next base: position 5,888,490 of record CM056579.1, on the reverse strand, counting down.
TTCATTAATAGTACCTCAAATGAATCAAATTTATGTTGCAGTTTAGGCACAGAGAGAAAGGAGTCATTATAAATAACAGCAACGCCCCCTCCTTTCTGGTAAAGACGGGGGTTATGAGCATATATAAAACCAGGTGGAGAAGCTTCATTCAAAGAGGTGTTTTCATCTCATTTCAGCCAAGTTTCTGTAAGGCAGAGTACATCAAGACTAGAATCAGAGATTAATTCGTTCACAAGAGCTCAACTAGCCTATTCAGCTTTGTCTGCAGATGATTCCTCTGATTATGAGGTTGTCAAAAAGGTTATTTTGAGAGCTTATGAGGTGGTTCCAGGGGCTTACCGACATAAATTCAGAGGTCTGAAGAAATCTGAAAATCAGACTTATGTGGAATTTGCTAATGAGAAGAAAGTTTGCTTTGAGCGCTGGTGTACTTCTATGGAGGTCAAGGATGATTTCAACTCACTAAAAGAGATGGTGTTAGTTGAAGAATTCAAGAACTGTGTTAAGGATGATGTTAAGACCTACCTTAATGAGAAGCAAGCACCAAATTTGCAATCAGCTGCCAAATTTGCAGATGAATATGTTCTCACACATAAGTCCAAATTTCAGTCTAGCCGTAACAATAGATGGTCCCAATTTCAGAAAAAGGGTTACGGTGATACCCAAGATTCCGCACCCAAAGATAAAACAAATCTGGTGATGGTGCTCAGAAATCCAGTAACAGGTCTGATCAAAGTGTGAAAGCTGACAGTGACAAAAGTGGTCTAGTTTGCAGTTATTGCACGAAATCTGGTCATGTTATAACTAACTGCTGGTTCCTTAAAGCTAAGAAAGAAACAGAAAAGGATACCAAACCAAATGCCTTTGTGAAAACAAGGTTAGAAACCCCTGTAGTAGATGACCGATCTGCTAAATTGCCTGCTTCTTGTGGGGCTAAAAAACCTAATACAGCTGACTTTGTGAGGGAGGAATTTCTTCCATTTGTGTCAGAGGGATTTGTGCCTCTGAATGAGCATACTACTCCTGTCCCCATATATATCCTAAGGGATACCGGAGCTTCTCAGTCACTTTTGTTGATGGACTCCTTGGAGTTACGTGATGAGACCGCTTCAGGGGATTTCATACTTGTACAAGGTATTGAAGGGAGGACTGTATCTGTACCCCTGCGCTCTATATTCTTGAAGTCAGATTTAGTTACAGGACAGGTAAAGGTGGGACTTATGTTAAGTCTACCTATAAAGGGTGTTTCTCTGTTGCTAGGCAATGACCTGGCTGGGGGCAAAGTAGTTCCCCCTGTACATCTTACTTCATAGCCGGGCACTGAAGATGGGGATGAGGACCCATCTCTGTATCCTTCTTGCGCAGTGACTCGTGCTATGGCCAAGAAGGCTAAAGAAGAAGATGTTGTGGTGCCGTCCAGCACATTGAATAGTCAGGACTCAGGTGGTTAGCCTCATGACTTTGATTGGCCTACTATGGTTTCTCCGTTTGAGAACTTATCAGACACTTTTATCAGTTCATTGTTCAGCCAGCCAGATGGGTTTGGTGATTCTGATGTGTCTGGAGACTTGTTTCTGTCCAGAAAGCGGTTGATTGAGGAGCAAACTAATGATCCTGAAATTTGTGCACTAAGGAGGAGAGCCCTTCCTGATAAAGAAATAGACGCAGTTCCAGTTGGTTATTATCTCAAGGATGGTGTGTTGATGCGGAAGTGGCGCCCTCCTGATATCCCTGCCAATGCAGATTGGGCAGTGGTCAGGCAAATTGTTGTTCCGAAGGTCTACAGGAATGAGATCTTAACAATGGCTCATAGTTTACCTTTAGGAGGTCATCTTGGTGTTAACAAGACTGTTGATAAGATCATGAAACACTTCTTTTGGCCTGGGCTTCGGAAAGACGTTTCCAACTTTTGCAAAACCTGTCACACTTGTCAGGTAGTTGGAAAACACCAGTTAGACCCACCTGTAGCTCCATTGCAGCCTATCCCAGCATTTGGGGAGCCATTCTCTAAGGTCATTGTTGATTGTGTTGGTCCATTACCCAAGACTAGATCTGGAAATCAGTACTTGTTGACAATCATGTGTGCATCTACCAGATTCCCCGAAGCCATACCTGTACGTAACATCAAGGCAACTGCAATCTCGAAGGCTTTGATAAAGTTCTTCACGTTCTTTGGCCTTCCCAGGGAAATTCAGTCAGACTAAGGTAGCAATTTCACTTCAGGATTGTTTCAGCAGGTTGTGTATGAACTAGGTGCAAAGCAGATTCTTTCTAGTGCCTATCATCCAGAAAGTCAGGGTGCCTTAGAGCGGTTTCATTCCACTCTCAAGACAATGATGAGGACTTATTGTTATGACCATGAGAAAGACTGGGATGAAGGTGTTCATTTGCTGTTGTTTGCAGCTAGAGAATCAGTGCAGGAGTCTACTGGATTCAGCCCGTTTGAGCTAGTGTTTGGCCATGAAGTGAGAGGACCTTTGCTATTATTGAGTGAACAATGGCAAGAGGAAGAGCCACACATCAGTCTGTTAGACTATGTTAGCAAGTTCAAGGAAAGATTGTGTGCAGCTTGTGACTTAGCCAAAGAGAACTTGAAATCAAGTCAGGGAAAAATGAAAACTTGGTATGATCATAAGGCTAGAAGCCGTGAGTTTAAACCAGGAGACAAGGTCCTTGTGTTGTTTCCCTTGCAGTCCAATGCATTGCAGGCTAGATTTCATGGTCCTTATGAAATTCTGACAAAACTCAATGATCTCAATTACATTGTGAAGACTCCAGATAGGAGAAAACCAAAACAATTGTGTCACATTAACATGCTGAAGCCTTATCATGACAGAAATGCTAGGGTTGCAGCTGTCACTTCAGATTCTCCTATGGCCGAGATTTGGGAAGATGAGGGGGAGTTTCAAGATGATGAACCTAGAATTAAAGCTGAAGTTCTTTCATGTAAATTGTCAAATTCTGAAGTGTTGCAAAATCTTGATGTAAAACTCCAGCACTTAGAACCCTCACAGAGAGATCAGTTTGAGAGGTTGATCAAGAAATATGAAGATCTGTTTCCTGATGTTCCAAAAAGAGTTTCTATAGCCTCTCATGATGTAGATGTTGGTGATGCCAATCCAATAAAACAGCATCCGTACTGGATGAATCCTGAAAAGAGAAAGATTGCTGAGAAAGAGGTTGAGTACATGTTAGAACATGATATTATCAGACCCTCCAACTCAGATTGGAGTTCACCCTGTGTGCTAGTTCCAAAACCTGATGGAAGTACTAGATTCTGTACAGATTATCGCAAAGTCAATGCTGTCACTAGAACTGATGTGTTTCCAATACATAGGATTGATGATTGTATTGATAGAGTAGGGCAAGCAAAGTTTCTGACCAAGATTGATTTATTGAAGAGTTATTGGTGTGTGCCTTTAACTGAGAGGGCCAAGAGCATCTCTGCTTTTGCCACACCATCTGGGTTACACCAGTATGAAGTCCTACCCTTTGGAATGAAAAATGCCCCAGCCACGTTCCAAAGGATGATTCAGTCTACAATCGCCGGATTGCCACACACGGGTGCATACATCGATGACCTGATCACATGGAGTGACTCCTGGGAAGAACATCTGAAAGATGTAGAGACGTTCCAGCGCCTGACCCAGGCTAACCTGACTGTTAACCTGAACAAGAGTGACTTTGGTTGTGCTACTGTCACGTATCTTGGCTTTGTCATAGGCCAGGGTAAGGTGGCACCCATAAATGCTAAAGTCCAAGCCATCATGGACTTGCCAGTTCCTGACAACAAAAAAGCTTTGCGCCGCTTCCTTGGAATGATCGGGTACTACCGCAAGTTCTGCAAGAACTTTGCTGAGATTGCTCTCAGTCTCACTAACTAACTGAAGAAAGGCGTAAAGTTCACTTGGGATGATCCATGCCAGAGAGCCTTCGATTGCCTGAAGTCTCTGCTGTGTCACTTCCCCGAGCTCAAATCTCCTGACTTCAACAAACCGTTCTCCATCGCGGTCGATGCTAGCGACCAAGCTTGTGGATCTGTGCTCCTACAGAGAAGTGACTCTGATGACATTGAGCATCCCGTGGGATACTTCTCCAGGAAGTTCAATCGCCACCAAAGGAACTATTCCACAATAGAGAAGGAGCTGTTGGCTCTGGTTCTTTCTTTACAACACTTTGAGGTTTATGTTTGTACAGGGCAAAAGCCAATGGTTGTGAAGGAGAAGGATACATGTGACCAGACCTGTCATTCTGTTCAAGACCTGTGAAGCTTTTAGTGGATTTTTGCCTGTGTTAGAGTTTTTCCCTCACCCAGGACATCACCAAGCAACCTACAAAAGGGACTGTAAATATTTTCTGTTTTTTGGAAATCAGTCTTGGTCATTAGTTGTAGATATTAGATTAGTCATTATTGTTAGTTGTTGTCTTTGTTAATTAAATGTGTATAAGTTTTAAAAACTGTGTCTGTCATCCCTTGCTGTTGCTGTAGTGTTGTAAATGTAATAACAAATTGGGGACATAACATCTCCAAGTCCACATAACACATCGTGGGCTAAGAATTAACCCATCTCCACTTCTAACGCAGTGAAGAAAACAGGATGCGAAATTTTGGTGCATCATAATTTCTCACTCCAAGTATACTTTTCAGATATTTATATTCAGGGGAGTTATTTGGACTGAAAGGTATAATATCATGCCATTACACATTTAGTAGAATGATTTTAGATAGGGGATCTAGGAAAATGTAAATGGAGATTGACCTTTGTAATTTTCAAATTGTCATAAATTTTGTAGGTAAATGGTTCTGCCTCCTTGATAGCTCCTTGTATTTCCTGAAATGTTTAGCCACAAAGCTCTGTCTTGCCTTGTAACTCCACCCAAATCTGCAAATTACATGTTCATGGTAAAAGGTAATACAGAATTTGAAAGAAAAACAGAGTATCTGACAATAATAATGTAATGGCCGGTAGAGGTAGGAGGCCAACTGCAGCAAGCGGCACGGACACAAAACAAAATCAGAGAATAATACAGACCACCGGAAAAAGCTCGCGCTTCCAAAGGACGCATAATAGTCCGAAACATGGAAGCAAAGTGAGAGGAAAAAGGGAGAAGAAACTCTAATAATAACGAGAAGACAGACAAATCCTGACTACAGATATCTTCGGCTATAGTGCGTAGCTACAAACAGACACTCTAGCAAAGAGGCTTGGCGAACATCCAGCTTATATAGAGTCTGGGGATGCACCGCCCCAGTTCAATCAGCCAGCTGGGTAAAGAATCTGATTGAAGTGGAATACGATAACGTCCTGGGACAAGAGCCACAAAGAAAAGTCCAAAGCACTCACACAAACATCCAGAACCATGATAAATAATCACAGAAAATGGGCAGCCGCATCCTGTCTGAAAATAAATAGGAAAAAAACCTAACAATAAAATGAGCTATGGAGTCTCGAGGGTGTTCAGTGTCAATTACTGCCATTTCTATAGCCAGTACATGTTCATCTGAGTACATTTAATGCAAACATGATGATCCACACTGCATAGAAAACAAACTCTGGCCTTGGTTTCAACAAGTACTATGTCCATATTGTACTTGCTCATGGCTGCAATGCATAAAATGAAAGATTGAAAATCAAGTGTACCATCTTAAATGGCCCCCTGGAATAAGACAACTCATGAAAAATTACCACAAAATACTACAGTAAACATACTATAGTTTTCTATAGTAACTCTGTAGTTGACTACAGTGATGCTGAAGTATATAGTGATGATAAAGTAAACCACAAAAGTCAAACTCTACTATAGTAAACTACGGCAATGATATTCAATTAGTATATTTGCAACAAACTATAACTATAGAGTACTGCTGTAAAGTGTAGTTTACATCAATTTTACTGTGGTAAACTATGGTACATTTCTAAGGGAAATGAAGGGTTTTAAGACAAAGATGCTTCATTCATGTACTGTAGTACCTACCTGTCTAAAATATCCCAAATTTTATCATCTTACAACCTTCTATTTGGTATATTAGAGGGATTTTGCCTTGAAATGGTAGAGTGGATAGAACCTTTGCTCAGCGATCTTGTCATCCTGATCTGGTGACCCTATATCCAGCTCTCTGATTGGACAATGTGGACATAAAACGTTTTAAACTGGAGTGGACTGAAAATTCATACAAAGCACTATGCACTTTCTGGATGTTTCTCCTAGCTGCCATCTATTATTGGAAAAATTACATCCGGATATATGAATGAATGAATGAATGAATGAATGAAAGCCTTCATTGCTCATGGTCCATAGAAAAACATATAACAGACAAAACAAAACATATTGTAGAACCTGAATATTTGATTTAGCTCAAAACATGGGTCAAAAATCCTAGTGTTGGAACACATGCTCATTACGCTGGTAAAATCTGAATGTTTGGGTGATCTGACACAATCCAGAGCGAGCAGTTAACTTTTACAATCCTACAGCCTGCCGGTGAGAGTGGCATCCTTGTCCCCCACGGCGGGGGGTGGGAGCCATCAAGTCTAGCAGGCCCAACATCTCTGGAACTCAAATTCACTGGTTTCATTGAAGTTAAAGCGCAGCTACTTCAATCGGCTTAAAACAACTTAAACCTCTATCAAATTCATATTTTGTTTATGTTCAATATCCTAAAAGGAATCTCTTATATATTGATAACACAATTGGGCTATAATATTCCATTTTAAGGCTTTTCCATGACAACTGCATCATTTTAGCACACATTCCTATCATGTTTGGTCTCTCTATTCTCGGGGGAGTCCAAGGAGTTGAATGGAACATGTTTCATTTCCCTTGGAATTATGGTTCATCGTTTGTAAGATTCATTCGGGCGACTACCTAGTCTGTCTATGCAAATTAGTATCACCTAGGCCAGTAAAACTCTGATTCGGCCAACCTTCCCTCTACCTTGTTCGGAGGTGTGGTTTGGAGTCTTTAAAGGTACGAGATCCTAAGGGGGCGGTCTCTTCTCTTCTTTCTTCGCTCTTCTTCCTGTCCTGTCTTTTCTTGGTCAACTTCTGACGTGCGAATAGGTAAGTGGGGAAAAGTCACATGTCACCTTGTTCCGGAGCGGGGAAGCATGTGAATTCTCCCCGACCACGTGGAGCGACTTTAGCTCCACGTGGTCATTCATCTTTCCAGGTATGAAAATACTCTAAATCCTTCTAAATTATATGCAACGGTAATTGGCTTATCATTGATTTGTTTGATTCAAGTTGTGCCTACCTGGTGAATTAAATTATTGTTATTCCTTTTCCAGCTTGCGTGTTCTCATTGTATATTCTTTCTGGCCTTGTTGCGATTGGGACTTAAGGGGAGACTCCTACCAAGACATGTGTAGGTAACGATACTTCTAAGTTAGATTGAGATTGGGTTCTACCAATTAAGGGGTTATGAAATTATCGGCTCTTAAGATTTAGCTATTGGTTAATCTTTCTAAGGGGCCCTTTGATATACATAAACCTAGGTTTGTGGTACGTTCATACTCAGAGCTATTTGCCTGATGTTGCTACCGTGACAGCCTCTTCTATCCAATGGAAGTATTGTCGAATTAGACCAGGCAGTGACGCCTATTTTAACCCTAGGGGGTGTTTTGCTTAGTGACAATGGTTTTCGCAGACAGAGTTCGGGTGCGTAAATGCCCTGAGATTCACGCATGCTGTTTCAATTCTAATTCGGAGTCAGATTTTTAACGAGGATATAGCTAAATTTTGTATTCTAACTGTTATATGGAGTCAGATAAATCGTAACCATTGCGCTTTCATGCCCCGTCCTCGGACGGTGAAAAATATCCATTATATTGTGATTCACACCAGCCAGGAGAATGCTCTAATTAAAGCTAGACCAAGAGAACACGTGAGGCCTTCACCCCGGCAACATCCGTCTTTTGGTTATTGCTCTTTTGGGGTTTTACAATATATTAGGGCTGGGAATCGATTAAAATAAATTAACTAATTAATCTCAATTTTGAAATAAATTAATCTCGATTAATCGCGATTAATTTATTAAATCGCGATTTTACAAATGGCAGTAAATATGAAAAAAATTATGCATAGAAAAATAAGAAGATTGCATTTATTATGCCAAAAGGTATATACCAAGTACAGTAAAAGTGCATACAGCTCGTAGTGCCAAAGACAGCTTTCATAACCAAAATATTCAAGTACTTTTTTATGTAAACATTGTTGAACTGTAACCTTTGCTGTAAAGCTGTTGCAATTATTTTAACAAAAAGTGCATACCAAGTAAAGTAAAAGTGCATAAAGCTTGTGGTGTCAAAGACAAAGCTTCCATAACCAAAATATTCAAGTAGTTTATGTAAACATTGTAGAACAGTAGCCTTTGCTGTAAACTGCCAAAAATAGCTTATATAGACATTCCTCATGAATCAAAACATTTTTTGAAAAGCAGTTACTTCATATGAGAAACATTCATTCTACATTTTTACAGTAGTCCAGTGATCTCCGGTGAGTGCAACATAAGGTACCTTGTGCAATGCATCCATTTGTTCTGCTTTTTTCTTGTCATAAAGGTTCTGGACTCGGGACATAACTGTTTTTCTAACGGGTAACTTGTATGTTATATCCCCCGATGCAACTTGAATAACTTTGCGCAGTCCTGCGTCTTCGACTATATTCACCGGGCGGAAATTTGTAGCTATCCAAGAGGCAATTGCATCCGTTATCTTCTCATTTGAATGCCTGGTAAGCGTCCCACCTCTTGCACCGAACTGATCCAAAGTTGTTTGTCGAGGTCCGCTGTCTGACTGTACCGCACCGGGGTGCTTGGCTTTTAGGTGATACATCAAGGAAGAAGTGCTCCGATGGTAATTGAATTCAGCTTTGAAAAGCATACATATCACTTTCGCCTTGTCCGTATTCCCATCTGGCAATGTTTTAAAGCGAAACTGTCCGTCTAAAAGTGTATCTTTTCTCTTTTCCATCGCTAGCTCATGCTACAGCCACATTAGCCTCAGGAAACGGTAGTGACTTCTTCGTTTCATGGAGCAGCGCGGCTTTCTTCTTTGTTTGATAGAGCAGCGCGGCTCGACACCAGGGCGCCCAGGGCGGAATTTTAATCGATACGTCAATATATTTTCACGCGTTTAATTGAAGATTATAACGCAAATCGTTAACGCGACATTTTTCCCAGCCCTACAATATATACATCCAATAAATAAATTAAAAGTATCAGTCACATGTACACTTTATACAGACATTTGTGACATTAAAAAATAAAGACTTTTAAGCCAGTGTTTTCTAAGACTCGAAGAGTATCTAGTGCTACTTTTGACAGGGTTATTTATGCTGACAATGATGCTATTCACTGACTCATCAAAGCGACCCATGAATCTATGCATTAAGTTCTGGAGAACAGCTTGAAAAGTATTAACTCTTATAGCCACAAACATTTCACTTGCACTGCACATTCTCGGTTTTTTGAGTAAGATTCTCATGGCATCGTTATATGCTACTTGAAGCTTCTGAATACTCGCATTTTTTGTAGTTTGACCACAGGTGGGCAGTGTAGAGTGGAGTACAGTAAGCTCTAAACAGACTAATCTTGACAGCTTCTGAACAAAAAACTGAACTTACGTCTATTTATATCCTCATCATCTGTCAACTGTTCTGTAATAAAATGTCCAAGATATTTGACTTTACTACAGACACCAAGTATGTTATAAGATAGTTTCAAATCTGGAAATGTTTGACTTTTGTCCTCTTTCGTTCTACAGATAAGAACAACACTTTTACTGGCATTATAATTTATGTCATTTTCGATACCATACTTGGTACAAACATCGAGCAGCTGCTGTAATCCAGCGCTACTAGGGCTCAGGTTGACTAAATCATCAGCATACATCAAATGATTGATACGAACATCTCCCATCATCCAACCAGTGTTACATGCATTCAAATGCTTTGACAGATCATCCATATATAAATTAAAAAGAAATGGCGATAAAATCCCCCCCGTTTGACCCCATTGGTGACCCCAAATGGAACTGAAACACTATTGCCCCACTTGACTCTCATTGCCAGATTGGTATACCAATAGGCCAATATCCTAAAAATGCCCGCAGGCACCCCTCTTAGGCTTAATTTTATAAAAAGTTTTCTGTGATTGATACGATCAAAGGCTCGCGACGCATCGATAAAAGACAGAAGTACTGTTGAGTTTTGTCCCCTGTATGTGTTTACCATTTCCTTTAAAGCACAGATACAGAAGTCAGTACCATGCTTGGGTTTGAATCCAAACTGATCGTCTGCGGATTCAATGTACTCATTTATCTTGTCCAACAGAATCATTTCCAAGACTTTAGACAGTATGCTGGCTTAAGCTTTAGGTCTGTAATTGTCTACACTTCTTACTTTACCGGCCTTGTCTTTTATCACTGGGACCAATAAAACAGAGAGCATAGAATCAGGAAGTATACCATGAAACATAAAACCAGTAAAACACAAACCTAGAAGAGGAGATAGTTTTGCACTCGCATATTTAAGATGCTCAGCAGCAATGCCATCTAGGCCATTGGCCTTGTTATTGGAGAGCTTAATTATGGCTTTATACACCTCCTGAGTTGTAATAACCATTGAGCAGTCCCTCACGATGCTTTCTGATACGTACAGATCACTTTGGACGCAGTTGAAAAGATTACTATAATGTTTGCGCCATAACTCAGCTATATTTTGTGCCCCTGATGTTCCATCTATAGTGCTTGGTAAAGATGCTTTACTTTTGTTTAAAAGTCTCACTTCCTTCCAAAAGTTGACTACATCATTATTTAAGAGCTTCTTTGCCATAGAGTCGGCCCTTAAGGTTTCTTCATTTTTATGAATAAATCTCACAGCATACCTAAACCTGGCATTAGTGAGCTGTTTGTGCTCGAGCTCCTGGCCCTGTCTAGGTCTTCTTGCTCTGTCCCAGGATTAATAGGCTTCCCGCGCTTCAGCATGATGCTTAGCTACAACCTCACTCCAACCAGATCTGACTTTGTACAGAACTTTTTTCATTTTCTTGTGAAAAGGTGTACTGCTTTTGTGCAGAGCATCCACTATCCCTTCATACATAAGGCATAGAGCTTGCCTATGTTTCTCATCCTCGCAGTTAGCATCCTGACACAAAATGGCATGTTTACACATGTGTGCATTATCTAGATGTTTATTTGTGAGAGAATAAAACAATGTAAAATCATCCTCTGTAAATGTAGACCAGTCTATCTTTACAGCATTATCATCACTACACTGCACATCATGACATGATACTCCAGGTAGCTGTTCAACATGTATTAATATACCAAACGGGATATGATCCGCTGTTGCTGTTCCATACATGATTTCCATACATGAAAGAGAAGCATGTGCATCAGCAGTGCTAATGCAGTGGTCCAGCCAAGACGTGCTGTGCCACGCCTCGCGAATAAACGTATAACTTTCGGAGGGCAGACACTCTTTGCTTGACAATATAATATTATTATCATTACAGAATTGGTTCATATGTCCGGCAAACATCGACCTGCTGTCAGATATATCTCCATTCATATCACCAACTACATAGATATTAGAGGAGGAAGTATCTTGGATAAAGGAAGAAATAAATGCAAGCCTATGCAAGTACTCATCCTCATTTTCTCGACACTCATAGGGTGTGTACACATTCAAAATGACAAAGTCCTTTTTACCTTGGACATAATGTATTGCAATACACCAATCCACACCAAGCCTGAGCACATTTATAGCTGAGTCAAGCTTCTTGTTCCATAAAATGGCAACACCGCCGGGTATTCTCCCTCTAACTATTCCCATGGAGAGGTCTCTTGGGGACTCTCCAGCCCCATGAAAGTTATCATTAAAGCAATTTAATTTCTCCAGGTCTTGTTTGGTTAGAAAAGTTTCTTGCATACAAAGTATGTCACATTTGTACAAAAGTTTGTCAACAACCATGCAACGAGCTCTATCACCTGTGCTCTGACCCAAGCGCAGGCCACAACAGTTGTATGAAATAAGCCTTATATCCATTTAGTACATATTATATAGTGCTCACAGCACCAACAGGGACGCTGAAACCCCTCGCAGCAGCACTCCCTCCAACGACCGCTTCCCTGCGTGGCTCATAGTAGCGTCTGACGTGTGCTCCCTCGGGCCAAAGCTCCGGAATGTACATTTCATTTACGTCATTGCATTCAGCAGATCCCAATCGGCTGTGTACAGTATGTATCTTTAGTCAATGAACATCACGGCCGAGTTTTCCTTTGAGATAGGCACATAATGTATCAGCATCTAATTCTGGTGAAAACTTTGTAGCGAAAACACTCACCAGCTTGGTTTGAATGCCCGTCACCACGCCAGTCCCCATGATTGGCATCGCTCCAGCGGTTCTCTTTTTCCTCCCGAGGGCACCACCCCGTGTTCCCCCCTGGCCAGACCCGGCACAGGTTGGTTTTTCTTTACAACTACACTCCATCCTGGAGACTGAATAGAGCGAGTCGAGCTGGTTGTCACTCCCCCATGAGTTTCATCTGTCGCTGGCGATGGTTTCCCCGCATTCACAACGGCAGAGCCTCCCACAGCCACTTCTCCTCCTCGGTGCGTCAAATCCGTGGATCCCCTGGGATTCCTCGGAGTCGGATCCCTCTCTCCGAGGCATGGTTCCGCGGGTCCTGGTGTAATCGCCTCCGATACAAGCCTAGTAGATACCGAGCTGACTGCACTAGCCACAGCGTCCACACCTGTGTCAGGCACAGCCTCCGGCGGCCTCAGGTTAGTACGACGCTCCAGTGCACACAACCCTACCCGAAAGTGTGGCACACAATACTGGGGCAGTGAGTGATCAAATGACAAAAGACCAGACAGGGGGAGACAAAGTGCAATGCATGGTAAGACACAAAACAAGGACCGGAATATAACTGCAATGGTGGAAAATGGCAAACGAGGCAAAAACAAAACATGGCATGGAATCCCAAAACACAATACAAAATACAAAGCATAGTCCGACAAGGCAGAATTCATAATCAAAACATGGTCAAGCAGGACAGGAGCAAAAAAAAAACATTATCAGGCAGATCAGGATCATAACAAGAAATGGGTACCACAACCTCAGTCTGCCAGTCCATGGGTAGAGCTTTTCCACCACCTCAGTGACTTCCACCAGGGATATGGGTAACGACTCATCCGAATCCTCCTTCCCTGCCTTCGCAATGGAGGGCATGTCTACCGGATGCAGGAGTCCCTCAAAGTGCTCATTCCACGGGCAGACGATATCCTCAGTCGAGGTCAGCAGTTCCCCACCCCTGCTGAAAACGGCCTGATTTCCATGACTGGGGCCCAGAACCCAAGGGCCCTCTCCCCCGTCTGCCACCTGATCTTCTTTGCACCCGACCTCTACTCCTCTCCTCGTTCCCGGCCCCTACTCCTCTCCTTGCACCTGACCCTTACTCCTCTCCTCGCACCCCACTGCTACTCCTCTCCTCGCACCCGACCCCTACTCCTCTCCTCACACCTGACCCCTACTCCTCTCCTCACACCCGACCCCTACTCCTCTCCTCGCGCCTGACCCCTACTCCTCTCCTCACACCTGACCCCTACTCCTCTCCTCACACCCGACCCCTACTCCTCTCCTCACACCTGACCCCTACTCCTCTCCTCACTCCCGTCCCCTACTCCTCTACTCCCGCTTGACCCCTACTCTTCTCCATGCACCTGCTCCTTACTCTTCTCCTCTCGCACCCCACTGCTACTTCTCTCCTCGCACCCGACCCCTACTCCTCTCCTCGCACCCGACCCCTACTCCTCTCCTCACACCTGACCCCTACTCCTCTCCTCACACCTGACCCCTACTCCTCTCCTCACACCTGACCCTGCAAAAAGCCGCCGTCAATTCAGTCCTCCAGCGTCTACTCTGTTCAGCGTCCCATGTGTGTTCGGTCTCTCACAGCATTTTATTTTTTTTCGACCGTGGCTCATCAACTAATCAAGCCCAGCTGAGACCACGCACCAACCAAAACCACGCCCCTTAAATGTCATTGTCAGTGCAATCCCTAAGCACCTACTAAAACACATTCCACCCCCCCAAAAGCCTATCCCAACATCCCTCCCCCCCTGGGAGAAAACAAACATATAGAAAGAGGAGACACCCACACCATTTCTGTGTTTTTTCTTTTTCTTTCGATTTTTTTTCCTTTTTCCACACCACCCTTTTCACACAAACACTAAGTTGAATACTTATTTCCAGAGCTACCAAAATTTCTCATGTAATCAAATCCCTCTGACACAAATGGAAGAAATTCCTCCCTCACAAAGTCAGCAGTATCAGGCTTCTTAGCCCCACAAGGAGCAGGTAATTTAGCAGATTGGTCATCAACTGCAGGGGATTCTAACCTTGTTTTCAAAAAGGCATTTGGTTTAGTATCCTTTTCTCTTTCTTTCTTGGCTTTAAGGAACCAACAGTTAGTTGTTACATGACCAGATTTCTTGCAATAACTGCAAACTAGACCACTTTTGTCACTGTCAGCTTTCACACTTTATTCCGACCAGTGACTGGAATTCTGTGCACCATCACCAGATTTGTCTTTGGTTTTGGGTGAGGAATCTTGGGTATCGCCATTACCGTTTTTCTGAAATTGGAACCATCTATTGTAACTCCTAGACTGAAATTTGGACTTATGTGTGAGAACATATTCATCTGCAAATTTGGCAGCTGATTGCAAATTCAGTGCTTGCTAGTCAGGCTAACCTGACTGTTAACCTGAACAAGAGTGACTTTGGTTGTGCTACTGTCACGTATCTTGGCTATGTCATAGGCCAGGGTAAGGTGGCACCCATAAATGCTAAAGTCCAAGCCGTCATGGACTTTCCAGTTCCTGACAACAAAAAAGTTTTGCGCCGCTTCCTTGGAATGATCGGGTACTACCGCAAGTTCTGCAAGAACTTTGCTGAGATTGCTCTCAGTCTAACTAACCAACTGAAGAAAGGCGTAAAGTTCACTTGGGATGATGCATGCCAGAGAGCCTTCGATTGCCTGAAGTCTCTGCTGTGTCACTTCCCCGTGCTCAAATCTCCTGACTTCAACAAACCGTTCTCCATCGCGGTCGATGCAAGCGACCAAGCTTGTGGATCTGTGCTCCTACAGAGAAGTGACTCTGATGACATTGAGCATCCCGTGGCATACTTCTCCAGGAAGTTCAATCGCCACCAAAGGAACTATTCCACAATAGAGAAGGAGCTGTTGGCTCTGGTTCTATCGTTACAACACTTTGAGGTTTATGTTTGTACAGGGCAAAAGTCAATGATTGTGTACACTGACCACAATCCATTAATGTTTTTGAGTAAGATGAAAAACAAGAATTGGAGATTGTTTAATTGGAGTTTGATTTTACAGGAGTTTGACTTGGAAATTAAGCATGTAAAGGGCACTTAGTGGATTTTTGCCTGTGTTGGAGCATTTTCCTCACCCGGAACATCATCAAGCAACCCAACCAAAGGGACTGTAAATATTTTTTTTTCTGTATATAATGAATCTTGGTCAGTAGAGTAGATAGTAGATTAGTTCAAAGAGTTTGTTTAATCAAATGTGTTTAAGTTTTAAAATTTTGTCTGTCATCCTTTGCTGTCGTAAATGTCATAACAAATTGGGGCCATAACACTCATCCTCTTCTCAAAAAGGACGCAGAGCAAAATTATGCGACTTAAACCAGAAATAGACATAGTAGGTATTCAGGTAGGCTCTCCTATTAGTATATGAGATAATGTTTTGGCTAATGTTTTTGTCTTTTCCCGCCACATGCAGAACCACTAGACTGTACGGCTGCAAAAACAGCGCCCACCGAAACACTCTCTGACTGGAGGTTTGGAACTTGGCTCGGAAAGACAGAGGATTGTGATCTGTGTACACCACAACTTCCCTACCAGAGTGAGACACATATACCTCGAAATGCTTAACGGCCACGACAAGTCCCAAAGCCTCCTTCTCAATAGTCGAATAAGCTCTTCGATGTTTATGCAGCTTTTTTGAATAATAAGCAACTGGCCTGTCTAGTCCAGCTGAATCTGCTTGCAAGAGGACTGCCCCCACCCCAATGTCACAAGCATCCATAGCAAGTTTGAATGGGGCGTCAAAATTAGGTGCAAGCAATACAGGCTCACACGCCAGGATAGCTTTTCACACTTCCAAAGCTATGGTCACAGGCCTCTGTTCAGACAAACTTACATCCATCTTAAGAAGATTAGTTAACGGCTCAGTAACCGCAGCAAAGTTAGGAACAAATCTCCTATAGAATCCACACATGCCAAGCACTCTCATGACTTCCCGTCTGCTCTTTGGTGGGGGGAAGATCAAGAATGGCCTCCACTTTTGCACACCGTGGCATTACTTTCCCCTGACCCACACTGTGACCTAGGTAGGTTACTTGCCCTTTTCCGAATTCACACTTCGGCAAATTTATGTCAAGACCTGCCTCCCGTAACCTCTCAAAAAGTTGCCGCTAAGAGGTCAGATGTTCCTCCCATGAGCTACTGCGAATGACCACATCATTGATGTAAGTAACCACTGAACTCAAACCATTCGTGATGACATTCATTAGCCGCTGAAAAGTAGCGGGTGCATTCTTCATGCCAAAAGCAAGCACATTACACACATAGAGGTTGTCGGGTGTCACAAAGGTTGAAACCTCCTTAACCTGTGGGGTCAAAGGAACCTGCCAGTACCCCTTCAGTAAATCCAACTTTGACACAACCTCAGCTGTACCAACCCTATCTATGCAATCTTCCAATCTGGGAATCGGGAAGGCATCAGCTTTTGTCACCTGATTCACTTTCCGAAAGTCAATACACGGCCTTACTGTGTCTTCAGGTTTTGGTACTAATATCACAAGAGAGCTCCATTCACTTTGCCCATGTTCTACTACACCAATACGCAATATATAGGCTAACTCCTCCCTCACACACTTCAGTTTAGAGGGGCCTAACCTATATGGATGTAGTTTAATTGGAGTAGCATCACTGACATCCACATTGTGGACAGCTAGCATTGTGCGCCCTGGGATATCCTGGAAAAGGGGAGAGAACTCCGCTACCAAATCCTTAAACACAACCTGCCACTCTGATGGTACAAAACCAAAACCAGTGAAGTTGGCACGTTATGTAAATCGTAGATAAAAACAGAATACAATGATTTGCAAATCCTTTTCAACTTATATTCAATTGAATACACTGCAAAGACAAGATGTTTAATGTTCAAACTGAGAAACTTTTTTTTTTTTTTTTGCAAATAATCATTAACTTAGAATTTAAAGGCAGCAACACATTTCAAAAAAGTTGGCACAGGGGCCTTTTTATCACTGTGTTACATCGCCTTTCCTTTTATCGACACTCAGTAAATATTTGGGAACTGAGGAGACCAATTTTTGAAGCTTTTCAGGTGGAACTCTTTCCCATTCTTGCTTGATGTACAGCTTAAGTTGTTCAACAGTCCGGGGTCTCCGTTGTCGTATTTTACGCTTCATAATGCGCCACACATTTTCAATGGGAGACCGGTCTGGACTACAGGCAGACCAGTCCAGTACCCGCACTCTTTTACTACGGAGCCATGCTGTTGTAACACGTGCAGAATGTGGCTTGGCATTGTCTTGCTGAAATAAGCAGGGGCGTCCATGAAAAAGACTTGGATGCTTGGATGGCAACATATGTTGCTCCAAAACCTGTATGTACCTTACAGCATTAATGGTGCCTTCACATATGTGTAAGTTACCCATGCCTTGGGCACTTATACACCCCCATACCATCACAGATGCTGGCTTTTGAACTTAACAGTCTGGATGGTTCTTTTCCTCTTTGGTCCGGAGAACACCACGTCCCCAGTTTCCAAAAATGGCAGGGTTTCTGGGTGCTGTTGATAAATGGCTTTCGCTTTGCATTGTAGAGTTTTAACTTGCACTTGCAGATGTAGCGAAGAACTATAGTTACTGACAGTGGTTTTCTGAAGTGTTCCTGAGCCCATGTGGTGATGTCCTTTACACAGTGATGTCGGTTTTTGATGCAGTACCGCCTGAGGGATCGAAGGTCACGGGCAATCAATGTTGTTTTTTGGCCTTGTCGCTTACGTGCAGTGATTTCTCCAGATTCTCTGAACCTTTTGACGATATTATGCAGCGCAGATGATGAAATCCCTAAATTTCTTGCAATAGCTCGTTGAGGAATGTTGTTTTTAAACTGTTCGACAATCAGCTCACGCATTTGTTCACCAAGTGGTGACCCTCGCCCCATCCTTGTTTGTGTATGACTGAGCATTTCAGGGAAGCTGCTTTTATTCCCAATCATGGCACCCACCTGTTCCCAATTAGCCAGTTCACCAGTGGGATGTTCCAAATAAGTGTTTGAAGAGCATTCCTCAACTCTCTCAGTCTTTTTTGCAACTTGTGCCAGCTTTTTTGAAACATGTTGCAGGCATCAAATTCCAAATGAGCTAATGTTTGCAAAAAATTACAAAGTTTACCTGTTCGAACATTAAGTAACTTTGCAGTGTATTCAATTGAATATAGGTTGAAAAGGATTTGCAAATCATTGTATTCTGTTTTTATTTATGATTTACACAATGTGCCAACTTCACTGGTTTTTGTTTTGTACATGGGGCAACTGATTATCCAGCGACTTCAGAGCCTCAGAGTTCCTTAAGCGGAACCCGACAGTCACCCCACTTGCGTCCTCTTCTGAATTCTGCCCCATAATTGCATAAGCCACAGACGATCCACAGGCTGGACGCCAATACCATTTCAACAAGTTTACATGGCATAGCTTGTTTTTTCGTCTAGCCTCAGGAGTGCTAATTACGTAGTTTTTGTCTCCTATTTTTTTCAGAACCGTATAGGGACCACAAAACGATGCACTAAGACCGGACACCCGCTGAGGCACCAAAGCAAGGACCTGGTCTCCAACAGCAAAATGACGATCAACAGCCTTCTGATCAAACTGAGTTTTCATACGTTACTGGGCATGGTGGAGATTTGTCCTAGCAACTTCGCAAGCAGACCGCAAACGATCCTTGAACTCAGACACGTACCGTAGCATGTTGGTATCTGACTCAGCTTGAAGCAATTTTTCCTTGAACAACTTCAGAGGACCCCTGACCTCATGTCCAAAAACCAACTCAAAAGGGGTGAAGCCTGTAGATTCACTCACAGAATCTCTAATGGCAAAAAGCAAAAACGGGAGAGCAACATCCCAGTCCCCTGGTAACTGAACACTATACGTTTTAATCATAGTTCTTAACGTCTGATGAGCCCATTCAAGTACTCCCTGAGACTGGGGATGATAAGCTGAAGAAATCATCTGAGAAATACCGAGCTCAGACACATTCAGTTTGGTTCCCTAGTTATGTTGCACTTGCTTTGGTAACACAAACCGGGAAAAGGAATTTACTAATGCCTCGATGATAGTTCTAGCTTAACTGTTTCTTAGAGGGACAGCCACTGGAAAACGGGTGGTAACATCCACAATGGTCAGCCAAAACTCATTACCTTTCCTAGTCTTAGGCAAAGGGCCAACACAATCAATAACCACTTTAGAAAAGGGTTCTTCCACCACAGGCACAGGGGTTAGGGTAGCAACAGGAAGTTTCTGATTAGATTTTCCAGCCACCTGACAGGGGTGACATGAACGACAAAACCTTACTACATCACGATGGAGTTTAGGCCAATCTTAATCTTAGACTGAGTCTTCCAAATGCCTAAATGACCAGCTAACGGGGTCTCATGTGGTAGCCATAGCACCTCTTCTAGATAACCCTGAGGCAAAACAACCTGTTCCAACACACTCCATTCATCAGTAGCGGGTCGAGTTGGAGGTCTCCACTTCCTCATAAGCACATCATCTTGAAGATAAAATCCCTCGGCTATGGCTTCAATCTCCTCACCAGTAGAAGCTCTTTCTCTAAGGGAACTCAAAGTAGGATCTTGTTTTTGTGCCTCAATTAATGTCTCTCAACTCAACATTGACAACTCCCTCATACCACACCACTTTGCAAAAACAGTATCTGCCAAATCAACTGGGAATGTGTCTTCTAGTGCCTCCACAGTGGGTACTTTAGTCACTACACCACCCTTTGCAGCAAAATCAGCTACAGCTTTGACTTGGGACCGGGTAACTACACAGACTGAAAAGGCCTCCGGATATTCATCCTCCAAAGCCGTAGTCTCTACCTCTTCACATGGAATTGGAGACAACAAAAGGGTTACCACTTCCTGCTTACGAGCCAAATCATTTCCTAAAAGGAGCGAAACATCTCTCACTGGAAGTTCCGGACTTACAGCTACCTCAGCATAACCCACAAAAACATTAGTACGCACAAACATACGGTAGAGGGGAGCCGCACTATAAGCACCTCCAAAACCCTCAATAGGTACAAATGTCCCCAAAGCTGCTGTTTGTGGCTCGTCAACAGTACCTGCTACCATAACCGACTGACCTGAAGCGGTGTCTCTAAGAACTGTAACTGGTGTCTCAGCTACCCCTTCCTCGACTGCAACCATCCCATCAGAGAGAAAACCATCAAACATTTCCAGGTTGGCTTTATCAGCTGTTTTCACACGTTCATGGACTGCGTTAAAACCAATAAGATTACAAGGCACAGAACGACCAACTTCTCTCAAAGTATCTCAGAGGGCGGGACAGCGGCATTTCATGTGTCCAGGTTTCTGACAGTAATGGCAAATAATATCTCTGTGAAAAGGAGAAGGCCAATGTTGTTGCCCACAATTCTGAGAATTCATAGGGGGGCGCCCATCACCACCACTTTTGTTGCGGTGACGTTTTTCAAATTCCCCTGTCCTTTTCATCTGACCACTGGGTTTGTCACTCCATGAGTCTTTGTAAATAAGAACATAGTTGTCAGCTGCTTCAGCAGCTTTATACATAGTTTTCACATCCAGATCATTCCAGTAAGTCTGCAAGACTTTTTGCAAACTCTGCTTGAATTGTTCCAGCACAATCAGTTCACGCATTCCCATTCGGCGTTCGAGGACATAACTACGCTCAATCCAAACTAATGAGACCATTCAATCCTAACAATTTGTCAGGCAAAACACACGCCACAGAAAGACGCCATCACTACAAGCACTCGGCACAACTACCTCAAAGTTATCAACATGCGCCGCTAGGCATAAGCACGCAAAACACAATGCTAGCTAACTCAGCCCAAGCTTACCTAACACACTTGTCTGCTTAGCATTTCTGGGCCAGCAGCATAATACCTAGTGCAACCAACTCGGCGCATCTACACAACACCGAACCACAACGTCCTACCAATACACATGCAGCTGAACAATACACACGGATACCAGTTAAAACTCCCGGACAAACGCCCCAATTGTTACGGTCCTGCACTAGCCTAGGCTCGCCATTTCCCAACACTAACAGAAGCTAGCAAAGTACCCAACATTCACTTTAGTTTAAAGCTATCTCTTTCCCTACGTGTTGCAATTGACGTAAGAGTGAGGTCTGGGCTTTCCTAGATGAATAGATGTATCTTACCTAACAAAAAGGGGTGGGTGGATTTTGGTGGATTACTCACCCCAGCCAGGTTACCAACTCTCCGAGCTCCGTGTGCCGCATGGCCAGCTCACTCCGCCGGCATCCTCTTGCCACTCTGCTATCGACCCCGCCAGCCCGCGCTGTTTCCTTTCCGCGTTGAATTTAAAAAGGAGTTAAAAAAAATGCAGTCCATGGTGGTGTGAAAAAATAGGTGGTCCGACTCTGCAAAAAGCCGCCGTCACTTCAGGCCTCCAGCCCCTACTCTGCTCGGCGTCCCACGTGTTCGGTCTCTCACAAAAATTGAACAGAACAAGGCAGAATCATAACAGGCTGTTCCACTGTCCAGTTTGTTAGGAACAAGCTCCCAATCCTTCTACAGTCATCAGGATTGGAACCAAGTTCCCCTCAAGCTACTCTGTCCTCCTTGTGGAAAGTTGGGCCCTGGCCAAGTGGACACTCCACCTGTCAGTCATCCTGGAAAGCCACTGGCCAGAGATCGGCTTTGCCCTGCATCAGCCACAACATCTGAGCTGAACTGTGCCACCTTCTTCTTGTTTGGGTCTCATTGTTACCACCTAATTCTCAATAAATCTTACTATTGTATTATACTCCACCTCCACACTTAACTCCTGGTCTGGATCATGAAGGTGGGTCTATCTTCCACTAAGGGAGGAGACTGAATGTAAACATACTATTTCAGCACCAGTGAAATTCCCTCAAGCTTAGTTCGGTAGGAGCATTTCCCTCAAATATGTCCGTTATAGCCTGATCACTGTTCATTTAAACCCTGCCTATTACTGCTGTTTTATTGCAGCATTAGCATTGCTACCCTGCTGACATCAAAATACATTTTGATGGTGTGTTAATTACTCCAGTGGATAGCGATATACATCTTGGTAATGTCATCAGTACAAGTAAAGCGTCTATCACTTTTGAAAGCGGAACGGCGGATTTTATTAAAAATGTTAATGTGGTCTTGGCATTGTTTAAGTTTATGTCGCTTGCAACCAGGTACAAGTTATTCAAGTGTTTTTGCATGTCGTTGTACGGCAGTGTCCTATGGGATTTTTCTCGGTCTTCCATTGATACTTTTTTCGTTGCCTGGAGGAAGTCCGTAAGACGCCTGTTTGGTTTGCCATACAAGACACATTGTGACTTATTACCATTAATATGCAATGATTTACCTGCTGAGTTACAACTCCACGTGAGGTTTTTGAAATTTATTACGCTTAATATGCGGTCTGACAACAGCTGCATTAGATGGTCAACGCTGCACTGTATATACGGGAGTCGGTCCAGTGCGTCCAATAGTTAGGGACCCTATTGTTTTCGCTTTTTATTATTATTATTATTATTATTATTTTCCTTCTTCTTCAGAAATGTTTTTGCAAATTCCCGTGAAATGGTAAATGGCAGAGTCCTGAAATTTTGCACACTGGTTGGAAGTTGTGTGTAAATGCTAACCATGGCATTTTTAACTCAATTGGCCTAATGGTGGCGCTATTATTCAAGAAAAACAGGTTTTCACTTTAAAGGTCATAGCTCCTACTGTGTAAGTCCAAATTGCACGAAATTTGGTACAGACATTCCTTGGAATATTCTCTACAACTTTCCTATAAGGACCTTGAAGGTCTTTCAAGGTCCTTATGGAATTTTGAATTTTTTGAAAAACACATTTTAAACATTTCCTCCTAAATCGTATGTCCGATTCTTTCGATATTTGGTGTGGATCATTAGTGGTCCAAGTTTATAAAAAATTGCATAAAGCTTGTTGAAATCTTATTTTGTTTCCAAGATATTAACCAATGAATTTCATCAGGGGCGTGGCTTAGCACATAAATGGACAAAATTCAACAACCACTGGCCCAATCATCACAGAACTTGCAGAATATGTCCATATAATGACCAGAAACATACCCTGACAGGCTCATGCAAATCGGCCCATAGGGGGCGCTATAACAAAAATCAGGCTATAAATCAGCAACTGCTTGTCCTATAGCCATAAAACTCACAGGATATATTCATATGAGTACCCAAAACATACACAGAAAATTTCATACTACTTGACTGATAGGGGGCGCTATAACTGCTTAACAAAGCAGAATGGTATAACACAAATCAGACTATAAATCAGAAATTGTTTGGCCTATAGCCATAAAACTCACAGGATATATTCAAATTAGTACCAGCAACATACCCAGAAAATTTCATTTAAATTGACTGATAGGGGGAGCTATAACTACTAAACAAAGCAGAATGGTATAACACAAATCAGACTATAAATCAGCAATTGTTTGACCTATAGCCATAAAACTCACAGGATATATTTACATAAGTACCTGCAACCTAACCAGGGAATGTCATTCAAATTGATGGATGGGGGGCGCTATAACTGCTAAACAAAGCAGAATGGTATAACAGAAATCAGACTATAAATCAGCAATTGTTTGACCTATAGCCATAAAACTCACAGGATATATTCACATAAGTACCTGCAACCTAACCAAAAAATGTCATTCAAATTGACTGATAGGGGGCGCTATAACTGCTAAACAAAGCAGAATGGTAAAACACAAATCAGACTATAAATCAGAAATTGTTTGGCCTATAGCCATAAAACTCACAGATTATATTCAAATAAGTACCTGCAACATACCCCGAAAATTTCAATTTTTTTTTTATATATATATATATAAGTCCGGTATAGGAGTTGGACTGTAAGTCTTTTGTATGGTCTACACTCTGGAAAAGATGGTGGCGGTAATGCACCAATAAGCTGGAAAATCACCGCCGTTAAACTAGAAGAAGAAGAAGATACACGCTCATTCTCTGTGCGATAGATGTAAAAATGGCAGCAACAACTGGATCCGTGGAAAACTCGGATATTTCACTGCGGAATAACTTATTCTCAAGGCGTAGCGTCACACTGGAAGAGCAAAAGAGCATGAAGGAGCTTGGACCTGACCGACCCGATTTAAAGATTCTGCAGCAGGCAAGTGATCGTGGACGAGCTGACACTAGTGATGGCCTAACGAGGCTTTATGAAGCTTCGGACCCTTTCGGACCTTTGTATTGAAAATTGGTTCACTACTCGAAGCTCCATTCATTGAGCACGTGGGTGACATCTGCTGGCAGAGAGATTGTTGTACAGCCTTGCAAAGGTGACGCTGACGCACCTTGCGTGTGCACTTCGAGTATGTTATATTGTGAAAAATACTTAAATAAAGCTGAAATCGAACTTCGTCTTACACGTGTCTGTTGTTTTTCTTCCTTACCTTAATTATTCATATTATATTAGAATAACAATAATTACATCCACAGGCTCATTGAATCCTGTAAATATTTAGTCTGTCCAAAAAACATATTGTATTGTTTTTTTATTGTTCTTGGTGTATACTGGGTGTGCTTGAGCGACTTTGCCATTATTATTTATGAATAAAAATGTCTAACAGAGCGCTGTTTCATCCATGTTAAATACATTTGATTTGCGGCAATGTTTCCAAGCTCCGCCTATCGAACCAAACCAGTCAGCTGATTCAGTCTGAATGAAGCAGTGAAGTGGTTCGAACGTCATCAGTCACGTGGTTTTTCACGATATGAAGCAAGCTCCGGCACAGTGCTTCAGAAAAATATGCCGTCGAGTTTGAAGCGTGCTTCGGAGCCTTGGTATCAGCGGTAACATCACTAGCTGACACCCGGGGCTTCTCCCGCACTTGTTACGACAAACAGCGATGGCTAGCTGGGTTAGCAACGCCTTTTATTGCATTTCCTGATTGCTGTTCCAAGTTTGATAGATTTAACAGGGCCACCGTGAAAAGAACAGTCCATCTACTACTGAGGGTCTGGCCAGGAATATGTGCCCCATTCTGTAATTTACCATGCCAGATACCATTTTGAAATATCCTGAGCCCTATTTCGTGCTGAGAAGCCAGTTTTTGCTGCGAACGTAATTTCTGTCCGATGTGTGGTCAACGTTCGCTCTGCATTCCGCATTTTAGTCCCTATTTTATAACAACCGGTAGTGTGAAAGTGGGGTATATTGCTAACGGATGTTTACTTCTTGGCCTTGTAGAATCTTCACCAACTCGCGTTTATGTCCCTTGTCAGAAAGGGAAAAATTTCCGTCCACAGTGATAACGTCAGCAACAACCTGTAGTTTCAGTACAGCACTGCTGTGAGATTTGGCGGCTGCTGGCAGGGTATTTAAACCGTTTTGTGCAGATTTGTTCGCCAGTTGAAACGGAGCTGCAGATTTATGCACGCAGTTGCAATATTCTATCACTAGATGGCACACCCAGATCAGTTATTGAATTTTCACATGCATGCCAAGTTCGAACGTTTTTTATATTAAACGGTCGAACTCTCTCCAGTCCCTGTCAAACCAACCTTGGTTTGACTTAAAGGGGTTGGCACATCCATACGACAGGGTAGCCCAACAAAGTGTCTCTCCTTCCTCTCAGAGCTCCAGGATGGATGAGGAACATGGAAATGAGTGGGCAGGATTGACTCATTATCCAGTGTATGAATTTTATTGCCTCAAAATAATACCGTGGGAAAAACTTTGCATTTAAAGTCACTGTTCAAGAGTAGATTTGCAGACTTTTAACAAAGCCCTGCTTATTGTGGATCAGCAGTTTGGTCACTGGTGTGCCTTCCCTTTACTCTTTGGCATTGGCTCAGTCTTGGCACCGTTTGAGTTCCGTCCTGTGAACACCAATTTTCCGTTCATGTAACATCAGCAACAAGACCAAATTTTTAAATCCCCCCCTTTGTTTTTGCCAAAATTGCAGCGATCCAGGTCTGAAACTTCCTGTAAACATTTGTTTTTTTGTCATCGATGATATAAGCCTCATATATACCATTAATTTATAATTTCATCCTGTTGAGTACAGTGAGACCTGTTGGTTACACTTTCTGTGAAATCTTTCATATATGTATATAAATATGTAATTTACCACAGCTGTAGGGTGCTGGAAAAGCATGAAAATACACCTTGAAAATCCTTGAAAAGTCCTTGAATTTCACTTTGTAAAAGGTGTACTAACCCCGTAGACAACATCACAGTGGTGTGTTTTTAGATTTTTGTTTTTCTGTTTAACAAAGTTCCCTTTTTTGTTCGCATCTTTACAGAACATCAAAATCCCAGTTAGTTGTTGCAATATCTTTAAAAATCAATCTGTAAGTAATGTAAGGACATAGTGATCTGTGGACATAGGGGATACATTGTCAATTCGTAATAAAGGGGTACAAAGCATGAAAAACTATAGGCTACATTTTCCTTCTTAATAACTGACTGTCGACATCACAGCAGCTTTCCGGTGTGCTGTGCCTAAGTAAATTGCGCCCCCCCAAAATTTTTGACACCGGCCCACCCCAGTCGATTTCCGTCACCTTGCGGGGGCCACGTTTAGTGACACTTGTTTTTTAAGCTGTTCAAGCTTTCAACTACTAATGGTCATTCTTGGCTTGAACCCCGGAATTGCCGCTCGCGGCTATATTTTGAATTATATTTGTTGGAAATATGATATGTAAATATGACACTCTGTTTCATTCGTTGAAATATTTAAGGAACAGAATACTTAGGCAAATGTCACCTCCTACCATGGAAGCTCGTATTGCTGTGCGCACCATATCTGATATTCTTTCAATGAAAGAGCACACTACTTGCACCTTTTTTAACAAATCAGAGTTGAACTGTATGTTGGAGTTTGTCTGTACTTATTGATTATTTTGATGTTTTTCTTGTTGTATGTATGATATATATACCTTGAGTATGAAATAATAATAATAATAATAATAATAATAAGTTTATTATTATAATTATTGCTCAAATCATGTTCTTCTGTAGCATTGTTAGCAAAGTTTTTGTCAAATCCATATTTGTCCCCCGCCGCCCCATGTTTCCCTTTGTGCCCTAATTGATTGGTGTCGTCTGTATTTAAGGTGCCTTGTCTGTGTCATTCTTTGCTGGATAGCTGTGTCTGTCACTATGAATCTAGCCAGGCCTTGTTCCGAGGTAAAAGCTCTGCCCTGTTTTTGGTTAAAAATGATTTGATTGGTGACATTTTTTCAGGGACACTTTCTCCCTGCTCTCTATTGGCTCCCAGAGCAGAGACAGATCTGTCCAGATTATCCTGTGGATGCACAGCCCTGCAAGCACTACATATTCGCTTAACCACTCGTCTACTAACCACAGACTGATCACTGACCACAGTGTGGCATATCGTCCAGATTCCTGCAGGTGCATTGCCTGTCTCGGACTGAGCTGTCACTCCTCCAGCCTTTGCCCTTCTGAAAGTCTTCATCTCGAGTTTTGTGCCCTTGCAGCATCATTAAAGTTTCAGTGGTTCTGCACCTAGTTCCGTATAATATTCCACAGTAATATTCTAATCCATGCAGGGGTAGTGCACAGTAACCACAGCGTAACGTACCACAGTATTATTCTAATCCACTGCACTGTAGTTGAGGATAATCACAATATAATATACCGAAGTATTCTTATCCACCCCACAGCCACAGGACTCCACAGTATTACCCTAATCTACCCCACTCTATCAGAAGATTATCACAGTATTACCCTAATCTACCCCTCTCTATTAGAAGGTTATCACAGTATTACCCTAATCTACCCCACTCTATCAGAGGATTATCACAGTATTACCCTAATCTACCCCTCTCTATTAGAAGGTTATCACAGTATAACCCTAATCTACCCCTCTCTATTAGAAGGTTATCACAGTATTACCCTAATCTACCCCTCTCTATCAGAAGGTTATCACAGTATTACCCTAATCTACCCCTCTATCAGAAGGTTATCACAGTATTACCCTAATCTATCCCTCTCTATTAGAAGGTTATCACAGTATTACCCTAATCTACCCCTCTCTATCAGAAGATTATCACAGTATTACCCTAATATACCCCTCTCTATTGGAAGGTTATCACAGTATTACCCTAATCTACCCCTCTCTATCAGAAGATTATCACAGTATTACCCTAATTTACCCCTCTATCAGAAGGTTATCACAGTATTACCCTAATCTACCCCTCTATCAGAAGGTTATCACAGTATTACCCTAATCTACCCCTCTTTATGTGAAGATTATCACAGTATTACCCTAATCTACCCCTCTCTATCAGAAGATTATCACAGTATTACCCTTATCTACCCCTCTCTACTAGAAGGTTATCTCAGTGTGGTGGAAATTCTTATTTCATAGTGTGTACCTCCTGAACTGTAGGTGTCGCTGTTTATATAAGGATTTACTTACTGTAACCTTCCGGCCCTTACTCTTTGTTCACTGTAACTCCTCCCCTCCTGTTGTGAATAAGATCTGGGGTCACCCCCGTTTCTAGGAGGTCTCCACCTAGGACTTTTGTCTGAACTAGTGTGGCTTCCCGTGCACGTATAAACGAATATCAACTGCCTTTGACTGAGTGTGTTATTACTTATTGCTTACAATACTTAAAATACACAACGCAGAAGTGGAAATCCCCCACATCAGTATAACCCTAATCTACCCCTCTCTATTAGAAGGTTATCATAGTATTACCAAAATCTACCCCTCTCTATCAGAAGGTTATCACAGTATTACCCTAATCTACCCCTCTCTATTTGAAGGTTATCACAGTATTACCCTAATCTACCCCTCTCTATCAGTAGGTTATCACAGTATTACCCTAATCTACCCCTCTCTATCAGAAGATTATCACAGTATTACCCTAATCTACCCCTCTCTATTAGAAGGTTATCACAGTATTACCCTAATCTACCCCACTCTATCAGAGGATTATCACAGTATTACCCTAATCTACCCCTCTCTATTAGAAGGTTATCACAGTATAACCCTAATCTACCCCTCTCTATTAGAAGGTTATCACAGTATTACCCTAATCTACCCCTCTCTATCAGAAGGTTATCACAGTATTACCCTAATCTACCCCTCTATCAGAAGGTTATCACAGTATTACCCTAATCTATCCCTCTCTATTAGAAGGTTGTCACAGTATTACCCTAATCTACCCCTCTCTATCAGAAGATTATCACAGTATTACCCTAATATACCCCTCTCTATTGGAAGGTTATCACAGTATTACCCTAATCTACCCCTCTCTATCAGAAGATTATCACAGTATTACCCTAATTTACCCCTCTATCAGAAGGTTATCACAGTATTACCCTAATCTACCCCTCTATCAGAAGGTTATCACAGTATTACCCTAATCTACCCCTCTTTATGTGAAGATTATCACAGTATTACCCTAATCTACCCCTCTCTATCAGAAGATTATCACAGTATTACCCTTATCTACCCCTCTCTACTAGAAGGTTATCTCAGTGTGGTGGAAATTCTTATTTCATAGTGTGTACCTCCTGAACTGTAGGTGTCGCTGTTTATATAAGGATTTACTTACTGTAACCTTCCGGCCCTTACTCTTTGTTCACTGTAACTCCTCCCCTCCTGTTGTGAATAAGATCTGGGGTCACCCCCGTTTCTAGGAGGTCTCCACCTAGGACTTTTGTCTGAACTAGTGTGGCTTCCCGTGCACGTATAAACGAATATCAACTGCCTTTGACTGAGTGTGTTATTACTTATTGCTTACAATACTTAAAATACACAACGCAGAAGTGGAAATCCCCCACATCAGTATAACCCTAATCTACCCCTCTCTATTAGAAGGTTATCATAGTATTACCAAAATCTACCCCTCTCTATCAGAAGGTTATCACAGTATTACCCTAATCTACCCCTCTCTATTTGAAGGTTATCACAGTATTACCCTAATCTACCCCTCTCTATCAGTAGGTTATCACAGTATTACCCTAATCTACCCCTCTCTATCAGAAGGTTTTCACAGTATTACCCTAATCTACCCCTCTCTATTAGAGGGTTATCACAGTATTACCCTAATCTACCCCTCTCTATTAGAAGGTTATCACAGTATTACCCTAATCAACCCCTCTCTATTAGAAGGTTATCACAGTATTATCCTAATCTACCCTTCTCTATTAGAAGATTATCACAGTATTACCCTAATCTACCCCTCTCTATCAGAAGATTATCACAGTATTACCCGAATCTACCCTTCTCTATTAGAAGATTATCACAGTATTACCCTAATCTACCCCTCTCTATCAGTAGGTTATCACAGTATTACCCTAATCTACCCCTCTCTATCAGAAGGTTTTCACAGTATTACCCTAATCTACCCCTCTCTATTAGAGGGTTATCACAGTATTACCCTAATCTACCCCTCTCTATTAGAAGGTTATCACAGTATTACCCTAATCAACCCCTCTCTATTAGAAGGTTATCACAGTATTATCCTAATCTACCCTTCTCTATTAGAAGATTATCACAGTATTACCCTAATCTACCCCTCTCTATCAGAAGATTATCACAGTATTACCCGAATCTACCCTTCTCTATTAGAAGATTATCACAGTATTACCCTAATCTACCCCTCTCTATTAGAAGGTTATCACAGTATTACCCAAATCTACCCCACTCTATCAGATGATTATCACAGTATTACCCTAATCAACCCCTCTCTATCAGAAGGTTATCACAGTATTACCCTAATCTACCCCTCTCTATTAGAAGGTTATCACAGTATAACATTTCTACATTTTATTCTAATCCACCCTACAGTAGCAGAAGTCAG
Source organism: Gymnothorax reevesii (assembly GCA_029721435.1). NCBI lineage: Eukaryota > Metazoa > Chordata > Actinopteri > Anguilliformes > Muraenidae > Gymnothorax > Gymnothorax reevesii. The sequence continues at coordinate 5,857,276 of CM056579.1, read as the reverse complement.
TATTTCACAATGTCGGTCCTCTGGGTGAGCTCTAGTCTCTCATAGCAGGAAGTGAAGGGCTGGTGCGGTGAGGAAATTTGAGCAGTGTTACCTAACATCCTGCTGTGTTTCTCAAATGCTTGAGCCATATCATCCTCTGAGAAGAAGAAGACTGTCCTAAATTAGATAGATAGGTAGATAGATAGATAGATAGATATACTTTATTTATCCCAAACTGGGAAATTTCAATGCAGCAGCAGTGAGAGAAATAGCAATATTATTATATGTATTACTATTTACAATCTATAAAAACAATAAATAAATAAATAAATAACCTATAGTGCAACTAACTGTAAGGTGCAGTGAACAGCATATTTATGACATCAGGCAAGAGTCTTATTATACAATGAAATGGCATGTGGCAGGAAAGACTTCCTGTATCTATCCCTTAGACAGCGGAGCTGTAACAGTCCGTTTGAGAAGGTGCTCCACTGTCTGTCCACTGTGTGGTGGAGAGGGTGCTCATCGTTGCCCATGATGGATAGCAGTTTATTGAGCGTCCTCCTCTACACCACAGTCCCAAAAGACTCCAGCCTGAGACCCACTACAGAGCCAAACTTCTCCATAATCTTATCAAGTCTGCTGGTGTCCCTGGCTCTGATGTTGCTACCCCAACACAAAGCAAAGAAGATGGTGCTACCCAGCAAAAAATGTTCTATAAGACTTCTATGGAATTCTATAGAATTCTATAAAATTCTATAGAACATCAATGGAACTCAATAGAACATTTTATTATAAAACGGGTGCTTCTCATCCTTAAATATGATTGGCTGAGCCGCGTTCCATGCCGGTATAAAATTACTGTAACCCACTGTGGCAGGCCACAACCCAAAATATCCTTGCGCACAAAAAACTTCTCTGCACTCTACTGACACGTTAGGTTATGTTTGTTTCAAGACTTTTAGCTCGCTATTTCAGTGTTGGCGAAGTTTAGCCTTTTGACCCGCTAACCAGTGGCTATCTACCTAGCTAGCTATTGCATTACAGAGTTCAATATCACTTTTGCGTTGCTAACTAGCTTGCTATTTCAGTAGTCTATTAGCGATAAATTGTTGATATTTTATTTTGTGTTTATTTTATGGGCTGAGTAGGGTAACCATATCCATTGTAGTGAACGCTAGCTAGTTGACAAGCTGGCTAGCAAACTTATGCACAATTCATCATATTTTTCTGGACACCGGCAAGTGTGGAGGACAAAATTCAATCGTTCCCTACTCTTGCTGCTGGTTGTAATGATATGGCCGATCAGCGCAAGTTGAGAACAAGAAAACTTGAAAACCGAAACGAGCGTAAAATTATTTAACAGGGTCTTCGGGAGACTGAAGGAGACATTCAAAATAGCCTGCTTTTGTAATATATCTACATAAGCGAGCCCAAATAGCCTGATATGACATGATAATGGCGCTAGATTGAAAAAGCAATCCTAGCGTCTGAGTTGCTTGCCAACCATTCTGTCCACTCTATCTTGCTTGGTGGAAGAACAAATAGTTCTCAATTTTATAGTTGCATGATTACCAATAAATTGTCGATTTTTTTTTTCTCCTGTGTTTATTTAATGGGGTATATGTAGGGTAACCGTTTTTATAAAAGCAATAAGCCCCTTGAAGCACTGGGTTACAGTGATTTTATAACGACGGAGGGGCACTAAAGCACTCCGCTGCGCGTCGTACCTTAGAACGCCCCTCCGCCATTATAAAATCACTGTAACACACCGCTTGTCAGGACTTATTTCTTAAGTAGAACAGCATGTTCTACAGGATTTTCCGTGTGTACTATAGGAATTTGCTGGAAACCTAGAGAGCACCTCTATGGAAAATAAAGTCCTATAAGATTATTACTGTTCTATAAGATCTTCCTATAGAACACCCTAGTTGAAAAACCTATTCTATAGGACTTTGATGGTCTTTAGGACCTTGTAAAAGAACAAAAGCTTAATGGGGAAAAGATCTTAAATAAGGGTTAAATAAAAATAAATCTTATGAATCCTTGCAATGCTCTGTCAAAGGGTCAATTTACCTTATGTGTACCTGGGTTTTAGAAGTGAAAAACTGGACTAATGGTATGAAAATGTGCAATATTCAATTCAAGCCTATATTTTAACTCGCAACCCACTGAGGGAGACCCTCATTTTCAGTGGGGCCGAGTGCACAAATGGACAATTATAAAAACAAATTATACAAAACAATGAATAAAAAATTAATTAATTAATTAAAATATTAATCAAAACACACACAATGATACCAATAAGTCTCGGATCTCGGCCTTCAACTGATTGAATGATGGAAGAGAGACCAGTTTTAAAGTGCTTTGTAGAGAATTCCAGGAATATGGAGCAGAGAATTGGAATGCGGTCTTGCCAAGCTCAGTCCGGGCAAAAGGGACCACTAGCACAAGCCAGTCATTTTAGCGAGTAGGATAAGGGTTATCACACTGCGTTAGTAACATGGAAATGTAAGGCGGCAATTTACCAAGAAGTGCTTTCAGTATAAACAACAACCAGTGCCTATTTCACCTCGTTTCAAGAGATGACCAACCAACCATATCATATAAAAGACAGAGGTGAGTATTATAACTTGCACCTGTGACAAATCTAAGGGCGGAATGATAAACTGAATCAAGCGGCTTTAATGTTGTAGCGGCAGCATGTCTATAAATTACATCTCCATAATCCAGATCAGACAAGAAAGTTGCTTCCACAATTATTTTCCTACAAGACATGGGAAAGCAAGATTTATTTCTGTTCAAGAAGCCAACTTTCTCACGGAGTTTAGTGACAAGGTTAACGATATGATATTTGAAATTGAATTTATGATCAATCCATATTCCAAGATACTTATACTCTGAGACTCTCTCAATTGAGGAGCCATTTGCCGTGGTGATGCATAGACTATCAGCGCCAATATTTTTTGCATTTGTAAAAAACATAAATTTTGTCTTACTTGCATTCAGTGGCGGCTGGTGCCAAAAATTTGGGGGGGCACAATTTACCTTGGCGCAGCACACCTGACAGCTGCTTTGATGTCGACACAGCTAAGAAGGAAAATGTAGCCTATAGATTTTATCAGGGTTTGTACCCCTTTATTATTATGAATTGAGAATGAATTCCCCATGTCCACAGATCACTGTACCTGTCCTTACATTACGTACAGATCACTGTACCTGTCCTTACATTACGTACAGATCACTGTACCTGTCCTTACATTACGTACAGATCACTGTACCTGTCCTTACATTACGTACAGATCACTGTACCTGTCCTTACATTACTTACAGATCACTGTACCTGTCCTTACATTACGTACAGATCACTGTACCTGTCCTTACATTACTTACAGATCACTGTACCTGTCCTTACATTACGTACAGATCACTGTACCTGTCCTTACATTACTTACAGATCACTGTACCTGTCCTTACATTACTTACAGATCACTGTACCTGTCCTTACATTACTTACAGATCACTGTACCTGTCCTTACATTACGTACAGATCACTGTACCTGTCCTTACATTACGTACAGATCACTGTACCTGTCCTTACATTACGTACAGATCACTGTACCTGTCCTTACATTACTTACAGATCACTGTACCTGTCCTTACATTACTTACAGATCACTGTACCTGTCCTTACATTACGTACAGATCACTGTACCTGTCCTTACATTACTTACAGATCACTGTACCTGTCCTTACATTACTTACAGATCACTGTACCTGTCCTTACATTACTTACAGATCACTGTACCTGTCCTTACATTACTTACAGATCACTGTATCTGTCCTTACATTACTTACAGATCACTGTATCTGTCCTTACATTACTTACAGATTGATTGTTAAAGCAGTCATGTTAAAGATAATCCACCAACTAACTGGGATTTGTTGTTCTGTAAAGATGCAAACAATAAGTGGATCATAGTTAAACAAAAAAAATCTAAAAACACACCAATGTAATGTTGTCGACAGGCTTCATACACCTTTTACAAAGTGAAATTCAAGCACTTTTCAAGGATTTTCAAGGTGTATTTTCATGCCTTTCCAGCACCTTACAGCTGTGGTAAATTACATATTTATAAACATAAATGACAGATTTCACAGAAAGTGTGACCAACAGGTCCCACTGAACTTAACAGGATGAATGATAAATTAATGGTATATATGGGGTTTATTTCATTGATAACATAAAAACAAATGTTTTCATGAAGTTTTAGACCTGGATCACTGTTATTTTCTTAAAAAAAAAAAAAAAGGAATTTAAAAATTTGATCTTGTTGCTAATGTTACATGGACGGAAAATTGGTGTCACAGGACGGAACACAAACAGTGACAAGATTGTCTGAGCCAACGCCAATAATGGCACGATGAGCAGAGAAAAGGGAAGGCACACCAGTGACCAACCCGCTAATTCACAATAAGCAGGGCTTTGTCAATCCTGCCCACTCATGTCCATGTTCCTCATCCACCCTGGAGCTCTGAGGGGAAGGAGAGACGCTTTTTTGGGCCACCCTGTCGTATGGATGTGCCAACCCCTTTAAGTCAAACCAAGGTTGGCTTGATCCATCCAGGGATTGGAGTGAACTCGTCCTTAACATAAACAGTGTTCGAACTTGGCTTGCTTGTGAAAATTCAATAACTGATCCGGGTGCGCCATCTAGTGATAAAACATTGTAACTGCGTGCATAAATCTGCAGCACCGTGTCCACTGGCGGACACATCTGCCCTGCCAGTAGCCGCCAAATCTCATTCACAGCAGTGCTGAGAGGACAGGGTGTTGCTGACGTTATTACTGTGGACGGAAATTTTTACCTTTTTGATGAGGGACACAAACACGAGTTGGTGAAAATTCTAGAAGGCCAGGAAGTAAACATCCGCTCGCGCATACGCTTTACCCCGCTTTCACACTACCGGTTGTTTTAAAATAGGGACTTCAATGCGGAATGCAGCGCGACCGTTAAGACCACACATCGGACAGAAATCACGTTTGCTTCAAAAACTGGCTTCACAGCATGAAATGGGCTCATGATATTGCAAAATTGTATCTTGTGCGGTAAAAAAAAGAATGGGGAACATATTCCTGGCCAGACCATCAGTAGTAGATGTACTGTTCTTTTCACCGTGGCCCTGTTAAATCTATCAAACTTGGAACAGCAAACAGGGAAAGCAATAAAAGACATTGCTAACGCCACATCCAGCTAATCCATCGCTGATTGTCGTAACAAGTGCGGGAGAATCCCTGGGTATCAGCTCGTCCACGATCACTTGCCTGCTGCTGAATCTTTAAATCGGGTCGGTCAGGTCCAAGCTCCGTTATCCTCTTTTTCTCTTCCAGTGTGACGTTACGCCTGGAGAACGGGTTATTCTGTAGTGAAATAACCAAGTTTTCTGCGGATCCACTGTAAGCTGCTACTTTGTACCTCTATCAGACAGAGAATGAGCGTATGTGATGTTTGCGCATGAGTAAATCACATCTGCTGCAGTGACGTATCGATGTGATTGGCAGCTGTCGTTGTCCAGTCACATGAGGAGGAAAATCACAAAAACAATACTAATTCGCTGCCAATCAAAATGGGAGTGTCCGGGGCGCATTTCTCTGCGCCCCGCAGACAAAGTTGAAGCGGCCAATCAGAAAGAAACCTCAGGTCGCAAGCTGGGCAAAAGTTGAAGGACTTGCATTGACTCCCATTAGACCGGCGCCCCTGCGTTAATAAACTATGTATTCACAACATATCTATTGATTAATAAATTGTGTGAAACCCTTTTTATTCACTGGTGACAGGTGCTGACAGGCTATCATTGTGTGGAAAAAATAAATCATTTTATCAGTTATTTTTTAATATAATTTAATGACAAATTTTGGTAGGTATAAGTGGACTTCCTCTGTCGAATTTTGGATTTGAGGACGGAGGGGGCAGCGCCCCAGCGCCCCCTATTGACAAATCGCCACTGCTTGCATATAAAACGAGTTTAAAGGAGTAGTTCAGGATTTTTGACATAGGCCCTCATTTACAAGTGAGCCACAGTGTTTGAGATATGTGGAGAAAGTTTTCAAAAAATCTCTTTTATTACTCTTTTTTGCAGAGTTTGCTGTTGCTAGGCTAGCGCAAGTCAACGGTTTTTATCTAGCCTACCAATAAAAACAGTCTTACCCACTTCACAGTGCACCCGAAGCAAATTGGTTATAATCGGGACGTCCATGGTGTGTGGTCTCAGAAACCCATTTATCTACCCAGATTCCTGATGCGGTTGTGAACATTCCCAGCTACAATTTATTTAGATGTGACAGAGGCTGGTTGGGTCTGGACAAAAGGAAAAAGGGCGGTGTGGCTATCAATGTAAGAGGTAATCTTAAAGTCTTGGACATTTATTAATCTAATTTATATGAATTAATTTGTTTGAATTAATTTGTCTGTGGTCTGTACAATCCACCCAAGCACAACTACCGCCACATGGATCTAATGAACTCTGTGATTATCATGGCTGACTCCATTCTGGACAAACACCCTAATACAATTATTGTTTGTGGTGGCGGTGTTAATCGATTGGACATGAATGAATTTCAAGCTTTGTCTGGGTGGGACATTCTAGTGTACTTTCCCCCACGGGGCGATGCATGCTTGGATAACTGTTTAACGAACCGTCCCAATCTGTTTGGAAAGACTTATTCCTTTCATATGCTTATTAAGACGGACCACAAAGGTTTTGTTTTGCCTGCTGGAACAAAACTAAAGCCCACGCAAAGCAAAGTGTTGGTACAGGATTGTAGGGAGTACTGCAAGCAAGCTCTCTATTTGGCACTAGTGGCAGAGGATTGGGGCGATGTTGTAGCAGCCAATGATATAAACGTAGTGGTTGGTCTCTTGGAGAACAAATCTGTGCACTGATGGATAAGTGTTTGCCATTCAAATCCATTCTGATGTCGTCTCGAGATCCTGCTTGGATGTCTCGTTTAGTGAGATCCATGGTGAGGGCGAAGTCCAGAATTCCAACACTAATCAAGAACGTCTGAAATTAATTAACAGTGGGATTTCTGAAGTTATTAGTGAAAACAGGAGAAATCCTAAGGCTGTTAGGGGAAGCCGTGAATGGTGGAAACGTGTCGATTTCACATCACAGCGTCAATGCTCAAACTTCATCAACCTGAATGACAATGCGCTTGACCAGCTGAATGAGTATTTTGGGCAGCTATGTTACGATAATAGTTATATACGGCATACTGAAGTAGAAATTATTCAGGACGTTCAAGCACCCAAGTTATCTTTAGGGCAAGTTTGGAATTCCTTGAATGATCAAAAACGAACAGCAACTGGCCCTGATAAGATACCTTTCTGGATCTGGAAGGACCATGGTGAATTGTTAGCACCTATAATAAGTGAAGTATGGAACCTGTTGTTATCAACCCATTCATGGCCGGACTCATGGAAAAGAGCAAATATTAACCCTTTGCCCAAAATCGACACCCCAAAAGAAGATTCTGACTTCCGCGGGATAAATGTCACGCCAGTAATCGCTAGAGCGTTTGCGAGGGTTGTGTACCACACTCAAGCAAAGAGAGTTATAGAATATAATCTAAGTCCCACCCAGTTTGCTTACAGGCAGGGGAGAAATTGTACTAATGCGTTAATTACTATTCAGCAGCACTATATACATAGATATTTAGAAGCCAGTCATTGTTAGGCAGTTTTCATTTTTACCATGGATTTTAGCAAAGCATTTGATTCTGTCAATCACTATATTTTATCAGCTAAACTTAAGCAGTTACCCCTGAGTCCTTTTATTATTAATTGGTACCACAGCTTTCTGTATGCCCGTCAACAGCGCGTTTTTTCCAACAACCATGTTTGTAACTGGACATCTGTTAACAAGGGTACCACTCAGGGCAGTGTGAGTGGTCCGTATCTTTTTAATGTGTTTCTAAATGATTTAGATATTTATTGTAATGCTTTCCCAGTGATTTTTAAATATGCAGACGATTCTACCATTGTTTCTCCCGTTACGGTTAATTGTGATCCCTCAAACTGCCTGATGAATCAATTTTTGTTGTGGGTTTTTTTGAACAAAATGTGTTGTAATCCTAGTAAATGTAAGGAACTTAGTGTAAGAAAAAGGAATAGTTAAAGTCAATATAGTTCTGTAAACAATATTCCACAACATTATGTCTTGTCTTGCTGGAAGTAACTCTCCAAAGTGACTGCAAATTCAGTGAGCATGTTTGACTCGAGTTGGTGAAAGCAAACCAATGCTGCGTAATTTAAGGAATCTGAGAAAGGAGCAATATACTCAAGTAAAAATAGTCCATTTGTTTATATCTCTTGTTTTACCTAATTTTATACATGGTCTATCAGTTTATGAGTCTTCAGATCTTAACATTATTCAATTTTTTTTGGATAGATGTCATCAGCGTCATTTAATTTCTTACCCAATTTCTATTCAGAATTTATTAATCAAGCAAGACAGCCACATTTTCCAAAAAGCTATATCTGTAGATAGCCATCCGCTCCATTCCAATGTACCATCTAAGAAGGACTGTCAGTATGAACTTCGTAAGAGTCGATGTGCACGCCCCAAAATCAGGACGGAGCGTTTTATGAACACTTTTGTGAATAGATAAATTTTCAAGTATGATTTAGCAAATTAGTTGTTTGTTTTTCATTTTATTGTCATTGTTTTTAATTAATATTGTCGCATAAGATATGTACTTTTATCTTGTGAAGAATGAATAAAAGAAATAAAAAAAAGACTGGTAGAAGATCTCCAACATGTTGCTGCACACATTGAAGGATCTAAGCTTCCTCAGGAAGTAGAGTCTGCTCATCCTTCTTGTACACAGCCTCTGTGTTCCATTTCCAGTCCAGTCTATTGCCAATCACCACTCCCAGGAATTTATAGTCTTCCACTGCCTCCAGCACCTCCCCCTGATCCTTAGTTCCACGTTCCTCTGTACGATATGATTATGGGAGCTACATATATTCTTTCAAGCATTGCAAAGCTATTTTTGTTTTGACGATGGACATTCAACAGCAAATAGGAGATGCAAATATGTTTTTGGTGTAACATTTAGAGCAGATGGAATGCCTCTGCTGTGTTCATAGATTTACCACAGGAGGACGCCTTTCCCATCCTGACAGTATATCCCTGCTGCTCGACCGTTGGCTCCAAGTTCCGTGTTCTCTCGACACAAGTAAGTTTGCAAGACAATTTCTGTTATCGCCTTAATGGTAATCCTCATTATCAGTATACATTGAGCTAACGGGCCAAGTGCTAAAAATCTGTTGACTCCAATTTTCATAATTAACTTCGGTGCTGGTAATAACCTGAAAATGGGTGGAACTGTATCACACAGCTACTCAGTCAGACAGTGAGTCACTGAAGCTGGTTTGTGATGGGCTGGTCCCACCATTGTGGTCCAGCCTTAATATCAGAGGAGGAAAATCATGGGGCTAAAGCCAATGTCTGCACCAATATTTTGATCCATTCCCCTGTATTATGCATGTAGTGTTCATGGGTGTGAAAAAACATGGTAGGGTTCATTCCTTTTGCATGTCTTTTTATTATTCATCCTAACACTGCTCTGAAGCAGCATTTTCAGCTAAGCATATCCCCTAATCTGTCCTGTTCAAGACTGTCATGGTGAATCACCAAGATAACTTCAAGAGAAAACTTGTTAATGGGAGGCAGTGTTCAGAATCCGGCCTGGGACCTCTCCGTGTGGAGTTTGAATGTAAACAGTAAATGGACTGCATTTGTATAACGCTTTCAAGTCACATGGAATTACCCCAAAGCGCTTTACAGTTATGCCTCTCATTCACCCTGATGGCGGAGACTGCCATGCAAGTCGCCAACCTAATGACGTGAATCACTGACTAATAGGAGACACTAAATTAGTTGAAGGTTTGAGTTTGAGTAAATGTTGTGATCCCTGCATTGCTTTGACTGAAGTGTGAAGAATTATTATTATTATTATTATTATTATTATTATATTCTTACAAAAGTGCTGAGGTGCTGTTTAACATGCAGTCAATCACTTTCTGTGAGATAATGTAGTTGTATCATGGTACCATGTACATTATTGGCTCATGTACAGATGACCCAAATTTCCAAGAAAGTCTGTGAGTGTCATAGAATTTTTGAACTGTGGCCCGAATTCCTCCAAAATCCTCCCAGGATTAGGGCTCTGTGGGTTCGTTTGGGTTAGGATTAGGGTTCTGTGGGTTGGATTAGGGTTAGGGGCTCTGTGGGTTGGGTTAGGATTAGGATTGGTGCTTTGTGGGTTGGGTTAGGTTTAGGATTAGGGCTCTGTTTGTTGGGTTAGAGTTAGGATTAGAACTTTGTAGGTTGGGTTATGGTTAGGATTAGGGCTCTGTAGGTTGGATTTGCGTTAAGATTAGGGATTTGTTTGTTGGGTTAGGGTTAGGATTAAGGTTCTGTGGATTCAATTAGGGTTAGGATTAGGCATCTGTGGGTTGGGTTAGGGTTAGGATTAGGGCTCTGTGGGTTGGTTCAGGGTTTGGGGCTGTGTGGGTTGGGTTAGGTTTAGAGTTAGGGCCCTGTGGGTTGGATTAGGGATAGGGGCTCTTTGGGTTGGGTTAAGGTTAGGATCAGGGCTCTGTGGGTTGGACAAAGGTTAGGATTAGGATTCTGTGGGTTTGATTCGGGTTAGGGGCTTTCTTGGGTGGGTTCGGGTTAGTAATAGGGCTCTGTGGGTTCGGTTAGGGTTAAGAATAGAGCTCTGTGGGTTTGGTTAAGGTTAGGATTAGGGTTCTTTGGGTGGTCTTAGTGTTGTGTTAGCTCCCTTTGGTTGGGGTACGGATTAGGGCTCTGTGCATTGGTCTTTTTAATTCCTAATTATTAATTAGTGCTTTAGAGACATTTCGTGTTTGATTGACATGGTACGTTATTTTACAATGCAGAAGATTGTACTACTATTTAAATTTTCATGAGTTTTGAGGGTTGGTTTGGTTTTGCAGCAAGATATCAAAATATTAGCAAGGTCTTGGGGGGGGGGGGAGGGGCACACAATTTGGCTTCTTTGAAAACCACGATTATGACTTCCTGATTCTGCTTTTGATGTGAAGTAAGGATAGTAGAATCATTACAGTTCTTCTCCACATCCCGCTGAACAGTTCAGTAACATTGTGGAAACAATTCTGTTCACATACAAGCAAAATGCATGTAGGAATGCAATAAAAAAATAGTTTAGTCATTCTTTTCACAGCAAATTTCATTATCGGGTGCATAGTCTTTTAATATTGAATTAAAACATCTGTCACACATTTAAGTGCATTCTTCACATCGATGTAAAAGCAATGGATAAACACTCGTGGTGAATTCTCTGAGAGCTGCCAAGCTGTTCTAAAATTCACATTTCGGATTCTGTACCAGGCTCAAACTTGCCGCAGTATTATGCTACTAGGATTTATTTTTTAATTTGTTTATTTACTGAATTTTTAAAGCTTTTTTTCCACCCAGCACACAGCTGATGAACCAATGAGCCAAAAAATTAAAACCTCTCACATCTAAGAGAGATAATAATCTCTCTTAGCTGTGAGATTAGAGAATAATCTAAGGTTGATTATTTTGAAAAAGCTGCTCATGTCAAGGCCTGCAGACAATAATGGTGTCCCCAGCCAAAAGGTATATGTAGAGAAGATGCATACAATTTTTTCAAAAGTTATGAATATAATCAAACTTCTACAATGGAAGTAAAATAAAAAATGTTAAAGATATTAATCTCAAGACACCACTGGGAACAATAATTATACAATTGTCTAAGACAATAATGTTTACAGATACAGAAAAAAATCTAACATTGTCAAGCATAAAAACTGGTATAAGATTTTAAAAGAATATCACAGAACCAGGAGAAAATCTATTTCATCATTTAACCCGGGGGATTGAGTGGCCTTTAATGTGACAATCCAGAAAGTTTCTCGTTGAAGAAGTTTTTTTAAACGGTTACCGCCTCTTATTTGGTAAGGTATAACCTCTAGGGCGACTGCTTTTAAAGCGGAAGGGTTATTGTGACCTGCTTGGTTGTAATGGACAGCCATGGAATAAATTGGATTTTTGGTTTAAGTGGCAGTATTGTGTCCTCCAAGCCTGTCTTTAAATCTATCTCCTTTTGGTTCTACCCACATAGAAAAACCCACATGGGCATTCTAGGCGATAGACCAAAAAAGTAGTATTGCAGGTAGCAAAATGTTTAATGTGAAAGATCTTATTGGTTGACACATCTATGAATCTGTCCGTTTTTAGCATATTATCACAATGACAACAGTTACCGCAAGGAAAATTACCAAAAGGCTTATGCAGCCAAGACGTCTTTGATGATAGATGGCTATTGGGCTTTACTCCCTGGAATCGTTTTCCAATTCCAATTCCAATAAATAAACAAGTAAAATCAGCTCCTAAGAAAAGGCAGATTAGAGGTAGAACTTCAGGTTTTGCTTTAAAATGTACAGATTCTCTTCAAATGGCTAAAGTATGCAGAGTCTACAGACTGGGGTTATATAAAGCCTCTATAAGCTTTAGTTCTGGACCATAGAATGAATAATTGGAGGAAATCAGTGGACCTAAGCACTCAAACAGGAATATATTTTATGAATAGTTCATTTATGTAGCCGGGGGCATGTCCATGTGTTGTTCAGTCCATGTAATGTATCTATTGAACTATGTGGTGTGTACTGATGTAGGCATTGAAGGTGAGGGTCCATATGCGAAGGAAGTTACTAGGTATTTTCCTGAAGCAAATCTTCAATTAAGACTGGAGTCACAATTAACAAACAAACAATACAAGAAAATGAGGGATCAAAGACTGAACTACAGTCTCACAAGTTAAACAGACATATCTAGTTGTAATAACAAAGTCAGCTATACACTGATCACAACACAGCGAATAGGCTACTAAGACTTGCACCGGGATACGAGAAGGAGTGGATATTTATACACAGAGAGTGAGCTAATGGGATAATGGGTAAGAGGTTAATCTAATTGACAAAACACATGCAGGAGCAGATCAGTAATAAATATTCTGGTCAGGCTGAGTGCTGAATGGAATGTGAGCAGGACATGACAGTACCTCCCCGAGGTGCAACTGGGTGAACACACTGGAATTCCGTGATGAGATAAGGGTCCAAGATGTTGTGTGCAGGGACCCAACTCCTCTCCTTAGGACCGTAAACCTCCCAGTTCACCAGCTATTGCATATGACTATCGCGGCACTTGGAGTCCGGGAGTTTGTGCACCTGGTAGTCCAGTGCACCGTCGATCTCCAGGTCTTGTGGTGAGGCTTCAGTGGGACAGTCTTAGCAAGAGGACCTGAAACGGTTGGCCTGAGACATGAAAAGTGGGTGATATTTTGTTTTTGGGTGACAACTGAAGGGTATATGATACCTCATTGACCTTTCGGATGGCTTTGAAGGGGTCAATGAACTGTGCGCTCAGATTCCGGCAGGGCAGGCAAAGACCTAGGTCCCAGGTCGAAAGCCAGACAAGATCCTGTGGTCGGTACTCTGGGGCATCATGGTGTCGGCAGTTAGCCTTAATCTTCTGGGGGTGGAGAGCCCGGCGGATCTGGACAGTGGTGTCAGACCAGACTCTCTTGGCCTGCCAGAACCAGGCATCTTTGCCGGGACTTTGGTCTCGCTGGACTCCGATGGGCATTGGGGAGGTTGCCAGTCAAGCGCACACTGGAAAGGGTAAAGGCCAGTTTAGGTGTTCATCAGGGAATTTTGGGTGTACTCGGCCCAGGGCAGGACCTTAGCCTAATCCTGCTGTTGTGTGTGGCAGTGCGCTCGGAGGGCCGTCTTCAGATCCTGGATAGCTCATATCACCTGCCCAATGGACTCAGGGTGGTATCCCAAACTGAGGCTTACTATTGCTCACAACTTCTTGAAGAAGGCATGCTACACCTGGGATGTGAATGGGGGGCCCATGGTCCAATAGGCTGTCTGCTAGAGGGCCAAAGTTCCTGAATACTTGATTGATGAGAGTTTCTGCCACCTGGAAGGCAGAGGGGGGACTGGGATAGGGTATAAATTTACAGAATTTGGAAACTCTATCCACAGTAACCACAATAACTGTATTGCTACCAGAACTGGAAGGTCAGCGATAACCTTAATGGAGACGCGTGACCAAGGAAGTTGGGGTACCAGGAGGGGTTGCAGTTTACCTGCAGGTAGCTGTCATGGTGATTTAGTGGTGGCACATGTTGAACAGGACTTGACCAATTTTTCCATGTCAGGTGGGGCCTCCAATACATGCAGCTCATGAGTTTGATAGTTTGGCAAATTCCAGGATGACTGGAAGCCAGTCAGGTATGGGCCCAGGCGATGACCTGTCCCGAAGAGTGGCGAGAACATAGGTCTTTCCTGCCAGCAGTGTGGCAGGAGCAGGTTCCTTCCTTCATTCTCTGCGAATTTGCCAGTGCATTAGTGTAATGAAGAGTATGGGCTCATCTGCAGTCCGGTTAGCTTTGGCATCGTGACATTGGGACACGGCATCTGCTTTTGAATTTTTGGAACCTGGGCAGTAAGTGATGGTAAAATTGAATAGAGAGAAGAAGCCCCCTCTAGCTAATGCCTCTGCTCCTAAAGTGCCAACTTCATGGTGAGTAATTCACAGTTGCCCATGTAGTCATTACTTTCTGCTGGAGACATCTTCCGGGAGAAGAATGCACAGGCATAGAGCTTCTCTTGGGACCCATGCCATTGGGAAAGGACAGCCCATGCTCCTGCACTGGAGGCATCCACTTGAACCACAATGGGCTTAATAAAATCTGGAAGCTTTATAATGTGAGCTGTTATGAACCGCTGTTTCAAGTTATTGATAGTGTAATGTGAATATAGGCCACTGGATGGCAGTATTTACCTTTTTTTTTGTTAAACTCAGACTGGGATTATGTTTAGACATGTCCTGGACATGTCTGGGGCAAGTCTCTGAAAAGTAAAAAAAAGAGGTCTAAATGTGGGTGGGGTCTGCAAAAGAGTATATAAAGGGGAGAATTGAGACAGGAAAGTAGTAGGAGAAATTGCAAGGGGAAGGATAAATGTGACCAGACCTGTCATTTCTGTTCAAGACCTGTGAAGTTGCTTTTGTGGGATTTTTGCCTGTTTGAGCAGTTTCCTCACCCAGGACATCACCAAGAGACTGTAATTATTTCTGTTTATTTTTGTCTTGTAAAGCAATCTTGGTCTTTAGTGTAGTTAGTTAGTTGTTATTAGTCTTTGTCTGTTTGATTAAATGTGTTTGGGTTTTTTATTGTGTCTGTCATCCCTTGCTGTTGCTGTTGTGGTAAATGTGATAACAAATTGGGGCCATAACAAATTGGGGGCTCAAGTCCGGGACAGAACATCGTGTGAGTCATTTATTGAAAATCTAACATTTCAGATTGTAAAATTGTTTTTGTGAATTTTCCTACATATATATATTGACAACAGCAATGGATGATTTCTTGGCATCACCAACCGTAGGGGTTTTGAAGTCTTTTAAAAAGACAGAACTGCTAGAAATTTGCAGACAGTTAGAGCTGACAGAGGTAAAACCAGCCATGCGAAAAGCAAGACTGGCTAGAGAGATAGTTGAATATTAGATTGATGAAAATGTGTTTGCACCAGGAGATCTGGAACAGTTTCCAGTGGAAAATCCAAATATAGAAATGGAACTTAAATTAAAAATGCTAGAGATTGAAAGGGAGGAAAGAGAAAAAGAAAGGGAGGAAAAAGAGAAAGAAAGGGAGGAAAGAGAAAAAGAAAGGGAGGAAAAAGAGAAACAAAGAGAATTTGAGAGGGAAGAAAAAGAAAAACAAAGAGAATTTGAATTAGAAAAATTTGCAAGACAAAGAGATTTTGAATTAGAGAAATTCGATAGAGAAGAAAGACTCCAAATGGAGCAACTAAAAATTAAAATTCAAACTGAAAATAAATTTCGGGCTAGCCAGGAGGTAAAACTGGTGCCTCCATTTTCGGAAAAGGATGTTGACAACTATTTCCAGTGTTTTGAAAAGGTAGCAAAGAGTTGCCAGTGGCCAAAGGAACACTGGCCTCTGATGTTGCAAACTGTCCTCAAGGGTAAAGCTCAACAAGCCTATTCGGCTTTGTCTGCAGATGATTCCTCTGATTATGAGGTTGTCAAAAAGGTTATTTTGAGAGCTTATGAGTTGGTTCCAGAGGCTTACCGACAGAAATTCTGTGGTCTGTAGAAATCTGAAAATCAGACTTATGTTGAATTTGCTAATGAGAAGCAGGTTTGCTTTGAGCGCTGGTGTACTTCTATGGAGGTCAAGGATGATTTCAACTCACTAAAAGGGATGGTGTTAGTTGAAGAATTCAAGAACTGTGTTAAAGATGATATTAAGACCTACCTTAATGAGAAGCAAGCACTGAATTTGCAATCAGCTGCCAAATTTGCAGATGAATATGTTCTCACACATAAGTCCAAAATTCAGTCTAGCAGTAACAATAGATGGTCCCAATTTCAGAAAAAAGGTTACGGTGATACCCAAGATTCTTCACCCAAAGACAAAGACAAATCTGGTGATGGTGCTCAGTAATTCCAGTAACAGGTCTGATCAAAGTGTGAAAGTTGACAGTGACAAAAGTGGTCTAGTTTGCAGTTATTGCAAGAAATCTGGTCATGTTACAACTAAATGTTGGTTCCTAAAAGCTAAAAAAGAAAAAGAAAAGGATACCAAACCAAATGCCTTTGTGAAAACAAGGTTAGAAACCCCTGTAGTAGATAACCAATCTGCTAAATTACCTGCTTCTTGTGGGGCTAAAAAGCCTGATACTGCTGACTTTGTGAGGGAGGAATTTCTTCCATTTGTGTCAGAGGGATTTGTGGCTCTGAATGAGCATACTACTCCTGTCCCCATATATATCCTAAGGGATACCGGAGCTTCTCAGTCACTTTTGTTGATGGACTCCTTGGAGTTACGTGATGAGACCGCTTCAGGGGATTTCATACTTGTACAAGGTATTGAAGGGAGGACTGTATCTGTACCCCTGCGCTCTATATTCTTGAAGTCAGATTTAGTTACAGGACAGGTAAAGGTAGGACTTATGTCAAGTCTACCTATTAAGGGTGTTTCTCTGTTGCTAGACAATGACCTGGCTGGGGGCAAAGTAATTCCCCCTGTACATCTGACTTCACAGCCGAGCACTGAAGATAGGGATGAGGACCCATCTCTGTATCCTTCTTGCGCAGTGACTCGTGCTATGGCCAAGAAGGCTAAAGAAGAAGATGTTGTGGTGCCGTCCAGCACATTGAATAGTCAGGACTCAGGTGGTTCGCCTCATGACTCTGATTGGCCTACTATGGTTTCTCCGTTTGAGGACTTATCAGATACTTTTATCAGTTTTCTATTCAGCTAGCCGGAAGGGTCTGGTGATTCTGATGTGTCTGGAGACTTGTCTCTGTCCAGAAAGCGGTTGATTGAGGAGCAAACTAATGATCCTGAAATTTGTGTACTAAAGAGGAGGGCCCTTCCTGATAAAGAAATAGACGCAGTTCCAGTTGGGTATTATCTCAAGGATGGTGTGTTGATGCGGAAGTGGCGCCCTCCTGATATCCCTGCCAATGCAGATTGGGCAGTGGTCAGGCAAATTGTTGTTCCGAAGGTCTACAGGAATGAGATCTTAAAAATGGCTCATAGTTCACCTTTAGGAGGTCATCTTGGTGTTAACAAGACTGTTGATAAGATCATGAAACACTTCTTTTGGCCTGGGCTTCGGAAAGACGTTTCCAACTTTTGCAAAACCTGTCACACTTGTCAGGTAGTTGGAAAACACCAGTTAGACCCACCTGTAGCTCCATTGCAGCCCATCCCAGCATTTGGGGAGCCATTCTCTAAGGTCATTGTGGATTGCGTTAGTCCATTACCCAAGACTAGATCTGGAAATCAGTACTTGTTGACAATCATGTGTGCATCTACCAGATTCCCCGAAGCCATACCTCTACGTAACATCAAGGCAACTGCAATCTCGAAGGCTTTGATAAAGTTCTTCACGTTGTTTGGCCTTCCCAGGGAAATTCAGTCAGACCAAGGTAGCAATTTCACTTCTGGTTTGTTTCAGCAGGTTGTCTATGAACTAGGTGCAAAGCAGATTCTTTCTAGTGCCTATCATCCAGAAAGTCAGGGTGCCTTAGAGCGGTTTCATTCCACTCTCAAGACAATGATGAGGACTTATTGTTATGACCATGAGAAAGACTGGGATGAAGGTGTTCATTTGCTGTTGTTTGCAGCAAGAGAAGCAGTGCAGGAGTCTACTGGATTCAGTCCATTTGAGCTAGTGTTTGGTCATGAAGTGAGAGGACCTTTGCTATTATTGAGTGAACAATGGCAAGAGAAAGAGCCGCACATCAGTCTGTTAGAAAGTTCAAGGAAAGATTGCGTGCTGCTTGTGACCTACCCAAAGAGAACTTGAAATCAAGTCAGGGAAAAATGAAAACTTGGTATGATCATAAGGCTAGAAGCCGTGAGTTTAAACCAGGAGACAAGGTTCTTGTGTTGTTTCCCTTGCAGTCCAATCCATTGCAGGCAAGATTTTATGGTCCTTATGAAATTCTGACAAAACTCAATGATCTCAATTACATTGTGAAGACTCCAGATAGGAGAAAACCAAAACAATTGTGTCACATCAACATGCTGAAGCCTTATCATGACAGAAATGCTAGGGTTGCAGCTGTCACTTTAGATTCTCCTATGGTCGAGATTTGTGAAGATGAGGGGGAGTTTCAAGATGATGAACCTGGAATTAAAGCTGAAGTTCTTTCATGTAAATTGTCAAATTCTGAAGTGTTGCAAAATCTTGATGTAAAACTCCAGCACTTAGAACCCTCACAGAGAGATCAGTTTGAGAGGTTGATCAAGAAATATGAGGATCTGTTTCCTGATGTTCCAAAAAGAGTTTCTATAGCTTCTCATGATGTAGATGTTGGTGATGCCAAACCAATAAAACAGCATCCGTACCGGATGAATCCTGAAAAGAGAAAGATTGCTGAGAAAGAGGTTGAGTACATGTTAGAACATGATATTATCAGACCCTCCAACTCAGATTGGAGTTCACCCTGTGTGCTAGTTCCAAAACCTGATGGAAGTACTAGATTCTGTACAGATTATCGCAAAGTCAATGCTGTAACTAGAACTGATGTGTTTCCAATACCTAAGATTGATGATTGTATTGATAGAGTAGGGCAAGCAAAGTTTCTGACCAAGATTGATTTGTTGAAGGGTTATTGGTGTGTGCCTTTAACTGAGAGGGCCAAGAGCATCTCTGCTTTTGCCACACCATCTGGGTTGTACCAGTATGAAGTCCTACCCTTTGGAATGAAAAATGCCCCAGCCACGTTCCAAAGGATGATTCAGTCTACAATCGCCGGATTGCCACACACGGGTGCATACATCGATGACCTGATCACATGGAGTGACTCCTGGGAAGAACATCTAAAAGATGTAGAGACGTTGTTCCAGCGCCTGACCCAGGCTAACCTGACTGTTTACCTGAACAAGAGTGACTTTGGTTGTGCTACTGTCACCTATCTTGGCTACGTCATAGGCCAGGGTAAGGTGGCACCCATAAATGCTAAAGTCCAAGCCATCATGGACTTTCCAGTTCCTGACAACAAAAAAGCTTTGCGCCGCTTCCTTGGAATGATCGGGTACTACCGCAAGTTCTGCAAGAACTTTGCTGAGATTGCTCTCAGTCTAACTAACCAACTGAAGAAAGGCGCAAAGTTCACTTGGGATGAAGCATGCCAGAGAGCCTTCGATCGCCTGAAGTCTCTGCTGTGTCACTTCCCCGTGCTCAAATCTCCTGACTTCAACAAACCGTTCTCCATCGCAGTCGATGCTAGCGACCAAGCTTGTGGATCTGTGCTCCTACAGAGAAGTGACTCTGATGACATTGAGCATCCCGTGGCATACTTCTCCAGGAAGTTCAATCGCCACCAAAGGAACTATTCCACAATAGAGAAGGAACTGTTGGCTCTGGTTCTGTCTTTACAACACTTTGATGTTTATGTTTGTACAGGGCAAAAGCCAATGGTTGTGTACACAGACCACAATCCGTTAATGTTTTTGAGTAAGATGAAAAACAAGAATCGGAGATTGTTGAATTGGAGTTTGATTTTACAGGAGTTTGACTTGGAAATTAAGCATGTGAAGGGTACAGACAATGTAATTGCTGATTGCTTATCCCGTGTTTGAATATGTATATATATATATATCACGTGTTTATTTGAATATTGTATGATATGTATATATAGACAAGTGTCCACTTAACCATTTTGTATTGAAAAGAAAAATTTTGCCTTTATGAGTCAAAATTTTTCCCTTTTAGAATGGAGGTGTGATGTGAATAGAGGCCACTAGATGGCAGTATTTACCTTTTTTTTGTTCATCAGACTGTGTGTTTGTTTGTGTGTTTCTGCATTTGTTTGTGTGTTTGTGCATTTGTTTCTGTGTTTGTTTGTGTGGTTGTGCATTTGTCTCTGTGTTTGTGCGTTTGTTTCTGTGTTTGTTTGTGGGTTTGTTTCTGTGTTTGTGTGTTTCTGCATTTGTTTCTGTGTTTGTGTGTTTGTGCATTTGTCTCTGTGTTTTTTTTTTTGTGTGGTTGTGCATTTGTCTCTGTGTTTTTTTGTGTGTTTTTGCATTTGTTTCTTTTTGTTTGTGCGTTTGTACGTTTTTTTCTGTGTTTGTTTGTCCAGTTGTTTGTGTGTTTGTTTGTGTGTTTGTGCATTTGTTTCTGTGTTTGTGTGGTTGTGCATTTGTCCTTGTGTTTTTTGTGTTTTTGCATCTGTTTCTGTTTTTGTGTGTTTGTTTCTGTGTGTGTTTGTGTGTTTCTTACTGTGTATGTTTCTGTGTTTTTTTGTGCGTTTGTTTCTGTGTTTGTTTGTGTGTTTCTTCGTTTGTTTCTGTGGTTTTTTGTGTGGTCGTACATTTGTCTCCGTGTTTTTTTTGTGTGTTTTTACATTTGTTTCTGTGTTTGTTTGTGTGGTTGTGCGTTTGTTTCTGTGTTTGTTTGTGTATTTGTGCATTTGTTTCTGTGTGCGTTTGTGCATTTGTCTCTGTGTTTTTTGTGTATTTGTGCATTTGTTTCTGTGTTTGTTTGTGTGTCTGTGCGATTGTGTTTTTGTCTCTGTGTTTGTTTTGTGTTTGTTTGTGCATTTGTTTCTGTTTCTTTCTGTGTTTGTGCATTTGTTTCTGTGTTTGTTTGTGTTTGTTTCTGTGTTTGTACGATTGTGTTTTTGTCTCTGTTTGTTTTGTGTTTGTTTGTGCGTTTGTGCATTTGTCTCTGTTTATTTCTGTGTTTGTGCATTTGTTTCTGTGTTTGTTTGTGTTTGTTTTTGTGTTTGTGCGTTTATTTCTGTGTTTGTTTGTGTGTCTGTGCGATTGTGTTTTTTCTGTGTGTTTGTTTGTGTGTTTGTTTCTGCATTTGTCTCTGTGTTTGTTTGTTTGTTAACACTTTCAGCAGCAAAACAAAGGCCAGATTCACCCCAAATTGGGTTTAGGGATTGCCACTGACCTAGAATAGATGCCCATTGAATTTCGGAAAAGTAGGTCAAAGTATGTGTGAGGGGCGGGGTTTATTATGCCTGGCACTCCTTGTTTTTCCTTCGAAATCCATTGTGGAGACGAACAAAGTAAAAACAATGAAAATTGTGCCACTGTCCATATATTAATGTAGCCAACTTTATTTTGGGAGAGACAGTGTGAGGGCAACTGTAGTACAAGCATATGTATTTAGTGAAGACTTGAAAACTCGATCATAACCTACAAAGGTTTTTAAAGTATTATATATGAATTATTACAGTTGAATTTGGTTTAGATGCTTTACAGAGTGATGTTGTCAACAGTAATTGCTATATTTTCAATGGCTGCATTTCTTGAAAAATAGCCAGTCTGCCTATCCATTGTGCAAAAAGAGATGAACACAAGTCCCTGACCTAAGTAGTCAGGTATATTTTGATTTTAGAATACTAAACATGTATATGCCGTGCATGCACTTTTCTGCGCTGTCTCTCCCTGCCTGCTCTGGGATCCCGAAGCAGGGTGGTACCGGGACCCCAGATCAGGCAGGGGAACAAAGTTGGGTGACTGTAGGTCAACAGCGCAGGAAAGGGTGTGCACGCCGTACAGCCACAGCTTCTCCAGTGGTTGAGGTGTCCAATCAATTCCAGCCCTTGCAGGAACTCGACTTGGCCCCTGACCCTGAGAGTGAGGGGACTGATGAGCAGCAGGGCACCCTGTTAGCCTCTACCCCTCAGAAAAGAGAGTTATTGATAGCGGGGAACTCAATACTTAGAGGAATAGATAGCTTAGTCTGTTCGCGCGACAAGGAGTCTCGTACGGTGTGTTGCCTGCTTGGTGCCCAGGTAGGAGACCTCCTGGAGCGTGCAGACAAGCTCCTGGCCAGAGCGGGGAGGGATCCAGTTGTCATGGTCCATGTTGGGACAAATGACATAGGTAAGGGTAGGTTTGAGGTTCTGCAAGGCAAATTTGTGGAATTATCTGAGAAGCTTAGGAGCAGAGCCTCAATGGTAGTGTTCTCCGGGATTCTACCGGTACCACGTGCAAGCAGAGGAAAGCAGAATTTTATCTGGAGGTTTAACACGAGGCTACGAACCTGGTGTAGGAAAGAGGGGTATAGGTTTATGGGGGACTGGAACTTTTTCTGGGACAGGGGTGACCTGTTCAAGCCTGACGGGCTGCACCTGAACCAGAGGGGTACCTTTGCACTGGGCCAGCGTATGTTGAGGGTAGCTCAGGATTATTTAAACTAGGGACTTGGGGGGCAGGGAGGTTAGTGAGTGTTACACATAGGGAAATGCAGACTGCCCCAATGGAGGCTGACGGCGT
Organism: Gymnothorax reevesii; assembly: GCA_029721435.1. Taxonomy (NCBI): domain Eukaryota; kingdom Metazoa; phylum Chordata; class Actinopteri; order Anguilliformes; family Muraenidae; genus Gymnothorax; species Gymnothorax reevesii. The sequence continues at coordinate 5,834,382 of CM056579.1, read as the reverse complement.
TACATGCACTATCGATGATTTACTTTTAAAGCAACAAAGCGTAGTGGGAGGCTTGAAGCAGCGGCCACATGGGAAATCAAGGGGGAAGAGCATTTGTAATAACCTGAAATGTTTTTATTTAAATGCAAGAAGCATAAAAAATACATTTCCAGAACTTGAGGCTGTAATAATTAGTGAGGGCTATGACCTAGATGGGATTACAGAGACATGGCTTCGTGAAGAGGAAGGAGATGAATATAATATGGAAGGTTATAAGCTCTTTAGGAAGGATAGATGTAATAGGCGAGGAGGGGGCGTAGCAATCTATGTGAACGAAAACATAAATGTACAGGAAAATCCCGAAATTGAACATTCCTTGTCCTGTGAAGATATCTGGGTCAGGCTCATTGGCAAACACAAGACGGGTTTAAAATAGGAGTATGCTATCGACCATCTGCTATGGACAGTACAATCAATGAAATCCTTTTTAGGAAGATTACGCAAGCTTGTAGAGGTGGAGGGACTATTATTATGGGAGACTTAAATTATCCTGGTATCAATTGGGAAACGGTGAAAGGGAGGAGGAAGAATTTCTAGATGTTATAAATGATAATTTCTTGGTGCAGTGTGTTAATAAACCTACCAGAGAGAAGGCAATTTTAGACTTAGTGCTCTGTAATGACCCAGATAGAATTAGCAATGTTGAGGTACTAGAGCCACTTGGGACAAGTGATCACTCTGCTATTAATTTTGATGTTTCACGGGAAGTCAAAAAAGGTGTATTCAAAAACAAAAATGTTCAATTTTAGGCGAGCAAACTTTGACAGGATGCGCTCATATCTAAGTGAAATAAAATGGGAGACACTCCTGGACTGTGAGTCTGTAAATGAGATGTGGGAAAGATTTAAGGAGGTTTTAATTGAATCACAATGCAGATTCATTCCAAAGGTGTCCAAAAGTAATCTGAAATAGCAGAATCCTTAGTGGATGACCAAAAGTATTCGTAGGATTTTGAGGGAAAAGAGGAATCTTTATAAGATGTACATAAAGGATAACAATGAGAATACTAAGGCTGAATACTGTAAAATGCGGGCTGTGGTCAAAAAAGAGCTGAGGAAGGCTAGAAGACTGTATGAAAGACAAATTGCAGAGGGGGCAAAAACTAACCTGAAGCGCTTCTTTCAGTACTGTAGCAGAAAAAGGAAGGTTAAAGAGCAGGTTAAGTTTACAATATAAAGAATAAAAACGGATCGCTGCTATTTGATAACGAAGGATATTGCGGATGCCTTAAACAGTTACTTTGTTGAGAATTTTACCTCAGAGGAGGTCTTTATTTGACCAGAGAAATTGAGGTTCGGGATAACGAAGTATTAGACAAGTTGCAGAAACTAAAGGCAGATAAGGCGACGGGTCCTAATGGCTTATATCCTTGAGTGCTCAGGGAAGTTAGTGAGGTCATCTTTAAGCCGCTATCCGCCATCTTCAGACGGTCTTCAGAAACTGGAGAAATACCAAATGACTGGAAACAGGGCAATATAATACCAGTATATAAGAAAGGGGACCGTACCGAGGCAGGAAACTACAGGCCAGTCAGGTTAACTTGTATTGCTTGCAAAATATTGGAATCTATCATAAAAGATGAGCTGGACCTATTTCTTGAACGTAACAGTATCTTGAGGGATAGCCAACATGGTTTTCCAAAGGGAAGGTCATGCCTGACAAACCTTCTGGAATTTTTTGAAGAGGCCACCAGGACTTATAACCAGAACAGGGCTTATGACATCATATACTTGGATTTTCAGCAAGCATGCGATACAGTACCGCATAAGAGACTAATTTTTAAAATGAGCTCCATTGGAGTTACAGGAGGTATTCTGAAGTGGATTCAAAACTGGTTACAGGACAGAACACAAAGAGTGGTGGTCAGTGGTATCTTATCTGAGCTAGTTATGGTGGGGAGTGGTGTCCCCCAGGGATCGGTGTTGGGACCCCTGCTGTTCCTCATCTTCATTAATGACCTTGATAGGAATACTGAGAGCAGGTTGGTTAAATTTGCAGTTGATACTGAATTGGGGGGTTTGGCAAATAGTTTAGGGTCCACAAAAGTGATTCAGGATGATTTGGATAGAATCCAGAATTGGGCAGAAATGTGGGAAATGAAATTTAATGTAGCGAAATGTAAAGTTGTACATGTAGGTAATAAAAATATTAGACAAGATTACTTCATTGGAGGTTTAAAACTGGAATGTGCTGTACACGAGAAAGATCTGGGAGTGATTGTTGACCAAACCCTCACAGGTTCTAGCCATTGTGCCGTTGCAGTTAAAAAGGGTAATCGGATGCAGGGATACATTGCAAAAGTATTGAGTACAAATCTAAGGAGGTGATGCTTCTTTTGTTCAACACGTTCGTTTGACCACATCTGGAGTATTGTGTGCAGTTCTGGGGACCATACTTTAAGAAAGATATAGAGGCTCTAGAGAAAGTTCAGAGAAGAGCCACTAAGCTTATTCCAGGTATAAAAGATGAAAGCTAAGAGAAGAGGCTGAAGATCCTTAATCTCTTTAGTCTTAGGAAAAGTAAACTCAGGGGTGATTTGATTGAGGTCTTTAAATATGTTAAAGGGATTAACGAAGTGAATTATGTAGGATTCCTTCGACTAAGTCTTGTGAGTAGAACTTGGGGTCACAAATGGAAGTTGACCAAAGGTAAATTTTGCACTGATATTCAAAAATATTTCTTCACTTAAAGAGTAATTTAAATGTGGAATAGCTTGCCTGACCATATTGTTGAGGCAGAGACCTTGGGGGTTTTCAAGAGTAGGCTTTACTTAAAGCTAGATACCATTGAGTCATTGAGTTTCTGAAGGGATATATTCACAATAGTATAAAGAAACTGGCAGGCTGGGCTGAAAGGCCTGTTCTTGCCATTCATGTTATGTTATATGAAGTTTGATGGGTTCTGGTTGGGGTGGTTCTGTAGATTCTAGTTGGGGTGATTTGGTGGGCTCTGGTTTGGGTGGTTCAGTGGGTTCTGGTTGGGGTGGTTTGGAGGGTTCTGTTCGGGATAGTTTGGTGGGTTCTGGTCAGGATGGTTTGGTGGGTTCTGGTTGGGGTGGTACAGGGGGTTCTGGTTGGGGTGATTTGATGGGTTCTCTTTTGGCTGGTTTTGTAGATTCTGGTTGGGGTGGTAGGGGGGGTTCTGGTCGGGGAGGTGTGATGGGTTCTCGTTGGGGTGGTACGGGGGTTCTGGTCGGGGTGGTGCGGAGGGTTTTGGTCAGGGTGATATGGCCGTTTCTGGTTCGGGTGATTCGATGTTTTCAGTTTGGTGGGTTCTGGTCAGGATGGTTTGGTGGGTTCTGGTTGGGGCGATTGGATGGGTTCTCTTTTGGCTGGTTTTGTAGATTCTGGTTGGGGTGGTGTGATGGGTTCTGGTCAGGGTTGTACGGGGGGTTCTGGTTGGGGTGGTTTGGTGGGTTCTCTTTCGGGTGTGTAATGTAGAAAAAAGAGAAGCCACTAGGTGGCAGTATTTGCCTTTTTTTTGTTAAGCCCAGCCTGGAGCTAGACTTGGGCATGTCCTGGGCATGTCTGAGACAGAAAGTCCCAGAGGAAAAAAAAAAAGTCTAAAAGGTGGGAGGGGGCTGCAAAAGAGTATATAAGGAGAAAAACTGAGAGAGTAAAGTAGTAGGAGAAATTGCAAGGAGAAGGATACATTTGACCAGACCTGTCATTATTTCTCATGACCTGTGAAGCTTTTTGTGGATTTTTGCCTGTGGTAGAGTATTTTCCTCACCCAGGACATCACCAAGCAACCCCACCAAAGGGACTGTAAATATTTTTGTTCTTGTATTTATCAATCTTGGTCAGTACAGTAGATGGTAAATTAGTTAAAAGTGTTTGTTTAATTAAACCTGTTTAAGTTTTAAAATTTTGTCTGTCATCCCTTGCTGTCATATATGTTATAACAAATTGGGGCCATAACAGGTGGTTCTGTAGATTCTGGTCGGGTGGATAGGGTCAGGGTTCTGGCCCAGTTGGCACAACTCAGAGCAGAGCTGCCAGAGTGTTCTGCTGCTCCCAAGGCTCTTCCATTGGTATAACTGGCCCCGCCTCCTGTACGGGCCCCGCCCCCTGTACGGACTCTGTCTCAGTGCCCGCCACTGGCCCTGGCACCGCCCCCTGACTGGGTGTAGGGCGTCGGCTCAGTCGCAGCTTGTTTAGGAAGGAGCTCTCGGTGGTGGAGCTGCTGCGGCTGGGCCCGCGGGAGAAAGAGCCCGACTCAGAGTTGGTCCCTTCAAACAGCCGCGCCATGAAGCCCAGGCCGGCTCGGCGGATGTGAGAGCTCCCGGCAAACACATACAGCACTGGGTTCACCGCGCTGCTGAAGTACGCAAATGCTATGACGTTTGGCCGTGCTTTCTTAGCTGCATCCAACACTAAGCTGAGGTCCTGCAGGAGCCCTATGACCTCCAGAGAGAAAAGGTGAGAGCGACAGAGAGATTGGAAGAGGGAGAGAGAGAGATGGGGGTGAGGGAGAGGGCAAGAGAAAGAGAAAGCAAGGGAAAGAGATGGAGGGAGAAGGAAAGAAAGAGACAGAATGATGCCAATTTGTACTGGCTAATAGTGCAAAGTTCCAACTGCAGCTCAATATAAATCAGCCTGTTATAATCTGAGGGCAGAGAGTTACAGTCAGTTTTATAAAATTGAGATGCACCCATGGAATACACTGGAAGACCTACCTGTGGGAAACAGAGTGTGTGTTTGGGGGTGTACCTGTAGGATACTGACGGGGAGTACTTGTTTGTAAGGCATTGAGTATGTGACAGGGGTACTTGTTGGCCACTGAGTATGTAGTCAGGAGGTACTTGACAGAAATTGAGTATGAGGTATAGGGTACTTGTACGACATAATGTGTTGGGGGTACTTGTATTACATATTACACTGAGTATGGGGGGGGTTTGTGGGACCCTGAGTATGGAGGTACCTGTAGGATATTGATTATGTGATCGGAAGGTACCTGTAGGATATTGATTACGTGTTAGGGAGTTACCTGTAGGATATTGATTATGTCATCGGGAGGTACCTGTAGGATATTGATTATATGTTAGGGAGGTACCTGTAGGATATTGATTATGTGTTAGGGAGGTACCTGGAGGATTTGGATTATGTGATAGGGAGTTACCTGTAGGATATTGATCATGTGATCGGGAGGTACCTGTAGGATATCGATAATGTGATAGGGAGGTACCTGTCGGATATGGATTATGTGATAGGGAGGTACCTGTAGGATATGGATTATATGTTAGGGAGGTACCTGTAGGATATTGATTATGTGTTAGGGAGGTACCTGGAGGATTTGGATTATGTGATAGGGAGTTACCTGTAGGATATTGATCATGTGATCGGGAGGTACCTGTAGGATATTGATCATGTGATCGGGAGGTACCTGTAGGATATTGATAATGTGATAGGGAGGTACCTGTAGGATATGGATTACGTGATCGGGAGTTACTTATAGGATATTGATTATGTGATAGGGAAGTACTTGTAGGATATGGATTATGTGATAGGGAGGTACCTGTAGGATATTGATCATGTGATCGGGAGGTACCTGTAGGATATTGATTATGTGATAGGGAGGTACCTGTAGGATATGGATCATGTGATCGGGAGTTACCTGTAGGATATTGATTATGTGTCAGGGAGGTACCTGTAGGTTATTGATTATGTGTTAGGGAGGTACCTGTAGGATATTGATTGTGTTAGGGAGGTACCTGTAGGATATTGATTATGTGTTAGGGAGGTACCTCTAGGATATTGAATATGTGATCGGGAGGTACCTGTAGGATATTGATTATGTGTTAGGGAGGTACCTGTAGGATATATATTATGTGTTTGGGAGGTACCTGTAGGATATTGATTATGTGATCGGAAGGTACCTGTAGGATATTGATTATGTTAGGGAGGTACCTGTTGGATATTGATTATTTGATAGGGACTTACCTGTAGGATATTGATTATATGATAGGGAGGTACCTGTAGGATATGGATTACGTGATCGGGAGTTACCTGTAGCATATTGATTATATGTTAGGGAGTTACCTGTAGGATATTGATTATGTTATAGGGAGGTACCTGTAGGATATTGATTATGTGATCGGGAGGTAGCTGTAGGATACTCATTATGTGTTAGGGAGTTACCTGTAGGATATTGATTATGTGATCGGGAGGTACCTGCAGAATATTGATTATGTGATTGGGAGGTACCTGTAGGATATGGATTACGTGATCGGGAGTTACCTGTAGGATATTGATTATGTGATCGGGAGGTACCTGTAGGATATGGATTATCTGATCGGGAGGTACCTGTAGGATATTGATTATTTGATCGGGAAGTACCTGTAGGATATTGATTATGTGTTAGGGAGGTACCTGTAGGATATTAATTATGTGTTAGGGAGGTACCTGTAGGATATTGATTATGTGTTAGGGAGGTACTTGTAGGATATTGATTATGTGATCCGGATGTACCTGTAGGACAACTAACGTTGATATTATGGTCTTATCTGAGACATGGCTAAGTAACTCTGTTCCCGATAGCCATGTTAATATGAATGGGTAAAATATTTTTCGCACTAATCGGCGTGCTAAAGGTGGAGGAGTTGCGATATATGTAAAAACCACGTATCAGGTAACACCCCTTTTATCCAAGTCTGTGCCAAAACAGTATCAGTTGCTGGTATTGAAAGTGCAACTTTCTAAAGGCTGTGTTCTGAAGATTGCAGGATGTTATAGACCCCCCTCTGCACCAAAGGAAACATTATCCTCGCTCGCAGAATCTTTATCTTTAGTTTTTTATGATGGGCTTGTTATTATGGGGGACTTACACTGGGGCTGGTTGTCCTCTCACCTGAGAGGCTTTTGTGACTCAGCCCACCTCACAGAAATGATAGATTCACCCATGAGGCCAAATCCCAGACGGCCTGACAAGGCTACGTTATTAGACCTAATTTTCACAAATGCTCCACACAAGTTTAAGGCAACTGCTGTATTCGCAAATGATGTCAGCGATCACTGCGTCATTGCTGCGGTTAGGGATACAAAGCTCCCTAAACAACGGCCACAGATTTTAGTTAAAAGATATTTTAGACATTTTATTGAGCAAGCGTTTTTACACGATCTTCATTTATGTGACTGGAATTAGTTATACTTGATCCCAGACTCTGAAATTGCATTTTCTTACTTTAAATCCGTATTTTTAGAGGTTCTAGATCAGCTTGCTCCTATGAGAAAATTTAAGGTTAAAGGTAAAGATAACCCATGGTTTTCAGACAAACTGTCTGAGAAAATTCATGAGCGTAATATGGCATGGGCAACAGCAAGAAAGACCAAATGCCAGTCTGACTGGATACATTTTAGGCATCTAAGGAACAGATGTATTTCTTTAATTCACAAAGCTAAATCAAACTATTATGTCAATGAAATGGCTGATAGCCAAAATGATCCTTCTAAATTCTGGAAGGTTATTAAGGAGTTGTCATCAGGCTTTGGTAATAGCAGTGACCTACCACTATCGCTAAAGTTAGGAACTGAAATTATAACTGATAAAATGGGTATGCTAAATGCTCTAAATCAGCACTTTATCTCTGCTGGCCTATTGTTTGAAAATGAAACACATCTTCAACAAAATCCTTCTTATAAATAGAAAAAGATATGTTTTGATTTTGATTTTAATTTCAGTCCTGTAGAAGTATGTGAAGTTTGTGATGCTTTAAAGAGAATTAATACTAAGAAATCAGCTGGTCCTGATGGTTTAGATCCGTACTTTTTACAGGTTGCTGCAGAGATCATCGCCGAGCCATTATCTCATATTTTTAACATGACTCTGGAAAGTGGGCAAATACCTAAGATCTGGAAGTCGGCTTATGTTACTCCAGTGTTAAAAGGTGGAGATCCATCCACCCCAAATAATTATCAGCCTATTTCTAAACTCTCAGTTTTGGCCAAGGTGCTGGAAGGGCTTATTAGCTCTCAAATAAAGGATTATTTCTTAAAAAATGGCATTCTAAATGATATGCAGTCTGGGTTTAGGAAAAAACATAGTACAGTCACTGTTACAATGAAGGTCTTAAATGTTATCATAACTGCCATTGACCTCAAAGAACACTGTGTTGCACTTTTTTAGATTTATCTAAGGCTTTTGATACTGTTGACCATTTAATTCTCTTACAGAGACTCACTAATATAGGGTTTTCTCCAAAATCTGTTAAATGGTTTGAAAACTATTTGAGTGGTAGAACACAGAGTGTTCAAGTTGATGGTTTGTCTTCGACTCTTTTAAATATAAAAAATGGTGTCCCGCAAGGCTTTATATTGGGTCCCATTTTATTTATTATTTATATTAATAATTTATGTAAAAATGTTACCGATGCAAAGTTCCACTTCTATGCTGATGATACAATTATATATACTACCTCGTCTTCTTTAGGGAGTGCAGTTAACCACCTACAAGGTGCTTTTAATGTAATTCAGCAGAATTTACGTAGATTAAGGCTCGTTCTTAATGCAAACAAAACCAAAATGATGTTCTTTACAAGGTCAAAAAAGGAAATTAAAGACGGCTATCGGATCTTAACTCTGAATAATATGAGTTGATTGAATGTGTATCAACATATAAATACTTGGGTTTCCTCTTGGATGAATCATCATATTGAGCATCTAACAAAAAAGTTGAAGGTAAAAGTAGGATTCTTCCATCGAAACAAAAGGTGTTTCTCTTTTGTTGCAAGGAAAAAACTGATTAAAGCAACATTTTTGGCTTTAATCGACTATGGTGATGTTCTATATATGCATGCAACTGCATCATCTCTGAAAATGTTGGACTCTGTGTACCATGCTGCACTGCGATTTGTCTCTGATCTGGGTTTCCGAACGCATCATTCTACCTTATATGAGAAAGTTGGCTCGTCTTCATTGTACAATAGAAGAATGGAGCATTGGTACATCTTCCTGTATAAGGCTATCCTGCATGAACTGCCATTGTATCTATGTTTTCTGCTGACTCCAAAAAATCTAAACAGTTTAAATCTGCGTTCTTATGGACACATCATGTTTGCCATCCCTGGAACTCACTCTGTTTTTGGAAATCAAGCTTTCTCTGTTTTTGCTCCCTCCTCTTGGTCCAGGCTACAGAATTATCTTAAACTGGGTCATCGAATAAGTTTACATGTTTTTAAAACCAGAATTAAGGCTTATTTAACCAGTGCATGTACATGCTTTACTGCTAAAACCGGTTAATGTATTTTTTGCCTTGTCATCGTCTGTTGTTGTTTTCTGTGTGAAACTTTTATGCTGCTGTCTTGGCCAGGACTCCCTTGGAAAAGAGACTCTGTATCTCAATGGGATTTATTCCTGGTAAAATAAAGGTTAAATGAAAAAAAATATTGATTATGTGTTAGGGAGGTACCTGTGGGATATTGATTATGTGTTAGGGAGGTACCTGAAGGATATTGATTATGTGTTTGGGAGGTACTTGTAGGATATTGATTATGTGATCGTAAGTTACCTGTAGGATATTGATTAAGTGATCGGGGGTTACCTGTAGGATGTTGATTATGTGATAGGGAGGTACCTGTAGGATATTGATTATGTGATCGGGGGTTACCTGTAGGATATTGATTATGTGATAGGGAGGTACCTGTAGGATATTGATTATGTGATCGGGAGTTACCTGTAGAATATTGATTATGTGATCGGGAGGTACCTGTAGGATATGATTATGTGATAGGGAGGTACCTGTAGGATATTGATTATGTGATAGGGAGGTACCTGTAGGATATTGATTATGTGATAGGGAGGTACCTGTAGGATATGGATTACGTGATCGGGAGTTACCTGTAGGATATTGATTATGTGATAAGGCAGCCAAAAGAAGACAAAGGCTGTGAGGATGATGAGAATTAGCTTGTTCCCTCGGCCCTTCCGCTGGAACATGGCGCTGCGGAGGCGGCGGATGATGGAGGTGTAGCAGAGGATGATGATGAGGAATGGCAGAAGGAAGCCCATGATGGTTTCCATCAGGTACTGGAACACCTGGTGCCCAACACTGCCCCAGTGATACGGGATACAGTAATACACTGACCCATCCCGAGTCAGGTTACTGAGAGACAAACAGAGGGGGGAAGAGGGATATGAAGGACAGAGAGAGAAGAGAGGGAGAGAAAGGGCACTGTTACTCTGTGGTGCCAGCATGCATTGGCACTGTTACTCTGTGGTGCCAGCATACATTGGCACTGTTACTCTGTGGTGCCAGCATACATTGGCACTTTTACTCTGTGGTGCCAGCATGCATTGGCACTTTTACTCTGTGGTGCCAGCATGCATTGGCACTTTTACTCTGTGGTGCCAGCATTCATTGGCACTATTACTCTGTGGTGCCAACATGCATTGGCACTGTTACACTGTGGTGCCAGCATGCATTGGCACTGTCACACTGAGGTGCCATCATACATTGGCACTATTACTTTGTGGTGCTAGCATTCATTGGCACTGTTACTCTGTGGTGCCATCATACATTGACACTGTTACTCTGTGGTGCCAGCATGCATTGGCACTGTTACTCTGTGGTGCCAGCATTCATTGGCCCTATTACTCTGTGGTGACAGCATTCACTGGCCCTATTACTCTGTGGTGCCAGCATACATTGGCATTGTTACTCTGTGGTGCCAGCATGCATTGGCACGATTACTCTGTGGTGCCAACATGCATTGGCACTGTTACACTGTGGTGCCAGCATGCATTGGCACTGTCACACTGAGGTGCCATCATACATTGGCACTATTACTTTGTGGTGCTAGCATTCATTGGCCCTATTACTCTGTGGTGACAGCATGCATTGGCACTGTTAGTCTGTGGTGCCAGCATTCATTGGCACTGTAACTCTGTGGTGCCAGCATGCATTGGCACTGTTTCTTTGTAATGCCAGCATACATTGACACTGTTACTCTGTGGTGCCATCATACATTGGCACTGTTACTCTGTGGTGCCAGCATGCATTGGCACTTTTACTCTGTGGTGACAGCATTCATTGGCACTATTACTCTGTGGTGCCTGCATGCATTGGCACTGTTACACTGTGGTGCCAGCATACATTGGCACTGTTACTCTGTGGTGCCAGCATACATTGGCACTGTTACTCTGTGGTGCCAGCATTCATTGGCCCTATTACTCTGTGGTGACAGCATTCACTGGCCCTATTACACTCTGGTGCCAGCATACATTTGCATTGTTACTCTGTGGTGCCAGCATGCATTGGCACTGTGTCTCTGTGATGCCTGCATGCATTGGCACTGTTACACTGTGGTGCCAGCATAAATTGGCACTATTACTCTGTGGTGCCAGCATGCACTGGCACTTTTACTCTGTGGTGCCAGCATTCATTGGCCCTATTACTCTGTGGTGCCATCATACATTGACACTGTTACTCTGTGGTGCCAGCATTCTTTGGCACTGTTACTCTGTGGTGCCTGCATGCATTGGCACTGTTTCTCTGTAATGCCAGCATACATTGGCACTGTTACTCTGTGGTGCCAGCATACATTGGCACTGTTACTCTGTGGTGCCAGCAAGCATTGGCACTTTTACTCTGTGGTGACAGCATTCATTGGCACTATTACTCTGTGGTGCCAGCATGCATTGGCACTGTTACACTGTGGTGCCAGCATGCATTGGCACTGTTACACTGAGGTGCCATCATACATTGGCAATATTACTCTGTGGTGCTAGCATGCATTGGCACTGTTACTCTGTGGTGCCATCATACATTGACACTGTTACTCTGTGGTGCCAGCATGCATTGGCACTCTTACTCTGTGGTGCCAGCATTCATTGGCCCTATTACTCTGTGGTGACAGCATTCACTGGCCCTATTACATTGTGGTGCCAGCATACATTGGCATTGTTACTCTGTGGTGCCAGCATACATTGACACTGTTACTCTGTGGTGCCAGCATACATTGGCACTTTTACTCTGTGGTGACAGCATTCATTGGCAGTATTACTCTGTGGTGCCAGCATGCATTGGCACCGTTACACTGTGATTCCATCATACATTGGCACTGTTACACTTTGGTGCCAGCATGCATTGGCACTGTTACTCTGTGGTGCCATCATACATTGGCACTGTTACACTGTGGTGCCAGCATGCATTGGCACTGTTACTCTGTGGTGCCAGCATGCATTGGCACTTTTACTCTGTGGTGACAGCATTCATTGGCCCTATTACTCTGTGGTGCCAGCATTCATTGGCACTATTACTCTGTGGTCCCAGCATGCATTGGCTTTGTTACACTGTGGTGCCATCATACATTGACACTGTTACCCTGTGGTGCCAGCATGCATTGGCACTGTTACTCTGTGGTGCCAGCCTACATTGGCACTGTTACACTGTGGTGCCATCATACATTGGCACTTTTACTCTGTGGTGCCAGCATACATTGGCACTGTTACTCTGTGGTGCCATCATACATTGGCACTGTTACACTGTGGTGCCAGCATGCATTGGCACTGTTACTCTGTGGTGCCAGCCTACATTGGCACTGTTACACTGTGGCGCCATCATACATTGGCACTATTACTCTGTGGTGCCAGCATACATTGGCACTGTTACTCTGTGGTGCCATCATACATTGGCACTGTTACACTGTGGTGCCAGCATGCATTGGCACTGTTACACTGTGGTGCCAGCATGCATTGGCACTGTTACTCTGTGGTGCCATCATACATTGGCACTGTTACACTGTGGTGCCAGCATGCATTGGCACTGTTACTCTGCGGTGCCAGCATTCATTGGCACTTTTACTCTGTGGTGCCAGCATGCATTGGCACTGTCACACTGTGGTGCCATCATACATTGACACTGTTACTCTGTGGTGCCAGCATTCTTTGGCACTGTTACTCTGTGGTGCCTGCATGCATGGCACTTTTACTCTGTGATGCCAGCATTCATTTGCACTATTACTCTGTGGTGCCAGCATTCATTTGCACTATTACTCGGTGGTGCCATCATACATTGACACTGTTACTCTGTGGTGCCAGTATGCATTGGCACTGTTACTCTGTGGTGCCAGCATACATTGGCACTATTACTCTGTGGTGCCAGCATGCATTGGCACTGTTACTCTGTGGTGCCAGCATGCATTGGCACTGTTACTCTGTGGTGCCAGCATACATTGGCAGTGTTACTCTATAGCGCCAGCATGCATTGGCACATTTACTCTGTGGTGCCAGCATACATTGGCACTGTTATACTGTGGTGCCAGCATGCATTGGCGCTGTTTCCCTGTGGTTCTAGCATTCATTGGCACTGTTTCACTGTGGTGCCAGCATGCATTGGCACTGTTACACTGTGGTGCCAGCATGCATTGGCACTGTTACTCTGTGGTGCCATCATACATTGGCACTGTTACACTGTGGTGCCAGCATGCATTGGCACTGTTACTCTGCGGTGCCAGCATTCATTGGCACTTTTACTCTGTGGTGCCAGCATTCATTGACACTAATACTCTGTGGTGCCAGCATGCATTGGCACTGTCACACTGTGGTGCCATCATACATTGACACTGTTACTCTGTGGTGCCAGCATTCTTTGGCACTGTTACTCTGTGGTGCCAGCATTCATTTGCACTATTACTCTGTGGTGCCAGCATTCATTTGCACTATTACTCGGTGGTGCCATCATACATTGACACTGTTACTCTGTGGTGCCAGTATGCATTGGCACTGTTACTCTGTGGTGCCAGCATACATTGGCACTATTACTCTGTGGTGCCAGCATGCATTGACACTGTTACTCTGTGGTGCCAGCATGCATTGGCACTGTTACTCTGTGGTGCCAGCATACATTGGCAGTGTTACTCTATAGCGCCAGCATGCATTGGCACATTTACTCTGTGGTGCCAGCATACATTGGCACTGTTATACTGTGGTGCCAGCATGCATTGGCGCTGTTTCCCTGTGGTTCTAGCATTCATTGGCACTATTACTCTGTGCTGCCTGCATGCATTGACACTGTTACTCTGTGGTGCCAGCATACATTGGCACTGTTACTCTGTGGTGCCAGCATGCATTGGCACTCTTACTCTGTAACGCCAGCATGCATTGGCATTGTTACTCCATTGGGCTACATGCACTGACTCTGTTACTCCATTGGGCTACATGCATTGGCAGTGTTACTCCATTGGGCTAGCATGCATTGGCACTGTTACTTCCTTGGGCTACATGCACTGGCCCTGTTACTTCATTGGGCTACATGCATTGGCAGTGTAACTTAATTGGGCTACATGCATTGGCACTGTTACACCATTGGCCTAGCGTGCATTTGCAATGCATTACTATGCTGCGCTTTTATTTTTCTTGCATTTTCACTGTATTGCTCAGCTATGTTAGCATTAATTTAAACTGCATTACTATGCTATACAGTGTTGTTTTTGGCAGCCATTTTTTATTTAGCCTAGTTTTAGTCTTAGTCTTTTGAACAAAATGCTTATTAGTTTTAGTCACATTTTAGTCATTTATATCATTGATAGTTTTAGTTGACGAAAACAAAAAGGGTTTTAGTCCAGTTTTAGTCATTAATTTTACTTGAAAATACAATGACTTTAAAAGATTAAATTGTGCCAATACAGATATAGGAAATTGTAATCGAGGTTGACAGGTTGTGTCGCAATTCATAAAGCAACAGTTAACTCTCTAAACAGTTTTGTATAATAACCAGATTCCTTACCAGTTTTAATAGTACTAGCCTAGACTTTGAACAGCAACAGGTCTGAAAAGCTACATTTACCCCCATAAATTTAACAGTAACTCAGATATTAGTGATCTGATTAAGGAGAAAAAATTATTTTTTGCTTATCATTATATCAATTGATTAGCAATTGTTTAGCACATCTGAAAAATGATTAGCAAATATGAGAAAACTGTCAATCAGATTTTAAATGATAAATGGCTTTTTTATTCTTTCCAAATGACAAATTACAATTACACAAGAAATATAACTCCACTCTGAACGCAAAACAAATTATTTCCAAAAGGTATCAATTTACCCAGAACAATCTTAATTTAATACAGCACACTTCCGTTTCCCACTGAAATGTCTGTAAACCACTTGTAGCCTGCAAGTACAGCGATCTTATCTGTACCTGATCCATTTCTATTACAATAGTCACAAAAGGCACTGTCCGACTCTAAGTTAACTACTCAGAGTTAAAGCCAAAAAAGTGGAGCTCGAATGTGGAGTTCTCACTGTTAGGATGAAAACCAAATCATATCGCCATTATATTACAATAAATGATTACAAAGATTTCCCTGAACTAGTGTCTGCAAGGTAAGAAGATGGCTAGCTTTATAATCTGAAGACTAACGCAATATGCGATAGCACGCGCAACTAAATAATGCATAACGCATGGAACTGCCGCGAAACCTCAGATAAGTTCATGCCTATTACAGCTGGCAAAGTTAATAAAGTTGGGGCAAGAAACAAATCATATTGCCGTAAAATGATGATCACACACAAAGATTTCCCTTCATTAACGTTCGTTAGCCTACTAGCATACAGAGTGGCTGTATCCAAAGAGCAACGTAATTTGATACAAGACGGCTTGCATAGACGTCTAGCCATCCTGTTATGAATCTGGGGGGAATGCTCGGAACACACTGGGAGGCTTGGAAGACATCAGGCAGGGGGCAGACTCGGACGCCTCGGAAACACCAGGAGGCTTGGAAGACATCAGGCAGGGGGCAGACTTGGACGACTCGGGAACACCAGGAGGTTCGGATGGGGCATAAAGGCAAGTGGAATGAACATAGAGAATGCTGGGGACCAGAGAAAGCGTGAACAGGGGCGAGGAGCGGTGCGAAGTGAGGAGGGAAGCATGGAGTGGAGGCGAAGTCAGATCTAAACTGACTGGTGGGCTGGAAACATTTATAGGGCAGGGGCACGGACAAACACAGGTGCAGAAAATAATATAATTAACAAGGGGTGGAACACGAGGAAAACCTAATTACATGAAACAGGAAAACATTAACACACAGACGAGGATCACAAGACTCTCCCAAGATGGGATAAATAAACGGAATAAATATTTCACAGTGCATAGAGTGAGAAGCAACACAGATGAGATAAATGCAGAGAGTCTGCAGAAAGCACAGCAAGGCAAGTTAAAAAAAGCAAGAGGCGGAGACTAGAACAGGGCGAATGCAAAGAGGTTGTTAGTCAGTTAGTAAGTGCAGCTGTACAATTCCGGGTGCTCGTTAGTACATTAGTCTAATGTACAATGTTAGTTTTAGTTAGTAAATTCTAGAAAACAACAAACTGTTAGTATGGGTTAGTAATATAGAAAAGCACGGGGAAATTAGCAAACAAGAACGGAAGGAAGGCTGAAACCCAGAATCCATTAAATCACCCGAAATGTGTCACAATCAATTCAGACAAAAACTGCAACGAACTGATGACGCGACCGGGGAGAAAGCAAAGGCAGTACATGGGTAAGACGTGGACTGGAATAACACGGGAAAGATGCGAAATGTGAAACACGAAGACATGAGACTAAAAACGGACATCACAGAAATAATAAAAACCTAAAATTGACTAACCAAAACCCACAGAACACAACACATCCGTCATGACTGTACCAGAAACTTACTGGCAGAGAGTGTCTCTCATGCCTGCACGCACTCCCAGAAGCTTATTGGTTGGTATGCAAATGAGGAACATCATTTTCCAGCCAATCAAAGTAATTAAAACTTGTGTTGCTATGCGGCTCGGGAATTGGAAGTTTGCAGGCCAGCGTGCCAACCCACTAAGA
This sequence comes from Gymnothorax reevesii, assembly GCA_029721435.1. Classification (NCBI taxonomy): domain Eukaryota; kingdom Metazoa; phylum Chordata; class Actinopteri; order Anguilliformes; family Muraenidae; genus Gymnothorax; species Gymnothorax reevesii. Next base: position 5,817,542 of record CM056579.1, on the reverse strand, counting down.
TTTTCGTCTCTTCTCCTCTTGTCAACGGAAACAGCAGATACACTCTTCATTTTTTTGTCATCAAAGAGCTGTGTTTAGCTCGTCACAGTTTCCTTTTAGTCATGAAAAAAAGGTGCATTAATGAACTCATTTACAAAATGTAGTTTTTAAATGATGATTCATTTATTTAGGGGAAAAAGCTATCCAAACCTACCTGGCCCTATGTGAAAAAGTAATTTGCCCGAATTGCTGTGATTTGCTGGCCAAATTTTTTGTGTTGTGCTACTGTACTAGAATTATCTTATGTGCTCTTTCTCTCACACATACATTTACACACACGCACTCACACGCCAAACACACATACACTCACACACACACTGACCTTGTCATGGTTTGGGAGCTTTGAGAGCTGTTTGTTGCTCTCGTCCGGGACGATATCGTTTTGCTTGCTATCGGATTCCTGGGCCAGCTGGCATTGATTGGGGGCTTCACCCGGACTCTATTTAAGCTCCTTTTCTGCCTCGCTCTCGTTGCTAGAGTGTCAGTTCTTCTTTGGCGCTTTAGCCGGTAAGGTCTCTTGAGAGATATTGTCAGGGACTCAGCTGCATAACAGGAATAGTGTGAGTAAAAGAATCTTTGATTTATTTCCCTTTTCTTTTGTCTTTCCTCGAGCTCGCCTGTTTTCTACCACGGACGGCGTCAGGTCCGTTGGTAGCGCGAGTCTCATTATTTTTATCTGTTTTTATTCTCTCAACATGCTGTGAGTTTTGCCTTTTATTTCCAGCCGCTGCTCTTGGGGTCCAATTCCAGCAGCTATCACAGACCTGCAATACAATGGTAATGGCAGGGCCAGAATGACACACACACACACACACACACACACTGACCTGCGGTAGAATGGTACTGGCAGGGCTGGTATGACACACACAGACACACACACTGACCTGTGGTAGAATGGTACTGGCAGGGCTGGTATGACGCACACAGACACACACACTGACCTGTGGTAGAATGGTACTGGCAGGGCCGGTATGACACACACACACACACACACTGACCTGCGGTAGAATGGTACTGGCAGGGCTGGTATGACACACACACACACACACACAGACACACACACTGACCTGCGGTAGAATGGTACTGGCAGGGCCGGTATCACACACACATACACACACACACACACACACTGACCTGCGGTAGAATGGTACTGCAAGGCGGTATGACACACACACACACAGACACTGACCTGCGGTAGAATGGTACTGCAAGGCTGGTATGACACACACACACACACACACACACACACACACAGACACTGACCTGCGGTAGAATGGTACTGCAAGGCCGGTATGACACACACACACAGACACTGACCTGCGGTAGAATGGTACTGCATGGCCGGTATGACACACACACACACACAGACACTGACCTGCGGTAGAATGGTACTGGCAGGGCCAATAGGAATGCCAGGCTCCACAGCCCCAGCAGGAGGCCCCAGAGAGCCCGTTTTGTGCGCATGCGCTGGGAAAGGAAGGGTCTGGAAACGGCCAGCCAGCGATCGGCGCTCATCAGGCAGATCAGGTAGATGGAGGCGTACATGTTCACGGCGCACAGGTAGTGTACAGACTTGCACATGCCCGCCCCAAACTCCCAGCTGACCCTCCCAGTCAGGGAGCGGATGAAGATGGGCGCGGAGAGGAGCACCAGAGCGTCGGCCGCCGCCAGATTCAGCACCAGCAGGCAGGTGACAGAGCGGCGTGTCATACGGCACAACACCGTCCAAACCACGAACAGGTTCCCCGGGAAGCCAAGCACAAACGCCACGCACAGGATCCCTACACCAATCTGGCGTGAGAGTTCGAGGTATGAGGCAGTGTTAGGGGCGGGGTTCGAGGAAATATTGGAATCATTTGCCATGAGTAGACCTGTTGAGAGAAAGAGTGAAAAAAAGCGAGAGAGGGCGAGAGAGGGCGAGAGAGGGCGTGAGAGTGAGAGAGGGCGAGAGAGAGTGAGAGGGCAAGAGAGGGCGAGAGAGAGTGAGAGGGCGAGAGAGGGCGAGAGAGAGTGAGAGAGGGCGAAAGAGAGCGAGAGAGAGCGAGAGAGGGCGAGAGAGAGCGAGAGAGGGCGAGAGAGAGCGAGAGAGGGCGAAAGAGGGCGAGAGAGCGAGAGGGCGAGAGAGGGCAAGAGAGCGAGAGAGGGCGAGAGAGAGGGAGAGTGAGAGTGAGAGGGCGAGAGAGAGCGAGAGCGAGAGAGGGCGAGAGAGCGAGAGCAAGAGAGTGAGAGAGAGCGAGAGAGAGTGAGAGGGCGAGAGAGCGAGAGAGGGCGAGAGAGAGTGAGAGGGCGAGAGAGGGCGAAAGAGAGCGAGAGAGGGCGAGAGAGTGAGAGGGCGAGAGAGAGCGAGAGAGGGCGAGAGAGAGCGAGAGAGGGCGAGAGGGAGTGAGAGGGCGAGAGAGAGCGAGAGAGGGCGAGAGAGAGCGAGAGAGGGCGAGAGGGAGTGAGAGGGCGAGAGAGAGCGAGAGAGCGTGAGAGAGTGAGAGGGCGAGAGAGCGAGAGAGGGCGAGAGAGAGTGAGAGGGCAAGAGAGGACGAGAGAGAGTGAGAGGGCGAGAGAGAGGGAGAGAGGGCGAGAGAGGGAGAGAGGGCGGGAGAGAGTGAGTGGGCGAGAGAGAGCGAGAGAGGGCGAGAGAGAGCGAGAGTGAGAGTGAGAGGGCGAGAGAGAGCGAGAGCGAGAGAGGGCGAGAGAGCGAGAGCAAGAGAGTGAGAGAGAGCGAGAGAGAGTGAGAGGGCGAGAGAGCGAGAGAGGGCGAGAGAGAGTGAGAGGGCGAGAGAGGGCGAAAGAGAGCGAGAGAGGGCGAGAGAGTGAGAGGGCGAGAGAGAGCGAGAGAGGGCGAGAGAGAGCGAGAGAGGGCGAGAGGGAGTGAGAGGGCGAGAGAGAGCGAGAGAGCGTGAGAGAGTGAGAGGGCGAGAGAGAGCGAGAGAGGGCGAGAGAGAGCGAGAGAGGGCAAGAGAGTGAGAGAGGGCGAGAGAGTGAGAGGGCGAGAGAGAGCGAGAGAGGGCGAGAGAGAGCGAGAGAGGGCGAGAGGGAGTGAGAGAGGGCGAGAGAGTGAGAGGGCGAGAGAGAGCGAGAGAGGGCGAGAGAGAGCGAGAGAGCGTGAGAGAGTGAGAGGGCGTGAGAGAGTGAGAGGGCGAGAGAGAGCGAGAGAGGGCAAGAGAGTGAGAGGGCGAGAGAGAGAGAGAGAGGGCGAGAGAGGGCGAAAGAGGGCGAGAGAGAGCGAGAGAGGGCGAGAGAGAGCGAGAGAGCGTGAGAGAGTGAGAGGGCGAGAGAGAGCGAGAGAGGGCGAGAGAGAGCGAGAGAGGGCAAGAGAGTGAGAGGGCGAGAGAGGGCGAAAGAGGGCGAAAGAGGGCGAGAGAGGGCGAAAGAGGGCGAAAGAGGGCGAGAGAGAGCGAGAGAGGGCGAGAGAGAGCGAGAGAGGGCAAGAGAGTGAGAGGGCGAGAGAGAGAGAGAGAGGGCGAGAGAGGGCGAAAGAGGGCGAAAGAGGGCGAGAGAGAGCGAGAGAGGGCGAGAGAGGGCGAGTTTGTAGTTAAGAGCCTCTTTATTTCAAACACAAGCAGTCTTAATGAGTACAAGGCTCTTCTTAACTTTAATCATCATCAATTTTTTGTTTGCCACATCTCAGAGCACCTGCATTTTTATCTACTTTTTTTACCCTTTTTCTCTTTATTTAGTCATTTATAAATGTTCTCCAATGCTACGGCGCACATGAGCTCTGTGTTTGGGGGAGAGAATTTCAAATTTTGATTCGTTGGTCCAAAGAAGTTTTTCCCAGCCCATTGGTGTCCAATCCTTGAATGTCTCAGCGAACTCAAGTCTTTTTTCTGCCAACTCTGGGCAGCTACAGAACCAATCAGGACATTTTCACTCAGGCGTCCGGAAAAAGTACTAATTCCAATGAAATTGGGACATTGTGTAAAACGTGAATAAATGAATACACACCAGGAGAGCCCAGGCTGGCTTCCCTAAAAAATAATAATAATAAAACAAATTCTGATACTGAGAGTCACAAGGTCACAGGACGACAGCATTATCAGAGAGATCAGTTTCTCAGGTCTGAGAATATGTTTCTCATCAGTAACAGCAGAGGACAGGACGTCAGCTTATTTATATGTACACACACACACACACACACACACACACATGCATAACTTCACACATAAGCATCACACCAGAGTTGTGAACAACTCTCGCAGGAAATGTTCCTTAAGGGCTCGTCGCACAGGGCCAGATGATTAACCAGGCTTTTTATGAAGTGACTTTAATTCACTTGGGGGAGAAATTTAGAATTTACTGCTGTAAACTATGTTAAAAGAGTTTTGTCTTTCTATACGTGGAGCGACGCTGTGGAACGGGTTGGGTTGTCCGAGCATGACCCGCTTCAAAAGGCGGCACAAAGACATGGTTTTCGCTGGGTACAGTACGGATGAAGGGTTTTGACAATTACCTGGTGTTTTCACAGACAATTTATTTGCATTATTTATTTTCTTTTGTTTGCAAATATGTACACATGTAAATATATATATATGGTGTTGGTACATTCATTTAAATATATACAGTTGTTATTATTATTATTATTATTATTATTATTATTACAATTAAATGTGAATAGTGAAAAGAGAGGATATTGTAAACAGCTGATTGTTATTTATTGAGGAAGGAGGAGGGGTGGATTAAATTATAATGTCATGTTTTTTCGTTTTTGACTATTTTGTTTCGTTGTTTCTTTTTGTGTTTTCTGATGTTCGAAATAAAGCCTCCATCCATTCATTCATTCATTCATTCATTCATTCATTCATTCATTCATTCATTCACTCAATAAACTACAGTAGGATTGTTACTCGTTTTCTTCACGCATCACTGTGTCTGTCCAATAATTTTGGGCAGGAAAAAAAACGATATTCCTGTGACACAAGAGCCTTGTTTATGTGCAGTGGCCCTTCGGTTTTCTGTTCAAAGAAACTGAAATCTAAAGGCAATGACATAAAACGACAACAACATGTAAAAGTAAAACTTGATCGCACAATAGCGAAAGACGACAACTTCACGTCAGAAAATGGCCCAAATGCTAAAACAAGGGTATAAAAGTACAGGGTGATTACCAAAAAAAGAAAAATTATATACATTATTCTTTGGAATAAGAGTGAAGTCTTAGAAATATTGATCACCTCTCATACACGCAAGTGAGCACACACTTTTGAAATACACACATAAAAAAGAGTACAAGGGTCCCTGTACAAGGGACATAAATACTGCCAATGCAGTTGACAATAGGAATCAGTCGGTTACAAAGCGCCTGGGCGGCTGAAAACTGTTATATAGTGTATATGATATCATACAGGTCAGATAGAAAACAGGCCTCATTCAAGGATACAGAAAACACCGTTTCCTCCAGACCGAGCGGCTTCCAATAATAGCCGACACTGAGCAGTACCTCGCTAACTGTTTAGCTCTTCTCTTAGGGAGGCGCACACACACACACACACGCATGCACACACACACACACACGCATGCACACATGCACACGCACACATGTGCGCACACATGCACACGCGCGCACACACACACACACACACACAAATACCCTGAGCTAAAGATTAAGTGCCAGCGTTGTGGACACTGAGTAACCCGTGTCTTAGACTATTTAGATTGACTTCTGCATACCGTTTTCCATGCAAAACTCCATTTAGACGGCGATAAATCTGTGGCTGAGAATTCGGACCCAGATTGCTGTACCCTACATCATATATAGTCATAGTGATTTTGCCAACAGTTAATTGTGTAAGACTGTGTAATATCTTGCTCATTTCCTATTAGCCAATTAGACATGTCATAAGAATAAGGATATGTATTTCACAACATACACATGCAAGAAACATACATGCACACATATATCCACACACTCACCATAAATGCGCAAATACAAAACATTAGTCTCTATTTTTTGAGACAGTGGTCACAGAGTGAAATAGCAAGAACTGGAGACAGGAACTGTAGGGAATTTCAAGGCCAGGTTTTTATACAGCGATAGATAATATTTCTTAAGTAAATAGAAAAAGTGTTCAATACACCTTACTATTGGGAAATATCCAGCTCTGTTGGTCAAAAACAAATGCGTACAGCTTCACAAGCACTTCAGGAGAAATACATACACGTCTCTGGCACTCACCCAGGGTACACACACACACACACACTGAGAGGGAAGGATTTTGACTGACCTGACTGTCGCACAGAAGCGCTGCCGGAGTGTGTATCTGTGGTGTCAACTTCTGCTTCAGTATGTTTCACTTCTGTCCCTGTTTCTGTCCGGCCTCCTTCTCTCTCTCTCTCCCTCCTCCTCTCTCTCTGTCAGTCTCACACTCCCACTCCCTTTATCTTCAGCTCTCTCTCTCACACACCCAGTTTTTTGGATCAAAATTTCTAATTCCAATGGTCTTTTGGCATGACACACAGGACTTTAAAGTACATACTTGCAAAGCTTATGAATAACAAAAATGTCATTATTTCAATGGTGGTTGGTTATATTTTTATTCGCCGTCACACAGGTGATACTTGGTTGTCATTATGTTGATAATGGTTGGATAGATGTGTAGTTGCTGTCTCTTCAGTGATGTTTGTTTAACATTATGTTGATAATGGTTGGATAGATGTGTAGTTGCTGTCTCTTCAGTGATGTTTGTTAAATATTATGTTGATAATGGTTGGATAGATGTGTAGTTGCTGTCTCTTCAGTGATGTTTGTTAAATATTATGTTGAAAATGATTGGATAGATGTGTAGTTGCTGTCTCTTCAGTGATGCTTGGTTAACATTATTTTGATAATGGTTGGATAGATGTGTAGGTGCTGTCTCTTCAGTGATGTTTGTTTAACACTGTTGATAATGGTTGGATAGATGTGTAGTTACTGTCTCTTCAGTGATGTTTGGTAAATATTATGTTGATAATGATTGGATAGATGTGTAGTTGCTGTCTCTTCAGTGATGCTTGGTTAACATTATGTTGATAATGGTTGGATAGATGTGTAGTTGCTTTCACTTCAGTGATGTTTGTGAAACATTATGTTGATAATGGTTGGATAGATGTGTAGTTGCTGTCTCTTCAGTGATGTTTGTTAAATATTATGTTGATAATGATTGGATAGATGTGTAGTTGCTGTCACTTCAGTGATGCTTGGTCAACATTATGTTGATAATGGTTGGATAGATGTGTAGGTGCTGTCTCTTCAGTGATGTTGGTTTAACATTATGTTTATAATGGTGGGATAGATGTGTAGTTGCTGTCTCTTCAGTGATGTTTGTTTAACATGTTGATAATGATTGGATAGATGTGTAATTGCTGTCTCTTCAGTGATGCTTGGTTAACATTATGTTGATAACGGTTGGATAGATGTGTAGTTGCTGTCTCTTCAGTGATGTTTGTTAAATATTATGTTGATAATGATTGGATAGATGTGTAGTTGCTGCCTCTTCAGTGATGCTTGGTTTACATTATGTTGATAATGGTTGGATAGATGTGTAGGTGCTGTCTCTTCAGTGATGTTTGTTAAATATTATGTTGATAATGATTGGATAGATGTGTAGTTGCTGCCTCTTAAGTGATGCTTGGTTAACATTATGTTGATAATGGTGGAATAGATGTGTAGTTGCTGTCTTTCCAGTGATGTTTGTTTAACATGTTGATAATGATTGGATAGATATGTAGTCGCTGTCTCTTCAGTGATGCTTGGTTAACATTATGTTGATAATGGTCGGATAGATGTGTAGTTACTGTCTCTTCAGTGATGCTTGGTTAACATTATGTTGATAATGGTTGGATAGATGTGTAGTTGCTGTCTCTTCAGTGATGCTTGGTTAACATTATTTTGATAATGATTGGATAGATGTGTAGTTGCTGTCTCTTCAGTGTTGTTTGTTTAACATTATGTTGATAATTGTTAGACGTGTAGTTGCTCTCTCTATGGTGATGCTTGGTTAACAGTATGTTGATAATTGTTAGATAGATGTGCAGTTGCTGTCTCTATGGTGATGCTTGGTTAACATTATGTTGATAATGGTTGGATAGATGTGTAGTTGCTGTTGGTGAACAAGTGACACTGTGTTTGAATGGTAAGGCAACGCACAGCATATCGAAACAAGAAGCCTAAAAGAAGTGTGTGTATTTGTATGTGTGCCTGTGCGTGTGTGTGTGTGTTTGCACTGTTCATCCCCTCCCTACGCATATGTGAACTACTTGTATGTGTGTGTGTGTGTGTGTGTATTATGTTGTGTGTGTGTGTCTGTGTGTGTGTGTGTGTGTGTTACTGCTGTTTACATAATATGGTTATTGATTGATTATGGTTATTCAACATGGCAATTGATCTACAGATGAATGTGATGAGAAATATTGAAATATAATCCTCAACAATGCAAAGTAAGTTTTTATGTGGGTTGGGAGTACTGTGGAATGGATAACTCTAAAGCCTGTAATTTCTGTCATTTTCAATATTCCAGTGAATGAGGACTACTACATTGGTTACAAACTAAGGTTTTCTCCTTGAAAGTTTGAACAGTTTCAAAACATTATATCACTTCCGGTTGCAACACGCTGTTGGAGAGATGTTTGGAAACGCCACATGATTGGTATCAGACCACAGCGAGAGGCTTTAAAAAGCATCAGGAAAAATACAGGCGTTTGAGGTGTTTTGTTGTGTCGAGCGCATTGAGAGATTTTGTGAGGATTTTGCTACAGTCGTTCAATATACAATATGGATGGACAGATTTTTTTTTTTGTTTAAATAAATTTGTAATTTGATTTCAGATGGTAGAGAAGCAGTGAAGCCAGCTGAATCCAAAAAATGTGCAGGAAATATTATTTCTGAATAAAAATCTTTAAGAAAAATGTTTCAGAATCTATATTTTTATACCACATTTTATTGATGTGTATAATCATGATGAGGTGCGGTACTAACAAGGCAGAATCAGAATAAATGTCAACTCAATTTATACATAAAAGGCTGACCTGACAGAGTCATTCTCTGTTAAGGAATGGCTCAGGGGACCCCAGGTGCAGGATCCAGGAGGTTTTATCAGGAGCCCTGACACGGGGGAGAAGGTGGCACACAGGCCACAGAGAGACACGCACTGAATAAGGAGAACCTAGGGACTCTGCCGAGGGCAGGGGGAAGCTGAAGTACAGACTTCCACGAGCGGCTAGAATTAAATAACAGAAACAAGCTGGCAAAAACATGCAACTAAGACACAGAAGAACACTGGACTTAAAATAAACGGAAATGCTTTGCGTGCTCGGGGACAGAGATTCTCAATGCCGCTCAGATTCAGGTAAAAACACATAATCCCATCTGACATCTCTTCCCAGAATAAATACACCAGGAAGGAGGCGGGGATAAGGCAGGCGATCTCAAGGGGAAACAGAAACACATGGGATTAATGAACAAATTTGCGGTAACAATAATGACTCCAGACAAGATGCTGAGACCATCAATCAAACTAGACAGTTTAGATCAAGGTCATCTAAATGTGACGAGTCAAAAAGCACCACGAGAACAGCAAAGAAAAGCACAGCTTCAAACACAGTTAATCAGGGAAAGCTTCAGGCAGAATTTACTTAAAGCCAGAAACGCACGCACTCACTAATGACTTAATTAGGTTAGTAACTACATGACGAAATATTTACACATCCCTAAATAAGTGCTGGTTAGTACGATTAGTAATGACCCTATCAGAGATCGCATTCACTCGGGGTTTCACGAGACCCAGAATTAAGCACAGGTGGAAGCAATGAATGAAATACCAGAGCCGAAACCGAAAGAGGAAACGTGATTGGACAACGAGACTCAGGCATGCATGCTGTCACACGACATCACAGGAACCAGGCGAGGGGGAAAAGGTGGTCAGGCCGCGGGAATGGAGCTGAAACACAAACCAAGAGAAACACGGGGAAAAACGCACAACGCATGTGGGCGGCACAGTGGCATAGTGGTTAGCACTACTGCCTCACAGCAAGAAGGTCGTGGGTTTAAATCCGGCCTGGGGCCTTTCTGTGTGGAGTTTGCATGTTCTCCCCGTGTTCGCGTGGGTTTCCTCCGGGTACTCCGGTTTCCCCCACCCACAAAACATGCAATATAGGAACCCTCCCTCCCTCCTGTATGGCTGTGTGTGAATGTTTGGTGGTGGTCGGAGGGGCCGTAGGCGCATACTGGCAGCCACGCTTCCGTCAGTCTGCCCCAGGGCAGCTGTGGCTACAAAAAAAAACGTAGTTTACCACCATCAGAGCATGAATGTGTGAGTGAATGAATAATGCCTCCATTGTAACGCATCTTTGAGCGTCCAGAAAAGCGCTATATAAAATGCATTATTATTATTATTATTGCAAGCACACAAGGCAGAATTGTAACATTCTCAATGAGAACATTTAATGGCAGAATGAACAAACAGAGCCGTACAATAAGAAATAGTCGTATTGGACACAAACTAAATAATTGACTGATTATGCCTGAGTCAAAACTCCTCATATTTTTACATTTGTGAAAAGGGGGACTTCAGCACATCAACACCTGTAATAATTAATGGCTGCAATGACAACTTCTGCCAGTGGATGCCAATGTTGAGAGAGCAAGTTTTGAAATGTTTCAAAACATTTCAAAACAATGGTTTGAATGTTTTGAAACGTTTTGAAGCTTCAAATTTGCCATCCCTACGCATTACATTCTGTCACGGTTTGGGAGGCTGGTGGTGGCTTTGAGAACTTTCTTGGTTGCTCTCGTCCAGGACGAAATCGGTTTGCCCACAATCGAATTCTTTGGCCAGCTGGCATTAATTGTGGGCGGTGTCCGGACTCTATTTAAACCCTAGTTCCGCCTCGCTGCCCTTGCTAGAGTATCAGTGTTCTGTTTGCACTTCAGCCGGTTAGGTCTCTAGTAAGAGAGTTGTTGAGGCATTAGCTGTAAAAGAGGACAGTGCTAGATAGCGAGGGAATATTTCTGTTTTTCCTCCCTCTGGGCACCGTCAGGTTCTCACTCTTTTTATCTCCGTTTCCAAGTTTTTTTCCCTTTCTATTCATTCTGTCAAACTTGCTTCGCATCCTTATTGTTTCACGGACTGGAGCTAGGTCCTTTGGAAGCAAGAGTCTCCCTCTCTGATTTCTGTCAGTGTTACTCTCTTATTTTGTCATCCTTCATTTCGTTCCGGCCACAGCATTTGGCGTCTCAAAAATCCGACCATCACAACATTCTGTCAGGGTACACTTATAGAAACAGACACAAGGAGGTTATGAGTTAAAATCCCTTTTTGTGGTTCATCAGAGTTTCATATAATCCAAGACAAACTGTGGTCATACAATCAGGGGTATATATACCAGCTGGTCAGTCCAAGTTGAACAAACAAACTGTCAACAAACTTGGCAAGTACAACACCCAGAAGTCCAAGGTTACAAAGTATAACAAGATTCAAAGATAAAAAAAAAACCTTAAAGTAACAAAGTATCATGCACAGAAGATATCAAAAGTCAAAATACAAAGTAGAAACTTAACTGAAGTTTCCAAAAAGTCCAAAAATGTCAACTGCAAAGTGACAACAAAACATAAAAGCTGAGAAGCCAAAATATCTAAATGCAAAACCACAAAGAGCAAGAACGAGGAACAAACATGCTCAGGGTGATATTTTGATTACAGTGACAGGGCCTCAATGTGTCGTCAGTGCCACCGGAAACATTTGAGAAACCGTGCAAGATATCAGACAACATGCCGGAGTTGGACGCCAACAATGGGCCAGTGTCATTCTGGCCGTCGGGGTCACGTTAGACCAACATTGTGTTGCCAACATATGTGTAAAGGCTGGCAATATGTTGGCTTATATCCAATTCACATAACATAACATAACATAACATAACATGAATGGCGAGAACAGGCCGTTCAGCCCAACTACGCTTGCCAGTGTCTTTATACAATTGTGAGTATATCCCTTCAGATACTCAATAACTCAATGGTATCTAGCTTTAAGTCAAGTCTACTCTTGAAAACCCCCAAGGTCTCTGCCTCAACAATATGGTCAGGCAAGCTTTTCCACATTGAAATTACTCTTTGGGTGAAGAAATATCTCTGAATATCAGTGCTAAATTTACCTTTGGTCAACTTCCATTTGTGATTCCAATTTCTACTCACAACACTTGGTCGAAGGAATCCTATATAATTCACTTTCTTAATCACTTTAACATATTTAAAGACCTCAAGCAAATCACCCCTTAGTCTCCTTTTCTTAAGACTAAAGAGATTAAGGATCATCGGCCTCTTCTCAAAGCTTTCTTCTTTTATACCTGGAATTAGCTTAGTGGCTCTTCTCTGAACTTTCTCTAGAGCCTCTATATCTTTCTTAAAGTATGGTCCCCAGAACTGTACACAATACTCCAGATGTGGTCTGACAAATGTGTTGTACAAAAGAAGCATCACCTCCTTAGATTTGTGCTCAATACTTTTGGCAATGTATCCCAGCATCCGACTGGCTTTTTTAACTGCTACAGCACAATGGCTAGAGCCTGTGAGGGTTTGGTCAACAATCACTCCCAGATCTTTCTTGTGTGGAGCACATTCCAGTTTTAAACCTCCCATGAAGTAATCCCGTCTAATGTTTTTATTATCTACATGTACAACTTCACATTTTGCTACATTAAATGCTTTTTAAGAGGATTACGCAAGCTTGTGGAGGTGGAGGGACTATTATTATGGGAGACTGAAATTATCCTGGTATCAATTGGGAAATGGTGAAAGGACAGGGTAGGGGGGAGGAAGAATTTCTAGATGTTATAAATGATAATTTCTTGGTGCAGTATGTTAATAAACCTACCAGAGAGAAGGCAATTTTAGACTTAGTGCTCTGTAATGACCCAGATCGAATTAGCAATGTTGAGGTACTGGAGCCACGTGGGACAAGTGATCACTCTGCTGCTAATTTTGATGTTTCATGGGAAGTTAAAAAGGTGTATTAAAAAACAAAAATTTTCAATTTTAGGCGAGCTTTTTGTTTTTCAATACACCTTTTTAATTTGCAAGGAAAATGGAGGGATTGCCTGCTAGACATTACTAAGGAGAGCAGCAGCTCTAAGGAGTGCACTACAGAGGACTGGTGGTGGGAGCTCCGGTCTGTCAGCCTCCTCTTACTCCTGAGGGGAGTTTAGTCCATGCTAAGCCCAGAGGTGCTGGCGGGAGTCCCAGGGGTATAAGTATAGGTATCTGTGGTGCACAATTCCCTAACATGAGCGTCTTCCCCCCTCTGCCTGCTTCCTCTAAGCCCATTTACGCCTTGTCCCTTGCAGTTTGATTGCCAGGGCCCCCCAACATTCGGCACCCACATGCAGGACCCCTCAACATTGGCCCTCCCATCACTGGGTCCCTTCTGGCATGGCCTTCTGTGCCTCAGAGCTGCTCTTTCCCCTGAGTCTCCAGAATCCTCTCAGACTGGCAGTTTGTCTACGTCCTGCACTGCATGGCCATCACAACAAATGTCCAGCTCCCTGAAGATGAGGCGATCTCTGTAAAGGATGCTGAAGATGACCGTGCATTCCACAGACCACAAGGAATGACAAATGTTATGCAAAAAGACCTCCATCTCCCCCACCCCCTTTCTTTTTATCAACACTTTCTCATCTACTATCATATATATGATTTCTACGATATTCACAGTTGCAAGTGGGCAAACAACATCTTCTCCTCTCGATACATACAAATACATGAAGGTAAGCAGCGAGATCATATGTTCTGTAAGGAGATGTCTGGGGAACACCAGATGCAGGAAGCAGAAGTGTTTATTAAACACCAAACACCAGGAGAAAGGGTTGGCAGACACGCCAGAAATAACACTGTGCTTAAGCACTGAACAAATGGGAAAACTAAGGTACACTACCAAAGGCAGGGGGAAACAGAAATACTCCCTCCAGGAGAGGATAAACTAAGGAAACAAAAACTGAACCTAACTAAACTGACGGATACACTGGGAGACTTATACACAGGGCAGACAAGACTAGAGCGCAGCAAATAGAAGGACTCAGGAACCATACACGGGAGACACTCAGAAGGCACGAGGAGCTGAGACTTCACCATGTAGCACACCGACAATACGGAGGATCCGTCTGACAACCACTCCCAATGCAGCCACATATATAATCACGAGAGGATGCGGGGACTCGGAAAGCAATCTAGGCTGGAACAGAAACACATGGGATTAATAAACAATTACACGAGAACAGGGTTTAACAATAAAGACTCGAGACAAGACGCTGAGACGATCAATCAAGCGAGACAGTTTAGATTAAGGCAATCTAAACATGACGAGTAAAAAGCACCACAAGAGAAGCGAAGGGAAGGATAGTTTTAAATGTAGTTAAACAGAGAGCTCAGACTGAATGCACAGAAGCCAGAAATGCACACGCTCGCTAAATGAGTTAATCAAGGTTAATACTACGTGACAAATTATTTACAATCACCCTTAAATAAGTGCTGGTTAGTACGGGTTAGTAATATCCTATTAGAGAGCGCATTCACTCAGAGTTTCACAAGACCCAGAATTAAACACAGCTGGAAGCAATGAATGAAATACCAGAGCCGAAACCGAAAGAGGAAACGTGATTGGACGATGAGACGCAGGCATGCTGAAGGCTGTCACGCAACATCACTGGAATGCAGATTGGGAGTGGATTGTCAGACGGCTGAACTGAAGCTGGAAATATAAAACGAAAGTAAAGCACAAATAAGCACGGGACAACATACGAAAGGGCAGAATCATAGCATGCTCTTCCTATGACTAGCAACACGAAGTCACAAGCTTTACATATTTACTCAACAATACTACCGTCTCGAACCGTGATCCCGTAATGTAGGCTAATGAACCACCTCCCGCTCTAATGACAGCGGGAAAAAACAAGTGTTGAATTACTACACTAGCGTAGTTAATCGTTGCCGAACATTAGTTTCTTTGCTAACGCATGCGAAATCTACAAGAGATACAATTCCAGAGATCCAACCATAGGCCCACTCATGAACAGAATACAACAAAAAGTGTTTTTCCCAAGTTGCTACATTTTTAAATCACTGTGTTGATGTTATATTATGTTTGTACAGCAAGATCATCAAACATTATCAGCAACTTACCTTATGTTTACCTTTCGTGGACTGCATTTTCCGACGCAATCACCCGGAACTAAGCTAACTACAGCTGGGGAGCAGAGGTTGGAACAATACAATTTATCTACCGTGGTTTTGGGGAACACCTGTGTCGTTTAACGATGGTTCGCACTACGTAAGATACCTTGATAGTTCGAACGATGGTTTTGGGAAACACTGGCGGCGCAACTACATAGTTCAAACTATGCAAGTTGCTAACTTACTTAGCAACTACGCTTTTGGGAAACGCAGCCCAGTATTCTAGCAAACAGACTCAAAGCTAAAGTCCCAAATATAATCAAACAGGATCAGTGTGGATTTATACCCAATAGATTACTCTCAGACAATATAAGACGAACATTAAATGTTATTGAGTATTCCCTTAGAATGAAAAAACAAACTCTTTTACTAACTCTAGATGCAGAAAGGGCTTTTGATCGAGTTTTATGGCCATTCATATTTGAAACATGCAGAACCTTTGGATTTCATCCTGATTTTATTTCTTGGTTACAAGCAATGCACAATAACCCAAAATCACAAGTAAAGGTCAATGGAACTTTATCTAGACAATTTGAAATATTACGGGGGACAAGGCAAGGAGCTCCATTGTCGCCAGTGATTTTTGCTTTATGTGTAGAACCTTTGGCAGAAGCTGTTCGTCAGCATAAAAATATAAAGGGGATAAGCATTGGTCAAGAAACTCATAAACTGGCTTTATATACAGATGATATCAGAGTGTACTTAACATCTCCAGAGGGATCACTACCAGCCTTATTCGATATAATACAAAAATATGGTAGCTTTTCAGGATACAAACTAATGAGAGCAAATGTGAATCAATGACCATAGAAAGACAAATAGCGATGCACCTTAAAGATCAATACAAATTAAAATGGGATCAAAAATTTATTAGATACCTAGGAATAACAATTCCAGAAAGCCTTGATCAATTATTTGATCATAACTATTAAAAGCTAAAAAACAATATTAGACAAGATCTTAGTAGGTGGGACACAACACCAGAGTCAATATTGGGAAGAATAGATATAATAAAACTGGAAAAGCACTCAGAGAGCTCACACCTCCGCCAGGGGGCAGAAAAACCCAGAAGCACGGCGATTGGAACTCCGGCCCATTGGAAAGACTTGAAATCTTGAACTTTGGCGTATATCTCAGCAGTACTTTGGCCTAGATTTGCCAAAATGTAATCACCTGTTCCTTGACTTAATACCCACCTTCTCTGAAAATGTCATCAAAATCTGTCCATTACTTTTTGAGGTATGTTGTACACAAACAAACCAACAAACAAACACCACCAAAAACATAACCTCCTTGGCGGAGGTAATGAATATCCTTCCACGATTTAAATGTCTTTTTCAAGCACTGGCACTCCCATCATCTACATTCAAAACCTGGAATGGAATGTTGAGTAAATTTATATGGAATTATCAAAACCCAAGGATTAAATATTGAAAATTAATGCTCAAAAGACATTGGGAGGTTTAGCCCTTCCAAATCTACAAAACTACTTTAATGCAGCACAAATTGTGACCATAATGACCCGGGCCAATGACACATCTTTGGCAAAATGGCTCTCAATTGAAGGAGGGAGTGTGGGAATTTCAATTAAAACACTACCCTTTAACGAGTATAAGGATACGAAGGCAAAAACTATACAACATCAATGGGTAAATAACACACTCAGAATATGGAGAAGAATTTGTAAAAACCAAAGGATAACAGAGGGCTTACTTTTACTTAGAGAAATCAGATGGGATTCAGACTTTAAACGTCTAAAAGTATTTTAAGGATATGGGCATCCAAAGGATTAAAAACATTCGCAAATGCTAAAAAATAAAAAGATAGTACTTACAAAGTAAGTTGTAAGTAAGTACTTACAAATAAGAAGCTATTTAGGGAAACATGTAAAAGAGGAAAGAGTTACAAACCTGCATAACTTAATTAAATACATGATTAATAATCACAATAAAGAATCTAATAAAAATCGACTGTCTAAGATATATAAAATATTGGAAGCTGGTCTAGGAAAGGATTGTTCCACAAAAACTAAATGGGAAAATGAACTAAAAGTTCAATTTTCAAATGAAAAATGGGAAGAAGTTTGTATTGGAGCGCATAAAACAACCAACTCCAAATACTGGAGGGAATTCTCTTGGAAGATTCTTTCAAGATATTTTATTACTCAAAAAATATAAAAAAGTAAAATATAAGAAATTCAGAATATTAAATTGTTGGAGAAACTGTGCTAAAACAAATGCAGACTATTCTCACATCTTTTTTCTCTGACCAATTTTAAAATGTTTCTGGAAGGAAATTATAGGTTGTATGCAAAGAATTTTTGAAATTAGTGAGTGGGTAGAACCAGAGTGCTTTATCCGTGGCATTACACCACCAGAGATTAAGATGGACACCGATAAGCACCTGTTCAGAATCTTAAGGGTCGCGGCCTTGAAGCAGGTAACCCATGATTGGCTGAAACCAGATGTACCTTCAATTAAAAAAATGGAGGGAGAAAATAAATAAAATTTCACAAATGGAGAAATTGACATATTGTATAAGAAACCGAGAACCAGAATTGAAAAAAAAATATGGGAAAAATGGTCAAGGTATAATTAATTATGTTTGTTCTGATCGGTCATGTTGGTAGAAAAGTGGGTTTTAATATAAATGTGAAGCAGATTGAGGTGTATGTATAGGCATTAAGTGTAAAGCGATTAATGGGATGTTATTGTGTCTTTTTTCCATCTCATTCATTTCTTTTTTCTCCCCACCTGTTTATTTTTTCACACCTTTCTAAAATTAAAAAAAAAGATATTGCAAAAAGAAAAAAGCATCATCAGCTGAATGCAAGTGTAAATTTCAGGGATTGCAATAAAAATATTCACTTAGATAGTTTGACCATTGATTGGAGTAATGTGGGTTTCTTAACCTCAAAATTTAAAAGGATTTAGAGCAACTAGTAAACATACTTTTTTACATCAATGCAAACGCATCTGTAATATTTGTAATTTTAATAAGTAATAAATTCAGAGTTATTTAACATTAAGGAGTAGTTACATTTATTTTACATTACATTTGGTTGCATTCATACTGTCTTACCGTTACATGTGGCCATTTGAGGGCAACCATGATGCTGATGTGGCCCTCGGTGAAAATGAGTTTGACACCCCTGTATTTACAGAACACATAGATTTTTCTTTCAACTTTTTCTATAGCTGGGCATTGAAGGGTTAATGAATTAAATCAAACATGTGCTGCACTCCAGTTTTCCACCCCAACGATGTTTACTACTGCAGCAGCAGTAGTTTTCCAAACTGTAGCCTTCTGGGCTCCCTTTATGCCTCTCTTAAGGCTTCCAAATAAAATTATTTTGTTTTTCTCCACCTCGGACGTGATCATTTATATTTCCCCTTCAGTAAAGTTCTTTCTTTTTCGCCGTCTTTCGAGAGTCCATGTCGTAAAGTGGGCAGGACTATGCCTCCCGGTGCATGAATTTATAGGGGCCTGTCATGTAATTTACGATGGTTTCAGCCACCAGATTTATCAACGCCACGCTAGTTCTACAACGAAATCAGCGGCCTACGCACTTTTAGTAAATCAGACGTGACACCTGGCGAACGCTGATATTTACACCAGAATCTACACCAGATCCAATGCAAGTTTGATAAATGAGGGTCATTGTAACATGAGAAGAAGTCAAAAATGTTTCAGCCAATCAGATGCCAGTAAAAGCATACTGGATCATAAATAAACCCAATTTATAACAAAACTTGATCAGGACTTAGAGGTGAATATTTGTACCAAGTTTGATCATAATGTACCATGAGGCAAGAGGCCAAAAATGTTTCATCCATTGAGAGGCTAAGGCAGCCAAACTGAATCCTGCATCGACCTGAGAATTACAGTCCTGTAGACCGGTTTATGTTTATTTTATTTAAGAAGGACAATGCACATTAACATGATCATTAAGTCACGTAAATGTGCCAGATTTAGCCATACTAGCTAATTTTTATCCGCAGTCCCTGGCAGGTTGATGGTATATACATATACATTAAAATTGCATACAGAAGTACAAAAGCACAGATAAAAGCAAAATGATGGCATGCCCATAGAAAGGCCTATATGTAGAGAGCACATAAGCTCAGAGCAAATTCATAACCACAGACAAAAACACAAGGCACATAGCTGAAACAGCAAAATCTGAAACCAATTAATAAAATTCTCACCACTAGCTGCTACCCGCTTTGTAGCCCATTTTGTCGCTTTTAGATCGCATAAGGGAGAGAAGCCGTGTCTTCAATTGCCGCTTGATTATTCTTGAATTGGAAAACGTGTTAATCAAGGGTAACCATCTAGAATCAGCCAGAACAAATTTGTCAATAATTGCCGCCGAATTCTCAGGTGTAACGCCAGCTCTGCGAGTGTTCAACTGTCAAATTTGAATTGGAGCTGTCAAGTTTGATTAATCAGAATGCTGCATTCGTGGACGAACGCGGTGCCCTCTGAAAAGCCTGGCTTTCGTGCAGGCGGTCTTATCACTCCCTCGGCCCCATCGCAAACAAGACGCACGTTCGTAAGGACACTGCGGCTCCTAGCGGTGCAACCAGATATTGCTACGCGCATCAGGTTATATAAGTTTACCCGCTACCCGGAGTGAAATTGCCATTTTTTTGCGTGCATGACCGTTTTCAAAAATTGGGCGACGTCAAGTCCTTCCTGGTGTCCAAGTGGATATTCACACCAAATTTGGTGATAATCGGTTGAGAAATGTAGGAGAAAAACGTGTACATACACACAGACTGTTGGGATTTACGAAATGAACCAAGTGCGACAACCAGTAGAATACAAAGAGGCTTTATTTCTGAAGGGGGAAATCATGATAGCAGGTTTGATTGTCCAATAACCACTGCTTTATTGATTTGGAGAACAAACTAAGAGATGTGATGTTCCTGAGTTCTGTGGGTACAGTGTCCCAGGTATGTGCTGCTCGATAGGAAAAAGCTGACTGCCCAAAGGCACCCTTTCTATATGGTATTTTACAATCCCCCCTGGAGGTGGATCTGGTTGATAAGTTTTGAATTTGTTTAATGAATTCATTAAGCGGAGGCGGTGCCAGGCCATGAAAACTCTTATATACGAGTAAAATATCGGCAAATTTGATCATATTTTCCCAACGTAAAAATTAATATTTTAAATGTGAGCTGTGAGCTAAACATTGTCTGGTAGGGTGGCCCAAAAAAACCAACCAAAACATAGAGCAAAAAACTAATTCACTTAAGTCAGATGGAATAAAAACCCAACCTAACAGTTGATAAGACCAGATATTTACTTTATGAGGTTGATAAAAAATAACTTTGGCAGGACTACTCCATCTCACTGAAGTGAATTCGTTTTTGCACTATGTTTTGCTCGGTTTCTTTGTGGGCCACCCTGTATATTGGAGAACTATCTGCTGATGCCTGCTTTATACTTCAAATGATGAAACGATGCAAGAGCACCTCGGTGAGCATGCCCTGGGACTGCGCGTGCAGTATACTCTGTGAGAACAGCATTTCTTTTATGCCACAACATGCTGCAAGGGGGCGCTGAGTGAGAGTCCCCTGGTGAGAGCCAGGTTTGGACCTGAATCCCATTAATCATTCTAGACCCCGTAGTCCCAAAATCACAGTCCTCAGGGTCCAAGAACAGCTGGTCTTCCATCCTCCCTTTACCTGGGAGGCGGGTTTAAAGACAGTCTGGCCAATCAGAGGCACAAAGTGTTCACTCACTTACCTGGGATAAAAGAGAACCTGGAAAGGATTTGGATTCAAGGTCCAGATTTGACAATCCCTGCTCTAGACTTTTCTCATGAATCCACAAACCAAACACAGACACATGATGGCAAAACAGTAATGCAATTAAATATATATATTGGTTACAAGAAATGTTGTTCTAGAAGTGTTCGCACACAATGACTGGCACCACACATTCACAATGGTGCAAGAAACAGTAAAGGAGTACTCATTAATGACACGACCGGCCATGTGACATCAGAACCAATCACAGTCAGGAGGGATCAGAAATACAAAAGAACACATGAAGTTTAGCTGCGGTGTCCAGCGTACAGAACACCACAAGAATAGGTAACAGCTGATTTGCCCTGGAAGTTCTAACTCATATGAAATATACTGCCGCTTTAACCCTAACCGTACCCACCGTCCACTCTAAACCTTAACCCCAACCCAGTTCCGTCTTTCCACTGAATGTCTCGCACTCGCTCTTGTCCATCCAGGTTATCCCAGAATCAGGGCACAATGAAGCTCATATAATCTGACACTTAAACATTTGCAAATTTCTGAGTAAAATAATATTTTTGGAAAGTTAATGCTTAGAAATCTGAAATATATGCTTTTCTATTGACTCACGAATACTAAATCTTAAACCAAATAATGCAAAAAAAAAGAACAAATAAAATAAAAATTCAAGGGTGCCGAAGGCCTTTACATACAGTAGTACTGAATATTTTTACTCACGAAGACAAACACAGATATTGGCTGCCATTCTGAAATGGGGCTGATGTGAGAGCAGTGAGTTGCTCTCTCATGCTCCGCCTCCGCTCTGTCATGTTATTCCGCCTCCTTTGGTCCCCTGTGCAATGACAGGAGTGCACTCTTTCATGATTGGTCAGACAGTGAAATGGAGGAAGTTAGGCGTGGCATGTCGCGAGGAACTGCATCATCATCTTGATGATCATCGGTCCATCCAGGGCGCAGGAGTGTTTTTCTGTGTCTGCAGCACCCACTTATGAAATTACTTGAATTTAAATAAAGTTCATTTATTTACACATATGAACAACACATATGAAGGGATTGAGAAATGAAGAGACAGCGGGGAGAAGCTACTATCTGCCGATTGTCTGGTTGTTTGGGATCATGGGGCTGCTGGAGAGGGCAGAGTTTAGGGTGGAGTTATGAGCAGGGTAGTGGCTGGGGCTTAGAGCTGAGCTGTGGGCAGGTTCGTGGGTGGGGCTAGCTGTGGGCTCCGCCTCGCAGCCTTTGAGTGAAAGAGGGGCGGGGTCTGGGCTGACCTCGTGGATTGTCCTGCCACTGGAATCCAAGAACTCGAAGAGCCGCGCCATGAAACCCAGCCCCTCCTGCTGCATGTAGCTTTTGCCAGCAAATGCGTACAACACTGGGTTAGCACAGCTGCTAATGAAGGCCAGCGCCGAGGTTACTGCACGGCTCGACTTCCCCGCTTTCTCCAGCCTGCAGGGTCAGAGGCTTCAGTTCAGTTTATTTAGTAGTTCGGCCATGTGGCCAGTGTACAATTGAATATGAACAATATGACATGCCACGTGACAGAGGTTTTGTACATAATTATTTAAATGAAAATACATGTTTTATGAAAAGGGCAACAGATGTTATTACTTCACCATCACGAGCGCTAAGGAGAGCAGACAAACTTCTATGATGTACACAACCCAAATACTTAGTTCTGAGATGTGAATAGCGCTCACAAATAATACATGATACTCATCTTCAACAGTTCCAATACTACAATTTGTACATATAGCATTACATTCATTAACACAACTTTTTTTGTCTAACCAAATTTACTTTAAATGAGTGATAGGAAATATGTCATTTACAGAATGAACATATCAGAGATTTATCACACGAGGCTGTAAGGTATATTTCAGGTTAGAGTAATGATTTAAAGGTAGAATAATTCTTTAGGAAAGTAGATGTACATAACGAGTCATGCCATACCTGTAAATAAATATATTTAACTCTCTGAGAAAAAACATTAATAAACACTTGTAAATTACCGACATCTTGGGCAATCCAGACATATGAGAAACTAGTAATAAATATTAAGTGGCAGAAACCCATGTTTGTTTACCATTATCATCAAGTTGCTTTAAAAATAAATAACACTGGTGAGGATAGCGATGTGGCTCCATTCTTAACAGTTTTACCCAGTATTTCACAACCCAAACCTGAGTAGATACGTGCAGCGCATATATTCCACACTCAACCAATATTGCCTTATTTGATGCATACTTGCCAAAATTGAGGATAAGCTTAAAATATAAAGTTCCTGATTGTACCTGTGGGCTGTGCTGTAGTGCTGTTTGTTGGTGATCATTCTGCTTGAGTTGAGAGAGGAAGACTGTGGGATTGAAGCTGAGAATATACACTTGTGCAAACGGGGTTTTCTGAAAATAATTAGTGTGTTAAGACTCAAACAATAAAAGAGATTAGGCGATTTGCTCCCGCGGTATAACCTTTGTCGCAGTAGAGACAGGGAGAATCTTCCCCCCGTATCTTTCCCCTTTTTCCCCCTGTAACAACTCAGTGAGCAAACAGCCAAATTAAGTCACTCATCTGGTCATAAAAAGGCGACCGGGTTTTTTGGGGGGGTTTCAGTTTCCCGGGAGCAAAGTAAAGTAAGGTAAAGTAAAATAAATTTAAATGCTAAATTTAGAGAATAAATTAAACGCTAAATAATTGTCTAACTAAGTGAATTGTGCAATTCAGTTTTCAGGGACTGTAGTACTGTCGCCTGTTTTATTTTCTGTAGTTGATTTAGCAGGCGAACCCTTGCAAGCTCTCAATGCCCAGAATATAATCGAATTACCTGGATATCTAACTATAACCCGGCTTGGTTCATACTTGGTGGCTGCCTTTCATACAGTCTTCTAGCCTATAAATATTGATGTTCACTAGGGTTTTTAGTTCCCTTCGTTCTCTATCCTGACTCCATTACCGCATAAACGCATTGCCAAGCTGAATATGAACGCGAACCGGGGTTTTTGTCTTTCTCGCATTTTATTATCACGAAAGGGCTCTTCTGATTAAACACATTGTAAATACCCTATCTTTGTATTTTCCTCCGGTTGCGGTGCCCTGATCAGCTGATTAAAGTTTAACTGCTTGTTCGAGTGCTTAGGACAGCTTGTTGGGGGAGATACCGTGTTTAATTCGCTCATGGTAAACGACCTGTTTATTCAGTCCGTTTTAATTAAAGGGAACTGGAGCTTTACTCTTATCTCGCTTACCCTTGGTTGTATTTACGGCTAGCTAGCTAGATAAGTACTGTTTGCATTCTTGGCTGGGGATCTGAGATTTAGTATTTAGTAGTGCAGCAGTCATTTGACTCGTTCGTTAGGTTAGGTTGGAATTTAAAAGGTAAGTTTTCTAACGGAGTGCTCCGCCTCCTCCAGTCTCTCCTGGGTGTTGGAGCCAGTCTGTTTTATCTGGGTTCTCAGATAAGCCCTGTGATATTTTTAGTTTAGTATATTAATAGTACTGGAACTAGATAAACTCAAGCTGGCTTATTACGAGTGCTTATGACATATAGAGTTTGGCTCATTTTGGTATTTCATTTCCGTTAACTGAAACTAAGCCCCTGTTAAAAGAGGCTTATAATCCATTTACATTGTTTCCCCAGGGTTTCTATTGTGACTGCTGCTTAGGGCTTCCTAGGTGAATAAATAAATTAATAAATTGTGGTTCCTCAGCTTCTGTCTCAGCATTAGTATTTTTCTTTTATCAAGGGTGAGTGAGGTCATTAGGTAGGGGGTTCAAAATGTGGCCAAAACTATGTGACGGTTGCAGGATGATCGCACTTTTGGAAAGAGATATCCAGGGTGGGTTTGTCTGCCATCGGTGCCAGCTAATTGAGCATCTGGAGAGCAAGATCCTTGATCTTCAGGGCCAGTTGGCGGCGCTACATAGTTTGCAATCAGTAGAATTCCTAGAGGAACTAAGTAGTATGTGGTTTAGAGAAATGGTGTGTACGCCGAAGCAGGGTGGTACTGGGGTCCCAGAGCAGGCAGGGAGAGAAATTTGGGTGTAGGTCGGCAGCGCAGGAAAGGGCGTGCACACCGTACAGCGACAGCTTCTCCAGTGGTTGAGGTGTCCAACAGATTCCAGCCCTTGCAGGAACTCGACTTGGCCCCTGACCCTGAGAGTGTGGGGACTGATGAGCAGCAGGACACCCTGTTGGCCTCTACCCCTCAGAAAAGAGAGTTATTGATAGTGGGGGACTAGAGAAATAGATAGCTTAGTCTGTTTGCGTGACAAGGAGTCTCGTACGGTGTGTTGCCTGCCTGGTGCCCAGATACGAGACGACCTGGAGCGTGCGGACAAGCTCCTGGCCAGAGCGAGGAGGGATCCAGTTGTCATGGTCCATGTTGGGACAAATGACATAGGTAAGGGTAGGTTTGAGGTTCTGCAAGGCAAATTTGTGGAATTAGCTGAGAAGCTTTGGAGCAGATCCTCAACAGTAGTGTTCTCCGGGATTCTACTGGTACCACATGCAAGCAGAGGAAAGCAGAATTTTATCTGGAGGTTAAACACATGGCTACGAACCGTGTGTAGGAAAGAGGGATATAGGTTTATGGAGCACTGGAAGTTTTTCTGGGACAGGGGTGACCTGTTCAAGCCTGACGGGCTGCACCTGAACCAAAGGGGTACCTTTGCACTTGGTCAGCGTATGTTGAGGGTAGCACAGGATTATTTAAACTAGGGACTTGTTGGGCAGGGAGGTTAGTGAGTGTTACACATAGGGAAATGCAGACTGCCCCGATGGAAGCTGACGGCGAAACATGCACTATCGATGATTTACTTTTAAAGCAACAAAGCATAGTGGGGGGCTTGAAGCAGTGGCCACATGGGAAATCAAGGGATAAAAGCATTATTAATAACCTGAAATGTTTTTATTTAAATGCAAGAAGCATAAAAAATAAATTTCCAGAACTTGAGGCTGTAGTGATCAGTGAGGGCTATGACATAGTTGGGATTACAGAGGCATGGCTTAGTGAAGAGGATGGAGATGAATATAATATAGAAGGTTATAAGCTCTTTAGGAAGGATAGATGTAATAGGCAAGGGGGGGGGCGTAGCACTCTATGTGAACGAAAACATTAATGTACAGGAAATTCCCAAAATTGAACATTCCTTGTCCTGTGAAGATATCTGGGTCAGGCTCATTGGCAAACACGAGACAGGTTTAAACATAGGAGTATGCTATCGACCACCAGCTTTGGACAGTACAATCAATGAAATGCTTTTTAGGAGGATTACGCAAGCTTGTAGAGGTGGTGGGATTATTATTATTATGGGAGACTTAAATTATCCCGGTATCAATTGGGAAATGGTGAAAGGACAGGGTAGGGGGGAGGAAGAATTTCTAGATGTTACAAATGATAATTTCTTGGTGCAGTATGTTAATAAATCTACCAGAGAGAAGGCAATTTTAGACTTAGTGCTCTGTAATGACCCTGATGGAATTAGCAATGTTGAGGTACTGGAGTCACTTGGGAAAAGTGATCACCCTGCTGTTAATTTTGATGTTTCATGGGAAGTTAAAAAGTTGTATTCTAAAACAAAAATTTTCAATTTTAGGCGAGCAAACTTTGACAGGATGCGCTCATATCTAGGCGAAATAAAATGGGAGACACTCCTGGACTGTGAGTCCGTAAATGAGATGTGGGAAAGATTTAAGGGAGTTTTACTTGAATCACAATGCAGATTTATTCCAAAGGTGTCCAGAAGTAAGCTGAAAAAGCAGAATCTTCAGTGGATGACCAAAAGTATTAGTAGGATTTTGAGGTAAAAGAGAAATCTTTATAAGATTTACATAAAGGATAACAATGAGAATACTAAGGCTGAATACTGCAAAATGCGGGCTGTGGTCAAAAAAGAGCTGAGGAAGGCTAGAAGACTGTATGAAAGACAAATTGCAGAGGGGGCAAAAACTAACCCTAAGCGCTTCTTTCAGTACTGTAGCAGAAAAAGGAAAGTTAAAGAGGAGTTTAAGTGCATAAAGAATAAAAATGGATCGCTGCTATATGATAACAAGGATATTGCGGATGCCTTAAACAGTTACTTTGTTGAGAATTTTACCTCAGAGGGGGTCTTTATTTGGCCAGAGGGCATGTCAAATGCTCAAGATTATTTAGCGTAAATTGAGGTTCGGGATAACAAAGTACTTTTGTATTAGACAAGTTGCATAAACTAAAGGGAGATCAGGCGGCGGGTCCTGATGGCTTATATCCTAGAGTGCTCAGGGAAGTTGGTGAGATCATCTTTAAGCTGCTATCCGCCATCTTCAGACGGTCTTTAGAAACTGGAGAAATACCAAATGACTGGAAACAGGGTAATATAATACCAATATATAAGAAAGGGGACCGCACCGAGCCAGGAAACTACAGGCCAGTCAGTTTCTATGCAGTGGTAATTTGGCTGACCGCGGGCAGTGCGCACACGTCACCGAAATCTCACAGGCAGGTTTCCAGAATGTCAGGCACATTTCAATGCAATAAATAATTACAGGAAGCACTATTTAATCTAACTATCTGAATAAGGACATAAATTATAGTATCTACATCGATTGTCCTGATGTCAGGTTAAAGGCGGTTGGCACGCGTAATGGAAACTTGACTTGGCTTAATCAACGCAGCTGAATCTGTGATGCAAACTAAGGGCTTCACATCTTTCTCAGCCAACCACAAACATATATATACAAAACCAGTGAAGCTGGCACGTTATGTAAATCGTAGATAAAAACAGAATACAATGATTTGCAAATCCTTTTCAACTTATATTCAATTGAATACACTTCAAAGACAAGATGTTTAATGTTCAAACTGAGAAACTTTTTTTTTTGAAAATAATCATTAAATTAGAATTTAAAGGCAGCAACACATTGCAAAAAAGTTGGCACAGGGGCCTTTTTACCTTCGCCAGCGACTTCGCTGACGAAGGTAATGTTTTGATCCCCGTGTATTTATTTGTTTGTGTGTCTGTCTGTCTGTGTGTATGTATGTGTATCGAATAACTCAAAAAGTACCAAACGGAATTTCATAAAATTTGGTGGGTTGATTTGGCATGACCTGAGGATCAATCGATTAGATTTTGGGAGTGATCGGGTCAAAGGTCAAGGTCAAGGCCACGAAAAGGTCAAAATCGACTTTCGGCCATATCTCGGTCAATTTTTATCCGATCGGCATGAAACCAACGCCAGTGGCGAGGGATTCAGTGGCGTCGGCGAAGGTATGCGCTCTACCGAGTGCCCATTCTAGTTACCACTGTGTTACATCGCCTTTACTTTTAACGACACTCAGTAAACGTTTGGGAACTGAGGAGACAAATTTTTGAAGCTTCTCGGGTGGAACTCTTTCCCATTCTTGCTTGATGTACAGCTTAAGTTGTTCAACAGTCCGGGGTCTCCGTTGTCGTATTTTACGCTTCATAATGCGCCACACATTTTCAATGGGAGACAGGTCTAGACTACAGGCAAGCCAGTCTAGTACCCACACTCTTTTACTACGAAGCCATGCTGTTGTAATACGTGCCGAATGTGGCTTGGCATTGTCTTGCTGAAATAAGCAGGGGCGTCCATGAAAAAGACGTTGCTTGGATGGCAACATATGTTGCTCCAAAACCTGTATGTACCTTTCAGCATTAATGGTGCCTTCACATATGTGTAAGTTGCCCATGCCTTGGGCACTAATACACCCCCATACCATCACAGATGCTGGCTTTTGAACTTTGCGCCTACAACAGTCCGGATGGTTCTTTTCCTCTTTGGTCCGGAGGACCCGACGTCCACAGTTTCCAAAAACAATTTGAAATGTGGACTCGTCAGACTACAGAACACTTTTCCACTTTGCATCAGTCCATCTTAGATGAGCTTTGGCCCAGCGAAGCCGACGGCATTTCTGGGCGCTGTTGATAAATGGCTTTCTTTTTTTTTTGAGTTTTAACTTGCACTTGCAGATGTAGCGACAAACTGTAGTTACTGACAGTGGTTTTGTGAAGTGTTCCTGAGCCCATGTGGTGATGTCCTTTACACACTGATGTCGGTTTTTGATGCAGTAACGCCTGAGGGATCGAAGGTCACGGGCATTCAATGTTGGTTTTCGGCCTTGTCGCTTACGTGCAATGATTTCTCCAGATTCTCTGAACCTTTTGACTATATTACGGACGGTAGATGATGAAATCCCTAAATTTCTTGCAATATCTTGTTGAGGAATGTTGTTTTTAAACTGTTCGACAATCAGCTCACGCATTTCTTCACTAAGTGGTGACCCTCGCCCCATCCTTGTTTGCGAATGACTGAGCATTTTAGGGAAGCTGCTTTTATACCCAATCATGGCACCCACCTGTTCCCAATTAGCCCGTTCACCTGTGGGATATTCTAAATAAGTGTTTGATGAGCATTCCTCAACTCTCTCAGTCTTTTTTGCCACTTGTGCCAGCTTTTTTGAAACATGTTGCAGGCATCAAATTCCTGATGAGCTAATATTTTCAAAAAATTACAAAGTTTACCTGTTCTAACATTAACTTGTCTTTGCAGTGTATTCAATTGGATATAGGTCGAAAAGGATTTGCAAATCATTGTATTCTGTTTTTATTTTCGATTTACACAACGTGCCAACTTCACTGGTTTTGGGGTTTGTATATATATATATATATATATATATATATATATAGCACGCTTGCGTTCTATGCTCAGTAAAGCCGCTTGCACACTGGACCAGAAGCGATTTTTTTCGCACGACTGATTACAGGTAAATCAGTCAATGCAAAGACGCGATAGTCGGAAAGGGTATTAATATAGCTCCGTGTCCGAAAGTCATAAAATTTCTAATTTTTCCGAGTATTCCAAGAATTATTAGACGTGCAAACTTGGCCATGTTTGTGTTCGACCTTCACAGAATGCAAATTGATCGCAATTGACTTTTCTTGGTCTTTTTAGCCTATTCGTCTGTTTTCTTCTGTTGAAGATAGACAGCAGTCTTTATTCGGTCTTTCTTTTGAAAATTACTCAGATGGATCGAACAGATTCACGCTTTATTTCCTCACCAGAGATAAAATAGTACTTGTAGTCAGTGAGCAAATCAATTCCATGACCATTGACAGTGTGAATAAATTATCGCATGCACGATCAAGACTGTCCGATGCGTAATGCAAAATACTCCATGTCTGGCAGCCAGCAAAAAGTAAAAGTATTGATATGAGAACAGATTTATAACGAAATAAAGAATAAAATGTATCACCAACACAAGGAACATCCAAAATTATTGTCCCGCAAATAAATAAATCGCAGTGTTCATTGGATGTTCTGTTGTTAAAATGTTTATTTTTATTCTTCATTACGTTATCAATCTGTTATAACCGTCCACTTTTTTTTTTTAACTATCAGACACGGAGGCATTGTACATTGTCTTGCCCCAATGTCGACTCACTTTACTGAGCAGAGCTTAAACAGAAACATTGATTGAAATTCTCGGTACTCATCTTGAAGAACTGAACCCTCTTATCAAAACTTTCACTTTTAATATCTAAAAGAGTCAGTAGATTTGAAGAAATTAAAAACAATAATAGACTGTCGGACACTGAGATATATTAAAACCCTGTCAGACTTTCAGACACAAGACACTGCTTTCAACACAATCTGTCAAGCGAAAAATTTGTTTTGCGTCCAGTGTGCAAGCGGCTTAATACTAGGCTACTATTATTGTCACTTAGGTTTTATCGTTTTTAGTGGGGGAAAGGAATACAGCCTGATTGCTATGATCTCTTACTGAGTTAAGATCACATATTGAAAATAAATGTGTAACGTATCTTGCATTGTTGTCCATGGATGTTAATCCCAAAATTTTAAGCAGCAACAGGCTGTAATAGTAGGAACACGCTATCCATCGTTTCTCTTGCCAATGAACAATATTTGACTCGGCTTTGTTATACCCAAACACGCCTTCTTTGCCAACTTGCGCTGGAAGGAGGGACAGAGGCGGGACAGAGGAGTACTTGCGCCAGGCTACGCCGGGCACGAAATTGCAACATACACCTGGACCCACCCCGTGGGCGCGGCGCACACCCCATTCGCAGCGCCTGCGCCTGGTCTACGAAATTAGAGCCCTAATTTTTAAAATGAGCTCCATTGGAGTTACAGGAGGTATTCTGAAGTGGATTCAAAACTGGTTACAGGACAGAACACAAAGAGTGGTGGTCAGTGGTATCTCATCTGAGCTAGGTATGGTGGGGAGTGGCGTCCCCCTGGGATCGGTGTTGGGACCCCTGCTGTTCCTCATCTACATTAATGACCTTGATAAATTTGCAGATGATACTAAATTGGGGTATTTGGCAAATAGTTTAGGGTCCACTAAAGTGATTCAGGACGATTTGGAATCCAGAATCCAGAATTGGGCCAAATTGTGGCAAATGAAATTGAATCTAGTAAAATGTAAAGTTGTACATGTAGGTAATAAAAACATTAGACGGGATTACTTCATGGGAGGTTTAAAACTGGAATGTGCGACACACGAGAAAGATCTGGGAGTGATTGTTGACCAAACCCTCTCAGGTTCTAGCCATTGTGCCGTAGCAGTTAAAAAAGCTAATCTGATGCTGGGATACATTGCCAAAAGTATTGAGTACAAATCTAAGGAGGTGATGCTTCTTTTGTACAACACGTTCGTTAGACCACTCCTGGAGTATTGTGTACAGTTCTGGGGACCATACTTTAAGAAAGATTTAGAGGCTCTTGAGAAAGTTCAGAGAATAGCCACTAAGCTTATTCCAGGTATAAAAGATGAAAGCTACAAGAAGAGGCTGAAGATCCTTAATCTCTTTAGTCTTAGGAAAAGGAGACCCAGGGGTGATTTGATTGAGGTGTTTAAATATGTTAAAGGGATTAACAAAGTGAATTATGTTGGTTTCCTTCGACCACGTGTTGTGAGTAGAACTCGGGGTCTCAAATGGAAGTTGACCAAAGGTAAATTTAGCACTGATATTCGGAAATATTTCTTCACCCAAAGAGTAATTTCAATATGGAATAGCTTGCCTGACCATATTGTTGAGGCAGAAACCTTGGGGGTTTTCAAGAGCAGGTTTGACTTAAAGCTAGATACCATTGAGTCATTCATTATCTGAAGGGATATATTCACAATAGTATAAAGAAACTGGCGAGCTTAGTTGGGCTGAAAGGCCTGTTCTTGCCATCATGTTATGTTATGTTGTTATGTTATGTGCTTTGTACTTTTTCTATACAATCATAATATTGGGTACCCCGTAACTCAGACCCATAAAGTAGAATAGGCATGATTTTACAATCAAAAAGTTTACAAGCAACTGTAAAAGAGATATACTTATTCTTACGGAACAATCTTGACAAAGAAAAAAGAACTTTACTGGCTTTAAGAGAAATATTCTTACATGCTTTTGACCACTTTAAATTTGAAGAAAACAAAACACCTAAATAGTTGTAATAAGTAACAGTTTTAACTTCTGTGTCCCCAAAGTACCATTTCTCTTTTCTGCTGACAATCCCACCTTTCCTGAAAACAATGATATTAGTCTTCCTCATGTTAAGTTGTAGCCCCCATTTCTGACAGAATTTATGAATTACATCAAGCTGTTTCTGTAAACCAACGATGCTAAAGGCAAACATTGAATCATCATCCGCAAACAGCAGTAAAAGGATATCTTCAATATGTTGAGAAACAAAAATTTCATTTTCACAGTTTGCATACATTTCAGTAACCAGTTCATTGATAAAGAAGATGAACAGTACTGGGCTCAGAACGCACCCGTCTGACACCACAGGAGGATGTAAATGACGATGTTACACCACCTTCACTCGTCACACAGGCTCCAACAGATTCATGCATGTTCTTGAGAATGGTGAATACTTCATTGCGGCAACCTTTGGTAAACAGCATATATAGCAACTTTTGTCTATCAACAAAATCAGAAGCTTTCCGGAAGTCAATAAAGGCACAGTAGAATCTACCTTTAGATTTTGTCAGGTACTTAGTAGCAAGCGCTTGCAGAGAAAAAATGTGGTCTATGGTGGAATAGTTTGGACGTAATCCTGCTTGGGACTCTGATAACAGGTTATTGATATCGATCCAAGTTCGATTTTTTTATGTTTATGTCATGGAGTTTCTTTTTCGTTTCATAACACAGCTTGAATTTGTTTCTAGCAGCAGTGTATCGAGCTAGATTTTCGTCACATTCGTATTTTCGGAACACATTTAACAGTCTAAATTTTTCTGCTTTTAATATAGAACACTCATGATCAAACCAGTGTGACTGAGGCGTATACACTTTACGTTTTCCATCACTGGGAACAGAACGAGTTGTCGCACACAGAGTAAGGAGTTCAGATAAGTATTGGGAAGCTTCATTGACATTTTGCTCGATAAGTTCCATAAACACTCTTAGTTTGCTTTGGATTGTCTCCCTTGGGAGGTGCTCACGAAAGTCTGATACACGGTCACTGTCGAGGTGATATTGCACTGACAGTAACAGGATTTCTGGTATGTCACTGCTTTTAGGAGGTTTACAGTCAAGTATGTTTTCCAAAGTACATTTTATTGGCATATGGTCCGATTCACAACGGGCTATAACTTCAAAGTCTGGAACATTTTCAAACAACGGGGATGACACTAAACAGTAATCTGCTACACTCGCCCCAGAATGGGATATGAAAGTAAAGTTGCTGGGAATGTCACTTGGTTTCCTGCCGTTTACAATATGAATGTTAAACAACTTGCAAACACTGAGTAAAGATCTACCATATTTATTCATTTTTGCATCACAACTGTGTCATGGTAGATCAAAGTCATCGCCTGGGTATATATCTGTATCCAGAGACTGGTATTTCACATTATCATCAATCACATAATCATGTTCTGCAGACACTTGGGCATTAAAATCCCAAAATAGTATTTAGTAATCCCAAAACTCACAATGATCACCAAAATCATATATCAGCTGTAATAATTTTTCTTCCAAAATTTCAATTCCATTATTTTCAGCAGTTTTATACTCTGGGGAGTTTTCGGGGTGAATGTACACAAAACCAGGAAACCGAGGGGAGGGATCTGCAGAGTTCATACTAAAGAATACACTGTTTGTAAAACATCACAGTAAAATTGAATGTATAATGGCACAAGAAAACTGTAGGTTAAGTGTGTATAAGGATAGATAAAGGCGCTGAGAGTAGGAGAAGGATGGGAATGAAAATAACATAAGTAACTGTGTATGAGTCCATTAACATATGTTTGTATGACTATGTTTGCTTTGTATGTATGTGTGTATGGGTACGTATGTATATGTAGGTATAATATGTATGTGTATATGTATGTATATATATATATATATATATATATGTATATGCTGTATGTATGTGTGTATATGTATGTATATGTGTATATGTATATACGTATGAATGTGTATGTATGTATATATATATATAATTATGATCAATGTATGTATCGTGCAGGTATGTTAATTATGTCCTCGAACGCCGAATGGCGTTTCGGGGATATTATATTTTTGGTCCGACTGCCGCCGCCGCACTACGTGTTAACGCGATAACTTCAGTAATATTTCAATTCGAAATTTCAAGTTTTGCATATAGGTAAGTATCATAAAGAGGAAGAACTGATTCGATTTTGGACAATTCACAATTTCTAGATTGGCCAACAGGGCCAAAAACTGAAAAAATCACTGTTTTTATCATATCTCTAGAAATATTTGTCCGATTGACCTCAAATTAAGTGCAAATGAAAGGTCATGACCTGAGGACGTGTCCCACGATGACATTATACCTGTTTGGTGCAAAATTTTGACACAAGGTGGAGCTTTGTTGCATAAAATTCACCATTTTTGCCATATCTTTGGAACTATTTGTCCAATTGACATGAAACTATGTGCAACTGAAAGGTCATGACCTCACAATGTGTCACATGATGACATCATACCTGTATGGTTCAATATTTTGCCACCAGGTGGCGCTTTATGATGGAAAATTACCATTACTGTTGTGATTCTGATTTCTGCATGTCATGTTTAAGTTCTGTGCCTGGCTCAGCCATGTTTAGGATTTCTGTGTTTAGTGACCACTGCCTGCCCTCTGACCATTCTTAGGATTATGTATTGTGTTTTGGTAGTTTGGATTTCATTGTGTTATTATTTTTCATGTCTTAGTAATTTAGTTTCCATGCCTTGTTTTCATTTCCATGCTTTGCACTTTGTCTCCCCTGTCTTGTCATGTGTGTATCTTTGCTCACGGTCCCTTGTCTTGTGTGCACTCATTCGGGTGATTTATTGGTTTCTGGGTTTCAATCTTCTTTCATTATCTCTTGTTCTTCCTTCCTCTCTCTTTTACTGTCTTACTAACACATACTAACAGTTTATTGTTTTTGCTAATTACTAACCACACTAATCTTGTATATTTTTACTAACTTTCTAACATGCACTCGGGATTGTATAGCTGCACATACTAATTGACTAATGATCTCTCAGCAGTCGCTCAATTCTGATCTCCGCCTCCTTGCCTATCCCTAATTATCTCTGCTGCAAGTTTCTGTGGATTTCCACTTATACTTTGTGCTTTCCTTTTCTTTTATCTTGGCACCTTAGTACTCCTTAACCTGAGCTGTTTTGTACTTAGGTTTGACTTGTGATCCCTGTCTGTGTTTTGGCTACAGCCTAATTCATGTAATTAGTTTATTCCTCATGTGTCTCTCCCTGATCATTGTTCCCACTGATTGCACCTGGTCTCCCTGGTCATGTGTTCACCCCGGGTGTGTATATAAGATGTCTGTTTGGTACACTTTCTTGTCAGATCGTTCTCCCTAGTGCTACGTTTCTCGCCTCGATTTCTCAGTGTTTATCTTTCTGACTGGATTGCCTGACTTTTGATTTTTGCCTCTGTTTTTGGATTACTGTTACATCTGTGTGTTTTGACCATTTTTCTGCCCGACTACGAGATCGGTTTGCTGCCCTGGTAACGATTCGGATTACGTCCTGTGGATTCTGGCTTGCTTCTCTGAGAGAACTCTTCCTGTGTACCAGACCCATTTCTGTCCGACTACGATTACTGTGATTGCTGCCCTGGTTTTTGATACTATTTTTGCCCAACTGGATTTTGACTTTTGGATTGTGGACTCTGTACTTTTGCCTTCTGCCCTGCGGGGGTCCTCCCCCTTTAATAAAACTAGCTCTACTGCATTTCCTGGTTCTCGTGACTGGTTCCTGATCGCACCCTTACAATTTCAGCCATATCTTCGGTACCATTTGTCAGATTGACCTGAAATTAAGTTCAAATGAAAGGTCATGACCTGAGGGGCTTTATACTGTATTGGGTCTCTTCAAGGATTGGGGAATTGGAGGATTGGGGGCGTTCGGGGATATACCCCAAGCCGTCGCCTCCGACGGCATAAGCCTAGTTCTCATTTCAATTTACTCATCTTTGTATATATTTACATTCTAATTTATGTCATTGTATTTCACTGTATCATCTGTATATATGGGTGTAGGTTGGATGTGGGGTCTTTTGAGAAATTTATTGTAATTGATTGAATTCAGTAGACCCCCAAAAATGGGGGGCGATGGTGGAGGGATTTAAAAAAAAAAAAAGAATACACCGTTATCCCAGTGTTCATATACTCGGGTGAGCTGTGATGAAAGCAGTTCTCACACATACCATGATGCCCCCTGAAAATCTCCCTTTTTGTGAAAATCGTTTGGTGTTGATCTCATAGCATGTATACTCACTGAAAACTTTAGACAGTAAATCTTTACCATTTTCAATTTTCGTTTCTGTAAGAGAAAATATGTCAAACTGTGAACAGAATGCAGAAAGGTCATGCATATGCAGTTTTGATTTGAGACCATTGATATTCCACGCACATATTTATACAGTATCTGTCTTCTCACAACTGTTACTTGTATTGCAAGTAGTTTCCCTGGGACACCGACTGTCGGAAGAAGCAGCGGGGGGGAATCTTCCAGGTCGAGATTCCCAATTATGACGACGCCCTATCTCACAGATATCTTCTTTTTCAAAGTCATAGGCGAAGACAGTGTTGTCGGTAACCAGTTTGTTGTAGTGAAGAAACGCAGTTTTATTTTAGTCCCTTGCACTTTTCATAAATGGAAAAAGCTTGGATCGACACTTTCAAACTCTCAGGGAAGTGCTCAGATACTCGTACAGCGTCCTCACGGTTGAGAGATTTCCTGGCCGCTTCTAACACCTGCGCTTTATCTTTGTAGAAAGCAAACTTAACAATCAGAGGTCGAGTTCCTGATTTGGAGAAAAGTCGACGGGCCCTTTCAATAGCAATATCATTGGCTGTATCAATATTTAGGTGATTGTCTCTTTTAAAATTGTTTGTCTTCATAAGCCAGTGATGCGAGCTTGTTGTCATAATTGGCCTTGAATTAATCCAGTTTACAGTTCAATGACATTATTTCTGCTTGGATAGCTTTGAGCGTTATAGCAAGGTCTGCAAGTGTTCCCCGATCTGGCAAGGTTGGTTGTTGAGGGGGCAGTACACACAAGCTAGTAACATTACGTGTAGAAAGCCTTGTCTGGAGACCTGGATGACCACGTCCCACACCAGGGTTGGGTCCAGGGTTAGACTCGATATCTCCGCTCACAACAAGGAATGCAAATGTAAACAACATCAAACGGAAGAGGTTGCAGGTTGTCGAGTTCAGCGTTATAACGGGTAAGCTCACCTGGTGTTTGCACCTGTGAAGTGAAAAGTTCCAATTCTAACTTGTCAGAGATCTAAACATACCGCCATATTGACTTTGCTGAATTCTGGGATGTTTATAAACACATGGGTCCACTTTCAGCGTCTGGTGATTTGTTGTTTTTCTGTATTTTACACTTATTGTTCCTCGTCACACCTGAGCGTGTTTGCTCTTGTCGGCCTGTCACGTGTCACGTCCGGAAGAACTCGGACCCCTCGCAGTGTCAGAGGCACTGCTGATGAAGCAATGATTCACTGTTTAACAAGCACTGGGTCACTGATTAAAAAGCACTGAGTCACAGGTTATAAAGCACTGAGTCACTGTTTGTAAAGCCCTGAGTCAATGTTTATAAAGCACTGAGTCACTGTTTGTAAAGCACTGATTCACTGTTTAACAAGTACTGGGTCACTGATTATATAGCACTGAGTCGTTGTTTAGTAATCACTGAGTCACTGATTATAAAGCCCTGAGTCAATGTTTACAAAGCTCTGAGTCACTGTTTGTAAAGCACTGAGTCACTGTTTATAAAACCCTGAGTCAATGTTTATAAAGCACTGAGTTACTGTTTATAAAGCACAGAGTCACTCTTTATAAAGCACTAAGTCACTGTTTATAAAGAACTGAGTCATTGTTTATTAAGCCCTGAGTCAATGTTTACAAAGCACTGAGTCACTGATAGGAAAGCACAAAGTCACAGTTAGCAAAGCAGTGAGCCACTGTTTATAAAGTGCGCAGTCTCTGTAAAGCAGAATGTGTTTATAATGCATTCAGTCTCTGTTTATAAAGCACTTGTTGGGATTCTGGAATCTGTCTGCCTTGTTTAAGTTCTGTACCTGGC
This sequence comes from Gymnothorax reevesii, assembly GCA_029721435.1. Lineage (NCBI taxonomy): Eukaryota > Metazoa > Chordata > Actinopteri > Anguilliformes > Muraenidae > Gymnothorax > Gymnothorax reevesii. The sequence goes on along the minus strand of CM056579.1, from coordinate 5,778,952 downwards.
TTGCCATGTTTATTGATTTTTCGTGTTTAGTGACCACTGCCTGTTTTTTGGCCTTTCTCTGCTTGTGTATTGTGTTTTGGTAATTTTAGATTATCCTGTTTTATTATTTTTCATATCTGGTTTTATTCATAGTCTTTGCCTTAGTTCCTAGTTCTCTGATCATGTTTATTTTTCTGCCATGCTTTGCTCTGCAGTCTTGTCTCGTGTACGTCTTTGGTCACAGTCCCTTGTCTTGCGTGCCACTCATTCGGGTGATTTATTGGTTTCTGGGTTTCAACCTTCTTTCATTATCTTGTGTTCTTCCTTCCTCTCTCTTTTGCCATCTACTAACCCATACTAACAGCTTGTTGTTTTCGCTAATTACTAACCAGTATTAACATTGTATATTTTTACCAACTTACTAACATGCACTCGGGATCGTATAGCTGCACATACTTATTGACTAACGATCTCTCAGCAGTCGCCCAGTTCTAGTCTCCGCCTCCTTGCCTATCCCTAATTATCTCTGCTGCAGCTTTCCACTTATACTTTATGCTTTCCTTTTCTTTAAACTAAGCACTTTAGTACTCCTTGACCGGATCTGTTGTTTGTACATAGGTTTGTCTCGTGAACCCTGTCTGCGTTTTTGCTTTTGCCATATTCATGTAATTAGATCATTCCTAATGTTTCACTCCTGATCATTGTACCATTGATTGCACCTGTTTCTCCCTGGTCATGTGTTCACCCAGATGTGTATTTAAGATGTCTATTAAGTCACTTCCAGTGTCAGATCGTTCTTCCTAGTTTCCTGTGCCACGTTTGTTTTCCGCCTTGATTCATAGTGTTTTATCTTTCTGACTGAACTGCCTGACTACCGAGCTTTGCCTATTCCCTGTATTGTTCCGCATTCCTGTGTATCGACCTCTCTTTGCCTTACTACGGATTTTGTGATTGGTACCCTGGTTACGACTCTGGATTTCCCCCTTTGGATTCTGATTTTGGATTGCGGACTATGTACTGTTGCCAGCTCTGTTGGGGGGTTTCCCCCTTCAGAAATAAAGCCTCCTTTTTGCATTTATCTGGTTTTCGCTATTGGTTCATTTCATAAATCTCAACAGCACTCAGCCCTTGTTTAAAGTGCGAATTCAAAATATTTTCTCAACATTACTAATATGGCATGTGTTTGACCAAACAGTTCGTAAACTGTGTCCTGGTAATTAAATGCCCCAAATTTGCAGATTTTTCTAAAAAATCAGCCTTTTTTTGAGATCCAAGTGGGGATTTTCAAAAACAGAATGAATATTTACCCAAATTTGCCAATTAATGGATGTGGCGTAACCGGAGGAGTTTCAAACGCAGAAGTCAAGCTGAAGGGAGACTAGGGGCCCTATTTTAATGATCTTAGCCAGGGCTGCCCAACCCTGTTCCTGGTTTGAGAAACCTACAGGTTTCTACTCCAACTCTAATTTAACACACCTGATTCAGCTCATTAGCAGCTCATCAAGATCTGTTACTGGGAAAGCAGATGTGATTTGCTTTGGTTGGAGTGATAACCTTCAGGATGGTAGCTCTCCAGGAACAGGGTTGGGCAGCCATGATCTATGCGCTCAGTCTGAAACGTGTAGCACATACATGTCAACCTATACGGTTTACCCGTTTTTATTACAGATTTTTGCCATTTCAAACGAGTACAGGCGTAACAGTGAAATACTACGGAAAATCCTACCTTGGCATTTTTTAAAATGTATTTAATTGATGAGTAGTCTATCATTCTGTAAAATTTCTGACAACGATGACGTGTGTGAACAAAGAATAACACATAATTCCGCTGTTATTTATTTCCTGTATCGGCAATGTTCGTCACTCGTTGCAGAATGCCGATGTGGGAATGAGACATTTTCATTGGTAGAGAAAATCGCCGCGAAGTTGAAGGGCGAATCATCGTGTAACATCGAACGGCTACTTTCATTTAGTTCAGCTCAACGCGCAAATTCAATCTCGCGTTTACTGATTGATTATCGATCGAAATGGCAGAAAGGACAAGCGCAGCGCCTCTGCGTTAATTCTGCGTTTGGCGTATATCCTTTCTACTCGACAAACCCTTCTTACTGGATAAATAAGGTCAGGACTAACGCGGCGTATAATTTGAAATATTTGTCCACGAACCCCCGTATCTTGATCACTGTTGTTTTGCAATGCGAATATGGTCTTTGAAGTACTTCAATACTAGTGCTGTTTACGATGTGACTGGGCAGATGGTTTTCTATAGGATACTTCGTTTAGTAAACAATGAGTTGAAAGCTAATAGAGTACAAATCACTGTGCTCTTATTTCGGATTTCTCTCCATGTTCGTGCTCTAACCTGATGTGACATTGGTTCCTGCATTGGCTAACGATATTTTGGCAGTAAATTACCATAGGCTAATTTCCACTCTTGGGAGGTCGCAGCTCAGTCATGTTATTTTCTCGGAGCGACAAATACACGCAGCGTAATGCTACAACAGTGCTCTTAGTTTTACACCGATGATGCCAGCCTGAAATTAATGACATCTGTCTTGTGCTCACAACTTTTTTTGGTTACGAACATTAGAGCCTGTTAATAAACATGCAGTTCTTACGCTCCCGTTGACGAAATTATTTCGCGCTTTTTCAGTCGTTAGCTTGTATCGAGATGGTGTGCCACCACTCTACATATTATGAAATATACACTCAACAAAAATATAAAGGCGGGATGGATTGTCTCAGCAAAGCAAAAGTGCTCACTATCACACATATAGACAGATTTGTGAACAATGTTTGAGAGAAATGGTAATATTGTGTATCCGGAATGAATTTTAGATCTTTGAGTCCATCTCATGACAAATGGGAGCAAAAACAGAAGTGTAGCGTTTATATTTTTGTTGAGTGTACATTTAGTCTTGGTGCATTGGTAGCTTTGAAGCTGTTCTCTGAAACTTAGTGTTCAGCACCTGGGAAGGGAAAGTTGAATGGAAATAGAACAATTATATTTCGTCCGAAAGGGAGTCTGTTGCTTCGCCTTTACGCAAACTATGATTCTTGTTGCTAAAGAAAATGAATCAATCAGTTGTCTTTCTATTATGCAGGAAGAATTTGATTGGCTTTTTAGGGGGAAAAGAAGTTAAGTAATTGGAAGATGAAAAATAACATCTGTGATTCATCTGTGTTCTTCTGTGCACTGAATATGATCACATCTGCGGTTAATAGTTTTATGGATATGCAGTCGGCAGCCAACAATTAATGTTTCTGGTCGGAGCATAATGATAAGACACTGTGTACTATTATATCGTCATCGGCTCTTTTTCTCCCGATGGGTCGCTCCACACTTAATAATGGAATTTCAAAGAAACACGCCAATTAAATGCATAAATGAATAAATGAACACAAATAGCTTTTTTTTAGGGAACATACGATGCAATGTAATGTTGTTTAACAAACGGCTTAGGAATTCTGGAAAGCTTGACTGGCATGTAAATGAATCGTTTTGAGCAGTAATGTTCCAGCATCTGCTGCCAGATCAGCGACAGTAGTGCTACTTCAGAGGAAAGACGCTTTGGTAACCGGGAACAGATACCAGTCCATTGTCAGTCCTTCATCCTCAGTTTTGAGCCTCAGTTTACAAAGCACCGCTCCTTATTATATACATTTACATTCGCAGGTTCAATCTGGACATTTGAATTGACTTGACAATTTAAAGTTGACATTTTAAATGGTTAACTTCGTACATTTACTTCCTATTTTTGGACAGTGTACAGGTGGACAGTGTAAAATAGGCCATAGTGTTATGCATGATAATTTTTTGTACTGCATTATATTTCATTTGTAAATGAAGATTTGTTACATGCTGTTTTGCTGCCTTGCTGGTCAGCTATATTTATTTTGTTCATTTGGCACCCTCTAGTGGCGTGTCTGTAAAATCATTAGGAAAAGACTAGTGATTTCTAGAAGCTTCTGGCACTTTCCTGCTTGGAGGGGGCGGGATTTCCCCTGATTCCTGTGGATCTTTCTAGAAGGTTGGTAGTCTATATAAATGCTGTGATCAGCAGCTTTTGAGCAGAGGGCAGACAGCAGAAGAGAGCAGAGCTGAGTTTTGTTTTGGCAACAGTTAAATAGTGGCATTGCAATGTTATTAGAGAATTCAATATTGGATATATTTTTTTGTACAACTTTTTTTGTGTAGAATAAATTTGTTTTAGTTGTACTTTCTGGTTTTCTTTGTTGTGATTTTTTCAAGTCATAACAATGGACAGCATTATTATGGACTATATATATCTGATAAAGATGTGACATTTTCAATTATTATCTTCATACAAGTAATTGCTATTCTTTACATTAGTTTGGCAGTAAGAAAAATAGGTAACTGAACCTTTTGTGTGAATTCCTTGTTTAAAGGTGAGAAAAAATATTTTTCTGCATGTTAGTAAAGATTTTACAAGGGGACGAATGATTTTTATGAGAGTACAGGTGACGACTGTCTGGGGTTGACATGTATGGTAGGAAGTGCATGTAGGACGTGTCCAAATCCATTTCTGCTAGTCAAAGGGCGGGATATCTGGGCACACAGTAAGGCGCTCGGGGCAAAGGGGTTGGATTAATCCCTCAATTAATCATAGGCGTGTTTTCGGCAAAACATGGAATAAACCTCACTCTGTCGACTCTTAACTGCATCAGACTGAGGGCTGCTCCTGCCCAAAGTGAAGGTGCGTGAGCAAACCATTGTTTAAAGTAGCCCATGGAACCCTGATCTCAGCGATCTTCAAAAGTGCAATAAAAGTATTGCTCAAAATTATTTTAATCATATTCTGGTGTTAAAGATTATAACAGTGAATCCCCAGAGCCACAGCTGAACTTTATGTTGCATTACAACTGCATAAAACAAACAAACGAAAGAAAAGGTTTAACTTCAGGGTCACCGATAAAAAATAAATAAATAAATAATATAAAAATACACGCTGGCGGGGAACGACTAAGAGAAATTACAAGGAGAGAGATAAATAGTGAGAAAGAAACGAAACTAATGTTTTATTTCGTCAGGTACCGTAACCCCTTAAATAATATCCAACATTATTCTTTATTTATTGCAGACACAATCAAGGTCCATCGAGATAAAAGAAAAAGAGACAAAAATTTTAAAAGTCAATCAATTAAGAGTCTCTCCATCCAGTGCTTCCTCAAAGCAGATGTGTACCTACAACTGCACAATTGAGGCTTTGTCAAAGTCTGTATAATTGAGTTCTTTGACTCATCCAATCGTTGCACAAATTTAAATATTAAATGTCTTTGCAGAGCCTCACAGGTAGGAATGTGAGCATCCACAAACAACTGGCTTGCACTGTGCCATCTGGGCACCCTCAGCATTAGCCTAAAGGTGTCCTTGTAGGCCACAGTGAGTCTACGGATGGTGCACCGCTTATACTTCCACCACAAGGGGGCGGTGTAGAGTGGAGTACAGTAGGCTTTGAACAGGGCACAGATCACCTGAGGAGAACACATACTAAATTTACGCAGCAGCATGTTCACCTGGGCATACATTTTGCAATATTGTCTCTGAACGTCTCTGTCATCACGCCAGTCATCAGCTACAAAATGTCCCAGGTACTTGACTTCACTAGCAGGTATGAGAGGCTTTTCACATAAATAAAATGCAGGAAATACATTTTTGTCCTCCTTGCTTCTAACAATCATGTTGATCTCAATGGGGTTATACAAACCCAAACTCAGAACAGATTTTTAACTACTGATGCATCCCCGCACTGTATGGGCTGATTATCACCAGATCATCCGCATACATGAGATGGTTGACAACTGCTGTTCCAAAACACACCCTGTTTTACAACTGTTCAGCTGTGAGGACAGTTCATCAATGTACACATTAAATAAAGCCGGAGAGAGAATTCCCCCTTGTCGAACACCATTACTAACATGGAAAGGCTCAGAAAGGGCATTGTCCCATTTTACATACATGAATTGATTTGCATATCAAAAAGCAAGAATGCATACTAAATATCAAGACACACCTCTATTAATTTCATAAATAGATTAGAATGGTTTACTCTATCAAATGCCTTTGTGGCATCAATAAAGCACAGAAAAACAGAAGTACTCAAACTGAGATATTTTCCTACAGTTTCTTTTAGAGCATAAATGCACATGTCTGTGCCATGCTTTTTCTTAAAGCCCAACTGATTATCACTTCTTAAAACAAACATTTCCAGTCTAGTGTACAAAATAATCTGGAACACTTTTGAGAGAACGCTGGCAAGAGCAATTGGTCTATAGTTTTGCAAACTGTTTAGTTTTGCTGCCCTGTCTTTAATGACAGGAACTAAAACAACAGAGAGTGACAAGAACTTGTTTCCGCTTAAATAATTATGAAATAATCAATTTTCAAATGAAATGAGGGATTTTGCATTTGATTATAGAAACGGGGCCGCAGGCTCTGTATTAATGGATCAGGTCGGATTCAATTTTTTTTCCCACGTAATTGCAGATAACGGGTCTACCTGTGCAAGACTTATCAAAACTTCTGATGCGCATTGTAATGGTGCGATCAGGAACCAGTCGCGAGAACCAGGAAATGCAGTAGAGCTAGTTTTATTAAAGGGGGAGGACCCCCGCAGGGCAGAAGGCAAAAGTACAGAGTCCACAATCCAAAAGTCAAAATCCAGTTGGGCAAAAATAGTATCAAAAACCAGGGCAGCAAGCACAGTAATCGTAGTCGGACAGAAATAAGTCTGGTACACAGGAACAGTTCTATCAGAGAAGCAAGCCAGAATCCACAGGACGTAATCCGAATCGTTACCAGGGCAGCAAACAGAGATCTCGTAGTCGGGCAGAAAAATGGTCAAAACACACAGATGCAACAATAATCCAAAATCACAAAGGCAAAAATCGAAAGTCGGGCAATCCAGTCAGAAAGATAAACACCGAGAAATCAAGGCGAGAAACGTGGCACGAGAAAACTAGGGAGAACGATCTGACAAGAAAGTGAACCAAACAGACATCTTATATACACACCCGGGGTAAACACATGACCAGGGAGAACAGGTGCAATCAGTGGGAACAATGATCAGGGAGAGACACATGAGGAATAAACTAATTACATGAATTAGGCTGTAGCCAAAACACAGACAGGGATCACAAGTCAAACCTAAGTACAAAACAGCTCAGGTTAAGGAGTACTAAGGTGCCAAGATAAAAGAAAAGGAAAGCACAAAGTATAAGTGGAGATCCACAGAAACTTGCAGCAGAGATAATTAGGGATAGGCAAGGAGGCGGAGATTAGAATTGAGCGACTGCTGAGAGGTAGTTAGTCAATTAGTATGTGCAGCTTTACAATCCTGAGTTAGAATGTTAGAATGTTAGCATGTTAGAAAGTTAGTAAAAATATACAAGATTAGTGTGGTTAGTAGTTAGCAAAAACAATAAACTGTTAGTATGTGTTAGTAAGACAGTAAAAGAGAGAGGAAGGAAGAACACGAGATAATGAAAGAAGATTGAAACCCAGAAACCAATAAATCACCCGAATGAGTGCACACAAGACAAGGGACCGTGAGCAAAGATACACACATGACAAGACAGGGGAGACAAAGTGCAAAGCATAGAAATGAAAACATGGCATGGAAACTAAATTACTAAGACATGAAAAATAATAACACAATGAAATCCAAACTACCAAAACACAATACATAATCCTAAGAATGGTCAGAGGGCAGGCAGTGGTCACTAAACACAGAAATCCTAAACATGGCTGAGCCAGGCGCAGAACTTAAACATGACATGCAGAAATGCAGATCACAACAGCGCATTTTCAGCACTTCTAACATAAGTTCAGTTACAGTGTGTGTTTCGCGTGACTGACCGAAAATCCGTGCGATAGTCAGAGTTATATGCCACGTGTTTGATATTTTGACCAACCATTGTCACCAAACAGCCAGCCTTCACGGGAGATCTTTTGGAAGACCGCTTAAATTACAGAGTTGGCCAGTATGAAGGAGTTGGGGCTTTAATCTGCAAATACCTATGTGCATATCCTCACAGGCTGAATCGCAAATTATCCGATGGAATAGGTTCCCTTACTACGATTGAACTCGCCTGCATCACAGCATGCACTGATGTGGGTATGTGGAGCGATCACCATTCTGACACGTGTTTCTTAAACATCTATAAAATAATGTTTCACCTAGGAATTTTTATTTTTAATTGTTTGCTTGTGTGGGCGCTGCAGTTCGTCCTTTTGTTACATGTTACAAGCAGAGGGTACGCGCATTATCCACTGAAAATACTCGTCATAATGCGCCCTTAAAATAGCAGTTAAAAACTGATTATTGACTTTAGTCCAGGTTTTTGTCAGTCGCTCCCGCAGATCGCAGCTCGCCGGCAGATCGCCGGACCGCACTTCATTTTTATATCTACATGCCCATCGGCACTCGATGTGGCGCAAATGCATTCTCTATTTATGTAGTGAAGACGCTAGACCGAAAAATGGTACCTGCGTCGGTCTATAAGTAGCAATTCACTTGCGCTAGGCTTTGCACTGAGTGTAAGATATAGGGCCCAAGATGTCAAAGAATATTATTTCCATAAATGGATGAAAGCAAATATTTTTTCTCATCATAAGGGAAAGAACAACATGACAGTCAGCCTGTAGCATGGTGCACCAAGACTATGTACGAACAGTTTTATTGAGCCGACGAGGAAAGGTGTCCAAAAAATAGGTAGCCTACGTACATGATGACATGAGACCTTCAGAGTCTTTAACTCTGATTCCACAGTGCACAATAAACAAACGACATGGCCCTTGTGTGATGGTCCTGTTCTGCAGTCCCTCCCCCTTGTTTCCTGCGCCTCCACTTCAACAAGCCACACCTGTTGCTCGTTGAGGGGGAGGTGCAGTGGAAGAGTATTTAAACACTGCACTGCCTATTTGGCGTTGCAGTTGCATTCTGATGTCTGGAGCCCTGTCATTGTTTGCTGCTGCTCTTCTGGTGTTAAAGCTTTCATTAAAGTTTTATGGCATTTTTGTACTCAGCCTGTGCGTGTGGGTCCCTGTTCCACTTTGGGTACATGGTCCCAGTGCCCGCTGGCTTTTAGTTTGCTGCCGGCGGGACTAAACCATGACACCTTGCAGATCAAATGAGGCCTTGTTTGCACAGCTTGGATGCTTTTCCCGAAATCACAGATGCTAACTTACATAATTGGAACCACTGACTATGAATGGACGAACTATTTAAGTTGCTGACTTAGTTTGCATCTATGCTTTTGCAAAACTCATCGCTGGCTGGCTAGAATGCTTAAGCTTCTCACTATTGAAGTATTAAGTTACATGTGACAGTTGTCCCTAAAACTTGAATATATTAATTTAAAAGCCAAATGCATTAGCATCATCACTGATTATAAAGCACTGAGTCACTGATTATAAAGCGCTGAGTCACTGTTTATAAAGACCTGAGTCACTGTTTATAGAGCTCAGAGTTTGTTTATATCTATCACTGAGTTACTGCTCATTGAGCACTTGATGTGTGTTTTCTAAGCACTGCCACTGTTCATAAGCACTGTTTAACTTCACAGGATGGTTCCTGAAGCATTATAAGTGCCTTTTTCTAAGATTAGTCCAATACTGGAAAAAGTGGTTAATATCTGCACGGAGTGAAAAACTCCTAAGCTCTTTATTGGCAAAATTGTAAGTTCATATGTGGATGTAGCAGATAGTGGTGATTGTTCACCTGGGGGGGCCATGTAGGTTTAAGTGGGCGTGGCTCAAAGTTGGGTGACCACGCCCATCTACCCCAATTTCGGTCCCTTATTCTCCTTCCTGGACTAAGGTCCCAAAACTTTTATTGCTGATTACTGATGTCTGACATGCAAAGATTGGAAAACAGTTGTCATTTGTTTGGGACCTTTATGTCGGTTGGAACTAGGACCAAATTTCCATGTGTCGGAAATGTCATCGCTTATGACTTCAGGTGGCTCAAGCTTCAACCTAAATGGAGGTCCCAGGATTTTTTTCATTAGAAGTTGCAGTCCACCAACTCTAGTTTCAAGAATAATTGAAAAAGGCATTGGGACCTCCATGTAGGTTGAAATATGGAGCAGTCAAATTTGTTACCACTCAATACGGCACAGAGAAGTGGGCTTGGCCTGTTCAGCAGGGGAGGGGTTAATTACCGAGGTCATGACTGATTTCCCTATTCCCAGCCCCAAACTCAATAATTATGAATTATGACGAGATTTGGAGATGGTGAGTTGGCACCCTTGGGCTGATCTTAAAAAAAGGCACTTTCAAATCACTACTGTTTGTAAAGTACTGAGTCAGAGCATAATATGGTTTTTAAAGCACTGAGTCACGTTAAATTACTGTTCAAGAAGTACAATGCGATTGCGTATTACAGTATATAAATCAGATCAATGCATTCCAGTTTAGGCACCGGTTATTGTTTATAAACCGCTGCATCACTTTATAACCATTCATAAAGCACTGTGTAATTATTCCTGCTGAAAGACTACTGAGTACCTGTGTACTGCTGTTAATAAGGCACAGCTTCCAGGATTGGGGCTACATACCGCGTCCTGAGTGGTGAGGTTTGTGGACAGATCTGAGCAACGACCTAGAAAAACAGAGAGAGCAAAGCACATCTGATCCACACAGTTTTTACAGAGATAGATAGATAGATACTTTATTCCCATAGGGAAATTATTGTAATTATTGATCTGGTGGCTCAAATACATAAAAATGGAAAAACATAAAAACCTTATAAGAACCACATAAAAACATAATCATCGCCAGACGCAGACACACATTCAGATTCAATAATATAATTCAGTCATTCCATTGTGCACCACAGGGGTCGAATGAGCTTTCCACCACCCTACGAACGGCTCCATCCCTGCCACTCTTCCGCCATAACCTACAGACTCACTTATTTAAACAGTATCTGACCTAACAACTCCACCCCACCCCTGTTTAAAAAAAAAAACAAAATCTCCCATTTTTGTTTCAATCTGCTTTGTTTTTTTTTTCTTTTCTCTGTGTGCAGTTGTCTTCTGTATAGTCTGTGCTCTACTAATGCTCCATATGTTATAAATGATCATTTCTTGGAGCAGTGTGTTAATAAACCTACCAGAGGGAAGGCAATTTTAAACTTAGTGCTCTGTAATGACCCAGATAGAATTAGCAATGTTGAGGTACCAGAGCCACTTGGGACAAGTGATCACTTTGCTGTTAATTTTGATGTTTACTGGGAAGTTAAAAAGGTGTATTATTAAACAAAAATTTTCAATTTTAGGCGAGCAAACTTTGACAGGATGCGCTCATATCTAAATGAAATAAAATGCGAGACACCTCTTGGACTGTGAGTCCGTAAATGAGATGTAGGAAAGATTTAAGGGGGTTTTACTTGAATCACAATGCAGATTCATTCCGAAGGTGTCCAAAAGTAAGCTGAAAAAGCAGAATCCTCAGTGGATGACCAAAAGTATTCGTAGGATTTTGCGGGAAAAGAGGAATCTTTATAAGATGTACATAAAGGATAACAATGAGAACACTAAGGCTGAATACTGTAAAATGCGGGCTGTGGTCAAAAAAGAGCTGAGGAAGGCTAGAAGACTGTATGAAAGACAAATTGCAGAGGGGGCAAAAACTAACCCTAAGCGCTTCTTTCAGTACTGTAGCAGAAAAAGGAAGGTTAAAGAGCAGGTTAAGTCCATAAAGAATAAAAACGGATCGCTGCTATATGATAACAAGGTTATTACGGATGCCTTAAACAGTTCTTTGTTGAGAATTTTATCTTATAGCGGGTCTTTATTCGGCCAGAGGGCACGTCCAATGCTCAAGATTATTTAGTGGAAATTGAGGTAAGGGATAACGAAGTATTAGACAAGTTGCATAAACTAAAGGTAGATAAGGCGGTGGGTCCTGATGGCTTATATCCTAAAGTGCTCAGGGAAGTTGGCGAGATCATCTTTAAGCCACTATATCTGCCATCTTCAGACGGTCTATAGGAACTGGAGAAATACCAAATGATTGGAAACAGGGCAATATAATGCCAATATCTAAGAAAGGGGACCGCACTTAGCCAGGAAATTACAGGCCTGTCAGTTTAACGTGTATTGCGTCCAAAATATTGGAATCTATCATAAAAGATGAGCTGGGCTTATTTCTTGAACGTAACAATATCTTGAGGGATAGCCAACATGGTTTCCGTAAGGGAAGGTCATGCCTGACAAACCTGGAATTTTTTGAAGAGGCCACGAAGACTTATGACATCATATATTTGGATTTTCAGAAAGCATTTGATACAGTACCGCATAAGAGACTAATTTTTAAAATGAGCTCCATTGGAGTTACAGGAGGTATTCTGAAGTGGATTCAAAACTTGTTTCAGGACAGAACACAAAGAGTGGTGGTCAGTGGTATCTCAGCTGAGCTACGTACGGTGCGGAGTGGCGTCCCCCAGGGATCGGTGTTGGGACCCCTGCTGTTCCTCTTCTACATTAATGACCTTGATAGGAATATTGACAGCAGATTAAATTTGCAAATGATACTAAATTGGGAGGTTTGGCAAATAGTTTGGAGTCCACTAAAGTGATTCAGGATGATTTGGATAGAATCCAGAATTGGGCAGAAATGTGGCAAATGAAATTTAATGTAGCGAAATTTAAAGTTGTACATGTAGGTAATAAGAAAATTAGACGGGATTACTTCATGGGAGGTTTTGAATTGGAATCTGTTTGGAAGTAGACTGGTGAACACCAGTTGCAGGAACTGAAGTGTTTATTGAAACACAAAACACTAAAGGATAAAATGGGCACACAAGCCCGGAACAAAACACTGTGCACGGGCACTGAACAAATGGGAAAAACTAAGGTACACTGCCAAAGTGAGGGGGAAACAAAGGTACTCACTCAGAGGCCCAACTGGACCCAACTACACTGACGGAAAACAATGGGAGACAAGATGAGGTCGCAGCAAAAGCAAGACTCGGAAAATAGCACAAGGAAATAGTCAGGAAGGCACAGGAGCTGAGGTTTCTCAGTGCAAAGCAGAGCACAGCAAAAGTTCCATCTGAACTCTCCTCCCATCTCTGCCACATATAGTCACGAGAGGAGGCAGGGACTTGAAACGCAATCTCGAATGGAATAGAAACACATGGGATTAATAAACAATTACACAGGAACCAGGTTAACAATAATGACTCGAGACAAGACACTGAGAAAATCAAGATAAACAGTTTAGATTAAGGTAATCTAAATGTGATGAGTATAAAAGCACCACGAGAGAAGCGAAGTAAAGCACAGCTTTAAACACAGTTAATCAGGGAAAGCTTAAGCAGGAATACAAAAGCTAGAAACACCTGCTAATGAGTTAAGGTTAATACTATGTGACGAAATATTTACAATCACCCTCACATGCTGGTTAGTAATCATCCTATTAGAGAACGCATTCACTCAGAGTTTCGCGAGACCCAGAGTTATGCACAGGTGGAAGCAATGAATGAAATGCCTCAGCCGAAACCGAAAGAGGAAACATGATTGGACAACGAGGCGCAGGCAATGAAGTTTTAGGCTGTCATGACTAGAGATTGGCAGAGAGGGAATTGATCGTCAGACGGCAGAAATGAAAGCTGAAAAATAAAATGAAAATAAGGCACAAGCACAAATAAGCACAAAGACAACACGAGGCAGAACCAGAACACAAAAGAGATCTGGGAGTGATTGTTGACTGAGAGGATTACGAAAGGAACCACAAGTGAGAACCAGTAAAATAAAAAAGGAGGCTTTTTCTGAAGGGGGAGAAACCCCCAACAGAGCAGGCAACGGTACGAAGTCCACAATCCAAAGTCAGAAACCAAAGGGCAAAATCCAAAATCTGGACATCAATCACAAAAATCAGAGTCATACAAAAAGGGATTGGTAACAAGAAGGCGGCGAAGTACAGGGAGTAGGCAAAAATCGATAATTAAGGACGGTCCAGTCAGAAAGATAATTACAATGAGAACTAGGCGAAAATGAGCGTGGCACAAGGAAGAACGATCTGATGAGGAAGTGCTGTGAAGAGACACCTAATATACACTTCTGGGAGATCACATGATAACAGAACACAGGTGCAGGCAGTCAGACTGATTACAAGGGAGCAACACATTAGGGAGAACCTGATCACATGAAAGTGGTAGAAACTAAAATGTGGACAGGGATCACGGGACAATCCTGTAGACAAATACACAGCTCCAGTCAAGGAGTTCTAATGTGCCTCGATACTAAGAGAAAGGATAGCGTCAGCAAGTGTGGAGAACCCTCAGAAACGCACTAGAGAAGATTAGGGAGAGACAAGGGGCGGAGACTAGAACAGGGCGAGTGCTGAGAGCTTGTTAATCAATTAGTAAGTGCAGCTATACAATCCCTAGTGCTCATTAGTAAGTTAGTATAATATACATTGTTAGTCTTAGTTAGTAATTTAACAAAAACAACGAACTGTTAGTATTGGTTAGTAATATAGAAAAAGCAAGGTGAAGGAAGTAAACGTGATTGGAAGGAAGGTTGAAATCCAGAAACCATTAAATCACCCAAAGGAGTAGCACGCAGTACTGGGGCTGTGAGCAATGACAAGACCAAAGACCAGACAGGGGGAGACAAAGTGCAAAGCATGGTATAAACAAAAACATGGACCGGAGTAAAACTATGGTAAAAAGTAAAACATGGAAAAAACAAAACTAAAACAATGCATGAATAAATCTGAGTGATCAAATCACAATAAACATTTCAAGAATAGTCAGACATAGTAAAAATCAAAATATACACATGGCAATCAGGTCAGGAACATGGCAAGGCAGAATCAGAATCACAACACCTAAACCCTCACAGGCTCTAGCCACTGTGCCATAGCAGTTAAAAAAGCCAATCAGATGCTGGGATACATTGGCAAAAGTATTGAGTTCAAATCCAAGGAGGTGATGCTTCTTTTGTACAACACATTCGTCAGACCGCATCTAGAATATTGTGTACAGTTCTGGGGACCATACTTTAAGAAAGATATAGAGGCTCTAGAGAAAGTTCAGAGAAGAGCCACTAAGCTAATTCCGGGTATAAAAGATCAGTAAATTTAGCACTGATATTCGGAAATATTTCTTCACCCAAAGAGTAATTTTGACGTGGAACAGCTTGCCTGACCATATTGTTGAGGCAGAGACCTTGGGGGGTTTTCAAGAGCAGACTTGACTGAAAGCTAGAAACCATTGAGTCATTGAGTATCAGAAGTGATATTTTCACAATAGTATAAAGAAACTGGTGAGCCTAGTTTGGCTGAATGGCCTATTCTCGCCATTCATTTTATGTTATATTTTATGAATTAAACCTTGTTCAGTCTGTTGGGCTACAGTGTCAGTGAACTAACTGTATGCACTTGCTGTAAGTCGATTCAGATAAAAGCATCTGCTAAATATATGTAGTGTAATGTAATAAATACAAAGTTCCTTAGTGTGTTGAGACTGGTTGAATGTGTGTGTGTGTGTGTGTGTGGCGGGGGTTACGAGCCCTCTCCTCTGACTGAGGAGCTGAGAGTCTGATGGCCCTGGAGATAAAGGATGACGTACATGTACTAATTCAAACACATTATGTGCATGTAAACCAACTCTCACATACACAGACTGCATATAAAGTTTCAAATCAATCTGTCAAAACTACATTTTTTGAGGGGCATTTCTGATTCTTTCTGAGAGCTGTAGTTCACTAGAATCACCTTGACTGGCTCGAGTGTAGGTCAAAATATAAGATTTTCCACTCATGTCAATGGTAACTTTCTTCATGGAAATGTTTTCCCCAGCAATAAATGTATGCTCAATCTCCTCTATTTCCATGCCTTCAGAAACGGAAATACATCTAGTGGTGGCATTTTTCACAATTTCATCCATTGCAACTGGCATATTTATGGCCTTAGCCCAGTTTGATATTTTCTTGTTCTGCCATAAATGCATTTGCAACACAGTGAGTCGGACTGCACATAAGGTTTTCACTTCCCTGGACCCCAATTAAATGCAAATGCTGTTGCTTAATGAATCCAAACAGGCGCAGCTGATCGCTCATGTATCGTTCAAATAATTTTCTTTATTTTTGCTTTCATTATGTGGGCTACCATACAAATAATGCCTAAGAAGTGGCATCTCAAGGGGAAGGTAAAGGAATATTTGTCATGGTTTGCTATGTGCTTTTTGCTTTCTTTGTTACTCTCGTCCCTGACAACATCGTTTTCTTTCCACATCGGATTTTTTACCCAGCTGGCTGATTACTCCTGGGCGGTTCTTCCCGGAATGTATTTAAGCTGGAAGTCGCCACGCCTCCTTCGCTGGAGTGTTTGATATGACTTTGCTCACTTCAGCTCGATATATTTCTAGTCAGGAGTTTGCCGACTTATATATATATATATATATATATATATATATATATATATATATATATTCTTTGTTTCTGGGAAGCTTAGCTTCTTTAGGTTATTTGGCACTGTTGTTGGTTGGCTCGTTGGTTTTCTCTTTTATTGAGATTTCTTTTCTATCTGGTTGCTCGCTTCGTTTCTGGAACTTAAGCCTTTCGTTTATTCAGAAACGTGAGCTCCTTTCCTCTTATTTAGCCCAATCACTTTAAGCTGCGTCGGCTTGGTACAGCTTCTGATACTCCACTCTAACCAGCCATTACAGAACACTCCAGCCAGACATGGAGTCGTCACTCGCGGCTGCGTTTGAGAAAGCGGTAGCTAACCAGCAGGCTGTCCTTTCTGGGCATAGCAAGGGTCTCTCGGCTTTAAATGCTCAGCAATCTGAATTCACCGAGAGGCTAAGATTACAGGATAGCAGCACTCAGAGGATGGAAGCTACCTTACTCTCCCTCACGGAGAGTGTTAGAGTCCTGTCGGCTCAAATTACACAGAACGTTGCACAAGCACAATCTTTAAGCTCCTCCCGAGAACCGAAACAGCTAATGCCTTCTAGATATGGTGGTGACGCAGGGAAATGGAAAGACTTTGTTGCACAATGCAAAATTTTCTTTAAAGCCCAACCTTCACGGTTTGCTCATGAGGAGTCTCAAGTGTCATTTATTTTATCCCTGTTGACTAATGCTGCACTGACTTGGGTGGGTCCACTAATCCCAACTAATTCACCAATCGTGACTTCGGTTGAAACTCTCGTTAAAGCTATGGAATCCGTCTTTGATCAGGATGTTCGTGGTCAAGACGCCGCAACGCGTTTAATGCATCTTAAGCAAGAATCTGACAGTGTCGCTAACTTTTCCATCACCTTTCGTTTGTTAGCTACTGAAACAGGCTGGGCGGAAGCGCCCTTAATGACAGTTTTTATTCATGCTCGGGCTGAAGATGTTAAAGATGCTTTGGTGGCATTGGAGCCTTGTGTGTCCTTCGATTTGTACGGCTTTGCGAATTGATAATCGCCTCCGTAAAAAGGAGAAACATTATGCATTGGGTTCTCATGATAACCGGGTTAGTATTCCCCGTAGTGTTCAGTCCTAAGTCCACACACAGATTCTTCCACACCTGATGAATCTATGCAGGTTAATGGTTTATTTAATAGCAGGGCTCGCAAGCCTGCTCGCAGGCATATAATCTGCCATAATTGTGGTAAGCCTGGGCATATCTGTCCACACTGTCCTGAGCTCCAGGGAAACGGGAAGGCCCCCTAGTGGTATGGGGAGCACTAGAGGGTCAGAACTAATCTCGCCATCGGACTTTAATTCCTGTTGAATTGATTAAGGGAACACAGAGAATTTTTATTAATGCGTTTTTGGACTCTGGGGCTGTAGACTGTTTTATGGATAGGGAATGGGCTAAGAGACACTCCATTCCAGGTCATCTTCTTTTGCAATCACGCGCTATTAAAACTTTGGATGGTTGCCCGTTGGGAGAGGGAGTTATATCCGAGATCTCCGAACCCTTGTCTATGTTAATTTCCCTTGGTGGAGACTGAGGAAATCGGTTTTTTTTTGCGATCAGTTCCCCTGTGTTCCCAGTTGTTTTGGGACATCCTTGGTTACGTAAACACAAGCCTCACAACCTTTGGGGGAAAAAGGATAACCCTGTTGCGCAGTGGGGTTCCGATTGTAGATCCCACTGCATGGATAGCTCTATGTGTTGGCCTGGATGTCAATCCATGAGAGAAAGTGACGCCTAGAGCGATTCAGGGGAGATTATCCCACACGACCCTCCCAATTTAGATAAGGGGGCTGAGGAGGGGTTGGAGTAGGACCCTCAATTTGACTGGCGTCAGCCTGAGGATGATTGTTATTCCGAAGGTGGCTCCGATCTAGAGACTGTCATTGATGCGGCTGAGTACGAACAGGTTGAGAATTCAGGGGCGGCTTTGAATTTTTGTTTGCCTCATAACGTCCCTACTGCTTATACTGATCTCGCTGAGATTTTTAGTAAACAACGGGCCTCTACTTTACCTCCTCATCGCCCTTACGATTGCGAGATCAATCTCCACCCTGGCACCACTCCCCCTAGAGGGTCATTGTACTCACTGTCAGGTCCCGAACGGAAGGCCATGCGGGAATATATTGGCTAATGGTTTTATTCAACCATCCACAAGCCCCGCTGGGGCTGGGTTCTATTTTGTGGAATAAAAGATTGGTAGCCTGAGGCCTTGAATAGATTACAGGGGCCTGAATAATATTACTATTTAAAACCAATACGCACTTCCTCTGATAAATTCCGCATTCGAACCCTTGCAGGAGGCATCGTTTTTTACTTAGCTGGACCTGCGGAATGCGTATAACTAAGGACCGTTCCTCCTTGTTGCGGGCTGGGCGTAGTCAGAAATCTGCTGCTGACAGAAAGCGCCGTTTAGCCCCATCTTATCAAGTGGGCCGGAGAGTTTGGCTTACAACTCGGGATCTCCCCCTGAAAGTTGAGTCTCGAAAATTGGCCCCTCGCTTTATTGGCCCGTTTAAGATTGTGCAGAAGATTAACCCTGTCACCGTGCATCTTAAGCTTGCTAGATCCTTGCGGATCCATCCCTCCTTTCATGTGTCCAGGCTTAAACATGTTAGCACCAGCGTCCTGGCACCTGCCAACAAATCCCCGCCCCCACCGCGGATAATTGAACTGAGCCCGGCGCACACCGTACATCGCATTGTGGCCGAGAGGTGTGTTGGTCGGGGATTCCAGTTTTTGGTAGATTGGGAGCTCTTAGCATTATTTGATTACAGGCAGGTCTCAGCATTAGCTGATTACAACCAAGTCTCAGCATTGGCTGATTACAAGCAGGTCTCAGCATTGGCTGATTACAGGCAGGTCTCAGGATTGGCTGATAACAGGCAAGTCTCAGCATTAGTTGATTACAGGCAAGTCTCTGCATTGGCTGATTATCGGCAGATCTCAGCACTGGCTGATTACAGGCAGGTCTCAGCACTGGCTGATTACAGGCAGCTCTCAGCATTGGCTGATTACAGGCAGGTCTCAAGATTGGCTGATAACAGGCAGGTCTCAGCATTAGTTGATTACAGGCAAGTCTCTGCATTGGCTGATTATCGGCAGATCTCAGCACTGGCTGATTACAGGCAGGTCTCAGCATTGGCTTATTACAGGCTGGTGTCAGCATTGGCTGACTACAGGCAGGACTCAGCATTGGCTGATTACAGGCAGCTCTCAGCATTGGCTGATAGCAGGCAGGTCTCAGCATTGGCTGATAGCAGGCAGATCTCAGCATCGGCTGAGAACAGGCAGGTCTCAGCATTGGCTGATTACAGGCAGATCTCAGCATTGGTTTTTTACAGGCAGGTCTCAGCATTGGCTTATTACAGACAGCTCTCAGCATTGGCTGATTACAGGCAGCTCTCAGCATTGGCTTATTACAGGCAGGTCTCAGCATTGGCTTATTACAGGCAGGTCTCAGCATTGGCTTATTACAGGCAGGTCTCAGCATTAGCTGATTACAGGCAGCTCTCAGCATTGGCTGATAGCAGGCAGCTCTCAGCATTGGCTTTTTACAGGCAGCTCTCAGCATTGGCTGATAGCAGGCAGGCCTCAGCATTGGCTGATTATCGGCAGATCTCAGCACTGGCTGATTACAGGCAGGTCTCAGCACTGGCTGATTACAGGCAGGTCTCAGCATTGGCTTATTACAGGCAGGTGTCAGCATTGGCTGATTACAGGCAGGTGTCAGCATTGGCTGACTACAGGCTGGACTCAGCATTGGCTGATTACAGGCAGCTCTCAGCATTGGCTTATTACAGGCAGGTCTCAGCATTGGCTGATTACAGGCAGGACTCAGCATTGGCTTATTACAGGCAGGTCTCCGCATTGGCTTATTACAGGCTGCTCTCAGCATGGCTGATTACAGGCAGCTCTCAACACTGGCTGATTACAGGCAGGTCTCAGCACTGGCTGATTACAGGCAGGTCTCAGCATTGGCTGATTACAGGCAGGTCTCAGGATTGGCTGATAACAGGCAGGTCTCAGCATTAGTTGATTACAGGCAAGTCTCTGCATTGGCTGATTATCGGCAGATCTCAGCACTGGCTGATTACAGGCAGGTCTCAGCATTGGCTTATTACAGGCAGGTGTCAGCATTGGCTGATTACAGGCAGGTGTCAGCATTGGCTTATTACAGGCAGGTCTCAGCATTGGCTTATTACAGGCAGGTCTCAGCATTGGCTTATTACAGGCAGGTGTCAGCATTGGCTGATTACAGGCAGGTGTCAGCATTGGCTGACTACAGGCAGGACTCAGCATTGGCTGATTACAGGCAGCTCTCAGCATTGGCTGATAGCAGGCAGGTCTTAGCATTGGCTGATAGCAGGCAGATCTCAGCATCGGCTGAGAACAGGCAGGTCTCAGCATTGGCTGATTACAGGCAGATATCAGCATTGGTTTTTTACAGGCAGGTCTCAGCATTGGCTTATTACAGACAGCTCTCAGCATTGGCTGATTACAGGCAGCTCTCAGCATTGGCTTATTACAGGTAGGTCTCAGCATTGGCTTATTACAGACAGCTCTCAGCATTGGCTGATTACAGGCAGCTCTCAGCATTGGCTTATTACAGACAGGTCTCAGCATTGGCTTATTACAGGCAGGTCTCAGCATTTGCTGATTACAGGCAGGTCTCAGCATTGGCTTATTACAGGCAGGTCTCAGCATTTGCTGACATGTTTCAGACATGTCTGGGGCAAGTCCCCGAAAATTAAAAAAAAAGGTCTAAATGTGGGTGGGGTCTGCAAAAGAGTATATAAGGAGTAGAATTGAGACAGTAAAGTAGTAGGAGAAATTGCAAGAAGAAGGATACGTGTGATCAGACCTGTCATTTCTGTTCAAGACCTGTGTATTTTCTTTTGTGGATTTTTGCCTGTGTTAGAGTTTTTCCCTCACCCAGGACATCACCAAGCAACCTACAAAAGGGACTGTAAATATTTTCTGTTTTTTGGAAATCAGTCTTAGTCATTAGTTGTAGATATTAGATTAGTCATTATTGTTAGTTGTTGTCTTTGTTAATTAAATGTGTATAAGTTTTAAAAACTGTGTCTGTCATCCCTTGCTGTTGCTGTTGCTGTAATGTTGTAGATGTAATAACAAATTGGGGCCATAACACTGGTCTCAGCATTGGCTTATTACAGGCAGGTCTCAGCATTGGTTTCTTACAGGCAGGTCTCAGTATTGGCTGATTACAGGCAGCTCTCAGCATTGGATGATTACAGACAGCTCTCAGCATTGGATGATTACAGGCAGGTCTCAGCATTGGTTTCTTACAGGCAGGTCTCAGTATTGGCTGATTACAGGCAGGTCTCAGCATTGGCTGATTACAGGCAGCTCTCAGCATTGGCTGATAGCAGGCAGGCCTCAGCATTGGCTTATTACAGACAGATCTCAGCATTGACTTATTACAGGCAGGTCTCAGCATTGGCTGATTACAGGCAGGACTCAGCATTGGCTTATTACAGGCAGGTCTCAGCATTGGCTTATTACAGGCAGGTATCAGCATTTGCTGATTACAGGCAGCTCTCAGCATTGGCTGATTACAGGCAGCTCTCAGCATTGGCTGATAGCAGGCAGCTCTCAGCATTGGCTGATAGCAGGCAGGTCTCAGCATTGGCTTATTACAGGCAGCTCTCAGCATTGGCTTATTACAGGCAGGTATCAGCATTTGCTGATTACAGGCAGCTCTCAGCATTGGCTGATTACAGGCAGCTCTCAGCATTGGCTGATAGCAGGCAGCTCTCAGCATTGGCTGATAGCAGGCAGGTCTCAGCATTGGCTTATTACAGGCAGCTCTCAGCATTGGCTGATTACAGGCAGATCTTAGCATTGGCTTTTTACTGGCAGGTCTCAGCATTGGCTTATTACAGACAGCTCTCAGCATTGGCTGATTACAGGCAGCTCTCAGCATTGGCTTGTTACAGGCAGGTCTCAGCATTGGCTTATTACAGGCAGGTCTCAGTATTGGCTGATTACAGGCAGGACTCAGCATTAGCTTATTACAGGCAAGTCTCAGCATTGGCTGATAGCAGGCAGGTCTCAGCATTGGCTGATAGCAGGCAGATCTCAGCATCGGCTGAGAACAGGCAGGTCTCAGCATTGGCTTATTACAGGCAGATCTCAGCATTGGCTTTTTACAGGCAGGTTTCAGCATTGGCTTATTACTGACAGCTCTCAGCATTGGCTTATTACAGGCAGGTCTCAGCATTGGCTTATTACAGGCAGGTCTCAGCATTGGCTGATTACAGGCAGCTCTCAGCATTGGATGATTACAGACAGCTCTCAGCATTGGATGATTACAGGCAGGTCTCAGCATTGGTTTCTTACAGGCAGGTCTCAGTATTGGCTGATTACAGGCAGGTCTCAGCATTGGCTGATTACAGGCAGCTCTCAGCATTGGCTGATAGCAGGCAGCTCTCAGCATTGGCTTATTACAGGCAGGTATCAGCATTTGCTGATTACAGGCAGCTCTCAGCATTGGCTGATTACAGGCAGCTCTCAGCATTGGCTGATAGCAGGCAGCTCTCAGCATTGGCTGATAGCAGGCAGGTCTCAGCATTGGCTTATTACAGGCAGCTCTCAGCATTGGCTGATTACAGGCAGATCTTAGCATTGGCTTTTTACTGGCAGGTCTCAGCATTGGCTTATTACAGACAGCTCTCAGCATTGGCTGATTACAGGCAGCTCTCAGCATTGGCTTGTTACAGGCAGGTCTCAGCATTGGCTTATTACAGGCAGGTCTCAGTATTGGCTGATTACAGGCAGGACTCAGCATTAGCTTATTACAGGCAAGTCTCAGCATTGGCTGATAGCAGGCAGGTCTCAGCATTAGCTGATAGCAGGCAGATCTCAGCATCGGCTGAGAACAGGCAGGTCTCAGCATTGGCTTATTACAGGCAGATCTCAGCATTGGCTTTTTACAGGCAGGTTTCAGCATTGGCTTATTACTGACAGCTCTCAGCATTGGCTTATTACAGGCAGGTCTCAGCATTGGCTTATTACAGGCAGGTCTCAGCATTGGCTGATTACAGGCAGGACTCAGCATAGGCTTATTACAGGCAGCTCTCAGCATGGCTTATTACAGGCAGCTCTCAGCACTGGCTGATTACAGGCAGGTCTCAGCATTGCCTTATTACAGGCAGCTCTCAGCACTGGCTGATTACAGGCAGGTCTCAGCATTGGCTTATTACAGGCAGCTCTCAGCATTGGCTGATTACTGGCAGGTCTCAGCATTCGCTTATAACAGGCAGCTCTCAGCATTGGCTGATTACAGGCAGCTCTCAGCATTTAATTATTACAGACAGCGCTCAGCATTGGATGATTACAGGCAGGTCTCAGCATTGGTTTCTTACAGGCAGGTCTCAGTATTGGCTAATTACAGGCAGGTCTCAGCATTGCCTTATTACAGGCAGCTCTCAGCACTGGCTGATTACAGGCAGGTCTCAGCATTGGCTGATTACAGGCAGCTCTCAGCATTTAATAATTACAGACAGCGCTCAGCATTGGATGATTACAGACAGGTCTCAGCATTGGCTTATTACAGGCAGGTCTCAGCATTGGTTTCTTACTGGCAGGTCTCAGTATTGGCTGATTACAGGCAGGTCTCAGCATTGGCTGATTTCAGGCAGCTCTCAGCATTGGCTGGAAGCAGGCAGGCCTCAGCATTGGCTTAATATAGGCGGATCTCAGCATTGACTTATAACAGGCAGGTCCCAGCATTGGCTGATTACAGGTAGGACTCAGCATTGGCTTATTACAGGCAGGTCTCAGCATTGGCTTATTACAGGCAGGTCTCAGCATTTGCTGATTACAGGCAAGCCTCAGCATTGGCTGATAGCAGGCAGGTCTCAGCATTGGCTTATTACAGGCAGGTCTCAGCATTGGTTTATTACAGGCAGGTCTCAGCATTGGCTGATTACAGGCAGGACTCAGCATTGGCTTATTAAAGGCAGGTCTCAGCATTAGCTGATTACAGGCAGCTCTCAGCATTAGCTGATAGCAGGCAGGTCTCAGCATTAGCTGATAGCAGGCAGCTCTCAGCATTAGCTGATTACAGGCAGGTCTCAGCATTGGCTGAGAACAGGCAGGTCTCAGCATTGGCTTATTACAGGCAGGTCTCAGCATCGGCTGAGAACAGGCAGGTCTCAGCATTGGCTTATTACAGGCAGGTCTCAGCATGGGCGTATAACAGTCATGTCTCCACCATGGGGAGGCAGTGCGTTGTCTTCACTGTCACTGATCAACAATCAGTCGGCTGAGTGTCTGAGGACAGGAAACAATTCCTGTCGCTGACCAACACCACCCATGGCAGCCTCGAATAAGATACCATATCCCTGAGTTTTCAATGGCACTAAGATACCGCAAGAGTGCACTTTTAATGGCGCTAAATACGACATTTGTGTTTGTGTGTCTGTGTGTTTGTGTGTGTGAACCCACAGTTTGTCACTCTCATAACATGAAACAGTTAATATACACACACATTTATGAACGTTCCTTTCCAGCACATAAACACTTAATATACAAATGCGAATTCAAACAGATTCCGTCCCACAAAAAAACACAGTCACATAACTGTGTTATAAACACAGTCACATAAACTCACACCCACAGATACACGGACAAACAAACATACACATATGCACACAATCACACACATGCATACAGTCACACACAAACATGTTCACGTACGCACAGACACACGCAAGCACAAAATACACAAATGCATACAAACACACCTGCACAATGTTGCTGATGTGGTAGGGTAGCCAGAAGATGCCGAAAGTGCAGATGATGGCGAGGATGAGTTTCTCGCTGCGAAGTCGCCGGTGGAAGCATGTTCGGCGGAGGTGGCGAAGGATGCACACATAGCTGTATATGATCGCGCCATACGGGAGAATGAAGCCCATCGTTGTCTCAAATGTGTACTGGAAAATCACCTGAACAATTTGAAAGATATAACTGAGTACAAATGAAAATGCACCACTTGAAAAAAGTCAATATTTAAGTCCAAATGAACTTCAATATAATTTTTATACAACAAAAACACTACAGTGACGTCACCCGACATGCCAGGTGCAAGAAATGCGAGAATTTCATGTTCTTATTCTCAAATCAATGCCAATTTTATTGAAAACATCTATATGCACTTCATGGAATAGATTCAATCTAACAAAGACAGAACTAACAAATATGCCAGCAATGCAGTTGTTTACAGACACTGAGTTAGGTTCATTCACATTGATTTCCACATACGCACACGCAGTCTGAGCTCAGGACACACACATACCTTAGTGCACTTTCCTCTCTCACATTCATTCACATTGGAAAAGATCCAAGGCTTAAATTTTCTTATGATCTGACACCATTGTTGCTTCGATAACATACACAAACAATGCTCTATTTCAACTGAACCCAAATTCATTTGCTCACAATGATTCCCAGAATCATTATGTCAGCATTCTACACACTCCTCAGTCTCAGACCCACAATGATTCCCTGAACCATTATGTCAACTTTCAACATATTGCCCAGTCTCAGTCACACTTCGTCATCATCAGTCCAAGAACAGCAGTCCTTACAACAACAACCACAGCAACCTCTTTACTGTTCATCAGTCCCATAATTGGCAATATTACTTTCTCTGCCTCACAACAACTAAGCCGAATTCAGTAAAAATTCCGTCACTCACCCGCACCTCCACTCATTGTTTGGAGAACCCCCCGTTTCTGACCTCCTACACACCCCAAAAGGGCCATCTCAAGCGGCCTGGGCTGAGGTCTTACCACAACGTCCCCTGGACGACCGTGCGCAAGGTTTTTAGTCGGCGCTGATTCTCCAGGGAGTGCATGTGAGATATTGGAATCCCGGACGAGCCCCCAATGTTAACGGAATTTTGATTTTACATTCCAAGTATTACCTTCACAAGAGAAAACTCAAGATGACTCAGGAAAAAAACCAGTTGGAGGCAGAGAAGTTAATATCCAAGCCAAAGTCAGTTTACTTTTTTGCAAAAAAGGATCCCCACATACAGAAGCTCAGGTCAAAATGGAGGATACACAATTAGAAAGTTCTCTGGCATTTGTAGGAATACTCCATGGTGTTCTCCTCCCCCCGTGCTGATTTACACATCACGCGAGTCTTGCGTCACACGCAACTGAGTCAAGTTGGTACGTAACCACGTCAAGTTGTCTAGGGTTACACACACATCTTGCCAGGGAGGAGAGCATCTGCCTTCTCTCTCAGCTCTGGCTCCAGCTTATCTTGTTATGGATTCCGGAGCTTTCTATGAACACATAAACTTAGAGAAAGAGAAAAACATCTTGTCCTTGGTACAGACATTCAAGTTGTCATGACTTTAGATAGGCTACATGTCATGACACACTAGTAGAGTTATGCAGGCCCCTGCTAAATCAGAAATATGCAAGCACACACACACTCTAGGCCTATGAAGTTGTGAACTAAAACAGAATATGAGCAAGCAAGGATAAGCAATTAATAATAATTAAATTAATCAATAAAAAATGTTTCCACAACTGTAACGCTAGGCAATTTTTTGCAAAAACACCACGGGAAAAATGAATTTCACTCTGAATTTGTGCACACATTGCCTTTAAAAGCATGTGAATCCGAATAACATTTCACTTCTTCACTGACACTTGTGAAACGTCGACACTATACCGCGACTTACAGCCCCTGAACGGGAACGTGCCATAGGCATGCTTCAAATTGGCGCCAGCACCAGGGATGTTGCCAGACGACTACACTGCGCACACACAACGATCGCAAGACTCCATCAAAGGTTTCTGCAAACGGGGAGCACTCGGGACCGTCCTCGACCGGGTCAACAACGTGTGACAACGGCATGTCAGGACCATCAGATCGTACGGGATCATGTCCGAGACCGAACACTACCAGCGACAAGAACGGCTGCTCAAGTCCAAGGACAACGTGGATTCATTCACCCCAACACCATACGAAACCGTCTGCGAGCTGCAGGCCTGCGTGCACGACGTCCTTATTTCGGCCCCATATTGACGGATCGTCACCGAAACCAGCGTCTACAGTGGGCAAACAGGCACCAGAATTGGCGACTATGACAATGGCACGGTGTCATCTTTTCTGACGAGTCATGATTTCACTTAAGGAACGCAGATGGCCGTATACCTGTTTGGCGGAGACGTGGTGAACGTTATAATGCCGATTGTGTCGTTCAAACGGACCGTTGGGGTGGTGGCAGCGTTATGGTGTGGGGTGGAATAAGCTACCGTCACAGAACCCCTCTCCATATCTGCAGAGGAAGGGTGAACGGCGTCTACTACCGGGACCAGGTGCTGCAGAACCATGATGTGCCGTTCTTCAACCAACACCACGATGTCCACACGTTCCAACAGGACAACGCTAGGGCACACATTGCAAGGGTGTCCATGCAGTACCTTGCACAGCCGAACATCCCCGTGCTTCAGTGGCCGGCTCTGTCACCCGACCTCTCCCCTATCGAGCTCTTATGGGATGAAATTGGACGACGTCTTTCACGTCCACGCCAGATGGACAACATCCGAGAACTTGAGGTTGCCCTTGTTCAGAAATGGAATGCTATCCCTCAGAACACTATCCAGAGACTGATCAACTCCATGCGACAACGATGCACCGCATGTGTCAATGCAAATGGCGGTCACACCCGTTATTGACTTTCCTTTTTGACCCCTACACCAGTTAAACCTCTCTCGCGCATTAACATTATCGTGAATGAAATTGAATGATGTTTACATGTTTTCTTAAATCATTCATTATCTCAAATGCATCATACGTATATACTTCACATATCAATCCGTGGAGCTATTCCAGATTTCGTGAGTGGTGCGTTTTCATATGGACTGAGTATATTTAGATGATGGACTGATATTGTTTGGTGGCAACATTGCTACAGTTAAACTGTGGGGCAGGGGAGTGCTGGGGGCGGGGGGGGGGGGCGGGGGCGGGATAAAAGAAAATAAAAAATATAAAAAACCTGAACGGATAGTGGCACAATGTTCATGCCAACCCTCCACACAGTTAAGATGTGCGAATAACCCTGCACACCGGCGACATTACGATGCTAAGGGTAACATCAACAGTGTACACTACAATAGACACTAATGCTAATCCTCCACACAGGAAACACCTTAATGCTAATGCTAATCCAGAACATGGGTAATCTCAACGCAGAGCACACTGTGTCAGACACTTCTGCTAATGCCTATCCTGCTCACAGGCAATATAACTAATGCTAACGCTGTACACAAGTAACCTCAGCACACTGCACGTTGAAATAGACACTAATGCTAACCCTCCACCCAGGTAACATCACAATGCTGTTGCTAACCCAGCACACGAGTAGCCTCAACTCAAAGCACACTGCATCAGGCACTTCTGCTCATGCTAACTCTCCACACAGGTTTGAATGTTAACCCTGCATACAACATTGACTGTATACAGTATAAAGATGACCTAACAGCTCACCAAAAGTCAAGCAAAATCATCTTGATTCACCTGGTGGCTGGCTGCAGTATAGGTTATAAACTAAAAGAAAAATTAAAGGTGTGCATTAAATAATTTTTTTCCAAACATGGCTTTTGTGGTTTTAAGTAGTTCTTATCATGCTGATATATGTTCAAGGGCAGATTTTTTTCTGATAAGTTTGTATTTATTTAGTTATTTGATATTGTGAAAAGGGTGTATAATTATGATTGAGAGCTGCGAGTTGCCTGCTGACTTCTTT
This sequence comes from Gymnothorax reevesii, assembly GCA_029721435.1. Taxonomy (NCBI): domain Eukaryota; kingdom Metazoa; phylum Chordata; class Actinopteri; order Anguilliformes; family Muraenidae; genus Gymnothorax; species Gymnothorax reevesii. The sequence goes on along the minus strand of CM056579.1, from coordinate 5,749,730 downwards.
CTGGGAATCGCATGGAGCTCGAGAGCAACCATCAAGAAGAGATATGACTTAATTTTACACACGCATATGCTGCCCCGTCCCAGTATGACAATGTAATTGACAGTAATATTGAAAATCCAAAAAAAATTGACAGCTAAAAGCACTTTGGTCAGAAAATTGTGTCAATGTCCTGTTTGCAGCAATGTTATAGTTGAAAAGTAGAATCAGCTTGCTAGCTTTAGCAATGATAATGATACCCCTCAACACGAGAATTAAAGCTATGCTAATGAATAACCCATAGACTATATAAAAAGATGGACAAAGCAACGGTGACGTCACCCATTGGTTTCAGCATAACATTTAGGAAGGCTTGATTTTGGCAATTTGAACAGCACCATTTTGTCATTTTGAAAGTGGATGTGATTCCTATTGCACGAGAGCATGAATTGAAGATCCAGGGAGGAGTGAGGGGTGGATCTATGGGTGGATTTGACCATATCTGACGAGGACCAGAGGATAGCCACGTCCCAAAAGCATAGTCTGGCTTTATCTGTTATTCTAGTGTTATGGCCCCAATTTGTTATTACAATTTACAACACAACAACAACAGCAACAGCAAGGGATGACAGACACAGTTTTAAAAACTTAAACACATTTAATTTTTAAACAAAGACAAAGACTAATAACAACTAACTAACTGACCAAGATTGATTAGTAAAAAAAAACAGAAATATTTACAGTCCCTTTGTTTGTTGGGGTGGCTTGGTGATGTCCTGGGTAAGGAAAATGCTCAAACACAGGCAAAAATCCACAAAAGAAACTTCACAGGTCTTGAACAGAAATGACAGGTCTGGTCGCATGTATCCTTCTTCTTGCAATTTCTCCGACTACTTTACTGTCTCATTTCTTCTCCTTATATACTCTTTTGCAGACCCCACCCACATTTAGACCTCTTTTTTTTTTACTTTTCGGGGACTTGCCCCAGACATGTCCAGGACATGTCTAAACATAGCTCCAGTCTGAGCTGAATAAAAAAAAAGGTAAATATTGCCATCTAGTGGCCTATATTCACATTACACTAGTCTATTTGGGAACATAATTTACAAAAATAAACATCATGATATATCCAAGGAGACTTTAAACTTGCGATAGATACCATAAAATAGTGTGGAAAGTAATTATTGAAATGATGAATTGGGTGGGAAAGTAAGGTCATTTTCTTATTGACTTCTATCGCATTGAACTTCTTTCTGCAACTGCCTATGTGATTTCTGTGTTTAGTGACCACTGCCAGCCCTTTGACCATTCTTAGGATCATGCATTGTGTTTTTGGTAATTTAGATTTCATGTTTATTATTTTTTCATGCCTCAGTTTTCATGCCATGTTTTCATTTCTATGCATTGCACTTCGTGTACCCTGTCTTGTCTTATGTAGGTCTTTGCCCACAGTCCCTAGTCACCACTCATTTAGGTGATTTATTGGTTTCTGGGTTTTCAATCTTCCTTCATTATCTCGTGTGCTTCCCTCCTTTCTCTTTTACTATCTACTAACCATACTAACAGTTTGTTGTTTTCAATAATTACTAACCCTCATTAACATTGTATATTTTTACTAACTTACTAACATGAATCGGGATTGTATAGCTGCACATACTAATTGACTAACGACCTCTCAGCAGTCGCTCAATTCTAATCTCCGCCCTCCTTGCCTATCCCTAATTATCTCTGCTGCAAGTTTCTGTGGATTTCCACTTATACTTAGTGCTTTCCTTTTCTTTTATCTTGGCACTTTAGTACTCCTTAACCGGAGCTGTTGTTTTGTACTTAGGTTTGTCTTGTGATCCCTGTCTGCGTTTTGGCTACAGCCTAATTCATGTAATTAGTTTATTCCTCATGTGTCTCTCCCTGATCATTGTTACCATTGATTGCACCTGTTCTCCCTGGTCATGTGTTTACCCCGGGTGTGTATATAAGATGTCTGTTTGGTTCACTTTCTTCTCAGATCGTTCTCCCTAGTTTTCCCGTGCCACGTTTCTCGCCTTGATTTCTCAGTGTTTATCTTTCGGACTGGACCGTCCTTGATATGGAGCTTTGCCTACTCCCTGTACTTTTGCATCATTCTTGTTTTTTGACCTCTTTTGTCTGACTACGATTTTTGGGATTGGTGCCCTGTGTTTGACTCTGGATTTCGCCCTTTGGATTCTGATTTTGGATTGCGGACATTGTACTGTTGCCAGCTCTGTTGGGGGGTTTCCCCCCTTCAGAAATAAAGCCTCCTTTTTGCATTTTACTGGTATTTGCTCTTGGTTCATTTCGTAAAACCTCACATTACGATCTGACCAAGATGGAACCAGCGAACATCCAGCCTCTGCAGGAGGCAGTCAAGGAACAGGGAGCCCTGCTCGAATTTCAGGAGCGTCAGCTTCGCACCCTCATGCAGCATATGCAAACCATGAGTCTCCAGATTGCGGACCTCATTCGAACAGTTCAAGACTCTCAGCTGCTGCATACCCCCCAGCCTGCGGTCCACGCCACACCTGTGCCCTCCTCCGCTCCGCCGCTGCCTGTCTGCGAGCCACGCCTGCCTCCCCCTGAAAGGTACGACGGCAACCCCGGTGCGTGTCGAGCATTCCTCACCCAGTGCAACCTCATTTTCACCCTACAGCCCTCATCATTCCCCACTGAACGAGCTCGTGTTGCATTTATCATCACGCAACTCACGGGAAGAGCCAAGCAGTGGGCTACTGCAGCTTGGGAGGCGGATCTACCATGTGTACAGACATCTGGTCTACTGGGTGAGGAAATGAAGCGGGTTTTCGACTGCACGAAGTTGGGTCATGAGGCGGGACGGGAGATTCTTCGTATACGCCAGGGTGGTCGTTCTGTGGCTGATTTTGCAATCGACTTCCAGACCCTGGCAACCAACAGCAGGTGGGGGCAAAGAGCCTTATATGACACCTTTTTTAATGGTCTAGCTGAGGCCATAATAGACGAACTGGTGTCCCGGGATTTACCAGAGGAGTTGGACGAGTTGGTCAACCTAGCTATACGAGTGGATGCTCGCCGTGAAGAACGTAGACGGTCCGTTCTTCACAGTCGTCCAAATAACCCCTACCGGACCACTCCACTTTTACCACCACCTCCTGACGGCAGCCCCTCCTGAGACGGAACCCATACAACTCGGACGAACGCTCATTCCCACTGTGGAAAGAAACCGTCGTCGCAGATAGGGGGCCTGTTTCTACTGAGGCAAAGGGGGACATCAGATAGCTCAGTGCCCCAGCAAGAAGCCTCGTCCTGGCGCCAGGAATGGAACAGTGGTGGGCGTTACGCCAGTCCAAGATTCAAGAAACCGCACCTGCCTTCCGTTGATCCTGGAATGGGGAGGGGATAGCAGATCCACTACGGCTCTCATTGATTCTGGAGCTGAGGAAAACCTCATTGATGTAAAGCTGGCTCGTGAATGGGGGGTTCCGGTGGAAAAGATCTTCCCGGATCGAGTGGCCAATTCCCTTAGTGGCCAGCAAATCGCCCAGATAACCCATGTTACCAGCCCCATCAAACTCAAGATATCAGGCAACCACCATGAGACAATTCAATTATTCCTCCTTCACTCTCCCCATGCTCCTATCATTCTGGGTCACCCATGGATGGCTAAACACCTTCCTAATATTGACTGGCGGATGCATGAGATTAAGGGCTGGAGCCCTAACTGCTCTCAGACATGCCTCCACAATGCCCGGGAACCTCAGCCTAACCCTACTCCAGAAGAAATTCCTGACCTAGAGAAGGTTCCTCTGGAGTTCCATGATCTCAAGGAGGTTTTCTCCAAATCTCGGGCCACCAGCTTATCTCCTCACCGTCCATACGATTGCACCATTAATCTGAAGCCAGGCACTATGCCCCCTAGAGGCCGATTATATTCCCTGTCCCGACCGGAGACCCAAGCTATGGAGAAGTATTTGTCAGAGTCTCTCGCTGCTGGAATTATTCGGCCATCATCCTCTCCTGCTGGTGCTGGTTTCTTTTTTGTGGCCAAAAAGGACGGGTCTTTAAGACCCTGTATTGACTACCGGGGGCTTAATGAAATAACAATCAAGAACCGTTACCCTCTCCCCCTCATGAACACAGCATTTGACCTCTTACAAGGAGTCAAAGTGTTCACAAAGCTTGACTTGCGCAACGCTTATCACTTGGTGCGTATCTGGGAGGGGGATGAGTGGAAGACAGTGTTTAATACTCCCACGGGGCACTGGGAGTACCTGGTTCTTCCTTTTGGCCTCACTAACGCTCCAGCTGTTTTCCAGAACCTAGTTAACGATGTCCTGAGAGATATGATCAACAAGTTTGTTTTTATATATCTTGATGATATCTTGATTTTTTTCAGAATCCCAAGAGGAACACGTGAAACATGTTCGCCAAGTGCTTCGTCGTCTCCTGGACAAGCGCCCATATCTGAAGTGCGTTTGGAAGGAGTCCCCTATTCCTGAGTTGCATGGGATGGTGCTTGGGAATGGAGTGGGAATGTGTGCATTTGCGGTTCAACGCCAGCTAAGTAGAGAAATAATGGTTTTCTGTTGACTTACATGCACCAAATATAGCTGGGTGAGCCAGCGAATGCACTTGGCCTGCAAACAAGCAAACCGACTCACTAGCTAAGCCAGCAAACTTGCTGGCTAATTTATTTTGCTGGCTTAGCTGGCTTACTTATTTTTGGTGCATATAAAAGGAAGCAAGCTTACTAAATAACAAAAAATACTGTTCTTTTGATTTATATGCACCAACTGTAACTATCTAAGCCACCAAACTACCTAGCTAACTCCATAGGCTAATCTCAGAGCGAACTGGCTCATTATATTAATTACATACTGTACATTTAATTAAGAGTTTAATTAATGTGGAGAGTGTCCAAATTCAATGATCAATTTCTATAGAAATGTAAATTTACATAGTTATCTCAGTACTCTATTTGGGACACACTTGCAAAAAAGTAATTTTGTGGATGGGATAAGCAAGTCATAGTTATCCCTAAATTCATGGTCAAAATGTCTGACGGCATACATGTATTTCAAAGTTACGCGTATTGGTTGCCATGTCCAAACGCAATTTGGAATTGGTTCAGTTTATTAAAAAAGACCAGCTGATTGATTTACTCCATTATTTTTTGAGATTTTTTACTTCGCAAAAATATGCAATGCACAGTAGTTTATGGCTAAGATTACGTGATTCACATATACTGATACATGGTTAGCCTTTATGTGCCACAGCCGTTCAGAAGCCCAAATAGTCCTCATGGATAAGTTGTTTGGGAGAAAAATTGTGTTCAGGTCCAGGTTTGTGAATCTTTCGAGCAAATATCATCGCAATCAGATTTGCAACATCATAATAACAGTTTGCCTCACCCCAGATGTGGATGCAAATAAATGTTTTATTTTATTTACTCTGAAATTTGTTATTACATTTTTTTACTTTAATGTCCTGAAATTGAAATTTCAGATAATTTCATCCAATAAGTAGGACAAGCATTAGTAAAAAATATTTGTGTTTTTAAAATGAAATGGCAATCTGAGACACATCCAGCGAAGCTTAAATACAAGACAGGGTTCTTCATTCTGCAGTAGAATTTTCCAAATAAAATAAAGTGGCTCACAATGATGCTGCAAACCATTTTTCCCGTTTTTCTCCCTAAGATCTCAACAGATTAAGGGGTAACAAGATCTGCATGTTTTTGGTTTAATATTCATTAGAGCTTCTCATTTGAATCACATATCGAAAACCCTGTTTCCAGACTGAAACTTCATGTCGGTTTATTGTCAGGAATTAATCCTGTTTCTCCCTCCAGGCAAAGAGACACTTGATTTAGCCAATGATTACCTTTAAGGGATTACGGTAATGTGTTTTTTTATGAATGCAGCTGACCAGCCCCTCAAGAAATTAGTCACAGTATACTGGTACCGTTGTGCTTTTCCTTTCAGTATGGGCTTTGGCCGACTCAAACAATGCTGTACTCCATGTGCTGCGGAGCGGCACCTTTGTGTGTCTGCAGACTGGGTGGCATTGGGTGGCTTTTATATATAAATCTGTCATTGGGCTCATTCCTGCTTATGTGTGTACATGCATGTGTAAAAACCAAAATCGGGATGAGGCTGTCACAGTTTTCCACAGATGGTGGTCCCTAGAATCTGGCAACAAGCTTGTTAATATGCTGCCTCTTCCTGGATCTATATACAGAAGGACCTCAAATTGTCAGAGCTGATAACGGGGAATTTAAATCTATTTTAAAGTATAGAGAAAATGGTACTCATGGTCGTGTGATTGCTCCTAAATTTTCACTGAAATAGTTTTAGAAAATTGTATCTTTTGCATCATAACTATCTCCTCGACGACGATAGTCAGGAGATACTATGGTTAAGTTTCGGGGCCGCCATAGCACCCGCAGAGATTTTCTGTTCCAGGCACTGGAAGCGATAATTATTACAGGAATTTTTTCTAATTTTGCACAGCGGAGAAATTCATTTGACAATGCTCAAGACCGATTTTCGGCCATTTTGGACGTCCAATATGGCTGCCGGCAGCTATATTGTCCGTAATTTGGGGATCGGGGAGATACAAGACTCAAGATACAAGAGTTATCTACAAACCCAAAACCAGTGAAGTTGGCACGTTATGTAAAACGTAGATAAAAACAGAATACAATGATTTGCAAATCCTTTTCAACTTATATTCAATTGAATACACTGCAAAGACAAGATGTTTAATGTTCAAACTGAGAAACTCTTTCCCATTCTTGCTTGATGTACAGCTTAAGTTGTTCAACAGTCCGGGGTCTCCGTTGTCGTATTTTACGCTTCATAATGCGTCATACATTTTCAATGGGAGACAGGTCTGGACTACAGGCAGGCCAGTCTAGTACCAGCACTCTTTTACTACGGAGCCATGCTGTTGTAACACGTGCAGAATGTGGCTTTGCATTGTCTTCCTGAAATAAGCAGGGGCGTCCATGAAAAAGACGTTGCTTGGATGGCAACATATGTTGCTCCAAAACCTGTATGTACCTTTCAGCATTAATGGTGCCTTCACATATGTGTAAGTTGCCCATGCCTTGGGCACTAATACACCCCCATACCATCACAGATGCTGGCTTTTGAACTTTGCGCCTATAACAGTCCAGATGGTTCTTTTCCTCTTTGGTCCGGAGGACAAGACGTCCACAGTTTCCAAAAACAATTTGAAATGTGGACTCGTCAGACCACAGAACACTTTTCCACTTTGCATCAGTCCATCTTAGATGAGCTTGGGCCCAGCGAAGCCGGCGGCGTTTCTGGGTGCTGTTAATAAATGGCTTTCGCTCTGCATTGTAGAGTTTTAACTTGCACTTGCAGATGTAGCAACGAACTGTACTTACTGACAGTGGTTTTCTGATGTGTTCCTGAGCCCATGTGGTGATGTCCTTTACACACTGATGTTGGTTTTTGATGCAGTACCGCCTGAGGGATCAAAGGTCACGGGCATTCAATGTTGGTTTTCGGCCTTGTCGCTTACGTGCAGTGATTTCTCCAGATTCTCTGAATCTATTGATGATATTACGGATGGTTGATGATGAAATCCCTAAATTTCTTGCAATAGCTCGTTGAGGAATGTTGTTTTTAAACTATTCGACAATCAGCTCTCGCATTTGTTCACCAAGTGGTGACCCTCGCCCCATCCGTTTGTGAATGACTGAGCATTTCAGGGAAGCTGCTTTTATACCCAATCATGGCACCCACCTGTTCCCAATTAGCCCGTTCACCTGTGGGATGTTCCAAATAAGTGTTTGATGAGCATTCCTCAACTCTCTCAGTCTTTTTTGCCACTTGTGCCAGCTTTTTTGAAGCGTGTTGCAGGCATCAAATTATTTGCAAAAAATTACAAAGTTTACCTGTTCGAACATTAAGTAACTTGTCTTTGCAGTGTATTCAATTGAATATAGGTTGAAAAGGATTTGCAAATCATTGTATTCTGTTTTTATTTATGATTTACACAACGTGCCAACTTCACTGGTTTTAGATTTCTGACCTTGTTCTTGTATTGCCTACTAACTGGATTCAATATTCACTTGTTTGTTGTAACTGCTGTATGATAGAATGCAGTAATCATTATATACCACCACTTTCGTCTAGAAAGGGTCCTAATATATTACTTCTCAATAATTTGATGAAAATGTGTTGAAAAATACTTTTGTTGCAAGGTCACGCCTCCAGCCATCCAGCTCACCAGTCTACTGAGACCCGGACCGCACTTCCTCAAGATTCAATTATCACTTGCCTCTGTTGTTTATTCTGACTGAGTGGTAGCAGTGATGTATAAATATCTGAGCCTCGCTCAGTATCTTTTTGCGAAATCTCTTAGTGCCATGCATTAATGGTGCTGTTAGTCTTAGACTTATTTGTGGAATTCACATTTTTAAAGCTAAACTCAAAATCAAGTGCTGTTATTGCTTAACGCAGCACTCGCCTTTGAAAAGAACATCACTTCATATTTTGTTTTGTGCAAGTCCTCGTAACTGTAGTGTGAGGTATCGATCTGGAACCAAATGTGAGAACACAGGATTGCAAAACAAACGGCTTTTATTGAGCGAGGGGGGTAACCCCCGCAGGGCAGAAGGCAACAGTACAGAGTCCACAATCCAAAAGTCAAAATCCAGTGGGGCAGAAAAGGAATCGTAACCAGGGCAGCAAACACAAAAATCGTAGTCAGGCGAAACAGATTCGGTACACAGGGAATGGTTTGTGGGAGAAGCAAACTCAGAGACCAAAGGGCAATCTGAATCGTTAACAGGGCAGCAATCCAAAAAAATCGTAGTCGGGCGAAAAAGGGTTCAAACACACAAATGAAAATGGTAATCCAGTAAAGGCAAGCCAAAAAATCAGTGGTTGGACAATCCAGTCAGAGTCAGAGACACAAAGAGTACAAGGCGAGAGTATAGCAGCACAGGTAAACAAGAGAAACGATCTGACAGAGAATGACTGTGAAAAGACACCTAATATGCACTTCTAGGGAGATCACATGGTGACACAGGTGCAAACAGTCAGACTGATTACAAGGGAGCAGCACATGAGGGGGAACCTGATCACATGGGATTTCGCAGAAGCCAAAACGTGAACAGGGATCACGGGACAAACCTATACAAAGACATACAGCTCCAGTTAAGGAGTTCTAACGTGCACAGATAATTAGAGAAGGGACAGCGTGATTAGATGTGGTGTTTTCCACAGAAATGCTGCACAGGAGATCAGGGAAAGAAAAGAGGCGGAGACTAGAACAGGGCGAGTGCTGAGAGCTTGTTAATCAATTAGTAAGTGAAACTATACAATCCCATGCTGCTTGTTAGTAAGTTAGTATTATATACAATGTTAGTTGGTGTTAATAACTTCTAGCGAAAATAACAAACTGTTAGTATGATTAGTAGATAGAAAAGTAAGGTGAAGTAAGTAAACAAGATCGGAAGGAAGACTGAAATCCAGAATCCAATCAATCACCTGAAGAGTAACACACAGGACTGGGGCTGTGAACAATGACAAGAGACCAGACGGGGGAGACAAAGTGCACAGCAAAATGGAAAACATGAAACGGAATGAGAACATGGCAAAAAGTAAACTATGGAAAAGTACAACACAGACAATACATGAACAAACTAATGATCACAGCACACTATACGGTATTCTAAGAATGCTCAGACGATGCAAAGTTCAAAAACCAAAAGGGCAATATCAGAAACAGAGAAACATGATCAGACAGAGCAGAATCATAACATGTAGTGCTTATCAGTACTAGTATTACTTATATATTGTTCTTGGAACCTTTTCCTTTTGTTTTGTCTGCAACATCTGTGCCCACAGCCCTGCAGATGGGTATAATAAACCATCCAAATCCATCCTTGCACCCAGAAGTGTAAAATCCAGCAGGCATGCAAACTCCTCACCTTTCGGCGAAATTCGCCGTTTTGAGAACGAAATGGGCCATGTACGTGAATCGCGCAGATCCGAGGAGAAATTTTTGTTGGGGGGGGGGTTAGCGAGCGAGCCAGCAAGCAGAACAGTGGACCACAGAAAACTACATAGACCTACATTACACTCTTCTCGTGAGAGCAAATGACTGACGAGATGCTCTAATTGAAGCGGCAATGTACACCAATCAGGAATGAGCAAGGCGCTCACTTCTTCCTAATTTTCTCCAATGTTGCCAACCTGAAGCAATTTACCCACGAAAGAAATCGGCTCAAGGCCTCTATCGTGGAAAATGGAACCTGCGGCAAGGTAAGGCATAAACGACACAGTTATACATTTCTTAAAGTGTTAGCCTATGAACAGCTTCATAAATCAGACGTCAATGTTGTCCTTAGGTTAATTCCTGCACTTGAAATTTACGCTGGTTTCGTTCGTGCCTACTGTGCTGTTCGTAATTCATTCTGCCATTAATAGGCTACACGGCTCTTTATAATCCTGTAGAATGCTCCATTCACTTCCCAACATTTTACTGTTACATTTCTTGATAACAGACCATTGTATAGCCTACAACAGGCTGCTGTTTAAGTGAAACAGAATGTTGCCATGAGGGTAAATTAACTAATCTGTGAAAATATTATATATTTGACCGTCTCGCATAACGTTATCCTGGCCTATCAAATGAACTGCACAGTAGGTCTACCGACGTGATGTTTGAGAAAGTTTTAGCTAGACGAGCAAGCCTGTCTCTTCAACAACTCTTTAAAGAGTAGCTTAAACCTAAATAGGTCGCAGGCCATCTCCCTTGCATTTATAATTTGAGGGAGACTCGTTTTTGGGAACAGATAAAAGGCTAAATAGGCCTACCGTCTCAGTCACGTATTTTATAATTAGTCAAGACTCGCCATGTGGCGATGGGTGGTATTGCTTAGACCTCACCCTGATGAGTAAAGCACATCTCATTTTCTTGAATTAACATAATAAATTATCAATAGCTATAGCTTATTGTGTTTATTTTAAAACAATTGTGCAAATGTTTTAACCAGTATGATCAATGAAATTAGAGAAGTATGGAACTTGGTTAAGTTTAATGTAGGTTGATAAAGGCATGAAGAAATGCATAAGGTGTGCCTATTAAAAAGTGACTTTCCATGTTACCGTTTACTGACATGTGCATAACTTTTTGACTTTTATTTAGGTGTTCATGGTAAAAAGGGCATGTGATCTTTGTCCAGGCCGAAACAAAAAATGACGTGCATAACTTGTTGATTTAGATTTAGGTGTTCATGGTAAAAAGAGCATGTGATCATTGTCCAGGCCAAAAAGAAAGAAAAAGGACCTGTGCATAAGTGATAGTCTCAATAAAATAAGTTGTCGTCTCAATAAAAGAGAGATGTATATGGTAAGTCATTTTGTACAGTGTTCTATTCAAGATGCCTCTGGTGACGCATGTTTCTATAACGCAGACTATGAAATTTACGTTTCCGTTCACGCCGTGTGTCTGTGCGCCCTTCTCACCTTTTTCACCCATGACCAGTTTGCATGCCTGATCCAGGGGTCAGAAAGTAAAAGTCCTGCCAGGTTTTTCTCCCTCCTACGGGATGAGCTGATCACTCATATTGGCTCCATCTCCTGTCAGAGGTAAATCCAGGAGGTTGGAATAAAGTTCTGGGGAGGATTTTTACTTTCTGAACCCGGACTTTACACTCCTGCTTGCACCTGAGTCCAGTCATCAACTTCCTGTCCTCCATGCAACGCATTGTGAATGAGACACAAATCCCCAAAGTATACCGAAGTAAAAATATGGGTAAAAAACAAAAACACTGAAAACATCAATTTTTCAGAACAAAGGTGTCGAAAGGTGACTCTTGCATAGCATGATTGCATTTTCGAAGGCTTATTCCATGCTTATTGATTTTAAAAGAATGTGTTTAAACTGGTTTTAGGCAACATTCAGGAGCAAAATTATCGATGGAGAGTTGTTCCAGTGTACAGGGTGTCATGAAATTCGAGCAGCGTCACAGTGTTCAACATGATGGCAGGATGGAAAATGTGAAAATCTCTGAAATTTTTTGTAGCTGCATTGTAGCCTTGCGTGATGCTGGTTGGTAAAATGCCGCCATGGCGCCAGAAACACCATCAAGCATTTCAAAGAGGCCAGTTCTCTGAAAACTAGGGGCAATATAGGACAAAAATGGAAGTCATGTGCCTCTGATGCTAATTATCTGTCTGTAACAAGGGAAAAAAATTGACAGTCGACAGCACAACACCTCTGTGATGATACTAATATCACCTAAAGTGAAGAGATAAAATATCAAGATCTACCATCTCCAGACGCCGGTGCAAAAATGGTTTGATCGGTCGTATCGCTGCCAAGAGCTGGCAACATCAAAAAGAGCCCCGAGTTTGCCAAGAAATTCAAGGATTGGACATCAACAGACTGGGAACAAATCCTTTGGACCGCTGAATCAAATTAGAAATTTTTTAATCAAAACGCAGAACTTTTGTGCACCGTAGAGTTGGAGAATGTTTCAAAAATGACAGTTTAACCGCCACAGTAAAGCATGGAGGTGGTAATATTATGATTTGGGGTTCAGTCTGCTCAAAAGGAGCCAGTGATCTCATAAAACTGAAGGGACTCATGGATCAAATGCGGCATCACAGCATCCTTCTGAGGCACACATTGCCATCTGGAAAGAGACTGATTTTATTCTCAACGAGAAATAGACCGTTAACACACTTCTTAGTTCTGCGAAAATGATCTCAGTCAGAAAGAATCATCTGTTGATAGAAAAATTATGAGTTAGCCTGCTCAAAATCCAGGCCTTAATCTGCTTGAGCAAATCTGTTTGAAACATCGCAAGAATCTGTATGGAATGGTTAAGCGAGTGAGGAAATGAAAAATATGTGAAAACTATGCCTGAAAGATTAAATCAAAACAAAGGGTGGCCACAAGAGATATTGTCCTTTTCTCTCAAAAAAGTATTATTTTTGTTTTTACTATATATTGTTATCTTTTTTACTTATTTTCATCCATATGAACCAAAATTACATGATTTAAATACTTGAATAGTATTTGAGTTCTGATTCGTCTTCATTTCAATAAGTTTATAATCATCACTGCAAACTACAGTAGGGGAGAGCTGCCTCAATTGTAACGTTTTTTACTTTTCACTCTATTACTAAGAGATCTACATGTGTAATATTTTCAGGCCAAAGCACCAACACGTCTGCTATCATAAACCACTTAGAGTTTTCCAATGATAAACCAGGTCTTGAGTAATATAACTGAAAGCAGACTCTGTCCGGTGTCACAACTGAAGCGTGCTTGAGTCTTAATTGTAACCGCAGGAGTTACAATTGTAACAGTGCTAAAAAGTTGCATTAAACTAATCGTTTTCAGGTTAAATCAATTATATTTCATTCAGGCAACTGTTTAACGTTTTTTTAACACCAATAATGTGATTAGAATGTCCTATCAAAAATATTGTATATTATTAAAACTTACCAGATGTAGCAGTTGGAGCGTTTGTGCGAATTCCTTGATAGGAAAATGCATTGATTGCGCCTACAAAGTAAGTGACTTTGATTGATGGAGTTGTAAAAATGTTATACAACCCTAATTTGATTTATAATATAATTGAATAACAGCTGACTGAACACAGAATATATGCAAATATGACACATGAGTTTTGTAAAAGTGTTATGATTCTTATCTCTCCTGCCATGTTCATGTTCTGCTTTGCCATATTTTTATATTCTGCCTTATTCGTATTTGAATCCATGCATTGTCTGACTATTCTTTGATATGTGTATTGTGATTTGGTAACCTTGATTTGTTTATGTTTTGTCTTAGTTTAGTCTTTTCCATACTTTGCATTTTACCATAGTTTCACTCCAGTCCATGTTTTACTTTCTCCTATGCATTGCACTTTGTCTGCCCCTGTCTGGTCTCTTGTCTTGTCATTGCTCACAGCCCCAGTACTGCGTGGCACTGTTTCAGCTGATTTAATGGTTTCTGGATTTCATCCTTCCTTCCTATCTTGTTTACTTCTTTCACTCTACTTTTCTAGTTTACTAACCAATACTAACAGTTTGTTGTTTTCGCTAAGATTACTTATCCAACTAACATTGTATATAATACTAACTTACTAACGAGCACTAAGGGATTGTATAGTTGCACTTACTAATTGATTAACAAGCTCTCAGCACTCGCCCTGTTCTAGTCTCCGCCTCTCGTCTCTCCCAAATCTCCTCTGCTGCGTTTCTGTGGAATCTCCACAACTGATCACGCTGTCCTTTCTCTCATTATCTATGCACGTTAGAACTCCTTGACTGGAGCTGTGTATTTGTCTATAGGATTGTCGTATGTCTGTCAATAGGATTGTCTCGTGATCCCTGTCCGTGTTTTGGCTTTTGCCTACTTTATGCGATTAGGTTCTCCCTCTTGTTCCACCCTTTGTAATTAGTCTAATTTCCTGCACCTGTATTCTATGTATGGTGTGATCTCCCTGGAGTGTGTATTAGGTGTCTCTTCACAGCACTTTCTTGTCAGAACGTTTCTCTTGTTTACCTGTGCTGCTTTTCGTATTTGCCTTGTACTCAGTGTGTTACTCTTCTGACTGGACCATCCGACTTTTGATTTTGGCTCTGCATTTTTGGATTATTGTTGCATCTGTGTTTATGAACCCTTTTTGCCCGACTACGAGTTCTGTGTTTGCTGCCCTGGTTTTCGACTCTGATTCTACCCTCCTGGATTTTGACTTTTGGATTGTGGACTCTGTACTTTTGCCTTCTGCCCTGCGGGGGTTACCCCCCTCACTCAATAAAATCTCCTCACCTACAATCCTGTGTTCTCGTGACTGGTTCCTGAGCGATACCTCACAAAAAGTCCCATTCATACCTGCACTGGTACCCCTGCAGGGTCAATTATGTAGCAACACCCCAAATCTTTTTTTAACAGTCTATGCTATTGGAAAAACAGTCTATTTGTATATCAAAGTTTTATTGCAAAAATCCAAAATAGGCTCCAATAACATTTCCCTGCAGACAGAACCAGAAGCTTTTTAAATTTCAAGGTGGGACCAAGCCTACATCTCAGTGCTAAGAACATTATATGATGGGCCGTTCAGCATCTACTGCATTTTCTAAAATGTGCATTTTTGTGGGGACATTCTATGAAGCAAACAAAAAGCAAAATTATTCGAGCTGTGCTTACAAATGTCTGCCGTTGTCTCAATTGTAATGTGTTACAACTGTGGTGCTCGGTGCACTGTTCATTTGGCGTTGTTTACAGAACAGACCTAGCAATCGTGTTAAAACGATGCAAACTAGTAACGAACATAAACATACAGACACCCAAGCATATTTTAGGTCTGTAACATTAAAGGAAAAAATCTGTAGTCAAAAAATACTGTGGGAGTCAATTTTACTTACTTTGTGGAAAACCAACTTATCTGGTGACAACTCCCTGCAGCATGGATGAAAAGACTTGCAACTTCCCGGGCATGTGCATTACGGTACTTGCCACATGCTGATGTGATGACATTGCGACCGCATTGACTAATCAAGAGATAATGTGCACGTTACAATTGTGACACATTTCAATCAAGGCGGCTCTCCCCTATATGTCTGTTTGCATTGTTTGTCGTGTGAGGTGGAAGTATTTGTTTGTTTGTATTGTATGTTTAGTGTTTGTACTATGTAGCAATTGTATTTGGCTATATTAGTCATATTGTGTTTGTAGTTTGTGATTGTTACATTTGTCTGTATTGTTTGTTGTGTGTTTTTAGTGAATGACTATATTTGTTTGTATTGTTTGAAGTGTGTTACAGTTGAATTTCTCTGTTTTGTGTTTTTTGTTGTAACGATAAATATGCTGCTTGGAGGGCTCTCTCTTGGGAAAAGAGATCGTAACCTCAATGAGACTTCTACCTGTTTAAATAGAGGTATAATAAATACAACTGATTTATGGGAAAAGAGATGAGAGTTTTTGATGAAAAACCTAATTCAAAACAGAACTGGGAAACGATAACTAGGATCAGAGGTCACTGTGAAATTCAAACAGACTAACGTTCCTCTCAAAAATTTCTAAAATGTAGAGGCTTTCTCATACTCTTCTTAGAATAAAAATGCGCTTAATGTGGACTTCTTTTTGACAGCATTCAGGACTGTTCACTTTGCACGGTGAAATTTACAAAGACCTCCATTATTTTATTATTGAGTGAGATTGTGATGTCATTTGCCCGAAAGATTCAGAAAATAAATAAGTTTGACATTCAGGGTGTGCCTCTGCCTGTCGCCAACATGATGCAGCGATGGGCTCCAGCCCCCATGCTTGAGATAATGCATGTATGAATGAATGAATGAATGAAGGAAAGGAGGAGGGAAACATGAGGACTCGTCACCTGTCACTCACATGCTCTGGCAGACTGTGATTGGGCGAGCAGTCGAGGCGGGGTTTGCTGTTGTCCCTGAGAGAGACCCTTTTCTGCTGGCGGAAGAGCAGCGCGGGCAGGGAGAGCAGTAACACCAGAACCCACAGCGCCCCCAGCAGGCGCAGGACGGTGCTGCGGGCAGCGAAGGCACGCATCCACCGAGGCTTCACCACCACGGCGAGCCGGTGCGCGCTCATCAGCGCGATGAGCAGGATGCTGGCGTACATGTTGGCGCAGCACAGGTAGAAGAGAGCTTTGCACATGGGATCCCCGAACAGCCAGCTCTGCCGCAGCAGGTACACCACGAAGAACACTGAGAGGGCCATGAGAAAGCCGTCGGCGCACGCTAGGTGGAGGATGATGAGGGTGGTGACGGAGCGCCGGCGCGCGCGTGCCAGGATGCTCCAGATGATGAACAGGTTTCCGGGCACACCGAGCAGGGAGGCCAGACTGAGAATCAGCGCCCCCATTAGACTGGAGGTCTTATTGCCCACGACGCTGGATGTTGTGGCGTAAAAGAGGGGTGAGAGGGAGGGGGGGACAGAGGAGATGGGGGAAGAAGGAGAGGGAGAGAGGGAGGAGAATGAAGGGAAGGTTTGGTTTAGGGCCATCATTTATGGTGAGCTGTGAGAGGGAGAGAGAGAGAGAGAGACAGGGATCATAGCCTGGCCATAGAGTCTGGCTGACACAGGCAGTCCTGACTCCCTACAGAACACAGGCTGTGTCAGCTCTGTCTCAGGGATCATAGCCTGGCCATAGAGACTGGCTGACACAGGCAGTCCTGACTCCCTACAGAACACAGGCTGTGTCAGCTCTGTCTCAGGGATCATAGCCTGGCCATAGAGACCATTGAGTCCACCTCTGAATGACTTAAATAAAACTAAATGAAGGTTTTGGAGTTGACTAGTCAAAGTCCGGACTTAAATCCAATTGAAATGCTGTGGCACGACCTTAAACAGGCCGTTCATGCTCAAAAAACCACAATGTGGCTAAATTAAAACAATTCTGCAAAGAACAGTGGGCCAAAATTCCTCCACAGCAATTGCCAGTTATTTCATACTGTTATGGCCCCAATTTGTTATTACATTTATAACACAACAGCAACAGCAAGGGATGACAAACACAGTTTTAACAACTAAAACACATTTAATTTTTAAACAAAGACAAAGACTAATAACAACCTACAACTAAAGACCAAGATTGATAAATAAGAAAAAACAGAAATGATTACAGTCCCTTTTTGGTGGGGTGGCTTGGTGATGTCCTGGATGAAGAAAATGCTCAAACACAGGCAAAGAAATCCACAAAAGAAACGTCTCAGGTCTTGAACAGAATGGCAGGTCTGGTCATCTTCTTGCAATTTCTCCTACTACTTTACTGTCTCAGTTCTTTTCCTTATATACTCTTTTGCAGACCCCACCCACATTTAGACCTCTTTTTTTTAATTTTCTGAGACTTGCCACAGACATGTCCAGGACATGTCTAAACATGACTCCAGTCTGAGCTTAACAAAAAAAAGGTAAATACTGCCATCTAGTGGCCTATATTCACATTACACCTCCATTCCAAAAGGGAAAAATTTTGACTCATAAAGGCAAAATTTTTCTTTTCAATACAAAATGGTTAAGTGAACACTTGTCTATATATACATATCATACAATATTCAAACACATGATATATACATACACATTCAAACACGGGATAAGCAATCAGCAATTACATTGTCTGTACCCTTCACATGCTTAATTTCCAAGTCAAACTCCTGTAAAATCAAACTCCAATTCAACAATCTCCGATTCTTGTTTTTCATCTTACTCAAAAACATTAACGGATTGTGGTCAGTGTACACAATCATTGGCTTTTGTCCTGTACAAACATAAACCTCAAAGTGTTGTAAAGAAAGGACCAGAGCCAACAGTTCCTTCTCTATTGTGGAATAGTTCCTTTGGTGGCGATTGAACTTCCTGGAGAAGTATGCCACGGGATGCTCAATGTCATCAGAGTCACTTCTCTGTAGGAGCACAGATCCACAAGCTTGGTCGCTAGCATCGACCGCGATGGAGAACGGTTTGTTGAAGTCAGGAGATTTGAGCACGGGGAAGTGACACAGCAGAGACTTCAGGCGATCGAAGGCTCTCTGGCATGCATCATCCCAGGTGAACTTTACGCCTTTCTTCAGTTGGTTAGTTAGACTGAGAGCAATCTCAGCAAAGTTCTTGCAGAACTTGCGGTAGTACCCGATCATTCCAAGGAAGCGGCGCAAAGCTTTTTTGTTGTCAGGAACTGGAAAGTCCATGATGGCTTGGACTTTAGCATTTATGGGTGCCACCTTACCCTGGCCTATGACGTAGCCAAGATAGGTGACAGTAGCACAACCAAAGTCACTCTTGTTCAGGTAAACAGTCAGGTTAGCCTGGGTCAGGCGCTGGAACAACGTCTCTACATCTTTTAGATGTTCTTCCCAGGAGTCACTCCATGTGATCAGGTCATCGATGTACGCACCCGTGTGTGGCAATCCGGCGATTGTAGACTGTATCATCCTTTGGAACGTGGCTGGGGCATTTTTCATGCCAAAGGGTAGGACTTCATACTGGTACAATCCAGATGGTGTGGCAAAAGCAGAGATGCTCTTGGCCCTCTCAGTTAAAGGCACACACCAATAACCCTTCAATAAATCAATCTTGGTCAGAAACTTTGCTTGCCCTACACTATCAATACAATCATCAATCCTAGGTATTGGAAACACATCAGTTCTAGTTACAGCATTGACTTTGCGATAATCTGTACAGAATCTTGTACTTCCATCAGGTTTTGGAACTAGCACACAGGGTGAACTCCAATCGGAGTTGGAGGGTCTGATAATATCATGTTTTAACGTGTACTCAACCTCTTTCTCAGCAATCTTTCTCTTTTCGGGATTCATCCGGTATGGATGCTGTTTTATTGGTTTGGCATCACCAACATCGACATCATGAGAGGCTATAGAAACTCTTTTTGGAACATCAGGAAACAGATCCTCATATTTCTTGATCAACCTCTTAAACTGATCTCTCTGTGAGGGTTCTAAGTGCTGGAGTTTCACATCAAGATTTTGCAACACTTCAGTGTTTGACAATTTACATGAAAGAACTTCAGCTTTAATTCTTGGTTCATCATCTTAAAACTCCCCCTCATCTTCACATGTTTCGACCATTGGAGAATCTGAAGTGACAGCTGCAACCCCAGCATTTCTGTCATGATAAGGCTTCAGCATGTTAATGTGACACAATTGTTTTGGTTTTCTCCTATCTGGAGTCTTCACAATGTAATTGAGATCATTGAGTTTTGTCAGAATTTCATAAGGACCATGAAATCTAGCCTGCAATGGATTGGACTGCAAGGGAAACAACACAAGGACCTTGTCTCCTGGTTTAAACTCACGGCTTCTAGCCTTATGATCATACCAAGTTTTCATTTTTCCCTGACTTGATTTCAAGTTCTCTTTGGCAAGGTCACAAGCTGCACGCAATCTTTCCTTGAACTTGCTAACATAGTCTAACAGACTGATATGCGGCTCTTTCTCTTGCCATTGTTCACTCAATAATAGCAAAGGTCCTCTCACTTCATGACCAAACACTAGCTCAAATGGACTGAATCCAGTAGACTCCTGCACTGCTTCTCTAGCTGCAAACAACAGCAAATGAACCCCTTCATCCCAGTCTTTCTCATGGTCATAACAATAAGTCCTCATCATTGTCTTGAGAGTGGAATGAAACCGCTCTAAGGCACCCTGACTTTCTGGATGATAGGCACTAGAAAGAATCTGTTTTGCACCTAGTTCATACACAACCTGCTGAAACAATCCTGAAGTGAAATTGCTACCTTGGTCTGACTGAATTTCCCTGGGAAGACCAAACAACGTGAAGAACTTTATCAAAGCCTTCGAGATTGCAGTTGCCTTGATGTTACGTAGAGGTATGGCTTCGGGGAATCTGGTAGATGCACACATGATTGTCAACAAGTACTGATTTCCAGATCTAGTCTTGGGTAATGGACCAACACAATCAACAATGACCTTAGAGAATGGCTCCCCAAATGCTGGGATAGGCTGCAATGGAGCTACAGGTGGGTCTAACTGGTGTTTTCCGACTACTTGACAAGTGTGACAGGTTTTGCAAAAATTGGAAACGTCTTTCCGAAGCCCAGGCCAAAAGAAGTGTTTCATGATCTTATCAACAGTCTTGTTAACACCAAGATGACCTCCTAAAGGTAAACTATGAGCCATTGTTAAGATCTCATTCCTATAGACCTTCGGAACAACAATTTGCCTGACCACTGCCCAATCTGCATTGGCAGGGATATCAGGAGGGCGCCACTTCCGCATCAACACACCATCCTTGAGATAATACCCAACTGGAACTGCGTCTATTTCTTTATCAGGAAGGGCTCTCCTCTTTAGTACACAAATTTCAGGATCATTAGTTTGCTCCTCAATCAACCGCTTTCTGGACAGAGACAAGTCTCCAGACACATCAGAATCACCAGACCCATCCGGCTGGCTGAATAAAGAACTGATAAAAGTATCTGATAAGTCCTCAAACGGAGAAACCATAGTAGGCCAATCAGAGTCATGAGGCGAACCACCTGAGTCCTGACTATTCAATGTACTGGACGGCACCACATCATCTTCTTCTTAAGCCTTCTTGGCCATAGCACGAGTCACTGCGCAAGAAGGATACAGAGATGGGTCCTCATCCCCATCTTCAGTGCTCGGCTGTGAAGTAAGATGTACAGGGGGAACTACTTTGCCCCCAGCCAGGTCATTGCCTAGCAACAGAGAAACACCCTTTATAGGTAGACTTGACATAAGTCCCACCTTTACCTGTCCTGTAACTAAATCTGACTTCAAGAATATAGAGCGCAGGGGTACAGATACAGTCCTCCCTTCAATACCTTGTACAAGTATGAAATCCCCTGAAGCGGTCTCATCACGTAACTCCAAGGAGTCCATCAACAAAAGTGACTGAGAAGCTCCGGTATCCCTTAGGATATATATGGGGATAGGAGTAGTATGCTCATTCAGAGCCACAAATCCCTCTGACACAAATGGAAGAAATTCCTCCCTCACGAAGTCAGCTGTATCAGGCTTTTTAGCCCCACAAGAAGCAGGCAATTTAGCAGATTGGTTATCTACTACAGGGGTTTCTAACCTTGTTTTCACAAAGGCATTTGGTTTGGTATCCTTTTCTTTTTCTTTCTTAGCTTTAAGGAACCAGCAGTTAGTTATAACATGACCAGATTTCCTGCAATAACTGCAAACTAGACCACTTTTGTCACTGTCAGCTTTCACACTTTGATCAGACCTGTTACTGGATTTCTGAGCACCATCACCAGATTTGTCTTTGTCTTTGGGTGAGGAATCTTGGGTATCACCGTAACCCTTTTTCTGAAATTGGGACCATCTATTATTACTGCTAGACTGAAATTTGGACTTATGTGTGAGAACATATTCATCTGCAAATTTGGCAGCTGATTGCAAATTCAGTGCTTGCTTCTCATTAAGGTAGGTCTTAACATCATCTTTAACACAGTTCTCGAACTCTTCAACTAACACCATCTCTTTTAGTGAGTTGAAATCATCCTTGACCTCCATAGAAGTACACCAGCGCTCAAAGCAAACCTGCTTTTCATTAGCAAATTCAACATAAGTCTGATTTTCAGATTTCTTCAGACCTCTGAATTTCTGTCGGTAAGCCTCTGGAACCAACTCATAAGCTCTCAAAATAACCTTTTTGACAACCTCATAATCAGAGGAATCATCTGCAGACAAAGCCGAATAGGCTTGTTGAGCTTTACCCTTGAGAACAGTTTGCAACATCAGAGGCCAGTGTTCCTTTGGCCACTGGCAACTCTTTGCTACCTTTTCAAAACACTGGAAATAGTTGTCAACATCCTATTCTGAAAATGGAGGCACCAGTTTTACCTCCTGACTGGCACAAAATTTATTTTTAGTTTCAATTTTAATTTTTAGTTGCTCCATTTGGAGTCTTTCTTCTCTATCGAATTTCTCTAATTCAAAATCTCTCTGTCTCTGTCTCTCTCTTTCTGCTCTTTCCTCTTTCTCTCTCTCAAATTCTCTTTGTTTTTCTTTTTCTTCCCTCTCAATTTTCTCTTCTCTTGCTAATTTTTCTAACTCAAACTGCCTTTGTTTTTCTTTTTCTTCCCTTTCAAATTCTCTTTGTTTTTCTTTTTCCTCCCTTTCAATCTCTAGCATTTTTAATTTAAGTTCCATTTCTATATTTGGATTTTCCACTGGAAACTGTTCCAGATCTCCTGGTGCAAACACATTTTCATCAATGTAATATTCAACTATCTCTCTAGCCAGTCTTGCTTTTCGCATGGCTGGTTTTACCTCTGTCAGCTCTAAATGTCTGCAAATTTCTAGCAGTTCTGTCTTTTTAAAAGACTTCAAAACCCCTACGGTTGGTGATGCCAAGAAATCATCCATTGCTGTTGTCAATATATATGTATTCAATTAAAAAAAAATAAATTTTACAATTTGAAATGTTAGATTTTCAATAAATTACTCACAAAATGGTCTATCCCGGACTTGAGCCCCCAATTTGTTATGGCCCCAATTTGTTATTACATTTATAACACAACAGCAACAGCAAGGGATGACAAACACAGTTTTAACAACTAAAACACATTTAATTTTTAAACAAAGACAAAGACTAATAACAACCTACAACTGAAGACCAAGATTGATAAATAAGAAAAAACAGAAATGATTACAGTCCCTTTTTGGTGGGGTGGCTTGGTGATGTCCTGGATGAAGAAAATGCTCAAACACAGGCAAAGAAATCCACAAAAGAAACGTCACAGGTCTTGAACAGAATGGCAGGTCTGGTCATCTTCTTGCAATTTCTCCTACTACTTTACTGTCTCAGTTCTTTTCCTTATATACTCTTTTGCAGACCCCACCCACATTTAGACCTCTTTTTTTAAATTTTCTGAGACTTGCCCCAGACATGTCCAGGACATGTCTAAACATGACTCCAGTCTGAGCTTAACAAAAAAAAGGTAAATACTGCCATCTAGTGGCCTATATTCACATTACAATACGCTTGATTGCAGTTGTTGCCGCCGAGGGTGGGTTTTGGTCAAAGGGGGCAATTACTTTTTCACAGAGGGCCAGGTAGGTTTGGATAGCTTTTTTCCTTAATAAATGAAATAATCGTTTAAAAACTGCATTTTGCATTTCCTGGGGTTATCTCTGTAAAATATAAAAATTTGTTTGATGATCTGAAACATTTAAGCATGACAAATTTGTAAAAAAATAAGAAATCAGGAAGGGGGCAAATACTTTTTCACAACACTGTATATTTTTATATGATGGCAACTACGCAACATTCAAATCCTCCACCATACGAATGTCACTTCCCCCTGTGATGGACCTGCTGAAACCATATGACAAAATATCATACAACATATCGTCACCCAATTAAAATAATGGCCAAAGTAATTTTTTGATGAAAATTTGTTTTTGGCCTAGTCATCTTTTGCTCTGCATTTGGTGAAGTTTTTTGTGTTTTTCCCATTATTTTAATAGGGTGACGATATGTGGAGGCACGTTTACAGTCAGCTTGTTAATTTCTCGCATATCATATCCATGTGCATGTCCATAAAAAACAAAAAGCGAAAATTGTATTGATAACACAGATAAGAAAAATACAGGTAATATACAAAACCCAAAACCAGTGAAGTTGGCACGATATGGAAATCGTAGATAAAAACAGAATACAATGATTTGCAAATCCTTTTCAACTTTTATTCAATTGAATACACTGCAAAGACAAGATGTTTAATGTTCAAACTGAGAAACTTTTTTTTTTTTGCAAATAATCATTAACTTAGAATTTAAAGGCTGCAACACATTGCAAAAAAGTTGGCACAGGGGCTTTTTTACCACTGAGTTACATCGCGTTTCCTTTTAACGACACTCAGTAAACGTTTGGGAACTGAGGAGACCAATTTTTGAAGCTTTTCAGGTGGAACTCTTTCCCATTCTTGCTTGATGTACAGCTTAAGTTGTTCAACAGTCCGGGGTCTCCGTTGTCATATTTTACGCTTCATAATGCGCCACACATTTTCAATGGGAGACAGGTCTTGACTACAGGCAGGCCAGTCTAGTACCCGCACTCTTTTACTACGGAGCCATGCTGTTGGTAACACGTGCAGAATGTGACTTGGCGTTGTCTTGCTGAAATAAGCAGGGGCGTCCATGAAAAAGACGTTGCTTGGATGGCAACATATGTTGCTCCAAAACCTGTATGTACCTTTCAGCATTAATGGTGCCTTCACATATGTGTAAGTTGCCCATGCCTTGGGCACTAATACACCCCCATACCATCACAGATGCTGGCTTTTGAACTTTGCGCCTATAACAGTCCGGATGGTTCTTTTCCTCTTTGGTCCGGAGGACACGACGTCCAGTTTCCAAAAACAATTTGAAATGTGGACTCGTCAGACCACAGAACACTTTTCCACTTTGCATCAGTCCATCTTAGATGAGCTTGGGCCCAGCGAAGCCGGCGGCGTTTCTGGGTGCTGTTAATAAATGGCTTTCGCTCTGCGTTGTAGAGTTTTAACTTGCACTTGCGGATGTAGCGACGAACTGTACTTACTGACAGTGGTTTTCTGATGTGTTCCTGAGCCCATGTGGTGATGTCCTTTACACACTGATGTTGGTTTTTGATGCAGTACCGCCTGAGGGATCAAAGGTCACGGGCACGGGCAAAGGTTCGGCCTTGTCGCTTACGTGCAGTGATTTCTCCAGATTCTCTGAATCTTTTGACGATATTACGGATGGTTGATGATGAAATCCCTAAATTTCTTGCAATAGCTCGTTGAGGAATGTTGTTTTTAAACTGTTCGACAATCGGCACACGCATTTGTTCACTAAGTGGTGACCCTCGCCCCATCCTTGTTTGTGAATGACTGAGCATTTCAGGGAAGCTGCTTTTATACCCAATCATGACTTGTTCCCAATTAGCCCGTTCACCTGTGGGATGTTCCAAATAAGTGTTTGATGAGCATTCCTCAACTCTCTCAGTCTTTTTTGCCACTTGTGCCAGCTTTTTTGAAACATGTTGCAGGCATCAAATTCTAAATGAGCTAATATTTAAAGTTTAAAGTAAAGTTTACCTGTTCGAACATTAAGTAACTTGTCTTTGCAGTGTATTCAATTGAATATAGGTTGGAAAGGATTTGCAAATCATTGTATTCTGTTTTTATTTATGATTTACACAACGTGCCAACTTCACTGGTTTTGGGTTTTGTATTTCAGACCCCAAACCTGAATCATGACCTCAGAACTGGCATTTTGCCACATTAGGGCCTGGCTTTGCTCTCCATCAGGAGTCCTGGTCTGGACAAAGTCAGTGTATATATTGAAATCCCCCCCCCCCCCCCCCCACATACAAACACACACACACAATGAGAGTCATCACACTGTCACAGTCCTATTTCAGTATCACTGACGGGTGCAGAGCAGGTTCGACTGAATCTGCTGTACCTGGCAAGAGGCTGAACTTGCCTAAACTTGTCTCTCCCTTCAGTCTAAGAGCAAAAAATCAACTCTCATCCACTTTATCACTGCACCACACACCCAATACTGACCTTCAACCTCTCACTTCCAGCAGAGAACACCCAAAAATCCTCATCCTCTCACACACTTACCACAACACCCGGCAAGCGTCCAGAAAATGTAAGTCACCTACCAGGTGGCAGTGATCTGCGTCAGAGGGATTGGGAGGCCAGAGACTCTATTCGAGGACTGACACGGCGCCGCTTTACCGCACTCAGGAGACCTCAGCCGGGCAGCCACCTTACCTGCTCTCTAAATAATTCCAACAACACCAGACTATCGCCACCTGACTGATCACATTTGTTTTTATCTCTCCACTCAATTCTGAGCTCTCTTCATGTTCACTCGCTCCCTGTCATCCTTCCTTACTGAACAGAGGGGAGGTGTGTCTTTCCTTCCAGGGATTTCCCGAGAAAAGTATATACGCAGGCGCAAGCCCCCCCCGCACTGCAAACACACACATTCATACACTCACATACACACACACACACACACACACAAAGGCTGACTTTGTGAGAATGTGAGTACTGCCCAGACTGGTGAGTCAGAGCTGGGACTGCAGTCACTCCCCTTGTCTGTTGCAATAACCACTGCTTATCATCAACTCTGGATCAGAGCCAAGTTACCACAACATGCTACAGCACATCTCTTCATAAGCTCTCCTGCTCATGCTAACACAATATGCTACAGCACATCTCTTCATCTGCTCTCCTGCTCATGCTAACACAACATGCTACGGCACATCTCTTCATATGCTCTCCTGCTCATGCTAACACAGCATGCTACAGCACAGCTCTTTATATGCTCTCCTGCTCATGCTAACACAGCATGCTACAGCACAGCTCTTTATATGCTCTCCTGCTCATGCTAACACAACATGCTACAGCACAGCTCTGTATATCCTCTCCTGCTCATGCTAACACAACATGCTACAGCACATCTCTTCATATGCTCTCCTGCTCATGCTAACACAACATGCTACGGCACATCTCTTCATATGCTCTCCTGCTCATGCTAACACAACATGCGACAGCACATCTTTTCATATGCTCTCCTGCTCATGCGAACACAACATGCTACAGCACAGCTCTGTATATCCTCTCCTGCTCATGCTAACACAGCATGCTACAGCACAGCTCTTTATATGCTCTCCTGCTCATGCTAACACAGCATGCTACAGCACAGCTCTTTATATGCTCTCCTGCTCATGCTAACACAACATGCTACAGCACAGCTCTGTATATCCTCTCCTGCTCATGCTAACACAACATGCTACAGCACATCTCTTCATATGCTCTCCTGCTCATGCTAACACAACATGCTACTGCACATCTCTTCATATGCTGTCCTGCTCATGCTAACACAACATGCGACAGCAAATCTTTTCATATGCTCTCCTGCTCATGCTAACACAGCATGCTACAGCACATCTCTTCATATGCTCTCCTGCTCATGCTAACACAACATGCTACAGCACAGCTCTGTATATCCTCTCCTGCTCATGCTAACACAACATGCTACAGCATATCTCTTCATATGCTCTCCTGTTCATTCTAACACAACATGCTACAGCACATCTCTTCATATACTCTCCTGCTCATGCTAACGCAACATGCTACAGCACATCCCTTCATATACTCTCCTGCTCATGCCAACGCAACATGCTACAGCACATCTCTTCATATCTGGGGTTTTTGTCTTTCTCACTTTTATTATCACGTAGGGGCTTTTCTGATTAAAGACATCGTAAATACCCCATCTTTGTATTTTTCTCCAGTTACTGTGCCTCAATCAGCTGATTAAAGTTTAACTGCTTGTTTGAGTGCTTAGGACAGTTTGTTGGGGGGGGGGGGGTACCGTGTTTAATTCACTCACGTAGTAAACTACTTGTTTATTCGGCCCATTTTAATTAAAGGGAACCGGGGCTTTACTCTTTTCTCACTTACCCTCGGTTGTATTTGCGACTAGCTAGCTAGATAAGTACTGTTTGCATTCTTGGCTGGGGATCTGAGATTTAGGCTGTGTCTCAAATCGCGCACTTCCACACTTTGAATACCTATTTTGATTGCATTAGTGCGTTCACACTGACAAGTTCAGTTAAAGGCAGTGCACTGCAAGTACCCGGATGACGCACTCAATACGGACAAAAAGTAGAGTGCAGAACGTTGGAGACTTCTCACCCTCAACGGTCGCCATCTTGCCTACGTAGCGGAAGAGGAGGGATTTTCAGCTTTTGTGATATTGGCGGCAAGGATACGGTGTTCGTTGTAATGCACAGGTGTAAGTTTTACATACGTTCACTTCCCCACTAAGAACCACTATATTGTTATCAGGTAGAAGCCTTAAGTGTTCAACTACATTGCAGTAATATAGCTGTTTATGGATAATTTGCATCGCAAACGAAAACGCAAATGCTAGCTAGCTGGGGCAGTACAGTTTGATCGGGCGTTTATGTTCACAGGCACGCTCGTTAGCTAGCTAGTTGGATCTCGTTAACAGTCAGCTACATGTGTTAGTGGCATATGCTTCCTGTGTATTCCTGTTAAAAGTATGGTGAATTTTTAATTAGTCTGGAATATCTGTTAAATGCGGCTTCTGTCGTTAGATCAGTATAGTCAGCCGGTAGTTATCTGGTCAGCCTCGGACACCACACACGTGTCAGCAGTAACTTCTTCGTGAATTGTTTTCTGCTCTGATAATTTTTTATCTTTGGTATTTTTAGGGGACGGACGGAGGAAAATACGAGGTCTCTCATTTCATGAGGCGCTGATAAAGCTATCCTGTTCACAGGGAGGCAAAATGATTCCTTGAATGGTTACGAGTAAGTGAATACACATCTGTAAAATATGCTAACATTATGTACTGTCATGAAGCCTTCCTTATATCGGTACATTACCGTATCTAGACATTGATGTTAGTGTATTGGGCGTCACTACATTGGTGTAACACAATTATATATATTAAGGATGTGCATTGCTGTTCCAGACCTGGAGTGGAGGGTGATCCCAGCCTTCTGTTCAAGTTGATAAGGCGACTTTACCATTTTGGGTGTAATACTGTGTTTATGTCAGGCCTGCGGAATGAATGCATTCATGATGAAACTGATTGAAATGACTTGGCTACTTACTTTTTTGCCAGTGAAAATAGTTGGTAGTCAGGAAATAATGTAATACTTTACCAGTGTTTCCTGTGTGTGGATTCCACAGCAGTGGCTGGTCACCAGCACTGAGTTAGTCCTGCTATTTTATGACTTATACATAATGTTTGGTCCACTCTCAGTTTAAAGTTCTCACGACAAATTAACTGAGGATGACTATCACTGAAGTTTTGTCATACTTTTTGGGCAATTTAACATTTCTGTTTAGCACAGAAGCTTTTCTGATCAAAGAAATCGAGGGAGAAGCATGAGTTTGTCAGGAAAAACATTTGAAATGTTTTATCTGAAAACAGGATATTTTTCATTTTCTTAGTTGTCCATCCTGTGCAAGACCCTAAGTGCCCCAGAACTGGAGTCAGCACTGAGGGGGGTGAGGGCACAGCTGCAGAAGCCTGGCAGAGGGTATTTCTGCTTGTAGTGGATGGTGGTGTCCTTCTACAACTTCGCATCACGTGCTGACCCAGGAAACGCCAATGAACACATCAATGAACTCTGTTATGTGGTCACAGACAGCCATAAAC
The DNA here is from genome assembly GCA_029721435.1 of Gymnothorax reevesii. Taxonomy (NCBI): domain Eukaryota; kingdom Metazoa; phylum Chordata; class Actinopteri; order Anguilliformes; family Muraenidae; genus Gymnothorax; species Gymnothorax reevesii. Next base: position 5,720,025 of record CM056579.1, on the reverse strand, counting down.
TGATTTGAATAGTTTCACTGCTCGTTGGGTGGTCACAACTCAATGTGCGGCACCACTGACCACCCAAAATGGGAAGACTAGAGTCTCAATGATGGGTCCTCAGCCATGTCCAGACGTTTTGCTGAGGAAGGTCATTAGAGCATTAGAGGATGCCCCGGAGAGGCGGAGGTCCCCTCTGGTCACTTTGACCATCAAAGTACACTGTGCATACTGGTACAGTGGCATTTAGCTGGCAGTACGGTCTGGGAGGCTGGAGGAAAGAAACTGATGTGTGTGTCTTTTAAATAAAATGGCAATGAACCTTTTTTCATGTTGGTCTGTGTCTTCCTTTGCATTAGAGATTTTGCATGACTGTGGCGAGCTCTATGTAACATACAGTTGGGCATGAATGAATAAAGGTCACAAACTATTTATTACGATTTTGTTGGGTGTACTTTGACTTTTATATTCAAGATGTGTTGGTGTGAAGGGTAATTTTGGTACAGTATGGGTTATTCTGCTAAACTGGGAAGCAATCCCCCCCCCCCCCCCAAGTTACTATCACATTCCACAAGTAACATAATGGATATATTCTCTGCTGCAGTGTTGTCACTGGTGGCTAGTGAGGTGTACGTAGAACGAGCGACATCCTTTTGGTCTTCATCGGTTTTCAGTTATTAATTTAAATTAACATAACATGAACTCCGAAAAACATCTACACGATCCGCTGTGATCAGTTGTAGTTGAGGCAAGAAACTGCATTTGAATCCACGTTGAATCAGCCGATCTATGTTTTCTCACTTGATATTTAGCTGCAGTGTAGCGTAGGTTAGGCAATCTGCATTTCAGGATGCTCAGCGAACGCGGAAGTTAACAAGTGTCTCCATTGATTATGAAAATGAACGAAACAACTCTGAAGTGAATTTACTATTTAATCGCGGCGAAACTGCATTACGGTGGGTACTGTGTATTTGATCGTATAAATAAAAAATATCGCTGGACTACGAGTCAATGAAGGCAAATGATCGAAAACGGGTTTAGTCAAGTTAAAAGGGATTGATTTCTATGCCTCCCTTAATTACAGCCGAGCAGTCCTCAGAGTTCTGTGCTTTCAAGTAAAAATCAGTCAAGTGAGAGTACAGATTACAATGGGTTGCCCAAGTTTGATGCATGGATAATGCAGGTCAGCTCCGTCCAGTCCGTAGACCAAGTCGATCACAAAATATGTAAATAAACATACAGGTCCGTTCCTAGTCAGTAGGAGGAGGAGGAATGATGGCGATATAATTTCGACCAAGCCTGAAATGGGGCACTCACAAGCAGTTCACTTTGGACGCTTTGATGAACTGAATTGAGCGACCAAGCCATCAGATATTTTGGGCTCAGATTTGTTGCATCCACGATTAAATAGAAAAAGAAGCGGCCGCGATCATAATTTCCGGTCAGTGCACGGCGACAGGGCTCGACTTGGAACAGCACTACCCTGTCGAAATAAGCGCACTTCGCTAGTGCACACAGTGCACTCCATAAAAATGTACTACTGTAAGTGCGCGATTTGAGACACAGCCTTAGTGTTTAGTTAGTGGTGCAGCAGTCACTTGACTCGTTTGTTAGGTTAGGTTGGAATTTAAAAGGTAAGTGTTAGAGAGTTAGAGTGTTGACACCGCCACGGAGCGGTCATGTTGTGTTATGCCAGGGTATAAATTGCTGTACAATTGCATTATGGGCATTGCAATAAAAGTCGGAACAGAAACATGGTGTCAGAAGTGGTCTAGCTGAAATTGCTAGGATTAAAATGGCCTACAACAATGCGATTCCAGCGCCGGATGGCATGCAGAGGACTACATGTTAGCGACGGGCCTGAACGAAAAGTCCGAAGAAGTGCAAGCCGCTGCGCTGAGGAGGCTAATGGGTAACGAATGCTGCCACATTTACATGCATAATGTGAAACTGACTGAGGCTCAAAAGAAAGACCCTACTGCCGTACTAAATGCGTTGGGAGAGTACTTTAAACCGGCAAAGAATGTGATCTATGAAAGATATAAGTTTGGGTGCTGCAAACAGGAGAGTGACGAACCAAAAGACACTTTTCTGACTAGATTGAGAGAAGCAGCCTCGTCCTGTGAATTCTGAGGGCTTAAAGACAAAATGATTCGAGACAGGCTCGTGCTTGGCGTAGCAAGCGAGAACACCCGGAGGCGTCTGCTTCGTGAGCGGGAGCTAATGCTACCGACTGCGATTGAAATATGCCGTTTAGCTGAACTGACTGAAAGACGCATGAAAGTGATGGAGAGCCCGCACGCACAGGTGGACAATGTAAACGCGACAGACAAGCATAGTCACAACTTTCAAGATAAACGAGGGCGAGATGTGCAGGCTTGCAGATACTGTGGGAACAGCCACAAGCGGGGCAGGGAGCATTGTCCAGCCTACGGCAAGACATGCCGTGCGTGCGGTGTTTCAAACCATTTTGCCAAAGTATGCCAAGGTAGCAAAACTAAGAAAGTTAACGTAATGGCAGAGTCTGAGAAAAATGACACAGATACAGATGACATGTTTTTAGCTTCCGAATGTGTCAGCAGCATGAACTCAAAGGGGCTCAAGTGGTTTGTGCACCTACGGTTGAACAAGAAAAGGCAAGCATGTCAGCTTGATACCAGCGCCACCTGCAATGTTATGAGCAGGGAGGTTAAAGAGAAGCTATCACCTGGTACCGCACTACAACCAAGCACAACTAGACCTAAACTTTACTCAGGTGAAACAATGCGGTCACAGGGGAGATTTCACACAGATTGTGTCATCAGAGGAGAAATGCACAGCCTCATCTTCGAAATAGTGGAAACGCAGCAGGAGGCTCTCCTCTCTGGGGCCACTTGCCAGCGCCTTAGCCTGATGACATTCACTATTCCGGATGAGCTACATAAAGTAGAGGCAGACCAGTGTGCGCCACTCACCAAAGAGCAGCTACTTGCAGCCTATGCTGACATTTTCATGGACCCCATAGAGTCAGTCCCAGGCGAAATACACTTCGAGCTGGACCCAAACATTACCCCCGTGCAATGCGCGCCCAGGAATGTGCCTGCTGCTTTGAGAGAAAGGGTCAAGGACGAGCTGGACAGGCATATTAGAGCGGGCAATATCGCTCCAGTGAGTAAGCCCTCCGCATGGATAAGCAACATGGTGATAGTAGCTAAACCAGATAAAATCAGACTGTGCATTGACCCCAAGCCGCTGAACCGGGCATTATGGAGGTCCCAATACCACATGCCAACCTTGGAGGATATCCTGTACATACTGCCCAAGGCCCGTCTCTTCACGCTGGTAGACGCCCGTGACGCCTTCCTGCAGTGTAAGCTTGATGAGGAAAGCAGCCGCCTGACAACCTTCTGGACACCGTGGGGTCGCATGAGGTGGCTCAAGCTTCCATTTCCTGTAGCACCGGAAATCTACCAACGCAAACAGCACGAATTATTGGCGGGCTTGGCTGGCATCGAACCAATAGCTGATGATATCCTCGTGGCTGGCTGCGGTGACACGGAGGCTGAGGCAGAACGCGACCATGACAACAACCTACGCACGCTCATGGAACGGTGCAGAGCTGTGAAGCAGAGATTGAGCCAACGCAAGCTGCAGTTCAAACTACAGGAGGTCCATTTCCATGGGCACATACTATCCTCAGAGGGGCTTAAGATCGACCCAGAGAAGACGCGTGCGGTGCTGGAGATGCCACCCCCCACTGACGCCAAAGCTGTACAGCGCTTCATCGGATTTGTGACCTACCTCGCAAAATTCCTGCTAAGGCTCTTTGAGGTATGTGAACCACTTCGTAGACTCCTTGACAAAGATACTGCATGGCACTGGCTGGCCAAAACATGAGGATGCGGTCCGTGAAATACAGCGACTAGTCGCTAACACACCCGTCCTCAGATACTATGACATGACGAAGCCAGTCACTATTCAGAGTGATGCCAGCATGACTGGGTTGGGATGTTGCTTGCTGCAAGGGGGACAGCCTGTGGCGTTTGCATCGAGAGCCCTGACCCAAACGGAGCAAAACTATGCTCAAATTGAAAAAGAATGCCTGAGCATAGTCTTCGCATGCCACAGATTTCACCAGTACCTATATGGCAGGGACGCGGTCACCGCAGAGACGGACCACAAGCCACTGATCACAATCTTCAAGAAGCCTCTCCTGAGCGCACCGAAGCGTCTCCAGGGAATGCTGATGCAGCTCCAGTGTTACAATCTTGACGTAGTGTACAAGGCCGGGCCAGAAATGTACGTCAGCGACACCTTAAGCCGTGCTGCCCTACCGGACCTAGGCCCTGACACACCCCACAGGCGGCATGCAGTGTTCTCTGCCCAAACTGAGTTCGCACAGCTGGACCAAGCCCAGCACTTGAATGTCACTAACTTCAAATTCCATCAAATAGCGCAGCACACGAACACGGATGACGTACTCCAGGAACTGAAGACTGTGGTCATGGACGGCTGGCCCGACTTCAAGGAGGACACGCCGTTGGCAGTGTGGGACTACTGGGCTTTCCGTGATGAGTTAAACGTGCAGAATGGTGTGCTATACAGAGGGCAGTGTGTTGTCATCCCAAAGGCACTGAGAGCAGAACTCCTCAAGCGCATCCACACAAGCCACATAGGTGGCGAGGCATGTTACAGGCGAGCCAGAGATACCCTCTTCTGGCCTAGCATGAGGGCCGAAAGACTTTGTGGCCAACTGTTCTGCATGCAACGAATACTCAAAGAATCAGCAGAGAGAACCCATGATTTCGCATGAGATACCCACGCACCCTTGGGAAACTGTGAGTATGGACATCTACTCCTACGCAGGCAAAGAATTCCTCATCATGGTAGACCACTACTCAGATTACTGGGAAATCGACCTGCTGCCTAACCTGTCAGCCAGCACACTTATAGCACGCTGCAGAGCACAGTTTGCACGATATGGGCAGCCTGACAAAGTGATCACGGACAACGGGCCTCAGTTTGCCTGTGAGCAATTCAAGAAGTTCGCAACAACTTGGGGGTTCACCCACGTCACATCCTCTCCTTACCATCCGAAATCAAATGGCAAGGCCGAGTCAGCTGTAAAGATTGTCAAGTCACTCTGCAAGCGAGCAAAAGCAGATGGGACAGACGCATGGATGGCCATTCTCCACTGGCGCAACACGCCCACAGAGGGCATGGACAGTAGCCCTGCACAACGCTTAATGTCGCGAAGGCTCAAGACTTCACTGCCAGTGGCAGACAGCCTGCTGCAACCACACGTGGTGGTCGGGGTGACGGAAAAGCTGCAATTGAAACGCAGGTTGGCGAAATCAACCTATGACAGATCCGCCAAAGATCTCCCTCAGCTGACTGTGGGGGACTGGATCCGAATGAAACCACTACCAGGGGATCGCACTGGAAGGTGGCAGTTAGGCCAATGTGTCCAAAAAGTGGCCCCCCGCTTGTTTGTCGTAGATGTCAACGGCACGCTCTACAGACGCAATCGTGTGGATCTTCGGATGGCAGAGCGCTCAGCGGAGGTACAGTCAGCCAGCAGGCCAGAGCAGACTTGGCCAGAACGCGTGACGGAGAGGCCAGCCCCAAATGAGCCTGGACATGGGTCGGACCAGGACGAAGTCGAACCAGAGGGTCTGCACACCCCAAGCAATCCAACTCTGAGCCCAGCACCGCCCCCTGCGCGGTGCCCGACACCAAAAAGGCACAGTGGCACACCGGGTCGTACAGTCTCCACGCGCAGCGGCCGCATTTCATGGCCACCCCAAAGACTAAATTGGTGACTTGCTTCACAGAGCACTGCACTCACTCACATGACACTGAGACACGGGCTGTACTAGGGTGTAGGCGGATCGCTGCCCTTGCCAATGCCCATGCACACATGCGCGTCTTGCAATCGCGCACACACACACAAACACACACAAAAAAAAAAGGGGGGTTGAGGAGGGAAAGACTAGAAGTCTGTTTACTTTGAAAACAGCAGTTGACGTTGGAATATAGTTTCATGAGAAAATACAATAAGATTTGATTTATGCAATGATTTATGCAATATTTCATCCATGTTATCGGTAATGCTAGGCATGTCCAAATATGTTTGCCATTAATGAGTGTTATCATTTTGTTATCATTATGGTTACGTTACCAGCCTGCAGGATTCCGTTAAGTGAAAAGTCACAGAATGGACCTCCCATTATTAACAGAACATTAATCTAAAGAAAGGGAGATGTCAGAGAGTTAGAGTGTTGACACCGCCACGGAGCGGTCATGTTGTGTTATGCCAGGGTATAAATTGCTGTACAATTGCATTATGGGCATTGCAATAAAAGTCGGAACAGAAACAATAAGTTTTTATCGGAGTGCTCCGTCTCCTCCAGTTTTTCCTGGGCGCTGAAGCCAGTCTGTTTTATCTGGGCTCTCAGCTAAGCCCTGTGATATTTTTAGTTTAGTGTATTAATAGTACTGGGACTGTATAAACTCAAGCCGGCTTATTAGGAGTGCTTATTATTACATATAGAGTTTGGCTCAATCTGGTATTTCATTTCTGTTAACTGAAACTAAGCCCCTGTTAAAAGAGGCTTATAATCCATTTACATGGTTTCCCCAGGGTTTCTATTGTGACTGCTGTTTAGGGCTTCCTAAGTGAATAAATAAATTAATAAATTGTGGTTCCTCAGCTTCCGTCTCGGCATTAGTAATTTTCTTTTATCTAGGGTGAGCGAGGTCATTAGGTAGGGGGTCAAAATGTGGCCAAAACTATGTGACGGTTGCAGGATGATCGCACTTTTGGAAAGAGATATCCAGGGTGGGTTTGTCTGCCACTGGTGCCAGCTAATTGAGCATCTGGAGAGCAAGATCTTTGATGTTCAGGGCCAGTTGGCGGCGCGACATAGTTCGTAATCAGTAGAGTTCCTAGAGGAACTAAGTAGTATGTGGTTTAGAGAAATGGTGTGTACACCAAAGCAGGGTGGTACTGGGGTCCCAGAACAGGCAGGGAGAGAAAGTTGGGTGACTGTAGGTCGGCAGCACAGGAAAGGGCATGCAGGCCGTACAGCGACAGCTTCTCCAGTGGTTGAGGTGTCCAACAGATTCCAGCCCTAGCAGGAACTCGACTTGACCCCTGACCCTGAGAGTGAGGGGACTGATGAGCAGCAGGGCACCCTGTTCGCCTCTACCTCTCAGAAAAGAGAGTTATTGATAGTGGGGGACTCAATACTTAGAGGAATAGATACCTTAGTCTGTTTGCGCGACAAGGAGTCTCGTAGGGTGTGTTGCCTGCCTGGTGCCCAGATACGAGACCTCCTTGAGCGTGCGGACAAGCTCCTGGCCAGAGCGGGGAGGGATCCAGTTGTCATGGTCCATGTTGGGACAAATGACATAGGTAAGGGTAGGTTTGAGGTTCTACAAGGCAAATTTGTGGAATTAGCTGAGAAGCTTAGGAGCAGATTCCCAACGGTAGTGTTCTCTGGGATTCTACCGGTACCATGTGCAAGCAGAGGTAAGCAGAATTCTATCTGGAGGTTTAACACATGGCTACGAACCTGGAGTAGGAAAGAGGGGTATAAGTTTATGGGGCACTAGAACTTTTTCTGGGACAGGGGTGACCTGTTCAAGCCTGACGGGCTGCACCTGAACCGGAGGGGTACCTTTGCACTGGGCTAGCGTATGTTGAGGGTAGCACAGGATTATTTAAACTAGGGACTTGGGGGGGCAGGTAGGTTAGTGAGTGTTACACATAGGGAAATGCAGACTGCCCCGATGGAAGCTGACGGCGAAACATGCACTATCGATGTTTTACCTTTAAAGCAACAAAGCGTAGAGGGGGGCTCAAGGCGGCGGCCACATGGGAAATCAAGGGGGAAGAGCATTACTACTAACCTGAAATGTTTTTATTTAAATGCAAGAAGCATAAGAAATAAATTTCCAGAACTTGAGGCTGTAGTGATCAGTGAGGGCTATGACATAGTTGGGATTACAGAGGCATGGCTTAGTGAAGAGGATGGAGATGAATATAATATAGAAGGTTATAAGCTCTTTAGGAAGGATAGATGTAATAGGCGAGGAGGAGGCATAGCAATCTATGTGAACGAAAACATTAATGTACAGGAAATTCCCGAAATTGAACATTCCTTTTCCTGTGAAGATATCTGGGTCAGGCTCATTGGCAAACACGAGACAGGTTTTAACATAGGAGTATGCTATCGACCACCAGCTTTGGTGAAATGCTTTTTAGGAGGATTACGCAAGCTTGTAGAGGTGGAGGGACTATTATTATGGGAGACTTAAATTATCCTGGTATCAATTGGGAAATCGTGAAAGGACAGGGTAGGGGGGAGGAAGAATTTCTAGATGTTATAAATGATAATTTCTTGGTGCAGTATGTTAATAAACCTACCAGAGAGAAGGCAATTTTAGACTTTGTGCTCTCTAATGACCCAGATAGAATTAGCAATGTTGAGGTACTGGAGCCACTTGGGACAAGTGATCACTCTGCTTTTAATTTTGATGTTTCATGGGAAGTTAAAAAGGTGCATTCTAAATCAAAAATTTTCAATTTTAGGCGAGCAAACTTTGACAGGATGCGCTCATATCTAGCTGAAATAAATTGGGAGACACTCCTGGACTGTAAGTCTGTAAATGAGATGTGGGAAAGATTTAAGGGGGTTTTACTTGAATCACAGTGCAGATTCATTCATTCACATAAGCTGAAAAAGCAGAATCCTCAGTGGATGACCAAAAGTATTCGTAGGATGTTGAGGGAAAAGAGGAATCTTTATAATATGTACATAAAGGATAACAATGAGAATACTAGGGCTGAATACTGTAAAATGCAGGCTGTGGTAAAAAAAGAGCTGAGGAAGGCTTGAAGACTGTATGAAAGACAAATTGCAGAGGGGACAAAAACTAACCCTAAACGCTTCTTTCAGTATTGTAGCAGAAAAAGGAAAGTTATAGAGCAGGTTAAGTGCATAAAGAATAAAAATGGATCGCTGCTATATGATAACAAGCATATTGCGAATGCCTTAAACAGTTACTTTGTTGAGAATTTTACCTCAGAGGGGGTCTTTATTTGGCCAGAGGGCATGTCAAATGCACAAGATTATTTAGCGGAAATTGAGGTTCGGGATAACAAAGTATTAGACAAATTGCATAAACTAAAAGCAGATAAGGCGGCGGGTCCTGATGGCTTATATCCTGGAGTGCTCAGGGAAGCTGGTGAGTTCATCTTTAAGCCGCTATCCGCCATTTTCAGACGGTCTTTAGAAACTGGAGAAATACCAAATGATTGGAAACAGGGCAATATAATACCAATATAAAGGGGACCGTACCAAGCCAAGAAACTACAGGCCAGTGAGTTTAACTTGCATTTGGTGCAAAATATTGGAATCTATTATAAAAGATGAGCTGGACTTATTTCTTGAACATAACAGTATCTTGAGGGATAGCCAACATGGTTTTCGGAAGGGAAGGTCATGCCTAACAAACCTTCTGGATTTTTTTGAAGAGGCCACCAGGACTTATGACCAGAGCAGTGCTCATGACATCATATACTTGGATTGTCAGAAAGCATTCGATACAGTACCGCATAGGAGACTAATTTTTAAAATGAGCTCCATTGGAGTTACAGGAGGTATTCTGAAGTGGATTCAAAACTGGTTACAGGACAGAACACAAAGAGTAGTGGTCAGTGATATCTCATCTGAGCTGGGTATGGTGGGGAGTGGCGTCCCCCGGGGATCGGTGTTGGAACCCCTGCTATTCCTCATTTACATTTATGACCTTGATAGGAATATTGAGAGCAGATTGGTTAAACTGGCAGATGACACTAAATTGGGGGGTTTGGCAAATAGTCTAGGGTCCACTAAAGTGATTCAGGACGATTTGGATAGAATCCAGAATTGGGCAGAAATGTGGCAAATGAAATTTAATCTAGCAAAATGTAAAGTTGTACATGTAGGTAATAAAAACATTAGACGGGATTACTTCATAGGAGGTTTAAAACTGGAATGTGCTGCACAAGAGAAAGATCTGGGAGTAATTGTTAACCAAACCCTCACAGGTTCTAGCCATTGTGCCGTAGCAGTTAAAAAAGCTAATCGGATGCTAGGACACATTGCCAAAAGTATTGAGTACAAATCTAAGGAGGTGATGCTTCTTCTGTACAACACGTTCGTTAGACCACACCTGGAGTATTGTGTCCAGTTCTGGGGACCATACTTTAACAAAGATATAGAGGCTCTAGAGAAAGTTCAGAGAAGAGCCACTAAGCTTATTCCAGGTATAAAAGATGAAAGCTACGAGAAGAGGCTGAAGATCCTTAAGCTCTTTAGTCTTAGGAAAAGGAGACTCAGGGGTGATTTGATTGAAGTCTTTAAATATGTTAAAGGGTTTAACAAAGTGAATCATGTAGGATTCCTTCGGCCTAGTGTTGTTAGTTGAACACGGGGTCAAAATGGAAGTTAACCAAAGGTAAATTTAGCACTGATATTTGGAAATATTTCTTCACCCAAAGAGTAATTTCAATGTGGAATAGCTTACCTAACCATATTGTTGAGGCAGAGACCTTGGGGGTTTTCAAGAGCAGGCTTGACCTAAAGCTAGATACCACTGAGTCATTTAGTATCTGAAGGGATATATTCACAATAGTATAAAGTAACTGGCAAGCTTACTTGGGCTGAAAGGTGTTGTGTTCCAGGGTTCTGGCCTTTGGCCAGAACAGTATTATTCATGGTTTTAACAGTTTCATGTTCCAAGTTTCATAGTTCATATTCCAAGTTCATGTTCATGCCACAGTTTTAACAGTTTCTTGTTTCAGGATTTTACTCTTCAAGTTTCATTCCATGTCCATACTTTTCCATGTTTTGTTTCATGCCAGGTCTGCCATGCCACTCCACCGCTTGTCTGCGTTCCGCCCCGTGCCTTCGTTGCTGCACATTTCAGAGCTCTGGGTTGGCTTTGGTATTTCCCTCTTCCTTCTGTGCTGTGCTAATTCGGGGCTCTCTAAGCTTAATTGACAATTAACTGTTTTTAAGTTACTAACATTTACTAACACTCACTGGGTTGGTGTAATTCTTAGATAGGCACATTACTAATACTACTAATTTAGACAGGGAGTTTATTGTCATGATTCCTGCTTTGCTATTTCAAGATCTTGCTGTGCTTTTCTGTTCTTAACATTCATGCTTGCTTCCAAACTGCATACTTAATTGGTACTTAAGCTGAGCACGCTCATTCTCTTAATGAGCAGGTCATGTCATCCAATCTCTGTCCATGTCTTGATCTTGCCATGCCTCTTGTTTCTCTCTCTCCAGGTGTTACCCCTCATGTCATGATTTCCAAGCCTTTATCTGGATGCGGTGGAAGTTGGCTGGCAGACAGTGTCTCGCGTCTCGTTGCTTGTGCAAGTGTAGCCAAGTTCTTGTCATAGTTCTCTAGCATTTCTAGTTTCAAGTCTTGTCCCAGCCTTTTGTTTTGTGTATATATATTTAGTCTTGTTATTTACTTTTCTTGATCTTCTTGCCTGGAGTTTCCAGTGCCTTTTGTTTTCTGTCATTTGCATTCTTTGTTTTGTAGCTCTGTGTAGCTTACCTTAGTTTGTTTTTTGCAACCCTTTGGGCCAAGTTTTTTGTTGGCCCTCGTGCCTGTTTTGTTTTGGTTTATAAATAAATCCTCATTCCCTTTTCCCGCATCTGGTGTCAACTGATTCCATATCAAAAGGGCTGTTCTTGCCATTCATGTTATGTTATGTTATATGCTCTCCTGCTCATGCTAACACAACATGCTACAGCACATCTCTTCATATGCTCTCCTGCTCATGCTAGCGCAACATGCTACAGCATATCTCATCATATGCTCTCCTGCTCAAGCTAACGCAACATGCTACAGCACATCTCTTCATATGCTCTCCTGCTCATGCTAGCGCAACATGCTACAGCATATCTCATCATATGCTCTCCTGCTCATGCTAACGCAACATGCTACTGCATATCTCATCATATGCTCTCCTGCTTATGCTAACACAACATGCTACAGCATATCTCTTCATATGCTGTCCTGCTTATGCTAACACAATATGCTACAGCACATCTCTTCATATGCTGTCCTGCTTATGCTAACACAACATGCTACAGCACATCTCTTCATATGCTCTCCTGCTCATGCTAACACAATATGCTACAGCACATCTCTTCATATGCTCTCCTGCTCATCCTAACACAATATGCTACAGCACATCTCTTCATATGCTCTCCTGCTCATCCTAACACAATATGCTACAGCACATCTCTTCATATGCTCTCCTGCTTATGCTAACACAACATGCTACAGCACATCTCTTCATATGCTCTCCTGCTCATGCTAACACAATATGCTACAGCACATCTCTTCATATGCTCTCCTGCTCATCCTAACACAATATGCTACAGCACATCTCATCATATGCTCTTCTGCTCATGCTAACACAACATGCTACAGCATATCTCTTCATATGCTGTCCTGCTTATGCTAACACAACATTCTACAGCATATCTCTTCATATGCTCTCCTGCTCATGCTAACACAACATGCTACAGCATATCTCTTCATATGCTCTCCTGCTCATGCTAACACAACAGGCTACAGCACATCTCTTCATATTGTAATGTGAATATAGGCCACTAGATGGCAGTATTTACCTTTTTTTTGTTAAGCTCAGACTGGAGTCATGTTTAGACATGTCCTGGACATGTCTGGGGCAAGTCTCAGAAAATTAAAAAAAAGAGGTCTAAATGTGGGTGGGGTCTGCAAAAGAGTATATAAGGAAAAGAATTGAGACAGTAAAGTAGTAGGAGAAATTGCATGAAGATGACCAGACCTGCCATTCTGTTCAAGACCTGTGACGTTTCTTTGTTGGATTTCTTTGCCTGTGTTTGAGCATTTTCTTCATCCAGGACATCACCAAGCCACCCCACCAAAAAGGGACTGTAATTATTTCCGTTTTTTCTTATTTATCAATCTTGGTCTTTAGTTGTAGGTTGTTATTAGTCTTTGTCTTTGTTAAAAATTAAATGTGTTTTAGTTGTTAAAACTGTGTTTGTCATCCCTTGCTGTTGCTGTTGTGTAATAAATGTAATAACAAATTGGGGCCATAACAAATTGGGGGCTCGTCCGGGATAGACCATTGTGAGAGTCATTAATTGAAAGTCTAACATTTCAAATTGTAAAATTGATTTTTTTTAATTGAATACATATATATTGACAACAGCAATGGATGATTTCTTGGCATCACCAACCGTAGGGGTTTTGAAGTCTTTTAAAAAGACAGAACTGCTAGAAATTTGCAGACATTTAGAGCTGACAGAGGTAAAACCAGCCATGCGAAAAGCAAGACTGGCTCGAGAGATAGTTGAATATTACATTGATGAAAATGTGTTTGCACCAGGAGATCTGGAACAGTTTCCAGTGGAAAATCCAAATATAGAAATGGAAATTAAATTAAAAATGCTAGAGATTGAAAGGGAAGAAAAAGAAAAACAAAGAGAATTTGAGAGGGAGGAAAAAGAGAAAGAAAGGGAGGAACGAGAAAAAGAAAGGGAAGAAAAAGAAAAACAAAGAGAATTTGAGAGAGAGAAAGAGGAAAGAGCAGAAAGAGAGAGACAGAGACAGAGAGATTTTGAATTAAAGAAATTCGATAGAGAAGAAAGACTCCAAATGGAGCAACTAAAAATAAAAATTCAAACTGAAAATAAATTTCGGGCTAGCCAGGAGGTAAAACTGGTGCCTCCATTTTCGGAAAAGGATGTTGACAACTATTTCCAGTGTTTTGAAAAGGTAGCAAAGAGTTGCCAGTGGCCAAAGGAACACTGGCCTCTGATGTTGCAAACTGTCCTCAAGGGTAAAGCTCAACAAGCCTATTCGGCTTTGTCTGCAGATGATTCCTCTGATTATGAGGTTGTCAAAAAGGTTATTTTGAGAGCTTATGAGTTGGTTCCAGAGGCTTACCGACAGAAATTCAGAGGTCTGAAGAAATCTGACAATCAGACTTATGTGGAATTTGCTAATGAAAAGCAGGTTTGCTTTGAGCGCTGGTGTACTTCTATGGAGGTCAAGGATGATTTCAACTCACTAAAAGAGATGGTGTTAGTTGAAGAATTCAAGAACTGTGTTAAAGATGATGTTAAGACCTACCTTAATGAGAAGCAAGCACTGAATTTGCAATCAGCTGCCAAATTTGCAGATGAATATGTTCTCACACATAAGTCCAAATTTCAGTCTAGCAGTAACAATAGATGGTCCCAATTTCAGAAAAAGGGTTATGGTGATACCCAAGATTCCTCACCCAAAGACAAAGACAAATCTGGTGATGGTGCTCAGAAATCCAGTAACAGGTCTGATCAAAGTGTGAAAGCTGACAGTGACAAAAGTGGTCTAGTTTGCAGTTATTGCAAGAAATCTGGTCATGTTACAACTAACTGTTGGTTCCTTAAAGCTAAGAAAGAAAAAGAAAAGGATACCAAACCAAATGCCTTTGTGAAAACAAGGTTAGAAACCCCTGTAGTAGATAACCGATCTGCTAAATTGCCTGCTTCTTGTGGGGCTAAAAAGCCTAATACAGCTGACTTTGTGAGGGAGGAATTTCTTCCATTTGTGTCAGAGGGATTTGTGGCTCTGAATGAGCATACTACTCCTGTCCCCATATATATCCTAAGGGATACCGGAGCTTCTCAGTCACTTTTGTTGATGGACTCCTTGGAGTTACGTGATGAGACCGCTTCAGGGGATTTCATACTTGTACAAGGTATTGAAGGGAGGACTGTATCTGTACCCCTGCGCTCTATATTCTTGAAGTCAGATTTAGTTACAGGACAGGTAAAGGTGGGACTTATGTCAAGTCTACCTATAAAGGGTGTTTCTCTGTTGCTAGGCAATGACCTGGCTGGGGGCAAAGTAGTTCCCCCTGTACATCTTACTTCACAGCCGAGCACTGAAGATGGGGATGAGGACCCATCTCTTTATCCTTCTTGCGCAGTGACTCGTGCTATGGCCAAGAAGGCTAAAGAAGAAGATGATGTGGTGCCCTCCAGTACATTGAATAGTCAGGACTCAGGTGGTTCGCCTCATGACTCTGATTGGCCTACTATGGTTTCTCCGTTTGAGGACTTATCAGATACTTTTATCAGTTCTCTATTCAGCCAGCCGGATGGGTCTGGTGATTCTGATGTGTCCGGAGACTTGTCTCTGTCCAGAAAGCGGTTGATTGAGGAGCAAACTAATGATCCTGAAATTTGTGTACTAAAGAGGAGAGCCCTTCCTGATAAAGAAATAGACGCAGTTCCAGTTGGGTATTATCTCAAGGATGGTGTGTTGATGCGGAAGTGGCGCCCTCCTGATATCCCTGCCAATGCAGATTGGGCAGTGGTCAGGCAAATTGTTGTTCCGAAGGTCTGCAGGAATGAGATCTTAACAATGGCTCATAGTTTACCTTTAGGAGGTCATCTTGGTGTTAACAAGACTGTTGATAAGATCATGAAACACTTCTTTTGGCCTGGGCTTCGGAAAGACGTTTCCAACTTTTGCAAAACCTGTCACACTTGTCAGGTAGTTGGAAAACACCAGTTAGACCCACCTGTAGCTCCATTGCAGCCTATCCCAGCATTTGGGGAGCCATTCTCTAGGGTCATTGTTGATTGCGTTGGTCCATTACCCAAGACTAGATCTGGAAATCAGTACTTGTTGACAATCATGTGTGCATCTACCAGATTCCCCGAAGCCATACCTCTACGTAACATCAAGGCAACTACAATCTCGAAGGCTTTGATAAAGTTCTTCACGTTGTTTGGCCTTCCCAGGGAAATTCAGTCAGACCAGGGTAGCAATTTCACTTCAGGATTGTTTCAGCAGGTTGTGTATGAACTAGGTGCAAAGCAGATTCTTTCTAGTGCTTATCATCCAGAAAGTCAGGGTGCCTTAGAGCGGTTTCATTCCACTCTCAAGACAATGATGAGGACTTATTGTTATGACCATGAGAAAGACTGGGATGAAGGGGTTCATTTGCTGTTGTTTGCAGCTAGAGAAGCAGTGCAGGAGTCTACTGGATTCAGTCCATTTGAGCTAGTGTTTGGCCATGAAGTCAGAGGACCTTTGCTATTATTGAGTGAACAATGGCAGGAGAAAGAGCCGCATATCAGTCTGTTAGACTATGTTAGCAAGTTCAAGGAAAGATTGCGTGCAGCTTGTGACCTAGCCAAAGAGAACTTGAAATCAAGTCAGGGAAAAATGAAAACTTGGTATGATCATAAGGCTAGAAGCCGTGAGTTTAAACCAGGGGACAAGGTCCTTGTGTTGTTTCCCTTGCAGCCCAATCCATTGCAGGCTAGATTTCATGGTCCTTATGAAATTCTGACAAAGCTCAATGATCTCAATTACATTGTGAAGACTCCAGATAGGAGAAAACCAAAACAATTGTGTCATATTAACATGCTAAAGCCTTATCATGACAGAAATGCTAGGGTTGCAGCTGTCACTTCAGATTCTCCAATGGTCGAAACGTGTGAAGCTGAGGGGGAGTTTCAAGATGATGAACCAAGAATTAAAGCTGAAGTTCTTTCATGTAAATTGTCAAACACTGAAGTGTTGCAAAATCTTGATGTAAAACTCCAGCACTTAGAACCCTCACAGAGAGATCAGTTTGAAAGGTTGATCAAGAAATATGAGGATTTGTTTCCTGATGTTCCAAAGAGAGTTACTATAGCCTCTCATGATGTAGATGTTGGTGATGCCAAACCAATAAAACAGCATCCATACCGGATGAATCCTGAAAAGAGAAAGATTGCTGAGAAAGAGGTTGAGTACATGTTAGAACATGATATTATCAGACCCTCCAACTCAGATTGGAGTTCACCCTGTGTGCTAGTTCCAAAACCTGATGGAAGTACTAGATTCTGTACAGATTATCGCAAAGTCAATGCTGTAACTAGAACTGATGTGTTTCCAATACCTAGGATTGATGATTGTATTGATAGTGTAGGGCAAGCAAAGTTTCTGACCAAGATTGATTTATTGAAAGGTTATTGGTGTGTGCCTTTAACTGAGAGGGCCAAGAGCATCTCTGCTTTTGCCACACTATCTGGATTGTACCAGTATGAAGTCCTACCCTTTGGCATGAAAAATGCCCCAGCCACGTTCCAAAGGATGATACAGTCTACAATCGCCGGATTGCCACACACGGGTGCGTACATCGATGACCTGATCACACGGAGTGACTCCTGGGAAGAACATCTAAAAGATGTAGAGACGTTGTTCCAGCGCCTGACCCAGGCTAACCTGACTGTTAACCTGAGCAAGAGTGACTTTGGTTGTGCTACTGTCACCTATCTTGGCTATGTCATAGGCCAGGGTAAGGTGGCACCCATAAATGCTAAAGTCCAAGCCATCATGGACTTTCCAGTTCCTGACAACAAAAAAGCTTTGCGCCGCTTCCTTGGAATGATCGGGTACTACCGCAAGTTCTGCAAGAACTTTGCTGAGATTGCTCTCAGTCTAACTAACCAACTGAAGAAAGGCGTAAAGTTCACCTGGGATGATGCATGCCAGACAGCCTTCGATCACCTGAAGTCTCTGCTGTGTCACTTCCCCGTGCTCAAATCTCCTGACTTCAACAAACCGTTCTCCATCGCGGTCGATGCTAGCGACCAAGCTTGTGGATCTGTGCTCCTACAGAGAAGTGACTCTGATGACATTGAGCATCCCGTGGCATACTTCTCCAGGAAGTTCAATCGCCACCAAAGGAACTATTCCACAATAGAGAAGGAACTGTTGGCTCTGGTCCTTTCTTTACAACACTTTGAGGTTTTTGTTTGTACAGGACAAAAGCCAATGATTGTGTACACTGACCACAATCCGTTAATGTTTTTGAGTAAGAAAAAAACAAGAATCGGAGATTGTTGAATTGGAGCTTGATTTTACAGGAGTTTGACTTGGAAATTAAGCATGTGAAGGGTACAGACAATGTAATTGCTGATTGCTTATCCCGTGTTTGAATGTGTATATATATATCATGTGTTTGAATATTGTATGATATGTATATATAGACAAGTGTTTACTTAACCATTTTGTATTGAAAAGAAAAATTTTGCCTTTATGAGTCAAAATTTTTCCCTTTTGGAATGGAGGTGTGATGTGAATATAGGCCACTAGATGGCAGTATTTACCTTTTTTTTGTTAAGCTCAGACTGGAGTCATGCTTAGACATGTCCTGGACATGTCTGGGGCAAGTCTCAGAAAATTAAAAAAAAGAGGTCTAAATGTGGGTGGGGTCTGCAAAAGAGTATATAAGGAAAAGAATTGAGACAGTAAAGTAGTAGGAGAAATTGCATGAAGATGACCAGACCTGCCATTCTGTTCAAGACCTGTGACGTTTCTTTGTTGGATTTCTTTGCCTGTGTTTGAGCATTTTCTTCATCCAGGACATCACCAAGCCACCCCACCAAAAAGGGACTGTAATTATTTCCGTTTTTTCTTATTTATCAATCTTGGTCTTTAGTTGTAGGTTGTTATTAGTCTTTGTCTTTGTTAAAAATTAAATGTGTTTTAGTTGTTAAAACTGTGTTTGTCATCCCTTGCTGTTGCTGTTGTGTAATAAATGTAATAACAAATTGGGGCCATAACAATATGCTCTCCTGCTCATGCTAACACAACATGCTACAGCGCTTCTCTTCATATGCTCTCCTGCTCATGCTAACACAACATGCTACAGCACATCTCTCCATATGCTGGCCTGCCCATGCTAACACAACATGCTACAGCACAGCTCTACATATGCTCTCCTGCTCGTGTTAACACAACATGCTACAGGATATCTTTTCATATGCTCTCCTGTTCACGCCAACACTACATGCTACAGCATGTTTTCCTGTGAAACTGAGACACGATTTAATGGTTGATGATGTTGAGGTGTTATGGTTACAGGTACAACTTCCATATTTAAAACCAATGGTGCTTGGCTGTTGTTATAGGCCACCTAGTGCCAGGATTGAGTATTTAAATGGTTTATGTAATATGCTGGACAAAGTGACTGAAGAAAATAAAGAGCTATACTGGCTGGGTGACCTAAATATTGATTGGCTATCTGATAATTGCCCTCTGAAGAATAAGCTTAAATCTATGACAGACACCTGTGGTTTATCTCAATTAATGTATCAACCCACAAGAATTTCCAGTAACAGTACAGGATCTTTAACATCAAAATGTATAGATCATATTTACACTAATAATCCTGATATGTGCTCAACACCTGTTTCTGTAACAGTTGGCTTCAGTGACCACAACTGCGTTGCTGTCTCCAGGAGAACAAAGCTACCTAGAGCCTGTCCTAAAATTATTATGAAGAGAACTTATAGGGTATTAATGAGGAGACTTTTCTAAATGAACTGAATAATATTGAATGGGATTTGGTATGTGCCATTGACGATGTGGATGATTCCCTTAATTTATTTATGGATCTTTTTATGAGAGTTGTCAACAGTCATGCCCCATTACGGAAATTTACAGTTAAAGCCAAAAGTGCTCCTTGGGTTGATACTGATTTAAAGAGCTTGATGGCTCAAAGGGATGAGGCTAGAAAGGTTGCTGTTCTTTCTGGCTCTCTTGAGGACAGAAAACTTTATTGTACTTTAAGGAATCATGTGACCAAGTTGAACAGAGTGGAAAAGAAAAAATATTTTCAAAAGAGAATCTCCGAGAGTGGTACGGATAGTAAAAGAATGTGGAATGTACTCAACGAAATCTTGGGGAAAAAATCTACCTGTGCTTCTTTTGTTGAATTGAATGGAGTCTATTTGACTAAGCCAACACAGATCGCAAATTATTTCAATGATTATTTTGTTAATAAGGTTTCTAAACTTAGAGAGAAAATGGATTGTACAGTTGATTCCAGCTCGGATGAGTTGATAAAAAAAATTTATAATGAAGGATAAACTGTGTAATTTTGAATTTCATCAAGTTAATGTTGTGCAGGTGGATATGATGCTGAGATCTTTGACTGTTGGTGGGTCTGCTGGTACAGACAACTTGGATAGTAGGCTGTTGAAATTATCAGCTGTACATATTTCTAAACCAATCTGTCACATATTCAACAGATGTCTGATTAGTGGTGTGTGTCCAAAACTTTGGAAGGAGGGCAAGATCATTCCTTTACCCAAAGATACAAAAACGACTTTCTGTGGTCCGAATAGTAGGCCTATTAGCATTTTGCCTATTCTGAGTAAATTATTGGAAAAGATTGTATTTAAGCAAGTGCAAGATTACTTTTCTCACAATGATTTAACTACAATGTTCCAACATGCTTACAGGTCTGGTCATTCCACCTGCACTGCAATGACACAAATGTCAGATAGCTGGTTAACATCAATTGATGACTCAATGCTTGTGGGTACAATTTTACTTGACTTCAGTGCTGCCTTCGATGTGATCGACCATGACATTTTGATTTCCAAACTTATTAGTTATGGTTTTACTTCCTCTGCAATTAAGTGGTTTACGAGCTACCTGCCTGAGAGGTCGCAAAGAGTTTATTTTAATGGTGCATTATCTTGTAGCAAATCCCTGGACTGCGGAGTCCCCCAAGGAAGCTGCCTCGGACCTCTTTTATTTTCAATTTTTACTAATGATATGCCATATGTACTCAGTAAGGCTACATTGACTATGTTTGCTGATGATTCTACTATTTATTATGCAGCCCCTACATGCTCAGAGCTTAATCAGGTTCTGTCTTGTGAGATCAGCAAATTATATAACTGGATCAAAAGAAATAAACTTATTCTAAATATATCAAAAACAATGAGTATAATATTTGGTTCTAAGTATAGATTATCAGATAATCCTAAAATGAATATACAAATAAATGGTCAAACTATACAGCAAGTAAAAAAGGTAAAGCTTCTGGGACTTTGGCTTGATTGCACACTGTCATGGTCTGATCACATCCACAAAGTTGTTGCCAAAATGGGTAGAGCTGTTGCCATAACGCGTAAATGTGCACCATTTCTCAATTCTCAGTTGTTTAGTCGTGTTGTTTGTACATTGGTTTTATGTCATTTAGATTACTGTTCAGTTGTATGGTCTGCTGCATCAAACTGTCTGCTAAGGAAATTACAAGTGGCTCAAAACAAGGCTGCAAGACTGGTTCTTGGTTGTTCTTCAAGAACTAGTGTTGCAGAAATGCATGAACGTCTTGCTTGGCGGATGGTCGTGGATAGACTATCTGCTAATTTATTAATATACTTTCATAGAATTATTAACACTCAGACTCCTAAATTTCTTCACGATAACATAATTTACTGCTCAAATACGCATTCACATTACACTAGAGGGGCAAATAGTGGACAGATTACTCTACCCCTACCTAAGTCTGACTCTATGAAGAGGACTGTATTCTACAGGTCAACTGTCTTTTGGAACAATCTTCCAGTGGTGGTTTGTGAAATTAAGGGAAAAATTGGTTTTAAAAAGAGATTAAGAATGTATATGTTCTCATAAAAGCATCTTGATTATTTGATTGAGTGAGGTTTGTCATGTGATACAAGAAGGGTGTGTTGCTTTTCCTTGTTTTAGTGTTTATATTTTAATAAATATTTTCAGTGTTGTTGTTTTTTCTCTTTTAACCGAGATTGTGAGCAATTGACATTGTAATTATTGTGTTTTGTATGTATTGTCTGGACCCCAGGAAGACTAGCTGTCGTCTTGGCGTCAGCTAATGGGGATCCTTTTAAATAAACAAATAAACAAATAAACAGCACATCTCCTCATATGCTCTCCTGCTCATGCTAATGCAACATGCTACAGCACAGCTCTTCATATGCTCTCCTGGTTTGGAGGTTACTGATGTTCTCAGTGCCTCACTTGACGGCAGCATGCCACTGTCTCGCTCAGCGGAGCGTTTTGCACAGCAGCCTCAAACCCTCCCCACATGGTTGGGACCCCCCCATTGAATAAAAGTCCACAGCACCTCCAATGCAGTGTCCTGAGTAGATTAGCGCTCCCAGAGCACGTAGAGACATGCCGTTTGCACCAGATTCAAGGCCTTGGGCCCAAACCAAAGAACATTTCTGTTTTTCCCTTCATCTTAAGTAGTTAATTAGTTATGAGTGTTGGAAGGTTTCCCTCTTTGTTCCTATGTTTGACATCATGACTCAGAAACGGCTCCCACCTAGCTCAACACATGACCTATGGGGGCGCTATTATCTCGGCAACCCCTGGGCTCACAGTCGTGATTCTTGCACCATTGGATAGCAAATCCTTTCCACTCAAAGTCCACCACCTACTGTACGGCACTCTCTATAATAGTTTTCGAGATATAAGCCAAAACGTTTGGCAAATTTTCCATTGACGCCAAAAATTGGTGAACTCCCGGGGGGTCTCACGGGCTAACCCATGGGAGAATCTCCATCAAATATAGTTGTGTAAAATGTGTATTGAAGCGGTAATAAAAGATTATTGGTGTGATAGTTAGAAATGGACAGAAGAGAGCCATTATTTCCGTTAAATAAATATATAAGTTGCGACTGGTTTGAAATTAGCATGTCGTGTAAATAAGGTATTGGAGTTGAATAAAATGTGCAAGGGAAGGAATGGCTATAAGGGGAATAGAGGAGGCCGTGGGTCATTTATAAAGACCGCTGTTATGAGTTTTCAGAACGTGCTTATGTTTATAATGACATTACATATTTCAAACGGTTGTCTATTGTGATGCTATAGAAACCTTGTAGGGGAATGGAGGAGGTCATTATCTCACTTGTAAATAAGTTGTAATTTTATTTATTCATGTATTTAACTATCAATTCATGTATGTATTTCGGTATATAGTCTATATGGTATATGTAAGTGTGTATGTATTTATTTAGGTATTTATGTATTTGTTATGTAAAAAGTGTATTGATGTGGCAATAAAAGATTTTTGGTGTGACGGTCAGACATGGCTGTGAGGAGAATGGAGAAGGTATTGTTTCCGTTGTATGTAAGTCTTACTGTGGTTGCGACTGGTTTGAAATGATCATGTTTTGTACATAAGGTATTGGAGTTGAATAAAGTGTGTGAGGAAAGGACTGGCTATGAGGGGAATGGAAGAGGCCATTTGTTGAATAAGTTCATCTGAGGAAGATTGTGATGAGTTTCACAATGTGCTCATGTTTATACTGCCATTACATATTTTAAAATGAAATCTGGATGTAAGAAAGAGAACCGCATTGTAAGGTCGAGTGTGTCATTACTGTTCTATCTTGGTCTCTGAACCACATCTCTCCTGTCCCAGTTCATCCATTCCCCTCCCGGCCCCAACCCTCCCTGGTAATGGGTAATCGCTCCTTTCAGCCTAATCCGGACCCCTTTCTGTCCCACACTTTCTATTTCGGTTCCACCCGGCTCGTCCAGTGAGCACCTTCCCACTCACCTCATCCCTCCTGGCCCCATTTTTCCCTCCGGCCCCACCTGGCCCCCTTTAGGTCCACATCTGCACGAAACCGTAACCATGCACTTTGTCAGCGTGCAAATATGATAGAGAAAGATAGGGAAAAGCGGGGGGTCGTGGGCGGGTATAGTTAGGGGATGGTGGGCGGGGCGTTTGGGTGGGTGGCGAAAAGAGATTAGAACATTGGTTTACATATTTTTCGGGGGCCTTATCCTAAAAATACTTTTTATATCAGGAGGGGAGAGTGATGAATGTTTACTTAAGTGACATTGCTACAGCTGTACCGCACATTGGTCGACAGACAGGTCACATTGTTTTCCTTTCGGAGATCAAACACTGGTTGTTATGGAGAACATACTTCTTGCTGGCTTTTCGCCAACTTTGTACAACTCTGTACAATGTACAGCCACTATAAGTCGTATGGCGTTTATTGTATTGCTCCCTTTATCGTCACTTGAGCACAACAATCACACCCCATTCCCTGTAAAAGCAGCATTTGCACATTGCCATTTTCTGTACGTGCACAGCCAAATCTAGAGCTCTCCCCTTCTCGCACGAATCCCCTCCTATAGCCGTCGGAGACTTGAAGTGGTGGTAAGTCTACGTATAGTTTTCGTCACTGTGTGCCTATAGTAGTGACCTGTAGCTCTGTATGAGTATCGGGCATGTTGGCGCTAGTGCCCCGCCCCCTCCGTTACCGCCACTCCCTCCTCGTAACTCCCCTGCGTGCTAGCGGGGGAGGTACGAGGAGGGGATCAGTGGTTGAAAAAAGGAGAGGGGGTGGAGAAGGAGTGAGATACCACTGGTGTTTTACACTCTCCTGGATCTGCTTAAGAATGTTATTTCCTGGAATTGCCTTCAACATAGAAAAAAAAAAAAACATTGTATTCAAGGGTCTTCAATTCATCATGGCACACATGGATATTTATATCAAAATTTGTCTTAAGACAGCAAATAATTTCTTTAAACACCAAATGCACCCAATTAGCACAAATTGACAGCTTATTAAAACCCTATGATGGCAATTCTGGTTGAAACGAAAACCAGCATACACAGGGAGGTCCCAGGACCGAGTTTGGGAACCCCTGACTTAAAACGTGGGTATATGTTCCCATGTATTTCAAGAGCTTTTGGCAGTTGTGTAAATTGGTAGATATAATGTGTATATGTAACAGTCAAACTGTGCATTAGGCATTCGCCCAGATCAAAATCTTTAGGCATTTCTTGAAATGACTAAATTGAAACCCAGGCTTTACACGAAATGCCTGATAACAGTTTACCTGTAACATATATAAAATGCACTGCACTGTATTCCCCAACAGTGTTCTATACTCAATAAAATTGCAGAGCTGTACTCAAAGCTGCCATATTGTTCAGACACCACAAAAGTTTTAAGTTCAGTCAACTAGTTTCCCAGTCATTGATTAATTTGACTTGATTAGCTCTTCATATATGAGTAGAACTAACCCCCAAACGCACTTCTTTTAAGTGTAGATTGAAATTACGTCTGACGTAATAATTACGTGAAATTTCATTGGTCATAAGTAATAAGTTCGTATCAACATGGCAGATAACAGAACATCCTACACAAACAAACATATTTTTCGGAAACTCCACTGAATAGTGAACTTGCCTATATTCAAATGTGGCTGTTGTAAATTGATACTTTAACATCGGCCACAACGCCTGCTGCGCACCCGGAGATAGGCGGCCAACAACCAACAACATTAGCCTGTAAACCGTGGCCTCTACATAAAGGTAAGTGAATGTGCTTTAATAACTTAAGTCTTTGCCGAATTAATCCTGTCTTTCAACGGGGAGACCTCAGCCAAAGGGTAGGCTATGTGAGAGAGACCCTCTGCGGTTTAACTGCTGCGTGTTTTTAGCGAGTTATCTAAAGTTGTCACAGCTGTCAGCCTGGGGGGTGGGGAGCTATGCAGCAAGATCAGTGGGTTAGGGAGGTATGTCGAGCCTAAACCTATGCTTTTCATTGTCATGATGGTAACTTACGCTGCGAACCTAACCTTCAGGGCTCTTCGCTTATGCGACCAGAAATAACTCTGTGCGGCCCAGTGACGTGCGCTCAGAGGTTAGTCTGCCTCTCCTTTGGTTGATTAGCAATCAGACGAGCTTAGTAAGACTGTTCGCCGGAATGACGGGCCACTTTAAGTTTCCGTGGCGTTATTACTCAATACATCGAACCTAAAATGCTTAGTGCACAGCAGATTTGCGCGTACTTGCCTCCGGGAAGCCGAAGCAATGTCATCAACAAATATTGAAACAGTTCGACTTACAGAGTTCAATGCTTGATCAATATAGGCTACAATGTATTCGCCTATAAATATGCGCTTTACATCCCAACAGAACAAAAAAGCGGGCGTTTATTTTCAGTTTTCTTTCATAATCCGATTAACAAATGTTAAAACGATATACATAATTGCCGAGAATTTTTCCTAATTGATTATGCTGATTTCCTTCCTTGCAGTCATGTATTGAAGCGTATACGTGAATGAATATTTGTCATTATCTCTTCTATCAGTGTACGGGCTTCCTAAAGGCTTGGTCTTAATTGTTTTGATTGTCAATCAGGCGCAGTACGTGTGAACAGGTTCACAAATAATGCCGTGATAAAAGTTTGGGTCACTGCCCCACCTCACCGCACGTCTCTGGCTTCCTGAAAGCAAATACTCGCAAATCTGCAGTTTCGTGAGCATTTCAGGTTCGATTTACTGAGCAATAACGCCACGGACACATAAATTGGCCCGTCATTCTGCCGAATAGTCTTACTAAACTAGTTAATCGTCTGATTGCTAATGAAGCAAAGGGGGGAGGGAGGAGATTCTGCCTCAACAAACTAACCTCCGAACCCACGTCACTGTTCGCACAGTGTTAATTTTGGTCAACGGTCGCAATTTCGAGCCTTGAACCTGATCGGGAGCAGGTTATGTGCTGAGTTTCGGCTGTAATCAGCTATGCATGTGCTGCTTCATTATTTGGCTCCGCCTATGAAGTTGGCATCGCTTTTCTTGAACGATCCTGAGGATAGTGATGTGATATTTGAAACGAGGCACCGAAGTCTGTGTCGAGCCAAAAGGGGCGTGCCAGATGGAGCCCCTATTGGAGGCTTGCGTCGTTACCGTAAAAATCACGTGACAGATGACAAACGAGGCCTCGGTTTGTGGAGAGTAC
Source organism: Gymnothorax reevesii (assembly GCA_029721435.1). Taxonomy (NCBI): domain Eukaryota; kingdom Metazoa; phylum Chordata; class Actinopteri; order Anguilliformes; family Muraenidae; genus Gymnothorax; species Gymnothorax reevesii. The sequence continues at coordinate 5,693,402 of CM056579.1, read as the reverse complement.
GTCATTGGTTCGTTCAACGTATCGCCTCCTCATAAATACGTTTCGAATCTGGCGCTGAACTGTGGGTGTTGTCGGCGTTTGTATAAGATGGAGAGAGGTGTTGTACGTTGGAGAGTTGTAGTGAGTCACATTATCTTCTCCATTGTTGGACATTGACGTGAGTATCAGTTATTTCGATTTTTTTCAATAATGTCACTCCCGTATTTGTTTTTTTAATAAAAATGATTTTTAAAAAAGCAAAGTATCGTGATTGTTTCATTGCGATTTTTATTATGAACAAATATAGCTACTTACGCATGCTATAGAAATATATCCATTGTCTATTGTTACTGCACAGAAAAGTTTTTCACGCATTTCCGCTCAGGTCATGGTACTGTTCATTGACTGTCATATGTTGTTTTGCCCAGCAGATGGCAGCATTCACTGTTTCATTGAGGCCTCGAGTACTGAACCTTTTGGTGAAGCAATGGGCTGGAAAGCCTCAGTGATTCATAAGGCTCCATTTGACCATCACTACCTGTGGACTTTTGTGCCCGGAACGTACGCGGTACTCTTTGGAGGGAGACTGGCATGACCTGTTCGCTTTTCTGGCGATGTACTCTTTGTACACAACGGATTCTCAGCTGAGGGAATTCGTTACTTATGCGATCTACTGGAGCCATATATTGACAATGAAGCAAAGAGAGCCACTTACAGTTGCAGGAACAGTATGCATTACGTTGCATTTTTTTTTTTTTTGCCACAGGAACCGTCAACATTCAGGTGGTGATGCAGAAAATCTGAGCAGGAATATTGTTTGCCGCGCTATACATTTTATATACATTTCATGCAGCATACCATTAAATAATTTAAACAATTTTGAAAGCAAAGCAGCATAGGGCGTACCACTTTGAAAAATGTTCTCATGCTTTGTTTTTACTTGCTGCCATGTCCTCTTGACAGTGCTGGTACGTCAACTATTAAAGCGTATTCAACTATTTAATAGTATTTTATGTCACAGGAATACTGTAAATTTGTAATGGTGCAACTGCTTAGGGTTAGTGGTTGGATACAATTTTATTAAAATCATGCCGTATAAAAGAAAAGCAATGGAAAAATACTTTAAACCAAAAACGGTGAAATTAGTAAAACGGAGTTTACTATTAGTATTTATCTGTCAGATTGAATATTATCTATAATTTTACTTTGTTTCATTTGGCCGCGAAAATAAAGTGATTTCCACTAGTCCTTCTTCAGAGGACTCGCACTTTTAGACAGTTAGAAATTTTCCGCCAGAATCCCTCTCTGGCCTTATTACAACCAACAAGAATAAATCGAGGGCTGACTGCAATAAAGTTATGTCCAAGATATAACATCTGGACATGCCTGTTTATTGAAGTCAGCCCTCGAAATATACTAAAATAAATCTCAGTTACAATTTCCAAATTGTCTATCCGGGTAAGTGCATGCATAAATGTGCAGTCTTTCAAGTGCCCAACCAATCAGTATAAAACTTCATGTCTCCCATGAAGCCGCTGGGGCGCCCCCTGGTGCCGCGGAGGAAGACATCTTGCAGTCTTACTGATCCTGGAACAGGGATAGCTTCCTTGGAGAAACATTAAGGACACAATCGGTCATTTTATGACGGGAAATTGACGCTTGGAAAGCCCCTTAATTGAGAGCGCTCACTGCGTAAAAAAGCACAAAGCCGAGGTTCACATAGAAAGATTAGAAGCACTGTTGTAATGCCAATTATCTCTGATTGCGAGTTCATTGTTCAGCCGGCTTACTTAAATATAGCCTGTCTTTGTTACACTTGCTTGGTATTATACCCCCCTGATAGAACTAGGAACTGGGGGGGGGCTCACAGACATGTGTTTTATGACAACAATTAGTCCTGGCTAGTTCTCATTCATCTTCCTTTATTGACGCGTTTTCCAATTATCGTAATTGGCAACAGAAGACATGGTTTCTCTCCATATGCGATCTAACAGCAATGAAATCGTGGGGTAAATTCAGTACAGAAAGGGGCTACTTGCGTGAGGGTCGACAGGTTTGCAATTTTGAATAACGTTGATTTAAATACAGCATATACGCGTCCAGATGAATGATTGCCGTCTTACTTAATCGGAGAGAACAAGCAGCACCTGTTATGTATGGAGTGCTCTCGGAGTGAATCTTCTCAGTTCTCAGTCATTTTCATTATTAACAAAAGGTTCACTCCGAGAGCACTCCACATATCGAAATTGTTGCAGATTGAGTGTAGGTTTGCATTGGAGACATATAGGAAATCATGTATGAACTTTCATTTGGTGACCTTCATATTGACCTTGAAGGAATAGAGAAAATTCATTGACCTCTGTCACTGAAACGGTCACAGATGGAGCCTAGGTGTGTGTAACTGACATCTAGGAAGTTGCATATGAACTTTCATTTGGTGACATTCAACTTGATTGTCAGTGACCTTTGAGGGTCAAACTCGGCAGTGAAATTACCCTGACTTTTATTACCAAAATGGTCACAGATGGAGCCAAGGTTTGAATGGAGATATTTAGAAAGTCGTATATGAAATCCATTTGCTGACCACAACTTGACATTCTGTGACCTTTAAAGTTCACAATTGACGTATTGAATATATATTGACATATTATAATGACTTGTATCACCAAAATTGCTTCAGAGCTTAGGATAGTATTACAGAAGGTCTTATAAATGTATGTGAACTTTTATTTAGTGACCTTGACATTGATTTTCATTGATTCAAACGTCAAACTTCACATGAAATTTTCATAACTCATCGGCGTAAGACTGCTTGCCGGTAAGCTACCGGACCCTTGGTCCTATTTTTTGCTTTTTATGTATGTTGGCCTATTTGTTTTTGGATCAAGAGTATTATTACCTTTGTTGAAGAGGTGGTGACATAATATTTCTTTGATTTTCTGTATTGACCCCATTGCTGGGGACGTTGTTCTGTTAGTATTCAAATGGAATGAAATAAGATGTATTTTTTCTACTATGTCAGTATGCAAAACCTGCAAAGAATGAATGAGCTGTTTTAAGAGGTCATGTAATAATTTTGACAAAGTGGATTCTTTCCTTTGTTTAAGAGGATGTGTTTTTTTCCTTTGCAATTTTTATTTCAGAATGAGAGTATTTGAAATGAAATGTGATATCTGTGAATAAGTGTGTTTTTGTCATACTTATGTTTCTCAATGCTATTTTTTTTTTTTACTATTGACATGATAGAACATGTATTGTTTTGGAATATGTCAGTACAAATAATGAATGTGACATATTTAAAGATGTCTTTCAATTATTTTGAGTAAGACACTTGACCCCTTGTTCAAGAGAGTGACTTTTCCTATGTTTTTTTTCTACTGAGAATTTGAAATGTACGATTGTGATATCAGGATTTTTAAAAAATTATTATTATTTTTTTTTTTTACCTGACTCTGTTTACCGAACCTTTTCTTATTGAAATGGGTCCTTTTAGTTGGCACATGCATGGCATGTCTTAGATGTAAATAAATGGAATCTGCAGTGAAATTGTCTGTGGAATAGTTTTTTTATTTGAATCATATAAATGAAGTATATTTGATTTTGAGGCAAATAGTAAACATAAACAGTCAATAGAATGTGTTTCAATAGAGTTAAGTCAACTTAAAAATATAAGAGGCTGAATTGACAACTTTTAGGTCTGAGAAATTGCATGAGTCATGTTGATAACATGAGTATATTATGAGGAGGGATAACTTAAATTCAACTCCGTTTGCAGTGTCAATTTTGTCAATTTTAAGAATGCTTTCAAAGTGATCAGGTTCATTTAACTTAAACAAAATTAACAAAATTAAAGTAGTGATTACTTGAAATATTTGTTTGTCAAATTATTATGTTTCTGTTCATCAACTTCCTCAAAAAAAATAAGTGTGAATCACTTGTCTAACTTAGATTAGTAATGACTTAAAATGTTTATTTGTTGAAATTATTTGCTTTAATGTCATTCATTTTCCCAAAGATTTAGAGTCTAAAGAACTTGTCTGACGTTCCAAAGGCCAGCCAGTACACAAACACCAGCACCTCTATCGACTTCCCCCATCCATGGTCCTTCTCTCCCAGGAGATGGATGAGGCTCTCCAGCTATGACCTTCATGGGCGAAAGTCCTTCCGCAGGTCACCTCCCTCAAAATACAGGCGCAACAGGGGACCCTGGGGATTCACCCTGCAGTATGGCCCTCTCGAACCCAACTATAAAGGACAATATTTTAAATTATTAATTGGACTATGTATTGAATGTTGTTAAATAATTTCATATACATTGTTAACTATTTAATGCAATTAGTTACAGAGCCATTTTCTTTATCTTTTTCTTTAATAAATAATTACATTATCATATAGTAAACTTTAAAGAAAAGTGAAGTAATTTATTAAATTTCTCATTGGAATATTTCTATGAAATTATTGCATTTTGACTGTTTTTTTAAAGATTAAATTCACATTTGCCATCTTATTATTTTTGTATCTTATTTTAATATATCTGAGCTCAAATGTTCCCCTTTGTGCAGAATACAAATAAAGGAGTTTTTTTCCCTGTTTTAATTAATGCTTCATCACTCAATATTTGTATTGCAGATACTGGCCAAAATGGTTCAATTGAAGTAAAACATTCAAAAAATTCAATTACAGAATTAATTTAGCCATTACATTTCGGTATTCATGAATTCAGGTGTATATAACTGCGCCAAGGGGTTAGTGTGAATTTAGGCTACTTTTTCCCTACAATTTCATTTGCAGAGCATTTGGCGCGTTCTGCTCATTATACGTAACTGTTTTGGGTTTAAGTTTTGTTTCAAGTAGAAATACGATAACATTATGCATGATAATTAACATTAAATGTTAATTTAAAGAATACTTTCTTCGTGGTCATTCTTTGGTTGACAACTGTTTTTTGCTTGAAGCCAGGTTAACATTTCACTCTCATCTGTTCACATCATCCACTGGGAGTAAGTAAGCTGAGTGAAAGTAGAAACTTGTTTTTAAATGGTATCTTACCTCTGATTAATATTCATAAGCGCACAGATGAAACGCTGACGGCGGGCCGATTGACTCCGTTGTGTCCTTGGCCGCATCTTCAGCAGGTAAGGCATAACGGCGAAATGCCGGTCGGGGGTCGAAAACTGCTATTTTAGGTTGGCTAAAGTCAGGTTGGCTAAACATCCTGTTTCAATCCCCTCAAAACGAATGCACATTTTTCCCCCTTTGGTCTTCCGCGAATTGTTGGGTTAAGAGGATTTTATTTTATAGATCACAATGGAAAATATTAATTTCTCAAACGGGTTCGTTCGTTAATCATTATTTTATACCACACAGATGATGGCGGTAATACACAAATTGGTGTGCAAATAACCATATAATTCAAAAGAAGAAGAAGAAGAAGGACGGGTTCGCTCGTAGGGAGAACCGGGTAGTGTGACTAGCGAGTAGGGAGAGTAGTATGTAGACCGTAGAGCGCGGTTTCGAACACGGCCTATATCTATGGTCAGCGCTGAAACAATGACGTCATTCAAAAGGGACCCATCGGTCTCAAGGATGGCAGCGGTTCGCTGTCGAAGAGACCCTTGCGGATGTGTATGCCTGATTTTAACGTATTTCAGCGTTTTTTATGCGGATTATGTTATTATTCAGTATGTCCTAATCCCGGCCTATTCCGGGAGGTGAGTACTGTTTGCTGTCTGTGTGCAGTGATGTTTCGCGCCGCGAAGTAATGCTCGCTAACTCGCTGGCCAGGTAACTTGGCTAAGGTTGTTACAGACTATTGCGATTCTCACTCATGACTGTTAATCCAGGTCCAGCGAGAGTGTGTTCCGTTTATCATCTGATATCCGTCTGGCGAGCCTTACTTCAGGAAATATCCTGTGAGCATTGCCAAACAATACACCTCGCACAGCTGAAGTGGTCAATCACGGTGTTGGTGTTGGTGTTACACTAACATCTGGGCAATTCCACGGTGACTGACGTTACATTCAGGCAGGGAACAGGCCCTTTGATATGACATTGTTGTTAAACTTGCACTCCTAGGATGTTCATATTTTGTCACAAGCATACTATGGACTAGGTCTGCTTGGAGCCTGACGGAAACTTTGCTGGTATAATGTACAAAACCCAAAACCAGTGAAGTTGGCACGTTGTGTAAATCGTAAATAAAAACAGAATACAATGATTTACAAATCCTTTTCAACCTATATTCAATTGAATACACTGCAAAGACAAGTTACTTAATGTTCGAACAGGTAAACTTTGTAATTTTTTGCAAATATTAGCTCATTTGGAATTTGATGCCTGCAACATCTTTCAGAAAAGCTGGCACAAGTGGCAAAAAGACTGAGAGAGTTGAGGAATGCTCATCAAACACTTATTTGGAACATCCCACAGGTGATCGGGCTAATTGGGAACAGGTGGGTGCCATGACTGGTTATAAAAGCAGCTTCCCTGAAAAGCTCAGTCATTCACAAACTAGGATGGGGCGAGGGTCACCACTTACGGAACAAATGCGTGAGCTGAGCTGATTGTCGAACAGTTTAAAAACCACATTCCTCAACGAGCTATTTCAAGAAATTTAGGGATTTCATCATCTACGGTCCGCAATATCGTCAAAAGGTTCAGAGAATCTGGAGAAATCACTGCACGTAAGCGACAAGGCCGAAAACCAACATTGAATGCCCGTGATCTTTGATCCCTCAGGCGGTACTGCATCAAAAACCGATATCAGTGTGTAAAGGACATCACCACATGGGCTCAGTAACACTTCAGAAAACCACTGTCAGTAACTACAGTTCTTCGCTACATCTGCAAGTGCAAGTTAAAACTCTACAATGCAAAGTGAAAGCCATTTATCAACAGCACCCAGAAACGCCGCCGGCTTCGCTGGGCCCAAGCTGATCTAAGATGGACTGATGCAAAGTGGAAAAGTGTTCTGCGGTCTGACGAGTCCACATTTCAAATTGTTTTTGGAAACTGTGGATGTTGTGTCCTCCGGACTAAAGAGGAAAAGACTGTTATAGGCGCAAAGTTCAAAAGCCAGTATCTGTGATGGTATGGGGGTGTATTAGTGCCCAAGGCATGGGCAACTTACACATATGTGAAGGCACCATTAATGCTGAAAGGTACATACAGGTTTTGGAGCATCCAAGCAACATCTTTTTCATGGACGCCCCTGCTTATTTCAGCAAGACAATGCCAAGCCACATTCTGCACGTGTTACAACAGCATGGCTCCGAAGTAAAAGAGTGCGGGTACTAGACTGGCCGGCCTGTAGTCCAGACCTGTCTCCCATTGAAAATGTGTGGCGCATTATGAAGCGTAAAATACGTCAACGGAGACCCCGGACGGTTGAACAACTTAAGCTGTACATCAAGCAAGAATGGGAAAGAGTTCCACCTGAAAAGCTTCAAAAATTGGTCTCCTCAGTTCCCAAATGTTTACTGAGTGTCGTTAAAAGGAAAGGCAATGTAACACAGTGGTAAAAAGGCCCCTGTGCCATCTTTTTTGCAATGTGTTGCTGCCTTTAAATTCTAAGTTAATGATTATTTGCAAAAAAAAAAAAAAAAAGTTTCTCAGTTTGAACATTAAACATCTTGTCTTTGCAGTGTATTCAATTGAATATAAGTTTAAAAGGATTTTCAAATCATTGAATTCTGTTTTTATCTACGATTTACATAACGTGCCAACTTCACTGGTTTTGGGTTTGTATAAGCTAGTAGGATTGAAATTGTGAGCGTGACTGACTTAAAAAAAAAAAAAAAAACTAAACAAAAAAACGACGATTTAGAAAATTTATCAACTTTGTTTCAAACTTGTTTTGGGCCGATTCCACAGTAAACTTTTTGTTACGGTCAGGACATTATGAGAATTTAATTAGCTATAACTAATTAACTATTTGATGTAGAACTATAACACTTAATTCAAAATATAATGGACCATAATACTTTGCTTGGGTGGAAATTTGAACTTTCTACTGTTGTGATAATTGATTCAATTAGCCCTAATTAGTTGCGTTGCAGACAGGACACTTAGCGACATGGGTTTTAACAACCATTAGAAAAAAATAAATTTCTCTTCATTTAGCCAAGTTATCTTACTTCTTTTCTTTATATTGATAATAATATACTTTATGTTATCAAAGTAATATTTTGTGAAAATATTTTTTTAGAAAGAATTTATTCATGAATATATTGCGTTGCGGACAGGACACATTTGTCCAGGCTGGCTCTGGCACAAACAGAATATGCCAAATTTAAAATTATGCTCAGACTGTTCATATCTTTTCAATTTAAGTAGAATATCAATGTATAGAAACATTAAACTTGTGCTTTTATAAAGAAAAAATTGGCAATTTGGGCAAAATTAGTTTTAAGCCAGAGCCAGCCCTAAATTGTCCGCAATAAATTCCACTTCATTACCATAACCAAACCACAACCAAAACCATAACCAAAATGATTAACAAAGAGTTATATACATAGATTACATTTATTACAGTTATTACAGATCTGCGCCATGCGCGTGCTATGTGAAAACGGCTTTACCTTCGTCGTTCGATCCACGCCTCTTCCACCACCACTTTTTCTTCTGCGTCTTCTCAATTTATAGGCCCACCACGACTTCCTCTTCTCCGTCTTATTAATTTATAGGCGGCGTTACAATGCATACCGCCACCCAATGCGCCAGAATTGTAATGACACGCGACATTCACAAAGCAAACAGTCTGGAGGCGAGGTCGAGTCAAACGCCGAAAAATGTATTCGTGGCGGCCAAAATTTATTCCTGGCGGGCCGCCACGAATAAGTGAACGTGTGGGAAACACTGTATAGCTTATCTTTCTCAAAACTGAATTTGTTCACTCTTAGTATGTATTTATATAGGATGCCTATGCTGATTAATATTTGGCATTTGAGACTTGGAGTCTAAGCTAATCAGGAAAAGGCAGGTACATCAATTAGATCTGATCACATTTCAGTTGGGTGATTTCCTCCCTATTGTTTATTTAGCAGCAATTAACCTGTCTCTATGATCTACCCAATTGCAGAATTGATTAATTAGATTAGCTGACCAGCCAACTTCCTGAACAATTGCTCCAGTTGAGAAACTAAAAGTGATTTACAGGTGTTTCTGTTGGCAGTTAATACAGTGACATGTCCTGTCTGCAACGTTTTGTCCTGTCCGCAACATAATTTAACCTATTGTTTATATACTTAAGGCTAATGTGATTTTTCTCAAAGTAGATTCGTGATGTCACCACATGGCCATAGTAATATAGATTTTACCATTAGGATATAATTAAAACTTTTCCTTCTCAAACGTTGCAGACAGGACAACTGACGTGTGACATGCATTTTCTCAAGAGTGACATGCATTTAAAAAATTTCTACATGGTAATATGATGTAATCTAGTACTACAATAATGTCCAGCTAGTTTCATTATTCAGTGGTAGAAAATAAAGGATTTAATTAAGGAAACTTCTTGTCCTGTCTGCAATGCAGAACAGTGTCTTTGCTAATTAAAAGTGCAATTAACATGGCTAATTAGTCAATTGACAACAATACAATTGTTGTAGTATGAAACTTAGGGTATTTGGCTATGGCATGCCATATTTATTTGAAGGATATTAAGAAGTTCATTTTTTAAAAGCCATGTCGCCAATACTGTGGAATCGCCCTTTGAAACCATACAGAAATGATTGCTTTTTTCATTCCAAGATAAAAGGTGACATGCAACTCACATTCTAGAAATTATGTCCAGAATCAAAAGCATGATCAGAATAATTACAAAATTATGCGTGACTGAGGTGACATGACTGACGTTACAGTTTGTCACTTAGAGCTTGAAGTTGCAGGGAATGGATTTCTGTTGATAAAACAAGATAATCTGACAAGCAATTGTCATATTCTACATTCATTTACTTTAACAGTTTACCAAATGGCAATAATTGTACTTGAATGTTTTCTAGACTATGACATATGCAGTGCTGACAATACTTTCTGCTTTTAGCGAGATGTGAAAACTTCCGATTTAATGAGTGGTGGTCACTAGCCTGACAGACCTGATATAAATCTTTAAAGGGAAACTCAGGTCTTAATCATAATGCTGTTTTATATAATCATGATTAGTAAATAAATATTGTAAAATACAAAAATCTGCTCAGCATCAGATATGGACTGATTAGTGACAGAAGCAAATCGTTAATGTTGGAGCATCCCTGCGTATTTCCGAAAGTACTTAACACAATCTTGTGCAACTAGCCAATGGGCCATATTGAACGATCTTTTGTCATAAAATAATGGACTGGGACAATCGCACTATCCAACACAATATCAGCGCATACCTCTGGTAGAAGGGCGACGGTTCACCATTCTCGGGGGACGTTACGTCATTATCACGCGACCGTTGAAGCAGATGACCGCTAATTATGGGGAATAAAGCCTCATTTTTTGTCTTTGAAAACAAAAATTCCACATTTTTGTTCTTAACAGTATTTTTAATGAATTATGATTGTATAAAACAGCATTATCATTTAGCACTGAGTTCCCCTTTAACCCTCTATTAACCAAACCCATTTCCAATTGTGTGAAAATTATTTCCCTAAGCAAAAATGTTTATTTTGGGCCATTATTTGAAAAACAGTAGACAAAAAAAATTTGACACATTTGGCCCTCCTTTCCAAATTGTAGCAACTCTGCTACATTGGGTAATAATGTGAATGAAAAAATTAAAATGACGGACCACACAAGTTATTCCCAAATGTTTATTTGGCAATAAGAAACAAAACCAACAGGGTGTCCAGGCTGTTAACCCTTTCACTTCATGTGGCAGTTATGCTACGCTGGTTAATAGAGGGTTAAATAATAAATAAATAATAAATAAATAAATAAATAAAGGCCTCTTCTTAGCTGATATTGCAACCAACCACCACTGGCTGGCAGGGTCAAAAAACCATGAAATAATGGCGAGGAAAAACAGGCAGAAAAAGAGAGTTGGGTGAGTTTGAAAAGCCCAGTAAGTCATTCTGCTGCTCTCCTAATGACCCTGATGGATGAGGTGAACCCAACTCCATGCTGGACATCTAGAGGGCCTGTTGTTTTTGTGCACATGATCATCTTCTTTGAGTGTATTGACATACATCAACTGGTAATAACCTGACAAACTATAGCCAAAGTAAAATAAAAAAAATACTTTAATAGATGTCTGTCGTAAATTAAAGAGCACTTTACAAAACTGCTCATCAGTGGAGGGGTGTTGCTTGACATCAGCCTCTACTGGGGAACGTCACCCCCCCCCCCAAATTATTCAGTCTGGTGCTGCACACGCTGGGGGCAAAATGTAGAGATTATGAAGACCTTTGTGCTCTCGTGAACTAATACTGTCAAAGGTAAAAATATAAAGATAATAAATATTATTTTATACCAGTCTTTATTTTGATGAATTTTTTATTGTTTATTGCCCTAATATAAAAGCTGCTCCACAACGTTTGTAAGATTTTTTCGGGCGTGTCCACATGACCAATTCTTGCCTTGAATTTGGGCATTTTTGGGAATTATTTTTTTATCATAAGCATTTTCAGAGGCAGGTTACTCCTGAACTAGAGACAGGAGCTGGGGTTGGGTTTAAGGGGCCGGTGTGCTGTAACCGCTGAGGATGAGGCTGTAATATGAGCCCCTCATTATGCATACTACAGTCAAGGGGACCAATTAAATTCAAAATTTTGGTTCTGTTGTAGAACCGAGAGATTACAACCAATAGTCTTATCAAATTTATTGTAATGGTAAAATTGTGAACAAGTACTGAACAATGCAAAGTCACAACAACATGAACAACTTCTGGTTATATTTATTAAGTAATCAGTCATTGAGGTGTTTATTGTAGTGCTTTACAATTCCACATTAATTCAGTCTCTGGCTCCAATGTCTCTTTTTGAAAATGGTAGAGGCTATTCGCACGGCAGAGGTTCAGTGCGAAAGATCAAAGAGCGGTGCGGATTATAAAATTAAATCTCTTATTGGTCCAACTGCAGGGCAAATAGCTGAAGTGCTTCTCTTGTCTGTCCCACCGCGGTGCGATTAGCATAAATACTTCTCTTGTTAACCCTGTTGCCGGGCAGATTGCCAATCCCTTTCCCCCAATTCACCCCGCTGCGGGGCGAATAGCCCATTATTTTGAGAATTGTTTGTTGCTCTGACTGTGGCCGATTAGCTTCCTCAAGTGCAACATCACAACATGTTCTTGCTTGTGTTGGAGTGTTGTTGGTTTTAATGGAGAACTCATATAGCCGTAAGATTGTTGGGTTGAGAGTTTAAATGCTCACATTCATAGTCTCGCACCTAATCGAAGTCCGCAGACACTGCCCGCTCACCCCCTCTGTCCATGTGGCCGCCTCTACAAAACTGCAAAAAAAAATTGTGGAAAGTTGTGTTAATTATCCCTCTATTGCCCTCGTGTATCACAAGCCTGTCGTTTCGGCTCTGAGGCAATTGAAACAAAACGCAATGTGGGAAAGATGTGAGTCTAGAGCATGGCTTTAGATGAATAACTTTAATATTAAATAAATATATTCACTTTGCTATGGGCCTTTTTAAAAAACAATAATCACACACAAAGCAACAACAAATTTTGATAAAAGTTTCGCTTCTTTCACTCAAAAATAATAATATAACCATGTTTCGAGAAAGTGATTTTGTGAGTGACCGTTCAATGGAATGGCCTTCCAACGATTCCTAGCACCAGCTGCATGCATGTTTGCCTTTATTCCCCTGTTTGGTGGTTGGGAGTCAAGTCAATGCTTATGCCTGCACAACCATTATAGACCGCTGCGGATCAAAATCCCACTATTTAGCTACATGGCACTTGGCAACCGGCAATTGGACAGTTGTGACAGTCACGCCTAAAATATTGGGAAATCTGAATTTGTTTCAAACAAAGTTAGTGGCCACATTGGTACAGCGAATAAACGTTAAGAGCGGAAATAAATTGCTATATGGCGTGAAATTTTCAGCCAGCCTGTCGGGCAATAACCTCTTAATTTGTCCGACAAATTTTTTACTTGTCCTGGGCACTCAGAACAGTGATTTCATGAGCCCTGGAGAAAATGAGGCGGTTTTGAGAAGACCAGAGTATGGCCAGTATGAAAAGCTTGTTGCAAGCTCCTGAGAGAAGATGAGGCAGGTTTGAGAAGACCAGAGTATGGCCAGTATGAAACACTTGTTGGAGAGCTCCTGAAAAAAGATGAGGTGGGTTTGAGAAGACCGGAGTATGGCCAGTATGAAACGCTTGTTGGAGAGCTCCTGAGAGAAGATGAGGCAGGTTTGAGAAGACCAGAGTATGGCCAGTATGAAACACTTGTTGGAGAGCTCCTGAAAAAAGATGAGGTGGGTTTGAGAAGACCAGAGTATGGCCAGTATGAAACGCTTGTTGGAGAGCTCCTGGGAGAAACTAGGCGGGTTTGAGAAGACCAGAGTATGGCCAGTATGAAACGCTTGTTGGAGAGCTCCCGAGAGAAGATGAGGCGGGTTTGTGAAGACCAGAGTATGGCCAGTATGAAATGCTTGTTGGAGAGCTCCTGAGAGAAGATGAGGCAGGTTTGAGAAGACCGGAGTATGACCAGTATGAGTGTTAACATTTGAAATGTTATCTATGTTCTATTGTAAATAACATATTGGCTCATGTGATCTGAAAGTCATTGCATTTTGATTTTATTCACAATTTACACTTTCTCCCAAATATTTTGGAATTGGGGTTGTTGCAGTTACTCATAGTTGTGCAAAAGTAACCATTTAATGCGTTATTTTGGATACGTGCGAATTGGGCGAAATTTTTTGAACATTCTCTTTCTCTTTCGTATTTCCCAACTTTGCGTATCTTTGCGTTTTGGTTTCAATCCTCGAAAATTAATCACTTTTCTTAATGTTTCACTTGCACAGCATTTGCTGTTCCTTCCTGTTGAGTGCGTCTCTGGACAGAGACACGCGGTGTAACACAGAGATGTGAGTGCCTCTGACCCAGCGTTCGGTGTAACACAGATGTGAGTGTGTGTGACCCAGCGTTCGGTGTCACGCTGAGATGTGAGTGCGTGTGACCCAGCGTTCGGTGTAACACAGAGATGTGAATGCGTGTGACCCAGCGTTCGGTGTCACACAGATGTGAGTGTGTGAGACCCAGCGTTCGGTGTCACAAAGAGGTGTGAGTGCGTGTGACCCTGCGTTCGGTGTCACAAAGAGATGTGAGTGCGTGTGACCCTGCGTTCGGTGTAACAAAGAGATGTGAGTGCGTGTGACCCTGCGTTCGGTGTCACAAAGAGATGTGAGTGCGTGTGACCCAGCGTTCGGTGTAACAGAGATGTGAGGGCGTGTGATCCAGCGTTCGGTGTCACACAGAGATGTGAGTGCGTGTGACCCAGCGTTCGGTGTAACACAGATGTGAGTGTGTGTGACCCAGCGTTCGGTGTCACGCTGAGATGTGAGTGCGTGTGACCTAGCGTTCGGTGTAACACAGAGATGTGAGTGCGTGTGACCCAGCGTTCGGTGTCACACAGATGTGAGTGTGTGAGACCCAGCGTTCGGTGTCACAAAGAGGTGTGAGTGCGTGTGACCCTGCGTTCGGTGTCACAAAGAGATGTGAGTGCGTGTGACCCTGCGTTCGGTGTCACAAAGAGATGTGAGTGCGTGTGACCCAGCGTTCGATGTAACAAAGAGATGTGAGTGCATGTGACCCTGCGTTCGGTGTCACTCTGAGATGTGAGTGCGTGTGACCCAGCGTTCGGTGTAACAGAGATGTGAGGGCGTGTGATCCAGCGTTCGGTGTCACACAGAGATGTGAGTGCGTGTGACCCAGCGTTCGGTGTAACACAGATGTGAGTGTGTGTGACCCAGCGTTCGGTGTCACGCTGAGATGTGAGTGCGTGTGACCCAGCGTTCGGTGTAACACAGAGATGTGAGTGCGTGTGACCCAGCGTTCGGTGTCACACAGATGTGAGTGTGTGAGACCCAGCGTTCGGTGTCACAAAGAGGTGTGAGTGCGTGTGACCCTGCGTTCGGTGTCACAAAGAGATGTGAGTGCGTGTGACCCTGCGTTCGGTGTCACAAAGAGATGTGAGTGCGTGTGACCCTGCGTTCGGTTTCACAAAGAGATGTGAGTGCGTGTGACCCAGCGTTCGATGTAACAAAGAGATGTGAGTGCGTGTGACCCAGCGTTTGGTGTCACTTGGAGATGTGAGTGCGTGTTACCCTGCGTTCGGTGTAACACAGAGATGTGAGTGCGTGTGACCCAGCGTTCAGTGTAACACAGAGATGTGAGGTCGTGTGACCCAGCGTTCGGTGTCACACAGAGATGTGAGTGCGTGTGACCCAGCGTTCGGTGTCACACAGAGATGTGAGTGCGTGTGACCCAGCGTTCGGTGTCACACAGAGATGCAAGTGCATGTGACCCAGTGTTCGGTGTCACACAGAGATGTGAGGTCGTGTGACCCAGCATTCGGTGTCACACAGAGATGCAAGTGCATGTGACCCAGTGTTCGGTGTCACACAGAGATGTGAGCGCGTGTGACCCAGCGTTCGGTATCAAGCAGAGATGCGAGTGGGTGTGACCCAGCGTTCGGTGTCACACAGAGATGCGAGTGCGTGTGACCCAGTGTTCGGTGTCACACAGAGATGTGAGCGCGTGTGACCCTGCGTTGGGTATCACACAGAGATGCGAGCGCGTGTGACCCAGCGTTCGATGTAACAAAGAGATGTGAGTGCGTGTGACCCTGCGTTCGGTGTCACTCTGAGATGTGAGTGCGTGTGACCCAGCGTTTGGTGTCACTCGGAGATGTGAGTGTGTGTTACCCTGCGTTCGGTGTAACACAGAGATGTGAGTGCGTGTGACCCAGCGTTCAGTGTAACACAGAGATGTGAGGTCGTGTGACCCAGCGTTCGGTGTCACACAGAGATGTGAGTGCGTGTGACCCAGCATTCGGTGTCACACAGAGATGCAAGTGCATGTGACCCAGTGTTCGGTGTCACACAGAGATGTGAGGTCGTGTGACCCAGCGTTCGGTGTCACACAGAGATGTGAGTGCGTGTGACCCAGCATTCGGTGTCACACAGAGATGCAAGTGCATGTGACCCAGTGTTCGGTGTCACACAGAGATGTGAGCGCGTGTGACCCAGCGTTCGGTATCACGCAGAGATGCGAGTGGGTGTGACCCAGTGTTCGGTGTCACACAGAGATGCGAGTGCGTGTGACCCAGTGTTCGGTGTCACACAGAGATGTGAGCGCGTGTGACCCTGCGTTGGGTATCACACAGAGATGCGAGCGCGTGTGACCCAGCGTTCGGTGTAACACAGAGCTGTGAGTGCGTGTGACCCAGCGTTCGGTGTAACACAGAGATGTGAGTGCGTGTGACCCAGCGTTCGGTGTAACACAGAGCTGTGAGTGCGTGTGACCCAGCGTTCGGTGTAACACAGAGATGTGAGCGCGTGTGACCCAGCGTTGGGTATCACACAGAGATGTGAGCGCATGTGACCCAGCGTTCGGTGTAACACAGAGCTGTGAGTGCGTGTGACCCAGCTTTCGGTGTCACACAGAGATGTGAGTGCGTGTGACCCAGCGTTCGGTGTAACACAGAGCTGTGAGCGCGTGTGACCCAGCGTTCAGTATCACACAGAGATGTGAGTGCGTGTGACCCAGCGTTCGGTGTAACACAGAGATGTGAGGACGTGTGATCCAGCGTTCGGTGTCACACAGAGATGTGAGGGCGTGTGACCCAGCGTTCGGTGTCACACAGAGATGTGAGCGCGTGTGATCCAGCGTTCGGTGTCACACAGAGATGTGAGGGCGTGTGACCCAGCGTTCGGTGTCACACAGAGATGTGAGGGCGTGTGACCCAGCGTTCGGTGTCACACAGAGATGTGAGGGCGTGTGACCCAGCGTTCGGTGTCACACAGAGATGTGAGGGCGTGTGACCCAGCGTTCGTTGTCACACAGAGATGTGAGGGCGTGTGACCCAGCGTTCGGTGTCACACAGAGATGTGAGGGCGTGTGACCCAGCGTTCGGTGTCACACAGAGATGTGAGGGCGTGTGACCCAGCGTTCGGTGTCACACAGAGATGTGAGGGCGTGTGCTGTGGAACGCAGTGCTGTGGACTGTTCTCGTCTGTCTGGAGAATGAGGGGTTTTTCATGATCGGGGAGGTTAAGGAAATTTGGGTAAACCAGTCTCACCTCTCTCTCTCACCCACCCCCCCCCTCTGTCTGTCTCTCTCTCTCTCTCTATCTCTCTCTCTCAAATTCAAATGAGCTTTATTTGCATGACAAGTAAACTTGTGTTGCAAAAGCATTGGTAAACATAAATGACAAGCAAAACTCACAATAACATACTAACTGACTAATATAAACACATGAACATTTAAATCAATGTATGATAATAAAAATGCCGATAATGATT
Source organism: Gymnothorax reevesii (assembly GCA_029721435.1). Classification (NCBI taxonomy): domain Eukaryota; kingdom Metazoa; phylum Chordata; class Actinopteri; order Anguilliformes; family Muraenidae; genus Gymnothorax; species Gymnothorax reevesii. The sequence continues at coordinate 5,675,956 of CM056579.1, read as the reverse complement.
TTGTATAAAAATTTTATCAAAATTGAAAAGATCTGGGACAAAATTAATCCAATAAGTGCTGTATAGTTGGCTGAGATTCAGCCCACACCCTCTCTTTGTGTGTGGCAGGCAGAGACGAATCGTGCTGCTACCTCTAGTGGTCTTCGCCCAGAAGGATTATTTGGATTGGGTTGATTTGGAAATTTATTTATGTGGGCAGTGAATTTGGGAAAGTATTGATCTCTGATTGGTTCATATTTGGGGCAGGAAAGTAAAAAGTGGGCTTCTGTTTCAACCTCTGCCCGGTCGCAGTGAGCACACAGCCTCTGCTCTCTCAGCCGCAGTGAGCACACAGCCTCTGCTCTCTCGGCAGCAGTGAGCACACAGCCTCTGCTCTCTCGGCCGCAGTGAGCACACAGCCTCTGCTCTCCCGGCCGCAGTGAGCACACAGCCTCTGCTCTCCCGGCCGCAGTGAGCACACAGCCTCTGCTCTCTCGGCCGCAGTGAGCACACAGCCTCTGCTCTCTCGGCCGCAGTGAGCACACAGCCTCTGCTCTCTCGGCAGCAGTGAGCACACAGCCTCTGCTCTCTCAATCACAGTGAACACACAGCCTCTACTCTCTCGGTCACAGTGAGCACACAGCCCCTGCTCTCTCGGTCGCAGTGAGCACGCAGCCTCTGCTCTCTCGGCAGCAGTGAGCACACAGCCTCTACTCTCTCGGTCACAGTGAGCACACAGCCCCTACTCTCTCGGTCGCAGTGAGCACGCAGCCTCTGCTCTCTCGGCCGCAGTGAGCACACAGCCCCTGCTCTCTCGGCCGCAGTGAGCACACAGCCCCTGCTCTCTCGGCCACAGTGAGCATGCAGCCTCTACTCTCTCGGCCACAGTGAACACACAGCCTCTACTCTCTCGGCCACAGTGAACACACAGCCTCTGCTCTCTCGGCCGCAGTGAGCACACAGCCTCTGCTCTCTCGGCCGCAGTGAGCATGCAGCCTCTGCCCCCTCGGCCGCAGTGAGCACACAGCCTCTGCCCCCTCGGCCCGGTGAGCACACAGCCTCTGCTCTCTCGACCGCAGTGAGCACACAGCCTCTGCTCTCTCAGCAGCCAGGTCTTTCTGTGTTGCCGTGTTTCTATAGCGAGGCTGTGGTCACTGAGTCTGTACAGTGTCATGTTCGTCTTTGTTTTGGGTTTTTGACTCTAGTTAAGTACTCTGACAGGGAGTTGTCTCATTCTAGAGTACAATAGATGTCCAATTTATAATTTAGTTTGATTTCCTCTTGTCAATTGGTAACGTATTGATTTTTATTGATCTTTTCAAATGTTTTTAATATTATAGGTGAATAGTTTTCTTTTTTGTCATAAAAATGTTTTTTGATGGCTAATTGTTCAAATGGGTCCCTCTCTGGGTGGGTTTGTTTGCTCTTAAGGGTTTTGTGGTGGTAGCAGTCTGGGTCGGCCTGCTTCAGATGGACCCAGAATTTGAGGGCTCTTTCTGCAATTGTTAGCCGGAGAGGGAAGCGGCCTAACTCCGCTCTGCACGCATTATTTGGGGCGTTTCTGTGGACATGTAGTACACTTTTACAGAATTCGAGGTGGAACTTTTCTGTTTCAATTTGATCCCAGTTTTTATTTTTTTGGTGTAATTGAGGGCCCCATATTTCGCTCCCATAAAGGAGGATGGGTTGAATGATGTGGTCGAATATTTTTTAGCCAGATCTTGATTGGGGGGTTAAATCTGGAGATAGTTTTTTTTTTTTAATTGCACAGAATGCCCGGCATGCTTTGTCCCTTAATGAATTTATTGCCATGTGGAATCTCCCTGAAGCACTGACCTGCAGCCCCAGGTAAGGGTAGCTGGTGGTGAGCTCCAGAGTGTCTGCTCCGAGGGTGAAGTGGTACCTGTGTCCCTGAAATCTGGATTTTTTCTGGAAGGTATACTGTCAGTGCCCAGGTCTGACAGAATTGCTCCAGGCAGGAAAGGCTCTGCTGCAATCCCTGTTCTGTGGGCGACAGCAGAACCAGATCATCTGCATAGAGCAAGAATTTAATGTCTTTATCATGACGAGTGAGTCCAGGGGCTGAAGACTGTTCCAACTGTGAGGCCAATTGGTTGATATAAATGTTGAAGAGTGTTGGGCTCAGACTGCAGCCCCGTCTCACTCCACAGGGGCCCCTGAGTGAAGAGTGTTGTGCTCAGATTGCAGCCCTGTCTCACTCCACAGGGGCCCCTGTGTGAAGGATTAACGTTTAGGATTCCTGAACTGGCCTCTTTTAAAAACATTGGTAAGAAGGCCTTATATACCGTAAGTGTGAAAGTCAAGGGGGTTGTTTTTAAGGGGTCTTAAAGAAAAAAGGAACTGATGTATTTATGATGTTTTTGTCCTAATTATCTCTCTTTTTTAATTTATTTATTCATTTATTTATTTATCAACTCTAAAACATAAATAAGAAATTATTGTCGGGTTTAGAAATTATTTGTGGTGAGAAAAAACGTTTTTGAAACAGTTTGTAAATAAAGATCCCTTAAAGTCAAGCCTTTCACTCTCCCTCGCTCTTTCTCATTCTCTTTCACTCTCTCTCGCTCTCTCTCACTCTCTCTCGTTCTCTCACTCTCTCTCGCTCTCTCTCTTAGAATACCTTCAGCAGAAGAGGGTAGATGTGGTCTTCCTTCAGGAGACCCATACTGATGGGGATAATGAGGACTGTTAGAATACCTTCAGCAGAAGAGGGTAGATATGGTCTTCCTTCAGGAGACCCATACTGATGGGGATAATGAGGACTGTTAGAATACCTTCAGCAGAAGAGGGTAGATATGGTCTTCTTTCAGGAGACCCATATTGATGAGGATAATGAGGACTGTTAGAATACCTTCAGCAGAAGAGGGTAGAAATGGTCTTCCTTCAGGAGACCCATACTAATGGGGATAATGAGGACTGTTAGAATACCTTCAGCAGAAGAGGGTAGATGTGGTCTTCCTTCAGGGGACCCATACTGATGAGGATAATGAGGACTGTTAGAATACCTTCAGCAGAAGAGGGTAGATATGGTCTTCCTTCAGGAGACCCATACTGATGGGGATAATGAGGACTGTTAGAATACCTTCAGCAGAAGAGGGTAGATGTGGTCTTCCTTCAGGAGACCCATACTGATGAGGATAATGAGGACTGTTAGAATACCTTCAGCAGAAGAGGGTAGATGTGGTCTTCCTTCAGGAGACCCATACTGATGAGGATAATGAGGACTGTTAGAATACCTTCAGCAGAAGAGGGTAGATGTGGTCTTCCTTCAGGAGACCAATACTGATGGGGATAATGAGGACTGTTAGAATACCTTCAGCAGAAGAGGGTAGATGTGGTCTTCCTTCAGGAGACCCATACTGATGAGGATAATGAGGACTGTTAGAATACCTTCAGCAGAAGAGGGTAGATGTGGTCTTCCTTCAGGAGACCAATACTGATGGGGATAATGAGGACTGTTAGAATACCTTCAGCAGAAGAGGGTAGATATGGTCTTCCTTCAGGAGACCCATACTGATGAGGATAATGAGGACTGTTAGAATACCTTCTGCAGAAGAGGGGAGATGTGGTCTTCCTTCAGGAAACCCATACTGATGAGGATAATGAGGACTGTTAAAATACCTTCAGCAGAAGAGTGTGGATGTGGTCATCCTTCAGGAGACCCATACTGATGAGGATAATGAGGACTGTTAGAATACCTTCAGCAGAAGAGGGTAGATATGGTCTTCCTTCATTAGACCCATACTGATGAGGATAATGAGGACTGTTAGAATACCTTCAGCCGAAGAGGGTGGAGGTGGTCATCCTTCAGGAGACCCATACTGATGAGGATAATGAGGTGGATTGGAGTCTGTGGTGGAAGGGCCAATATTATCTTAACCATGGAACTAATTTTAGTGCAGGGATGTCAGTTCCTTTTTCACCAGGTTTGGAGATTAATATCTTGTCAACTACGGAAATTGTAAAGGGAAGGGTGGTGTTGGTTAGAGCGGAAATGGGGGATGGGATTTTCTGTTTTGTTAATATTTATTCCCCAAATCAGGGGTCTGATCGTTTTGAGTTTTTTAGAGACATTAAGGCACATTTGTTGCAGATTGATCATCATGAAATATGTGTTATTTGTGGGGATTGGAATTGCACATTAGATTTTACTATGGACAGGACTAGTGAGGAACCCCATCTGCAGTCTTCCGCCTGTTTGGCTGGGTTTCTGTCTCAGCTTAATCTGGTGGATGTATGGAGGGTTAAGCATCCAACGTCTAGGCAGTACACCTGGTTAGGGTGGACAACAATTGGGTCAGCGCTGCAAGGCTGGATAGAATATATGTCTCAAAATCCTTTAGTGCTATGATCATCACCAGTTGGGGTGACTGACCATGACATGGTTACAGCAGATTTTTGTGTTCATGTGCCCACTAAGCCAGCTTCCTATTGGCACTTTAACAATAGACTATTACAGGACACCTGTTTTTGTAATGAATATGAGACCTTTTGGAATCACTGGAGAAGCAAGAAAGGTGATTCTCACAGTCTCAGCCTTTGGTGGGAGTTGGGTAAGGTGCAAATAAGGGTTTTTTGCCAGTCGACAAGTAAGGCACGCAGGGCTATAGAATAGTTGGAAAAAGAAATGAGGGATATTGAAGGAGGGGTCATGGGTAGTGGCTGTCTAACTGGTGGTGTGTCATTACAACAAAAAAAGCAGGAGCTGGCAAGATTCCTTCATGAGAGGGCAAAGGGGGCATTGGTTAGGGCCTGTTTCATGGGAATAAAAGATATGGATGCTCCCAGTTCATTCTTCTTCAACCTGGAGAGGAAGGCTTCACTGAAGAAGCAGATGGTCTGTCTTCAGCTACCAGAGGGCAGAATAACAACAGATCCAGCGGAAATGAAGCAGCATGCTGTAAACTTCTACACTGCACTGTATGGAGCTGAGGACTGTGACGAGGACTGTGCTGCAGAGCTGCTTCGAGGGCTGCCGCAGCTCAGGTCAGAGGAGCAGGAAACTCTGGATAAAGACATTAGTCTGGATGAACTTACTAAGGCAGTTCAACAGTTGAACTCTGGCCGTTCCCCTGGTATAGACGGTCTAACTGCAGACTTTTATAAACACTTCTTGGGCCTTTTGGGATCTGACTTTATGGATGTGATGCTGGAGTGCATCAGAGAGGGTTCACTTCCTGTTTCTTGTTGCTGGGCAGCTCTTTCTCTGCTGCCAAAAAAAGGAGATTTGGCGCTACTTAAGAACTGGAGACCTGTTGCTCTTTTATGCTCAGATTATAAAATTCTTTATAAAGTCTTATCTAATAGACTGAATGACTTTTTAGATGTGTTGGTTTATAAGGACCAATCATACTGTATCCCTGAGAGAACAATAATGGATAACCTTTTCACGATGCGCGATATTATGGCTGTGTGTGAGGTGTATGGTATTGACGTGGGTATTTTGTCTTTGGATCAGGAGAAGGCATTTGATCGGGTAGACCACTCTTTTTTTATTTTCTACACTTAAAGCTTTTGGTTTCGGGGAGAGGTTTAGATCATGGGTTGGTTTACTGTATAAAGGGCCATCTTGTATGGTTAAGGTGGGTGGTGGGTTGAGTTGTCTAATTTTTATTGGACGGGGTATTCGGCAGGGCTGTCCCATTTCTGGTCAGTTGTATTGTTTGGCCATTGAACCACTCCTTATCAGGATCAGGGGTCGGCTCGCTGGCTTATCTGCACCGGGGGCACCACTGGCTCCGCCTATCATAGTATCTGCTTGTACAGATGATATAAATGTTATAATCAGGTCTCAGGAGGATGTGTCTGCCTTACAGCAAGCTTTGAGCTTATATCAGAGGGCCTCTTCAGCTAAGGTCAACTGGGGGAAGAGTGAGGCTTTACAGGTCGGGGAATGGTGGGGGAGGGCACCCCCTAATTTGCCTGGGGCACTAGAATGGAGGATGGATGGGATGAAACTTCTGGGGGTCTTCCTCGGCATCAAGGAGTATCGGAAACAGAACTGGGACGGTATGTTGGACAAGGTTGTTGCCAAGTTGTCTAAATGGTGGTGGTTGTTGCCAGTTATGTCCTTCAGGGTGAGGGTTTTGGTCCTGAATAGCCTGGCTGCCTCTATGCTCTGGCAGAGGTTGTGTGTGCTGGAGCCTCCCAGAGGCCTACTTGAAGAACTGCAGAGGAAGATGGTGGACTTTTTCTGGTCTGGGCAGCATTGGTCCAGAGCTCCATTGTTGTATCTTCCATTACAGGAAGGTGGACAAGGTCTGGTGGACTGACAGAGCTACAGAGTTACAGCCTTCCGCTTACAAACTTTCAAGAGGCTGTTATTTCACCCAGGTATTTTTGATGAGCCTTGGACCAGTGGACTTTTCGGCACTTCCATCTTTCTATTCTTCAGTATTGACCGCCTGGCATAAGATCTTTACAGTCAAGTGAAGTGCTAGCTGGCCTGAAGGGTGGACGTTGAGAGAGCCGCTCCTGCGTAACCCACTGCTGCCGGTGAGGTTGTTGCAGTCTGCCAGTGTGCAGGCTGCTCTGATCCGTGCAGGGGTCACTAAAGTGGGTGACCTGATGAGTGAAGGGAGATGGAGGTCATCGAGTGAGCTGGCTGCCATGACGGGTATGCGGTCCTTGAGACTGGTACAGCAACTGATGGAGGGGATCCGTGATGTACTTCCTGCTTCCTTCACTTGGGCGTTTCGGAGGGATTTGCAGTCAGGACATACTAGGGTGGATTTTCCTCCCACCACTGTGGAGGCTGTTGTGGACAATGGACTTGATCTTCGGAGATCTCTGCTCTCTTTTACCGTGCCACAGCTTGGAGACTCCAGGGAATGGGCAAGAAGGCCCTGTACCTTGTGGCAGTTAAGGTTCGGCACCAGGCTGCCTCGGCGGGGGTGAGGTCAGCAGAGTGGCTGGGGTGAGGTCAGCGAAGCGGCGGGGGTGAGGTCAGCGGAGTGGCTGGGGAATTTGGGACCAGATCCATCACTGATAGGGTGCTGGTGCTCCCTATATAAGCCTCCTGTGGAGAAGCGTACTGCAGACCTACAGTGGAGGATTATTCATAGGGCCATGGCGACGAACAGACACACAGCACACCTTGATCCAACTGTAGGGGAAAGTTGTTTGTTCTGTGGTGCAGCAGAAACGGTGGAATACTTGTTCCTCAACTGCAGTAGGTTGGAGCGTTTGCTGGGGTTGGTTTGGGATTGGTGCACAGGGTTAGGGGTGAAGTTTACCAATCAATTATACATTTCTGGACCAAAGTACACAGTCTCACAGAAATACTGGGTGTCTTTAATTAATTTTATCTTTGGGCAGGCCAAAATGGCCACTTGGCTAAGTAGGAAGAATTTGCTCTTGGGGGCTGGGTCAACTGAGGCAGAAAACATACTGAAGGGGCTGGTGGTGGCAAGACTGAAGGTGGAAAGGGCCTCTTACACACTTGTTCATAATGTCCCGGGTTTATTGTAATGTGGGGGATTGATGAAGTGCTGTGCAAAGTGGGGGTGCAGGAGAGGCTGGAGTTAAATGTTTAGTAGGGATGTATTGGAAACTGACTTTTATTTAATTTTTTTTTCTCCCCCCCCCGCCCCCCACTCCTCTGTCTCTTTGTCCTCTAGCTGCTGTTTCCTTTGCTTCAGTTTTCTCTTTTTTTCTTTTTCTTTTCTCTCTCTTCCCCCTTTTCTTTTTTTTTATTCCTCCTCTCTCCTCTCAGTTTCCTCTTTTTCCCTTGGTGTTGTGGTTTGTGATGTAACATAATGTTTTTGTGCTTGAATAATGTCCTAATAAAGTGGGCTTTTAAATCTCAAATCTCTCTCTCTCTTTCACCTACCCCCCCTCTCTCTCTCTCTCTCTCTTTCTCTTACCCAACCCCCCCTCTCTCTCTCTCTCTCTCAGTGCCTGGTGCTCTCTCCACGGCTCAGTGTTTAACACTCTCCTCATCCTGCTCCTGGCCTGTCACTCAAGGGCAGTCTTCTCAGACCCCGGTGAGGTGCTCATATCTGCGCGCGCGCACACACATACACACACACACACACACACACACACACACACACACCCCACCCCACACTCACACAAACAAACAAGCACACACACGCACGCACACTCACACAAACACACACAAACAGACAAACAAACAAACAAACACACACACGCACACTCACTCTCTCACACACACACACACACACACACACACACACACACACAGTGTTACTGTGTAGCTGTGTGTGTCTTTGTGTTGCTGTGTGCCACTGTGTAGTCATGTGTGCCTTTTACTATGTTTAGCCGTGTTACTTTGTCTGTGTTATTGTGTGATACTCTGTAGCCGTGTGATTGTGTGTGTTACTGGTTTTATATGTGTTACTGTGTTACATGTGTTACTGTTTTACATGTGTTACTGTGTTACTGCTTTACATGTGTTACTGTGTGTTACTGTTTTACATGTGTTACTGTGTGTTACTGTTTTACATGTGTTACTGTGTGTTACTGTTTTACATGTGTTACTGTGTTACTGTTTTACATGTGTTACTGTTACTGTTTTACATGTGTTACTGTGTGTTACTGTTTTACATGTGTTACTGTGTGTTACTGTTTTACATGTGTTACTGTGTGTTACTGTTTTACATGTGTTACTGTGTTACTGCTTTACATGTGTTACTGTGTGTTACTGTTTTACATGTGTTACTGTGTGTTACTGTTTTACATGTGTTACTGTGTGTTACTGTTTTACATGTGTTACTGTGTTACTGTTTTACATGTGTTACTGTTACTGTTTTACATGTGTTACTGTGTGTTACTGTTTTACATGTGTTACTGTGTGTTACTGTTTTACATGTGTTACTGTGTGTTACTGCTTTACATGTGTTACTGTGTGTTACTGCTTTACATGTGTTACTGTGTGTTACTGTTTTACATGTGTTACTGTTTTACATGTGTTACTGTGTGTTACTGCTTTACATGTGTTACTGTGTGTTACTGTTTTACATGTGTTACTGTGTTACTGTTTTACATGTGTTACTGTTACTGTTTTACATGTGTTACTGTGTGTTACTGTTTTACATGTGTTACTGTGTGTTACTGTTTTACATGTGTTACTGTGTGTTACTGTTTTACATGTGTTACTGTGTGTTACTGTTTTACATGTGTTACTGTTTAACATGTGTTACTGTGTTACTGTTTTACATGTGTTACTGTGTTACTGTTTTACATGTGTTACTGTGTGTTACTGTTTTACATGTGTTACTGTGTGTTACTGTTTTACATGTGTTACTGTGTGTTACTGTTTTACATGTGTTACTGTTTTACATGTGTTACTGTGTGTTACTGTTTTACATGTGTTACTGTGTGTTACTGTTTTACATGTGTTACTGTGTGTTACTGTTTTACATGTGTTACTGTGTTACTGTTTTACATGTGTTACTGTGTGTTACTGTTTTACATGTGTTACTGTGTTACTGTTTTACATGTGTTACTGTGTGTTACTGTTTTACATGTGTTACTGTGTGTTACTGTTTTACATGTGTTACTGTGTGTTACTGTTTTACATGTGTTACTGTGTGTTACTGTTTTACAAGTGTTACTGTGTGTTACTCGACCTGTGAGTTGCTGTGTGTAACTGTGTTATAGTATCTGTGTTATCAAGTGTGACTGTTACGGTGTGTAATTCTCTTACTTTGTGTAGCTGTGAGATACACTGAGTAGCTTTGAGTCAGGAGTATAAATTTGTAAATCTGTGTAACTGTTACTGTATGTACCTGCTTGGTACAGTGTTTACAACCCCAATTTCGAAATAGTTGGGCCAAAGTGTAAATTGTGAATAAAATCAAAATGCAATGGCGTTCAAATCACACCAGACAGTATTTTATTCACAATAGAGGAGAGATAACAGAGCAAATTTTGAAACTGAGAAATTCTACAATTTTATCCACAAAATGAGCTCATTTCAAATTTGATGGCTGCTACAGGTCTCAAAAATTTGGGACAGGGCAGGTTCTAGGCAGAAATTTTATCGAACGTACTGGATGGGTGATGGTGGAGGGGCCGCACAAGGGATCGCAATTTTAAAGAAAATTTTGAAAATTAGAACCTTCCAAATCCAATTTCAAGGGAATTTCAGGCCTCCTGTCTCCTGCCTTTTTAGCGTAACCTATGCAGTGAACTTTTCTCTTTGTACATACAGGAGAGAATTAATAAGGACAGGAAAGCATTTGGGTGTCATTTTAAATGTTTATATATTATTCATTGTGAAAAGGGGGAGAGAGAAAGACTCTAGATTTAAAGTCTTTTGACTATAACAAAATAGTGAATAAATAAATATGGCCATAAAATAAATACCCAAATAAATGGCTGCAGTAATGAAATCAGTCTAGGTGTGGTGTGTGGTATCCTGGTGTTGACAGTCGGACTCTCGCAGCAGCCGGTGTCATCCTGGGTTCCACAGCCACACTCTAGTAGTAGCCGCGTTAGCCTGGGTCCACAGCCAAAACTCTAGCAGCAGCCGTTGAGACGGCGCAGTTCCCGAATCCTGGAGCGAGGGCGAGGAGAGCTGATTCCAGCAGTAGCCGATGGGACAGGAGGCTCCAGATGCAGCAGGAGCAAGGCAAGTCCGTCGGTTGGATAGCTGACCCCAACTGTTGGAAAAAATATCAAGCCAAACTGGCAAACAAAGCATGGCGAGCGAATGGTTTTTTGTCCTGCGAAAGTATGTGCAACTGAGTTGACGATACATTAACCATCAAAACAGGTTACAATTAAAACCTTGAGATCAAAATCTCTCAATCTACATAACGGTATTAGTACAGAAATGACAACAATTAAGACGTTGAAATACCATACGGCTGACTTTCTTCTTCTTTTTTTTTTTTTTTTTAAGAATGTGACATTCCTACTTCAAAAGCTAAAAACTAGTGTGAGTTAGATCGATTAGCTAGCTCACTCTGACGGTTAAAATATCAACCCTTATTTTTGCATACTGACAGATTTTTCCAGCATACTGGGATGCGACTTTTGTGTTCGTCAGCGTACCGGCCTGGTTCTTCTTCTTTTAATGATGGTTGTTTACAACTAGTTTTTAGGGGATATCACTACTTTCCAGGAAGTGAATTCGGTGACGTACTTGCATTATGTTTGTGCTGGGGACGGCTATGTTTGATGGAACTCACGAGAGGCTGACCAAAATTGCGGAAAAGTTGCAGTGATTGGACAAAATTGCAAGGTCACGCAGAATTCACGGCTTTTGGTTGAATTTGCGTTAATTGTTGCGATCGCTACGTCGCAAATTCCTGGAGGGACTGATTTCTGCATGCACGTAGCTCATGAAGCAGCGCGGATTTGCCTAAATTAGTTTGCGAGGCTTAATAAGCAATAAGCCCTGAGAATCCGTTCTATATTCTCAATGTAGTCACGGCTGCAGGGTCCAGGGGTAGTGCCCCCGTGGGGGACCCGGGGGAGCAAAGCCCCACGGAAGCTCTGGCAGTTTACCACATTTGGAAGTGTTATTTTTCAATTTTGAGTGTCCCAATTAATGATATCTTGGCAGTTAATAACCTTTTGCACACGGCCTTGACACAATATTCAAGTTCAAAGAAACTCACCATGAGAGAACTTAACTTCACGAACCCCCTCTGTATGACTGTTCCACACCAAGGATGATCTGGCAGTCAGTTTTCTCTACCCTTCCCCATCCTCTGTGCTTCTTACTGTTTCTAGAGTCAGGCAAGTCCATTCTGAGATATCGTCCTTCCGTCTTTTTCTTTGCCTACTAAGTTATGTTTTGGAAACAAGGAACCTATTCTACGTGTGATCTGGTCTGAAGGCCTGCAAGTGCGACCAATAATATTGATTGTAAGACAGAGTAGCAGAAAGCCCACTGAGCTTTATTCTTCTGAAGAATACAAACAAGTTCTCACCATTACAGTGTACTCACAGAGCATAAGGAAATTATGTATGTAAAATCAAATGGTGAACCCAAAGTATTACCAAGTTGTGACAAATGTACAATTGCACTAATGCCCTTTTATCTTAACTTGACATCATTACCAATTGTAACATTTTGCTATACAGTCTCACATTCAGGCGCCAGGGCGAAATACGCTGCAGTATTCCCGCGCTTTGATGCTGACATGTTTCCAAAGAAATTTGCGGTAAAATACACTTAGCCGCTGCCCTACGCCTTCTACAGGCCACACAGAATGTTATGAAAAGTTCACAAACTCTAACCTTTACCGAACCAATGTTGCGGCAAAGTTCCAAAAATGTAATCGAATCTCTGAAGAAAGTTTGCCATTGACTGACTGACGCAGCGAAGCTCAAATGTCACCCCACCTGTGAAAACCCGGGGAAAGCTGGTTTTAGGCGATGTACAGTTTTGTTTTTTTTTTTTATCCTAAGTTATTCTACATCACGTAAGGAATATTCTATGGAAAAAAATCTCACGTTATCTCTAATATTGACCGAGGTGGCCTGACATGACTTCAAACTAGGCTGGTTAGCTTCACAAGACGTTCACCTGTAAAAGATATAGATGATAGATTATTATTTGCCCGAAATACGAGTTTCGGGGATATCATGGTTTTGTCCCACCCGCCGTGTCCGCCACCGCCACTGCCGTGTCCGCCGCCGCGTTCGCAGATTTTAGCCGTGAATGTGAAAACTTACAAAATACTTAACATTGTCTTCTCAGTTTTAGCATATGGGTAGATATGGTAGAGAGATAAAGATTGCTCATTGGCTATATGCAAATGAGTTTCTGTTGGTGTCAGCAACTCGAGTGGGGGAAAAGTTTTGCGCCCCGCCTCCCCCCACAGAGGAAAAAAAGAGGCTGGATGACTGACAAGAGGGTACACTCTTCATTCCGCTATGGAACAAACTTGCCCTCAGGTGCTGAGACCGATGCACGGTTCCACAACAATTGACTCCCGACGACAATTCACTCCCTACGACAAATGACTCCCGCGTCATTTGAATCCCGCGACAAATGACTCCCGTGTCATTTAACTCCCGCGACAAATGACTCCCGCGACAAAAAAACCACCTGAGCCTTTCATCATTCCTTCTTTAAAATAAATTCCTAAAAATAGTTTTAAAATAAGCCTCTTTACAAATGAAGACTCGCCCAAGAAAACTCCATAAACTTTTACTCCAATATCTAACCTTAACTACACTCCATGCCTAAACCCAACCCATCTCCTAAAAACTACTAACCGTGACCCCAACCCCTAATTTTATAACATACCCAAAGCCTAATCTTAACCTTTACCACACCCTTATGCCTAAACCCAACCTATCCCCCACCCTTAACCTAACCCTATCCTTAACCACACCCCTAAACATAACCTAACCCATCCCCCAACTCCAAAACTTAACCCTAACCTTAACCACACCCCAGGCCTAAACTTAACCCATTCCCTAAACCTAAAACCTAACCCTAAACTTAACCACACCCCTAACCTAAACTTAACCTTCCCTTGACTTTAGGTCCAACCCAAAACTTTACCCTAACCTTAACGACACCCCTAACCGAAACTTAACCTATCCCCCAACCCTAAAACCTAACCCGAACCTTAATGCCGCGGGAGTCAATTGTCGCCGGGAGTCATTTGTCGTGACGCCCCGATGCACAGAGTGAACCCTCTTGTGATCCAGCCTGTTTGGAGGCGAGAGACGAGGAAAACAAACCCGCATGCAGATGACAATATATCGAGACCGGAAAAATAATGGAGTTCATTTTCATTTATTGTCTGATTAATTGATTTATTGATTATCGTCCCAGGCCTATTGAAGGTCTCATCATTGACAGTGCATAACATCATCAAAAGATTCAGAGAAACTGGAAAAATCTCTCTGCGTAAGGGACAAGGCCGAAGACCTTCACTGGATGCCCGTGATCTTCAGGCCCTCAGACGCCACTGCATCACTCACCGGCATGATTCTGTCATTGACATTACTAAATGGGCCCAGAAATATTTCAAGAAACCACTGTCTGTAAACACAGTCCGCCGTGCCATCCACAGATGCCACCTAAAACTCCATCACGAAAAAAGGAAGCCATTGTTGAGCATGATCCAGAAGTGCCACCAAGTTCTGTGGGTCAAGGCTGATTTAAAATGAACTTTAGCAAAGTGGCAACGTGTCCTGTGGTCAGATGAGTCCAAATTTGACATTCTTGTTGGAAATCATGGGTGTCGTGTCCTCCAGACTAAAGAGGAGAAAGACCACCTTCCTGTTATCAGCGTTCAGTTCAAAAGCCATCATCTCTGATGGAATGGGGATGCATTAGTGCATATGGCGTGGGACACTTGCATGTTTTAAAAAGCACCATGAATACTGAAAGGTAAATAAAGATTTTAGAGCAACATATGCTCCCCTCCAGACTACTTCTATTCCAGGGAAGGCCTTTTGTATTTCAGCAGGACAATGCAAAACCACATACTGCAGCTATTACAACAGCATGGCTTCGTCGTAGAAGAGTCCATGTGCTGAACTGGCCTGCATGAAGTCCTGATCTTTCACTGATTGAGAACATTTGCTGCATAATTAAATGCAAAGTCTGTCAAAGGAGACCCAAAACTCTCCAGCAGCTGGTGCCAGTATTAAACAAGAATGGGATCAAATTCCAATGGATAAACTCAAGAAACTTGTCTCCTCAATTCCCAGATGCCTCCACTCTGTGTTAAAAAGACAAGGGGATGCAACACCACCGTAAACAGGCACGTGTCCCAACTTTTTTGAGACCAGTAGCAGCCATCGAATAGGAAATGAGCTCATTTTGTGGATACAATTGGAAAATTTCTCAGTTTCAACATTTGCTATGTTATCTCTATTCTACTGTGAATAAAATACTGGTTGGTGCGATTTGAAAGTCATTTCGTTTTGATTATTTATTCACAATTTACTCTTTGTCCCAACTCTTTCACATTTGGGGTTGCACTTTGCCAAGGTGAGGTCTCCTCCTTTAAGAAAGTATGTATTCACGTGTTGACTAAAAGTTGTCACCATTGGGCTTTCCAACTAAGTATGTTCCCTGTCATTAACTGCACTATGACTGGAATTTTAAAACCTTTTGAAAAATAAAAAAATACATTCATTAATTAGCGATGCTTAGCCTGTAGGGGGGGGCTAGTTAGGCCTGTAATTCAGTGGGAGAAACCCTGATCTGTGTAGTTGTGTACCAGTACTCTACTTTGGTTGGTATGCGTGTGATGGTGCAACTGTACTGCGCTTTGGCAGGTATGTGCGTAATGGTGCTACTGTACTGTGCTTTAGCAGGTATGTGTGTAATAGTGTAACAGTCCTGTGTTTTAGCAGGTGTGTGTGTAATAGTGTAACAGTCTTGTGTTTTAGCAGGTGTGTGTGTAATAGTGTAACAGTCCTGTGCTTTGGCAGGCCAGTGTGTAATAGTGAAACAGTCCTGTGCTTTGGCAGGTATGTGTGTAATAGTGTAACAGTCCTGTGCTTTGGCAGGTATGTGTGTAATAGTGTAACAGTCCTGCACTTTGGCAGGTGTGTGTGTAATAGTGTAACAGTCCTGTGCTTTGGCAGGTATGTGTGTAATAGTGTAACAGTCCTGCACTTTGGCAGGTGTGTGTGTAATAGTGTAACAGTCCTGCGCTTTGGCAGGTATGTGTGTAATAGTGTAACAGTCCTGAGCTTTGGCAGGTATGTGTGTAATAGTGTAACAGTCCTGCGCTTTGGCAGGTATGTGTGTAATAGTGTAACAGTCCTGCGCTTTGGCAGGTATGTGTGTAATAGTGTAACAGTCCTGTGCTTTGGCAGGTATGTGTGTAATAGTGTAACAGTCCTGTGCTTTGGCAGGTATGTGTGTAATAGTGTAACAGTCCTGTGCTTTGGCAGGTATGTGTGTAATAGTGTAACAGTCCTGTGCTTTGGCAGGTATGTGTGTAATAGTGTAACAGTTCTGCACTCTGGCAGGTATGTGTGTAATAGTGTAACAGTCCTGTGCTTTGACAGGTATGTGTGTAATAGTGTAACAGTCCTGCGCTTTTTCAGGTTTGTGTGTTATAGTGTAACAGTCCTGCGCTTTGGCAGGTATGTGTGTAATAGTGTAACAGTCCTGCACTTTGGCAGGTATGTGTGTAATAGTGTAACAGTCCTGCGCTTTGGCAGGTATGTGTGTAATAGTGTAACAGTCCTGCGCTTTGGCAGGTATGTGTGTAATAGTGTAACAGTCCTGTGCTTTGGCAGGTATGTGTGTGTAATAGTGTAACAGTCCTGCGCTTTTGCAGGTATGTGTGTAATAGTGTAACAGTCCTGCGCTTTGGCAGGTATGTGTGTAATAGTGTAACAGTCCTGCACTTTGGCAGGTGTGTGTGTAATAGTGTAACAGTCCTGCGCTTTGGCAGGTATGTGTGTAATAGTGTAACAGTCCTGTGCTTTGGCAGGTATGTGTGTAATAGTGTAACAGTCCTGCACTTTGGCAGGTATGTGTGTAATAGTGTAACAGTCCTGCGCTTTGGCAGGTATGTGTTTAATAGTGTAACAGTTCTGCACTTTGGCAGGTATGTGTGTAATAGTGTAACAGTCCTGTGCTTTGGCAGGTATGTGTGTAATAGTGTAACAGTCCTGCGCTTTGGCAGGTATGTGTGTAATAGTGTAACAGTCCTGCGCTTTTTCAGGTTTGTGTGTTATAGTGTAACAGTCCTGCGCTTTGGCAGGTATTTGTGTAATAGTGTAACAGTTCTGTGCTTTGGCAGGTATGTGTGTAATAGTGTAACAGTCCTGCGCTTTGGCAGGTATGTGTTTAATAGTGCAACAGTTCTGCACTTTGGCAGGTATGTGTGTAATAGTGTAACAGTCCTGTGCTTTGGCAGGTATGTGTGTAATAGTGTAACAGTCCTGTGCTTTGGCAGGTATGTGTGTAATAGTGTAACAGTCCTGTGCTTTGGCAGGTATGTGTGTAATAGTGTAACTGTCCTGCGCTTTTTCAGGTTTGTGTGTTATAGTGTAACAGTCCTGCGCTTTGGCAGGTATGTGTGTAATAGTGTAACAGTTCTGTGCTTTGGCAGGTATGTGTGTAATAGTGTAACAGTCCTGCGCTTTGGCAGGTATGTGTGTAATAGTGTAACAGTTCTGTGCTTTGGCAGGTATGTGTGTAATAGTGTAACAGTCCTGCGCTTTGGCAGGTATGTGTGTAATAGTGTAACAGTCCAGTGCTTTGGCAGGTATGTGTGTAATTGTGTAACAGTTCTGCACTTTGGCAGGTATGTGTGTAATAGTGTAACAGTCCTGTGCTTTTGCAGGTATGTGTGTAATAGTGTAACAGTCCTGCGCTTTTGCAGGTTTGTGTGTTATAGTGTAACAGTCCTGCGCTTTGGCAGGTATGTGTGTAATAGTGTAGCAGTCCTGCGCTTTGGCAGGTATGTGTGTAATAGTGTGACAGTCCTGCGCTTTGGCAGGTTTGTGTGTAATAGTGTAACAGTTTGGGGTTTTGCAGGAATGTGTCTAATCGTGTAACTGTACTCTGTTTTGCCAGGTTTGGTTCCACTTCCAGATGCTGCCATCGATTTCTCTGACCTTCGATCTCAGTCCCGCAAAACTGAGAGGGTAAGAGTACGAGACATGCACGTACACACACACACCAAACTCATACACACTTTCACACCAAACCCACATTCATACTCTGGCGATTGCCAAAATTATGTTGTTACAAACAATGGAAAGAAAAAAATAATTAATTATTCAGTTTACTCACCTCCACACCCCACTCGTCCTGCCAGACAGGCACATTCCTTTGAGTTACCTGCTCTCAGGAAGTCCTGGGCCGTAACATCCTTTTAGGTAGGGCTGATTGCCAAAATTCTCTCTGCAGGTCGGTTGGAACCATTATGCACGTCAGTCAATCACAGTTTGGCTGTGGTGCCATTATGAACATCCGATCTACATGCCGTGAGCCGATCATAACCCAGCTTTGCTCTTGCATAAATGAGAATGGTGATGCATTCGTCATTGTCACTGTCAGCTGAGATGTGTATGCCGCAAATTTGTAAATACTTATGTGACAAACACAATTTAAATGCTCCACAGGATGCTAAACTTTTAAACTTATGCTAAACTTTATATTGACGTTATATTGAAGGTTTGAGTACAATGAGCATGATGAATGATTGGAACATGTTGGTCGGTTGGCAACATTATGTTCATTTGCTCTACATTTATCAACCAACCAGAATTCAGTAATATTTAGCTCAGTCAGTAGCTTCTTTTCAAACTATACGCGACATAGGAGAGATTTCCACTTTCTAGATGGTATCTTTGCGCACAGTTATTGATTTGCTTAGTACTTTCTCACAGAATGGGCCTCTGGAACTTCACTGTATTTTATCCAAATCCCAGCTGATGTCATCGTCTGATTGCTCATTTTTGAGCTCAAGTGATTTCCCAGATAATTGCTTGAAAAGAAATTTGCCAATTTTTGAAAATATTTAAATAAATTTTTGTCTCAGTCTGTAAACCTTTAATTTGGTGTATTGCGGCGCATTTATTGTCACAAGCATTTGCAAATTTGCTTCGAGCCCAACTCCGCTGACAGTGACGAGGTCGATTGTGTCGCCATAGAGTAGTGAAGAGATGATGTCACACTGGTGTCAGATGTAAAAGTTCCCATTAATTCTACCAATAGACTTGTTAGCTTACCGGACCTACGGGCCGATAAGCTATCGTCGTGGTGTGGCGTCTGTGATCCGGAAGAGTTTTTATCGTTTTTGTGGCCCAATGAATTTTTGCATAAATTAGCCATAACCTACTGGACCATTTCTCCAGACGCTCTATTCGATTTTTGTTTGAATCATTTTTGTCCATTTTATGGGCTCTTGAAATTTTTGCCCCAATGTTGAAGACAGGACTGAGAAATTTAAAAAATAAAATTTTTAAAATAAAAATTTTAAAAACCGCGCGATAATTTTTTTTCTAAATCAGGGAATCAACTTCCCTTGGTACCATCAATGTACAGTGTGAGCACCATTTAAACTAAATCGACGGAAGTGGGTCTATTGGGGGCGCTGCACTTTTTGAATGAAAGATGGCCTGTGGAGGAAAGAGATTAAGTTTGTATTATCGACATATAGGAAGTCATATATGACTCATACATTGGCTGTGTTAAAGTTGACCTCAGATGACGTTGAAAGGTCAAACTCGACGTCAGGGAATATATTAACAATGTTAAAAGATATGACTTGAAATTTCAAAAGAATATAATAAATAAATAATAAATTTTATTTACAAAACCCAAAACCAGTGATGTTGGCACGTTGTGTAAATCGTAAATAAAAACAGAATACAATGATTTGAAAATCCTTTTCAACCTATATTCAATTGAATGCACTGCAAAGACAAGTTACTCAGTGTTCGAATAGGTAAACTTTGTCATTTTTAGCAAATATTAGGTCATTTGGAATTTGATGCCTGCAACATGTATCAAAAAAGCTGGCACAAGTGGCAAAAAAGACTGAGAGAGTTGAGAAATGCTCATCAAACGCTTATTTAGAACATCCCACAGGTGAACGGGTTAATTGGGAACAGGTGGGTGCCATGATTGGGTGTAAAAGCAGCTTCCCTGAAATGCTCAGTCATTCACAAACAAGGATGGGGCGAGGGTCACCACTTAGTGAACAAATGCGTGAGCTGATTGTTGAACAGTTTAAAAACAACATTCCTCAGCGAGCTATTGCAAGAAATTTAGGGATTTCATCATCTACGGTCCATAATATCGTCAAAAGGTTCAGAGAATCTGGAGAAATCACTGCACGTAAGTGACAAGGCCAAAAACCAACATTGAATGCCTGTGACCTTCGATCCCTCAGGCGGTACTGCATCAAAAACCGACATCGGTGTGTAAAGGACATCACCACATGGGCTCAGGAACACTTCAGAAAACCACTGTCAGTAACTACAGTTCGTCACTACATCTGCAAGTGCAAGTTAAAACTCTACAATGCAAAGTGAAAGCCATTTATCAACAGCACCCAGAAACGCCGCCGGCTTCGCTGGGCCGAAGCTCATCTAAGATGGACTGATGCAAAGTGAAAAAGTGTTCTGTGGTCTGACGAGTCCACATTTCAAATTGTTTTTGGAAACTGTGGACGTCTTGTCCTCCGGACCAAAGAGGAAAAGAACCATTCAGACTGTTATAGGCGCAAAGTTCAAAAGCCAGCATCTGTGATGGTACGGGGGTGTATTAGTGCCCAAGGCATGGGCAACTTACACATATGTGAAGGCACGATTAATGCTGAAAGGTACAAACAGGTTTTGGAGCAACATATGTTGCCATCCAAGCAACGTCTTTTTCATGGACGCCCCTGCTTATTTCAGCAAGACAATGCCAAGCCATATTCTGCACGTGTTACAACAGCATGGCTCTGTAGTAAAAGAGTCCGGGTACTAGACTGGCCTGCCATAGTCCAGACCTGTCTCCCATTGAAAATGTGTGGCGCATTATGAAGCGTAAAATACGACAACGGAGACCCCGGACTGTTGAACAACTTAAGCAGTACATCAAGCAAGAATGGGAAAGAGTTCCACCTGAAAAGCTTCAAAAATTGGTCTCCTCAGTTCCCAAACGTTTACTGAGTGTCGTCAAAAGGAAAGGCGATGTAACACAGTGGTAAAAAGGCCCCTGTGCCAACTTTTTTGCAATATGTTGCTGCCTTTAAATTCTAAGTTAATGATTATTTGCAAAAAAAAAAAAAAGTTTCTCAGTTTGAACATTAAACATCTTGTCTATACATCTTGTGTATTCAATTGAATAAAAGTTGAAAAGGATTTGCAAATCATTGTATTCTGTTTTTATCTACGATTTACATAACGTGCCAACTTCCCTGGTTTTGGGTTTTTTGTATATAGCACCTTTCAAGCAATATAGCACAAACTGCTTCACAAACAGGTAAAATACATGTACATAAAAGCAATAAAACGAAATGGGGAGACAGGGAATTAAACATCAAAATAGGAAGAATTAAGATAATAAAAGGAGACATACATGAAAACACCCATAAAAAGAATTTAAACTGTAAGATCAGCAAAAGCAAGCCTAAAAAATGAGTCTTTAAAAAAGATTTAAAAGACAATAGATACTCAGCATTTCTTTTGTTGTTTGGGAGGCTGTTCCAGAGTCTTGGAGCCTTAACCGAAAAGGCTCGACCACCCTTTGTTTATATATTTCTCAAACTGTCTGATAACTTTTTTCCCTAAATCTGGCAATCAACTCACCTTGATACACTTTATGTACAGTGCGAGTGCCATTTTGATTGAATCAAGGGAAGTGGGTCTAGTGGGGGCGCTGTACTTTAACATTGGGCCTTATGGAGAATGGGCAAAAAATGGCCTCCGAAAGCAAAATGGTTGCAGACAGAGATTTAGTTTGTATTATCAACATATAGGAAGTCACACATGACCTATATATTGGTTGTGTTAAAAGTTGACCTCACATGACCTTGAAAGGTCAAACTTGAGGACAAAGCAAAATGTTACAATTTTCAAAGGCTTCTAGGCTTGAAAATATTTAAGATTGGGAACATATGTGTATTAACACTCATAGAAAGTTATATATGAAATTTCTTTAGATGGCCTTGACCTTGGGTGACCTATGAAGGTCAAACTTCACACAGCAAAATTTCAATATAGATAAAGCTTAGGTTTGTATTGTGGGCATATAGGAAGTTATGTATGAAGTTTCATTTTGTGACCTTCAACTTGACCTTCACTGACCTTCAATGGTCAAACTTTTCAGTGAAATTTCACTGACAATGACTTATATCAGCAAAATCATTACAGATAGAGTGTAGGTTTGTATTGGAGACATATATGAAGTCCAATATGAACTTTTATTTGGTGACCTTCATATTGACCTTTGAAGGTCAAACTTGACCGAGTGAAAATTCTATGATTTCTATCACTAAAAAGGTCAACGATAGAGCCTAAGTTTCTACCACCGACTTACAGGACAGGGTTCTCACCAGAAATTTTTGACAGCATAGTGGAGTGGGACAGCACCCAAACTGGGCGGAGGTTTGGGGCCCCCAGCGGGTCCCGGGGGCAGAGCCCTGGTGCGGGGCCCCCAAGCTCTGGCAATTTATGGTTTTTTGAGGGCTATTTGACAGTCTAGATGGCCCAACATAAGGATATATACTCACCTAGAGCACAGATCTTGCATGTGAAATCTCTGAATAATACCTGGGACCTCTGTAGCTAAAGGTGACCTTGCAAAGGCTTTGGTTTGGATGTGAACTCAGGGGTTATGCTGATGCAGGGCTCTCAAGTCTCACGCAGTGAGTGTGATTGTCACTCACTTCAGTTGGACGACACGCACTTATGCCACACACAGTATTTCTCATGCAAAAAAAGATTAAAACAAAAACAATTTCCAAAAGTTGGCTTATTTGCCCAGCACCGCTATAACTGTGTTTGATTCCTGTCGGTTTCCACGTCTCCCCTGGAATTCTGCCAGCCACTCAAAAAAAGGAAAGGGGCTGCACAATAGCCAATCAGATAATAGCACAACAGATAATAGCACATCAACAATATCATATCTGGGTAAGATTTTGGCAACAACTAATGGGAATAAAAACACAGTTATCCTGGAATAATTTACGTGATCCTGCTACAACAACGTTCTGAAAGCTGCATTATCCATTCACCCATGGTGGAAAACAGGAGTATCGAGCACCTCCCGTTCTTTCCTAAACAATCTCCCATCACAATGTGCACATGGATGTTTCTGTTAAAACAAACCACACGCTATTCGTTTGCAGCAAAGATGATGATGGAGAAACAAGAAATTTTTTTTTTTTTTTTAGGAAAATTTGCGCATTTTTACCGGAAAATCTGTCAAACTTCGCTAGCACGCAGCTTGAAAGACAGTGTAGTGGGCCAAGACACAGCGTACCTTTTCAGGTACTACGCTGGTGAGAACACTGCAGGAAGTCACACATGAACTTTCATTTGTTGACATTCAACTTGACTGTTGGTGACCTTTGAAGGTCAAACTTGACATAATACAATTATAATGACTTGTATTGCCCAGACAGTCCCAGATGGAGTCTAGGTTTGTATTAGAGACATATAAGAAGTCATATATGTGCTTTCATTTGGTGACCTTCATATTGACCTTCGAAGGTCAAATGTGACCTAGGGAAGATTCAGTGACTTGTATCACTAAAATGGTCACAGATGGAGCCTAGGTTTGTGTTACTGACTTCAAGGAAGTCACATATGAACTTTCATTTGGTGACATTCAACTTGACTGTCAGTGACCTTATAGGGTCAAACTCAACAGTGAAATTACAATGAGACTACACTAATTAGTTTGCCATTGTACGCTCTACTTAGTTATGCTTACCTTGCTGGATATCAAGCCAGTCTACTTTTATAGCCAAGCATCTTTGGACAACCTTTGTTTGCTTAAAAACTTGGTAGCTAGTGAACGAGCTAATCAGCCTTGTCAACGCCTAACTGACCTAGCTTCATTGCTAATTCAGGTCTAAGTGCTCATCTAACTCTAGTTAAGTACTGAAATAATCACTATTCACTGTTTCTAGTGATTTATATTCACCCAGTAAGGCTAGCTGAGCAAGCAAATGAACTGTTAGCTGTCTAACTTAGCCAGTGAGCTAGTTTACCTACTTCAGTTGTTGGCTAATGGCTTATTTGATGCATGTAAATGCCAGCTAGTGAAATGCTCGCGGCTCAATGCTAGCTAAGTAGCCTAATAATAGCTATTCAGTTTTGATAGACTTAAATAACTCACTAGCTTGGATAGCAAACTAGTTATCAAGCTAACAGGAAGTGACAGTGGAACTAACCATTTGCTGTTTTCTGTCAATTTAGCTATATGCACAAGATGTAATTTGCTAACTAGCTGCCAAACTTGGTAGTTCGCTGGCGTTGCTAGTCGCATGTTTTGCACATAAATGCTGGCTAGCTAGCTTAATAGCGAAATAATAGCTATTCACTGTTATCCATTCAATTCTAGGCATGTTGCTAGCTATCTGATAGTGGCCCGCTGTGTAGTAATGGTTGCACGGAGATGGCCAATGGCAATTTAAGTTGCTGATTGGCTTTTATCGAGTTACGTTGTGCTGAAACTGTGGTACGGGAACAAATCACGGGGTACTGGCTCGTTTGTCGAGTGGATTTGTAGTTTGCAAAAGTGGACTACATACTCGACTACAAGTGCAAAAGCATATCATTTTTAGCAATAACAATGAATTTGATGTGATAATTTGCACCTGTATTCTCCGTAGGCTAATCTCTGAGTGAGCTGCCTCAAAAAATCAATATGAGTTCGAGCAGTGCCAGAAAGTATCCTAACCCCAATATAAATTTCCATGGGTATTTTGCTTCTGACACCAGGAGCTAAGTAGCTGAGACGTCGTCACTGCACTTCCCTATTCTTATTTGTGCAAAGTATAGCGAGGCTGTGACCGGCTGCTGTACATAATGGTACCAACCCACCTGCAGCAAAGAATTTCACTGGCCGGTCAGATCAGTACGGGTCTGACGCCGATGTTTGGTATGAGTTCCGCAACGTAGCCTACCGTGGCTTTTGTGCTGATTCAGTCGGCATTTTCAAATGGCGTGTCTCTCTTCTCAATTGGATGTATTGGCAAACTTCCAGGGGATACGACTCCTCAGAATTTTGGCTCATTCTGGCTCAGAATCCTGTCCTCGGTAACCATAAACTACATTGTGGCAATTGTTAGCGGGCTGAAGCCAGGGAAAGAAGTGGTTTTTATTTAAATTTCACCTGCGTGGTTTTGTGGCCTCATTCTCTTCACATTGATGTGAATTGAATTATGAATGAAAACATTTCTGTGTTTTGGGTTGAATTCTTCTTTTGTTTGGGTAACCGGGTACTCCGAAACTGTAGGTTTTCATTTGTTGAATTAGACTTCTTTGAACATGTCACCGGGAAAACCTGGCCTGGAATTGAGTTGTTTATTTGAGTTGAATCAATTCGTTGGAACTAGACTGAATTTTCCTTTGGGGAAAAAAAATAATTTTTGCAATGCAACATTTCTTTTTGTCATTTATGGTGCGGGGAAAACTCGTTTTGGTATATGCACCCATACGCACACCAAGTACACATACACACTCATATACACTCGCCAAATACACATGCACACACGCATACAAACAAAAAATAAACATACTCATATGCCCCTAATACACACAAAGTCATGCATTCATGTTCCAAATACGCATGCGCGCACGCATACACACACACACACATGTACTCGCATCAAATACACATGCACACACACACACACCACATGCACATACACACACACACACACTCACACAAGTGCTCATACACATATCGACGCAAGGACCTAATGCACGCACTCATACCAAATGCACATGCACAAGCATGCATCAAATGCACTCATATGTACGAAATGTACATACTCGATTATGGGCAATTGACACTAAACCGCAATATAAATATACATGCATATATTGGCTCATGATGAAAAATAGGTGTATGTTTATTCAGCAGTTACACCAAAGTCACAGGTGTGACTCACCTGTTATTATAGAAATAACAAGGGAGGCACAAGACAACCAGCAGGACTCGCCAAAACACAAGCATAATTTGTATGAATGGCCGCTTGGGCCGGTGGACGTGACACATGCACACGTACTCGCCAAGTAGATATATGCAAACACACGTACTTAACATAACAGAACATGAGTGGCGAGAACAGGCCGTTCAGCCCAACTAGGCTCGCCAGTTTCTTATAACTATACAGCGTGTCTCAGAAAGAAGTATTTTCAAATGTTACTCAGTGTCAAATCATGGCACTGGTCCCTCCACATGACCCCCTCCCTATCAATGCACAGCTGGCATCGTCTGACCATGTGTCTGCTAGCCCATTGGGTCATTTGGTGATCGTGTGGAGGGGGTCATGTGGAGAGACCAGTGCCATAATTTGACACTGTGTGTAACATTTGAATAAATGAGTCTCCTCATCAATCTTTCTGTTTGTGATTTCCCTTTTCCTCAGTTATGAAGGGCAGAACACTCGTCACAGCAAGGATCTGGGTGCCATTCAAAAAATGCATTGTTACTGATTCACCCATGAAAATAAACGCATGTTTAGGGTATCATTTAAAAGAGTAAATCCTTCTCTTTCTAATGACGAATGGAGATCCGGAGTGTCTGCTGGTTTTTGATGTTACTCAGCAGGTGATTTCACACTTAACTCATTTTACCTGGTGTCTTAGGTTTAAATAGGGTGGAGAAAACCAAACTCAGCACACCCTGTGGCTCTCCAGGACCAGGGCTTGCTACCCCTGTCCCATAAACTTTTATCTTTACTTTGTACTTCTTCTTTGTCTGCATTACAACTACGCTAACTGCCCTACTACACTGACAAATCTTGGTTTCCACGTAGACTGCGGTCACAACCTGCATGTCTGTTTAACTGGCTCTAGGAGTCTTGTGGGTAGTTTCTGGTAATTGATTGATTGGCATATTATTCCCTTACTGCAAGAGTATAGCTAACAGCACAGGGTGTGCTGATTTTGGTTTTCTACTCCCTATAAAAACCTAAGACACCAGGTGAGATGAGTTAAGGGTGTAATCAACTTCTTTCATTCATCAAGTAAGTGCTGAGTAACATCAAAAACCAGCAGACACTGCAGCTCTCCAGGACCAGGGTTGACTATGCCTTTCTTGAAGTATGGTCCCCAGAACTGTACACAATACTCCAGATGTGGTCTGGCGAATGTGTTGTACAAAAGAAGCATCACCTCCATGGAATTGTTCTCAATATTTTTGGCAATGTATCCCAGCATTTGATTGGCTTTTTTAACTGCTACGGCACAATGGCTAGAGCCTGTGAAGGTTTGATCAACAATCACTCCCAGATCTTTTTCATGTGGAGCACATTCCAGTTTTAAACCTCCCATGAAGTAATCCTATCTGATGTTTTTATTACCTACATGTACAACTTTACCATTCGCTATATTAAATTTCATTTGCCACATTTTGCCCAATTCTGGATTCTATCCAAATCATCCTGAATCACTTTAGTGGACTCTAAACTATTTGCCAAACCTCCCAATTTAGTATCATCTGCAAATTTAACTGATCTGCTCTCAATATCCATATCAAGGTCATTAATGTAGATGAGGAACAGCAGGGGTCCCAGCACCGATCCCTGAGAGACGCCATTCCTCACCATACCTAGCTCAGATGAAGTTCCACTGACCATCACTCTTTGTGTTCTGTCCTGTAACCAGTTTTGAATCCACTCCAGAATACCTCCTGTAACTCTTCAAAAATTTCCAGGTTTTTGAGGCATGATCTTCCCTTACGGAAACCATGTTGGCTATCCTTCAAGATATTATTACGTTCAAGAAATTTGTCCAGATCATATTTTGTGATAGATTCCAGAATTTTGCACGCAATGCAAGTTAAACTGATTGGCCTGTAATTTCCTGGCTCAGTACAGTCCCCTTTCTTATATATTGGAATTATATTGCTCTGCTTCCAATCATTTGGTATTTCTTCAGTTTCTAAAGACCCTCTGAAGATGGCAGATAGCAGCTTAAAGACAACATAACAACATAACATAACGTAACGTAACATAACATAACATAACATGACATAACATGAATGGTGAGAACAGGCTGTTCAGCCCAACTAGGCTTGCCAGTTTCTTTATACTATTGTGAATATATCATTTCCGTTACTCAGTGACTCAGTGGTATCCAGATTGAAGTCAAGCCTGCTCTTGAAAACTCCCAAGGTCTCTGCTTCAACAATATGGTCAGGCAAGCTCTTCCACGTCGAAATCACTCCTTGGGTGAAGAAATATCTCTGAACATCAGTGCTGCATTTACCTTCGGTCAGCTTCCATTTGTGACCCTGAGTTCTACTAACAACACTTGGTTGAAGGAATCCTACATAATTCACTTTGTTAATCCCTTTAACATATTTAAAGACCTCAATCAGATCACCCCTAAGCCTTCTTTTCCTAAGACGAAAGAGATTAAGGATCTTCAGCCTCTTCTCATAGCTTTCATCTTTTATACCTGGAATTAGCTTAGTGTCTCTTCTGTGAACTTTCTCTAGAGCCTCTTTGTCTTTCTTAAAGTATGGTCCCCAGAACTTTACACAATACTCTAAATGTGGTCTGACAAATGTGTTGTTCAAAAGAAGCATCACCTTAGATTTGTAGTCAGTACTTTAGGCAATGTATCCCAGCATCCAAATGGCTTTATTAACTGCTACGGCACAATAGCTAGAGCCTGTGAAGGTTTGGTCAACAATCACTCCCAGATCTTTCTTGTGTGCAGCACATTCCAATTTAGAAATTCCATATAGCAATTCCAATATAGAAATGTATTTGCCACCAATAGATTTGTTCCATTTTCAGTGCGATGACTGATGCGATATCACTGTAAATAGAAAGCCTAACTACCTAGCAATATAGCTAATTTAACATATCCCACGTTATCTAGCATGGTAACTAGCTGTCGCTAAATGTGTTACTACATTTAAGTGCATCGTCCGCTAGCTAGCTAACAACATTTATGTAACTAATTAGCCAGACGCAAACTGAAGTGTCACTCTCTAGCCACGTTCGGCTATATTTGCTGTCGCTAAGAGTAAAGGTTTTTTTCCAAAAGTAACATCAATTTTACGACAGGATAAAAAAAGGTTGTGCTTCGCAGTGGTATCGTTAGCTAATATAAAGGAGATTAGCTGTGCAGCTGATGAAATAACCATGGAGCCGAGGAGCCTGACGCCCAGATGTGTGTATGCTAGCCACAGTAACCAATTAATTCAGCATTTCCCAAAGTGAAAATGTAGGGTGATAGTACTTGTGATTAGAATGTGTGAGTGGCAGGAAAATAAAGATCCATCAGGTTTGCTCATCAGCTTACACAATGCGGTGTCATATTTTGGCTGGTCATGCTACCATTAATGGGACCTGGCCAAGGTGCGTACAAGAGCTAAGCCAAGCACCTGCTCACACTCTGGAGGGATACTGATATTCAGTGAGGCAACCATTGCAACTTCACAGCAGTGTACAGCACTACCGCCTCACAGACACGGTTGTTCGTCTCGCGACTGCTTCACGAATATGAGCAGCGTTCGACCTGCCGCCGCAAGCAACTTTGCAGGATCCATTCCTTTACTAGGAAAGATATGACCCTGCATCTTGGCCTTATCAAACCATAAAGCATCGAGCCGAGTTGGCCTTTTAGTAGAGCATGGAAGTGGTAGCTAGATTAGTTGCTGCGAGCTTAGAGGGTGTGTTTCAGCAAACCAGCTCCGTTCGGCCCACCCACTGGTCTCACGTCAGCTACAGCAACGACCTGCCTTTTTGCCCATTTTTGGATTAGCTGGGTGGTAGGCGGAGTCAATTAAGTGCCAAGATGGAGGCCAAATTTGCTTCAAAATGGATATTCAGAAACCTATGGGTGATGTCATGGAGGCTACATCCATGTTTTATTCAGTCAATGATTTACACCTGGAGATGAAGTGTTTGCTATAATACCAGTACCAAGTTCTGTGTTTCAAACTTGTTTTAAATGAACAGTCCACCGTACTTTCATAATGAAATATGTTCTTCAATGAAATGAGACGAGATGATGCGTACCTCTCCGAGCTTTGAGCGACCTCCCAGTCAGCCAGACGCGCTGCCACTCCTGTTAGCATTTGTAGCTAGACTCAGTGTGGGCAACGGTATTTTTCGGGGCTGTAGTTAGATGCGACCAAAGCCTTCCATGTTTTTCCTGTTTACATAGGTTTATATGACCAGTGACATGAGTTCGGGTTCGGGTACGCAAATCCAAACGTGATGATGTTGGTTTTTAATGCAGTGCCATCTGAGGGACTGACAGTCACGAGCATTCAATGATGGTACTGCTTGCCGCTTACGTGTAGAGATTTCTCCGGACTCGCTGAATCTTTTAATGATATTATGGGCCGTAGATGATGAAATCCCTAAATTCCTTGCAATTGCACGTTGTGACGCACTGTTAAACTGCTGGACTATTTGCTTACACAGTTGTTCACAAAGTGGTGAACCTCACCCCATCCTTGCTTGTGAACGACTGAGCCTTTAGGGGATGCTGCTTTTCATACCTAATCATGACACTCAACTGTTTCCCATTAACCTGTTCACCCGTGGAATATGTCAAACAGGTGTTTTCTGAACATTCTACTTTCCCAGTCGTTTGTTGCCCCTGTCCCAGCTTTTTATCTCCCCTGCATATAATCCGGGGGATATCGTCTGTCTGTCTGTCCGTCTGTCTATGAAAATTTTGTTTCCGGAGCTTGAAGACCGTTCAATATTTTTCCACAAAACTTGGCGTGCACATTAGTCATGACCTGACGTGGGGCCTTTTGCTAATTCGAAGTTGATGACGTGGGGCCAGGGGATAAGCCATCTCCTGATCGCTCTTCTTTCCAACGTTTTGCAGGCATCAAATTCAAAATTAGTGAATATTTCCAAAAAAAAACAATAAAGTTTATCAGTTTGCACATTAATATCTTGTCTTTGTAGTGTACTGAATTGAATATATGAATGAATGAATGAACAAATTGTTTATTAAAGTGTCATGCACCCTCTGGTGCCCAAACCTTATGGGCTTACAAGACACAAACAATACTCACAAACAAGATGACCACATGATAAATCATAATACACATTAGAAATTAGAAACACATTATTCAGAGGGTTTAAAAAATTTTCTGTCGTAAGCACCAGGCATCTCCAATAGATCTCGCAAAAGCAAATATCTCCACAGTAAAAAGCCAACACAACATATCAACTTCAAACATCCAAAAGAAATCAGGATTTTTCAGTTGTATCTTTTCAAACAAAATAATTCTCAGGTCACTCTATAAAGGGCAATGAAATACAAAATGAAATTCATCCTCGATGACACCGAGATTATAAATAATAAACATAAAACACATAATCGTTGCTTTTCAGGAATACCTTTGAACCTTCCTACTTCACATGCCAGTGGCAAGGTCCCAGATCTCAGCTGGGCACACAGGGACCGTTGCCTTCTCTGTTTAATTTAATCTGTTTAAGTTTAATTTAACATGGAAATAATTCTCTTCAATTTGCATATAATTCCTAAGCTCTGGTTTCATACCGATTTCCACCTCACATTGTTCTTTGTAAATATAAGTTGAGAAGGATTTGCAAATCATTGTGTTCTGTGTTTATTTACGTTTTACGCTTTGTTCCAACTTATTTGGAATTGGGGTTTGTATTTTCAAAGTAGGATTGGGGGAAGGGGGTGTTTTTCAAACACTGGTAAAAGGGGGCGCCACTGTCATATGCTTGAAATCCCCTCAATTAGACCATGACAGGAGAAAAACTGTGAAATTTTTCTCTTGAACATGTGAAATAAGGGACGAAGCAAATTTTCTGAAAAAGGACTGACCAGGAGAAGAACATGCATGCTTTATTGTTGCCGTAGCAACAATGTAACTTGACACCAATCATCCGGTATTTTTATTGATTCATTTTTTGTAGTCCATTTCTCTGCTGTCATCAAAGTGGGATTCAAAGGGTTAAGTGAAATGGAGTCTTCATTTATTTCCCCCCCATTCCGCATTTTACTGCATTGTGGGAGAGGTAATTTGAGAATAGGGCTGTGAGGTGCATTGTGGGAGTTGTAGTTGTTCCCTGGCAGGGCTGTGAGGGCTGGACAGTGTGCAGCCGTTGTGAGACGTATCGCCCTCCACGAGCTCATCACTGCCGAGTCTGCCAACGATGCATTCGTCGCATGGATCACCACTGCCCCTGGTAACGCCCACACCAACCGCAAATACGCAACCCAACCTCAAATACACAACCCAACCCTAACATGCACCCTGAGCCTTAACGTGCACCCTGAACCTAACATGCGCCCTGACCCAAGCATGCACTCTGACCCTGAACATGCACCCTGATCGTAACATGCACCCTGACCCTTAACCTGCTGGCTGACCCTTAACATGCACCCTGACCCCCAACATACACCCTGAGCCGAACATGCACCCTGACCCTTAACATGCACGCTGAACTTAACATGCACACTTACCCTAACATGCACCCTGACCCTTAACGTGCACGCTGAACTTAACATGCACACTTACCCTAACATGCACCCTGACCCTTAACATGCACGCTGAACTTAACATGCACACTTACCCTAACATGCACCCTGACCCTTAACGTGCACGCTGAACTTAACATGCACACTTACCCTAACATGCACCCTGACCCTGAACATGCACCCGAACCCTTAACATGGACTTTGACTCATGACGTACTCCCATTCCTTAACATGCTCCCTGATTTTTGACATACGCCGTGACGAGCACCCTGACCCCCTCTACACACCCTAAACCCTACTCCATATTCTAACCCATAGCACTCTCCTAACCTTTAACTTACATACTACTCCGGACCCTAATCCCTAATGCACGCCCTAACGCCCTACTCTTCTCCCTTACCCGGAGCACACCTAACCCGAAACATGCAACGTGACCCCTAACACACTCCTTAACTCCTACCCACACCCTAGCCCAACGGTATGTACCTACTTGTCTGTATAATTGGTGTGTGTGTGTGTGTGTGTGTGTGTGTGTGCCTGTCTGTGCTGTGATTTGTGTAATGAGCTTGTATGATTGTTTTTGCTCTTACTGTAGGATAAATAATTGTGTCGGGGAGATGAACCAGAAGTACTTCATCCAGTTCCTGTTTTACACTGGTATGTACCATTGATCATGTGACTCTTTACACTGGTATGTACCATCGCTCATGTGACTCTATACACTGGCATGTACCATCGCTCATGTGACTCTTTACACTGGTATGTACCATTACTCATGTGACTGTTTACACTGGTATGTACCATCGCTCCTGTGACTCTTTACACTGGTATGTACCATCGCTCATGTGACTCTTTACACTGGTATGTACCATCGCTCATGTTACTCTTTACACTGGTATATACCATCGCTCATGTGACTCTTTATACTGGTATGTACCATTACTCATGTGACTCTTTACACTGGTATGTACCATCGGTCATGTGACTCTTTATACTGGTATGTATTATTACTCATGTGACTCTTTACACTGGTATGTACCATCGCTCATGTGACTCTTTATACTGGTATGTACCATTACTCATGTGACTCTTTACACTGGTATGTACCATCGCTCATGTTAGTCTTTACACTGGTATGTACCATCGCTCATGTGACTCTTTACACTGGTATGCACCAAGTTTGGGAGAGCTTAAAAGTAGTCAAGAGGACTCCTAACTCGCTAAAACCTATTCACAAAGAATCAGAAAATGGCTGCTGTTGTTGAAAGACGGAATGACTGGGAAATTCTGAATGATGCGCAGTTGCTGAAAAGATATCAGATCGACCGTGAAGGGATTTTATTTATTGTTGACTTGGTGCGGGAGAGAATTACGTCTCCAACCATGGGAAACAACCCAATAAGCCCCGAAATAAAATATTGGACAACACTTCATAACTTAGCCACCGGAAAAATGCAACTTTGCAACCCGGGCAATTTAGGGATTTCACAATCATCTGCCAGTCGTACAACTCAACAAACAATCAATGCGCTCTGTTAACCCCATATAATCCGACAGTTTACATTACATGCTTTCACTCCAGCACCAACTGGGCCAGCAGCAGTAACTGATCGTAGCTGCAGTTGGGCTTTCGCGTCCTTTTTGAACTTTCATCCATGACAGTTTAGGGCCAACAAACTTGAACGGCTTGACATTTAAATGATCGCAACATATTCTCATTCTCTTTGGGTAATAAGTTGCTAATTATTAGGACAAATGATGCATTTCATTAATAATCCGTTTTATGCTATTAATGTTTTTACAATCATCTCTTTCCTATGCACGTTTATTTGCCTAGAGCACGATGTGTGGGGACTGCGCATTGTGCATTTTCAGTAGTGCTCAACATGTTATTTTACACAGAATCTAGAAAAACGGTAACTTTGATCGGTACGACAGTCCATTTGAAGGGATTAAGATAAGGCTTTGAATTACTACTCGGGGAGGTCTTACTTTACCGGTCAGTGTTAAGGTTAAGGTTACAGTTAGGGTTAGGGCAGTGTTTAAAATTGGGACTTCCGTACCTCTCTACATTGAAATGCATTGGAAAACTGCCGTACCCGTAGCAACTGCCATTATTTTATGGGAAAAACCAGCCGCTTGGACTATTTCCTCATTTTTTCCTCCATGGGTTGTATGTGGGATATTTTTTTCAATGGGCCGCCTTGCCACCAAACACCCAATCACAGTGCTCATTGTCCCAAGACTCGTGCATGAGAATTGATGTCATCCATCGCAACAGAGATTCACTCCCATCTATCTCAGAGCTACTCCTAGCCTAGGAGTTCCCAGTATTCTTGACTAAAAGTTGCTCTAAGCGGCTTTGTGAATCACTTATGAGATTTTACTCCTTCATAAAATGTTTTAGCGCGACTTAGGAGTACTCCTAGCAGTAAGATCAGATGCTTTGCGAATACGGGCCCTGAACCCTAAATGCTACAAAGTTAAACATGACACATTTCTGCAAATTTTAAAGCAAGGTTCACTTTATTAAAATTTTTCTGAGTTTTTAACTGATAAGAAAGGAGAAAGGGCATGATTACTGAAGCCCAGACTCCGGTGTTTTACTCGTTAGGGCTTTGTTGAGTCAGGTGAATATAATTCCAGGGTTGAACTATATATTCTGCAGTAACTCCATGCCTTCTGATGTATTGGACTGTGGTGGCTGTTGTGTCTGGTGTTAAAAACCATGTGTTTCTCTAAACAGTTGTTCAAGGATGTCAAAATCAAGATAATTCACTTCCACTAACAAGGAGAGAGCTACAAAAAATTCTCGTAATGTTTCAAACTACCCATTTCTACTGTCAGAAACATCGTATGAAAATGGAAAATGAATGGAACAATTGAAGTCAAGGCAAGATCTGGAAGACCAATAAAATTTTCAGACAGAATGGCCTGAGATCTGGTGAGAAATGCTCCGAAGAACCACACATCACTGCAAAAGAGCTGCAAAAAAGAGTAGCAGACACAGGTGTGGTTGTTCACAGGACAACAGTACAGTGAACCTTAAACAACAAAGACCTACATGGCAGTTGCAAGAAACTCAAAATTAAGCATCTGAAATATGCAAAAGAGAAACCTCAAGCTTATTGAAACACTGTGCTTTGGACTGACGAAACCAAAATTAAACTTTTTGGCCGCAACCAAAGAAGGTATGTTTGGAGAAGAAAGGGTGAAGCGTTTGTAGAGAACATGTTGCCAGCTGTTAAGCATGGAGGTGCATCCATGATGCTTTGGGGTTCTGTAACAGCTCGGGGCACAGGCAATATTGTGCAGGTGGAAGGAAGAATGGATTCCAGCAAATATCAAGACATTCTAGAGGCTAATATTCAAAGCTGAGTCCAGAAATTGAAGCTGAAGAGACATTAGGTATTCCAGCAAGACAATGACCCGAAGCAAACCTCAAAATCCACCATAAAGTACCTCCAGGAAAGCCAGATTAAGGTTTTGGAATGGCCATCACAGTCTCCAGACTAAAATCTGTGGAAAATCCTCAAACATGCTGCGCATGCAAGAAGGCCGAAGAATATTTCTGCGCTAGAGGTGTTCTGTCAGAAAGAATGGGGGAAAATTCCAAAGACAAGAATTGAAAGACTCTCAGCTGGCTACAGGAAGCGTTTGCAAGCTGTTATAGCTGCCCGAGGAGTAGTTACTAAGTACTAGCTGACAGGGTTCCCAAAGTTTTGCAAAAGGCCTTTTTCCTTGTTTTATTATTTTGAAACTGTAAAAAATTAAATTAAAAATTATTCTTGCTTTAAAATTTGATTAAATGTGTCATGTTTACCTTTGTGGCATTTAGTGTTCAGGTTTACTTTTAATCACTTGGAGATTAATTGAAACGGACATTTAAAACAGGGGTGCCCATATTTCTGCACCCCACTGTATTTTCTATCGACAAATATTTTGGTATTTCGTGCTGAGGGTTAAGTGTACGAGTGAATGTATTGCTATGCTGTGAGCGTGAACCATTGTTAAGGAAGTGAGTATTGACCCCAGCGAAAGTGACGTCGCACTTTTTCGGCGCATCCCGCATTAATTGTAGTTACTGTATGTTATGGTTGGGCTGGCCAGTCTGTATATTAGGGCATTCATGGTGAATGCATTTTCAGAGTCATTGACCAATCCCAAAAAGTAATCTAATAATTGACTGTTTGGGGAAGAGGTCAACAATTCACTGACTTAGATGTTTTGAATGCATTTTCCTGCAAACTTATCACTAGAATTTCACATTACAGATGATTAATAGCTTATCATCAGCTTCGTTTACACAATTTCGGCTATTTTTTGTGTGTGCAAGACAAAAAGAACAAGTGTCTGCCACTAACATGGCAATATCTCCCACCGCCTCAACGGAGCCCAATACTATATCCCCCGGTTTGCGCTAATTGCGTGGCGGGGGATAATAATCTAAAAGTGCATCACTGTTCAGTAATTAGCTTTGACATGACCACCGTATGTATCTGTAATGGCTGACTGCCACTCGATCACGGAGACATTTCATAAAAGTAACAAACGCAGAAAGTCAACACATTAGGTCAACATTTAATATGCTTTGCGTTATTATGACTTTTGTGGATCTTTTTCATTGTTATTTCTGCAATTAGAATATGCAATGTTTAATTTTCCAATTGAAAAGTTGATGGAGTATCGACATTACAATGTTTATTTTGACAAGCTGTCACCTCCATCACCTCCAAGAAACATCAGAATTTTGGGGTCCGTATTCAACATGAAAAGAATCCAGTCGACAGTTCTTAAGATATTGGAATTTATGCTTTGTGACCTTGAAATAAAGGTGAAGGTCACCAAAACAGCATGGTACCTTTCCCACATTGGGATGAACCTAGGTGCCAAATACGAGAAGAATCTAGTCAATAGTTCCTAAGATATTCAAATTTATGATTTTTGACCTTGAAATGAAGGTCACGGTCACCAAAACAGCATGGTATCTTTCCCCCACTTGGATGAACCTAGGTACCAAATGCAAGAAGAATCTTGTCAATAATTCTTAAGATATTCAAATTTGTGATTTGTGACCTTGAAATGAAGGTCAAGGTCACCAAAACAGCATGGTACCTTTCCCCCACTGGGATGAACCTAGGTACCAAATACGATAAGAATCTAGTCAAGGATTCTGAAGATATTCAAGTTTATGTGTTCGTAAGGACGGACCAAGATACTCAAATTTAAGCTTGGTGACCTTGAAATGAAGGTGAAGGTCACCAAAACTGCATGGTACTCTTTCCCCACTGAGATAAACCAAGATATCAAATATGAAAAGAATCTAGTCAACGATTCTTAAAATATCCACATTTATATGTTCGTACGGATGTACATACGGACGGACAGACGGACGGAGTCCAATACTATATCCCCTGCTTCGCGCCAAGTGCACGGCGGGGGATAAAAATTTACTGATATTCCCCATTTGTGTCTGTGGAGATGTCAGGCTCACTGGTGATGCAGGAGTGCCCCCTATTGGACATCTCTCAGTGCATCACTGCCAATTCATTACTGCACAGAGCTGATATTACTCATACACTTTTAGCTGCCTCTGACGGAGAGTATCAAATAGTCGATACCCCAACTGTATTTTCTTTTGTATTTTTGTGACGTCATTGGTTATTCCACAGTAAGTGCAACCCCTGCTCTTCCTCATCTACATTAATGACCTTGATAGGAATATTGAGAGCAAATTACTGTATTTAAATTTGCAGATGATACTCCCACCTCAGACAGGTGACTGCAGCACTTGATCTGCTAGACAAAATTTAGCTTGGGACTCATTCTCTTTTGGTGGTGTAGCTTGTATGCAAGGTTTGCAGCCATACGGTTTTTGACCACATTGAGCGCTTGGAACTGAATTTGGAAAACAAGAAATATGTGGACTCACAATGTCTATTACCTCCGTGTTGCACGGTAGGAGCAATTCCCGCTGGAATCAAGGTACAATTAATCATCTCTTTTGAAATTCAATAAATATTCTTTCCGTCAATCAAACCTCAAACTCAACTTTGTTGTTTGATTCAAGAGAAGCGCTTGAGCGCGTCAGCCTAGGCTGGACTTTAAATCACTGTTACAATTGTCAAAAACCCGGCATGCCTGCTCATTTGTTTAAGGAACATTATTGGAATTGATTGCTGGAAATTATGCTACAATTGTTTGCTTGGAGGACTGTTTATCAAGCTGCGATATTACAATCTTGACTACATCTGTAACAGCAGCAACAGCTGTTGCTGTTAGTGGCCTCTGGCTGTGCTGTAGCGCTGTTCGTTGGTGAACATTTCACTTGAGTTGGGAGAGGAAGAGAGGAAGTCTGTGGGATTGAAGCGGATTTTACGCTTGTCTAAACGGGTTTTTCTGAAAATAATTTGTGTGTTAAGACTCAAACAATAATATAGATTAGACCATTTGCTCCCGAGGTATAACCTTTGTCGCAGTAGGGACAGGGAGAATCTTCCCCCCCGTGTTTTTTTTCCACCTGTAACAACTCGGTGAGCAAACAGCCGAATTAAGTCGCTAATCTGGTCAAACAAAGGCGACGGGGGATTTTTGGGGGGTTTCAGTCTCCTGGGAGCAAAGCAAAGTAAGGTAAAGTAAAATAAATTTAAACGCTTCATTTAGAGAATAAATTAAATGCTAAATAATTGTCTAACTGAGTGAATTGTGCGATATACAAAGAAAGAGTTTTAAAGGACTGTGGTACTGTCGCCTGGTTTTTCAGTAACTTAGCTGATTTAGCAAACAAACCCTTGCAAGCTTTCAACGCCAAGAGTATGATTGAATTACGTGGATATCTAACTATAACCTGGCTTGGTTTCAAACTTGGTGGCTGCCTTTCATACAGTCTTCTAGCCAATAATTATTGACGTTCACCGGGGTTTTTTTAGTCTCCTTCGTTCTCTATCCTGACTGCATTGCCGCATAAACGCATAAATCTGTCCATTTTAATTAAAGGAAACCGGGGCTTTACTCTTTTCTTGGTACCTTGGGTTGTATTTACGGCTAGCTAGCTAGATAAGTACTGCTGCATTTTTGGCTGGGGATCTGAGATTTAGTATTTAGTTACTAGGGCAGCAGTCATTTGACTCGTCCATTCGGTTAGGTTGGAATTTAAAAGGTAAGTTTTTACCGGTGTGCTCCGCCTCCTCCAGTTTCTCCTGGGCGTTGGAGCCAGCGTGTTTTTATCTGGGTTCTCAGCTAAGCCCTGAGATATTTTTAGTTTAGTATATAAATAGTACTGGGACTAGATAAACTCAAGCCAGCTTATTAGGAGTGCTTATTACATATAGAGTTTTGCTCAATTTGGTACTTCATTTCTGTTAACTAAAACTAAGCCCCTGTTAAAAGAGGCTTATAATCCATTTACATAGTTTCCCCACAATTTCTATTGTGACTGCTGCTTAGGGCTTCTTAGGTTAATAAATTAATAAATTGTGGTTCCTCAGCTTCTGTCTGGGCATTAGTAATTTTCTTTTATCTAGGGTGAGCGAGGTCATTAGGTAGGGGGTTCAAAATGTGGCCAAAACTATGTGACGGTTGCAGGATGATCGCACTTTTGGAAAGAGATTTCCAGGGTGGGTCTGCCTGCCACCGGTGCCAGCTAATTGAGCATCTGGAGAGCAAGATCCTTGATCTTCAGGGCCAGTTGGTGGCACGACATAGTTTGCAATCAGTCGAGTTCCTAGAGGAACTAAGTAGTATGTGGTTTAGAGAAATGGTGTGTACGCCAAAGCAGGGTGGTACTGGGATCCCAGAGCAGGCAGGGAGAGAAAGTTGGGTGACTGTAGGTCGGCAGCCCAGGAAAGGGCGTGCATGCCGTACAGCGACAGCTTCTCCAGTGGTTGAGGTGTCCAACCGATTACAGCCCTTGCAGGAACTCGACTTGGCCCCTGACCCTGAATGTGAGGGGACTGATGAGCAGCTGGGCACCCTGTTGGCCTCTACCTCTCAGAAAAGAGAGTTAGTGATAATGGGGGACTCAATACTTGGAGGAATAGATAGCTTGGTCTGTTTGCGTGACAAGGAGTCTCGTACGGTGTGTTGCCTGCCTGGTGCCCAGGTAGGAGACCTCCTGGAGCGTGCGGACAAGCTCCTGGCCAGAGCGGGGAGGGATCCAGTTGTCATGGTCCATGTTGGGACAACATGACATAGGTAAGGGTAGGTTGAAGGTTCTGCAAGGCAAATTTGTGGAATTAGTTGAGACGCTTAGGAGTAGATCCTCCACGGTCGTTTTCTCCAGGATTCTACCGGTACCATGTGCAAGCAGAATTTTATCTTGAGGTTTAGCACGTGGCTACGAATCTGGTGTAGGAAAGAGGGGTATAGGTTTATGGGGCACTGGACTTTTTCTGGGACAGGGTTGACCTGTTCAAGCCTGACGGGCTGCACCTGAACCGGAGGGGTACCTTTGCACTGGGCCAGGGTATGTTGAGGTTAGCACAGGATTATTTAAACTAGGGACTTGCGGGGGCAGGGAGGTTAGTGAGTTTTACACATAGGGAAATGCAGACTGCCCCGATGGAAGCTGATGGCGTAACATGCAGTATTGATGATATACTTTTAAAGCAACAAAGCGTAGTGGGGGGCTTGAAGCAGCGGCCACATGGGAAATCAAGGGGGAAGAGCATTAGTAATAACCTGAAATGTTTTTACTTCAATGCAAGAAGCATAAAAAATAAATTTCCTGAGTTCGAGGCTGCTATAATTAGTGAGGGCTATGACATAGCTGGGATAACAGAGACATGGCTAAGTGAAGAGGATGGAGATGAATATAATATAGAAGGTTATAAGCTCTTTAGGAAGGATAGATGTAATAGGCGAGGAGGGGGCGTAGCAATCTGTGAACGAAAACATAAATTTACAGGAAATTCCCAAAATTGAATGTTACTTGCCCTGTGAAGATATCTGGGTCAAGCTCATTGGCAAACGTGAGACAGGATTAAACACAGGAGTATGCTATCGGCCACCAGCTTTGGACAGTACAGTCAATGAAATGCTTTTTAGGAGGATTAGAATTTAGGAGGTGGGGGGACTATTATTATGGGAGACTTAAATTATCCTGGTATCCACTGGGAAATGGTGAAAGGACAGGGTAGGGGGGAGGAAGAATTTCTAGATGTTATAAATGATAATTTCTTGGTACAGTGTGTTAATAAACCTTCAAGAGAGAAGGCAATTTTAGAC
The DNA here is from genome assembly GCA_029721435.1 of Gymnothorax reevesii. Taxonomy (NCBI): domain Eukaryota; kingdom Metazoa; phylum Chordata; class Actinopteri; order Anguilliformes; family Muraenidae; genus Gymnothorax; species Gymnothorax reevesii. Next base: position 5,634,646 of record CM056579.1, on the reverse strand, counting down.
TTGGTGCTCTGTAATGACCCAGATAGAATTAGCAATGTTGAGGTACTGGAGCCACTTGGGACAAGTGATCACTCTGCTGTTAATTTTGATGTTTCATGGGATGTTAAAAAGGTGTATTCAAAAACAAAAATTTTCAATTTTAGGCAAGCAAACTTTGACAGAATGCTTTCATATCTAAGTGAAATAAAATGGGAGACACTCCTGGACTGTGAGTCCATAAGTAGATGTGGGAAAGATTTATGGGGGTTTTACTTGAATCACAACGCAGATTAATTCCAAAGGTGTCCAAAAGTAAGCTGAAAAAGCAGAATCCTCAGTGGATGACCAAAAGTACTTGTAGGATTTTGAGGGAAAGAGGAATCTTTATAAGATGTACATAAAGGATAACAATGAGAACATTAAGGCTGACTACTGTAAAATGCGGGCTGTGGTCAAAAAAGAGCTGAGGAATGCTAGAAGACTGTATGAAAGACAAATTGCAGAGGGGGCAAAAACTAACCCTAAGCGCTTCTTTCAGTACTGTAGCAGAAAAAGTTAAAGAGCAGGTTAAGTGCTTAAGGAATAAAAACGGATCGCTAATATTTGATAACAAGGATATTGCGGATACCTTAAACAGTTACTTTGTTGAGAATTTTACCTCAGAGGGGGTCTGCTGATTTCACCTCGCTGACTCGTACTCAAGCGATAATGACCAGATATTGTAGCAGCGAAAAAATTAGGCTTTATCTATTAAAAGATTGTAATTGAGTATGGTTACAAATGAAGCTAACATGTCCACTTCATGTATCAGCGACTGCTGACAGTTCGCTAGCTACGTGCTATGCCAGCAGACTGATTTCAGCTCGCTGACTGCGGAAACCGTCATAAGTTCATTGTAATTGTGGGTAGCAAGTAAGCTACAGTCCGCAATTATCGCGCATAATGTTGGGTTATGCATAATCTCCGTTTCAGATTAATGCTGCGATTTGATATTGCTGGCAAATGACCATGGTATAAGCGGGATAATCAACTCGAAGGTGAGCATTCCACGGTTTTAATGCTCTTCGCGGAGGCAACCATTTCGCGTCGGGTGGTTATTTTTTTTGCTTCCGCGTCGTGCATTAAAACTGTGGAATGCACACCTTCTCGTTAATTATCCCTTACTTATAATTTTCTGCAAGCTCTGGCTTCCTGACTGTGTACCAAGTAGTGCAGTGCAGTCACGTTGGTTGTATTTACGGAAATAGGGGGGGTCGTGGGATGGAAAAGAAATCAGAAGTGAAGGTATCAATGCGCTGTCGAAGCAAGCAGAAGGTGTTACTACGCCTGTCATTATAGTACGCACTTCCCACAGCATAGAAAAAGCCACGTTTGGATTTTCGTACCCGAACCCGAACTCATGTCACTGGTCATATAAACCTATGTAAACAGGAAATACGTGGAAGACTTTGGTCGCATCTAACTACAGCCCCGAAAAATACCGTTGACCACAATGAGTCTAGCTACAAATGCTAACAGGAGTGGCAGCGCGTCTGGCTGACTGGGTGGTCGCTCAAAGCTCGGAGAGGTACGTATCATCTCGTCTCATTTCATAGAAAAATATATTTCATTATGAAAGTACGGTGGACTGTTCCTTTAAAGCCGCTATCCGCCATCTTCAGGCGGTCTTTAGAAACTGGAGAAATACCTAATGATCGGAAACAGGGCAATATAATACCAATATATAAGAAAGGGGACCAGGAAATTTCAGGCCAGTCAGTTTAACTTGCATTGCGTGCAAAATATTGGAATCTATCTATGAGCTGGACTTATTTCTTGAACGGAACAGTATCTTGAGGGATAGCCAACATGGTTTTTGTAAGGGAAGGTCATGCCTGACAAACCTTCTGGAATTTTTTGAAGAGGCCACCAAGACTTATGACCAGAGCAGGGCTTACGACATCATATACTTGGATTTTCAGAAAGCATTCAATACAGTACCGCATAAGAGACTAATTTTTAAATTGAGCTCCATTGGAGTTACAGGAGGTATTCTGGAGTGGATTCAAAACTGGTTACAGGACAGAACAAAAAGAGTGGGGGTCAGTGGTATCTCATCTGAGCTAGGTATGGTGGGGAGTGGCGTCCCCCAGGGATTGGTGTTGGGGCCCCTGCTGTTCCTTATCTACATTAATGACCTTGATAGTAATATTGAGAGCAGATTGGTTAAATTAGCAGATGATACTAAATTGGGGGGTTTGGCAAATAGCTTAGGGTCCACTAAAGTGATTCAGGATGATTTGGATAGAATCCAGAATTGGGTAGAAATGTGGCAAATGAAATTTAATGTAGCAAAATGTAAAGTTGTACATGTAGGTAATAAAAACATTAGACGGGATTACTTCATGGGAGGTTTAAAACTGGAATGTTCTGTACACTAGAAAGTTTTCGGAGTGATTGTTGACCGAACCCTCATAGGTTCTAGCCATTGTGCCATAGCAGTTAAAAAAGCTAATCGGATGCTGGGATACATTGCCAAAAGTATTGAGTACAAATCTAAGGAGGTGATGCTTCTTTTGTACAACACATTCGTCAGACCACATCTGGAGTATTGTGTACAGTTCTGGGGACCATACTTTAAGATATAGAGCCTCTGGAGAAAGTTCAGAGAAGAGCCACTAAGCTTATTCCAGGTATAAAAGATGAAAGCTATGAGAAGAGGCTGAAGATCCTTAACCCCTTTGTGCATATGCCAAATTTGGCTATTTATTGGTTACCCACTTTAATGCTGTATAATTGAAGATTTAAGCTTCATAAAAAGGAAAAATGTGGCTCAATTCAGAAAAGATGCTTACAGCATTTAGCATTACATAGTATTTCAGTTTATTTTCATGATTTTGGTTGAGAAAATGAGCTGCAAACATAAAAAAATCTTCATGAGAATTCACCATTGAAATTGCAAAAAAAAATAATAATTCTGAGGATTGGAAAACTGCTGGGGCTTAAAACTACACATTTCTGGTATCATAAACTCCTTGAACACAAGTAGAATGCATCTTCAACATTACATTCTAGATTACCTACATGCTATTAGCCAAATTATACAGCTATCCAAGTGTTTCCCGGAAGTCTCAAAATGATGTCCTGTCAAATCTTAAAAAAATCATGTATTTAACACAAATAGAGTTTTAAGGCATGAAATTTAACATGAACAAATGATTTTCTGGTTGAGTTTAGTATGAATTTATCAATATCAGTGCAGTTGAATATCAGTGGTCACCAGTAACCTCTCCAAACACAAAACATGCCTTTTCTCCATAACAAAGTTTAGAGTTTTGGCCATTTTTCTTCAAAGCCAGCACAAACACGCATTAAATAAACTGCTTATTAAATGGTCAGAACATTCACCCTGTAATGGAAGCTACCAGTCCCCTCTTCTAAGCTCACAAACCCATTTCAACACTTATAAGGAACGAGTACAACTCACTAACTCGGTAATATTTGAGGAGTTTAATTCATGCAGCTCTTGAAAAACAGGGCGTGGAGGGAATTTCCCCATAATCAGAACCGCGTTCGAGGTCTGCTCGCTTGTGAACATTCAATAACTGATCCGGGGGTGCTATCTAGTGATCGAGTACAGTAACAGCGTGCTTAAATTTGCAGGTCTATAGACACAGGCGTCTACATCTGCAGAAAAGGGTTAATCTCTTTATTCTTAGGGGTGATTTGATTGAGGTCTTTAAATATGTTAAAGGGATTAACAATGTGAATTATGTAGGATTCCTTCGACTAAGTGTTGTTAGTAGAACTCGGGGTCACAAATGGAAGTTGACCAAAGGTAAATTTAGCACTGATATTCAGAAATATTTCTTCACCCAAAGAGTGATTTTGATTTGGAATAGCTTGCCTGACCATACTGTTGAGGCAGAGACCTTGGGGGTTTTCAAGAGCAGGCTTGACATAATGACTCAATGGTATCTAGCTTTGAGTGTCTGAAAGGATATATTCACAATAGTATAAAGAAACTGGCATAGTTGGGCTGAACGGCCTGTTCTCGCCATTCATGTTATGTTATGTTAAGTGGGTCTATTGGGGGCGCTGTACTTTTTGAATAAGCAAGATGGCCTTTGGAGGCCAAATGGTTGCAGATGGTTTGTATTATTGACATATAGGACGACCTATACACGACCTATATTTTGGCAATATTAAATGTGACCACAGATGACTTTGAAAGGTCAAACTCGAGGTCAGGGGATGTATTAACAATGTTGAAAGAAATTGCTTGAAATTTCAAAAAAATATTTCTCAAAAACTGTCCAATAACTTTTTTTTTCCTAAATCTGGCAATCAACTCCCCTTGATATACTTTATGTACATTACGAGTGCCATTTTGATTGAATCGACGGAAGTGGGTCTAGTACTGTACTTTAACATTGGGCCTTATGGAGAATGGGCAAAATGGCCTCCGGAAGCAAAATGGCTGCAGATGGAGATTAAGTTTGTACTATCAACATATGGGCAGTCATATATGACCTATATATTGGTTGTGTTAAAGTTGACCTCAGATGACCTTGAAAGGTCAAACTTGAGGTCAAAGCAAAGTGTTACAATTTTCAGAGGCTTCTGGGCTTGAAAATAGAACTGTGCTATCACCATTTTCATTCACGTTATGCACATCTGACTGCAGACACAGTAGTGTCTCTTGTCATTTGCACAAGTTTTCAGGTGACACTGCTCTCGTTGGCTCACTCTTACAAATACCTGGGCAATAGTAAATGTGACCACAGATGACTTTGAAAACTCGAGGTCAGGGAATCTATTAACAATGTTAAAAAAATTTTTTCTCAAAACCTGTCTGATAACTTTTTTCTAAATCTGGCAATTAACTGACCTTGATGCACTGTGTGTACAGTCCGAGCGTCATTTTGATTAAATGGACGGAAGTGGGTCTAGTGGGAGCGCTGTACTTTAACTTTGGGTCTTAGGGAGAATTGGCCAAATCGCCTGTGGAAGCTAAATGGTTGCAGATAGAGATTATGTCAAGTCAAGTCAAGTTTATTTATAAAGCACATTTAAAACAACAGAAGTTGAACCAAAGTGCTGTACAATGACAATTGGCAAAAAAAAAAAATAAAAAGGGTTAAACCGCAACAATTATAAAGTCAATAAAACTGTTAAACGAATTCATCAACATAAAAGAATATACATATAAAACAGACAGAAGCAGATACATTAATAAATAAAGATAAAAATGCACACAATTAATAGGGACAGTCAAAAGACGAGCATAAAACGGCAACAGGAAAATGGCACAATAAAAACTTGACATGACAAAGACAGATAAACAAGCGGATTAAAAAGAAAGAGAATAGAAATAAGTTTTCAGAAGTGATTTAAAAATGGCAAGAGAAGGTGAAGACCTGATTTCTATAGGTGGTTTATTCCACAGCTGAGGAGCCGCGACTGAAAGGCGCGGTCACCTTTGGTTTTCAGGTTTGACCGAGGAACCGACAAGAGCAGTTTATTGGATGATCTTAGGGCCCGTGCAGTGGAGTAGGGCGAGACAAGATCTGATATATACCCTGGATTCAAACCATGGAGAGTTTTAAAAACAAATAATAAAACTTTGAAATCAACGCGACATTTAACTGGTAGCCAATGCAGGGCAGCCAAGACAGGGGAGATGTGGTCCCTCTTTATTGACCGAGCTAAGAGCCGAGCTGCAGCGTTCTGAACTAACTGAAGTCGGGAGAGGCAGGACTGTGAGAGAACCAAGTATAGAGAATTACAGTAACCCAACCGACATGTAATAAAAGCATGGATAACAGTCTCCAGGTCTGCTTGGGAGAGCAGAGGTTTTAATTTAGAAATACGTCGGAGTTGAAAAAAGCTGCTCTTAACCACTGCACTAATTTGGCTCTCAAAATTGAGTGAAGAATCAAAGAAGACACCGAGATTTTTTATTACAGAGTGTGTGTTGACAGAGAGGGGACCAAGTTTTCCTTTCGTGATTTCAGCCAAACCAGGGGGCCTAAAAATAATAACTTCTGTTTTTCCCTCATTTAATTGAAGAAAATTGTTGTTCATCTAAGTTTTGACATCATTTAAACAATAAAGTTTGTATTACTGACATATAGAAAGTAATATATGACCTATATTTTGGCTGTGGTAAAGTTGTCCTCAGATGACCTTGAAAAGTCAAACTTGAGGTCACGCAAAATATTGAAGACTGGGAACATATGCGCATCGAACACTCATGTATGAACTTTCATTTGGTGGCCTTGAAGTTGCTTTGACATCTTGGAAGTCACATATGAACTTTGTGACATTTATGACAATTTGGTGACATTCAACTTGACTGTCAGTGACCTTTGAGGGTCAAACTCCACAGTAAAATTACAATGACATGTATCAACAAAATGGTCAGATTGAGCCCAGGTTTGTATAGAGACATTTAGAAAGTCATATATAAAGTCTGACCACAACTTGACATTCTGTGACCTTTAAAGTTCACAGTTGACATATTGAATACATATTGACTTACTTTAATGACTTGTATCACCAAAACTGCTTCAGAACTTAGACTTGTATTACAGAAGGTCTTATAAATGTAAGTAAACTTTTATTTAGTGACCTTGACATACAAACTGATATGATTATTGTGCTCTGTCAGTGTTATGTCTGGTGCCAATTATTTATTTTAGATTTTTGTATACAGTCTATTGTCTTGTGCCTTGTCACATTGTTACTGTCTTGGTGAATGTTTAGCTTGGTAGCAAACGAATTTCCGCCTTGCGGATTAATAAAGTGCATCCTATCCTATCCTATTGAGGATTGGGAACATATGTGTATTAAACACTTATAGGGGCATATATGAAATTTCTTTTGATGGCCTTGAACATGATCTTGGGTGACCTTTGAAGGTCAAACTTCACATAGCAAAATTATAATGACTTCTATCACCAAAACTATTATAGGTTGAGCTTAGGTTTGTATTGTGGGCAAATAGGAAATATAGGGCATGTATGAAGTTTCTTTTGGTGACCTTGACCTTCAGTGACCTTCAACAGCCAGACCTTACAGTGAAATTTCAATTACTTATATCAGCAAAACTCTTACAGATAGAGTGTAGGTTTGCATTGGAGATGTATAGGAAGTCAAATATGAACTTTCATTTGGTGACCTTCTTATTGACCGTTGAAAGTCAGACTTGACCGAGTGAAAATTCTAAGTCTTCTGTCACTGAAAAGGTCACCGATAGAGCCTAAGTTTGTACCACCGACTTACTGGAAGTCATACAAGAACTTTCATTTGGTGACATTCAAGTTGACTTTTGGTGACCTTTGAAGGTCAAATATGAACTTTGATTTGATGACCTTCATTTTGACCATCAAATGTCGAATGTGACCTAGGGAAGATTGAGTGACTTTTATCACTGAAATGGTCACAGATGGAGCCTCGGTTTGTGTTACTGACATCTAGGAAGTCACATATGAAGTTTAATTTGGTGACATTCAACTTGACTGTCAGTGACCTTTTGAGGGTCAAACTCGACAGTGAAATTACCATGACTTCTAACACAAAAATGGTCACATATTGAGCCAAGGTATGTGTAGCGATATTTAGAAAGTTGTGTATAAAGTCCATTTTCTGACCTATACTTTACTCTCTGTGACCTTTAAAGTTCACAATTAAGATATTGAATTTTCAATGACTTGTATCACCAAAACTGATTCAGAGTTTAGGATTATATAACAGGAGGTCTTATAAATGTATGTGAACTTTTATTTAGTGACCTTTGCATTGACTTTCAATGATTTGAATGTCAAACTTCACATGAAATTTTCTTAACTTGTATCATCACTATGACATGACTTGCCAGAAAGCTACAGGACCCTTGGTCCTATTTTTTGGTGTTGCAGTGGTCCAGTAATATATGCATTGTGTGTAATGGTTATGTTGATCAGTCTGTGTAATATATGTTGTGAGTAATGGTGATGTTGATCAGTTTGTGTAATATATGTTGTGAGTAATGGTGATGTTGATCAGTCTGTGTAATACGTGTGTTGTGTTATGGATGGGTTGATCAGTCTGTATAATATGTGTTGTGTAATAGTAGGGTTGATCAGTCTGTATAATATGTGTTGTGTATAATGGTTATGTTGATCAGTCTATGTAATATGTGTTGTGAGTAATGGTTATGTTGATCAGTCTGTGTAATATATGTGTTGTATGTAATGGTAATGTTGGTCAGTCTTTGTAATATATGTTGTGAGTAATGGTGATGTTGGTCAGTCTGTGTAATATATGCTGTGTGTAATGGTGATGTTGGTCAGTCTGTGTAATATATGTTGTGTGTAATGGTGATGTTGATCAGTCTGTGTAATATATGTTGTGTGTAATGGTGATGTTGATCAGGCTGTGTAATACGTGTTGTGTGTTATGGTAGGGTTGATCAGTTTGTATAATATGTGTTGTGTAATAGTAGGGTTGATCAGTCTGTATAATATGTGTTGTGTTTAATGGTTATGTTGATCAGTCTATGTAATATGTGTTGTGAGTAATGGTTATGTTAATCAGTCTGTGTAAAATATGTGTTGTATGCAATGTTGATGTTGGTCAGTCTTTGTAATATATGTTGTGAGTAATGGTGATGTTGATCAGTTTGTGTAATACGGGTTGTGTGTAATGGGTATGTTCAGTCTGTGTAATATATGTTGTGTGTAATGGTGATGTTGATCAGTCTGTGTAATAGATGTTGTGTGTTTTGGTTATGTTGATCAGTCTGTGTAATATATGTTGTGTGTAATGGTTATGTTGATCAGTCTGTGTAATATATGTGTTGTGAGTAATGGTGATGTTGATCAGTCTGTGTAATATATGTGTTGTGAGTAATGGTGATGTTCATCAGTCTGTGTAATATATGTGTTGTGAGTAATGGTGATGTTGATCAGTTTGTGTAATATATGTTGTGAGTAATGGTGATGTTGATCAGTCTGTGTAATACGTGTTGTGTTATGGATGGGTTGATCAGTCTGTATAATATGTGTTGTGTAATAGTAGGGTTGATCAGTCTGTATAATATGTGTTGTGTGTAATGGTTATGTTGATCAGTCTGTGTAATATATGTTGTGTGTAATGGTGATGTTGATCAGTCTGTGTAATATATGTTGTGTGTAATGGTGATGTTGATCAGTCTGTGTAACATATGTTGTGTGTAATGGTGATGTTGATCAGTCTGTGTAATATATGTTGTGTGCAATGGTTATGTTGATCAGTCTGTGTAATATATATGTTGTGTGTAATGGTGATGTTGATCAGTCTGTATAATATATGTTGTGTGTAATGGTGATGTTGATCAGTCTGTATAATATATGTTGTGAGTAATGGTGATGTTGATCAGTCTGTATAATATATGTGTTGTGTGTAATGGTGATGTTGATCAGTCTGTGTAATATATGTTGTGAGTAATGGTGATGTTGATCAGTCTGTGTAATACCTGTTGTGTGTTATGGATGGGTTGATCAGTCAGTATAATATGTGTTGTGTAATAGAAGGGTTGGTCAGTCTGTATAATATGTGTTGTGTAATAGTAGGGTTGATCAGTCTGTATAATATGTGTTGTGTGTAATGGTTATGTTGATCAGTCTGTGTAATATATGTTGTGTGTAATGGTTATGTTGATCAGTCTGTGTAATATATGTGTTGTGTGTAATGGTGATGTTGATCAGTCTGTGTAAAATATGTGTTGGGTGTAATGGTGATGTTGATCAGTCTGTGTAATATATGTTGTGAGTAATGGTGATGTTGATCAGTCTGTGTAATAGATGTTGTGAGTAATGGTGATGTTGATCAGTCTTAGAAATATATGTTGTGAGTAATGGTGATGTTGATCAGTCTGTGTAATATAAGTTGTGAGTAATGGTGATGTTGATCAGTCAGTGTAATATATGTGTTGTGTGTAATGGTTATGTTAATCAGTCTGTGTAATATATGTGTTGTGAGTAATGGTGATGTTGATCAGTTTGTGTAATATATGTTGTGAGTAATGGTGATTTTGATCAGTCTGTGTAATACGTGTGTTGTGTTATGGATGGGTTGATCAGTCTGTATAATATGTGTTGTGTAATAGTAGGGTTGATCAGTCTGTATAATATGTGTTGTGTGTAATGGTGATGTTGATCAGTCTGTGTAATATATGTTGTGTGTAATGGTGATGTTGATCAGTCTGTGTAACATATGTTGTGTGTAATGGTGATGTTGATCAGTCTGTGTAATATATGTTGTGTGCAATGGTTATGTTGATCAGTCTGTGTAATATATATGTGTTGTGTAATAGTAGCGTTGATCAGTCTGTATAATATGTGTTGTGTGATAGATGGGTTGATCAGTCTGTATAATATGAGTTGTGTAATAGTAGGGTTGATCAGTCTGTATAATATGAGTTGTGTAATAGTAGGGTTGATCGGTCTGTATAATGTGTGTTGTGTAATAGTAGGGTTGATCAGTCTGTATAATATTTGTTGTGTGTTATGGTAGGGTTGACCAGTCTGTGTAATAAATGTGTTGTGTAATAGTAGGGTTGATCAGTTTGTATAATATGTGTTGTGTGTAATGGTTATGTTGATCAGTCTGTGTAATATATGTGTTGTATGTAATGGTGATGTTGGTCAGTCTTTGTAATATATGTTGTGAGTAATGGTGATGTTGATCAGTTTGTGTAATACGTGTTGTGTGTAATGGTTATGTTCAGTCTGTGTAATATATGTTGTGCGTAATGGTGATGTTGATCAGTCTGTGTAATATATGTTGTGTGTATTGGTTATGTTGATCAGTCTGTGTAATATATGTTGTTTGTATTGGTTATGTTGATCAGTCTGTGTAATATATGTTGTGTGTAATGGTTATGTTGATCAGTCTGTGTAATTTATGTTGTGTGCAATGGTTATGTTGATCAGTCTGTGTAATGTATGTTGTGTGTAATGGTGATGTTGATCAGTCGGTGTAATATATGTTGTGTGTATTGATTATGTTGATCAGTGTGTGTAATATATGTTGTGTGTAATGGTGATGTTGGTCAGACTTTGTAATATATGTTGTGAGTAATGGTGATGTTGATCAGTTTGTGTAATACGTGTTGTGTGTAATGGTTATGTTCAGTCTGTGTAATATGTGTTGTGTGTAATGGTGATGTTGATCAGTCTGTGTAATATATGTTGTGAGTAATGGTGATGTTGATCAGTCTGTGTAATACGTGTTGTGTGTTATGGATGGGTTGATCAGTCTGTATAATATGTGTTGTGTAATAGTAGGGTTGATCAGTCTGTATAATATGTGTTGTGTGTAATGGTTATGTTGATCAGTCTGTGTAATATATGTTGTGTGTAATGGTGATGTTGATCAGTCTGTGTAATATATGTTGTGTGCAATGGTTATGTTGATCAGTCTGTGTATTATATGTTGTGTGTAATGGTGATTTTGATCAGTCTGTGTAATATATGTTGTGTGTAATGGTTATGTTGATCAGTCTGTATAATATATGTGTTGTGTGTAATGGTGATGTTGATCAGTCTGTGTAATATATGTTGTGAGTAATGGTGATGTTGATCAGTCTGTGTAATACGTGTTGTGTGTTATGGATGGGTTGATCAGTCAGTATAATATGTGTTGTGTAATAGTAGGGTTGATCAGTCTGTGTAATATGTGTTGTGTGTAATGGTGATGTTGATCAGTCTGTGTAATATATGTGTTGGGTGTAATGGTGATGTTGATCAGTCTGTGTAATATATGTTGTGTGTAATGGTGATGTTTATCAGTCTGTGTAATACGTGTTGTGTGTTATGAATGGGTTGATCAGTCAGTATAATATGTGTTGTGTAATAGTAGGGTTGATCAGTCTGTGTAATATTTGTTGTGTGTAATGGTGATGTTGATCAGTCTGTGTAATATATGTGTTGGGTGTAATGGTGATGTTGATCAGTCTGTGTAATATATATGTTGGGTATAATGGTGATGTTGATCAGTCTGTGTTATATATGTTGTGAGTAATGGTGATGTTGATCATTATATGTAATATATGTGTTGTGTGTAATGGTGATGTTGATCAATCTGTGTAATATATGCTGTAATGGTGATGTTGATCAGTCTGTGTAATATATGTGTTGTGTTCAATGGTGATGTTGATCAGTCTGTGTAATATATGTTGTGTGTAATGTTGATCAGTTTGTGTAATATATATGTTGTGTGTAATGTTGATGTTGATCGGTCTGTATAATATATGTTGTGAGTAATGGTGATGTTGATCGGTCTGTGTAATATATGTTGTGAGTAATGGTTATGTTGATCAGTCTGTGTAATGCGTGTTGTGTGTAATGGTGATGTTGATCAGTCTGTGTAATATATGTTGTGAGTAATGGTTATGTTGATCAGTCTGTGTAATGCGTGTTGTGTGTAATGGTGATGTTGATCAGTCTGTGTAATACGTGTTGTGTGTTATGGATGGGTTGATCAGTCTGTGTAATATGTGTTGTGAGTAATGGTTATGTTGATCAGTCTGTGTAATATGTTGTGTTGTATGTAATGGTGATGTTGATCAATCTGTGTAATATATGTGTTGTGTGTATTGGTTATGTTGATCAGTCTGTGTAATACATGTTGTGTGTAATGGTTATGTTGATCAGTCTGTGTAATATACGTGTTGTGTGTAATGGTGATGTTGATCAGTCTGTGCAATATGTGTGTTGGGTGTAATGGTGATGTTGATCAGTCTGTGTAATATATGTGTTGTGTGTATTGGTTATGTTGATCAGTCTGTAATATGTGTGCTGTGTAATAGCAGGATTGATCAGTCTGTATAATATGTGTTGTGTAATAGATGGGTTGATCAGTCTGTATAATATGTGTCGTGTAATAGTAGGGTTGATCAGTCTGTATAATATGTGCTGTGTTTTATGGTAGGGTTTATCAGTATGTGTAATATATGTGTAGTGTAATAGTAGGGTTGATCAGTCTGTATAATATGTGTTGTGTAATAGTAGGGTTGATCAGTCTGTGTAATATGTGTTGTGAGTAATGGTTATGTTGATCAGTCTGTGTAATGCGTGTTGTGTAATAGTAGGGTTGAACGGTCTGTATAATATGTGTTGTGTAATAGTAGGGTTGATCAGTTTGTATAATATGTGTTGTGTGTTATGGTAGGGTTGATCAGTCTGTGTAATATATGTGTTGTGTAATAGTAGGGTTGATCAGTCTGTATAATATGTGTTGTGTTTTATGGTAGGGTTTATCAGTCTTTGTAATATATGTGTTGTGTAATAGTAGGGTTGATCAGGCCGTATAATATGTTGTGTTTTATGGTAGGGTTGTCCAGTCTTTACTCAATCGTGCTGGTGGTGTCTGCTTGGATCTGGAGGATCCGTAGTGAAAGAGACGGAGATGAACAGGACGAGAGGGACTCCACTGAAACTCCCAGCAAACACCTCATAGTGTGAGTTTTCACCAATTTGCCATTTTTCACGGAATCCCTGCAAATGGTTTTATATTTTTATTTGTGCTTTTTGTTTTACGGTGAACAACAATTGACCTCGAATTCATTCTCCTCCGTTTAAGAATATTTCCGTGCGCCCTGGTGTTGGTGAGACGCCTGCCTCTCTGCGGTTTCTCCTGCAGCTCACTGCAGATCTCCTCCCTGTCCTTTAGGGCCCATTACATCATCCTGCTGGTGGAGTCTGTGCTGTTTGGAGTGTTTGTCATGGTGATCTTCTATGATCAGGTATCCATGTAGTGTTGGGTCAATGAAGAGCAGCAGTCTGCAGATACCATGTGCTGCGCTGTACTCATCTCTCCCCTCTCCCTCGCTCTCAGCTAATATCCATCATCACCGACGAAACGCCCATCGAACAAATGAAGAGCCGGCTCATGAAGAACCGAGCCTCCAGCTCCCAGCAAACCCACCTTACACACACTCACACGCGTAAGCCCAAACTCGCTCTCCTGAGGGAGGTCTTCGGAAGAGGTGAGTGTGTGTGTGTGTGTGTGTGTGTGTTTGTGTGCGCACATACACGTGTGAGCGTGCTTGCTTTCTTGGGGGGGTGTGTGTGTGTGTGTGTGTGTGTGTGTGTGTGTGTCCGCGTGCGTGCTTGCTTTCTTGGGTGAGTGTGTGTGTGTGTGTGTGTGTGTATGCGTGCGTGCGCGTGCGTGCTTACTTTCTTGGGTGTGTGTGTGTGCGTCTGCGTGCGTGTCTGTGTGTGTGCGCGCGTGCGTGCTTGCTTTCTTGGGTGAGTGTGTGTGTGTGTGTGCGTGAGCGTGTGTATGTGTGTGTGTGTGTGTGTGTGCGCGCTTGCTTTCTTGGGTGAGTGTGTGTGTTTGCGCGTGAGTGTGTCTATGTGTGCGTTTGTGTGTGCGCGTGTGTGCTTGCTTTCTTGAGTGTGTGTGTGTGTGTGTGTGTGTGCATGTGAGTGTGTGTATGTGTGCGTGTGCGTGCTTAGTCTCTTGGGTGTGTGTGTGTCTGTGTGTGTGTGTGTGTGTGTGTGTGTGTGTGTTTGCGCGTGAGTGTGTCTGTGTGTGCGCGTGTGTGCTTGCTTTCTTGAGTGTGTGTGTGTGTGTGTGTGTGCATGTGAGTGTGTGTATGTGTGCGTGTGTGCGTGCTTAGTTTCTTGGGTGTGTGTGTGTCTGTGTGTGTGTGAGAGATATATACAGTGCTGTGAAAAAGTATTTGCCCCCTTCCTGATTCTTTTTTTTGTTGCATATTTTTCACACTTAAAGCTGTAGTCTACAATTTGAGAATCAGTTGAGAAAGATTGAGGCGTTGAGAAAAATTTGAAAAAAGCATCCCGCACACACACGCGCACACCTCCCCTCTGTGCTGCCTGATCCCTCCCACCGATCACGTGTGGCCGTCTTCCTGGAGACTCCCAGACACACCCCCCTCTACCAGAGCAACAAGCCCTGTGTTCTGACAAATTTTGCTACCTTGTCAAAAAATGCTGCTGTGAGGCAAAGCGATAGTCTTTTTCGCCTTGATATTTTAATATGAGTCAGTTTACAGGAGTAAGTTGTTGTTGTAAGCTTTTTATAACGAAGGTATATTTTATAACAAGTTGGATAAGTTTGTTTGAAGATATCTGCCCATGTTCGCTATTGTCTAATTTCTGCATTTTCAGGAAACCCCAGCGTGTACATGCAAATATATGTATGCTTTCTGGTTGAAATGCACACTGAAAATAAATCTATTTTTATGATTTTTGAAGATACTTAAGATATGAGTGAGGAAACAGCCGGAGATTTTAGGTTTGTGCGAGCACAGAACTGCGAGGTAGCATATTTTGATTGGTCGCAAAATTTAGACACCGGCAGTAAACAGACCCAGAGCCAGCCTTGACTTAAGATTTACCATGTCGGATTCACAGGTACAGCAACATTTAAAGTTATTAAATGCATGTTAAACCTAAACATAACGCTAATTGCAATGTCAACAGCTGTTGTTTCCTCCTCACAATATTACAATAGGCCTGACTCAATAACAAGCCCATGATATTTAGTGAAGGCTGTCATGATAGTCATGAAAGTCTCGCGAATGATAAAACCACAACAGTTCCACAGTGCAATATTTATTACACATAAATGAACGAGAAGAACATCTGGTCAAATATAAAATATTTGCCTTTCTCAATCACCGGGATGTTTGCGGTGTGTTTTAGCTGGGGTTTTTGCATCAGTAAGAGAGCGCGCCGTTCACAAACGCCATAATGAACACGTAACGTTCATCCATTGGAAATGCATATGAGCGAGGTCATGAGTTCACTGAATGCATTCAGGCACAACACTGATGATAGTAATGCTAGTTTACAATGCTAAAAATAAACGGCTAACGTTCCAACGCCGTCTGTCAACACAGAGAAAACCGGCAGCGTTTACAGTCATAAGCCAGCATTGTCATAGACTTATAAAAAGTTATTTATGTAACAACTCACTCAATAAAAGTCGAAAATTACCTACCTGTTCAGCAAAAGGTCTGCTGTATGTAAGTGTGGCTTTGAGTCCTGCTTTGCTCACATTTCCTGTTTGTCTCTGCCTTTTCCTTTGCAGACTTTCTTTTCCATTCTTCTAGCCCTTGTTGCTAAGCTGCTACTCAGCTACTTCTTTTTCTTCTTCTTTAATATTTATTTGCGGTTTGCAAACACTTGATGCATTACTGCCACCAGCTACTTGCTTGTTACAGAAAGTTTATAACGCAGAAGGGGGCGGGGACAGGCGGAACGTGGATCACGGGGAGTTAGAGCAAGGTCTCGGGGGAGTGTCAACAAGAGCGAGGGGATTGGATGAGAGTAGGAGAGAGATGTTGACCAATGTAAGCCATCCGGCCGGATGGCTTACATTTGTCAACGTCTCTGCAGCCACTAGAGTGAATGGATTTGTTTTTTTGTTTTTTTCGCTCTTCACATGGTGGTTATGGTCGTATAGTACCATCTACACAATCTAAATGAGATTATTAATAATGATCAAATGTTCAAATTGTATACTACAGCTTTAAATTTTTCAGATCATTTAATAAATTTTAATATTGGACAAAGATAACCTGAGTAAATACAAAATGCAGTTTTTAAATGATGATTTCATTAATTGAGGGAAAAATCCAAACCTACAGGGCTCTATGTGAAAGATAACTGCCCCCATGTTAAATCATGAATTAACTGTGATTAACCACATTTTTTCCTTCAATTTCACGAGCCACACCCAGGCCTGATTACTGCCAGACCTGTTGAAGCAAGACATCAGTACAATAGTGCCTAGTTTTTGGGATGACATCAGACCACCAACTCTACATGCAGCCCAGTACCTGTGACTGCTCAATGATATTTGTAATTCTCTATAATATCCAAGATATAAAGGGATAAAAAAGTCCAATGATTTAACTTTCAGTGTTGTGAGACTGTGCTGCTTCATAAAATCAGAGATCTTGGCTCTTTGGCTGCTCGTTCTGGTCCTAGTTTGCCTGTGGCTCTTTGGCTACTCCTTCTGGTCTTAGTTTGCTTGTGACTCTTTGGCTGCTTGTTCTGGTCTTAGTTTGCCTGTGGCTCTTTGGCTGCTCCTTCTGGTCTTAGTTTGCTTGTGACTCTTTGGCTGCTCGTTCTGGTCTTAGTTTGCCTGTGGCTCTTTGGCTGCTCGTTCTGGTCTTAGTTTGCTTGTGACTCTTAGACTGCTCGTAACTAGTCTTAGTTTGCTTGTGGCTCTTTGGCTGCTCGTTCTGGTCCTAGTTTGCCTGTGGCTCTTTGGCTGCTCCTTCTGGTCTTAGTTTGCTTGTGACTCTTTGGCTGCTTGTTCTGGTCTTAGTTTGCCTGTGGCTCTTTGGCTGCTCCTTCTGGTCTTAGTTTGCTTGTGACTCTTTGGCTGCTCGTTCTGGTCTAAGTTTGCTTGTGGCTCTTTGGCTGCTCGTTCTGGTCTTAGTTTGCTTGTGACTCTTAGACTGCTCGTAACTGGTCTTAGTTTGCTTGTGGCTCTTTGGCTGCTCGTTCTGGTCTTAGTTTGCTTGTGACTCTTTGACTGCTCCTTCTGGTCTTAGTTTGCTTGTTGCTCTTTGGCTGCTCGTTCTAGTCTTAGTTTGCCTGTGACTCTTTGGCTGCTCGTTCTGGTCTTAGTCTGCCTGTGGCTCTTTAACTGCTCGTTCTGGTCTTAGTTTGCTTGTGACTCTTTGACTGCTCGATCTGGTCTTAGTTTGCTTGTGGCTTTTTGGCTGCTCCTTCTGGTCTTAGTTTGCTTGTGGCTCTTTGGCTGCTCGTTCTGGTCTTAGTTTGCTTGTGACTCTTTGACTGCTCGTTCTTGTCTTAGTTTGCTTGTGACTCTTTGACTGATTGTTCTGGTCTTAGTTTGCTTGTGACTCTTTGACTGCTCGTTCTGGTCTTAGTTTGCTTGTGGCTCTTTGACTGCTTGTTCTGGTCCTAGTTTGCCTGTGGCTCTTTGACTGCTCCTTCTGGTCTTAGTTTGCTTGTGACTCTTTGACTGCTTGTTCTGGTCTTAGTTTGCTTGTGGCTCTTTGACTGCTTGTTCTGGTCCTAGTTTGCCTGTAGCTCTTTGGCTGCTCCTTCTGGTCTTAGTTTGCTTGTGACTCTTTGACTGCTCCCTCTGGTCTTAGTTTGCTTGTGACTCTTTGACTGCTCGTTCTGGTCTTAGTTTGCTTGTGACTCTTTGACTGCTCGTTCTGGTCTTAGTTTGCTTGTGACTCTTTGACTGCTCGTTTTGGTCTTAGTTTGCTTGTGGCTCTTTGACTGCTTGTTCTGGTCCTAGTTTGCTTGTGGCTCTTTGACTGCTTGTTCTGGTCCTAGTTTGCCTGTAGCTCTTTGGCTGCTCCTTCTGGTCTTAGTTTGCTTGTGACTCTTTGACTGCTCGTTCTGGTCTTAGTTTGCTTGTGACTCTTTGACTGCTCGTTCTGGTCTTAGTTTGCTTGTGACTCTTTGACTGCTCGTTCTGGTCTTAGTTTGCTTGTGACTCTTTGACTGCTCGTTTTGGTCTTAGTTTGCCTGTGGCTCTTTGACTGCTTGTTCTGGTCCTAGTTTGCTTGTGGCTCTTTGACTGCTTGTTCTGGTCCTAGTTTGCCTGTAGCTCTTTGGCTGCTCCTTCTGGTCTTAGTTTGCTTGTGACTCTTAGACTGCTCCCTCTGGTCTTAGTTTGCTTGTGACTCTTTGACTGCTCGTTCTGGTCTTAGTTTGCTTGTGACTCTTTGACTGCTCGTTCTGGTCTTAGTTTGCTTGTGACTCTTTGACTGCTCGTTCTGGTCTTAGTTTGCTTGTGGCTCTTTGGCTGGTCCTTCTGGTCTTAGTTTGCCTGTGGCTCTTTGGCTGCTCGTTCAGGTCTTAGTTTGCTTGTGACTCTTAGACTGCTCGTAACTGGTCTAAGTTTGCTTGTGGCTCTTTGACTGCTCGTAACTGGTCTTAGTTTGCTTGTGACTCTTTGACTGCTCTTTCTGGTCTTAGTTTGCTTGTGGCTCTTTGGCTGCTCGTTTTGGTCTTAGTTTGCTTGTGGCTCTTTGGCTGCTCCTTCTGGTCTTAGTTTGCTTGTGGCTCTTTGGCTGCTCGTTCTGGTCTTAGTTTGCTTGTGACTCTTTGACTGCTGGTTCTTGTCTTAGTTTGCTTGTGACTCTTTGACTGATTGTTCTGGTCTTAGTTTGCTTGTGACTCTTTGACTGCTCGTTCTGGTCTTAGTTTGCTTGTGGCTCTTTGACTGCTTGTTCTGGTCCTAGTTTGCCTGTGGCTCTTTGACTGCTCCTTCTGGTCTTAGTTTGCTTGTGACTCTTTGACTGCTTGTTCTGGTCTTAGTTTGCTTGTGGCTCTTTGACTGCTTGTTCTGGTCCTAGTTTGCCTGTAGCTCTTTGGCTGCTCCTTCTGGTCTTAGTTTGCTTGTGACTCTTTGACTGCTCCCTCTGGTCTTAGTTTGCTTGTGACTCTTTGACTGCTTGTTCTGGTCTTAGTTTGCTTGTGACTCTTTGACTGCTCGTTCTGGTCTTAGTTTGCTTGTGACTCTTTGACTGCTCGTTCTGGTCTTAGTTTGCTTGTGGCTCTTTGACTGCTTGTTCTGGTCCTAGTTTGCTTGTGGCTCTTTGACTGCTTGTTCTGGTCCTAGTTTGCCTGTAGCTCTTTGGCTGCTCCTTCTGGTCTTAGTTTGCTTGTGACTCTTTGACTGCTCCCTCTGGTCTTAGTTTGCTTGTGACTCTTTGACTGCTCGTTCTGGTCTTAGTTTGCTTGTGACTCTTTGACTGCTCGTTCTGGTCTTAGTTTGCTTGTGGCTCTTTGACTGCTTGTTCTGGTCCTAGTTTGCCTGTAGCTCTTTGGCTGCTCCTTCTGGTCTTAGTTTGCTTGTGACTCTTAGACTGCTCGTAACTGGTCTTAGTTTGCTTGTGGCTCTTTGGCTGCTCGTTCTGGTCTTAGTTTGCTTGTGGCTCTTTGACTGCTCGTTCTGGTCTTAGTTTGCTTGTGACTCTTTGACTGCTCGTTCTGGTCTTAGTTTGCTTGTGGCTCTTTGGCTGCTCGTTTTGGTCTTAGTTTGCTTGTGGCTCTTTGGCTGGTCCTTCTGGTCTTAGTTTGCTTGTGGCTCTTTGGCTGCTCGTTCTGGTCTTAGTTTGCTTGTGACTCTTAGACTGCTCGTAACTGGTCTAAGTTTGCTTGTGGCTCTTTGACTGCTCGTAACTGGTCTTAGTTTGCTTGTGGCTCTTTGGCTGCTCGTTTTGGTCTTATTTTGCTTGTGGCTCTTTGGCTGCTCGTTCTGGTCTTAGTTTGCTTGTGGCTCTTTGGCTGCTCGTTCTGGTCTTAGTTTGCTTGTGACTCTTAGACTGCTCGTAACTGGTCTTAGTTTGCTTGTGGCTCTTAGACTGCTCGTAACTGGTCTTAGTTTGCTTGTGGCTCTTTGACTGCTTGTTCTGGTCCTAGTTTGCTTGTGGCTCTTTGACTGCTTGTTCTGGTCCTAGTTTGCTTGTGGCTCTTTGGCTGGTCCTTCTGGTCTTAGTTTGCTTGTGGCTCTTTGGCTGCTCGTTCTGGTCTTAGTTTGACTGTTGCTCTTTGGCTGCTCGTTCTGGTCTTAGTTTGCTTGTGGCTCTTTGGCTGCTCGTTCTGGTCTTAGTTTGCTTGTGGCTCTTTGGCTGGTCCTTCTGGTCTTAGTTTGCTTGTGGCTCTTTGGCTGCTCGTTCTGGTCTTAGTTTGCTTGTGGCTCTTTGGCTGGTCCTTCTGGTCTTAGTTTGCTTGTGGCTCTTTGGCTGGTCCTTCTGGTCTTAGTTTGCTTGTGGCTCTTTGGCTGCTCGTTTTGGTCTTAGTTTGCTTGTGGCTCTTTGACTGCTTGTTCTGGTCTTAGTTTGACTGTTGCTCTTTGGCTGCTCGTTCTGGTCTTAGTTTGCCTGTGGCTCTTTGGCTGCTCGTTCTGGTCTTAGTTTGCTTGTGGCTCTTTGGCTGCTCCTTCTGGTCTTAGTTTGCTTGTGGCTCTTTGGCTGCTCGTTCTGGTCGTAGTTTGCTTGTAGCTCTTTGACTGCTCGTTCTGGTCTTAGTTTGCTTGTGGCTCTTTGGCTGCTCGTTTTGGTCTTAGTTTGCTTGTGGCTCTTTGGCTGGTCCTTCTGGTCTTAGTTTGCTTGTAGCTCTTTGGCTGCTCGTTCTGGTCTTAGTTTGCTTGTGGCTCTCTGGCTGCTCCTTCTGGTCTTAGTTTGCTTGTGGCTCTTTGGCTGCTCTTTCTGGTCGTAGTTTGCTTGTGGCTCTTTGACTGCTCGTTCTGGTCTTAGTTTGCTTGTGGCTCTTTGGCTGCTCGTTTTGGTCTTAGTTTGCTTGTGGCTCTTTGGCTGGTCCTTCTGGTCTTAGTTTGCTTGTGGTTCTTTGGCTGCTCGTTCTGGTCTTAGTTTGCTTGTGACTCTTAGACTGCTCGTAACTGGTCTAAGTTTGATTGTGGCTCTTTGACTGCTCGTAACTGGTCCTAGTTTGCTTGTGGCTCTTTGGCTGCTCGTTTTGGTCTTAGTTTGCTTGTGGCTCTTTGGCTGTTCCTTCTGGTCTTAGTTTGCTTGTGGCTCTTTGGCTGCTCGTTCTGGTCTTAGTTTGCTTGTAACTCTTAGACTGCTCGTAACTGGTCTAAGTTTGCTTGTGGCTCTTTGACTGCTCGTAACTGGTCTTAGTTTGCTTGTGGCTCTTTGGCTGCTCGTTTTGGTCTTAGTTTGCTTGTGGCTCTTTGACTGCTCGTTCTGGTCTTAGTTTGCTTGTGACTCTTTGACTGCTCGTTCTGGTCTTAGTTTGCTTGTGGCTCTTTGGCTGGTCCTTCTGGTCTTAGTTTGCTTGTGGCTCTTTGGCTGGTCCTTCAGGTCTTAGTTTGCTTGTGGCTCTTTGGCTGCTCGTTCTGGTCTTAGTTTGCTTGTGGCTCTTTGACTGCTCGTAACTGGTCTTAGTTTGCTTGTGGCTCTTTGGCTGCTCGTTTTGGTCTTAGTTTGCTTGTGGCTCTTTGACTGCTCGTTCTGGTCTTAGTTTGCTTGTGACTCTTTGACTGCTCGTTCTGGTCTTAGTTTGCTTGTGGCTCTTTGGCTGGTCCTTCTGGTCTTAGTTTGCTTGTGGCTCTTTGGCTGGTCCTTTTGGTCTTAGTTTGCTTATGGCTCTTTGGCTGCTCGTTCTGGTCTTAGATTGCTTGTGGCTCTTTGGCTGCTCCTTCTGGTCTTAGTTTGCTTGTGGCTCTTTGACTGCTCCTTCTGGTCTTAGTTTGCTTGTGACTCTTTGACTGCTCGTTCTGGTCTTAGTTTGCTTGTGGCTCTTTGGCTGGTCCTTCTGGTCTTAGTTTGCTTGTGGCTCTTTGGCTGGTCCTTCTGGTCTTAGTTTGCTTGTGGCTCTTTGGCTGCTCGTTCTGGTCTTAGTTTGCTTGTGGCTCTTTGGCTGCTCCTTCTGGTCTTAGTTTGCTTGTGGCTCTTTGGCTGCTCGTTCTGGTCGTAGTTTGCTTGTGGCTCTTTGACTGCTCGTTCTGATCTTAGTTTGCTTGTGGCTCTTTGGCTGCTCCTTCTGGTCTTAGTTTGCTTGTGGCTCTTTGGCTGCTCGTTCTGGTCGTAGTTTGCTTGTGACTCTTAGACTGCTCCTTACTGGTCTTAGTTTGCTTGTGGCTCTTTGGCTGCTCGTTCTGGTCTTAGTTTGCTTGTGGCTCTTTGGCTGCTCGTTCTGGTCTTAGTTTGACTGTTGCTCTTTGGCTGCTCGTTCTGGTCTTAGTTTGCCTGTGGCTCTTTCGCTGCTCGTTCTGGTCTTAGTTTGCTTGTGGCTCTTTGGCTGCTCCTTCTGGTCTTAGTTTGCTTGTAGCTCTTTGACTGCTCATTCTGGTCTTAGTTTGCTTATGGCTCTTTGGCTGCTCCTTCTGGTCTTAGTTTGCTTGTGGCTCTTTGGCTGCTCTTTCTGGTCGTAGTTTGCTTGTGGCTCTTTGACTGCTCGTTCTGGTCTTAGTTTGCTTGTGGCTCTTTGGCTGGTCCTTTTGGTCTTAGTTTGCTTGTGGGTCTTTGGCTGCTCGTTCTGGTCTTAGTTTGCTTGTGACTCTTTGACTGCTCGTAACTGGTCTTAGTTTGCTTGTGGCTCTTTGACTGCTCGTTCTGGTCTTAGTTTGCTTGTGGCTCTTTGGCTGCTCCTTCTGGTCTTAGTTTGCTTGTGGCTCTTTGGCTGCTCTTTCTGGTCGTAGTTTGCTTGTGGCTCTTTGACTGCTCGTTCTGGTCTTAGTTTGCTTGTGGCTCTTTGGCTGGTCCTTCTGGTCTTAGTTTGCTTGGGGGTCTTTGGCTGCTCGTTCTGGTCTTAGTTTGCTTGTGACTCTTTGACTGCTCGTAACTGGTCTTAGTTTGCTTGTGGCTCTTTGACTGCTCGTTCTGGTCTTAGTTTGCTTGTGGTTCTTTGGCTGCTCGTTTTGGTCTTAGTTTGCTTGTGGCTCTTTGGCTGCTCGTTCTGGTCTTAGTTGGCCTGTGGCTTTTTGGCTGCTCGTTCTGGTCTTAGTTTGCCTGTGGCTCTTTGGCTGCTCGTTCTGGTCTTAGTTTGCTTGTGACTCTTTGACTGCTTGTTCTGGTCTTAGTTTGCTTGTGGCTCTTTGGCTGCTCCTTCTGGTCTTAGTTTGCTTGTGACTCTTTGACTGCTCGTAACTGGTCTTAGTTTGCCTGTGGCTCTTTGACTGCTCGTTCTGGTCTTAGTTTGCTTGTGGCTCTTTGGCTGCTCGTTCTGGTCTTAGTTTGCTTGTGGCTCTTTGGCTGCTCCTTCTGGTCTTAGTTTGCTTGTGACTCTTTGACTGCTCGTAACTGGTCTTAGTTTGCCTGTGGCTCTTTGACTGCTCGTTCTGGTCTTAGTTTGCTTGTGGCTCTTTGGCTGCTCGTTCTGGTCTTAGTTTGCTTGTGGCTCTTTGGCTGCTCGTTCTGGTCGTAGTTTGCTTGTGGCTCTTAGACTGCTCCTAACTGGTCTTAGTTTGCTTGTGGCTCTTTGGCTGCTCGTAACTGGTCTTAGTTTGCTTGTGGCTCTTTGGCTGCTCGTTTTAGTCTTAGTTTGCTTGTGGCTCTTTGACTGCTCGTTCTGGTCTTAGTTTGCTTGTGACATTTTGACTGCTCTTTCTGGTCTTAGTTTGCTTGTGGCTCTTTGGCTGGTCCTTCTGGTCTTAGTTTGCTTGTGGCTCTTTGGCTGGTCCTTCTGGTCTTAGTTTGCTTGTGGCTCTTTGGCTGCTCATTCTGGTCTTAGTTTGCTTGTGACTCTTAGACTGGTCGTTTTGGTCTTAGTTTGTTTGTGGCTCTTTGGCTGGTCCTTCTGGTCTTAGTTTGCTTGTGGCTCTTTGGCTGGTCCTTCTGGTCTTAGTTTGCTTGTGGCTCTTTGACTGCTCGTAACTGGTCTTAGTTTGCTTGTGGCTCTTTGGCTGCTCGTTTTGGTCTTAGTTTGCTTGTGGCTCTTTGACTGCTTGTTCTGGTCTTAGTTTGCTTGTGACTCTTTGACTGCTCGTTCTGGTCTTAGTTTGCTTGTGGCTCTTTGGCTGGTCCTTCTGGTCTTAGTTTGCTTGTGGCTCTTTGGCTGGTCCTTCTGGTCTTAGTTTGCTTGTGGCTCTTTGGCTGCTCGTTCTGGTCTTAGTTTGCTTGTGGCTCTTTGGCTGCTCCTTTTGGTCTTAGTCTGCTTGTGGCTCTTTGGCTGCTCGTTCTGGTCGTAGTTTGCTTGTGGCTCTTTGACTGCTCGTTCTGGTCTTAGTTTGCTTGTGGCTCTTTGGCTGCTCCTTCTGGTCTTAGTTTGCTTGTGGCTCTTTGGCTGCTCGTTCTGGTCTTAGTTTGACTGTTGCTCTTTGGCTGCTCGTTCTGGTCTTAGTTTGCCTGTGGCTCTTTGGCTGCTCGTTCTGGTCTTAGTTTGCTTGTGGCTCTTTGGCTGCTCCTTCTGGTCTTAGTTTGCTTGTGGCTCTTTGGCTGCTCGTTCTGGTCGTAGTTTGCTTGTAGCTCTTTGACTGCTCGTTCTGGTCTTAGTTTGCTTGTGGCTCTTTGACTGCTCGTTCTGGTCTTAGTTTGCTTGTGGCTCTTTGGCTGCTCCTTCTGGTCTTAGTTTGCTTGTGGCTCTTTGGCTGCTCTTTCTGGTCGTAGTTTGCTTGTGGCTCTTTGGCTGCTCGTTCTGGTCGTAGTTTGCTTGTGACTCTTAGACTGCTCCTAACTGGTCTTAGTTTGCTTGTGGCTCTTTGGCTGCTCGTTCTGGTCTTAGTTTGCTTGTGGCTCTTTGGCTGGTCCTTCTGGTCTTAGTTTGCTTGTGGCTCTTTGACTGCTCGTAACTGGTCTTAGTTTGCTTGTGGCTCTTTGGCTGCTCGTTTTGGTCTTAGTTTGCTTATGGCTCTTTGACTGCTTGTTCTGGTCTTAATTTGACTGTTGCTCTTTGGCTGCTCGTTCTGGTCTTAGTTTGCCTGTGGCTCTTTGGCTGCTCATTCTGGTCTTAGTTTGCTTGTGGCTCTTTGGCTGCTCCTTCTGGTCTTAGTTTGCTTGTGGCTCTTTGGCTGCTCGTTCTGGTCGTAGTTTGCTTGTAGCTCTTTGACTGCTCCTAACTGGTCTTAGTTTGCTTGTGGCTCTTTGGCTGCTCGTTCTGGTCTTAGTTTGCTTGTGGCTCTTTGGCTGGTCCTTCTGGTCTTAGTTTGCTTGTGGCTCTTTGACCGCTCGTAACTGGTCTTAGTTTGCTTGTGGTTCTTTGGCTGCTCGTTCTGGTCTTAGTTTGCTTGTGACTCTTAGACTGCTCGTAACTGGTCTAAGTTTGATTGTGGCTCTTTGACTGCTCGTAACTGGTCTTAGTTTGCTTGTGGCTCTTTGGCTGCTCGTTTTGGTCTTAGTTTGCTTGTGGCTCTTTGGCTGTTCCTTCTGGTCTTAGTTTGCTTGTGGCTCTTTGGCTGCTCGTTCTGGTCTTAGTTTGCTTGTAACTCTTAGACTGCTCGTAACTGGTCTAAGTTTGCTTGTGGCTCTTTGACTGCTCGTAACTGGTCTTAGTTTGCTTGTGGCTCTTTGGCTGCTCGTTTTGGTCTTAGTTCGCTTGTGGCTCTTTGACTGCTCGTTCTGGTCTTATTTTGCTTGTGACTCTTTGACTGCTCGTTCTGGTCTTAGTTTGCTTGTGGCTCTTTGGCTGGTCCTTCTGGTCTTAGTTTGCTTGTGGCTCTTTGGCTGGTCCTTCTGGTCTTAGTTTGCTTGTTGCTCTTTGGCTGCTCGTTCTGGTCTTAGTTTGCTTGTGGCTCTTTGACTGCTCGTAACTGGTCTTAGTTTGCTTGTGGCTCTTTGGCTGCTCGTTTTGGTCTTAGTTTGCTTGTGGCTCTTTGACTGCTCGTTCTGGTCTTAGTTTGCTTGTGACTCTTTGACTGCCCGTTCTGGTCTTAGTTTGCTTGTGGCTCTTTGGCTGGTCCTTCTGGTCTTAGTTTGCTTGTGGCTCTTTGGCTGGTCCTTCTGGTCTTAGTTTGCTTGTGGCTCTTTGGCTGCTCGTTCTGGTCTTAGTTTGCTTGTGGCTCTTTGGCTGCTCCTTCTGGTCTTAGTTTGCTTGTGGCTCTTTGACTGCTCGTTCTGGTCTTAGTTTGCTTGTGGCTCTTTGGCTGGTCCTTCTGGTCTTAGTTAGCTTGTGGCTCTTTGGCTGCTCCTTCTGGTCTTAGTTTGCTTGTGGCTCTTTGGCTGCTCGTTCTGGTCGTAGTTTGCTTGTGGCTCTTTGACTGCTCATTCTGGTCTTAGTTTGCTTGTGGCTCTTTGGCTGCTCCTTCTGGTCTTAGTTTGCTTGTGGCTCTTTGGCTGCTCGTTCTGGTCGTAGTTTGCTTGTGACTCTTAGACTGCTCCTTACTGGTCTTAGTTTGCTTGTGGCTCTTTGGCTGCTCGTTCTGGTCTTAGTTTGCTTGTGGCTCTTTGGCTGCTCGTTCTGGTCTTAGTTTGACTGTTGCTCTTTGGCTGCTCGTTCTGGTCTTAGTTTGCCTGTGGCTCTTTGGCTGCTCGTTCTGGTCTTAGTTTGCTTGTGGCTCTTTGGCTGCTCCTTCTGGTCTTAGTTTGCTTGTAGCTCTTTGACTGCTCATTCTGGTCTTAGTTTGCTTATGGCTCTTTGGCTGCTCCTTCTGGTCTTAGTTTGCTTGTGGCTCTTTGGCTGCTCTTTCTGGTCGTAGTTTGCTTGTGGCTCTTTGACTGCTCGTTCTGGTCTTAGTTTGCTTGTGACTCTTTGGCTGGTCCTTCTGGTCTTAGTTTGCTTGTGGGTCTTTGGCTGCTCGTTCTGGTCTTAGTTTGCTTGTGACTCTTTGACTGCTCGTAACTGGTCTTAGTTTGCTTGTGGCTCTTTGACTGCTCGTTCTGGTCTTAGTTTGCTTGTGGCTCTTTGGCTGCTCCTTCTGGTCTTAGTTTGCTTGTGGCTCTTTGGCTGCTCTTTCTGGTCGTAGTTTGCTTGTGGCTCTTTGACTGCTCGTTCTGGTCTTAGTTTGCTTGTGGCTCTTTGGCTGGTCCTTCTGGTCTTAGTTTGCTTGTGGGTCTTTGGCTGCTCGTTCTGGTCTTAGTTTGCTTGTGACTCTTTGACTGCTCGTAACTGGTCTTAGTTTGCTTGTGGCTCTTTGACTGCTCGTTCTGGTCTTAGTTTGCTTGTGACTCTTTGACTGCTCGTTCTGGTCTTAGTTTGCTTGTGGCTCTTTGGCTGCTCGTTTTGGTCTTAGTTTGCTTGTGGCTCTTTGGCTGCTCGTTCTGGTCTTAGTTGGCCTGTGGCTTTTTGGCTGCTCGTTCTGGTCTTAGTTTGCCTGTGGCTCTTTGGCTGCTCGTTCTGGTCTTAGTTTGCTTGTGACTCTTTGACTGCTTGTTCTGGTCTTAGTTTGCTTGTGGCTCTTTGGCTGCTCCTTCTGGTCTTAGTTTGCTTGTGACTCTTTGACTGCTCGTAACTGGTCTTAGTTTGCCTGTGGCTCTTTGACTGCTCGTTCTGGTCTTAGTTTGCTTGTGGCTCTTTGGCTGCTCGTTCTGGTTTTAGTTTGCTTGTGGCTCTTTGGCTGCTCCTTCTGGTCTTAGTTTGCTTGTGGCTCTTTGGCTGCTCCTTCTGGTCTTAGTTTGCTTGTGACTCTTAGACTGCTCCTAACTGGTCTTAGTTTGCTTGTGGCTCTTTGGCTGCTCGTTCTGGTCTTAGTTTGCTTGTGACTCTTTGACTGCTCGTTCTGGTCTTAGATCTTGCATCTTCCTTTTCGATCAATTCCGATATGAACTTATCCCTAGTCCTGCCTCTAGGCTAATGCTCTTCGAGGATTGGCGCGCAGGGAAATATCTGCTGGGGAACGATGTATTGACGACCGGCACACAGGGAAACTAATGCGGATCCACCATACATCAGCGACCGGCAGGACTAGCATTAATCAAATGGCCACTAAACATGAGAGCATCAGGGTTAAAACAGTGAGAAAAGGGCAAATCACCAGCAAGGTTTTATAGCTTCTCAAACCTTTTAATGCATGATTACTTTTACCCTGTTCCTGTGTACTTTTCCTGAATGAGATTATTTTCCAGTATGTGCTTTATAAATGAAGTGATGATGTGAAGCCGATAGGCCAAATTATACTGCAAATTCAGATAGTAAGAATGGGAATCCGAAAAAAATTCAGAATTTTCTTTGAATTCCATTTCCCATTTTAGTGCTTACTCAACAGCTATTAAACATTAAGAAATTAATTTTAAGATTGCATTTAATTTAGTTTCAAGCATTTAAAAATTATTTGCACCTTTATTGAATGTGAGCTAAACAGAGACTGTTTAACCTTGTGGTCTTTCACTCAACATATTTTGAGTAGTCGATTAGTCAATCAAACAATAATTAATTTTCTACTATTCTGATAATCAATGAATTGTTTTACTCATTTTTTTAGCAAAATTGTCAAACTTTCTGGTTCCAGATTCTCTAATGTCTGGATACTCTGCTTTTTATTTTATTTTTTGACATTATATAGAGTAAATGAGTAATAAAGAAAATATCTGGCTGATTAATCGGAAATGAAAATCATCATTGGCTGCACCTCTTACCTACCTCTAATCAGCAACTGTTAATGAAAGCAAATTTCTGTCCAATTTGATCCCTTGATGGTCCTGTAGATCAAGCAAACAAATGCGCTTTTCAAAATGCTCCGACATCGACTGCTGCAGTTAACGAGCTGGAGCTGAAGACTGCTGCAGTTAACGAGCGGGAGCTGTAGACTGCTGCAGTTAATGACACGAGCTGTAGACTGCTGCAGTTAACGAGCGGGAGCTGTAGACTACTGCAGTTAATGACAGGAGCTGAAGACTGCTGCAGATAATGAGCGGAAGCTGAAGAATGCTGCAGTTAACGAGCGAGAGCTGAAGACTGCTGGAGTTAACGAAGACTGCTGGAGTAAAATGTTGGAATATTTCTGGTTATTTTAATTAAAGTAATTTTAATTTTCCAACAAGTTGAAAATATCCTCACAGTTTTCTGTAGCTTGTGGTGCTGTTTTTACTGCATCATTGGACTGTGGTAAAATGGAGTTCGTGCAAAACCCATTAACTTATATGTGTTTGAGCAATACATTTTTCCTACGGGATCAATCTCGTCTCTTGAGATGAATTTGAGCTTCTCATATTTGTATCATTCTGTGATCATTTGTTTCTGAGTTACTTCTCCTAAAGACCCCTTAGGAGCGAGAGATAAGCTAAAAAGAGACAAGACATCACTGAGACAAAGGAGGTTGAATTGAGATAACCATTTGAGCAATACTTGAGAAGTGGGATAAACAGAGGAGATCTCATAATTGTATGCCCCTGATCTCAATTATGTCTTGGTTATTTTGAAGGAGAATTAAAGAGAACAACTAAAAAAAAAAACTTTCAAAATCCTCCAAGCAATGGGATGCAGAATTATGTTTTTTGGGAAAACTTTTATTCGGTTTTGCCTGTGATTACCGTTGAAATCTTCTCTTTAATTCTCCTTCAAAATAACTCTGAACACAAAGTGCATTTCTGTCGCTGCACAGTGAGCTCTGCAGCAGTCAAAGAGCTAAAGCGGCTACATAGAGCTGAGACCCTGTTACAAGCCTGCTGATGCACCGCGTGTTTCTGCTTTCTCACTGTTCCAGGGTCAGTGCTGCGCTGGCTCCTCCCTCTTCACCCCAGCCCCCCTTCGGCCGGGGGAATCGCCTACTCTGCTCTGCCGGACTATGATGTGTAGCCCTGCTGATGCTGTAGGCTCCACCCACCCAGCACGTCCAGCGATACGCCCTGCACATCTGTCCCGCCCTCAGCATCCGCACTGCAGAGCCTTTACACGCACCCCACACATCCTGTTCACTCCGCCTGCAAACCGTTTAACTCCACACGTCCTCTCAACGGCCCCTGTGCCTCCAGCGATACGCCCTCAGCATCCGCACTGCAAAGCCTTTACACGCACCCCACACATCCTGTTCACTCCGCCTGCAAACCGTTTAACTCCACATGTCCACCCTAACGACTGTGCAGTAGTTAAGATCATGGAGCAGACTTTGGCTGTGTTCGAAACTGCATTGGTGTTGAGCATAGGAACTGTGATTGATGTTCATTTTGAGTATGAAAAAATGCGCAGATGCACACATACGCCATCAGAAAATCTTCTGGGGCAAGTGATTATACTTCATGGTCAAGAGACAACATAATGCATCCTGACAGCATGTGGTCATCTAAGCAGCAGCATCTGGAGTTAGAGCAGGGATTCATTTCTGATGAAGCGACTATAACGTGCTACCAGTCTTATCTGAAATACTGGATATTGGCATTATTATGCTCGCAACTTTCTCCTGCGGGAAGCTTGTGGCCGATGTTGACCTCTAAGGATGAAATGATAAAGAAATATTCCTTGTGAAAAAATTTCCTCCAAACCCTTTGAGACCTGATGTGTGATCTGTACCTAAATCCTAGATCTGGCGTGCGTCTCCGCAGCAGACGGTTCTCGTGAGTGCGGCCTAGATCTGGCATGCGTCTCCGCCGCAGACGGTACTCATGAGTGCGGCCTAGATCTGGCATGCGTCTCCGCAGCAGACGGTTCTCGTGAGTGCGGCCTAGATCTGGCATGCGTCTCCGCAGCAGACGGTTCTCGTGAGTGCGGCCTAGATCTGGCATGCGTCTCAGCCGCAGATGGTACTCGTGAGTGCGGCCTAGATCTGGCGTGCGTCTCTGCCGCAGACGGCACTCATGAGTGCGGCCTAGATCTGGCGTGCGTCTCCGCCGCAGACGGTACTCGTGAGTGCGGCCTAGATCTGGCGTGTGTCTCCACCGCAGACGGTACTCATGAGTGCGGCCTAGATCTGGTGTGCGTCTTTGCCGTAGGCGGTACTCATGAGTGCAGCCTAGATCTGGCGTGCGTCTCTGCTGCAGACGGTACTCGTGAGTGCAGGCCTAGATCTAGTGTGCGTCTCTGCCACAGACAGTACTCATGAGTGCGGCCTAGATCTGGCGTGCGTCTCTGCCGCAGACGGTTCTCGTGAGTGCGGCCTAGATCTGGCATGCATCTCCGCAGTAGACGGTTCTCGTGAGTGCGGCCTAGATCTGGCATGCGTCTCCGCCGCAGACGGTACTCATGAGTGCGGCCTAGATCTGGCGTGCGTCTCCGCCGCAGATGGTACTCGTGAGTGCGGCCTAGATCTGGCGTGCGTCTCTGCCGCAGACGGTACTCGTGAGTGCGGCCTAGATCTGGCGTGTGTCTCCACCGCAGACGGTACTCATGAGTGCGGCCTAGATCTGGTGTGCGTCTTTGCCGCAGGCGGTACTCATGAGTGCAGCCTAGATCTGGCGTGCGTCTCCGCTGCAGACGGTACTCGTGAGTGCGGGCCTAGATCTAGTGTGCGTCTCTGCCACAGACAGTACTCGTGAGTGCGGCCTAGATCTGGCATGCGTCTCCGCAGCAGACGGTTCTCGTGAGTGCGGCCTAGATCTGGCATGCATCTCCGCAGTAGACGGTTCTCGTGAGTGCGGCCTAGATCTGGCATGCGTCTCCGCCGCAGATGGTACTCGTGAGTGCGGCCTAGATCTGGCGTGCGTCTCTGCCGCAGACGGTACTCATGAGTGCGGCCTAGATCTGGCGTGTGTCTCCGCCGCAGACGGTACTCATGAGTGCGGCCTAGATCTGGTGTGCGTCTTTGCCGCAGGCGGTACTCATGAGTGCGGCCTAGATCTGGCATGTGTCTCCGCCGCAGACGGTACTCATGAGTGCGGCCTAGATCTGGCGTGCGTCTCCGCCGCAGACGGTACTTGTGAGTGCGGCCTAGATCTGGCGTGTGTCTCCGCCGCAGACGGTACTCATGAGTGCAGCCTAGATCTGGCGTGCGTCTCCGCTGCAGACGGTACTCGTGAGTGCGGGCCTAGATCTCGAGTGTGTCTCTGCCACAGACAGTACTCATGAGTGCGTGCGGGCTTGTTGCCAGATGATAAAAGCCGCATGAACCACTTAGGTGGTGAGACTGTGTTCTGTCCTTTCAGAGCAAGTGTGATTTTCTCTTGACCAATCAAAGGACTGCCGTGTTTCTGGCTCCTCCTACTGGTATCAGATCAGTGCGCTTGGTCACTCAGCGGAGGGATTACACAAACACACTGGATGGGCTGGGACGGTTGTTTTGGTTTCATCCACAACTTTAGACATTAAAATAACCATTCTAACGTGTGCGAAATTAAACTGAACTGGACTGCTTGGTAGAAACAATGCTATTCTGTACCCAGTATTAACTCAGGAAGGAAAAACTAAATATTTGTGTATTACGCAGTACAGAGACCTTCCCTAGAAGGAGAGAGGCCTCACTGAAGTGGGTGTGGTGTAGTTTGCTTTGTAAATTTCAGCGCATGCCCCAATGATTATGATGAAAAAAGTGGAAAACAATTCATTTTCACTTACTGTAGCCTTGGATACAGTCTGATATTCATTGTAATTTTGTAAGACTAATAAGGTTAATATTAATATTTGTTTACAAGATCGCTACTGACTGTCAATGGTTCCCTGGCACTGTCCTCCGTACTGGCCAGTCATGCTAGTGTGAGTATTGTAGTGTCATTCTCAGTACATGCTAACACACAATGCCAGTCCTGCTAGTGTTAGTATTGTAGTGTCATTCTCAGTACATGCTAACAAGCAATGCCAGTCATGCTAGTGTTGGTATTGTGGTGTCATTCTCAGTCCATGCTAACAAGCAATGCCAGTCATGCTAGTGTTGGTATTGTAGTGTCATTCTCAGTACATGCTAACACACAATGCCAGTCATGCTAGTGTTGGTATTGTAGCGTTGTTCTCAGTACATGCTAACACACAATGCCAGTCATGCTAGTGTTGGTATTGTGGTGTCATTCTCAGTACATGCTGACACACAATGCCAGTCATGCTAGTGTTGGTATTGTGGTGTCATTCTCAGTCCATGCTAACAAGCAATGCCAGTCATGCTAGTGTTGGTATTGTAGTGTCATTCTCAGTACATGCTGACACACAATGCCAGTCATGCTAGTGTTGGTAATGTAGCGTTGTTCTCAGTACATGCTAACACACAATGCCAGTCATGCTAGTGTTAGTATTGTAGCGTGGTTCTCAGTACATACTAACACACAATGCCAGTCATGCTAGTGTTAGTATTGCGGTGTCGTTCTCAGTACATGCTAACACACAATGCCAGTCATGCTAGTGTTGGTATTGTAGTGTCATTCTCAGTACATGCTAACACACAATGCCAGTCATGCTAGTGTTGGTATTGTAGCGTTGTTCTCAGTACATACTAACACACAATGCCAGTCATGCTAGTGTTAGTATTGCGGTGTCGTTCTCAGTACATGCTAACACAGAATTTTGGGCACAGCCATTGTATGTTTATTTCCTCTCTTGCATGGCATTATACCCCTTAGATTGCCTCGCTGTGACAGAAACACTTTGCTCTGAGACACACGCCCACCAAGAATACATCCCAATAGACCAACCACTCTTGCACACTAATACATACTTGACAAGCATTTACACCAGTTACAACTCACTATCATGTTACAGTACACAACAGGTCTGGTTCAATTACTTTTTCCAATCACAATTGATTGTAATTGTAATTACAATTACTTTCTGGACAGAGTGTTCGATAACAATTACTTTTTGATAAAAAAATCAATTAAATTACAATTACAACAGTAATTGATTAAAATTACTGTAATTGTAATTGAAGAACGTAATTGAACCCAACCCTGGTACACAAACAGCATGAATCTGAAATTTTCAAAGACACAAATGGGTAAATTGAATAACCCTGACTTCTCACTCCCAGGAATGTTTCTTATGGCAGATGGGAGCTATGGGTGCAGTCATCTGCACAGATGACACTATAAACTAACATTTTCCTTACTTGGAACAACTTGTTGTTTTCATGTAATTATTTATTCTGTGTGCAATAGTGTTTGTGTGTGAGAGTGACTGTGTGTGAGAGTCTGAGTTATTACGAGAAAGTGAGTTGGAGCAAGACTGCTTGTTCTGGTCTTAATTGTAAATAATGATGCATTTTATAATGTATTCTTTGGACATATTGTTGCATTCAATTGCTGAAGGAGCCAAGTGTTACATCAACAACCACTTTGCCTCACTGGCCGGTGCTGGTGATGATAATTATGTACTTCAGTTTTTACTGTATTGAATGAACTCTGTTATCCGTATGTATGATACAGCGTGAAATAAAGTCTGTACATCTGAGAACATGTGCTCCTTGGGAAGGGTAAACTATTTATGACATGAATATACTAGATGGAACATTCAAATCATACAGGCACGCGCACACACACCATCAATAAAATGAACTGCAGTGATGTAGTTCTGCCAGATGATTTCTTACGAGCACAGTGGGACAAGTTATTAGATTCAAGATTTTTATTGTTAATTCTCTATATGACAAGAGCATACAGGAGAATCGAAACTGCTAAAATAAAAGAATTAAAATGATAAGGAATTCGATAAAATATAAATATGCACTCTAAGTAAAATAGAGAAAAATATTGGAAAGTATACGCTCCATGATGTCTAAGTATCACAAACTGTACAGTGTCTTATTTGCAACAGCTGAGGTAGAATTCTTGTATGAGATGGGTGGGTGTGTTACAGTCCCGGGGCAGGGGGCAGAGGGGGTAGGTACGGAGGAGAAGGGGTAAGAAGGGGGCAGAGGGGGTAGGTAGAGGGCAGAGGGGGTAGATAGGGAGCTAAAGGGGGCAGAGGGGGTAGGCAGGGGGCAGAGGGGTAGATGGTGAGCAGAAGGGGGTAGAGGGGGTAGGCAGAGGGCAGAGGGGGTAGATAGGGAGCTGAAGGGGGCAGAGGGTGTAGGCAGGGGGTAGATAGGGAGCAGAAGGGGGCAGAAGGGGTAGGCCGGGAGTAGAAGGGGGTAGAGGGGGTACATAGGGAGCAGAAGGGGTTAATAGGGGGCAGAGGGGGTAGGCAGAGGGCAGAGGGGGTAGATAGGGAGCTGAAGGGGGCAGAGGGGGTAGGCAGGGGGTAGATAGGGAGCAGAAGGGGGCAGAAGGGGTAGGCCGGGAGTAGAAGGGGGTAGAGGGGGTACATAGGGAGCAGAAGGGGTTAATGGTAGGCAGAGGGCAGAGGGGGTAGATAGGGAGCTGAAGGGGGCAGAGGGGGTAGGCCGGGAGTAGAAGGGGGTAGAGGGGGTACATAGGGAGCAGAAGGGGTTAATAGGGGGCAGAGGGGGTAGGCAGAGGGCAGAGGGGGTAGATAGGGAGCTGAAGGGGGCAGAGGGGGTAGGCAGGGAGTAGAAGGGGGTAGAGGGGGTACATAGGGAGCAGAAGGGATTAATAGGGGGCAGAGGGGGTAGGCAGGGGGCAGAAGGGGTTGGTAGGGGCCAGAAGGTGATGCTGCCAGTGAGGACACACTCAATGGTGCACCAGTACACAGTAATGCAGCCAGTGAGGACACACTCAGTGGTGCCCTGGTACACTGCTGCAGCCAGTGAGGACACATTCAATGGTTCCCCAGTAGACAGTGATGCAGCCAGTGAGGACACATTCAGTGGTGCCCGAGTAGGCAGTGATGCAGCCAGTTAGGACACATTCAGTGGTGCCCTGGGACACACTGATGCAGCTAGGGAGGAGACACTCAGTGGTGTCCCTGGTACACAGTGATGCTGCCTGTGCGGACACACTCAGTGGTGCCCTAGTACACAGTGATTCAGCCTGTGAGAACACACTCAATGGTGCCCTGGGACACACTGTTGCAGCCAGTAAGGACACACTCAGTGGTGCACCGGGACAAACTGATGCAGCCACTGAGGACACACTCAGTAGTGTCGTCGCACACAGTGATGCAGCCAGTGAGGGCACACTCAGTGGTGCACCGGGACAAACTGATGCAGAGAGTGAGGACACACTCAGTGGTGTCTGGGTACACAGTGATGCAGCCCGTGAGGACACACTCAATAGTGCACCAGTACACAGTGAGGACACACCCAGTGGTGCCCGAGTAGGCAGTGATGCAGCCAGTTAGGACACATTCAGTGGTGCCCTGGGACACACTGTTGCAGCTAGTGAGGACACACTCAGTGGTGCCCCGGTACACATTGATGTAGCCAGTGAAGACACTCTCAATGGTGTCCCCGGTACACAGTGATGCTGCCTGTGAGGACACACTCAGTGGTGCCCCAGTACACAGTGATTCAGCCAGTGAGAACACGCTCAATGGTTCCCCGGTACACATTGATGCAGCCAGTGAGGACACACTCAATGGTGCCCCGGCACACAGTGATGCAGCCTGTGAGGACACATTCAGTAGTGTCCTGGGACAGAGTGATACAGCCAGTGAGGACACACACAGTGGTGCCCCAGTACACAGTGATTCAGCCAGGGAGCACACACTCAATGGTGCCCTGGGACACACTGTTGCAGCCAGTGAGGACACACTCAGTGGTGCACCGAGACACACTGATGCAGCCACTGAGGACACACTCATTGGTGTCCTGGTACACAGTGATGCAGCCAGTGAGGACACACTCAATGGTGCACTGGGACAAACTAATGCAGCGAGTGAGGACACACTCAGTGGTGCCCTAGTACACAGTGATACAGCCAGTGAGGACACACTCAGTGGTGCCCTAGTGCACAGAGATGCAGCCTGTGAGGACACACTCAATGGTTACCCCGGTAGACAGTGATGCAGCCAGTGAGGACACGCTCAGTGGTGCACCAGTACACAGTAAGGCAGCCAGTGAGGACACACTCAGTGGTGCCCGAGTACACAGTGATGCAGCCAGTGAGGACACACTCAGTGGTGCCCGAGTACACAATGATGCAGCCAGTGAGGACACACTCAATGGTGCCCTGGGACACACTGTTGCAGCCAGTGAGGACACACTCAGTGGTGCCCCGGTACAGAGTGATGAAGTCAGTGAGGACACAGTGGTGCACCGGTACACAGTCATGCAGCCAGTGAGGACACACTCAGTGTTGCCCTGGGACACAGTCATGCAGCCAGTGAGGACAAACTCATTAATGCCCCGATACACATTGATGCAGCCAGTGAGGAGACACTCAGTGGTGCCACAGTACAATGATGCAGCCAGAGAGGATACATTCAGTGGTGCCCTGGGACACAGTGATGCAGCCAGTGAGGACACACTCAATGGTGCCCCGGTACACTGTGATGCAGCCAGTGAGGACACACTCAGTGGTGCCCTGGTACACAGTGATGCAGCCAGTGAAAACACACTCAATGGTGCCCCAGTAGACATTGATGCAGCTAGTAAGGACACACTCATTGGTGCCCCGGTACACAGTGATGCAGCCAGTGAGGACACACTCAATGGTTTCCTGGTACGCAGTGATGTTGCCAGTGAGGACGCACTCAATGGTGTCGTGGGACACAGTAATGCAGCCAGTGAGGACACACTCAGTGGTGTCGTGGGACACAGTGATGCAGCCAGTGAGGACACACTCAATGGTGCCTTGGTACACAGTGATGCAGCCAGTGAGGAAACACTCAGTGGTGCCCCGGTACACAGTGATGCAGCCTGTGAGGACACACTCAATGGTGCCCCGGTACACAGTGATGCAGCCAGTGAGGACACACTCAGTGGTGTCGTGGGACACAGTGATGCAGCCAGTGAGGAAACACTCAGTGGTGCCCTGGTACACAGTGATGCAGCCAATGAGGACACATTCAGTGGTGCCCCGAGACACACTGATGCAGCCGGTGAGGACACACTCTGTGGTGCCCCGGTACACAGTGATGCAGCCAGTGAGGACACACTCAGCCGTGCCCCGGTACACAGTGATGCAGCCAGTGAGGACACACTCAGTGGTGCACCGGGACGCACTTATGCAGCCAGTGAAGACACAGTAGTGCCCTGGTACACAGTGATGCAGCCAGTGAGGACACACTCAGTGGTGTCCATGTACACAGTGATGCAGCCATAGAGGACACATTCATGGTTGCCCCAGTACACAATGATGCAGCCAGTGAGGACACACTCCATGGTGCCCTGGGACACACTGTTGCAGCCAGTGAGGACACACTCAGTGGTGCCCTGGTACAGAGTGATGAAGTCAGTGAGGACACACTCAGTGGTGCACCGGTACACAGTCATGCAGCCAGTGAGGACACACTCAGTGTTGCCCTGGGACACAGTCATGCAGCCAGTGAGGACAAACTCATTGGTGCCCGATACACATTGATGCAGCCAGTGAGGAGACACTCAGTGGTGCCACAGTACAATGATGCAGCCAGAGAGGATACATTCAGTGGTGCCCTGGGACACGGTGATGCAGCCAGTGAGGACACACTCAATGGTGTCCCGGTACACTGTGATGCAGCCAGTGAGGACACACTCAGTGGTGCCCTGGTACACAGTGATGCAGCCAGTGAGGACACACTCAATGGTGCCCCAGTAGACATTGATGCAGCTAGTAAGGACACACTCAATGGTTCCCCGGTACGCAGTGATGTAGCCAGTGAGGACACACTCCATGGTGCCTTAGTACACAGTGATGCAGTCAGTGAGGACACACTCAGTGGTGTGGTGGGACACAGTGATGCAGCCAGTGAGGAAACACTCAGTGGTGCCCCGGTACACAGTGATGCAGCCTGTGAGGACACACTCAATGGTGCCCCGGTACACAGTGATGCAGCCAATGAGGACACATTCAGTGGTGCCCCGAGACACATTGATGCAGCCAGTGAGGAGACACTCAGTGGTGCCACAGTACAATGATGCAGCCAGAGAGGATACATTCAGTGGTGCCCTGGGACACGGTGATGCAGCCAGTGAGGACACACTCAATGGTGTCCCGGTACACTGTGATGCAGCCAGTGAGGACACACTCAGTGGTGCCCTGGTACACAGTGATGCAGCCAGTGAGGACACACTCAATGGTGCCCCAGTAGACATTGATGCAGCTAGTAAGGACACACTCAATGGTTCCCCGGTACGCAGTGATGTAGCCAGTGAGGACACACTCCATGATGCCCCGGTACACAGTTATGCAGCCAGTGAGGACACACTCAGTGGTGTGGTGGGACACAGTGATGCAGCCAGTGAGGACACACTCAATAGTGCCTTGGTACACAGTGATGCAGCCAGTGAGGAAACACTCAGTGGTGCCCCGGTACACAGTGATGCAGCCTGTGAGGACACACTCAATGGTGCCCCGGTACACAGTGATGCAGCCAATGAGGACACATTCAGTGGTGCCCCGAGACACACTGATGCAGCCAGTGAGGACACATTGAGTCGTGACCTGGTACACAGTGATGCAGCCAGTGAGGACACATTCAGTGGTGCACCGGGACGCACTTATGCAGCCAGTGAGGACACACTCAGTGGTGTCTTGGTACACAGTGATGCCGCCGGTGAGGACACAATCAATGGTGCCCCAGTACACATTGATGCAGCCAGTGAGGAAACACTCAGTGGTTCCCCAGTACACAGTGATGCAGCCAGTGAGGACACATTCAGTGGTGCTCTGGTACACAGTGATGCAGCTAATGAGGACACATTCAGTGGTGCCCCTGTACAAACTGATGCAGCCAGTGAGGACACAGTCAGTGGTGCCCCGGTACACAGTAATGCAGCCAGTGAGGCCACACTCAGTGGTGCACCGGGACACACTGAAGCAGCCAGTGAGGACACACTGAATCGTGCCCTGGAACACAGTGATGCAGCAAGTTAGGACACATTCAGTGGTGCCCCGGTACACAGTAATGCAGCCAGTGAGGTCACACTCAGTGGTGCACCGGGACACACTGAAGCAGCCAGTGAGGACACACTCAGTAGTGCCCCGGTACACCGTGATGCAGCCAGTGAGGACACACTCATT
This sequence comes from Gymnothorax reevesii, assembly GCA_029721435.1. Taxonomy (NCBI): domain Eukaryota; kingdom Metazoa; phylum Chordata; class Actinopteri; order Anguilliformes; family Muraenidae; genus Gymnothorax; species Gymnothorax reevesii. The sequence continues at coordinate 5,594,445 of CM056579.1, read as the reverse complement.
GGTGCCTGAGTACACAGTGATGCAGCCAGTTAGGACACATTCAGTTTTGCCCTGGGACACACTGTTGCAGCTAGTGAGGACACACTCAGTGGTGCCTCGGTACACAGTGATGCAGCCAGTGAGGACACAATCAATGGTGCCCCAGTACACATTGATGCAGCCAGTGAGGAAAAACTCAGTGGTTCCCCAGTAAACAGTGATGCAGCCAGTGAGGACACATTCAGTGGTGCCCTGGTACACAGTGATGCAGCTAATGAGGACACATTCAGTGGTGCCCTTGTACACAGTGATGCAGCCAATGAGGACACACTCAGTGGTGCCCTGGGATGCACTGATGCAGCCAGTGAGGACACACTCAGTGGTGCCCCGGGACACAGTGATGCCGCCAGTGAGGACACACTCAGTGGTGCCCCAGGACTCAGTAATGCAGCCAGTGAGGACACAATCAGTGGTGCCCCAGTACACAGTGATGCAGCCATTTAGGACACATTCAGTGGTGCCCTGGGACACACTGATGCAGCCAGTGAGGACACACTCAGTGGTGCCCCGGGACACAGTGATGCCGCCAGTGAGGACACACTCAGTGGTGCCCCAGGACTCAGTAATGCAGCCAGTGAGGACACAATCAGTGGTGCCCCAGTACACAGTGATGCAGCCATTTAGGACACATTCAGTGGTGCCCTGGGACACACTGATGCAGCCAGTGAAGACACACTCAGTGGTGCCCCGGGACACAGCGATGCCGCCAGTGAAGACACAATCAATGGTGCCCCAGTACACATTGATGCAGCCAGTGAGGAAACACTCAGTGGTTCCCCAGTACACAGTGATGCAGCCAGTGAGGACACATTCAGTGGTGCTCTGGTACACAGTGATGCAGCTAATGAGGACACATTCAGTGGTGTCCCCGTACAAACTGATGCAGCCAGTGAGGACACAGTCAGTGGTGCACCGTGACACACTGAAGCAGCCAGTGAGGACACACTCAGTGGTGCCCCAGGACACAGTAATGCAGCCAGTGAGGACACAATCAGTGGTGCCCCAGTGCACAGTGATGCAGCCATTTAGGACACATTCAGTGGTGCCCTGGGACACACTGTTGCAGCTAGTGAGGACACACTCAGTGGTGCCCCAGTACACAGTGATGCAGCCAGTGAGGACACATTCAGTGGTGCGCTGGTACACAGTGATGTAGCCAATGAGGACACATTCAGTGGTGCCCTTGTACACAATGATGCAGCCAATGAGGACACACTCAGTGGTGCCCTGGGATGCACTGATGCAGCCAGTGAGGACACACTCAGTGGTGCCCCAGGACACAGTGATGCCACCAGTGAGGACACACTCAGTGGTGCCCAGGGACACAGTGATGCAGCCAGTGAGGACACAATCAGTGGTGCCCCAGTACACAATAATGCAGCCAGTGAGGACACATTCAGTGGTGCCCTGGGACACACTGTTGCAGCCAGTGAGGACACACTCAGTGGTGCCCCAGTACACAGTGATGCAGCCAGTGAGGACACACTCAGTGGTGCCCTGGGACACATTGTTGGAGCCAGTGAGGACATATGCACTGGTGCCCTGGGACACACTGATGCAGCCAGTGAGGACACACTCAATCGTGCCCTGGAACACAGTGATGCAGCAAGTTAGGACACATTCAGTGGTGCCCCGGTACACAGTGATGCAGTCAGTGAGGACACACTCAGTGGTGCCCCGGTACTCAGTGATGCAGCCAGTGAGACCCATTTCAGTGGTGCCCTGATACACACTGATGCAGCCAGTGAGGACACATTCAGTGGTGCCCTGGGACACACTGTTGCAGCCAGTGAGGACACACTCAGTGGTGCCCCAGTACACAGTGATGCAGCCAGTGAGGACACACTTAGTGGTGCCCTGGGACACACTGTTGGAGCCAGTGAGGAGATATGCACTGGTGCCCTGGGACACACTGATGCAGCCAGTGAGGACACACTGAATCGTGCCCTGGAACACAGTGATGCAGCAAGTTAGGACACATTCAGTGGTGCCCCGGTACACAGTGATGCAGCCAGTGAGGACACACTCAGTGGTGCCCCGGTACACAGTGATGCAGCCAGTGAGGACACACTCAATGGTGCCCTGGTAGAATGAGCACATGATGGGTGGTGGGAATTATGCACTTCTCAGTTTGTGGAGGAAGTAGGGTTGAGTTTGACCCTTGGCCAGCAAAGTGTTATTGGACCACGAGAGGTCCTCTGTGATATGCACCCCGCTCATCCTCTCCACTGCAGCACCATCAATGGTGTGAGTTCAGGTAGAAATCATTTTAAGTCAAAAAGAAGACAAATTAATGTCACGTGAGTCCACATTTTGATTGTCAGCTGGAATTTAGTTCAAGTGGCATGTTAACTAACATGTAAACCAGTGAATCTCTGAATGGGGAAAATACCGAGTCTCAGGACTTCTGCTTTACTGAGTGTGCTTGCGAAATAGTCATAAATTATAGCAGCCTATAGAACTGTTGCCCTGAAAGCAGTATCTTCATTGGGAAGGAAAAATTCTGGAAATTTTCATTTGGTTTAGAAATAAGGAAAAAGTAGACATAGCTCTGTTTTATTTATTTATTTATTTTTTTTGCAGGTATTGAACAGTTGTAAAATACAACTTTCAAAGTATTAGTGACCTCAGGCATCACAGTCCACCAAATGCAGAGCTGCCTGCTCCCACATATCCGTTGTGCTTTCCACACCCCGACTGCGCTGCCCTGTCCTCAGTTCCTCATATAGTACATAAAACCATCCAAAATGGCTATTTACCATAAGAAATACCACTACACAAGTGATAATTCATAGTTTATTCGCCGTTGAAGATTGCATTCGCTATGGAGAGGCACATGTGGTCATTTAAACTGTACATCTTAAAGCTGCAGTCTGAAGTTTTAGAAAAGTAACTTTTTGTCATTTTTGCTAAAACTGTCACTGTGTACAGGCAGTATTACATATAACTAGTACTCTGTAATTTAAAAAAGGCTCATTTAAACCCACCTAATGCTCCTACTGCAATTTAAAAGAATCGTTCGGACCGACTTAAAGAACCAATTAGAGCCAGGATGGTGTCTGACAGCCGCCAAACAGTGCACATACACGCGCTGCAGACAGCCCCCTCCCCCTTCCTCCTCAGTTCACGCCAGTGTTCAGTCAAGTTCAAATCTCCGAGAGCGGGTTCAGGAGCTTAGAGCCATCAGCGAGGAAAAAAATACCGATACCTCTGGTACCAGCAACAGCTCACACGGCTAAGACAAGTAAAAAAGGAAGCCAGAAGAAAAAAATGCGCAAAAGAAAGAATTTAACAAAACCCGGGATAAAACCAGAGTGAACATCGGAGTAGATTTTTAAAAGTGGAAGGAACTCCGTGATCTGAAAGGATTAAAAACTGACGCAGAGTTTGCAACTTTTCTCCTTGACAGGTAATCCCCTGCTTTATTTGTTGGTTCATTTTTTCTTTGCAAACAAGTGAGTTGGCGTCGCTGACATGATCACCAAACTAACCCCAGCCCTAACCAGCATCAATTCATTTTCGCTCTGCAAATAAGCGAGTGAACGTCACTTACAAGCACAGTCGCTGTTCGAATAGCCAGAGTCTTGTAATTGTTACAGTACTCCGCAGTGCACGTGATGTTCCTGTGATGTTGCAGTCAAACTAACGTTAGCTTGTTTCGGATGCTAGGGCTAACGTCACTGGCGTTGTTTTATTAGAAAGCAGCAGAAAATCTCTTTATGAAGTGACCTGGCAGTCTTATCAGTTGTGTTGTTGTCCTTATAAATATGTGCAACGTTTTTGTGCTCTCACAGCTAAATGCTGACATACATGATTTACTGGCCATTCAGCTGGATTCACAACAGTCTCTGTACTCAAAAAGCGGGTAACTTCCTGAAATAAGTGTGTGCTGGGTTTTTAATGAATACATACTGCAGTAGATTACTTTTCATGTGGACGTGATTTATTTCTGCTCGTTTGTTGGCAGGCGTGTCGTTGGACTTGAAAAATCCGGGGCTAATAACCCTGATTTTTTTTTTGAAAATAATTAATCCTGGCTAATTCTAGATGGGTTTCAGTTATTAACACGTTATTCAATTCACGAATAATCAAGTGGCAATCGAAGACACGGCTTCTTTTCCTCATGCGATCTAAAAGCGACAAAATAATGGGCTGCATTCAGGACAGAAAAATAATTTAATTATAATTATGTCTATGCATCTGCACTCGGCGACAGCATTTCAGACTAGTAAGTGGTTTCGTCCGTTTACATTTTCTAATCGGACAAATGTCTATTTTTTTTATACGAATTGAGCGACCGTGCCGCAAAAACAGGTCTATGTACTTGTCGCCGAAATTACCTTCATTCGCTGAAGAGTTATGAAATGCCATTACCGAGTGATGGTGCATAGACCTAATTATAATCTAATTATTTTTCGGTACTGAATGTAGCCTATTATTTTGTCGCTTTTAGATTGCATGGGGGAGATAAGCAATGTTTTCAACTGCCGCTTGATTATTATTGAATTGGAAAATGTGTGAATGAAGGAATTAGCCAGGACTAATTATTATCCCTCACCGCGCGATTAGCGCGAAGCGGGGGATATAGCATTGGGCTCCTCCATACGGACACATAAAATTGAGGCAGCGGGGGATATTGCCATGTTAGTGGCAAACACTTGTCTTCAACAAAAGGAGGGATATTAGCCCCGGAATTTTCAGGTCTAACGACGCGCCGGTTTGTTGGCCAGCAGTGTTGACTGTTTGCAACAGAAACGTCTCGCCTCGGCAACTTGGCCGCTTTCATAATGTGAACATGCAAAATCTCCCCGCAGTTGCATGCAACAGTTTGCGTGCCTTCGCGTGCACGGTAGCTTTCTAGGGGAGGGTCTGAGGAGTGGAGAGGGAGGGGGAGGGATCTTGCTTTTTTCAAATTTTTGTGCGAAGTCCTCTCTCTCTTCAAAGTTACAGACTGCAGCTTTAAGGCCCATTCACACCAAGCGCGGATTTCTGTGCGGATTATTCGCACGGATTTTTACAGGAGCTATTTCTATGGGATCTTGCACACCAAGGCGGAATTTCCGTGCGGCAGAAAACATATCCACACGAACTTCAGCTTCTGCGAAAATTCGCCTGCAAAATTGTACTTTTAGCCAATGAAATGATTTGTTTTTATTGATGTCACAGCATTCGAACCTTTTGATTAAGTAGATAGCTTGTATTCAGTTAACACTGAAATTTAACATGACATAGCTATGTGCGCAGTTAGTTTACTTTCTCATAGTAGTTGGAGATCTAGCTAATCGTATTTTTTTTCCGATTAACGTTTTCATATGTTGAATATTTGTGCACAAAATCACAAAGCTGTGCGTCGCTGAGGTGCATATTATGAGGAAGCTTCATCTGAGTTGGACAAGTTAAGTTTATCGAAACAGCCCCATGTCCGGACATCAATAAGGAAAACGTTCGTTGGCTACCTCAGTGCAAAAGTTGACTGCGAGGTTAATGTTATGGTTCAGACATACAAAGATTTTCCTTGTTGCTGCTGCTGCTATCATGGTTCATCTCATCTCATCTCATCATCATCCGCTTAATCCGGGGCCGGGTCGCGGGGGCAGCAGTCTAAGCAAGGATGCCCAGACTTCCCTCTCCCTGGACACTTCCTCCAGTTCTCCCGGGGGTATCCCGAGGTGTTCCCAGGCCAGCCGAGCGACGTAGTCCCTCCAGCGTGTCCTGGGTCTTCCTCGGGGCCTCCCCGAGGAGATTCTGTCCATAAAAATAATGAATGGAACCGTGACAAAGGGCAGCCCTGCCGGAGTCCAACATGCACCAGAAACAGGTCTGACTTACTGCCGGCAATGCGAACCAAGCTCCTGCTCCGGTCATACTGAGACCGCACAGCCCTTAGTAGAGGGCCCCGGACTCCATACTCCCGAAGCACCTCCCACAGAATGCCACGAGGGACACGGTCGAATGCCTTCTCCAAGTCCACAAAACACATGTGAACTGGTTGGGCAAACTCCCATGCACCCTCAAGCACCCTGCAGAGGGTATAGAGCTGGTCCAGTGTTCCACGACCAGGACGAAAACCGCATTGTTCCTCCTGAATCCGAGGTTCGACTATCGGCCGAATTCTCCTCTCCAGCACCGTGGAATAGACTTTACCTGGAAGGCTGAGGAGTGTGATCCCCCTATAATTGGAGCACACCCTCCGGTCCCCCTTCTTAAAAAGAGGGACCACCACCCCGGTCTGCCAGTCCAGAGGCACTGTCCCCGACTGCCACGCGATGTTGCAAAGGCGTGTCAACCAAGACAGCCCTACAACATGCAGAGACTTGAGGTACTCAGGGCGGATCTCATCCACCCCCGGTGCCTTGCCACCAAGGAGCTTCTGAACTACCTCAGTGACTTCAGCCCGAGTGATGGATGAATCAGCCTCTGGGTCCCCAGCCTCTGCTTCCTCTATGGAAGGCGTGTCAGTGGGATTGAGGAGATCCTTGAAGTATTCCTTCCACCGGCCGACAATATCCCTAGTCGAAGTCAACAGCTCCCCACCTCCACTGTAAACAGTGTTGGCAGGGCACTGCTTTCCTGTCCTCAGGCGCCAGACGGTTTGCCAGAACCTCTTCGGGGCTGACCGATAATCCTCCTCCATGGCCTCCCCGAACTTTTCCCATACCCAAGTTTTTGCTTCTGCCACCGCCCGGGCTGCAGCACGCTTAGCCTGCCGGTACCTGTCAGCTGCCTCAGGAGTCCCATAAGCCAACCAAGCTCGATAGGACTCCTTCTTCAGCTTGACGGCATCCCTTACTTCCAGTGTCCACCACCGAGTTTGGGGATTGCCGCCGCGACAGGCGCTGGAAACCTTACGGCCACGGCTCCAAATGGCCGCATCAACAATGGAGGTGGAGAACATGGTCCATTCAGACTCATTTTCTCCAGCCTCCCTTGGGATCTGGTAAAAGCTCTCCCGGACATGAGAGATGAAAACCCCTCTGACAGTGGGTTCCGCCAGACATTCCCAACAGACCCTCACAACACATTTGGGCCTGCCAAGTCTGTCCAGCTTCCTCCTCCGCCTTGTGGATCCAACTCACCACCAGGTGGTGATCAGTGGACAGCTCAGCCCCTCTCTTCACCCGAGTGTCCAGGACATACGGCAGAAAATCAGATGACACGACCACAAAGTCGATCATTGACCTCCAGCCTCGGGCTTCCTCGTGCCACGTGCACTGATGGACGCCCTTATGTTTGAACATGGTGTTTGTTATGGACAAACTGTGGCTAGCACAGAAGTCCAATAACAGAACACCACTCGGGCTCAGATCAGGGAGGCCGTTCCTCCCAATCACGCCCCTCCAGGTAACACTGTCGCTGCCCACGTGGGCATTGAAGTCCCCCAGCAGAACGAAGGAGTCCCCAGTTGAAGCACTTTCCAGTACCCCTCCCAGGGACTCCAAGAAGGCCGAGTACTCTGCACTGCCATTTGGCCCATAAGCCGAAACAACAGTGAGGTACCTGTCCCCGACCCGAAGGCGCAGGGCAGCGACCCTCTCATTCACAGGGGAAAACTCTAACACATGGCGGCTAAGCTGGGGGGCTATAAGCAAACCCACACCAGCCTGCCGCCTCTCACCATGGGCAACTCCAGAAGAAAAGAGAGTCCAGCCTCTCTCAAGGAGTTGGGTTCCAGAGCCCAGACTGTGCATGGAGGTGAGCCCGTCTATCTCTAGCCGGTACCACTCGACCTCCCGCACAAGCTCAGGCTCCATAAAAATGTAGCCTTCGAAGGATGCAGCCTACGCTTTGAGAAAAGGCTGTTCAGAGCTGTGGTGCATGTGTGCGATGAGAGTGAAGCTTGTGTAATGAGAATAGAAGCCACTAGATGGCAGTATTTACCCTTTTTTTTGTTAAGGCCAGACTGGAGTTATGTTGAGACATGTCCTGGGCATGTCTGAAACAAGTCCCAGAGAAAATTTAAAAAAGAGGTCTAAATGTGGGTGGGGTCTGCAAAAGAATATATAAAGGGGAGAATTGAGACAGTAAAGTAGTAGGAGAAATTGCAAGAAGAAGGATACATGTGACCAGACCTGTCATTTCTGTTCAGAACCTGAGAAGTTTCTTTTGTGGATTTTTGCCTGGATTTGAGCATTTTTCCTAACCCAGGACATCACCACGCCACCCCACCAAAACAAGGGACTGTAAATATTTTTTTGTTCTTGTTATTAATCAATCTTGGTCAGTAGTTTAGTTAAAGTCTTTGTTTGTTAATTAAATGTGTTGAGGTTTTTTTAAAACTGTGTCTGTCATCCCTTGCTGTTGCTGTTGCTGTTACGTTGTAAATGTAATAACAAACTGGGGGCGGGGACTTGAACCTCCAGACTCCCGGGTAAGAGTCATGCGCGCTGACCACATCGCCAAAGAGCCAGGCTCGTTGGCAAGGCAGCCAGGGCATGTACTTATTAGGAGACACTCCCAGTGACAGGACCCATCAACTGTCACACACAGGTCTCCATAGCAACCAGAGGCAACAACACGTTGGACTAAGTGTACAGAAACAGACGGGAGGTATACAGAGTAGTGCCACGCCCCCAACTGGGTCTCTCTGACCACATCTCCCTGCTCATAATCCCTGCCCATCGCCCTGTGCTCAAACACAACAAGCCCACATAAAAAGCCATCACTGTGTGGCCTAGCACAGCTGCCCCCCTGCTTCAGGACTGTTTTGAGAGAACAAACTGGCAGATTTTCAAGGAGGCAGCAACAAATGAGGGCAGGACTGAGCTGGAGGAATACACCTCAGCCGTCTGTGGTTATATCAGTAAATGTATTGATGACGTCACGGTCACTAAGAGGATTACCATCTATCCAAACCGTGGTTCAATGGAGAGGTGAGGCGTCTTTTGAAGGAGCGAGATGCAGCCTTCAGAGTCGGAGACTCACCATCTCTGAGGATAGCAAGGAAGAATCTGAAGGCCGGAATAAAGCGTGTGAAGGAGGAGCATGCCCAGAAAATTCGGGGTCACTTCTCCACAAACAGCACTTGGGACATGTGGAGGGGCATAAAAACCATCACGGACTATGGCAGGAGGGATGTTGAATACCCCTCTGATCCATCCCTTCCAGATGCCCTCAATACATTCTACACTTGCTTCGAGGCCACCAACTCCTCTCCCAGCTCCAGACTGGCTGTCCCAGCTGCCCCTCACTGTGTCTGTGGAGGACACGAGGAGGACACTGCAGCGTGTCAACCCACGGAAAGCTACAGGCCCAGATAACATCCTGGGAAGAGTATTGAGGGACTGCGCCTCTGAACTCGCGGAGGTTTGGACGGACATCTTCAACATCTCCCTCTCCCAGGCTGTGCTACCGGTGTGTCTGAAGACATCTACCATCATCCCAGTGCCGAAAAGTGCCACAGCTAAGATCATGAATGACTTTCGACCAGTGGCTCTCACCCCAATAGTCATGAAATGCTTTGAGCGCCTGGTCATGGCCCACATAAAAAGCACCATCGGCAGTAATGTGGACCCATATCAGTATGCCTACAGAGAGAACCGCTCCACTTCAGATGCCGTGTCATCTGTGATTCACACTGCTCTTAAACATCTGGAGAAGAAGGACTCATTTGTTAGGCTACTGTTCCTGGACTTGAGCTCTGCGTTTGACACCATCATTCCGCAGGCCCTCGCCAATAAGCAGCTGCTGCTTAGACAACCACCAATCATATGCGACTGTATACTGGACTTTTTGACTCACCGGCCACAGTCTGTCAGAATCCACAACTCCTCATCCACTTCCATCATCCTCAACACCAGATCCCCCCAGGGTTGCGTCCTCAGCCCCCTGTTATACACTCTATTCACACAAGACTGCTCAGCCAAACATTCGGGCAGTCATATCATGAAATTTGCCGACGATACCGTTGTCGTGGGACAGATATCCCACAGCGATGAGTCGTCATACCGGCAGGAGGTGATGGACCAAATGGACTACTACAAGGAGAACAGTCTTATCATAAACGTGGATAAGACTAAGGAGATGATCGTGGATTTTAGGAGAGGTGACCATACTCCCCTCCCTGACTTGTTTATCAACGGAGCTAAGGTGGAAAGGGTTTCCACTTTTAAGTACTTGGGAGTACAGCTCTCTGAGGACTTGAAGTGGACCACTAACACCAAGACCATCTTAAAGAAGGCCAACTAACGTCTTTATTTCCTCAGGAAGCTGAGACAGGCTGGCCTCAATACCTCAGTGCGGGAGGCATTCTACAGGTGTGTGGTGGAGAGCACACTTATATTCTCCATCACCACCTGGTACGGAAATTGTTCGGCTGTGGACAAGAAAGCACTGCAGAGGGTGGTGAGGAACGCCGAGAAGCACACAAACAGCAGTCTTCCATCCATCGAGGACATCTACGTGAAAAGGTGCAGGAGCACCGCAGCCGGCATCTTGAAGGACCCCACTCACCCGGCCCATGGACTGTTTATCCCACTCCCTCCAGGCAGGAGGATACATCATATAAAAACTAGAACTGAGAGGATCAGGCGAAGCTTCTACCTGGAGGCTGTTAGTTTGCTGAACTCTTAGGCCCCAATAATGCACTTTTTTTTCACTGCTTCTGCTGCGTCATGCTGCAATGCTTTAAAGTTTTAATGTTGTTTTTAATTCTGTTTTTAATGTGCTCAGTTTTAATCAACATACACGTTGGCTTTTATGTACTAATTTTATTAGTGACCTTTTATTATACACTGAATGGTCCTGAGTACGTTTTTAGTTTTTTTCATGGAAACATGTAAAAAATGACAATAAAGTCTAACCTAACCTATTAAAAATGTTGTCCTCCATTGGTCTTGATTGTGTTGCCTGCTTGTGGTTCCAGGACTATCTCTTAAATAGAACACAAGCTATTATTTTTGGGGATGTGAAGTCTCAATTTTTAAAAGTGATGAAAGGAGTACCCCAAGGATCCATACTTGGACCAATTGTATTCACAATTTATATAAATAATATTGCTTGTAATATTGCAAATTTGAAGGTTCATTTTTATGCAGATGACACTGTGTTTTACTCTTCTGCACCAACGTGTGCCCAGGCCCTTATCTACCTGCAATCGGCTTTTAATCTTATTCAACACGCTCTGGCAGGTCTGAAACTAGTTTTAAATACTGATAAAACCAAGTTCATGTTTTTTTTTTCTGCACAGAATGCAGTTATATCAAATGACTCAATTTTCTTGGTGACTGGTGCTAAAATTGAGCAAGTTCAGTCAAATATTTGGGTATCTGGCTGGATCATGACTTTTCCTTTCAAACACGTGTCTAACTTGTCCAAGAAAATTACAGCAAAAATTAGGTTTCTTTACAGAAACAGGTCTTGTTAGACAGTAGGAAGAGGATTTTCCTGGCAACAATCTTACCCTTATTTGACAATGGGGATGTCCTTTACATGCATGCCTCTGATAGTACTTTAAGAGCTTTGGACACAATTTATCACAGCGCTCTGCGTTTTATCACTGGAGATTGTTTCCACACACATCACTGTGTTTTATTTTATTTATTTATTTATCGTTTATTTGATAGGGACAGGTGTGTTCATTAAACATGTAACACACTACGACATTTATAGCCAGGGCTAATTTGCAATGTTCGTCCCCAGAAGGGCTTTTACTAGAAATACAATTTCATAAAAACATTATCAATAATTTAGAGTTATATTGAAAAAACACATATAAACCTTAATACTTGAGGGCAGACCAGATCAGATCGTTCACATTGTCCTTTAGTGAGAACATGTCTGGCTTTCCTTCAAAAAGCGCTTCAGTGAATTTTTAAAACCACTCCAGTCCAAGTCCAGTTTCAAGTCCGGCCTCAACTGATCCCAGAGTTTGGCGCCCTGGACGCCGACTGTCCCACAGATGTTTTCCTCAGAGGCACTTTCACATTCCCGTTCGAGGCTCCTCGTGTCCCACAGATGTTTTCCTCAGAGGCACGTTTGAGGCTCCTCGTGTCCCACAGATGTTTTCCTCAGAGGCCCGTTTGAGGCTCCTCGTGTCCCACAGATGTTTTCCTCAGAGGCACGTTTGAGGCTCCTTGTGTCCCACAGATGTTTTCCTCAGAGGCACGTTTGAGGCTCCTCGTGTCCCACAGATGTTTTCCTCAGAGGCCCGTTTGAGGCTCCTCGTGTCCCATAGATGTTTTCCTCAGAGGCACGTTTGAGGCTCCTCGTGTGGTCGAGCCCGCAGCTCTGAGTGGGACAATAAGTTTACTGAGGACTGCAGGAGCTCCATTGTGCAAACACTTATACATTAATTTTAAATTACACATCTTTATTAAATTTTCAAAACTAAGAAAGTTCAACCTCTGCAAAACCTGACAATGGTGGGCTCCAACAGGTTGTTTATCTAAAATTTTAATAGCTCTATTGTAGATCATTCTGATTGGTTTAATTGCTGTGGATGATGCCTGTGACCAGCAGGTGACACAATAACTTATTTGTGAGAAAATCATAGCATGCAGGAAAACATTTGCGGCGTTAAAGGGTAAGCAATCTCTAATGAGTTTAAAGCTGTAGAGACTTGCTTTAGATTTTTTAACAACCTTTTTAATATGACTTTCAAATGTTAAATGAGAGTCCAGAATTAAACCTAGGTATTTAAACTCTGCTTTTTGTTGAATATCCTGACCATAGATTTTCAAACTGAAATCTGCAATAGGGCGTGCTCTGGAAGAAAAACAAACAGAGACTGTTTTAGCAACATTTAAAACTAAACCAGACTTTTTCAACTAAAGGGCTATTTGTTCAAGATGGTTTTGAAGCTGCTGTGTAATCGTTTCAATATTTTTGCCACTTACATAAACAACTGCATCATCTGCATACATTTGGAAACCGGCCACACACGTGTTTGGTAAGTCATTTACTTACAATGAAAAGAGGAGTGGACCGAGTATTGATCCCTGTGGCACTTCTGTTCTTATTGTTAAAAAGGATGAGTTTTCATTATTGATTGAAACACATTGCGGTCTTTGTTCCAGATAGGTCTGGAACCACATTATTGTTGTTTTTTTTTCGAATTTCAACAATGCCAATCTTTGCAATAAAACTTCATGTTGGAGTAGATCAAGAGCTTTTTTCAGATCTAAAAAAACTGTTTATTTATTTATAAAGCATTACTTGGCAAACTTCCTTCTTATCTTACTCGGCATTTGTGCATCAAAATTAGAAGCCAGCATGTCAGATCACAAGGGTGGATTTTGTTGGAGGCCCCCAGGACTAGAACAAATTTGGGATGTTCTGCTTTTAGCTCATTTGCACCCTGTGTCTGGAATAGATGCCAAAACTGTCTGAAGCTTGATTGTCTCATTCCATATGAATCCCTTTAGAGTCGACTGGGAGATGTTACTTGAGGAGGCCAAATATACGTGCCTTTAGTTTTAACTGTGGACTTGTTCCCTCTCCTTTGAATTTGTATGTTCTACAAAACCCAAAACCAGTGAAGTTGGCACGTTATGTAAATCATAGATAAAAACAGAATACAATGATTTGCAAATGCTTTTCAACTTACATTCAATTGAATATACTGCAAAGACAAGATGTTTAATGTTCAAACTGAGAAAGTTTTTTTTTTTTTTGCAAATAATCATTAACTTAGAATTTAAAGGCAGCAACACATAGCAAAAAAGTTGGCACAAGGGCCTTTTTACCACTGTGTTACATCGCCTTTCCTTTTAACGACACTCAGTAAACGTTTGGGAATTTTTGAAGCTTTTCAGGTGGAACTCTTTCCCATTCTTGCTTGTGTAATGAGAATATAGGCCACTGGATGGCAGTATTCACCTTTTTTTTATTCAGCTCAGACTGGAGCTATGTTTAGACATGTCCTGGACATGTCTGGGGCAAGTCCCCGAAAATAAAAAAAAAAGAGGTCTAAATGTGGGTGGGGTCTGCAAAAGAGTATATAAGAAAAAGAATTGAGACAGTAAAGTAGTAGGAGAAATTGCAAGAAGAAGGATACGTGTGACCAGACCTGTCATTTCTGTTCAAGACCTGTTAAGTTTCTTTTGTGGATTTTTCTCACCCAGCACATCACCAGGAAACCCACTAAAGGGACTGTAAATATTTGTTGTTTTTTATATATATCAATCTTGGTCAATAGATTAGTTTGTTAGTTAGTTGTTATTAGTCTTTGTGTGTTTAATTAAATGTGTTTAAGTTTTTAAAACTGTGTCTGTCATCCCTTGCTGTTGCTGTTGTGTTGTAATGTAATAACAAATTGGGGCCATAACAAATTGGGGGCTCAAGGTCTGGGATAGACCATTTTGTGAGTAATTTATTGAAAATCTAACATTTCAAATTGTAAAATTGATTTTTTTAATTGAATACATATAGATTGACAACAGCAATGGATGATTTCTTGGCATCACCAACCGTAGGGGTTTTGAAGTCTTTTAAAAAGACCGAACTGTTGGAAATATGCAGACAGTTGGAGCTGACAGAGGTAAAACCAGCCATGCGAAAAGCAAGACTGGCTAGAGAGATAGTTGAATATTACATTGATGAAAATGTGTTTGCACCAGGAGATCTGGAACAGTTTCCAGTGGAAAATCCAAATATAGAAATGGAACTTAAACTAAAAATGCTAGAGATTGAAAGGGAGGAAAGAGAAAAAGAAAGGGAGGAAAAAGAGAAACAAAGAGAATTTGAGAGGGAAGAAAAAGAAAAACAAAGAGAATTTGAGAGAGAGAAAGAGGAAAGAGCAGAAAGAGACAGACAGAGGCAGAGAGATTTTGAATTAGAGAAATTCGATAGAGAAGAGACTCCAAATGGAGCAACTAAAAATTAAAATTGAAACTAAAAATAAATTTTGTGCCAGTCAGGAGGTAAAACTGGTGCCTCAATTTTCGGAAAAGGACGTTGACAACTATTTCCAGTGTTTTGAAAAGGTAGCAAAGAGTTGCCAGTGGCCAAAGGAACACTGGCCTCTGATGTTGCAAACTGTCCTCAAGGGTAAAGCTCAACAAGCCTATTCGGCTTTGTCTGCAGATGATTCCTCTGATTATGAGGTTGTCAAAAAGGTTATTTTGAGAGCTTATGAGTTGGTTCCAGAGGCTTACCGACAGAAATTCAGAGGTCTGAAGAAATCTGAAAATCAGACTTATGTTGAATTTGCGAATGAAAAGCAGGATTGCTTTGAGCGCTGGTGTACTTCTATGGAGGTCAAGGATGATTTCAACTCACTAAAAGAGATGGTGTTAGTTGAAGAATTCAAGAACTGTGTTAAAGATGATGTTAAGGCCTACCTTAATGAGAAGCAAGCACTGAATTTGCAATCAGCTGCCAAATTTGCAGATGAATATGTTCTCACACATAAGTCTAAATTTCAGTCTAGCAGTAACAATAGATGGTCCCAATTTCAGAAAAAGGGTTATGGTGATACCCAATATTCCTCACCCAAAGACAAATCTGGTGATGGTGCTCAGAAATCCAGTAACAGGTCTGATCAAAGTGTGAAAGCTGACAGTGACAAAAGTGGTCTAGTTTGCAGTTATTGCAAGAAATCTGGTCATGTTACAACTAACTGTTGGTTCCTTAAAGCTAAGAAAGAAAAAGAAAAGGATACCAAACCAAATGCCTTTGTGAAAACAAGGTTAGAAACCCCTGTAGTAGATAACCGATCTGCTAAATTGCCTGCTTCTTGTGGGGCTAAAAAGCCTAATACAGCTGACTTTGTGAGGGAGGAATTTCTTCCATTTGTGTCAGAGGGATTTGTGGCTCTGAATGAGCATACTACTCCTGTCCCCATATATATCCTAAGGGATACCGGAGCTTCTCAGTCACTTTTGTTGATGGACTCCTTGGAGTTACGTGATGAGACCGCTTCAGGGGATTTCATACTTGTACAAGGTATTGAAGGGAGGACTGTATCTGTACCCCTGCGCTCTATATTCTTGAAGTCAGATTTAGTTACAGGACAGGTAAAGGTGGGACTTATGTCAAGTCTACCTATAAGGGGTGTTTCTCTGTTGCTAGGCAATGACCTGGCTGGGGGCAAAGTAGTTCCCCCTGTACATCTTACTTCACAGCCGAGCACTGAAGATGGGGATGAGGACCCATCTCTGTATCCTTCTTGCGCAGTGACTCGTGCTATGGCCAAGAAGGCTAAAGAAGAAGATGTTGTGGTGCCATCCAGCACATTGAATAGTCAGGACTCAGGTGGTTCGCCTCATGACTCTGATTAGCCTACTATGGTTTCTCCGTTTGAGGACTTATCAGATACTTTTATCAGTTCTCTATTCAGCCAGCCGGATGGGTCTGGTGATTTTGATGTGTCTGGAGACTTGTCTCTGTCCAGAAAGCGGTTGATTGAGGAGCAAACTAATGATCCTGAAATTTGTGTACTAAGGAGGAGAGCCCTTCCTGATAAAGAAATAGACGCAGTTCCAGTTGGGTATTATCTCAAGGATGGTGTGCTAATGCGGAAGTGGCGCCCTCCTGATATCCCTGCCAATGCAGATTGGGCAGTGGTCAGGCAAATTGTTGTTCCGAAGGTCTACAGGAATGAGATCTTAACAATGGCTCATAGTTTACCTTTAGGAGGTCATCTTGGTGTTAACAAGACTGTTGATAAGATCATGAAACACTTCTTTTGGCCTGGGCTTCGGAAAGACGTTTCCAACTTTTGCAAAACCTGTCACACTTGTCAGGTAGTTGGAAAACACCAGTTAGACCCACCTGTAGCTCCATTGCAGCCTATCCCAGCATTTGGGGAGCCATTCTCTAAGGTCATTGTTGATTGTGTTGGTCCATTACCCAAGACTAGATTTGGAAATCAGTACTTGTTGACAATCATGTGTGCATCTACCAGATTCCCTGAAGCCATACCTCTACGTAACATCAAGGCAACTGCAATCTCAAAGGCTTTGATAAAGTTCTTCACGTTGTTTGGCCTTCCCAGGGAAATTCAGTCAGACCAAGGTAGCAATTTCACTTCAGGATTGTTTCAGCAGGTTGTGTATGAACTAGGTGCAAAGCAGATTCTTTCTAGTGCCTATCATCCAGAGAGTCAGGGTGCCTTAGAGCGGTTTCATTCCACTCTCAAGACAATGATGAGGACTTATTGTTATGACCATGAGAAAGACTGGGATGAAGGTGTTCATTTGCTGTGGTTTGCAGCTAGAGAAGCAGTGCAGGAGTCTACTGGATTCAGTCCATTTGAGCTAGTGTTTGGTCTTGAAGTGAGAGGACCTTTGCTATTATTGAGTGAACAATGGCAAGAGGAAGAGCCGCACATCAGTCTGTTAGACTATGTTAGCAAGTTCAAGGACAGATTGCCTGCAGCTTGTGACCTAGCCAAAGAGAACTTGAAATCAAGTCAGGGAAAAATGAAAACTTGGTATGATCATAAGGCTAGAAGCCGTGAGCTTAAACCAGGAGATAAGGTCCTTGTGTTGTTTCCCTTGCAGTCCAATCCATTGCAGGCAAGATTTCATGGTCCTTATGAAATTCTGACAAAACTCAATGATCTCAATTACATTGTGAAGACTCCAGATAGGAGAAAACCAAAACAATTGTGTCACATCAACATGCTGAAGCCTTATCATGACAGAAATGCTAGGGTTGCAGCTGTCACTTTAGATTCTCCTATGGCCGAGATTTGTGAAGATGAGGGGGAGTTTCAAGATGATGAACCTAGAATTAAAGCTGAAGTTCTTTCATGTAAATTGTCAAATTCTGAAGTGTTGCAAAATCTTGATGTAAAACTCCAGCACTTAGAACCCTCACAGAAAGATCAGTTTGAGAGGTTGATCAAGAAATATGAGGATCTTTTTCCCGATGTTCCAAAAAGAGTTTCTATAGCCTCTCATGATGTAGATGTTGGTGATGCCAAACCAATAAAACAGCATCCGTACCGGATGAATCCTGAAAAGAGAAAGATTGCTGAGAAAGAGGTTGAGTACATGTTAGAACATGATATTATCAGACCCTCCAACTCAGATTGGAGTTCACCCTGTGTGCTAGTTCCAAAACCTGATGGAAGTACTAGATTCTGTACAGATTATCGCAAAGTCAATGCTGTAACTAGAACTGATGTGTTTCCAATACCTAGGATTGATGATTGTATCGATAGAGTAGGGCAAGCAAAGTTTCTGACCAAGATTGATTTATTGAAGGGTTATTGGTGTGTGCCTTTAACTGAGAGGGCCAAGGGCATCTCTGCTTTTGCCACACCATCTGGATTGTACCAGTATGAAGTCCTACCCTTTGGCATGAAAAATGCCCCAGCCACGTTCCAAAGGATGATACAATCTACAATCGCCGGATTGCCACATACGGGTGCGTACATCGATGACCTGATCACATGGAGTGACTCCTGGGAAGAACATCTAAAAGATGTAGAGACGTTGTTCCAGCGCCTGACCCAGGCTAACCTGACTGTTAACCTGAGCAAGAGTGACTTTGGTTGTGCTACTGTCACCTATCTTGGCTACGTTATAGGCCAGGGTAAGGTGGCACCCATAAATGCTAAAGTCCAAGCCATCATGGACTTTCCAGTTCCTGACAACAAAAAAGCTTTGCGCCGCTTCCTTGGAATGATCGAGTACTACCGCAAGTTCTGCAAGAACTTTGCTGAGATTGCTCTCAGTCTAACTAACCAACTGAAGAAAGGCGTAAAGTTCATTTGGGATGATGCATGCCAGAGAGCCTTCGATTGCCTGAAGTCTCTGCTGTGTCACTTCCCCGTGCTCAAATCTCCTGACTTCAACAAACCGTTCTCCATCGCGGTCGATGCTAGCGACTAAGCTTGTGGATCCGTGCTCCTACAGAGAAGTGACTCTGATGACATTGAGCATCCCATGGCATACTTCTCCAGGAAGTTCAATCGCCACCAAAGGAACTATTCCACAATAGAGAAGGAGCTGTTGGCTCTGGTCCTTTCTTTACAACACTTTGAGGTTTATGTTTGTACAGGACAAAAGCCAATGATTGTGTACACTGACCACAATCCGTTAATGTTTTTGAGTAAGATGAAAAACAAGAATCGGAGATTGTTGAATTGGAGTTTGATTTTACAGGAGTTTGACTTGGAAATTAAGCATGTGAAGGGTACAGACAATGTAATTGCTGATTGCTTATCCCGTGTTTGAATATGTATATATATATCATGTGTTTATTTGAATATTGTATGATATGTATATAAAGACAAGTGTTCACTTAACCATTTTGTATTGAAAAGAAAAATTTTGCCTTTATGAGTCAAAAATTTTCCCTTTCGGAATGGAGGTGTAATGTGAATATAGGCCACTGGATGGCAGTATTTACCTTTTTTTTTATTCAGCTCAGACTGCTGCTATGTTTAGACATGTCCTGGACATGTCTGGGGCAAGTCCTCGAAAATAAAAAAAAGAGGTCTAAATGTGGGTGGGGTCTGCAATAGAGTATATAAGAAAAAGAATTGAGACAGTAAAGTAGTAGGAGAAATTGCAAGAAGAAGGATACGTGGGACCAGACCTGTCATTTCTGTTCAGGACCTGTTAAGTTTCTTTTGTGGATTTTTCTCACCCAGCACATCACCAGGAAACCCACTAAAGGGACTGTAAATATTTGTTGTTATTTTATATATATCAATCTTGGTCAATAGATTAGTTTGTTAGTTAGTTGTTATTAGTCTTTGTGTGTTTAATTAAATGTGTTTAAGTTTTTAAAACTGTGTCTGTCATCCCTTGCTGTTGCTGTTGCTGTTGTGTTGTAATGTAATAACAAATTGGGGCCATAACACTAGATGTAATGCTTAAGTTGTTCAACAGTCCGGGGTCTCCGTTGTCGTATTTTACGCTTCATAATGCGCCACACATTTTCAATGGGAGACAGGTCTGGACTACAGGCAGGCCAGTCTAGTACCCGCACTCTTTTACTACGGAGCCATGCTGTTGTAACACGTGCAGAATGTGGCTTGGCATTGTCTAGCTGAAATTAGCAGGGGCGTCCATGAAAAAGACGTTGCTTGGATGGCAACATATGTTGCTCCAAAACCTGTATGTACCTTTCAGCATTAATGGTGCCTTCACATATGTGTAAGTTTCCCATGCCTTGGGCACTAATACACCCCCATACCATCACAGATATTGGCTTTTGAACTTTGCGCCTATAACGGTCTGGATGGTTCTTTTCCTCTTTGGTCCAGAGGACACGATGTCCACAGTTCCCAAAAACAATTTGAAATGTGGACTCATCAGACAACAGAACACTTTTCCACTTTGCATCAGTCCATCTTAGATGAGCTTGGGCCCAGCGAAGCCAGCGGCGTTTCTAGGTGCTGTTGATCAATGGCTTTCGCTTTGCATTGTAGAGTTTTAACTTGCACTTGCAGATGTAGCGACGAACTGTAGTTACTGACAGTGGTTTTCTGAAGTGTTCCTGAGCCCATGTGGTGATGTCCTTTACACACTGATGTCGGTTTTTGATGCAGTACCGCCTGAGGTATCGAAGGTCACGGACATTCAATGTTGGTTTTCAGCCTTGTCGCTTAAGTGCAGTGATTTCTCCAGATTCTCTGAACCTTTTGACGATATTACGGACCGTAGATGACGAAATCCCTAAATTTCTTGCAATAGCTCGTTGAGGAATATTGTTTTTAAACTGTTCGACAATCAGCTCACGCATTTGTTCACTAAGTGGTGACCCTCGCCCCATTCGTGTTTGTGAATGACTGAGCATTTCAGGGAAGCTGCTTTTATACCCAATCATGGCACCCACCTGTTCCCAATCAGCTCGTTCACCTGTGGGATGTTCCAAATAAGTGTTTGATGAGCATTCCTCAACTCTCTCAGTCTTTTTTGCCACTTGTGCCAGCTTTTTTGAAACTTGTTGCAGGCATCATATTCCAAATGAGCTAATATTTGCAAAAAATTACAAAGTTTACCTGTTCGATCATTAAGTAACTTGTCTTTGCAGTGTATTCAATTGAATATAGGTTGAAAAGGATTTGCAAATCATTGTATTCTGTTTTTATTTACGATTTACACAACGTGCCTGTAGGATTTTAAAGAGAGTTTGCTGTATTCCTCCGTACTTTTGTAAGTAGAAAAATCAATGCAGGCACGTCTTAGTTACAAAATGGATAGTTTAATAGAGTAGAGGAACTAGTGGGTCTGTTCCCCAAGTACAGATGAACAAGAACCAACAACTGAGGGAAACTGTGAACACTTATAGCTGAGAGTTCAAAGGATGCAAAGGAACAAATGGTAATTTGCCTAAAGTGAGAGGAGGTGGAGGGAGAGACAATCAAGGTGAGGGGAAATCGGGGTGTGGGCTGAGGTGTGATGTGGTTTACACACAGGGCTGAAGGGTGATGAGGTTAACACACAAAGGGAATGATCAAGGAATTATATACAAGAAGCACTGGCGCCAGACAAGGTTGTGTATTGGCCCAAAACTTCAGAGGGTCCATCTGCTATTGGCACCCATGTTTTCCAACATTCCCTACTTTTTTTTGTTTTTTTTAATAGAGTGGTGTACCAATAAGAATATAACAAAAATAAACTTTTACAGCAAACTGTATGGAAAATATAAGTGGTAAAAAAAAGAACAGACTAAACAACAAAGAATCTCAAGAGGTTATTTCTGAGCCATCGCACAGCTTTCTTTGCTATCAATGTCTACTCCAACTGCCTTTTCCTGATTATGACACCAGAAACACTGAATTAGATTCCTGGGGAAATTATATTCGCCACGAGTTTCAAGTTTCAAAATGTGTAGTTTTCAGCAGAATATCCATATTGCCTCAGAACTGTGGCCTCTGTCTGGGCCTTTGCTTTTGCTTCGAGCCTCGCACAAAATCACTCTCTATGAGAGGGTCCTTTCTCTGAGTATGGATACCTGCACACACATCTGATGAAATACACAGCTGGGTATCATCCCACAGGGTCAGTGTGCTGATCTCACTGGCATTAGTGTATGACTGTACACTATACACACAGTGTATTAGTGTATGATTGATCCCCATCTAAACAGTGAAGTTGGTGCGAAACAGGATACAGGGAGTGACTTACATCACATATCATTAAATGTAAATCCTGTGAGCTGACTCAGAATACACCACTGAAACTTACATCCCTGCACACCCCACTCCATCTCCTCTTATGGGTGAACGCAGATTGCAAAGGAGGTCATTTCACACAGACAATTTTAACAACTCAAACTTTTTAAAAATTTGCTATACTGGCTGCGCCAAACAATGTAATTTGTCTGAACCTTCAAATATCAAATATTTCAGAACAATGGTCATATAGAACAATGTACTTTTGAGAAATTAAAAAATAGTGTGGAAGCAAGTAACATACAACACAATGATATGAGGCTCAATGACATAAATCAGTGTCCAACAGTTCAAAATGTTCACGGTACTGAACGATGTCATTTGTCCAAACCTTAAAAATATTTCATCATACTGAATTTGAGACATCAGAGGTGTTCAAATTTGGCAAAATGCATCAAAAATAGAATGAGACCTGACCTAAAAGCATATATCATCATCCCATCTTTTTTTTTTTTTTTAAAAAGGTCCAAAGATGATGCCTTCTCTGGGAATAGGGAGCAGTAGAAAATTAATAACATTAATAGAATGGTATTCTTTTATAGCGTTTTTTCCAAATTTATATATTCTTTAAATTAAAAAAAAAAAGAAAAAACATAGTCGCCTGCCAAGAAGGTAGGGTTACCCACCTCTGCACCAGTCCAGCAGCTTGATTTTCCCATTTCCTCAGAGGTTGAATTTCTGTATTCTCTTTTTTGTAATTGTCATGAGCATATAAATTTAGATGCATCATTGTTAGACCAGGGAAATATATTAGTTCACGCTTCAAGACCCACCTCCCCATGTTGAACTGCCCCTTACAGAAAACTGCATTATTACATTGTGTCCATTAAGTCATTTTTTATTTTATTTTTTTAAATCCTTAATGGTGCACGCACTTATAGTTCACCCGAGACATTGCCTGTGTTTTATGTAGCTGATGCTTCACCATGTTCCCCCATGTCCAAACTGCAGCCAGCGATATTGTCTTTGCTTGACACCATGTACAGGCTATGAAATTCACAGGAATCTCCCTCTCGATGCTGATGTCCAACCAGAGCCTGCTGCAGGGCATCGGGTCAAAGCCTTCATTTCATGTTATTCTGTAGGGGAGAAAAAGACCAAGTGCGAGTGTATATTCTTATGCAGTTTAATTACCTTTTCACATTGGCATTGGTATCAAGTTCTGACTGATCCCCATGATATTACAAATACGGTTTTGGTCTGCCCTACTACTTGTATCGCCAATTTCAAATTTGTTTCCCCAAGTTTGTCCATGACTTCTCAAATATCTTAGAATGTGATTGTGAACGATTGCAAATATGGCACAGGAATTAATTGCCCTCTGATCGGAGTGCTGCAGAATTCTGAAAATGAATTATGCGTTATTGTCACTTCTTAGTCATTTTGGAAATCCCCATTGCGAGAGCACCTGTTCCCACAAGACATGAGCTGCAGTAGTAGGTTCCCCATAACCTTGACAGCAGACAGTAGGTCTGTAAATGTGGGGGAGCCCTCAGTCTGAGACTGTTCTGTCTGAGGCTGCTGTACTGCAGACAGTAGGTCTGTAAATGTGGGGGAGCCCTCAGTCTGAGACTGTTCTGTCTGAGGCTGCTGTACTGCAGACAGTAGGTCTGTAAATGTGGGGGAGCCCTCAGTCTGAGACTGTTCTGTCTGAGGCTGCTGTACTGCAGACAGTAGGTCTGTAAATGTGGGGGAGCCCTCAGTCTGAGACTGTTCTGTCTGAGGCTGCTGTACTGCAGACAGTAGGTCTGTAAATGTGGGGGAGCCCTCAGTCTGAGACTGTTCTGTCTGAGGCTGCTGAACACCCAAGTGTTTCGGCCCTTTTCCTTCCTTCCCCCCTCCCTTTGACCAGCACTGTCGCTTGGAATGGCCAACCCGCTGGCAATTCGCACACACACGGGGACTGCTACACTCCTTCTGAATGTGGCCTAGCTTCCCACAGTTAAAACAACGTACCTGGTCCCTATTGTATGACAACGCAGCAATCTTTTTCTTTGACTTGTTGTGGGACTCACAGATTTGAGACTCATTCCATGCCATTAAACAGTCTTGGATATCTCTCCCTATGTGCTGTCTGGTTGGCTGTGCACCCAATTCCCTATTAAACTGTAACAATAAATGTTGGCAAGTAGGGGACACGTGATCTTTGTATTTATTGATGACCAAACTCCAGAAAATCGGATCATCGCCAGTCAGCTCTGCTCTGGGCCCTCCACCTCTGTTCCGGTTGTAGACACCAACAAATGTTCTAAGGAAGTCGATCGGATGCTGGCCCTCCTTAGGTACAAACTCGAGGATTTTGGTCATGTCTGCAACCACACGATACCCAACAGCCTGGCACATTAATCTTAACCTTGTCTCGTGATTGGGAAAAACAGCAGGACTTCCGTGACCATGCACAAATTCCAACGGAATCGAAACTGATGGAGGAAGCACCGATTGTAATAATTTACAACAGTCTTTATCTGTTAGGGAGTGCATTCGCTGTAGCACTTGCACCTTGTCAACAACTGCGGTCGGGTCACTGACTCCATCCCATGCAGGTAGTTGTTGCTGCAGTGTACTCAATTCTGACAGAGTTAGATCACGACGCATCTCTTGGTCCTCATATTCATATGTGATCGCGCCATTCACGGGATTATGCGTCCCACTGGTACGCACTCTGCGGGTGATGATTGGAGCGATTTTTGCGTTTTTTGCCTCGACTGATGTTTTTAGTGCTCTTGTATTTCTGGAGGCCATTCTTCTTCGGGCATTAGGACGGAGTGAGTCAGCAATAGATGCATTAGATTCTGAATACGATTCCAGTTCCTCGTCAGTATTTTCATTCTCACTGTCTTGCACAGCCGTGTCCAACAGTCCAACTTGTCTAAGTTCCCAATCATCATCATCTGAACTTAATTCTGACTCGCTGTGCCCCCCCGAAGTTCCCAAACTAAGAGCTGCAACTCGCCGTTTCATTGCCTCATTTGTTAGCTTTTGCTGTGACATTTTTTTCTTCATTAGTCTTAACTTTTGAACAATTGCCCGATCCTTGTTTTCTCCGGACACATTCCATAATTCTCTATACGCTATTTGTGCATCCCGTAGTTGTTCCTGAGTTTTGGCCAGTTGCGCATATGTGACATTTAGTTTCTCCCGCAATTGACTAATTTCCTTTCGAAATTCTAAATGAGACGTGGCATGTACCATGCGTTCAGCAACAGAGGCCTCCAACTCCCTGGAATTCATCTCCAGTTTGCTTTCCAAACTCTGAATATTACTTCGCAATTCGGGAATCTCCACGACTTCATCCTTCAGTAACTTATTTGTTTGCACCATAGCCTCCAACTCCCTGGAATTTACCTCCAGTTTGCTATCCAAAGTCTTAATGTTACTTCGCAATTCGAGAATCTCCACAACTTCATCCTTTAGTAGCTTATTTGTTTGGACCATAGCCTCCGACTCCCTGGAATTTATCTCCAGTTTGCTTTCCAAAGTCTTAATGTTACTTCGCAATTCAGGAATCTCTACGACTTTATCCTTCAGTAACTTAATTGTTTGGACCATAGCCATCACACAATTAGCCTTTCGCCTTTTCTTGTTTTTCTCAGTTTCATTGCGATTTTCACATGCAGTTTTAAGATATTCAACAACATCCACTTCCAGTGGTACATTATAAAAATTCTCCTTGCAATGCTTGGCCAAATATCCTGCGGCCCACAATTTCCAATCTCTCTCAGCCATTCTTAAACTCCTCATACAATGGACAAACTTACTTTTGGTACTTGAAAATTGTCCAAGGTCTGTGTAACTTTATACAAGCCCCTGCTTAGAACACCGCACACATGCACAGTCAATTCTAGCCACTTGAATTTTAAAACATTACACAATTTTCGTAACTATTCCTCTACAATATTACATGCAGAAATATTTCATACTCACAAATGTACGTGGTTCGTCCGTGCCCTCAAGTCCGTTTCTCCTCAGTCAGGTTCGGTGAATGGATTCCAAAGGTATTCTTCTTGCTGTATTCCTCTTTTGATTGCCGTAATCAACCTCCCCAGTTTTTTTTTTTTTTTTTTGGAAAAACGGAACAAGAACGACGGATTTGGGCTGGCTCGCCAATAATGTAGGATTTTAAAGAGAGTTTGCTGTATTCCTCCGTACTTTTGTAAGTAGAAAAATCAATGCAGGCACGTCTTAGTTACAAAATGGATAGTTTAATAGAGTAGAGGAACTAGTGGGTCTGTTCCCCAAGTACAGATGAACAAGAACCAACAACTGAGGGAAACTGTGAACACTTATAGCTGAGAGTTCAAAGGATGCAAAGGAACAAATGGTAATTTGCCTAAAGTGAGAGGAGGTGGAGGGAGAGACAATCAAGGTGAGGGGAAATCGGGGTGTGGGCTGAGGTGTGATGTGGTTTACACACAGGGCTGAAGGGTGATGAGGTTAACACACAAAGGGAATGATCAAGGAATTATATACAAGAAGCACTGGCGCCAGACAAGGTTGTGTATTGGCCCAAAACTTCAGAGGGTCCATCTGCTATTGGCACCCATGTTTTCCAACAGTGCCAACTTCACTGGTTTTGGGTTTTGTACTTATTTTATTATTCTCTTTTTTATTTCTAATTGTATTTAAAGTTTGTTTTCCTTTATTCTGCAATTGTTATTTGCAGTTGTGTGAATTTTATTGAGCTGTATGTGATACATGAGCTGTAAGCGATATATCGCTTGTATGGTAGAATGAAGTTATGGATTTGCAAGCACCATAGACCGTATAAAAAGATGGATTCAGCACCCGGGTCCGAAAAGTGAGGCCGATGCGGAAATCTCAAAAATTTGCATTATATTTAATGGCCGGCAGATGGTGACATTGGTGGTTGCAAACATAAGTTCACTACTGTTGAAATTTATGAGAAAATGACTCTACTTTGCCACCTGTTGTATTATTTCATTAATGATTTTCCACATCATTTTATGGTATCTATTGCAAGTTTCAAGTCTCCTTCAATATATCGTGTTGTTCATTTTTGTAAATTATGGTCCCATATAGGCTAGAATAAAGGATAAAGCCAGAATCTGCTTGAGGGGCGTGGCTATCCTCTGGTCCTCGTCCGATACAGTCAGATCCAGAGCCATGGTCCTCCCCGGATCTTCAATTCACGCTCTCGTGTAACCGACTCAGGAAGGACACCAGACGCCCCAGATGCAGACTGTAGCTTTTATTTGAATCTGTGGCAAAGGAAAGATTCGTCACAGCTTTTCTTTTTCTGACAGACACGGTCCCCAGGCACACATTCAGGCGATACACACGATATCAGCACAAAGGCATTAGACAAGACGGTCTCTCAACCTCACGGATATCTTCTGCTCTCGTTGCATTCCATGGCAGACTCAGAATATTGCATATTACAACAAAAATTAATACTTCCTCTGAGGATTAGTATAAAAATACCTTTCAGAAATAGTATCATCTCACATTGAATACACAACTTTCGCTTTTTGAGTGATCGTATAGTGGCTTTACAATTTTACAATTTATTTTAAATAAAAAAGACATTATTTCCCAATATTCGAATGAAAAGACAAAGAAAAATATTCTTAATCCCATAGTTTTGTAGCATTCAAACATACATTTCATTACAATACCTGTGGCAAAGGAAAGATACGTCACAGTTTTTCTTTTTCTGACAGACACGGTCCCCAGGCACACATTCAGGCAATACACACGATATCAGCACAAAGGCATTAGACAAGACGGTCTCTCAACCTCACGGATATCTCCTGCATTACAAAAGAAGATGGCGATGGCTTGTAGCACAGCCCATGAGGCATCATTCACTTCAATTCAAACAGAAGCTACACACATCAAGCAACAAAAACGGAGCAACTCAAAGCATTCATTGACGTACGTCTCTATCTCCACAGGTATTACACTGTCTTTATTACATAACCTTTATTTCATGCCTTCAGTTCGTCTACCGGTTTCTCACAGTAATTCTCTACGATCACAAGCAACAAGTACCTAAAGAATGCTAACCCGTGTATAAAAATTCTTTTCACTGGACGGTTTTTACAATCAGAGGATAATGCAACTACCCACTCGTTATTTACAGTCTACAACCTCTTTTATGATTTTACATTACAAATGGCATGTACTAAGCATTGAACATTAATTTTAACAAACTAATTCTCTTTTGTGAAGAGAGATACGAATTACGAACATGCTCTCGTTGCATTCCACGGCAGACTGAGAAGCAGGACTCAACTATTGGGAGCGAAAGAACTCGACTGCTCCAATTAACGCATTAAAATTAAGCAGGTACGTTCAAGCCCAATCAAACGCTTAAAAGCTTTGACATCTCTATCCCACATAAAGAAACCTTTCCAAAAAAAAATTACTACTAGGGACATTAAAAGATACAGCATGAGAGAAAGAAACAAACTTAATTTTAAAACCCCCTTTAGAGAGTTGGTTTCACCCGTTTATGCGCGCGAAAACCCATCTCCACCATTGCAGGAAACTACAAAGCAAAGAAACAAAAAAAAAACTTCCCCTTCCGCTGAAAGTTGATGGAAATAAAACCCACTCAGTCACACTCACCCCCCCTGAATTCTATCAACTCCTACACAAAACGTTGGCACATCTGTCATGGGGACTTATGCTAAACAATGACACCTAAGGGTTAAACCTTAGCCAGAGGCTGTCCAAAGGACTTAGTGAGGGAACCTATCCCCCCAATTTTCAAAGGAGTAACATGCCTGTTACACATTACCTTTACCCTTAGATTACGGCCTTACACAGGAGCAAACTAGCAGAGTCCTTTACCAACAATCAATAATCTTGACCAGAACGTCCAAAAGCGTCCTCACAGTCTCAGTCAAGTCAGGCACTACCACTATCATTTTCATCACTTCTATCAGCCTTTTTACTGGTTTCACAGCCCTCCCATATCGTGTGCGTACTGCACTCCCCCGTTCAAGATCACCCCCAGAATTATGGGAAGACAGTGTGTTCCATGACCTCCTGTTTCTAACTCTGCTTTTTAAAATAGGTGATCTCCTGGGTGGATGCACTGGCTCACTGGTGGGCACTAGGCTACATTGAGACTGGTCACCAACAGACTCCGAGTTCCATCACTTGTCTGCACTAACTCATCTTCAGGGTCCTCCATCTCATCACTATTAGATGACCGTCTAGCTTCCTCATCACTCCCTTTCAAACTCTCCGAACTGATCTCACTACCAACATCACTCGAATTGGACGTTTTGTCTAAACTAGGCATGCATATTCCAACGGAACCCCCCGCAGGCCCTACACTTGACGCAACAGCAATATCACACACAGGTGGGTCTATGGCCACATCGGTCCTGTTTTCACACCCAACTGGGCCTTGGCCACGGAGTACCCAGACAGCTGTTCTCTGCTCACAGCTGTCCTCATCAATTTCATTAGTAGGTCCCCGTCTAGAGGAGACTGCAGCAGTGCTGCTCCTTGTTGAAGACCCAGTGTTAGTAGTCTTACCCTCTTCCACTTCTATCGGGAGGAAGTTTACTGGGAGAATAAAGTTACGATGGACAACCTTACTTTTCTGTGTCTCTGGATCAATGACTCGATAGATGTGCAGCTCAGGGTTCGCCCAGCTAATAGTATAGACCGTGGAAACCCAGACATCAGCCAATTTCCTCTTGCCTCTTTCCCTCCTGTTGGCAAGTAAAACCCGATCCCCAACATCTAAGGCACAACCCCTCACTTTCTTGTCATAATGCCAGGCTTGTTTCTTCTGGGCCTTTGTCGCATTCTCTTGCGCAATCTTCACTGCCTCTTTCAGGTCCCTCTGTAGGGAATCAACAAATTCACCGTACCCCACGATACTCTCATCCTTCAGGACACTCTCAAACATAGCGTCCACAGGGAGCTGTGGTGTCCTGCCAAACATCAAATAAAAAGGAGGAAAACCAGTTGTCTCATGTACAGTGCAATTATATGCGAAAGTAAGGGTTTCTAGCATCTGTGGCCACTTCTCCTTGGGTCTGGAGGGAAGCGCACGAATCATGTTGCCCAATGTGCGATTGAACCTTTCTGTCTGCCCATTACACATAGGGTGGTATGGGGTTGTGTGGGATTTCTTGACACCTGCTAACTCTAAGAGCTCTCCAATCAATTTGCTCTCAAAATTCGCACCCTGATCAGATAGTAGACGCTGGGGGAAACCATACACGCAGAAAAAGTTGTTCCATAGTTTGCGGGCAACCTGCTTTGCTGTCTGGTTGGGACACAGAAACGCATGAGCCATTTTTGTGAAATAGTCCGTCACAACCAGCACATCAATGTTGCCTCCACATCTCCCTTCGGCAGACCAAAAATCTATACATACAAGCTCCAGCGGCGCACTGGTTCGAATAGATTCAAGGGGTGCCCTTGCCCTAGGTTCTCTGGCTTTACTAACCACACAACGTCTACATCTCGCAACGTACTCTTTCACTTCCATGTCCATACCAACCCAAAAAATTCTCTGCCTGACAAGATACAGGGTTCGTGCCTGACCCTGGTGGCCAGCATCATCATGTGTTCCTTTCATTACATCCGCTTTTAGAGACAAGGGCACCACAAACTGGTACCTCTTCTTACCAGTGTGGTCCTTAGATATTCTGTACAGAATTCCATCTTTAACTTCCAACTTCTCCCAGTGTTTCAAAAGCCTTTGAACAGCTATAGTCTCGTGCTGCCTTTCACGCAGACACGGCCGCCGATTCCGATTAACAAAATGGAGGGCTCTCGCTATCGTCTCATCATCATCTCGTTTTTGTTTCAAGTCCCTAATGGAAAAGACTGGGAGGAGTGGCTGACCACCCTGAAAAAGTCTGCGATTGTCCCGTGCAAGCGGCCCAAGGCATATTGACACAGTCCCTTGTCTCTCCGAACAGCTCTCTAGTAGAGCTGTGACCTCCTCACTGGAGACAGTCATGACCCTTAACTTGGACAGGTGATCATCACCATTAGCCGCTGCGGCACGAGGCAACAAAACATGACAATTGACAGACAACCTTAGGATTTCTTGAATGCTCTCGGCATTTATATGCTGGGTCTTGTCATTTCCGGATCTAGCAAATGGCTCTCGACTGAGAAGGTCAGCAGGCACATTCTGCGTACCAGCGATATACTTCAAGTCAAAATCGTAGGGTGCTAGCTTTGCCACCCACCTTTGTTCGCAAGCGTCGAGTTTAGGCTTTGTTAGTATGTGCGTAAGAGGGTTATTGTCAGTCAAAACCGTAAAAAGAGCACCCTTTAACCAATGGCTAAATTTATCACACACCGCCCATTTCAACGCAAGAAACTCTAAACGATGTGCAGGGTATTTAGCTTGTGACTTGGAAAGTGACTTGCTAGCAAAAGCGATAGGTCTACTTCTACTCTCGCCTTCTGGGATTTGGCTGAGAACAGCACCTAACCCATCGGATGAGGCATCGGTTGAAAGTACAAATGGCCTACTAAAATCTGGATGAGCCAAAACAACGGCATTAGTCAGAGCCGTCTTCAGCTGCTCTACAGCTCACTGACAGTCCACAGTCCAATCCTCTGGCCTAAGCTTCCGAGGTGGTGAATTTCTCACTTTGCTACAATTGCCTTTTCGTTTCTTACAATGTCCGGCTGTTAAACGGAACAAGGGTTTTGAAATGGCAGAGAAACCCTTGATAAAATGGGAATAGTAATTGACCATTCCTAAGAATGACCTTATCTTCTTCACAGACGGGGTCCTACCATCCATTTCCATAAGATCAGACTCTGCTATACTGGTAAAAGCGGCCACCTTCCCATCATCGGTTTTGATTCCTTCCTCAGACACAAGGTGCCCAAGGGATCTCACTGAACGTCTGAGAAAGTGGCATTTCTTTAGGGCAAGTTTCAAGTTATTGCTCTGGAGTCTGCTGAAGACCAGCTCAAGCCGTTCAAGTGCCTCCTGCTCTGTTTTACCAAATACCAACAGATCATCTAGGTAGCACAGAAGTGACAAATAATTCTGATCACCAAAAATTGACATCATCATTCTTGCAAACGTAGCAGGGCTATTGCAAAGGCCTTGTGCCATCCTATTATACACAAATAGGCCTACTGGAGTAACACAAGCGGTATACTTCCGATCGTCCTCATGAATGGGTATATTATAAAATCCTGATGTTAAATCCATCGTACTAAATAAGCAATTTCCACCTAGTGACGCCAGTGCATCAGCTTGATTCGGCAAAGGGTACGCGTCCTTTTCAGTTCTACTATTGAGCCACCTGAAATCTGTACAGATTCTGAGTTCACCTGAGGGTTTCCAAACAAGAACGAGTGGTGATGCCCACTCACTGTTAGACTTCTGGATAATGCCACGCTCTTCCATCTCACTCAAGGTTTCCCTTAGCTTATGAAAGTCAGATGGCGGCACTCTACGAAAGGGGAGTCGAAACGGTCGTTCGTCCTTCAGTCTGATTCTATGCACAAAGTCCTTCGCTTCACCACAATCAAGTCTTCTCCTGGAAAACACTACCTCATATTGAACAACAAGGGCAGCCAACCTCCCACGCCATTCATCAGACACATCACAAGATTTAAGATCAACATCTGAGAGGCCTACTGACTTCAAAATATCCTCATGGCTTTCCATGTCTTTACAGGATCTACTGGGCACTGCTTCAACAACATTCTGTTTAATAACTTGCTTATCATCACGCTGGCCACAACAGCTATCCCAAGACTCTAGGTCTTCTAAAGCAATGCAAGGATAGACATCGGCGAGTTTTGCATTGCGTTTCAGAGTTACAGCATGGTTCTGGAAATTAACCACCTTCATGGGAATCCACTTATCACCCCAGAGGGGACACACCGTACGTCCTACTAACACACTCCTCTAAGCCGCCCTAGATGTAGTCGGCTCCACGATGACAGTGCTACCAGTGGATAAAGGGACGCTACTTTTAAGCTTACCCCAGACTAGGTGTTCATGTTTATGGGACAATGTCACCCATTGACTAAGCACAACTGTGCCGACTTTATCAGGGATTTTACCTCCTTGCCAACGTTCAACATTAGCTAACACTTTCAACAGGGCTTCAGGCTCTCCTGAGGAGCAAGTGACGGGCCGTGAAATTGTTTCCCAATACTTCTCGGTCTTTTTCAACTGATGCATGACATGCTTCAAAACATTTGTCCCAATTATGAGATCATCCATCTGGCCAGGAACAACAAGAATTGGTACAAGCATGTTACAATTCATCACTTTTATGAGAAGTTCATATTCACACTTGGGAATGACTTGTTTCCCACCATAACCAATGAGTACAACAGGGGTTGTCTTTTTTGAAAATTCGGTTATGATACCCTTTTCATGCAATGTGCTTTCTGCAGCTATGCTAAGAGTACAGGCCATTGAACCACTATCAATGAGTCCTTGTAGTTCAACTGAGCCATGAACAGTGACCGGAACGTAGAAGAGACTTTCATTACCCGCCATCTTCTGAGTGCGCTGATAAATTAAATTAGGATTGTTCTGACATTCATTTCGATAGGAAACTAGTTCCTCCTCCATGTCAACTTCGCTTACGGGGTCTTCTAACTTCCCTGCACCTGCCCCCTCAAGGTGCAGGTCTATCCGTTTAAAGCCTCATCTGGTTTGGAAGCCTGGGCCTGCACTTTGTGAGGGTGTAGCGATCTCCCCACTGTCTGTAACATACCTATCTGTTTTTGTGGGCAGTCCACATTCCTATGACCTGGTGAATGGCATTTAAAACATAGACCGTCATTGAGACAATGGGATCTTGTCGAATGGTTAGGGTCTTTGCATATTACACAAGGGAATGGCGCGGAAGGTCTCACATTTCCGCTAGACTGCTGATCCGCCGTGTTGGTGGAGTTCTGATTAGTAAGTAACTGCTCCAAGAGGCCAACTAGCTTGGCCACGGACGATGGCTCGCTACTGTTGTTTACACCTTGCTGAGCTGAGGTAAGTACACATTGTTCCGGACCATCATCTAGAACATCAGCATCATTTTCAATTCTTAAGGCGTTATGTGCGCGCTTCTTCATAACCCGTTGGTCATTCTGATAACTGTCAAGCATTTCCTGAACCTCACTAGCAGTCCACTTCTCCCTTGGTTTACACCTGAAAGCTGCACTCAGTTCACTACTTGGGCAGTGCTTTACATACATCATAGTGACTTCATGCCCCACATCTTCCATTCTTCTCCCTCGCCTCTGTAGACACTCATTTGCCAAGTCGGCAGCCTTGTTGAGGCGAACCCAATAATCCAAACTTCCCTCATTATGGTAAGGCAGCGTGGCATAAAAATCTGCTAAGGGAGTTGTGGGGGAAATGGCTTCACCAAAGTGCTGTTTCAGGATACTGTATATAACCTCAGGGTCTCTACTTATATTTACAAGTGGGTTGTTTCTGATGCCTATTTTAACTAGGTCCTTTGCTCGCCCCATCAACCTGTCCATGATTTCAACACCTTGTTCTGTTGTTTTATAACCCTTTTTACATAAATAGGTATGCATCATTTCTTGCCACTCATAGACTGTACATTTGTCTGTGCCATCCCCTCAAAAGATAGGAGGCTCTCTAACATCAGATCTCACAACGAGATTTACCTTTGACCAGTCTGGAACATTTGAGGATACATCAGCACTTACAGCATTTGACACATTGACACTGTCTCCACGTAAGCTTGATGCAATACTTTGTCCAATTTCTTTTCCCACTTGTTTGATTAACTCTAACACAGGAGTTGGACTTTCGCTAACTTGACTTTTTCCCTTCATTCCTATCATCTTGAACACAGGCTGCCGCAACACGGCCAACATCAGGACTTTTACTCAAACTGAGCTCAGCCATTTTGGCTAGTTGAGCACCCCTACCCACTGGTGGGCTCACACTGTCCATACCAGGCCAATTACAGGCATCTGCTTTAGCTGGTATGGACGTATTAAGTCCTCTCATGGTCCAAGTCATACAAAAAGAGATTCACAGAAAAGTTCCAATGCCAGTTCTTGAACAAGGATACTGCAGCTCTTCAACGGCTTCTGAGGCACAGATGGTCCCCGGCAATCGGCAGTGGCTGATCTTTCAGAATCCGGGTCACGGCACCAGAAAATGTAACAGACTCAGGAAGGACACCAGACGCCCAGATGCAGACTGTAGCTTTTATTTGTATCTGTGGCAAAGGAAAGATACGTCACAGCTTTTCTTTTTCTGACAGACACGGTCCCCAGGCACACATTCAGGCGATACACACGATATCAGCACAAAGGCATTAGACAAGACGGTCTCTCAACCTCACGGATATCTCCTGCATTACAAAAGAAGATGGCGATGGCTTGTAGCACAGCCCATGAGGCATCATTCACTTCAATTCAAACAGAAGCTACACACATCAAGCAACAAAAACGGAGCAACTCAAAGCATTCATTGACGTACGTCTCTATCTCCACAGGTATTACACTGTCTTTATTACATAACCTTTATTTCATGCCTTCAGTTCATCTACCGGTTTCTCACAGTAATTCTCTACGATCACAAGCAACAAGTACCTAAAGAATGCTAACCCGTGTATAAAAATTCTTTTCGCTGGATGGTTTTTACAAACAGAGGATAATGCAACTACCCACTCGTTATTTACAGTCTACAACCTCTTTTATGATTTTACATTACAAATGGCATGTACTAAGCATTGAACATTAATTTTAACAAACTAATTCTCTTTTGTGAAGAGAGATACGAATTACGAACCTGCTCTCGTTGCATTCCACGGCAGACTGAGAAGCAGGACTCAACTATTGGGAGCGAAAGAACTCGACTGCTCCAATTAACGCATTAAAATTAAGCAGGTACGTTCAAGCCCAATCAAACACTTAAAAGCTTTGACATCTCTATCCCACATAAAGAAACCTTTCCAAAAAAAAAATTACTACTAGGGACATTAAAAGATACAGCATGAGAGAAAGAAACAAACTTAATTTTAAAACCCCCTTTAGAGAGTTGGTTTCACCCGTTTATGCGCGCAAAAACCCACCTCCACCATTGCAGGAAACTACAAAGCAAAGAAACAAAAAAAAAAACTTCCCCTTCCGCTGAAAGTTGATGGAAATAAAACCCACTCTGTCACACTCGTCCAATAGGAATCACATTCGATCGCAAAATGACAAAATGGCGCAATTCAAATTGCCAAAATTGAGGCTTTCTAAATGGTGTGCTGTAGCCAATGGGTGACGTCACCATTACTTTGTCCATCTTTTTCTACAGTCTATAGCCAGCACCAGTATGTGACACATGCACCATTTACGTGTTTTTGCTATGAGCTCATTTAGTAGCATAATGTTGGAATGGTTTCATTCTGGTAAAAATGGTTATCATGAGCCTTTAGCCAAGTATCTTCCCATTAAGTGAGTATATGCAACTGGTGTATTCTTGCTTGGTCTGTATTGTGTAGTAATGAAGAAATCCGGACCATGAATATCTTTGGAGACTATCTCCATTCATTTTCTAGCAGCTATATCTGATAGTAAAACTGTAATTGGCAATATTCTCCGTCAATGGTGACCATACAACTTAAGCCCCTCTCCCATGAAGCACAATGACAAAATGGCAGGCGAGCATTCAATACAATAGAACACGCAAAACATATCTGACAGCAAAAACATAATTAGCAATATCCTCTGTCAATTGTAACCGTACAACTCAAGCCCCAACGCAAATTAAGCAACACAGGAATATTAGCATATTTTGTGCTAAGTTTACGCAAGCAAGCAAACTTATAAATGCAGTTTAACAGGGCTAAACCACAGACATTACTAATGCAACCCTATACTATCAGAGATGTAGGCTTTTGAACTGAGCGCTGACAATAAGCTGGATAGTCCCACTCCTCTTTAGTACGCATGACACGGCGTCTGTGGTTTCCAAAAATAATTTCAAATTTTGATTCATCTGACCGCAGAACAGTTTTCCATTTTGCCTCAGTCCATTGTAAATGAGCTTTGGCCCAGAGAAGACAGCGGCATTTCTAGATTGTGGTCACATATGGCCTCCCCTTTGCCTGAAATAGCTTTAGCTTGCATTTGTAGATTGCACTGCAAGCTTCACAGACAGAGATTTCTGGAAGTGTTTTTGAGCCCATGCAGTGGATTCCAGTGCAGAATTATGCCTGTTTTTAATGCAGTTCTGCCTGAGGGTCCAAAGATCACGAGCATCCAATATTGACCTCTGGCCTTGTTGCATGTGCAGAGATTTCTCCAGATTCTCTGAATCTTTGGATGATATTATATACTGTTGATGGTGGGATATTCAAACTTCGCAATTTTACATTGAGGAACATTTTTCTGAAATTGTTTTTGCAAATTGATGAGCCTCTGCCTCGCTTTACTTCTGAGAGACTGCCTCACTAAAATGCTCTTTTTATACCCAGTCATGTTACTGACCTGTTGCCAATTAACCTATTTAGTTGTATAATCCTCCTCTAGCTGTGTTTTATAGTACCTTTTACTTTTCCAGCCTTTTGTTGCCCCTGTCCCAACTTTTTTGAGAAGTGTTTCTGCCATCAAATTCAGAATAAGCTAATAATTTTCATGAAATGGAAAAATGTCTCACTTTCAGCATCAGATATGTTGTCTATGTTCTTTTGTGAATAAAATGTGGGTTTATGAGATTTGCAAATCACTGCATTTTGTTTTTATTCACGTTTTACACAACGTCCCAACTTCATCGGAATTGGGGTTTGGATCATAATGAGATATTGCAGTCTTGGTATATGTTAAAGTATATGTGTTTTGACTATACCTGCCTGTCAAAAGTTTGTCTGCTCCGGAAACAAACAAAGTTGATATTGATGTAAATTCAAGCAAAAATGCAAAACTCAAAATATTATGGCATTTAGGTATTGTGGGCATGGTCATTTTGGAACGCAATATATCATTGGTTGCTTGGATATTATGGTAGGCTTATATGAATGTTAACTGTCATTTTAAAAAAAATGTCCCCCCTGGAAATTAAGTTGTTCAGTTTAGGCTACTATCTGTGGTGCATTAACTCAAAATCTACAACATATGTAGGTCTAATATTCTGGAGTGATGTCCTCACATGTATATGCTAAAACATGGATGTACTTGACAAATGATGCCCAGATTTTAATTTTGTTAATCAGTGAAACAACATGTGGCACTCTGATTGTGAAACAGCGCAAGAGTAAACTTATGTTGTGTTGTCTTGCATGTAAAAGATGTTTAGAAAATGAGTCATTGAGTATTACTGGTGCTGAATGATTGAAAAAGAAGGTACTGAGTTTTTTTTTTTTCACTATCCGCTCAAATTGTGCTCATATTGCACCTGAGACAACCCTTAATTTCACTTCTGGGGTGGTCCGGTAACTACCGCCTTGCTTGCCTGCAGCATGTGTGCTGCTGCACAAAAATGCGGTCCTGTTGGCAGATCTGCTTATGGAATTTGCCCGGCCGCTTGACGGCAGCAGCCTACAAAGCATATGCATTTTTTTTAACCACATGCCCAACGTCTGTAATAGTTATCATTTGGAAAATGCATATGGAATCCAAGTATTGTGATTGTGGCCGATAATTGTCCTTGGGTAAGTTAGTCAGACTTGGGTGACGTTGCTAGAGCGCAGAAGGCTCCCAGCCGTCAAGGAAGAGTCCGACGTCACAATCATTCGTGAAGTAATACACAGTGTATTACAAGTGTTTTAAGGCCAGTGTGACATACCCTGTAAGAAAAAAGAAAGACGTGTTTTTTTATTTCAATTCTGATGTATAATCAATACTGTTCAGCCAAAAATCTAATAAAAATGTGGCTTTATTGTCTGGAAGCAGGGCCGGTTGCATGAACTTATTTTAAGACTGGTTGTCACTGTAGACTGGGCTTAAATTGTCAAGTTAGACTAGTCTAATTAAGACTGACTGTTGCATAAAGCTTAAGACTGGCTTGATTTGAGGCATAAAAATTAGCCACCTCTCCCCCTGGCTAACCCTGAGATGAGAGCTTTGTTGCCATGGCGACACATTGTAAGAACACCTGTTAGAGGACACAAAGATGCAGCAATATTTACTGTTTTTCTGACAAAAAAGGACAAAAAATATTTTACATTGGAAACAGGATAATTAGCTCTTTTTTTTTTTTTTAATTTGTATTTATTTATTTTGTAGTTTTGGAGGGGGTCCTCCTCCGGTGGCTGGATTTTTTTCCCTTTTCCATATTTCCGTCTTAAGATGCTTTCACACCGGACGCGAAACAAATTTTTCGCACTACAGATTACAATCAATGTCAATTCAAAGACGCGAATAAACGCGAAACGCTTTCTGGTGTGAAAGCAGCTTTGGAGTGTTGCACAATATTTTTAAAACGTTTTTGAACATCTTTTACGGTTCTCACGACCGTTGATACCGTTCGCCTTTTCTGTAATTTTCTCCCTTAACTTGATGACGGGTCAAATTTCCATTCGCTTGATTAAAACTATTGAACAAAAGACTTCTATCGGCATTATATTTCTCCAGCAAAGAAAAGGTTTTCCGTTGCGCTAAAGTGCGGTGATCTCCTGCTGCCACCGAGGGCTGGTTGCATAAAGCAGTTTTAAGCCATAGACCGTCTTAAAAACTTAGGTTAGACAGGTCTTTTTGTGACTGACTGTTGCATAAACTTAAGACTGACTTAGTCTAAGTCTTCGACTGTCTTAAATTTTCAGGTTAGACTGGTCTTATTATGACTGCCTGTTGCATAAAATTAAGACCCGTCTTATTTTGAGGTGAAAAAGTAAGCTACCTCACCCCCTGGCTACACCCTGGCTTAGAGTCTTAGTTACTATGGCAACACATGATGCCCATGGAATAGCGAACATTTTCTGCCTCTTTCTCTTATCACTGATCTCTATTTCTAGCTATTTATATAAATGTCATTGTTTACGGTTTTAAACACTTTGATTTGTATGTTTTAAACTATAAGTGTAATATTTACATGTAGCCTAATGTGGTGTTGCTTAATCTCACTTTCCAGGATAAAGAAAACAAAAAGGTAAAAAAAAAAAAAATGAGATAAATATCAATCAATCAATCAATCAATCAATCAATCAACCAACCTATAAATAATCAGTGTCAGCTGGGGGTTTGCAGTTTGTTTTTGTGAGTGTTATTTTAGGTAAGATGGCTAATATTTGGCTTCTGAATAGAGCATTACAGAGAGAAAGGGTATTTAGGGATAGATCTAACCCACTGGATGCATACAGTGACGAGGAGTTGGTCCAGCGACTGAGGTTCCCACGAGAAACCATCCTGAGGCTGACTGCACAGATTGAAGAGGCCATCCATCCCAGGACAGGAAGGAACCACAGTGTCCCGGCGTCTCTACAAGTTTGTGTGGCTCTACGCTTCTACGCAACCGGGAGTTTTCTCATCTCTGTGGGTGACACTGTGGGGCTACATAAGTCTACAGTGTCACGCATAGTGCACAGAGTGTTGAAAGAGCTCAGCAAGATGCTACCGAAATTCCCTACTGATGCACATGTTCTAAAGAGGCTGAAAGCAGACTTTCATGCCATCGCAAGCTTCCCCAATGTGGTGGGAGCAATAGATGGAACCCACATCCGTCTGCAGGCACCGTCTGAACATGAAGAGCTCTACGTAAACAGAAAGGGATGCCATAGTATCAATGTCCAGGCAGTGTGTGATGCCACACTGAAGATTACCAACTGTGTGGCTCGCTGGCATGGACAAACACATGACTCCCGGATTCTGCAGGAATCACAGATTGGAGAAGCGTTCGAGGAGGGGCTCATTGATGGACTTCTCCTGGGTGATTCCAGATACGCCTTGAAACCGTGGCTCCTCACATCTTTCCTGAATCCCACCAACCTCAGTGAGGAGAGGTATAATGAGGCACATTCTGCTACCCGGAATTTGGTGGAGCGCACCTTTGGGGTGTTAAAGAGGAGGTTCCATTGCCTCCATGGTGAACTCCGGATGTCACCAGTGAGGGTTAGCAATGTGATCTATGCTTGTGTGGTGCTGCATAACTTAGCAAGGTGGGTCTAGTCTAACTATAAGTTATATCATCATGATTCAATTACTGTACTGTATATGAAAGCTATCTGTGGTGTCATTTTAGTGTGAAAATAAATATGTTCACTGTTTTCAGAGACCGATCCCTTGCTGATCCTGCGGAGCCTGAACACCAGGAGGAAGAAGCAGCAGATGAGGAAGAAGATGAAGAAGAAGCAGCATACCTTCTGGAGATGGACCGAGGGCCAGGGCGCTATGTCCGTCAGATGCTGGTGGAAACCATCTTTTCTACATGAACACGCCAACGTCTATCCTAATTTCTTTACTTTACATGATTATTTTCCCTTATGACTTGTACCACTGCCCATTTATCTTCATAAATCATTTTTGTTCAATCAACATAATTTGTGTGGGCACTGTTATTTCATACATTGTATCTTATATACACACTCAACAGACACATTTCTTTCAGATGGGCAGATTTTATTTGTAACTTGAGGAATTACACTACAATATGACTGCCCTTTTCACAATCTCAATTTAGATTGGACATTAGAAAAAGTATAGATAGGCTACACAGCATGTAGCCTATAAAAATAAATAAATCTGTCCACTCCCCTAAGGAGTCAAAATATACCTTTTTTTTAAATAAATAAATGAATATCATGCAAAAATATAACATACAAAAATATATCAGTTTGGGCGTTTACCAGGTATCCTTCGAACATTTATGTATTCTTCCTCATTGGACGGGCCTTTCTCCATTTTCCGTTTCAAAATTTCTTTTTCTAGTTGCAACTTCTCCATTTCCAGTTTGATTTTTTCTTTCTCGAGGTGTAATTTGTCGACTTCTAGTTTTAGTTTCTCGTGCTCTATTCCCAAGTTCCTGTACTGCCGCTCTATTACCATGGCAATGGTGATCTTCTTCTTCTTCTGCTTGGCTTGGCCTGTAGCTGCAGGGGTCAAGGGAGGGTCAGGAGTTGGGTCTTCGTCATTCTCCCTGCTGTCCAAAGCTGAAAAATAAACAAACAAAAACAAATAGCATAATATGACATCTTCATTTAACTTTACCATAGGTGCCCCGTAGGCTAAACACTAGAGAGCTTTTCCCTCTTCCACTGTACTTTGTTGTTGTTGTTGTTATTATTATTATTATTATTACCAGTGTCATGTATCACATAGAGTATGCTCTGCCATATGGAGCTTATCAGACAATCATAGCCTATAATCATAAGCATAATCACATTCACTTTAGTTATTTCAACAGACATTGGTCATTAATAAATATCTTCATTTCTCATAATCAGACCCCACTAGATGCAATAGGCCTAGTTTTGCATGTCTTAAATTCCTTGCTCTCTTTCTAATAGCGCAACATAGAAATGTTATAGCCTACTGTAATTGCATGGGTAATGTTATATGACTGCTGCCGCATGATGTAGGCTATGCAGTGTGACAGAAGCAAGAGTAGGCTATTGATCCATTGAATAAAAGCAAACTAATGTAGAATAACACTAAGCACAGTGAGAAGTTTAACTGTAGACACATCGGTACATGTGATATCATGGCACAGCGAGTGCTATGTTACCTGCCACGGCTGTGTTGATGTCTGTTGTCAGTGGTGCAGAGGGGCTGGGTGTTGCTGATGTTGTAGCAGGAGAAGCCCTCTCCACTCCGCTCTCCGTACACCCCGGAATCCCCCAGAACATCGGGGAGTCACTTCCATAGATAATAATTATTATTTCCGTTGTTTTCTTTAATTTTGGAGGGGGTCCTCCGCCAGTCCGTGGATTTTTGCTTTTTGTTATTTCTTATTTTGCTTCTTGGACCATATTTTTAAACCGTTTTTGTATATCCTTGACAGTTCGATTAGCTGTGGGATTTATGCTGTTTACCTTCTCTGTGATGTTGTCCCAGGCTTGTTGTTTTTTTAGATTTGCGTTTATTCCACTAAATCCACTTAGTAAAGTATCTTTTTCAGCATTGTATTCCTCCAATAGACAGAGGTTTTCTGCTGCAGTGAAAGAAATAGCTCTCTCGCGACGAACGGCGGCCATGTTTGTTGTTTATGTTGAGTGTCTAACTTTTCTCAAGTGTCTTACTTTACCCAGAATGCATTGCGTGATAGGCTATCTAAGTCAGTCTTACATTAGTCAGTCAGTGACTAGCTTTATGCAACAGGCAAAATCAAGTGTCTATATTAAGACTGACTAAGAGTAAGATTTAAGCCTAAGACTAGTCTTATTTTTATGCAACCGGCCCCGAGTGTCGCTATTGTGTCCGCCATGTTTTTCTCCTCTATGAAGTGTCTTATTCTACCCATGATATATAGCGCGACCGGCTATCCAAGTCAGTCTTAAATAAGTCACTCAAAGACAGAATTTATGCAACAGGCATATTTAATTATCTATAGTAAGTCTGACTTAAAAATACATTAAAGTCAAAGACTGGGTCTAATTTTATGCAACCGGCCCCAGGTCTAAATCATTATTTTAGCCGTCAAGCTCCCTTCACTCCGATTCATTGGGGACCATCTCGCGAGCGCCCTCCTGGTGAATTGCAGCCAACTTCAGTTGTATGGCATTAATTGAGGCTGGACCGTGGAGACGTGTATCTGTATGGGATGGACCGAGTGGACTGGCTCGCAGCAGAGGGCTTTAAAGAAGCAAAGTCACATGACAATGTCTCCATCACATGGTGGTGCATGATGTGTCGTCACGTGAGGCGCTTAGCTTTTACGTCAACACTTCCAGCCAGGCTGCTGGACGCATCGAGCGAATATTCTTGAGTATGTCCATGGCGGGGCGAATCTGTTAGCTGCCTGAGCTTTCGTCGTTCAGCCCGTGCCTCCGCTTATTTTCGATATGGCTGATGGTGAGAGATCACCGTTATTGTCGGATCTCGGTGACGGAGGCAATGGCGGAGTGCTACCCGGAATTACGCCGTACGGCCAGCCAACAAAACCGCAGAGTGAGTACTGACGGGAGTTTTGATAAGGGTTTGCTCGACGGCTGTAGTAGTTAATACAGTAATGTTAGCCAATGGCACAATAGCCAGCTGGCGAACCCTCAGCAGTACTTTGCTCCAGACATCAGCGCACACCTGCGGCCTTCAGCGCAGTGTTGCGCAGGGAGCTGTCGCTTACACCCGCGGCAGGAGCTAGGGTTACTTCCGCGGCAGTAGCTATGGTTACCGCTGTTCCGATGGCAGTCGCTGCAGCGTCTAAACAAGTGAATGAGAACTGGGACCAGCTTCGCTCTGATGCCGAATATGCGCAAACCTCCATGTCGAGAAACTCATCAGTTGGGTTGTCCGTAGGCTTGCAAGGATTGCATGCAAAAAAAAAAAACCCAAAACGAACTCGATAAAAATGATGATGATGATGATGCAATTAAAAAAGCACTGGCATCAGACATCGAAATGTTACGAAGCTTCCATTATCATGCCTTGGCTAGAAGGCGCTAACTTGTTAGCTCGCCGAGTACATTTTGGTTGGGGCTTCGAGCACCGCTGACTGAAACTTGGCGAACTGCAGCCACAGTCACGTGAGCATGTTTGTGAAATGTT
Source organism: Gymnothorax reevesii (assembly GCA_029721435.1). NCBI lineage: Eukaryota > Metazoa > Chordata > Actinopteri > Anguilliformes > Muraenidae > Gymnothorax > Gymnothorax reevesii. The sequence goes on along the minus strand of CM056579.1, from coordinate 5,549,738 downwards.
ACATTTAGTGAGCAAGATCTCAGCTGATTATTATCTGAAAAGTGATTTGCGCGAAGTTTTGTTTGGAATAGTCTTTTCTGGAATCTAAGAGAAATTAGTTTCGCTTTAAGAACCCGATTACCTACCGTTTTATATATATATATATATATATATATATATATATATATATAGATATATATATTATTTTTGGGTCACGGTGGGTTGTGGTTGGTTTAACACTGTTATCCAATGTGTCATTCTACAGAAACGGCCAATTTTGGGATAGCATTATGTCAAAAAAATTTTTTTCATACATTTAAACTTAAGTAACACTTTTTTAGTTAACCATATTGCTTTATGAATCCACAAAAATTGGAGCTTAATCGATCACCATTATTTTTCTACACTCGCTTAAAACATGCGTCTGCTGCAAGTTTTCAATAGTTTTGAGAAATAATATTGCTTAACATATTCTGTACATGTAGATAAAAGAAAATATATGAATGATGCCTTTACAAAGGCTTCGAACAAAGATAATCATAGTAACATAAATGATGGTAGCACCAGTGACGGTAACAGCAGTGACAATTTTCATGTCAAAGGCATTTTACAAAATGGTAGTAATAGTAATTCAAACCAAATGTTGCGATTAATGTTGGCCTCTAAAATGCATAATAAAAGTCCAGTTGTATTACATTTCTTTGCATTTCCCTTCTCATAAAATGGGTAACGCCAATGACACTTTCTAAAATCCCCACATGAAATTGTGATATTAAGGGTGAATTTACAAAATATGAAAAGAGGCAGCAGACTTATCTTCATTCCATGACAGTTTCTCAACAAGTTGTTTGCTCAGTAGGAAGTGATGGTATAAATGTTTTTATTTTTTTTCAGAATAGGGGTTATTGTGAAGTGGTAACACCAGTGACATGTCACCCGGGGACAGCCATTTCCATTGAATTATTTCTAACAACTATGCTTATGCCGCCTGAGGCGACGGCTGGGGGTATATCCCCGAACCCCCCCAATCCTCGAGTAGACCCAATACAATATAAAGCCCCTCAGGTCATGACCTTTCATTTGAACGTAATTTCAGGTCAATCGGACAAATGGCTCTGAAGATATGGCCAAAATGGTAATTTTCCATCACAAAGCGCCACCTGGTGGCAAAATATTGAACTATACAGGTATGATGTCATCATGTAACACGTTGTGAGGTCATGACCTTGCAGTTGCACATAGTTTCATATCATTTGGACAAATGGTTTCAAAGATATGGCAAAAATGGTGAATTTTATGTGACAAAGCTCCACCTTGTGTCAAAATTTTAACCAAACGGGTATAATGTCATTGTAGGACACATCCTCAGGTCATGACCTTTCATTTGCACTTGATTTGAGGTCTAGCGGACAAATATTTCCAGAGATATGATAAAAACTGATTTATTTTTTTTTCAGTTTTTGGCCCCTGGTGGCCAATCTAGGAATTGTAAATTGTCCAAAATCGAATCAGTTCTTCCTCTGTATGATACTTACCTATATGCAAAACATGAAATTTCTAATTGAAATATTACTGAAGTTATCGCGTTAACACGTAGGGCGGCGCGGTGGCGGCGGTCGGACCAAAAACATAAAAAACATAAACGCCATGGATATAATTAGTTGGAATTTTATTAAATTATGCTATCCATTTCAGAAATGTGATATTGGTGTAAAAATTATTGCATTCAGTGTGGGGAAAATATATTTTAAAACTTAAAATCTGACATTAAACCTCCACACATCAGCCTGGGGACATGCAATTTTCATGTACCTAAAATTTGGTATGATTGATTAAAAATGAATTTGACCCAATGCCAATGGCCAAATTGTTATTACTATTCCAAGAGCATCTTATATTACTCAAATATGTACATCTAATGTGAATATTAGCTATATTTAATTTGCAAATAGTAGGCAAAGCCAAGGGACAAGAAAGTGGCTTTTTCTGGAGAATGACCCCAATATGCATTGGTCTTAGGAAGAACAAATTTGTTTATAATTGACTGCTCCCAAAGCGAATCTACCCCATGCTCTCAGGCAACCAGCTAGAAGCCCCCGAGGGCGCAGCATGCCTTGTTAGTAGGAGGCCTGCTGGGAGATGTAGTTATGGTCGACAGGTCAGGGGCCATATTCCCAAAAAATCATCAGACTAAAAGTAGCGGCTGTAACTGACTGAGTTACTCCTAAAACAGTGGGATTGTCACTCATATCTTCAGGACTTCTGTTTTGCCCCCATTTATAGGCACTCACATATCCGCTAGATGGCGAGCCTGAGTTCATCTAACGCTCATGAGAAGCGCTACTCGTTGACCTCTGCAGGACAGTCACTGCACAGGGGACCTTGTCTTATACAGTAAATAATGCAAAATAGCGCATGCGTACCGCTTCGGAAGTGATCTCAGTCGGTTCTGCAAACCTGAATTTAATATTGAATGTTTTTTTTTTCACGAATGCAAACTGCGCCGCCTTGAGTCCGTGAGCCGGTGAAGTTGCGTCTTGTTTGACGATGATAACGAAACCAATCGGTCAATATCGTTTCGTATTTCACTTTCATTTCAAAGATCGTAATGTTTCTTAATGTTGAAAACGGCTTCTCCAAATTTCATGCGAAAGTTGAGATATTTTGATCCAAAGTTAACGTGTCCGCTGGTGTTTGTAAACTGGAACACGACTCTTGGCTCACAATATCATTTACTTTTTATTTTAAAACATTTTCCCTTGGTAATTACTAAATATTGGTTGATGCTATAAAATGATGCGCAATTTTACATTGTTAGAAGTAAGTTTGTATGTGTTGCTTATATGAATGCATGGGTCACAGGCTCAGCTATAAGGATGGTGTTAGAAAAAATGGGATTTTGGTTAAACTTCGTGCGCCAGTAGCTCCTCAGCTGTTCAACATAGATATACCAACACATGTCAAAATTTTCAGCTTGACCCACTCTACAAGATGGAGTTATTTCCAAGGCCATAGCTCCAATGTTGAAAAATTATGTGGATGCCTACCGTTAAGTGTGGTTTACAAGACCTTCCAAGCTGAAAGCATCTGATTTGATAAGGGCTGTCAAGAGGACTTCGAAGTTCCGAAAAGCAATTCACGGAACTAAGTGGCTATATTTATGGCACCATAATCGTTCCATCATGGGCTAGATTTACGGCACATCCTGTTTTCGTACTTAGAAAAAATGAACGATGCAAAATTTCCGAATTTCGAGGCTCTTTCAACCGCAGTGAGAGAATGGGAGGAAACAAATTTTGTTGGTTCGTACTCCAGGAGTTGTCGATCGATAGAGGCCAGTGCGTAACGGGCACCAAAGAGACTTTAACTATTGCCTGAAGTTCAGGGACCTCGAGTTCCCCTGCATTCGCGGCGGAAGGGGTTGGCAATAGGGTGAATCACTCTGCAGCAGGTGAAGTTGCTACAATTTCATGTACAACTTTTTGTGTACATGTTAGGGTTAGGGTTAGGGTTAGGGTGTGCTTACTCAGAGCTCTGTGCCGTAGAAATGCACTGAATGACCCTGCCGTGGAGTTTTGTATCTAGTGCTAACCGAGGAAATTGAAATCAGGCATTGCCGTGTGATTGTTTTGTTTTCCCCAGAGCGGTAGATAACTGAGTGGCGACACCCATTGACTTAGTTATTCGAGGGGTCACGTGGTTTGTGGGGAAGCGCTATAGTTCCAAACAAACTCCGTGCTGTAATTATCTCCTATGGGACAGAGAGCAGCGATTGTGTTACTGAACGTTAAATATTAAATTTAACCTTACACAATTGCCGCACACGTATTTATCTTAATGAATCACAGTATTTACATACAGAGGTCATGCTCTTAGTACTAAGATCATGTTTTGGAGGGAAAGATTCATGTTAGCATCAGTGACCTAGTGCTTCGTACTTCGCTATATGATCCGCTATAATTTCTAAGTAAATTTAACCCCGTACTTACACTATCATGGGGATGGATTATTTAACATATTTTAACTTTAAGTTGAATTATTGGATTACCAGGGTCTGCCTTTATCTTCTGGATTTACCCACAACTTACCATGTTAAAGTTCTGCTGACCTGTTATATCATTCAGTGTGCACCACCATGCTCATTTCAGAGCCCTTGATATTCTCAATTCTAATGTTTAGATAAAATGAATAAAACACATGTAACCTACAGCTGGTGAGACCAGGAGACTGATTGAGATTAAATGCAACGACTGATGCAAGGATAGGTTTTCAACAAAAATATTTTTATTGAACAGTGGACAACAGGACGGCACAGAAATCGAAGTTGAGAAACAAACCTTGAACAACAAAGAACAAAAGAAATACTACGTTGTACACAGTAATGTGGCAGGGTGGTGGTGGGTTCTAATGTGGGAGAGGTGGTGATCAGTGTCAAATTAATAAACCCTCTCGATGTGTGGAACTACTGAGTGTGTGTGCGTGTTTTCAGAACAGGGTTGTGAATAGAACTATAACAACTAAATGGATTTAACAGGAATGTACTGAATAGAACAGACAAGTAAACTCTTGGAACAAGAATGAAACTGTGTGGCATGAACATTTGTGGAATTACAATTAATTAAATAAAGGAGTTGGAGACATTACTTATCCAAGGGCCCAGAATGTTGGAAGAGGTTTGCAAATTTTAAACATCTCAGAACTTCCCAGGAATCCTGTAGCCTCCATCGCCAACAGCAGCCTCTGCCCGCCTCCGCCAGCACCTGCCTCCACCACTGCCAGCAGCGCAGGGTTCCTGCAGGTTTTCAGTCAGTTACATTTAAGACCTTTTCAAAGTCTCCCGTAATTGACATGTAAGATACTCATGCACTCGTGTGTTTACAGACAGTGGCTTCTTGAAGTATTCCTGGACCCATTTAGTAATGTCAATGACAGAATCATGCCGGTGAGTGATGCAGTGGCGTCTGAGGGCCCGAAGATCACGGGCATCCAGTAAAGGTCTTCGGCCTTGTCCCTTACGCACAGAGATTTTTCCAGTTTCTCTGAATCTTTTGATGTTATGCACTGTTGATGATAAGACCTTGCAATTTCACATTGAGGAACATTTTTTAAGTATTCCACAATTTTTTTTTTTTTTTTTTTTAACGCAAGCCTTCACAGGTTGGAGAGCCTCTGGCCATCTTTACTTCTGAGAGACTCAGCCTCTCTAAGACATCCCTTTTCTGGCCAATCATGTTACACACCTGATGCCAGTTAACTTAATTACTTGCTAAATGTTCTTTCAGCTGATTCTCTCAAATATTAATTGCTTTTTCAACCCTTTTTTGCCTGTGTCCCAACTTTTTTGAGACCTAATGCAGCCAGAAAATTTTAAATTGTGGATAAAAATGTAAAATGTCTCTTTCAACATTTGAACTGTTATGTATGTTCTATTGAAAATAAAATATTGGCTCTTGTGATCTGAAAGTCCTTGCATTTTGGTTTTACTCATAATTTACACTTCGTCCCAAATATTTTAGAATTGGGGTTGCAGATTCAGGCCGGCTGTGATATACCACAACTTTTTTCTAGGGTAGGTGTATGGTTGCAAGTGGTAAAAATCACAATTTTAGTACTTTATAATGCCAATTTTTTTAGCTCACCTGACGAAGTCAGATGAGCTTATGTCATGGCCTGTTTGTCCGTCGTTGTCGTTCGTCGTCCGTAAACATCTCCTCCTCCGAAACCACTGGGCCTATGAAGCTGAAACTTGACAGGTACCTTCCTACCCATGAGGACACCAAAGTTTGTTCAAGGCATTGCGATCCGATTATATTGAAAATCACATAATTGGCCATCTGAAAGCTATTTATACGCATATTCAGCTGAAATTTGCGATGTAGTTAGTACGTGACAAGATACATCACTTATCAGACGGCTTTTTCCGTATTTCCAATTCTGACCTTACTTTGACCTTCAACTTTATGCAACCCCTGTGAGTTGCATTAAAATCTTTCAAAATCATCTTCTCCGAAACTACTTGGCCAATGAAGCTAAAACTAGGCAGGTATCTTCCTACCCATGAGGACACTTAAGTTTGTTCAAGGCGTTTCGATCCGATTTCAAATATGGCTGCTTCGGTGGCCATTTTGAAAATGACATTAATCACCATCTGAAAGCTATTTCTGCATATATTCAGCTCAATTTTGCTATGTAGGTAGTAGTTAGCAAGATGCATGACATATAATTCAGGTTTTAAATGTCAAGGTCACTGGAGGTAGTAAACAAGTTGAAATCTTGCCTTTGGCTACTGGTAAAAAGTGGCCATGCAAGAAAGTCCCTGGGTTTTGATGACTAGTTTGAGTTAAACTGCTTCTTACACACCCTTGAGTGGTCAGGTGAGCTACAGGGCCCGTGGCACAATTTTTTAAATTTTTTTTACATTTTTTTTTTAGGTGGTCTGAAAGGGACAATTGGATGAAATGCAGAAATGTGTTATTGAGATGTGATTTTTTTTTTCAGTGCGCCCTGGATCACCCTCAATGATGATAAAATGATAGGAGAGACCAAAGTTTTTATCATTGATGAATTTTACGAGGGTTACTCTGGGCGTATATACAGTGCTGTGAAAAAGATTTTGCCCCCTTCCTGATTTTTCTTTTCTTAATTTTTTGCATATTTGTCACACTTAAATGTTTCAGATCATCAAATAAATTTTAATATTAGGCAAAGATATCCCAAGTAAATACAAAATGCAGTTTTTAAATTATGATTTCATTTATTCAGGGAAAAAAGCTATCCAGTCCGATTTCCGTCCCCGCCATAGCACTGAAACAGCCCTCATCAAAATCACCAATGACCTCCTGTTGGCAGCTGACTCTGGTTTGATCTCCATCCTCATCCTCCTCGATCTGAATGCAGCCTTTGACACTCTCTCACCCCATTCTCCTTAAGACTCTCCTCTTTAGGTGTCACTCACACCCTCCTTCACTGGTTTCACTCTTACCCCACTGGCCATACCCAGTTCATTCAGCTGAAATCCTTCACCTCACAACCCTCCCCAGTACCTTCTGGTGTGCCCCAGGGCTCTGTCCTGGGGCCCCTCCTCTTCCAGGGTGTTCGTGTGGTGTTGAAAAGTATTAAAAGTTGATAAATCAATTTTGGGAAAATTAAGACCCTTAAAAAGTATTAAAAAGTCTTATCACAAAATTATGAGATCTTAAACTTTGTAGGTATTTCCCTGAAACGCTGTTCAAAAACATTAAGAAGTACGTGAATAAATTATTTTTTATTAAATTACAAAGATGAACCAGAAACATTAACGACAGTGTCACATGACGCCTACAGCGTGTAAGGCGCAATACATCCATGGTAAAGCTATGTTTCCATTAATACGGCTGAAGTCCGGCTGCGGGGCAGACACGGGACATCGCATGCATCCTCAGTGTTTCTGTACTGAACTATGCTATACATCCGTTTTCATCCTCATGGCCGGACCAAACACAGCACTACTTAAACAGCACCTCATGGTGGATGAAGAGCTCATTGTAATAATTACAAGCAACAGAAGAAATGTTCGAAAAGAAAGCACCGTTAAAGATGATAAAAAGATAAAGATGGCTGGAATAATGTTCTGTTGAATAATAAAGTCTGATATTCTAAAGTTTCTCCTTCATCCCCTGAATTGCAAGAATTAGATTAAATTATGTTGAAATGCCGTACAAATGTCGTATGAGAACCACTACTCTGTTATCATTGTACCAAACGTAAGCGTGTGATACACAGGAGCACTTCCGATACATAGAAATCCTAAAGGTATCTTGGCATTACAAAGCTCAGATCATAAATTAAAGCGGCAGTATGCTTTTGATTCACTAGAATGGTAAATGCACGCATGTTGCTGCAGAAACCTCGGCTCTGCTCTGAACAGGACGATAAATACACATTGCTTCAAAGCTACTCATTAACTAAATAAAGTGGGGAAACCCCTTTGAACTATAGGGAATTCCTTGTGCGATTCGTGTGCACCGGAGCTGGAATTATTCTCAACAAAATGGGAAAGTGTAAATTTGTGGAGTCATGGCTGTATATAGGCTACTGGACTTCACACCATGGCTGTAGCCAGTCGCCGATAACACAAAGGAGGCATATTGGATAGTATGCGCAAAAAAAAAAAAAAAAAGCGTTGTATCGATGGGGATAAAGGCGGTTAAATCTCACATGCATGGCGACAGCCACAAGGACGCCAAGAGAGGCAACTTTCCATCGCAGGTTTCTGTGCTGCTGCCGACGCTTGACGAGCACGAACAAATAGATTGCAATCTGTTCCCCTATCCTTCCTATTTGTTCGTGCTCGTCAATTGACTTATCGTGACTTTCGAGATGGAGGCTACTGGAAACTGCCTCAAGGTACTGTTTGCATAAAAGTCTTTTTTTAATAAACTACTTGTGCATTTTCAAAGTTCTCAGTGCCTCGTTTTAAATATCACGGCCCTCGGAATTCTACCGATGAAGAGTGGAGCTACTTTGAGCCTTTTTAATGATGAAAAAATAGCGATTTCTTTGCATGGCAACGCTATTCCCCATTCACTGCCATTGTAAGCCTGTTAGGAGCTTCGGCTAAAAAGCCATGTATTCTGAAATGTTGCGTGCGTACAGAGGTGGGGTATTCGACAAAAGTTAGTACTCGTTTATCATGTTTCAATGCACCCCAAGTCAATTTCACACCGGAATTCTCCTTTAAGCACTGTAACAAAGTACATGTACTTTGTCACTATACACCTCTGCCTGCCAGTTAAAAGAGAAATGTCTCTAGTTTTTAACTAGCTAGCTAATTTGCTATTAACGGCTACACGCAACCAGTTGCATCAAAATGTTAAGGATATTTAGGGACTTTCCTAACTTGAGGAAACTTACATTATCAAGACATGCAAAGGTATGTTTATCTTTGCATTTTTTCTCCTCTTCCTCTATCTTTTCTCTGTTCCTGATGGATATGCATTTTTTGTGACATTGTTTAGCTTTCACCCAGCTGCTCTTTGGATGCGCAGTGCGCACTGCATGACAGGATGCACAAATTACCGGTGCACCGGAACTTAACCATTTAAAGCGAGAGGCAATAGCAATCAGTACTCCAACAGTACTCCATTAACATGAAAATTTTGTTTTTGTACAATAAAATACCTTTGATCACAAAGGAATCATCACTCACACGCACAAAAAAAATTAAATAAATTAATTAAAATGTTTATTGCTCTTGGGGGGGCCCCCTAGTGGTTGCGGGGCCCTGAGCAGTCGCTTTGTTAGCTTATGCCTTGGTCCAGCTCTGGGGCTGGGTATTGCCTACAACCTTTCATTTAATGTCAAAATAAGATGTCTCACATTTTGTTCGTTTTCATTGCACCAGAGTAAGGACTGTGTCTATTTATTACATTAAGATAATTTCTTTGTTCAAGATAGTTGTAGATTGTTTTGAGTTACTCGGTTAGTGAATTGCACCCTTATTAGCTTTGTTTGCATGGTAGTGTGCTATGCTGCATGTGGCAGTATGGGCCCGGGGAAGTAAATGTGCAATATGTACAACAATCAGTTATAACATTATGACCAGCTGCTGATTATTGTCTCGGTCCCCCTTTCGTTGCCAAAACAGCCCTGGCATGTCAAGGTATGGACTCCATGACCCCATCACCGGTTCACCTTACATGTATACATCTTAAAAAAGTTTTGAAATGAACCTGAAAATTCCTGTATATACTCTGTCTTCATAATTTACTTCCTAACACTGGGCATTATCTTCCGTAGACATGGTTTCCAGCTTCCCTGCTTTGCGGATGTGACACCCAGCTCTGTCTTTCCAGTCATCTCTCCTGCCCTCCTCTCTTACCCACTGCCCCACAGAAATCAAATCCTGCTTCACCTCAAACTGAAAGGGATAGTCCACCCAAAAACTATAATTTGTATATCAATTACTCACCATTAGATGTCTCGAACAGACAAAGTTGTTCTGCACTTGGCAAAACTTTATGGCCACTGGATAGTTTTGAAAAATTATCCAAATACCTTTTTTGCTGGAAGCAAATGGGGTCACCCAGTAGCAACGGTAAAAAGTCCACAAAACAACTGTTGACAAACTTTCAAACCATCATCGAACACATCGTTCAGTATTATCCAAGTCTGCTTGTCCACTCGTATCCTCAGAGCTTGAGAAAAGTGGTTAGTTTTTGCAAAAAATAATAAAATGCCAGTTATGCTTCAAGTAAGCTTGCGCATTCAACAGAAGTCCCGCCTCCCGGCTCGTTCCCAGAGACAAATAAAGTTTTTGAAACGCGTCTTCTCCCTTCTCTCAAAACTTTGATGTGTGATCACGAGAAGGAATTATACAGTAGAATATATGATGCGGAAATATCGACAAGGAATTTTAAATAGGTATTTTAATAAACTGAATTGAATGAATTGATGATGACATGAATTGTTATTTTTATATCTTGTAAGTTCAGCCGTTTTATATTATTTGGCAATCGGGTAAAAAAAAACAGTAAGTGGGTTTTCTCGCTGCACACCTAGGAAGCTCTCACGTTTCACTGCTGCTGATGCTGTCTACATTGTAATGTTGTCTCCGGCTGTACCTGTCAGCTGTTTGTGGTGGAATGAAGTACGCGCATAAACGGAGTGGTGGGGGCGTGGTTTGGGTGATTCTGGATTGTACGGAGGGGGTGGGTGCTTGTCAGTTGTGCAATTCGGGGGGAAAAAAAAAAACCGTGAGCCCAGCCGCCTGGGATGGCGGCCTTTTAATGTGCCAGCCTCCTGGGTCATCTAGAGTATCTGGAAACTAGAAATGCTCCTTATGTTAACTTATGCAGGTTGCAGTGCAGAGGTGATCACCACGTCGCGGGTTCGAGCCTCGGCGTACCCACCGGCAGGGGTCGGCAGCCTTTTCAGAGTAGCGCACAATTGGCTATCGCGCTACAGGGTTTCAAATTGGGAAGGGACTGCCGGATTTGGGTATTCGATAACAGCTTTGTTCGTTGCTCCAGCGCCTCTTGTTGGCCAGACGGGCGCTCGTCAGGAAGACTCCGACTTGGTTCATGTCCGGGTATCCTCCGCCCTTGTTCTGAACTTGCGAAGATTCAACCAGCGAGTGTATAAGAATCAGTGGCAGACAGGCACGTGCTTCGGAGGAGAGCCGTGAACTGTCTCTCTATCCTGAGTTGGCAGCAAGGGGTCGCATACGAGCAAGCTTTGTACATAGTTCTCCAATTGGGCATTCCAAATTCGGGTGGGATTGGAGATGCCAAATTAAAAAAAAAAAAAAAAAAAAAAACTTATGCAGGTAATAATGCAGGTTCTTAATAATAATAATAATATTAATAATAATAATATTATTATTATTATTTACCAGTTTTTTTATTTTTTTTTTATTTCGCTATTTAGATGTTGCACATTTCGAAGGGTAATGGATACGCAAACAGAGAGTGAGGACGATGTCCCCAAAAAAAGTCTGCTTCGTGATCGTACACTGTTCGTGACACAGACTCATATTTGAAGCACTGCGCTGATAAGCACATGGTCGTCGCTGGAGTATATTGGACAGGCGTCACCAGTTAGTTTTTATTACCCCTCAGCCCTAAAGGCTGACGGGGTATTGCTGTCCTTCGTGCGGTTGGGCGGGCGGCGGGCGGGCGTGCGTCTCCAGAAACTTCGACATTCCTTCATGTCTTCTAAAGTACTCAACTCAGGTTTCATATTGCACTTGTGTGACAACCATGATGACTGCTGCGTGTGGAGGTGTTCAACGTCTGCATTGACCTTGACCTTGATCTTGACCTTGAAATCGGGCTGAGGGGTATTCCGTGCATTGCACACCTATTTTTTATTGTTTTGAACATTTGCTGCAATCGACAAAATACTATTCCTCTGACAGCTGGCCAATTAACGGAACCCCAAAGAAAATGGACATAAACCTATAAGAACCGCAGCTTTTCTCATCTTTATCGTACTCCAATGAAAATAAATAATCTCGCACTTGGACCAACCAGTCACCGATTTCATACATGGTGCATGAATAATCATGTACATGCGGAACTTCAGATCAGAGTGGAAGTGCGCATCCAACCTAATCCATCAGGATAGAAGGTTAGCGATTGATATTAAACGCTATGTAAAGGCAACCGGAACCACAAAAACTTGCCAGTGAGGGGTGGCGTGAAGCCCTTTCCAACGTGTGAAGCAGTTGACAATACAGGTTTTCATTGCATCTAAAAACGTTTATTTTAACGAAGCAGCAGAGTGATATGGAGCATAAACAAAAACCAGGTATTGACTGTAAATTAAACAACTAACTAGCGGCAGGAAAATAAACGGAAATAAACTCAAAAACAACGGAAAACCAAACATCCGCCCGCACGGTTGAAAAACTGTGTGGCTTCTACCTAATTACCAACACCTCTCACCTACGATGACAAAGTCTCCAGCGACAAAGTTCCTCTTGTCCTTTAGTCACCGTTGTCCCTCCTGCAACAGTGGTACATTCTCTCGAAGCCATCTGTGCCAAAAGAGATTGGCGAGGAATTGAACTTGCCTCCATCTTCGTTTGGAATAGGAGTCGTTTTTGTTGAAAAGCCCAGGGGGTAGAGAAGGTTTTCCTTTCAACAGGAGAATGTGATATGGCGTCAGTGGTTCAAGATCATTTGGATCCTCTGTGGTTTTTGTAATGGGACGGTTATTCAATATGGCTTCCACTTCGCATAGGAATGTTTGTAGTCCTTCATCATCCAGATGTTGCTGATGAAGAACAGAGTTCAATACTTTCCTGACCATGCAAATGACTCTCTCCCATACTCCTCCATGATGGGATGCAACTGGAGTGTTAAAGGTCCATTTCACTCCAGAGTGAAGTAATGAGGTTTGTATTTTCTTATGGTTCAGTTCAGATAGAGCATCTCTCAGCTCACGTTTTGCTCCAACAAAATTTGTTCCATTGTCAGATGTTATATGGGACACTTGGCCTCCTCTGGAAATGAACCTGTGTATTGCATTAATGCAAGAACTGGTGTCCAATGAGTAGGCCATTTCCAGGTGAACTGCTCGACTGGCCATGCAGGTGAAGATAACTCCATAGCGTTTGATGAGGCTGCGGCCTCTCTCTACCTCAAACGGTCCAAAATAGTCAATTCCCACATTAGTAAATGGTGGAAGATCTGCTTGCAATCTTTCTTTAGGCAAATCTGCCATCTTTTGTTCACCCAACTTTCCTCCTTATTGTCTGCAGACAACACAGGATGACAGGGTCTTCCTGGCAGCAGCATTTGCTCTGGTGATCCAGTATTGTCGAAGAAGTCTGGAAAGTAAGTGTTTTCTTCCACATTGCCCGTTTTGTTCATGAATGTGGCGAAAGATGAGGGTGGAGATGTGTTGGTCCTTAGCAAGAATGACTGGGTGTAGTATGCCAAGTACTATGTTGGTAGTACTGAATAATGACATTTTCAGCCACGTTGAGATCCTCTAGACATATGGTGTGACCACCTAATGTGGCTCCGAACCTCTTCATGTCCTCATCCCAACTGTGGTTCATCTTACAGAGGGTTTGCAGCATTGTCTTGGCAGGCAGGGTTAAGGGTGCTAAAAATCCGATAGGGTCATAGACCGAACTCACCACTGACAAGATGCCTCGTCTTGTGAACGGTCTTTCCTGGGCTGACATCCTGAACCTGAAAGTGTCAGTATCTGCGCACCACTGCAGTCCCAGAGTTCTCTCAACAGGCAGGCTGTCTCTGTCAATGTCCAGTTCTTTCACTTCCTTGGTTCTTTTCTCCACCTTAATGGCTTCCAACACTGACCTGCTGTTGCTCATCCATTTCAGCAACTGGAATCCTCCCAATTGACACAGAGCTGTCAGGTCTGTTACCAAGGACATTGCTTACTCCTCTGAAGACACAGACTTCAAGCAGTCGTCCACATAAAAGTTGTGCTTAATAGTGTCACTTACATTGAGTGGAAAGTCTGCTCTGTTGTCTTCAGCCATCTTTCTATGGGCAAAACTGGCACAGCTGGGCGATGATTCTGCACCAAATAAATAAACAGTCAGTCTGTACTCTGTGAGCAGCCGTGTCAGATCTCCTCTTGGCCACCATAGGAAGCACAGAAAGTCCACATCCTGTTTTGCCTCTTGGACTTGATGGTACATAGCTTTTATGTCAGCCATGACTGCCACAGAGTCCAGGCCAAACTGTGTGAGAACTCCAAGCAAGGAGTTTGTCAAGTCAGGGCCCTGGAGTAACTTTTTGTTAAGGGGCACACCTTTGTAGCTTGCTGCACAGTCAAACACCACTCTCAGGGTTTTCTTTTTAGGATGGTACACCCCGTGATGCAGAGTGTACCACACCTTTCCTTCTTTTCCATCCAACTGATACTCTGGAACACACTCTGCATAGCCGTTGTTTATGATATCACCGAGGAAGTTTGTATATTCCTCCTTGAAGGTAAGATTTCTCTCCAATTTCCTTTTCAGGCAGAGGACCCTTTGCTCAGCAAGATGTCGATTGTTGGGCATGACGACATTGTCCTCTCTGAAAGGCAACTTCAAGGAGTAGTGTCTGTCTTGAGTTCAGCTGAAGTGTTAAGAATTTGCATGAATTTGAGATCTTCTATAGACATTTCTGGCTTGTCCTCAGTAGGTTTCTCAGTGAAGTCATGGTTGTACTACTTCACCAGCAGTTCCTATATGTGAGCATTGGAAATGTGGTTGGCTGTGATTGTGGGGCAGCTATTCCCACAGTCATTGCCTCCTCTCAATAGTCCATTGACAACTCATCCCAATAGGGTTCGAACAGCATAAGGTCCTCTACCCCTGCTGTTTATCACTTCCCATGGCTCCATTACTTCAGGGGCGTTAGTGCCAATTAACAGCTCCACATCTGCATCAATAGCAGGAATTTCCACAGAGTTCAAGTATGGCCAAGCATACAGGTCTTCCTGTCGTGGGATATTATCACGTGTCACAGGCATCTTGAACTGGGTGTACACATCAAGTAGCTCAAAATAGTTGTTGTCCTTGAGTGCGGCTACCTCTAATCCTGAAATGACTTGTCTGTTGACAAATCTTTTCTTGTTCATCGTTTTCATTAGGAATTTAGTGTTCCTTCCTCTCACTTTTAACTTTCTCATCAGTTGCTCAGAGCAGAAAGTGGATGAACTGCCGGGATCTAGAAAAGCGTATGTCGTCAAAATTGTGCTTCCTTTCTTTGCCTTGACCTTAACAGGCACAATTGACAAGACACAGTCCTGCCCTCCGGCCCCTATATAGCCACATGTCTTGGGAGTGGTGGCTTGACTCATCTCTGTTGTTTCTTGCTGTGTGTCCTTTGGTTTCATTTATTTCCATTCCTTGTCATTAATGTGGAGAAAGCTAGGATGTTTCAGGTTACATACCTTGCAAGACTGGCGACTGTGGCACTCTACTCATGTGTCCAACAGATTAACATCCAAAGCAGGCGCCTTTCTTTTTTAGAAAGTCCATTTTGTCTCTGTGCTGCTTCTTCTCCATCTTGGGACACACTTCCAGTCTGTGGCCTTCTTCACACAGCAGACATGGTCCTTTTGTTGGTTTGTCAGGTAAGTGTTTTTCTTTTTTATTTTCAGAATCAACAGCTGCCACAGATGTGGCGAAACTGCATCCTTTTTCCTTCATGCATCCCTGTGAAACTTCATTTCCAACTTTGAATTAGGAAAATGAGACAGCCGTGTCTTGTATGTCTCCATACAGTGGATCAGAGGCAATAGACACTTGTCTCTCAATGAAATCGACAACGTCGCCAAACCCTGGTTGCTGATGGCATTTCTCCTGATGCTCAAAAGCAATGTTTCTCCATTTCTCCCTCAGTTTATATGGCAACTTCATAATTATTGCACGCATGTTGGATGACATATTCATCTCTGCCATATAACAAATGTTCTCCATAGCATTACAGCAGATACGTAAGAATAATGAAAAGGCTTGTAAGGCTTTGATGTCCTCAGATTTCAATGGTGCCCATCCAAGGGCTTTCTCCATGTACGCAGTGGCTATTTTTTGCTCATTTCCAAAGCGTTCCTCTAAAAGCATCCTTGCTCTCTGATACCCCCTGTCAGGTGGCATGTGTTGACAGCTCTTGACCAACTCTTGTGGTTGCCCTTGAGTGTACTGCTCCAGGTAGTATAAGCAATCAACACTGCTGTTAGCCTTTGCTTCCACTCCATGTTCAAAAGCTCTAACAAATGCAATGTACTCAAGAGGGTTTCCATCCAACATTGGTATGTTTCTTGGGGGCAGTGATAGTGAAGACTGTTGTAGATAGTGAAGATAAAGAGACATCGATGTATATAATGTTATAGCTAGCATGCCAATGTATTTAACATCCTGAAGTCACTTTCACACCGGAAACGAAACGATTTTTTGTACGACAGATTGCATTCAAAGTCAATGCTAAGACGCAAATACACGCAAATGCATGTAATCTGTCGTGCGAAAAATTCGTTTCGCGTCCGGTGTGAAAGCGACTTCAGGATGTTAAATACATTGGCATGCTAGCTATAACCTTATACTGTATATATCGATGTCTCTTTATCTTGCTAGCTAGCTAGCCAAATAGCTCAGTTCGTTCGCTAGTAGAAGGGCACTTCCGTGAGTCGTCGTCTTTTCTCGTGCGGTTTCCATGTGAAAGCAGCCAGCGTCATATGCTCCACTTCTCCATGCGTCTGCAGCTAGACCCTTCTCCGGGAAGCGTCTTTTTAGAGCAATCGGAACTATTTCCCGAGCCTGCTTCATGAATATTTATGACAAAATGCGAAATCTGGCCTCGCTTGGTTACGAAAAAAAAGACGCGGCCTGGAAAGCAGCAGGCAGCAACGCAACCCAGGCATTATGTTATCGGTTTTTATTATCGATGGAAAAACCGATAAGGATATGATCCGATATTATTAAAATAGGCTAATATCGGCAGATATTATCGGCCGTCCGATATTATCGGACATCCCTAGTTCTATTTCCTTTGCAATTTTCAACAGTTGCCTTATTCCAGAATTCCTTTCCTTTTGCAGTGACAACAACTTTGCTTCCGCTGCTTTAAATGTGAGTTTAACTGGTCTTTTACCAAGTTCACTCTCCATTTCAATGTCAGTGACAGCAACACTCATTTCTTGATTTTCGTCTTCACTCATGATTAGCGTTTCAACAAAAGCTTCATTAAGAGCCAATGGGATTTGACTATATCCCGTTGCGTGAAGGCTACTCTCTTCCGCAACTTTCATGCATCCACAATATAGTCCTACCGTGACCGTATTCCACTTGCTGGCAGAGCCGTGATGTAACAAGGCTGTCGGGAAATGTTTATGAATGGGGCGCTGTCCTTCTGTGTCCCAATCGATCTTTAGAAGCGTAGTTTTTCAACTTGATGTAAAGGCAATCGGAACCACAAAAACTTGCGAGTGAGGGGTGGCGTGAAGCCCTTTCCAACGCGTGAAGCAGTTGACAATACAGGTTTTCATTGCATCTAAAAACGTTTATTTTAACGAAGCAGCAGTGATATGGAGCATAAACAAAAACCAGGTATTGACTGTAAATTAAACAACTAACTAGCGGCAGGAAAATAAACCAAAATAAACTCGCACAACGGAAAACCAAACAACCGCCCGCACGGTTGAAAAACTGTGTGGCTTCTACCTAATTACCAACACCTCTCACCTGTGTCCCAGTGACGCTCTAAAATACACGTCATGTCGCCCGCTATTGGCTAAACCCCTCCTATGCCCAAGTTGTCATGGTTAAAACCGCAATATCGTAGCAAAATGGATTGCATTAAAAAATATTGTATTGGCTACAACACGCTAAATAAAACCATTCGCCACTGGACGCAAGCAACCATAGCTGGTATCAACAAGACTCAAAACTGTGTCCCGAACTGTCTACGGTCACGAATCAGATTGTATTTTTGGGATAATAACATCGGACATCATTCTCACTCTCCAGGTGCGTTTTCGTTACTTAGAAATGCGCAAAATCTAAATGGTGAAATAAAAAACCGGTAATAAACTCTTTCTGATATCATGAAATTTGCTCTCCGATCTGCAGTATTGGTCACCGAAGCCAAGCCTAATACGTAGACTATTGGACAGCAGACGAGCTAGTGCACTTGTAAATTCGTGTATTGTGGAGCATTTACATCGTTATTGTCAGATAAGGTTTTTCAACTTTGCCGAACCGAAGCGCAGCGCCCTGGAGCGGAGGCAGTTTCCATTCGGCGCCCATGTTAACCTGTCTGACTGGTCGCACATCCCGCGTTGCGGAGTGGCACGCCCGAGCAGGCTCGCGCGCTGCAGCGCTTCAGTTATTTTTCCCGCAAGCGCTGCTGTCAAGCTGGATAGAACAGATCGTACCAGACAGGAAGTCGAGCACAGAAAAGGCGAGAGAATCCGGTCAATTTTCAAATTAAAATAAATTAAATGACGATTAAATGACCATGTTTATATTTTTAAAAAACACAACCGAACACATTATTCCGTCATCACACTTTATTACGATTTTAATATAGTGTATATCACCGAGCCATCGGAGCTAACTACACCAAAACAATGGTCGAAACACTCAGCCCGATTTATTCGGTGTTTATCCCTAGAAAACTCATTAAAACACACGCCCAATACGTGGACACGCTATGAAAAATTATCATTAACTTATTACATTATAAAAACGATGAAAGTATTGACTCACCCATGTTTAAAATGAACTTAATGTGGGAAAACCGATTACTGACGAGTATAGACGAGCAGAGTCCGCCGCAGAGAGAGAACGCTCCCTATGCGACCAGCCAAGCACCTGCAGGGGCGGGAAATGGCGCGTGCAGCGCTTCCGCGGGCAGTGCGTTCGGGCTGTGACAAGGTCGAATGCTTTGCCATTCTCATGGATGCATGAGTACAGCCGAGCGGTGATTGGCTGATGGCACCAACCGACCTGCAGGAAAAAAAAAATTTGCGGCCGGCAGCTGATAATTAGGGAGTGAATTGCTGCTCAGAATAGGCGCACAGTGCCTGAAGTGTTGGTCGCGACCGATGTGAGAATGTAAGTCGCTAAACGTAAGATCTTGGTCGCAGACTGGAGCGCTAACTTATGAAGCAAAGAAGAAATAAAATGGGGTGAAAATACATGTACAGTTAAAGCTGAAGTACAGTGGGAGCCGGTAAGTGGAAAAACATGCCCGCCAAACGGATGGCAGGAGTGGAAAAAATGGTGCCCGCCGGAGAATTGGCGGTAGTGATATTGCCCGTGCTGCCCCCCCCCCCAAACCTTGCGCACTCTTTGAACGCTGTATACATATGTGCCTTTCATAGTCTGTGAACATCAATAGTGGGGGTCTGCGTTGGGGTGGGGGGAGACATTTGTTTTTTTTGCCTTAAAAAACAATTTCTAGTTACCTTGTTATATTCCCTGTCTAATTTACTGCCACTGATATTATAGTTTTTAGCATGTTTGGTCCCCATTTAAATTGAATGCCACAATTTTGAGTGCATTGTGCATTATTATGGATGAATATAGCTGCTTTGTGTCTGAATGATTGTACATACAGCGTTTCGCAGTCAAAAACACACGTCATTTTCGCCTTTTATAAAATGAGTGAAAAAAAATTCTCATCTTTGCCAAAGTTTCATTAAAAGAAGAAAACATAACATGAGTCATTCAGTATTCTTCTGTATTAGCAACATTGTTTGGAATGGATAGAGAATGAGTATATTGCCTTATTTAAAAGCAACACTTAGTAACTTTTCAACCTTCATATAATATTTTCAGAACTTTTGTTATAGTACATCGACTTACAGCAGGTTGAATGACACCTCTCTCATGGCCTGTGTCACTCTCACTGGCAGTATGCAGTTTCGCGGTGGGCGGCAGGAACCCCTCCATGCAAAAAACTACAAATGTGCGGACTGCTTTACGGCATACGTCACTTCCCCCATTCCTCAGTCGTTAAAAAGACTGAAGTCGATATGAACGCCTATGTGGGATTACCGCTATCATAGCAGATGCAGCAAGAAAACCAAAGAAATTAAAAGTTTTGTCTGTGGAGACTAAAAAACGAAAGTGAGAGAGTAACAGAATCAAAGACCAGACAAGGATCAATATTGGCTAGGCTTTCACTCGCTGGCGTGAGCTCAAAGACGAGGAGGGATGTCCGACCAATGCTGCCTTGGCCCAGTTACTGCAGGACCAGTAAGTAACGTTACACATTGTTTTCTCTTTATAACGTTACTGTACTTTTGAGTTTGTTGTGTGGCTTGTGTCACTGTGGAGCTGCAAACTATCAAGGTGGTGGCTATTTATGGCCTCCACGCAAATTTCCAATAGCTAACATTAGCATTATCATTGTGATTCGAGCATCGCAAGCGATGACTGCAAACCACAAATATAAATGTCTGAGTGAAATATGTAGCTTCCTCCTGTATACTGTTATGGCCCCAATTTGTTATTATATTTACAACACTACAGCCACAGCAACCGCAAGGGATGACAGACACAGTTTTAAAAACTTATACACATTTAATGAACCAACAAAGACAATAACAAATAATAACCTACAACTAAATGACCAAGATTGAATAAAAAAAAAACAGAAATATTTACAGTCCTTGTGGGTTTGCTGGTGATGTGCTGGGTGAGGAAAAGGCTCTTAGACAGGCAAAAATCCACAAAAGAAACTTCACAGGTCTTGAACAGAAATGACAGGTCTGGTCACGTGTATCCTTCTTCTTGCAATTTCTCCTACTACTCTACTGTCTCAATTCTTTTCCTTATATACTCTTTTGCAGACCCCACCCACATTTAGACCTCTTTTTTTTACTTTTCGGGGACTTGCCCCAGACATGTCCAGGACATGTCTAAACATAGCTCCAGTCTGAGCTGAATAAAAAAAAAGGTAAATACTGCCATCCAGTGGCCTATATTCACATTACAATACCAAAGATGGAAGATCAGTCATACTGAATCAGTGTGGGATTATCATCTCAGTTTGTATGTACTTGACCAAGTAGTTTCTGATAAATGTTAGGTAATAGTTTCAGAGACAAACGGGATTCTTGTCATGTTTTTTGTTGAGTTTAGTACAGTGATTGCAAAAGAAGTCTATCAAATGTGTTGGCACGTCAAACCGCGTTGCTTGCTCTAAATAATTAGTAAAACAAAACCCGTGTGCATTGAGTTATGACTTTTCATAGTCCTGCTTATGGGGATGGTGGGGGGATACGGTACTAAAACAAAGTTAAACATTTCTTATTTTCAAAATCGTCATATGATGGTTTTCCCGCAATTAGAGACATTACCTCATGGCTATTCATCCCTCAAACAGCCGCTGGAAACAGAAATGTAGTTTGGACCATGGAGGTAATATAATAGAACTGGAGAGAGCGAGGAAGTCCCACCCCTATTACTTTCAATGGGAGATGCTAGGTTAGCTACTTCAGCCCAGGAAGTATGGAATTGACCAACGCCATCTATAAAAATGGTGTTCCATTGTGCTTATTTCCGGCACCATTTCATAAGATTGCCAATCTGATTACACAGCACAAATGACCAAGAAAATGTTTCGTCTGTGTGGATTGGCGAATGTGTTAGTGGGGAAATTAGGAGCAACGCTGTTGATCCGGTACGCGCCGCACTATACACTCATTGGCTGAACTGCTGCAGTCAGAGCGACAGCTGGACAACCGAACTAGAGCACGAGCTGTCATCAGGCTGTAAGTTGCAGGTCATAATTTACAGGCCCTCTTGAAAACATCGAACAGTTGCGTCAGACAAAGAGCAAAGTAATGAAGGATGACCAAATACATTTTCTTTTATTTTTGCTTTATTTGTCAAGAAAAAAAATGCGCACTTTTCAATTGGAGTCTATGCAGCTCGCGCATCTTTGGCCACAAAATTGCAGCCTTAGGAAACGCGAAAGCAGGAAGCTAACATGCTAACTGGCAGAAGCAAAGGCACTTCCTCGTTCTCTCTGCTTCTATTATATATCTCTATGGTTTGGACCCGTCTTCAGTTAATTTCCAAATCGACTGCATGCGACTAGGAGATCAGGATGTTTACGATGCTACATGCTGGTGATCATGGGAAATGGGGTGTTTCTTCAGGCACAACACTACCGCTTTGTTCCACAGGCGCCGCCAAACTCAACCAAAAATTAAAGTTCCTTAGTGTTTTTGAGATTCGAGGGAGGAAAGATGCGAGCTGCTCAGCGAACATAATGAAAGTGAATGGTACAGGTCCCTCGCTCCTTCAAACTCTTCAAATACGCAATCCAGCAGCTCCAAAAAGCTCTCGTGGACAACTTGTGACCTGCATATTCACCACGCTATAATGTATAATTATGAGAGTTATTTTCAAGGCAAATGCATAACCAGAACTACATTCCAGACATAACGGCTGGGCGGAGTGATTTCAAAAGCGTATGTTAACTGCAGCCACTCACAGTCTGAGGTGCGCACTGTGTTAATCCGCCCAGTGAGTTACTCAAGAAAGTAGTTCTGAGTATTTGCTTCATGCGTCGTAATGTTTCATAATTATAACAGAACATGAATGACGAGAATAGGCCGTTCAGCCCAACCACGCTCGCCAGTTTCTTTATACTATTGTGAATATATCTCTTCAGATACTCATTGGTATCTAGCTTTAAGTCAAGCCTGCTCTTGAAAACCCCCAAGGTCTCTGCCTCAACAATATGGTCAGGCAAGCTATTCCACCTTGAAATTACTCTTTGGGTGAAGAAATATTTCCGAATATCAGTGCTAAATTTACCCTTAGACAACTTCCATTTGTGACCCCGAGTTCTACTCATAACACTTGGTCGAAGGAATCCTACATAATTCACTTTGTTAATCCCTTTAACATATTTAAAGACCTCAATCAAATCACCCCTTAGTCTCCTTTTCCTAAGACTAAAGAGACTAAGGATCTTTAGCCTTTTCTCATAGCTATTCTGGATTCTATCGAAATCATCCTGAATCACTTTAGTGGACTCTAAACTATTTGCCAAACCCCTCAATTAAGTATCATCTGCAAATTTAACCAATCTGCTCTCAATATTCCTATCAAGGTCATTAATGTAGATGAGGAACAGCAGGGGCCCCAACACCGGTCCCTGGGGGACGCCACTCTCCACCATACCTAGCTCATATGAGATACCACTGACCACCACTCTTTGTGTTCTGTCCTGTAACTATTTTTTAATTCACTCCAGAATACCACCTGTAACCCCAATGGAGCTCATTTTAAAAATTAGTCTCTTATGCGGTACTGTATTGAATGCTTTCTGAAAATCCTAGTATATGATGTCATAAGCCCTGCTCTGGTCGTAAGTCTTGATGGCCTCTTCAAAAAATTCCAGAAGGTTTGTCAGGCATGACCTTCCCTTACGAAAACCATGTTGGCTATCCCTCAAGATACTGTTACGTTCAAGAAATAAGTCCAGCTCATCTTAGATGATAGATTCCAATATTTTGCACGCAATGCAAGTTAAACTCACTGGCCTGTAATTTCCTGGCTCGGTATGGTCCCCTTTCTTATATATTGGTATTATATTGCCCTGTTTCCAATCATTTGGTATTTCTCCAGTTCCTAAAGACCGTCTGAAGATGGCGGATAGCGGCTTAAAGATGACCTCACTAACTTCCCTGAGCACTTTAGGATATAAGCCATTATGACCCGCTGCCTTATCTGCCTTTAGTTTATGCATCTTGTCTAATACTTCGTTATCCCGAACCTCAATTTCCGCTAAATAATCTTGAGCATTGGACATGCCCTCTGGCCAAATAAAGACCCCCTCTTAGGTAAAATTCTCAACAAAGTAACTGTTTAAGGCATCCGCAATATCCTTGTTATCATATAGCAGCGATCCTTTTTTATTCTTTTTAACTTAACCTGCTCTTTAACTTTCCTTTTTCCTCCAGTACTGAAAGAAGCGCTTAGGGTTAGTTTTTGCCACCTCTGCAATTTGTCTTTCATACAGTCTTCTAGCATTCCTCAGCTCTTTTTTGACCACAGCCCGCATTTTACAGTATTCAGCCTTAGTGTTCTCGTTGTTATCCTTTATGTACATCTTATATAGATTCTTCTTTTCCCTCAAAATCCTACGAATACTTTTGGTCATCCACTGAGGATTCTGCTTTTTCAGCTTACTTTTGGACACCTTTGGAATGAATCCACATTGTGATTCAAGTAAAACCCCCTTAAATCTTTCCCACATCTCATTCTAGGACTCACAGTCCAGGAGTGTCTCCCATTTTATTTCACTTAGATATGAGCACATCCTGTCAAAGTTTGCTCGCCTAAAATTGGGAAATTTTTGTTTTTGAATACACCTTTTTAACTTCCCATGAAACATCAAAATTAACAGTAGGGTGATCACTTGTCCCAAGGGGCTCCAGTACCTCAACATTGCTAATTCTATCAGGGTCATTACAGAGCGCCAAGTCTAAAATTTCCTTCTCTCTTGTAGGTTTATTAACACACTGCACCAAGAAATTATCATTTATAACGTCTAGAAATTCTTCCTCCCCCCTGCCCTGTCCTGTACCCTGATTACACATTATCATTTCATAGAGTGGTGAATGTGCAGGTCACAAGTTGTCCACGAGAGCGTTTTGGAGCTGCTGGATTGCGTATTTGATGAGTATTGATGGAGCGAGGGACCTGTACCGTTCACTTTCATTGTGTTCGCTGAGCAGCTCGCATCTTTCCCCCTTCGAGTCTCAAAACGATGAGCACTGATAACTAAAGGTAATGTACCT
Organism: Gymnothorax reevesii; assembly: GCA_029721435.1. NCBI lineage: Eukaryota > Metazoa > Chordata > Actinopteri > Anguilliformes > Muraenidae > Gymnothorax > Gymnothorax reevesii. Next base: position 5,524,982 of record CM056579.1, on the reverse strand, counting down.
ACTCATATAACTATCGGGATTATGGCAATAGGGCAATTTGCCAAATTGCTGAAATATCCCTTTAAGAGTCTGGGAATCATTGCAGAGGCATTTGTGGTGAAATCCTGCATGGCCTCCTTACATTTTCTGTAGTTTAACACAGTTTGTTGGTTAAACAACCAATTCAGTCTAGTTTCAAACTGCATTTCACCCATTTACCTCTCATGTTTTATGACTTTTAAACATTCTGATCCCTTATGTGGGTGTTAATATATTAGCAGTGCTAAGTCCTGATAGATATGTGATATTCTGCTGGACTGGGAGTGATAGATGGGCTAATATGACGGTCGAAATCTAAAGCTGCCACTGATTATTGTCAGAGAAGGGAGCCAATCATTGAATGCCTTACTGATTCTTTTAGGAATGAGCAACCAATTTGTTAAAGCAGCAAAATCTCCCTGCCCCCAGGTTTCCCATCCTTCCCTGGCCCCGCCCAGCCCTCTGTGTTGCCGGGGGAGGACCCGCCCCCGTACTCGCCCCTCACATCCCCCGAAAGTGGCAGCGCCCCCGTGATCAGCTGCAGGGTCTGCCAGAGTCTCATCAGCGTGGAGGGGAAGGTGCACCAGCATGTGGTGAAGTGTGGGGTCTGCAACGAGGCCACGGTGAGCTGCGGCGGTGCGGCCGCTGGAGTGAGTGCGGGTTTGTGAAGTGTGGGGTCTGTAACGGGGCCACGGTGAGGTGCGGCCGCTGGAGTGAGTGGGGGTTTGTGAAGTGCAGCCGCTGTAGTGAGTGCGGGTTTGTGAAGTGCGGCTGCTGTCGTGAGTGCGGGTTTGTGAAGTGTGGGGTCTGTAACGGGGCCACGGTGAGCTGCGGCGGTGCGGCCGCTGGAGTGAGTGCGGGTTTGTGAAGTGTGGGGTCTGTAACGGGGCCACGGTGAGGTGCGGCCGCTGGAGTGAGTGGGGGTTTGTGAAGTGCGGCCGCTGTAGTGAGTGCGGGTTTGTGAAGTGCGGCTGCTGTAGTGAGTGCGGGTTTGTGAAGTGTGGGGTCTGTAACGGGGCCACAGTGAGCTGCGGCGGTGCGGCCGCTGGAGTGTGTGCGGGTTTGTGAAGTGTGGGGTCTGTAACGGGGCCACGGTGAGCTGCGGCGGTGCGGCCGCTGGAGTGAGTGCGGGTTTGTGAAGTGTGGGGTCTGTAACGGGGCCACGGTGAGGTGCGGCCGCTGGAGTGAGTGCGGGTTTGTGAAGTGTGGGGTCTGCAACGAGGCCATGGTGAGCTGCGGCGGTGCGGCTGCTGGAGTGAGTGCGGGTTTGTGAAGTGTGGGGTCTGTAACGGGGCCACGGTGAGCTGTAGTGGTGCGGCTGCTGGAGTGAGTGCGGGTTTGTGAAGTGTGGGGTCTGTAACGGGGCCACGGTTAGCTGCGGCCGCTGTGCGGCGGTGTGGCCGCTGGAGTGAGTGCGGGTTTGTGAAGTGTGGGGTCTGTAACGGGGCCACGGTTAGCTGCGGCGTTGCGGCCGCAGGAGTGAGTGCGGTTTTTCAAGTCTGGGGTCTGTAACGGGGCCACGGTGAGCTGCGACGGTGCGGCCGCAGGAGTGAGTGCGGGTTTGTGAAGTGTGGGGTCTGTCACGGGGCCACGGTTAGCTGCGGCCGCTGTGCGGCGGTGTGGCCGCTGGAGTGAGTGCGGGTTGGTGAAGTCTGGGGTCTGTAACGGGGCCACGGTGAGCTGCGACGGTGCGGCCGCAGGAGTGAGTGCGGGTTTGTGAAGTGTGGGGTCTGTCACGGGGCCACGGTTAGCTGCGGCCGCTGTGCGGCGGTGTGGCCGCTGGAGTTCTCATTTATCATATCAACCCTTTTTTCTCTCTCTCTCTCTCTCTCTCTAGCCGATTAAAAATGCTCCTCCAGGTAAGAAGTATGTGCGCTGCCCCTGTAACTGTCTGCTCATCTGCAAGATCACCTCCCAGCGCATCGCCTGTCCTCGACCTTACTGGTGAGAGGGAGGGGGGATTGAGTAGGAAGCTTAGAATATTTAAAGTAGCCCTTGCGAAATGTCGGAAAAGCCTTGCTGGGGTACCCCTCGGCCCGCTGTCCGAGCACAAGAATCATTTCAGGGAGCCCCCAAACACCACCTCCACATGTGTCTGCTAGCAATCCCCAGAGCAAATGTTTAGTTGTCATTTTAGTTCGGTTCTAGCTTGTTAAGCGTTTTATACTTATGGAGAGAAAATGCTCAGTCATTATATATTTTCCCTCTCGCTGCTATCTGCTGAATTCTTTTGCTTTTAGATATACAACATAGTTGGTGCCACTGCACAGCATTCATCATGGATGGTTTTGAATTTAAAGGGTTAAAAATCTCTAGTAGCTATTTTAGGTCGGCTCTTGGTCATTAAGCGTTTTTTACATTTGAGCAAAGATTAAATTAAAATATTTCTCTTCTGATTATAGTGCAATGGAACAGCTTTAAATTTTAACAGTATGGGCAGACAATCTGTCATATTTGTTGCTTTAAACTGCATTTAGCATTTTTAATACTAAGCTACAGGATGTTAAGCATTGTAGACTGTTCATTATTTGTCACCTTTAGTTGACAAATCAGAGCCGGCCTACTGCTTTATTTTATTTTTAACATTCACTTGCCAGAAAAATTAATCTGTTCAGATCATCTCAATTTTAGTTGAAACTGTAACCATATCAGTTATTTTCATTTTATAATCTTCTGGTTTGTGTGGTGTGAGTAGCTAGCTTATAGATGTGCTTGATTATGACAGTACAAGTAGCGAGGTGCGGCACCGTCACATTTATCGCAACGAGTCCGTTTTACCTGCTTGAAGTATTTCCAACAATTACAAAAGGAATTATTTATTTTGGTTTCAAATTTGCGTTAAAGCATAAAACCCTGCAATGAAACTGTTATGAGGGCGAGCTTGATTACTGGGCTCACAGTCGTACTGCGCCAGAGTGCGCCACTGAGACAGTGGCTCAGTGCCCAGAGACAGCCCCCTAGTGGACTAGGACAGTGGCTCACGACAGCAGTACAGTACAATTCACAAAATGTTACGGCCTTCTCTAAAGCTGAGAGCTACTGAAATTGAGTCTGTTAAATTCAAATTGGCACTAATTAGGGAAAGTTTTTTTTTTTTTTTAAATATATTTTTATATGATGAGTGTTTTATAGTTATGCCCTGACCAGCACTTCTGGTACCTGCTCCTAAAAACACTACACCTCGTTCTGCCCGCAGCTAGCTTTATATAACGAGCCACTCTCCAAACCTTGTCAGACTGATGTTGTGGAAAGACTAGTTCAATGAGCAGAATTTACTAGTCTGGCATTGCACAGAGGTTGACATTAAGCTGTTATACACTCTTCAAAAAAAGTAGGAGAAATTGGAATTTCAAGGGTAATAACAAAACACTGGTTGTGTTTTGGATAGAGTAACCAGCTGCAGTGAAGATGGCATGAACTGCTCTAACAGAGCACCAAAATGCAGCCAATGGTGCACACGTGCAGCGCGTGGAAATTTCAAACACGTGGCCGGGATGCATATTCAAATCTGACGCTTAAGAGAAAGGTCATCTACTCCCTTGTGATCGAGACTTCTTTCATTTTCATTACCTCTGGTTATAAGCCTCTGTTGATTTTGTTTATTTGAATGTATATCGTTTGGTTAGATGTGTTTTTCGTAAGTGGGTAGATCACGTCAGGTTTGTGTTGGACAGCCTCTGAGCACAGGGCTGCCGCTGGCGTTCTTCTGGCTGCGCAGGTTAGGGTTGAAGGGTCAGGCCCTAGTAATAACATTAACGTTTAAGTACAGTTTTACTGCATCTCACTTCCTTTAGCACTGGTTGGTTTGACATGTTAGCAGAGGCATGCATTCTAATGTAATACTGAAGGCTAAGTTTAGTTCAGATAGTTAACAGCTCTAAAAGAACAATCATGCAATGCACAGCATTAAAGAATTTTATTGTTGAAATGAACACTGTGCATTTTATTGAAATAATGATGTCTTCTTTGGTTGGATTAAATTCTATGTCCAATGTTTTATGTTTCCCTGCTATATTGTACCTTACTGTCTTTGAGTGGAATAGAATGACTGAAATGTCTTTTCACTGTTAGTGTTGCATCATGGGAGCATTGGTAGGGATTACAGTCATTTGCGATTTCAAAAGAAGTTGAGGCGGGTGCAAACTGGAGGGCCTGTTCGTGCCTCGGCGCCCGACTTCTGGTGCCTTAGCACTGAGGGGGCAGCATGAAATTCGGATGAAATTCTGCGTTAGGTTTGATTCGCTAGTCTGGGGTCATTGCCTTGATCAGACTCTACAGCAGTAATCACGGGTATTACTGATCTGAGAGCAGTGATGTAGTTTTGTTGCAGGAAGAGCTGATTTAGCTGACCTGAGCAGGGGTTGGGAAGGACAGCTAGGCCCATGGGCCAATGGCCCGTGTCATGGAAAATCAATGGGCCATTTCCAAAATGTATAGGCCATTCCCAAAATTCAATGCACCAGTAGTTTTAACCATAACATACTTTTAATCAAAATGTATGCTGCATATACATATATTTACATTTTTCTTTGTATGTTTAATGCTAAAAACATACATACATTTTGCTTTTAATGTTCGGCTTTAGAATATTGCTTTAAACATAAAATCATTATTTAATGCATGAAACAAAATTATGTGCTCAAATACACGAGAGAAATCGGCCATTTCGTTTTCAGTCGTTCCGTAAAACTCCTGGCTGTGGCTACAGTCTGCCGATACACTGGTGAGTAACTCTGAGTTGATGGTTCTTTACTTCATCCTCACAGTTCACTAAAATCTTGTAGCAGCACTGGCTGCAGCTCTTCTACACTGACAAGTGTACTTTTTTTTTACACAAAGGTAATCATGGCTGGAGGATGAGCCGATCCCACACGGTGATACGACCTCGTGAAGTTTTCCTTACACACGTTTTTACCAGAAAACTCACAACACATCCATGGTTCCAGTACTTCTTTGTATATCATCGTTATTAAACTGGTGCAGTGTTTCTATTGAAACTTCCATAGTTTTCATGATATTGAAGCTTGAAGTTGGTTTCTGAACAAATCTTGTTGAAGAAAATAGCGATTTTGGCTTTACATTGTGACACCTAGAATTGGCATACAATTGATATAATTGCAGTTTTTAACAGGGACCCAATATGTTTTTCAGCTCTGAAAATTTCATGAAGCCATCTTTCATACACATGAAGTTATGAGGGCTCAAAAATGCTAGAAAAAAATGACGCAAGTTTGAAGGCACAAAATTTCAACCTGCTCGCATGTACTTTTAGAGCCTGTACCTCAAAAAATCTTCACAAGATTAAGGTAATATTTGGTGAGGACTCATTAAATATATTTAAGTTATTAGAATTAGGGCTGGGACGATTCTGAATCGAATTTTTTTTAAGGCGTAGTACCACCACCTGCTGCCATGGGGCGAACATCCGAGCTTTTCCTTTTCCTTCATTAAACCCGACGCAGGTTGAACGAAAGTGCTAAACATCAAAGGGCACGTGAAATGCTTCCGGAAAAAAACTTCACTGACATCAGTTTTTTTCGGTGACATGCTGCACGGAGCCAAGTAAAGGACTACAGAGTCATATCCTATTAACCAATTAGGCTACTCTTAGAAAAGTAAGCTGTTCCAGTTTACTTGCTTGATTAGTAATCAAATGGTGGAGGCGTTTACTTTCGAAGTTCAATGAGTAGAGCTGTTTATTAACCCCTTTGTGCAGAAGCCAAATTTGGCTATTTATGAGTTACCCACTTTAATGCTGTATAATTCAAGATTTAAGCTTCATAAAGAGGAAAAATGTGGCTCAATTCTGAAAAGACACTTACAGCATTTAGAATTACATAGTATTTCAGTTAATTTTCATGATTATGGTAGAGAAAATGAGCTGCAAACATAAAAAATCTTCATGAGAATTCACCATTGAAATTGCAAAAAAAAAAATTCTGAGGATTGAAAAACTGCTGGGGCTAAAAACTATACATTTTCTGTACACTCCTTGACCACAAGTACAATTCATCTTCAACATTACATTCTAGATTACCTACATGCTTTTAGCCAAATTATACAGCTATCCAAGTGTCTCCCCGAAGTCTCAAAATGAAGTCCTGTCAAATCATAAAAAAATCATGTATATAACACAAATAATGTTTTAAGGAATGAAATTTAATATGAACAAATGATTTTCTGGTTGAGTTTAGTATGAATTTATCAATCTCAGTGCAGTTGAATATCAATGGTCACCAGTAACCTCTCCAAACACAAAACATGCCTTTTCTCCATAATAAAGTTTAGAGTTTTGGCCATTTTACTTCAAAGTCCCCCAAGCCAGCACTAACACGCATTAAATAAACTTCTTATTAAACGGTTAGAACATTCACCCTGTAAAGGAAGCTACCAGTCCCCTCTTCTAAGCTCACAAACTCATTTCATCACTTATAAGGAACAAGTGCAACTCACTAACTCAGTAATATCTGAATTCTGAAATATACCTTATTTTAACAGAACAGACACTCCACTTTCAGGGAACAATCCATTGACTCCCTGGATTCAAAAGAAACGTGCAATGAACGTACCAGGGGGTCCACCCGAATGCACGGGCAGTTCGCGTTTTAAACAGGAAAAAAACCTCGACATTCGACTTTGTTGAGTACGTATACATTCCAAAAACAAAACAACAACAACAACAACAAAAAAAAAAAACAAAGTAGCAGCCTCACCTTTTTCATGAATCCCTTCTCCAGAGACCGATGTATCCAGTAGCCGGAACCCTCCGGTCCTGTTTCATTCGAAATAATTCCAATTGACCATATTTTTATCTCATTTAAATCCTGTAAATGTAACTGAACACTTCAAGGCCAGTTTTGCGAACGTGTTTTCTATAAATCGCGTCTATTTTAGCCGCGTAATGTGCATAACGTAGACAGGATACAACCGAGCCTGCTGATATGCATAGGTTTGTATGCTCTGTGTTTGTCCAATCAATGTGTTTCACTTACTCTAAAATGTTTAAACACTCGGGAATTGGATAAGAAACGAGCCAATCAATACATTGTTACCAGGGAAACTTGACGAGGGCATGAAGTGTAACTCAACAATTACGCAGAAGAGTCTGAGCGTATGATTGAGTGATTGGCTATCAACGCCAGTACTCTGGTGGATATAAGGAAGCGCTGGATTTGTCAATGAATGAATCTGCGCGTAAATCCACGGTAGGGAACTACGAATTTTTTTGTATGTGACGACTGTAATTAACAGTAGAATATGAGAGAGTCAATACCATGTCGATTTTTTTGCCTCAGAAAACTGATTTTTCTGAACCATTACTTGGAATACTTTTGGCTCACTGTGGCTTAACTGGTGGCTACAGAGGATACCGATTTTTTTCTGTGTCAAGATATCGTTTTTTAAACTGCGGGATCGATTCTATGGGCAAGGATACTGACCAGTTTGCACATCAGGCTTAGCTGAGGAGTTTAATTCATGCAGCTCTTGAAAAACAGGGCGTGGAGTGAACTTCCCCATATTCAGAACCGCGTTCGAGGTCTGCTTGCTTGTGAACATTCAATTACTGATCCGGGGGTGCCATCTAGTGATCGAGTACAGTAACAGCGTGCTTAAATTCGCAGGTCTATAGATGCGGGTGTCTACCTCTGCAGAAAGGGGTTAAGGCAACATGTTTGATTGCTGCATTTTGAAATTTAAATGGCCATAGAACAGCACAACATGAACACGATTGCCACTGCCTCGGCATTTCGTGCGACTGTCTCTCATTCAGGTTTCATCCGCTTTTCTGAATGTTTTCCACCTTGTGATCTGAAAACAAATCTCTTTATTTTTACTTAATCATTATGGATCTCCTAAAAATACTACAATGAGAGATGAAACGCAGAGTTGGGATGTGGTGATGTTGAACGAGGATTTTTTTTAAGTGTGATAAGACCACTTGCCGTAATGGGGTCGCGTGTAATTTCTTGAAACAGACACACCTGAAGTGGCACGATTTAAAATCGGGAAGAAGCCTGAGTTTAGATTTCGATAACTGCAGGCGCTCCGCCCTTCCTTAAATCTGCACCTGTGTACTTGTCCTAAATAACAATCAAGCAATTTCAGTAGCCTATAACGATTAAGATGTGACGTTGAAAAGCAGACATTGCATTGCATCTCTCAGCATTTTAGGACATTATTAAATATTAATTTAAAACAGATTTCTTATAAGATATATAAGATTATAACTGTCTAAAAAAATACACAAGGTGGAAAACATTCTGAAAAGCGGATGAAACGTGAATGTGAGATATAAATGATAACAGTCGCACGAAATGCGTGGCAATGGAAATCGTGTCCATACTGTGTTGTTCTATGGCTGTTTAAATTTAAAAATGCTGCAAATCAAACATTCTGTCTTAATAAACAGCATTCATTCAACTTTGAGTGTAAACGCATCAACCATTTGATTGATTTGCTAATTAAGCAAAGTAAACTGCAACAGGTTACTTGTTTTAGAGTCGCCTAATTGGTTAATAGGAGAGATTCTGTAGTCCTTTATTTGGCTCCGTGCAGCATGTCGCCGAAAAATACTGATGTCAGAATTAAGTGTTTTTTTTTTTCCGGAAGCATTTCACATACCTTCTGATGTTTAGCGCTTTTGTTTAACCTGCGCCGGGTTTTATAAAGGAAAAGGGAAAGCTCGGATGTTTGCCCCATGCCAGCAGGTAGTGATACTACGTAAAAAAGAATTGATTCAGAATCGTTCAAGCCCTAATTAGAATAATCAGCTGATTCTGAGGGGGTCAGGTGGGAAGCACTTGTAGATTTTATATGGAATGACGCAGTATATTATTAATAGCAAAGAAACTAGGCTTATGCCGTCGGAGGCAACGGCTTGGGGTAAATCCCCGAACGCCCCCAATCCTCCAATTCCCCAATCCTTGAATAGACCTTGAATAGACTTTCATTTGAACTTAATTTCAGGTCAATCGGACAAATGGTTCTGAAGATATGGCCAAAATGGTAATTTTCCATTACAAAGCTCTACCTGGTGGAAAAATATTGAACCATACAGGTATGATGCCATCATTTGACAGGTTGTGTGGTCATGACCTTGCAGTTGCAATAGTTTCATGTCAATTGGACAAATGGTCCCAAAGATATGGCAAAAATGGTGATTTTTATGTGACAAAGCTCCACCTTGTGTCAAAATTTTGAACCAAACAGGTATAATGTTATCGTGGGACACATCCTCAGGTCATGACCTTTCATTTGCACCTGATTTGAGGTCAATCGAACAAATATTTCCAGAGATATGATAAAAACAGTGATTTTTTTTTCAGTTTTTGGCCCCTGGTGGCCACTCTAGAAATCATAAATTGTCCAAAATCAAATCAGTTCTTCCTCTTTGATACTTACTTACATGCAAAACAACTCACTATGACCCATAGATGTGCAGTGCCAGGTTTTTTGCTGGATTTGACCTTTGACCTTAGCTCTGTGACTTTCACCCTGGAAATCTTGCCCGGGTCAGTACTCTGCAACCAATTCTTGCAGCTTCACTAAATTTGGTATGGTAACCCACTAGGACCCATAGATGTGCATTGCCAGCTTTTTTGCTGGATTTAACCTTTGACCTTAGCTCTGTGACCATGACCCTGGAAATGTTGTCCGGGTCATTACTCTGAAACTTATCATTGCAGCTTCACCAAATTTGGTATGATAACTCACTATGACCCATAGATGTGCCTCGTCACATTTTTTGCTGGATTTGACCTTTGATGTCAGCTCGGTGACCTTCACCCTGGAAATATTATCCTGGTCAGTACTCGGCAACTAATTCTTGCAGCTTCACCAAATTTGGTATGGTAACCCACTATGACCCATAGATGTGCAATGCCAGGTATTTTGCTGTATTTGACCTTTGACCTTATCTCTGTGACCTTGAATTTGGAAATCTTGTCCGGGTCAGTACTCGGCAACTAAATATCGCAGCATCACCAAATTTGGTATGGTAACTCACTGTCACACACACATGTGCAACGTCACCTTTTTTGCTGGATTTGACCTTTGACCTTCACACTGTGACATTGAGGCAGGAAATCATGTCCAGGCCGAGGGGTATTCAGCAACGCGTTATGTTTCTAAATGACAGATTACTGTTTGTTTGTTCGTTCCAGAATGAATCTGACCTATTTTCTTCTGTCAGAAAACCGTACTCGATACATAAAAAAAACATGTACAACCGTACATCAAAAACTTACAGTATAGCATTGGAAAACGGTCCTGATTTAGCACTTCCGGCTACGTTTTACCCCGCTGCCGCCACTGCTGTTGCCGTGATTGTGGATCGCTCTCTGACTTCTTGTGAACGGCCCTCTTCGTAGTACCTGACTGAGTTGTTTAGCCTTGTGTGCATCTTTTCCACCACGGTGGTGTGTCCTCGCTGGTAAGTAAATCTCCGTTTGCTTGTCCAGCGGGACTTTTAGTTGAAGCCCAGGTCATGACTTTTACTGCGCGGTTTGTGTTGAAACTCGCCGCTTGTGGTGGAAGGTTGTTTGCTAGGGCGACTGCTTCCTGGTTGCTGTTTTTTTCGTTGCTGGGTTCGTTTGAAGGAAAGAGCGTGGTGCTTCCACTAAAGAGGAGAATGCGTCTCGATTTCTGTGTCGGCTGGGTTTGGCATGACGAAAGCTTATTATTAAACTATCAAAGTTATACAAAACTAGCGTGTCAGTTTTTAATTTTACCGTCCTTTTAGTAAAATTGCTTTACCATGCCACCCAAGCAAGCAGCAAAGCCTAGTGAAGATGACTTCATGTCCACGGTCCAGGCTAAGGACTTATTACAACAGCAAAAAGACCATTTTATGGACCTGCTCCAACAACAAGAAGACTCCTTCAAATCCTTTGTTCAAATAATAATGGACTGTAGAAAGCAACGTTTTGACGAAATGTCGAAATAAATTCAACTTAAACTTAAACACAGCATCCAGTTTACCCAAAATGACGTGGATGACATTAAAAGTAAAATACATGTGCAATCCAATCAATGCGATGCAATGCAACAACACATTTACAAACTCCGTGAGGGTTTGCTCTCTGTCACTTCCTCTGTGGATTATTTAGAAAACCAATCGAGAAGAAGTAATCTAATCATTGAGGGGATCAGAGAAACCGAACACGAAGGATGAATAGTGACAAAGAGCAAAGTGCGAAATTTGATTTCCGAAAAATGAAACTTGAATCAGAAATCAATAGAAATAGAACGTGCGCACCGGACAGGGAAACCAGATGCAGACCGCAATAAATTTAGACCCGTGGTGGTTAAATTTTTAAAATATAAGGACAAGATGTCAGTCATGGCGAACGCAAAGAAATTGAAAGAAACCGGAATCTACATAAATGAAGACTTCTCTTATGCTGTGCGACGAAAAAGAAAGGAACTTCTTCCAGCAATGTGAGCTGCCCGTGAGCACGGCGACATCGCTTACCTCCGATACGACCGTCTAATTGTCCACCCACCAGGCAAACAAAAATCAGAACGAGTCTCAAAATAATTCCCCGTTCATCACTACGTCCACCTCTGAGCAAAATGTATGAAGGTAAATATGTTGCAAAATGGGAGAGCGTGTACACTTGATTTGAGAACTTGTAGAATAGAATGTGAGAATGTGTAGAACGAAAATGTGAACTTGTAAATGCCTATTTTCATGTTCTTGTGCGTTAAATTTGCAGTGACGGGGGAAAAAAAACACACGGGTACTTGAAAAAAATGTGAACTTGCGGATTGAAATATTCACTAGTGGAAAATATTCACACACAAGGGAGAAAAATATTAATAAATGTGTATACTGATATTTGCATGAATAGAGTGACAGCTACATCCATAAGGACAGATACAACCGCAACTCAGCGACTGCAACTTCTCAAATGTGTCCCTGCAGTTTCAAATCTGTGCGCCTTGTATTGACTTTTGCAACACATCTTGCGATGTGTCTGTAGCAAAACCAACTTGCACTTGTAGAGAGAGGGGGAAGGGGAAGGGTTTACCCAGAGCCATGAAGAGAGAGAGTCGCGTCAACGGAGGTCCAAAATTCTCGATCGTCACTTGGTTCATGAAGACGGCGAATAGTTCTCGGAAGTCGCTGGCGGGCAATTTAAATGCGTCTGTCAAATAGGCATTAGAGAGACATACCTGCAATTCTCGGTAATTACTACTCAATAAATAGCGTTATTTCTGCCTTCTTTACATATTTTAGGCTTGAATGAATGTCACCGTCTCACTGAAGTGACCCCAACGTTAAACAACCGCGAAAAAACTACATTAAACGGCAGAATTTTGAACGTGTACACTCAATACAGGCAGTATTCGAGCAGTTTTAGTGCCTTCGAATTATTGAAATAATTAAGATGACTAAAACACAGCGGTGGTCAGTCGGCAGAAACACAGGGCCAGCAATAACCGCGCCTTTCACTACTTAATGACCTACACCTCTCGCAGTTTACCTCTTCCAATTAGCGACAGTTGCTCAGACTGATAGGCAGAACCAACGAGAGTCTAATTTATTTTTGAATAATAATAAAGCCTTGTTATACATTGCACTACGAAATTATACAGATTTTTCTTCCGCACATCAATTACTACGAAAAATATCAATTCGTCTTTATAATTTCTGCGCTCATGTAGCACGTGAAACCACAGATTTGCTTAAATTAGTTTGCGAGGCTCTTTGAGCAATAAGCCTTGAGAATCCGTTCTATTGTCTGAATGTAGTGACAACTAAAGTGCGTAGTTAGGTACGATGCACAGCTGAGTGATGCCGAAAATAATTCCTGCGAAGTCCGCGAATGTTTCTGATTTACTTGCAGATTGTCAACCTTGCAGTCACATCAATTATATCAACATAGCCAACAGGCAATCGCTTTGTAATAAGAATTTCGATATCATTACGTGTCATGAATTGGTGGTGGTTGTTCAGTTAAAAAATTTTTTGATTGTTAATCAGGCAAACTAGAGCAATTATACGGGAAAGGGTGATGTTACTGAAGGCCATCCTGACATCTGACGGCACGCCACTGCTATTTAGTCAGTATAAAGAGCGTGTTCCTGTTCTCGATTGCATTGATTTCTTGGTTTTTGCTTTTGAATCTTTTGAATACAATGCTTGATTAATCCCATCCTAATGTTTATTATGCAGAGGGAGGGGAAGGAACGTTTCAAAATTGTTTAATTTTCTCCCGTTTCTTCATTTGCTTGGGGTTTTAATCATCCCATGGAAATTAAGAATCTAAGTTATCAATTCAGTAATTAACTAATGTAATCCTCATGACTTTCAGACAGGACAGAGGACTGTCAGGTGACTATCTATGATAATCAACTGACTGCACAATTAGTCCCTGCATTATTAAAAGCAGCATAATGTTCAGTGTGGCATCTTAGAAAATCCACTGGGTGGCTGCTGCAATCGGTGCCAGCTAGCCACAGTTTCTGCAATTCCCAGACGCTTTAAATGTAAAGCGACATGTCATGGATTGGCTTTGACATATAGCTGGTTTCCCTAGAATTACAGGTGCTATAGCCGGTGTTCTGACAATTAGTGCTCCCTTGTCAAAGAATGCTACCGCAATGCAAAGCGATCGTAAAGTCTTTTTTTTCACCTTAATATTGCAATATGACTCAGTTTACAGTAGTAACTTTATTTGTTAGCTTATTATAACATAAGCAGATGTTATAATGAGTTGGATAAGTTTGTTTGAAGATATATGCCCTCATATGCCATTATCATCTCATTTCTGCATTTTCAGGAAAACTCATCATGTACAGGCAAATGTATTTGGATTCTAGGTCAAAAGGCGCCCTGAAAAAAAAAAAAAAATTTTTTTTATTTTTGAAGATACTTACGATATGAGCGAAGAAACACCCTGAGATTTTAGGTTTGCAGAACCGCAGAACCGCAAGGCAGCATGATTTGATGGGCAGCAAAATTTGACAGAACACTGGAACGCATCCGTGTTCGCAATCCAGCAGCCAATCAAATCCCATTTAACAGATTGAATTTAGCTAGAAGCATCTAAGTCACATTTATACACGTCTAAACGCTACACACGGATAATAGATAGACACCTTTCGTAGTTACGGCCCTATATATCCAGACAGAACAAGACACATTAACATACAAACCTATAGTGTTATACACATACATTTTCTGTATATCTTTATTTTGCTCTCATGTACTACAATTACTTCATGAAACAGAAACCTTGAATAAACTCAGAAACATGAATATCATGTGATGCAGTTTGTCTGTGCCTCTCCTCCATGTTGTCCTTGTATATAATCTCGACCATAGTTAGCTGTGCTGCGTGGGGATGCTCCAGTCGCTGGAGGGGGGGGGGGGGTTGAGTAAGTTTGTAGGCTCAATTCAACAGGAGAAATCTACAATCATTCAAAATTACAACAACAAAGATGTTGGGCAGGGATGGGCAACGAGGGCCGTATCTGTCCCTGGTTTTCACGCCAACCTCTGGCCTTTAATTAGTTAATTATCTAAATTAGCCAAACTATTAATGATATCTGACATTTCTTTAAATTATCATGAATTATCACTAAAGACTGTTCTCGTCATCCAACAAAAAACATTTTTCTTTCATCAAACCTTTGCAAAAATCTATATTTGTACATGCAGCCATTTAACTCAATAATTGATAGAAATAAAAACCTGCTGCATACACACCGGCCCTCCAGGACTGGAGTTGCCCATCCCTGATGTAGGGTGATCATATTCAAACACTGCACATGCACTTTTTCACAACCAAAGACCACAGGATTTGGAAGCTTATTGTCCAGTTTATTAAAAGTAAGGAACAGGGAAAGGCTTGTACAGCTGAGGGAGTTAAGACTCAGGGTGCAGGGTGAGTGTCGTCTGTCTCACTGCAGGGAGTCTCTGGCTCTTATTGAATCACCTGCAGTTCCTCTGCTGAAAGAGAGAGGGGGGGAGAAAAAGACCGGAGAAAGGGTCAGACACACCTATACGGGTTTGGATGGGAAATGGTGCTGAGAGATGAGGCTGGTCTTTGTTTCCCTACTTAACCTGCCCCACTAATCAGCTATCTCAATATTCATAAGAATCTTTCACTTGGTGATACAAGCACCAAAATTGGCACAAATGACGTCCAGGACATGCATTTTAAGAAAAGTTCGTGAGCCATCAGAAAATTCAAGATGGCTGCCAGTTTTCAAGATGGCTGCCGAAGCAAACCTGACAAATTGCAATTTTTGAAGTGGAACTCCAATTGACACAATTTCTTTATGTTAAAAAAATAAAATGAATGTATTCTCATATGGTAAAGCCAATGATGCCTTGCAAATTTCAATATGGCCGCCATTTTTCAAAATGGCGACTTATTGGTGACTGTATATAGTGCTGTTTTCAACTTAAACCTTGCATGTTTCTAAGCTCTGTGGTAACAAAGTAACAAAGTTTACATGTCCATTGCTAATTATTTGTCACACTACTGTAGTTTAATATTAAAGCTTTTGGCTTGTGATACCTTAAGAGTGATGTCAAAGCACAACCAGGGCACACTGGTGACCTTACTGCTGTGAAACTCAGCATGGGGTTCAGTGTCTGCTTGTAGTGTACTAACTGTAGTTGTAGTTACTAACTGTTATAGTGGTAAACTAACTTTAGACAGTAGTATCTATAAGTGTCCCAAATGCTATCTAATTAGCCCCTTATGCATCTCAACTAGAAGTGTAGTTGTTAGATAGCCGCGCCTGAATTGACAGGGTGTGCCAGCGCGGGAGAGCCGAGCCAAGGGTAACGGGGCTTTAGTTACCCGGAAGGCGTACAGATCGCACGGGATCTAAACGGCGTTGGATGAACGATCGGGCTAGGTGTAGGGCAACAAAGGCCTGAACCTAGTCGTATCCCATACCTCAATGTGCTTTGAGGTTTTGTACCGTTAGGTGGTAAAAGGATAGCCCCACGGCCTTCAACTGTATACGCAAAATTTCTGCGAACAACCCATTGAGTAGTGGAGCCAAGACTGACTGGGGGAAGTGTTGCCTCTGTCAGACAGACACGAGAGAGAAGCTGAAGTCTCCTCCTACACGATATGAGTCTAGTTCTGATGGCTATTCCATGCTAGCCATGAACATACCACAATTTCAGGCAATCAACCTGTTACCAATAAAACTAGACCCTTCTCGACTAGATGATGGAGGTGGTATTGAGGACACATTGAGACGAAACAGTGCAAAGTATCATCAAACATGTCGTCTAATGTTCAACAACAGCAAGCTTGAACGTGCAACTAAAAGAGCAGCTGAAATTCAGAACAGACCTGATGAAACCTGCACAAAAATGCGAAGAACTAATATGGACATGGAACACTGTTTCCTTTGTGAAAAGAATTAACCAACATCAGAGCTGCGGCAAGCCATGACCATGCAACTGAATGAGAGGCTCAATGAATGTGCCCGTAACCTCAATGATGGTAGACTACTGGCTCTGTTGAGTGGTGGAGACGTGGTGGCCCTAGAACTGAAATACCATTGCTCTTGCTTGACTGCTCTGTATAACAGACAGCGAGCACACATTGCCCAAAAAAACAAAGAAACACTGGAGTCATCCCAAGAAAAGGATTTTATTCCTTTGGTATTCTCGGAACTCCTGGCCTATGTCATTGAGAAAAGTTACAGCACTGATGAGCCAGCCATATTCAGACTTGCTGAACTGGTTAGTCTATACAAGGAGCGACTTGAGCAGTGTGGGACAGACATACCTGATGTGAACTCGACCAGGCTGGAAGAAAGGTTGCTGTCAGAGATACCTGGACTTGTAGCCTACAAGAAAGGTCGAGATGTACTCCTAGCATTTGACAAAGACATTGGCCCAGTATTGTCTGAAGCATCTTCCTACACTGATGCAATCATCCTTGCCAAAGCTGCTAACATACTGCGTAGGCACATGGTGGAACACAAGTGTAAGTTTGAAGGCAGTCTGTATGAGAATTCAGTGTATGATTCCTTGCCCTCAGCTTTACTTCAGTTCGTCTGTGTGATAGAGCATGGGGCTGACATAAAGTCTCAGATCAGTTCAGATTTGGGGTAACCACAACTGATTTGGCAATGGCTCAACTCCTTCAATACAACTGCTTTGCCAAGTACAAAGAAGGTGCTACCACACAAAGGCATTCTAGAGATAGACTCTACTTCCAGTCTACATTGGGATGTCTGTTCATGCTAAGACCAGAAAAAGACATCTCGTGGAAATGCTGCATGACCATGGTCTTAGTATCCCATATGATCGAGTGCTTGACATATCTGCCCAGCTGGGAGATGCAGTTGTAAGTAGATATGTTGAGGAAGGTGTGGTTTGTCCCCTCAAGTTGAGGAAAGGTCTCCTCTGGACGAGTGCGATGGGCAATATAGATCACAATCCATCATCTACCACTGCGACATCGTCATTCCATGGTACCAGCATCTCAATCTTTCAGCATACAACACCAGCTGACCGAGGAGAAGTCCGAGAACCAGTTTTTATCAAGAACAGCAATGTGAAGAAAGTCTCACAACTTCCTGACTCCTACACAAATGTTCACCCTGCTTTCTTTGCCAAGAAGAATCCATCTCCTCCCAAGAGCAATGTGACATATACATCTTTGCCAAGTCTCTCCCTAACAGATGAATATGAATGGCTGCAGAAGTTCAGTCTCACACAGGAAGTAGGTGATGAGGTAGAATTTGGCAATGGACAGTCCATTAGATGGTTCCCAATTCACAACTTAGGGATGAACCTCGGCCAAGAGAAATGTAGTGGCATGCTCTTCTTTCATGCCTTCACTGGCTGTGACGTGGTCTCGGCCTTTCGAGGTAGAGGGAAGACAACTGCATGGCAAACATGGGCACTTTGTCCTGAAGGGGGCCCAGTGTTCAGCACGTTTCGTACTGGAACGAATGGTGGCCATCTTGAAAAATGGCGGCCATTTTGTTTTTGAAGTTCGCTAACGTGCTTTTCTGAGAGAGGAGGTTCTGAAGCACTTATGTGCCAATTTTGGTGCTTGTATCACCATGTGAAAGATTGTTTCAGCAATCTGCCCCACTAGATAGAACTTGCGTAGTTGTGATCAGCTTTGCTGCTGATGTTTAAGGAAGTCTGGTGGGTGGCATCTGTAACATGTAACAGGAATTAGTATAAAGTTGGATCATGTTCTTTGCAGTCTTTAAGACAAGAAATGCAGTACAGCTCAATATTTATACTATTCAGTATGATCCCCCACTTAGTCTTCTATGCTTAATTTTCCAAATTGTTTTGCCAATTTGGCCAATACTTTGTGTTTTCAGTTTTCTGTTTGGTCCTCCAGCTTCCCTCTCCCTTAACCATCAATCCAAAAATGAGCAGTGACATAGTATTGACAAGTAATTGTCAATTGAATCTCAAATCCTAAAAACTATAACTATAGATAACGTTTTAGTTCATTCAATAGCAGTAAAAAAATAGGTCTAACAATCAATATTAATGGCGATGTATCACAGCAACCGATGGCTTTCTGCTTTTACATTGTTTAACAGTTATTATAATAGCTAACGTTAGCTACCTTGTACTCAAAGAGAACCTTACTTCACCACCTCCACTACTGTAGCCAGTCTGATATTTACATTAATTCTCTAACATTTCACTCCTCCACCCCACTCCGCAAAAAATCACTTTAAGAAACCCTTTTCTCTAATATCGCGTCGTTAGATGAAATGACACTGACAGAACGGAGTTTTCCATTATGCTGCTGCTCATGGTTAGCGGTAGTAACTATGTCGCTAACTGTGCCTAGCTAGTATCCCAGCCTAATTTTCTGCCCTTAAACGTTCAATATTTCTCAAATTCTACAAGGGATAATCCAGGAAAATGCTTTACTGTACGTGTTAACTTAATTCCGATGTGCTGACAATACACAGTCTAATTCCTAAATCGGCTTACCTTTGGAAAGATCATCACGAAGGGTCCATACCGCTTCATCTCAGCTGCTTGACTAGTGTTCGTCGCTAACTTCCGGGTACTATTGCGAGACTCCACGACCCGCCATTACTGTAAAAAATTGGTCCATTGGAGTGAACGGAGTTGACGCGACTCTCTGTCTACATGGCTCTGGGTAAACCCTTCCCCCTCCCCCTCCCCTACCCCTCTCTCTACAAATGCAAATTGGTTTTGCTACAGACACATCGCAAGATGTGTCGCAAAAGTCAAGGCGCGCAGATTTGAAACTGCAGGGACACATTTGAGAAGTTGCAGTCGCTGAGTTGCGGTTGTATCTGTCCTTATGGATGTAGCTGTCACTCTATTCATGCAAATATCAGTCTACACATTTATTAATATTTTTCTCCCGTATTTGTGAATATTTTCCACAAGTGAATATTTCAATCCGCAAGTTCACATATTTCTTTCAAGCACCCGTGTGTTTTTTTTTTTCCCCCGTCACTGCAAATTTAACGCACACGAACATGAAAATAGGCATTTACAAGTTCACATTTTCGTTCTACACATTCTCACATTCTATTCTACAAGTTCTCAAATGAAGTGTACACGTTCTCCCATTTTGCAACATATTTACCTTCATAAAAATACGCCTAGAGAGAGACGGTCCGAAACAAACAGGATTCAAAACAGGACTTAGAATTTTAAATGATGTCACTCATATTATCTGTCAAAAAAGCCAGAACACTCCTTCGCGGAGCTGGAACTCTCTTATAAACAGCTGAAGAACAATCTGATGGCTACACTAACCCCTCAGGACAAAAATGTCTGTCCTAAATGCAAAAAAAAATTAAAATCGCAAAATGTAAACTGTGGTATATGTAAACTTCATTTCCATTTAAAATGTTCTCCTGTTGCCAGTCCTAACTCTAAATTATTGGTATCGTGGATTTGTGATGAATGTATATTTTTGTTTCCATTTTTTAAGCTTGATGATAATGTTATTTGTTCTCTTTCTTCAGAAACAATATGACTTGTTTTGAAAATATGCTTCTCAATCCATTTGATATCAACCCGGTTGCAAATGCTGGTCTTAGTAATGTTGATCCCGATACAAACAGCATGTATGTAATGAAGGAACCTTGTAGATATTTCAGTGAGAAACATTTTGAACATTTGACTAGAACTCTTCCATCTAATACTTATCTGTTTTCTGCTGTCCACCAGAACATTCGTAGTCTTTCAAAAAATTATGACCATCTTGCTCATTTCCTGGCATCACTAAATTATGATTTTTTCAGTCATTGCTTTAACGGAAACTTGGCTCACAGAAAATGCAAAAAGTATTTATGAACTCCACCAATATAACTCACTTTATTCTACCAGAGTAAAGAAAACCGGTGGGGGAATAGCATTGTACATTCGAAATGATTATGTGCAGAGAGTGGACCTGTCTGTAAACTCTGAGGATGCAACAACAGAGTCTGTTTTTGTTGAGTTAACAGTACCCAATAATGGCCAAAAGGTTACTGTTGGCTGTGTGTATTGTCCACCAGACACGGATATTTACAACTTTAATGAAGATCTGGAGAATACTTTACATCTAATAACTAAAGAGGGTAAATTGTGTTATATTCTCTGGGACTTCAATATTGACCTTTTCAAAAGTGAAACACATTCACCCACCCAGGATTTTTTAAATGCTCTATATTCCAATTACTTTTATCCTGCCATTCACAAACCCACCAGAGTTACTGACAGGTCTGCTACTCTAAGAGACAATATATTAACAAACAGTCTGAATGAAGTGCTCCATTCGGGTATCTTATTTTCAGACATCACTGACCACTTCCCAGTCTTTCAATTTACCAGGCTTGACAATGTTAAGAAGTCAACATAACTTATCGCAAATTTAATGATAGAAAAATGGCTTGTTTTAAGCAACTTATCAATAATCATTCCTGGACAAATGTTTACACTCAAACTAACCCTAACAGTGCTGACCAAACTTTCATGGACTCTTTTATCTCTATCTTCAATAAGTGTTTTCCCTCAGTCTCTGTAAATAAAAAAACTTTTCCAAACCATGGTTCACCACTGGATTACAGAAGTCTTCAAAGAAAAAAAAATAAACTTTATAAATTGTTAACTAACCCTACACCACTAAATCAATCTAACTACAAAACATGTAAAAATAAATTTACTCATCTCCTTAGATCAGCAAAAAAATATATTTTACTGACAAAATCAAGGCTTCCTCAAATAATATCAAAGAAACATGGACTATTATAAATCAACTGTTACATAAAAAGAAACCTGTGACAAAAACACCATCTTGTTTCACTGACAGAGGGAAACAGACTCTCATGAGATTGCATGTAGGTTTAATGATTTCTTTGTCAATGTAGGTGCCTTTCTGGCAAAGAAAAATAAAAAACCCAGGAGGTCGTCCCCTTGGCATATTGATGGTTGTTTTCCTACCTTTAAGATCAGCCTGATGCAAATGAAGTTATAACCATTATTGAGGAACTCAAATCAACCAGTTCAGGACACGATGAAGTCAGAAATTCTCTTGTAAAAGAGGTCAAATATTCAATAGCAGACCCCCTAACGTTTATTTTTTCCCTGTCATTGGAGACTGGTGAAATTCCAAGTGATCTCAAAATTGCAAAAATCATCCCCATATTCAAATCGGATGATCCAAGTTCCTTTACAAATTATCGCCCAATTTCAATACTACCCTGTTTTTCAAAGATTCTTGAAAAATTAGTTTACAAGAGAATTCTACAACATATTAATTCAAATAATATACCATACAACCATCAATATGGCTTCCGCAAGAATCATTCTGCTTACATGGCCTTGTTAGATCTTCTTGAAAAAAAATCTCTACTGCTCTTGACAATAATGAATATACTATAGCAATTTTCTTGGACCTATCAAAAGCGTTTGATACAGTGATCAATGATTTTGCCACTGTTCCAAGTACAATTTTACCTCTCTTATTCGCCGATGATACAAATCTTCTTATTTCTAATAAGCACTTTAAAACTCTTTTAAAAGAGGCCAACTTGGGCCTACAAGCTTATTCAAAATGGTTCAAATTGAATAAACTCTCTCTTAACATAAATAAAACCAATTTCATTCTATTTTTAGGTAGGGAAAAGTTTATCCTGGATGAAATCAAGCTCTTTATTGAAGGCTCCGAAATTAAAAAGGTATCCTCTGCTCGCTTTCTTGGTGTCATGGTTGACAAAAATTGTACTTGGAAAGAACATATTGCTTTTGTGGCAAAAAAAAAAATGTCTAAGTCTCTGGGTATCATCAGAAAGATCAGTTAATTTCTCAATAGATCCAGTTTACCTGTTTTGTATTATAGCTTAATATATCCACACCTAATTTATTGTAACATAGTGTGGGCCAATGCCAGCCCAACCAAACCGCTTCACTTACTGCAGAAACAATTTGTTAGAGCTGCCACAAACTCTAACTCTAGAGCTCCATCCTCTCCACTGTTTTATAAACTAAGGATCCTAACCATATTTAATATCAATATCATACAGATATGCACTTTTGTTTACAATGTAATTCATCAAAATCAAGAACTTTCTACAATATTTTTGCAGAAATTTCAGTTTTCACTCATATAGGACAAGACAAGCAGAACACTTGCATCTTCCCCTTCGCCACACCAGCAGAGGGCAGTACTCTGTCAAATACAAAGGGAGTACATTGTGGAATGAACATCACAATCTTGCTGACAATGCCCCCTCCTTGTCAATATTTAAAAAGAGACTATGCTTGAAATTATTAGAACACTGTGTAGCGGTCTCTTAGATTGCACCACAAGATGAACTGGTCCTATGTTTGCTGTTACTTCTTTTAATTAGTTTGTTCTTGTTGACCTTTATTTATTATGATCATTTTATTCTTTTCTCTTCTTTTTTGTTGTCTTTTTCTGCCGTCCTGTATTTTGTCATTCTCATCTTATTTTCAATTACTTAACGTTTATTTTTCCCTTAGGATGTACATTAATATTTTCCTTGAATAAGCGTTTATAAGGTCAGGGTGAGGCTGCTCTATAAGCCCTTTCGGGCTTCAGACCTCACCTGCACATTTTTTTTCTTTTTAACTCACTCCTCCTGAGTGATCTCTTTTGTAATGTGTCTCTCACATGTGCAAATAAATAAATAAATAGATGATTGAAAGTGAACCCTGAATCCTTTCCGTCAACAACTGTAAATTTGACAACAAAGTTGACCATCTCTGATTAGGAAAACAATAAATGCATACACAATCGGTATTACAACGCTCTGTTCCGAGACTCCTTCGATACAGCATATTGATATAAACGCGAAGGGATATCAAAGAACCTTCTCAGGAACTTATTCCGCTGAAAAAATAAACTCCAAATCAGTCTTTCATGCCATGGAAAGTTTCACAGCCTCGCAATGGCGATGGGCCATGCGTGAGCCGTACTCGATCAACTGCGATCATTAGGGTTCGTTCGAAGAATTTTCGTATTGTATAATGGGGGGGAAAAAAATATTGAGACATAATGGAGACATGGGTGCATTCTTGGCCTCTCGGTGGCTTTATAATGCACCATATTTTTGTGTCCTTCCCAACCCCTGCCTGAGGTCAGTGATGAGTGGTTTGTGTTCCAGTAATGACTGAATTAGCTGATCTGAGGTCAGTGATGAGTGGTTTGCGTTGCAGTAATGACTGGAGTATCTGATCTGAGGTCAGTGATGAGTGGTACTGGATAAGCTGATCTGTGGTCAGTGATGAGTGGTTTGTGTTCCAGTAATAACTGGATTATCTGATCTGAGGTCAGTGATGAGTGGTACTGGATGAGCTGATCTGAGGTCAGTGATGAGTGGTTTGTGTTCCAGTAATGACTGGATTAGCTGATCTGAGGTCAGTGATGAGTGGTTTGTGTTGCAGTAATGAATGAATTAGCTGATCTGAGGTCAGTGATGAGTGGTACTGGATAAGCTGATTTGTGGTCAGTGATGAGTGGTTTGTGTTCCAGTAATGACTGGATTATCTGATCTGAGGTCAGTGATGAGTGGTACTGGATAAGCTGATCTGAGGTCAGTGATGAGTGGTTTGTGTTCCAGTAATGACTGGATTAGGTGATCTGAGGTCAGTGATGAGTGGTTTGTGTTGCAGTAATGACTGGATCAGCTGATCTGTGGTCAGTGATGAGTGGTTTCCGTTGCAGTAATGACTGGATCAGCTGATCTGAGGTCAGTGATGAGTGGTTTGTGTTCCAGTAATGACTGGATTAGGTGATCTGAGGTCAGTGATGAGTGGTTTGTGTTGCAGTAATGACTGGATCAGCTGATCTGTGGTCAGTGATGAGTGGTTTCCGTTGCAGTAATGACTGGATCAGCTGATCTGAGGTCAGTGATGAGTGGTACTGGATAAGCTGATCCGTGGTCAGTGATGAGTGGTTTGTGTTCCAGTAATGACTGTATTAGCTGATCTGTGGTCAGTGGTGAGTGGTTTGTGTTGCAGTAATGACTGGATTAGCTGTTCTGAGGTCAGTGATGAGTGGTTTGTGTTCCAATAATGACTGGATTAGGTGATCTGTGGTCAGTGATGAGTGGTTTGCGTTGCAGTAATGACTGAATTAGCTGTTCTGAGATCAGTGATGAGTGGTTTGTGTTGCAGTAATGACTGGATAAGCTGATCTATGGTCAGCAATGAGTGGTGTGTGTTCCAGTAATGACTGAATTAGCTGATCTGAGGTCAGTGATGAGTGGTTTGTGTTGCAGTAATGACTGGATCAGCTGATCTGAGGTCAGTGATGAGTGGTTTGTGTTCCAGTAATGACTGGATTAGGTGATCTGAGGTCAGTGATGAGTGGTTTGTGTTGCAGTAATGACTGGATCAGCTGATCTGTGGTCAGTGATGAGTGGTTTCCGTTGCAGTAATGACTGGATCAGCTGATCTGAGGTCAGTGATGAGTGGTACTGGATAAGCTGATCCGTGGTCAGTGATGAGTGGTTTGTGTTGCAGTAATGACTGTATTAGCTGATCTGTGGTCAGTGGTGAGTGGTTTGTGTTGCAGTAATGACTGGATTAGCTGTTCTGAGGTCAGTGATGAGTGGTTTCTGTTCCAATAATGACTGGATTAGATGATCTGTGGTCAGTGATGAGTGGTTTGCGTTGCAGTAATGACTGAATTAGCTGTTCTGAGGTCAGTGATGAGTGGTTTGTGTTGCAGTAATGACTGGATAAGCTGATCTGTGGTCAGCAATGAGTGGTGTGTGTTCCAGTAATGACTGAATTAGCTGATCTGAGGCCAGTGATGAGTGGTTTGTGTTGCAGTAATGACTGGATCAGCTGATCTTAGGTCAGTGATGAGTGGTTTGCGTTGCAGTAATGACTGAATTAGCTGATCTGAGATCAGTGATGAGTGGTTTGCGTTGCAGTATTGACTGGAGTATCTGATCTGACGTCAGTGATGAGTGGTACTGGATAAGCTGATCTGTGGTCAGTGATGAGTGGTTTGTGTTGCAGTAATGACTGGATTAGCTGATCTGAGATCAGTGATGAGTGGTTTGTGTTGCAGTAATGACTGGATAAGCTGACTTGTGGTCAGTGATGAATGGTTTGTGTTCCAGTAATGACTGAATTGGCTGATCTGAGGTCAGTGATGAGTGGTTTGTGTTCAAGTAATGACTGGATTAGCTGATCTGTGGTCAGTAATGAGTGGTTTGTGTTCAAGTAATGACTGGATTAGCTGATCTGTGGTCAGTAATGAATGGTTAGCGTTGCAGTAATGACTGGATTAGCTGATCTGAGGTCAGTGATGAGTGGTTTTTGTTGCAGTAATGACTGGATCAGCTGATCTTAGATCAGTGATGAGTGGTACTGGATAAGCTGATCTGTGGTCAGTGATGAGTGGTTTGTGTTGCAGTAATGACTGGATTAGCTGATCTGAGATCAGTGATGAGTGGTTTGTGTTGCAGTAATGACTGAATTATCTGTTCTGAGGTCAGTGATGAGTGGTTTGTGTTGCAGTAATGACTGGATTAGCTGATCTGAGATCAGTGATGAGTGGTTTGTGTTGCAGTAATGACTGGATAAGCTGATTTGTGGTCAGTGATGAGTGGTTTGTGTTCCAGTAATGACTGAATTAGCTGATCTGAGGTCAGTGATGAGTGGTTTGTGTTGCAGTAATGACTGGATTAGCTGATCTGAGATCAGTGATGAGTGGTTTGTGTTCCAGTAATGACTGGATAAGCTGATCTGTGGTCAGTGATGAGTGGAATGTGTTCCAGTAATGACTGGATAAGCTGATTTGTGGTCAGTGATGAGTGGTTTGTGTTCCAGTAATGACTGAATTAGCTGTTCTGAGGTCAGTGATTAGTGGTTTGTGTTGCAGTAATGACTGGATTAGCTGATTTGTGGTCAGTGATGAGTGGTTTGTGTTGCAGTAATGACTGGATCAGCTGATCTGAGGTCAGTGATGAGTGGTTTGTGTTGCAGTAATGACTGGATCAGCTGATCTGAGATCAGTGATGAGTGGTACTGGATAAGCTGATCTGTGGTCAGTAATGAGTGGTTTGTGTTGCAGTAATGACTGGATTAGCTGATCTGTGGTCAGTAATGAGTGGTTTGCGTTGCAGTAATGACTGGATTAGCTGATCTGAGGTCAGTAATGAGTGGTTTGTGTTGCAGTAATGACTGGATAAGCTGATCTGTGGTCAGTGATGAGTGGTTTGTGTTCCAGTAATGACTGAATTAGCTGATCTGTGGTCAGTGATGAGTGGTTTGTGTTGCAGTAATGACTGAATTAGCTGATCTGAGGTCAGTGATGAGTGGTTTATGTCGCAGTAATGACTGGATCAGCTGATCTATGGTCAGTGATGAGTGGTACTGGATAAGCTGATCTGTGGTCAGTGATGAGTGGTTTGTGTTCCAGTAATGACTGGATTAGCTGATCTGTGGTCAGTGATGAGTGGTTTGTATTCCAGTAATGACTGAATTAGCTGATCTGAGGTCAGTGATTAGTGGTTTGTGTTGCAGTAATGACTGGATAAGCTGATTTGTGGTCAGTGATGAGTGGTTTGTGATGCGGTAATGGCTGGATAAGCTGATCTGTGGTCAGTAATGAGTTGTCTGTGTTGCAGTAATGACTGGATCAGCTGATCTGAGGTCAGTGATGAGTGGATTGTGTTGCAGTAATGACTGAATTAGCTGATCTGTGGTCAGTGATGAGTGGTTTGTGTTGCAGTAATGAGTGGATCAGCTGTTCTTAGGTCAGTGATGAGTGGTTTGTGTTCCAGTAATGACTGAATTAGCTGATCTGAGGTCAGTGATGAGTGGTTTGCGTTGTAGTAATGACTGAATTAGCTGATCTGACGTCAGTGATAAGTGGTCCTGGATAAGCTGATATGTGGTCAGTGATGAGTGGTTTGCGTTGCAGTAATGACTGGATTAGCTGATCTGAGGTCAGTGATGAGTGGTTTGTGTCGCAGTAATGACTGGATTAGCTGATCTGAGGTCAGTGATGAGTGGTTTGCGTTGCAGTAATGACTGAATTAGTTGTTCTGAGGTCAGTGATGAGTGGTTTGTGTTGCAGTAATGACTTGATTAGCTGATCTGAGATCAGTGATGAGTGGTTTGTGTTGCAGTAATGACTGGATAAGATGATTTGTGGTCAGTGATGAGTGGTTTGTGTTCCAGTAATGACAGAATTAGCTGATCTGAGGTCAGTGAGTGGTTTGTGTTCCAGTAATGACTGAATTAGCTGATCTGAGGTCAGTGATGAGTGGATTGTATTGCAGTAATGACTGGATTAGCTGATCTGAGTGGTACTGGATAAGCTGATCTGTGGTCAATGATGGGTGGTTTCTTCTGCAGTAATTTATGTTTTGGCTGATCTGAGGTCAGTAATGGGGGTATGTTTGGCAGTAATGGCTGGTTTTGCTGGTCTGAGCTCTTGAGTGTTTTGTTGCAATAATGGGTGGTTTCTTTGATCATAGGCAGTGATAGGCCAAGTCTTGTACATCGTTCCCCAATTGCGCATTCCAGGTTCGGGTGGGATTGCCGAATTTATATTTTAAAAAAAAAAAAAAAAAAAAAAATTTGATATTATTGAGAAGGGGATTTAGAATATAAAAGCCTCTCGAAACATATTGGCACCTCCTTTTAAAATCGTTCCCCATTTAAAACCACCGAGGTGCATCCTGCAACTCGCTTCGATGTTACAATATTATTAGTCTGAAAGCTGACTGACAAGGGGAGAGTCGTACTGTGACATGGTACCGATTGTGTCTTTAGTGACTGGTTTATGAATACAGCCCATTTTAACGATTTATGCATTTTATAGCTTCAGATTGTACAAGAGTTCATAGTTGGTCAACTGATTGATTGTGTTTCTCCGCTCTGACATCCTTCATCGTAAGCAATGCTACGTCCAGCCCCTCAATGGCCGAGCAAACAGGTTGAAGGTGGGATTGTTCGTAATACAG
The DNA here is from genome assembly GCA_029721435.1 of Gymnothorax reevesii. Classification (NCBI taxonomy): domain Eukaryota; kingdom Metazoa; phylum Chordata; class Actinopteri; order Anguilliformes; family Muraenidae; genus Gymnothorax; species Gymnothorax reevesii. The sequence continues at coordinate 5,496,518 of CM056579.1, read as the reverse complement.
CCAGGTTCTCCTTCGGGCACTTAAGGGAATAGGGTAATTTCAGTGACAAGTACACTGTTACTAACTGGCACCTTTTTGCAAGTTATTTTCAACTGTAATTTTACAATCCGTTTGTAACAAAGGTTCCGTGTATGTTAACTGTAAACCACAGTTAAATGCGGGCAGGACTCTACTTACAGTTGAAATAACAAGGAGATAATGCGTTTATTTAATTGTGAAATTCAGTCACTTCATAACTGTAAGTACACCTGTTTTTGCAACACGGTCACTACAACTTGCTATATAAAAAAATAGACAGCTGTCCACTTGGAAAACGTAAACAGATGTCACCACATACTTGTCACTGAAATTACCTTAATTCTCTGAAGAGCTCTGAAATGCTGCTCTTGCTGAAAAAAAAAAGAAAGTTGTGTCTTCAATTTCTATTTGATTATTAATATAACCGTCCATCTGGCTAATCACGAAAACAAACAAACATGACGGGCAGGAAGCGGGTGATCACTGTGCCTAGTGTAAGTGCATGTGGGTTCTCTTATTAGCGCGGTTCCCTTCCAAGCTGTAAAAGAATCCCCTTTATGCCTTTCCTTTACCTCATGACGTTTTGCACAGAGTTTAAAGAAAAGTGGTTTGGAATTAGACGATAGGACGTAATTTTTTAACTATTCGGACGCAGCCCTGGATCTGGCCCTGGTCATGACCCATTTTTCCTACTGTGTGCCTTTACATCCAATGATGTCATGCCGACCAGAGATGAAATGGCCGCAGCCAGGAAAGGCCAAGTGAATAAAGACAAAAAAAAGCCACAAAATTGCTTATTTGAGACCAAAATTTGTAAAATTTTCTTGGGAGGTCCCCCAAACCCCCACCTACACCCCCCTGTACCCTCCCTGCAAATCTCTGCGCATTTTGCAAGTACTCCTCTTTGTCATTTCGAAATGTTGGCATCTCTGTGGTTTGTGTTGCAGTAATGACCGGATTAGCTGATCTGAGGTCAGTGATGAGTGGTTTTTTTTGCAGTAAGAGGATTATAAATCTGGGCCCAGTCCATCCAGGTCCTGCCAGCCCGGAGCCTCAACCAGCTGGAGCGCGTGTCACCTGTGGCCATTGCAGCAACACCTTCCTGGTACGAGCCCTCATCTCCATCCGTACTGTAAACAGTGTAGTTCTTATGTTTTTGAATGATTTGTGTTGCCTTGGTTCTAAACTTGCTTTGAAATGTGGACGTGTTATTGGTGTTTGAATCATTAATATGTGAAGCCATGGTGAAATGCTGGTTGTGTATTAAAACAGCTATCATATATATATCATATATATATACTCCCAGGAAACATAAATAAACTGTTCTCAGAGAGAGAAGGAGGCTATAATCTAAGAGGGGAACTGAACTTAAAAATAAATCGTGTCAGAACTACCTTGAAAAGCATGTGTGTCTCAGTCTCTGGGGTCAAATTATGGAACAGTTTAACAGATGAATTAAGGAAATGTAAAACCATTGGCAAGTTTAAAAAAACATATAAAAAACAAATTTTAAATAAATATAAGGATGAGGAGCAGCAGTTTGACCCAGGACGGTAATGGCAGGGTTAAGAAAAATGTGGATACATTGTCTTGTTATGTCTTCTTCTGTGTGTGCGCAGGGGGTTCTAGAAGTATAGAAATTCACTATTATATACAAGTGCAATATTCTGTGTATATTTGTATATAAGTAGCTTATTGAATATTATAGTCAACAAATTGTAAGTACCATTGGTTCTTGAATAGACGGTGAATGTTGTAAATATAATAATAGAGAATTTAATAACTTGACTGTAGAATATGGTAATACAAGGGGTAGGATTAAATAAGTTCTTACTTCTTCCTACTCCTTTTCGAGCATACAATCTTGCTGCTCATGCAAGACAGTTATCAACAGTTTGCTTTTTGTTTTTGTTTTGGTATTGGCATGGTGGCCATTTGTTTTGGTGATTATCTCTGTTTTATCTTTTAACGTGTTCGAAATAAAGATTTCATTTCATTTCATTTATTATTAATTGCTTATTTCCGTATAGCCTTGGCATTGGGCTGAGGGTTATATTGGTATTATACCCTTGCTATTGGCCTGGCTAATACCGCGACCCAAAGGCCAATACCAAGGTGATGCGAAAATAAGCAATTTATAATATTTTTATTAATTGGATAAGTATGTTGTGCTATCAGGACAATATTATGACTGTGACTTCTGAAGGATGCGACTTCAAGACTCATCCACGACTGTCGTCTGCTTCTTTGAAGAGAGTGAATGCCGCAGTTGCCAATGGTTACTTGTGCACGTGCTGAACTCAGTCAATACAGCTTAAAGGTCTTCTGCCACGGAATTACAAGTCAAATTTATTTTATGCAAATTTTCTTTCTGAATTGAAATATGACCATGTTTTTGCCTGAAATCATTCTATAATGCAGAAATCCAAACAAAACGACTGTTTGGGAACACCCCTAAAAATTCATATGTTTTTCACTACTGTTCGGCAGTTTGGGTGCGACGTATACTCGGGAACGCTCAGCCCTGCCCTCAACCCGGCATTCATAGATCCTGTATACAATCCTGACCTATACCCATCGCGCTTCCTTTCAAATCGACCAACATTGTTCACAAAAAGAACGCCAGTCTACAATAATGTATGACGAATATGAACAATCAGAAGAAGAGAATATTTCAGGTGCTTATGAGAACCTATGCGATTTCATAGTTATTCATTATTGCAAGGCGGTCACACTCAGTTGTGAGATATGAAGGTGTGCACGTCGCTGGTTTTCATATTAGCTGCAGGTTTAGCCTAGCCAATGTCAGTAGCTGAGTTTCCCTGTTTTAATGCGTATTTTGAAGTTCTGCATCAAAAAAGGTAGCCAAATGGAAACGCCATTATTCGAAAATAAATCCTCTGATTCGCAAAAAAAAAAAAAATTTACACTCGCTTGAGGTGGAATCTCACTTTTGCGAAAAAGACTTAATGCGCATAATCTGAAATGGAAACACATTTTTCTAATAAACACTGATGAGGAGGGTTGGCTCCTATAAAGAGCATGCACATTAATGCATGCTACTTAATGCATGTTATTCTGCATTAGCAGCCATGTGCTTTCTCATGTGCTGATCTAAGTTAGCTGGTTGAGTTTAGCTTGGCCAATAGCTATGAGCTATTGGCTATGAGAAGGCGCGGCACCTATTTATTGATTACTAGCTTGTTTTTAAGTGCAAAACTTTGACCAAAAATTTCTGAATGCTTGGATTTGATATTGCTGGCAAGTGACCATGGTATAAGCGGGATAATCAACTTGTAGGTGTGCATTACACGGTTATTCGCCTCCACATCGTGCCTTAAAACCATGTAATGCACACCTACAAGTTGATTATCCCTTACATATGGTGGAACAAAAAATTATAATAGAAACTGAACATTAACACTTTACTAGGGTTGCATTGAGTGTTCGGCAGCCCAAAATATGTGGCCAAAAACACACATTCAGTATGTGACTGAACGTGTGAAAAAGCTGAAATTGATGACCGACTGGACACCGTTAATGACTGACCACAAAGAGAGCAGAACCTGGAGCAATGTAATCAGCTGTTGAATAACCTAATTTTTCAATCATTAAACTAAAGATAATGCACAGTGCGACTGTCATATGGAATTGGATTAATTTTTTAAGATTGGATGTGACGTTTGTGCGTTTAAGATGATATAATCACTTTCAAAAAACGTGACTGATGAAACGCACATGTTGAAGGCAAAATCCATCATGGGTTTAGTATTTACAAAAAATTTTTTAAATTCCAGAGTTGGGTTCCGACAGTGACAATGGGCAGCCGGTGGTGAGAGACATGTTTGAGGAGGATTTTAACTGGTTTCCCCAATTTCACAGTGACTGGAAAATGGGGAACTGTCACCCGTGCCGGAAGCGCGAGTATGGCCGCTTGCCAGCAGTAAAGACGGACCTGACTGACAGTGCAGTGTAGCACAGCTACCGGCGTATGTAGCTGTGACTCGTGACTGAGACTAATTCAGATGCGGAACAAAAGAGGAGTGAAACTACGTCCTGCAGCAGTGGGGCTGTGAAAGAAATGAAAACGCAGACATGCAACAAGGTTCAGACATGCAATGGGGTTGGGGTTGGAGTTGGAGTTGGAGTTGGAGTTGGAGTTGGAGTTGGAGTTGGAGTTGGAGTTGGAGTTGGAGTTGGAGTTGGAGTTGGAGTTGGAGTTGGGAGAGTAATCTTCCGTTCCCAGGTTTCCCCTTATGAGGGCCCCTTGGGAAAGAAAAGTTTGCACAGTCCATTCAGTGTACTGGAGCCTTTATATAGGAAGAATTTGGTCCCTTTTGTGGTGAAGTCTTAAGTGCGTTTGTTGAGTCCTCTTGGGAACAAAGTGTTTAGTTTTGTGATCCAATGTTTTTCTGTCCTACGTCTGTCCTCCGGTGTCCAGTTGTTGTTAGTCTGAAGCCCGGATATCTCTAGTGCCTCAAGTCCATGGTGAAGGAAGTGAGCAACTAAATGTGTGTCTGTGTCTTTATGATTTCTAATGTTATATATGTGTTGAGCTAATCTAGTCCTGATCTTGTTACCCGTCTCTCCTAGATATTTTACATCACAGTGGATACACCTAATGACATGTATGCAGTTTTTTGTATCCAGTGTGAGTGTTTGTCTGATTAGGTATGTTATGTTTGTTGTGTCAGGCTTCAATGTTGGAATGTTTTGGTCGCATATGCGACTCGTATTTCATTTTTGCGATCAATAATTTTTTGCCGGTCGCACCCGTGCGCCTTGAAAATTTTGACCAAGTGCGACCAAATAGTGATCAAACATTCATATCATATTATATCAAAAACTAGGACTGTCGCGTTAATTAGGCTAATCGCGATTAATTTAAGCGCAATAAAAGTAACTGCCACTATGAGGCAGACAGACGTGCTTGCTTATTACCTTTTCTATGATACATACCTAATGCGGTCATCTGAAATGCTCCTGGGAATAAAACTACGATTTGAAGTCCGCTAATTACCAGCGAGGTTGGACAGCCTCCATCTCCTTGGCATAATTAGCTCACCTTAAATCAATTCCCGTGTACTTTGCCTAACTTGCAATCAAGCCATTTATTCAGCCAACTGACTAATCAAAATCAAAATGTGGCCAATAATGATTAAGAAGTGATAATGGGAAGCAGACAGACCTAACCAGGCTGCCGCGTTATATTGAAAGATTTTCAAATTCGTTAACAATTCACGTCACGTTCTTTACGCTTAAACAAAATGTTTTCCACCTTCACTGTTGGTTATTTAGATGCTCAAAAGTAAATAAAATCAAGTGCTATGAGTTACATTATTTTAAATTACTCTCGTTCAGTTACGTAATAAAAATGCCTCAAATTTGCGGCAAAGATTCGCCTGAACGTGAATTGCCAAATCTTCGGTGCATTTGACTATTGCCTGCGATGCAAATGTATTCTCTCTCACATTCATGTTCGGTATGCTTCACAAAATGTTTTCCACTTCACGTAGACTATTTTTTTTTTAGCTCTTAAAACCAGGGCCATCTTTGAATAACATCTTTTTTTTTTTTTTTTAGAAATATCTTTAATAATGCATACAAAATTCCTTGATGAAGGGTGGATTTCAGAGGTCTGCTATTTATTCAGATTATTGAAATATTTTCGGTCTAACACAGTAACCTGGTTAGGTCCGTCTGCTTCGCATTATCACTACTTAATCATTATTGGCCACATTTTGATTTTGATTAGTCAGCTGGCTGAATAAATGGCTTGATTGCAAGTTAGGCAAAGTACACGGGAAATGATTTATGGTGAGCTAATTATGCCAAGGCGATGGAGGCTGTACTTAGTTAATTTTGTGCTCCCAAAACTTATTTCATGCTCCTAAAAAAATTTTTTAGGAGCATGCATGCTCCTTAAGAAAAAAGTTTACATTGAGGCCTGTGTGTTGTTCTTGATTGTTGTGGCTTGTTTGTAAAACACTGGGTCTTGTGGATGTACAGTGTTGATTTCTGGTAATTTGCTGTTTACCAGATGTCCTTGAGGTTTTTTCCTTTTTTATATGCCGAGATGATTCTGTAATCCTCGAGTATGTCCGTGTTTCTTAGGGATCTGTTTAGATTTATCTTCTTTTTAATGTTTGCTGCTTGGCTGAATTCTCCGGTCTTTGAAAGTATATTTTGGATGGAGACTGTTTTTGTGTAGAAGCGCGCGTGTGTCTGGGTCTTTAAAGAAGACCTTTGTGTCTTATGTGTGTGTCTGGGTAAATGAGGGTCGTTTATATGTGGTGGTGTCCAAGAAATCTATGCGTTCTTTGTGTGTGGTGTATTTAACTGTGATTGTTCTGTGGTGTGTGTTCAGGATGTGAATGAAGGTTTTGAAGTCCTCTAGACTATGTGTCCATGTTCCCCATATGTCATCTAAGTATCTAAAGTAATTGGTGGGTAGTTTGGGGCATTTTTCAAAGACAGTCCCCTCCCAATGTGCCATGTAAATGTTGGCATAGGCTGGTGCAAATTTTTTGCCCATAGCTGTGCCACTAATCTGTAGGAAGAACTCCTTGTTGAATTCGAAATCATTCTTGGTGAGGCTGATTTCCAAGAGTTACAGGAGAGGTGCGTCCGGCCGATTGTCATCCGGGTACTTATCCATCCAGGCTTTTACAGCAGTTAGTCCCGCCACTGTGTTTATGTTTGTGTAGAGGCTATGTCTATTGTGAACAGGATGGCTTCCTGTGCTATTTTGGTGTTTTTTTTTTATTTTATTTTGAGTATAAAATCGTATGTGTCCTTAATGTAGCTGTTGTTGTTATGGATAGTGGAGTGATGAAATATTCTATATATTCAGCAATCCTGTAGGATTCACTGTTGCAGTCTGAAATAATGGGTCTCCCTGCTGGGACCTCATATGGTAGGGTCCAGGACTGTGGTGGGTCTTCCTGCTGGGACCTCATATGGTACGGTCCAGGACTGTGGTGGGTCTCCCTGCTGGGACCTCATATGGTACGGTCCAGGACTGTGGTGGGTCTCCCTGCTGGGACCTCATATGGTACGGTCCAGGACTGTGGTGGGTCTCCCTGCTGGGACCTCATATGGTACGGTCCAGGACTGTGGTGGGTCTCCCTGCTGGGACCTCATATGGTACGGTCCAGGACTGTGGTGGGTCTCCCTGCTGGGACCTCATATGGTACGGTCCAGGACTGTGGTGGGTCTCCCTGCTGGGACCTCATATGGTACGGTCCAGGACTGTGGTGGGTCTTCCTGCTGGGACCTCATATGGTAGGGTCCAGGACTGTGGTGGGTCTCCCTGCTGGGACCTCATATGGTACGGTCCAGGACTGTGGTGGGTCTCCCTGCTGGGACCTCATATGGTATGGGGCAGGACTGTGGTGGTTTGTGTATTTTGGGGAAGAGGTAAAAAACCCTGGGTCTAGGATTGCCCTCTCCCCTGAGGTAAAAGCTTTGTTTTTTAGTGATATGATTGTTCTCTAAAAGTCTTTGTATTATGTTGTGTATTTCCCGGGCTGTGTCTGGATATATGGGTCTTGGTAATTTTCTGTAGTGTGCTGTGTTATTTAGCTGTCTATTAGCCTCATGTATATATTCTGGTCTGTTCATGATCACTATGGCACTCCCCTTATCTGCTGGCTTTAAGATTATTTGTTTGTTTTTTGCCAGCTGGTGTAGGGCTCGCCTCTCCCCTCTGCTGAGGTTGTTTTTTGTCCTTGTACGTTTGTGGGTTCAGTGCCTTGATCAGGGTGTTGTTGTGTTTGATGATTTGTGTGATTTCCTCTGGGATTTGGTTAGTCCTTGGTTCCCAGGTGGACTTTGGAATGAATGGTGTGTTGGGGTTGGGGTTAGGAGGTGTTGGGGTTGGGGTTATCTGGAGATGATGATGATGACAATAATGATAATAATAACTTGTGGCAGGAAAAATTGTCATAAGTTCCCATCATAGGGAACACACCTGTTTAAGTACCTCAATGCATTTTTTTTGTCAAAATATTGACAAACATCCGAGCAAAGGCAAGCGCTTCTGATGAAAGCCATGTTAGTTTCTCAAGTGGGTTTTATTCCATTTCTTCTCCTAGGTTTAAGGTTTTGGTTAACTTCAACAGATCTGTCCAGTTTTTAGAAAACACTTCGGTTTTAAGAAGTTGTTTTCTAACAATGCCTAATGCTTTTTTTTGCGAGTGCCTTAGTAGGTTAATAACTTTAAACAATGCTATTTGATAGGCCTGTACTATGGCTGTTGTGTGTGCAGGGAGACGTCTGAAGTAAAACTTCTTGGCCTGCAGTGAACTGCCAATCCCACGTGGACACATACTGATCTCGTACCTATTTTTTACATTTATTTTCCTTTGCAAAATGAAGTTGTCCTTTTGTAAAATGGTTTTGTTACATTATAGCTAACGTGTAAAGGTTTAATGAATTGGAAATGCAAGTGTTCCTCCTGTATAATGAGTATATAAAGGCAGGCTGTTCTGCCTGTGGCATTATTGTTCACATTAAATAGTCGTATATTTCCTTGCAAGATAAAGGAAATGATGTTTTAATATTATTATAGCATCACAGAGACCTGCTTTCAGAAGTGGTTTTGTTGGGAGGGGACAGTGCACAAGTTCTGACGCGAGATTAGCCTTCTGTCAATCTGTTCAGCACAGATTTGTGTTTGCAGGGCATAAGTTCTAAAAGCAGTAGGCATTTGTATTGTCTTCAATGCTGATTAAAAAAAAAAAAAAAAAAAAAGTTTTACGCAAGATGGGGTTCGATGGTCGCAAATATTTGTGCATTTTCCTTAATCGATAGTTGAAACACGTTATCGAGTGATAATTGATAAATCATTCATAAGTTATGTGATAGGAAAGACTCATCTTTTACTCAGTTTCAAGAAATGGTACATAAAACAGATATTGCCGGTTAACACATACAGTGCTGTGAAAAAGTATTTGACCCCTTCCTGATTTTATTTTTATTTATTTTTTTGCATATTTCTCACACTTAAATGTTTCCAATCATCAAACAAATTTTTATATTTGACAGAGAGAACCTGAGTAAAAACAAAACGCAGTTTTTAAATGACAATTTCATTAGTTAAGGGAAAAAAGCTATCCGAACCTACCTGGCCCTATGTGAAAAAGTAATTGCTCCCTGAACCTAAACTTGCCCTTGGCAACAGCAACTGCAATCAAGCGTATGCGGTAACTGTATGCGCTTGCTGTAGAGGAATTTCAGTCAACTCTTCTTTGCAGAATTGTTTTAATCTAGCCACATTGGAGGTTTTTCGAGCATGAACAGCTTGTTTAAGGTCGTGCCACAGCGTGTCAATTGGATTTAAGTCCGGACTAGGCCACTCCAAAACCTTCATATTGTTTTTTAAGCTATTCTGAAGTGGACTTGCTGGTGTGTTCCAGATCATTGTCCTGCTGCATAACCTGTTCGTTTGAGCTTGAGGACAGTGTTTCGCTGGAGTCCCAAAGCCTAAGAAATAGCTTTGTAGCCTTTTCTATTCTAATATATGTCAATGACTTTGTTTCTCATCTGTGCTTGAATTTCCTTAGATTGCGGCATTATGTATTGCTTTTTGAGATCTTTTAGCCTACTTCACTTTGTCAGACAGATTCAACTGGGTGATTTCTTGATTCAACAGGTCTGGCAGTAATCAGGCCTGGGTGTGGCTAGTGAAATTGAACTAAAAAATGTGGTTAATCACGGTTAATTAATGATTTAACAAGGGAGGCAATTACTTTTTCCCATGGGCCCTGATAGGTTTCAGTGGCTTTTTTCCCTCAGTAAATGAAATCATCATTTAAAAACTGCATTTTGTATTTACTCAGGTTGTCTTTGTCCAATATTAAAATTTGTTTGAAGATCTGAAACATTAAAGTGTGAAAAATATGAAAATATGCAAAAAAAAAAAAAAAAAAGAAATCCGGGAGGGGGCAAATACTTTTTCATGTCACTGTATTTTAATCGGTTAATTAACGGCAATTAATCGATCATTGATTAATCTTTCACATCTCTATGGGATTCAGTGAGTTTATTTCGAATTAATGATTTTTTGATTCCCATCTGAAAAATCTATTATCACTGCCTTGTTCCAGTTTGTCGGTATTACGTCTTCGTTATTGGCAATGTACTGAATTTAATATTCGGTAAATTAATTCTGTAATTCTTTATCGGGAACAGGTCAAGAGTAATCCTGCATGTTATCCAGATGGCACATCTCATTAGTATATTGCGTAAACGTACTTTGTGGAGAGACCAGAAGCGGCAGATCTACACTGCCTTTGGCCCATATTACTTTCAGTCTGAGCATGAGCTAAACTGGTCTTTGGGAACAATAGATTCGACCGAAGATCACCTCCTTGGTTGCTGTAATCTTTGTTGTGGTCTGAAAGTTATAGAATTTCCTTTTCATTTTTTAATTTAACTTTGTCATTGAAAAGCAGAAATGAGAAGTAAATTTGATTTAATTTATGCAAAAAAAAGCAGTAATCAGCACTGGTTATTGGCCAGGTGTTGCCTTGTTTTCGGTTTGGGCCAAGAATTTTCATTTCGGTGCATCCCTGTACTTTAACCTTGTGTGAATTATGTGATTGCAAATCTACCACAGAGCAAATATTAGTAACTTCTCGTTACTTGACCAACTGTAAGGCTAGATTGTGAAACCCCGGGCTGAATAATGTAATTATGTCCCCATGATTTAGCCCTGTTTGTGTTTGTCTGAAGACGGTATTCATTTGTGTGCATGAGAGAACGCTGTTTGTGAAGTGAAGGTCAGGAGATTTCAGTGCCGTTACCTTCTAATGTTTCAGTGGACCGAGTTTACTGACCGCACTCTGGCCAGGTGCCCTCACTGCAGGAAAGTGTAAGTCTGCCCGCCTGTCTGTCTGCCTGCCAGCCTGCCTCGGTCTGTCTGCCTGCCAGCCTGCCTCGGTCTGTGTCTGTCCGCCTGCCTGCCTGCCTGCCCCTGTCTGTCTGTCTGTCCGCCTGCCCGTCTCTCTCACTGCCTGCCTGCCCGTCTGTCTGACTGACTGCCTGCCTGTCCGTCCGTCCGTCTGTCTGTCTGTCTGTTGGAGAAATAGAATAGAAGAATAGAATATTCTGTAATGCACGGCTGGTAAATAGTTCGAATATTATGAAATGCACGGCTGGTAAATGGTTTTAACTGTAATACTGTGGCATGAGGACAAATTTTCTCCCCTTCTCATTTTTTTATTTTGCATATTTGTCCCAAGGGCTGCAGGAGTACTTGAGTCAGTTATTTGTACCTTCGTAACAAAAGTCGCTATTTGGATTTGAATAAGCAAATACTCAGGAGCCTATGATTGAATCATTATTGCAGTGATGAATATGTTTCAGCTGGCAGTAATTCTTTTAATTCACACTGTTTCAGTGTGTAACTTCTCATTTCTCAAGGAAGCATGTTGGAAGATGCATCTCATGTTCGTTGAAAAGATATTACTGTGTTTCAAGAGGGGCAAATATTGGCCACGGTCAAGCTCAGGAAAAAGCGAAGGAGATTGCTGAAATCACTAGAATTCAGTAAGGAGCTGTCCAACAGTAAACTGAGACCTGGAAGCCTGGTGGTGAACTGTCAACATGGCGGAGTAAATGGGCTGGAGAAAAATCCTGACTGATCCTGATCGGTGATCAGTAGAATGCTTGGTGACGTCGCACCTTTGAAAAAGTCATCAGTAGAACTCATGGCTGTGTTTAAATATGAGCATTTCCACACGCACCATTGGACTACAGCTGCATGGCCACAACAGCCTCTTGTTAGTGAGGCGTATGGGGGAAAATTGCTTCAGATTGCAAGGGAGCCAAAGATTGGACTGAGAAGGAATGGAAAAAGGTCATATTGTCTAATGAGTCCAGATTTACCCTGTTCCAGAGGGATACATGTGTCAGGGTAAGAAAGGTCCAGATTTACCCTTTTACAAAGGGATACATGTGTCAGTGTAAGAAAGGTCCAGATTTACCCTTTTCCAGCGGGATGCATGTGTCAGGGTAAGAAAGGTCCAGATTTACCCTTTTACTGAGGGATACATGTGTCAGGGTAAGAAAGGTCCAGATTTACCCTTTTCCAGAGGGATGCATGTGTCAGGGTAAGAAAGGTCCAGATTTACCCTTTTCCAGAGGGATGCATGTGTCAGGGTAAGAAAGGTCCAGATTTACCCTTTTACAGAGGGATACATGTTCCAGGGTAAGGAAGGTCCAGATTTACCCTTTTCCAGAGGGATGCATGTGTCAGGGTAAGAAAGGTCCAGATTTACCCTTTTCCAGCGGGATGCTTTTGTCAGGGTAAGAAAGGTCCAGATTTACCCTTTTCCAGAGGGATGCATGTGTCAGGGTAAGAAAGGTCCAGATTTACCCTTTTCCAGCGGGATGCTTTTGTCAGGGTAAGAAAGGTCCAGATTTACCCTTTTCCAGAGGGATGTGCCCTTCATGGTCAGAAAGGTCCAGATTTACCCTGTTCCAGAGGGATGGGCACTTCAGGGTAAGAAAGGTCCAGATTTACTGTGTTCCAGAGGGATACATGTGTCAGGGTAAGAAAGGTCCAGATTAACCCTTTTCCAGAGGGATGCATGTGTCAGGGTAAGAAAGGTCCAGATTTACCCTTTTACAGAGGGATACATGTGTCAGGGTAAGAAAGGTCCAGATTTACCCTTTTCCAGAGGGATGCGTGTGTCAGGGTAAGAAAGGTCCAGATTTACCCTTTTCCAGAGGGATGTGCCCTTCATGGTCAGAAAGGTCCAGATTTACCCTGTTCCAGAGGGATGGGCACTTCAGGGTAAGAAAGGTCCAGATTTACCCTGTTCCAGAGGGATGGGCACTTCAGGGTAAGAAAGGTCCAGATTTACCCTGTTCCAGAGGGATGGGCACTTCAGGGTAAGAAAGGTCCAGATTTACCCTTTTCCAGAGGGATGCGTGTGTCAGGGTAAGAAAGGTCCAGATTTACCCTGTTCCAGAGGGATGGGCACTTCAGGGTAAGAAAGGTCCAGATTTACCCTTTTCCAGAGGGATGTGCCCTTCATGGTCAGAAAGGTCCAGATTTACCCTGTTCCAGAGGGATGTGCCCTTCATGGTCAGAAAGGTCCAGATTTACCCTGTTCCAGAGGGATGGGCACTTCAGGGTAAGAAAGGTCCAGATTTACCCTGTTCCAGAGGGATGGGCACTTCAGGGTAAGAAAGGTCCAGATTTACCCTGTTCCAGAGGGATGGGCACTTCAGGGTAAGAAAGGTCCAGATTTACCCTTTTCCAGAGGGATGCATGTGTCAGGGTAAGAAAGGTCCAGATTTACCCTTTTTCAGCGGGATGCTTTTGTCAGGGTAAGAAAGGTCCAGATTTACCCTGTTCCAGAGGGATGCGTGTGTCAGGGTAAGAAAGGTCCAGATTTACCCTTTTCCAGAGGGATGTGCCCTTCATAGTAAGAAAGGTCCAGATTTACCCTGTTCCAGAGGGATGGGCACTTCAGGGTAAGAAAGGTCCAGATTTACAGTGTTCCAGAGGGATACATGTGTCAGGGTAAGAAAGGTCCAGATTTACCCTTTTCCAGAGGGATGCATGTGTCAGGGTAAGAAAGGTCCAGATTTACCCTTTTCCAGAGGGATGCATGTGTCAGGGTAAGAAGGGTCCAGATTTACCCTTTTCCAGCGGGGTGCTTTTGTCAGGGTAAGAAAGGTCCAGATTCACCCTTTTCCAGAGGGATGCTTTTGTCAGGGTAAGAAAGGTTCAGATTTACCCTGTTCCAGAGGGATGGGCACTTCAGGGTAAGAAAGGTCCAGATTTACCCTCTTCCAGAGGGATGCGTGTGTTAGTGTAAGAAAGGTCCAGATTTACCCTCTTCCAGAGGGATGCGTGTGTTAGTGTAAGAAAGGTCCAGATTTACCCTTTTCCAGAGGGATGCATGTGTCAGGGTAAGAAGGGTCCAGATTTACCCTTTTCCAGCGGGGTGCTTTTGTCAGGGTAAGAAAGGTCCAGATTCACCCTTTTCCAGAGGGATGCTTTTGTCAGGGTAAGAAAGGTCCAGATTTACCCTTTTCCGGAGGGATGCATGTGTCAGGGTAAGAAAGGTCCAGATTTACCCTTTTACAGAGGGATACATGTGCCAGGGTAAGGAAGGTCCAGATTTACCCTTTTCCAGAGGGATGCATGTGTCAGGGTAAGAAAGGTCCAGATTTACCCTTTTCCAGCGGGATGCTTTTGTCAGGGTAAGAAAGGTCCAGATTTACCCTTTTCCAGAGGGATGCATGTGTCAGGGTAAGAAAGGTCCAGATTTACCCTTTTCCAGCGGGATGCTTTTGTCAGGGTAAGAAAGGTCCAGATTTACCCTTTTCCAGAGTGATGTGCCCTTCATGGTAAGAAAGGTCCAGATTTACCCTGTTCCAGAGGGATGGGCACTTCAGGGTAAGAAAGGTCCAGATTTACTGTGCTCCAGAGGGATACATGTGTCAGGGTAAGAAAGGTCCAGATTAACCCTTTTCCAGAGGGATGCATGTGTCAGGGTAAGAAAGGTCCAGATTTACCCTTTTACAGAGGGATACATGTGTCAGGGTAAGAAAGGTCCAGATTTACCCTTTTCCAGAGGGATGCGTGTGTCAGGGTAAGAAAGGTCCAGATTTACCCTTTTACTGAGGGATACATGTGTCAGGGTAAGAAAGGTCCAGATTTACCCTTTTCCAGAGGGATGCGTGTGTCAGGGTAAGAAAGGTCCAGATTTACCCTTTTCCAGCGGGATGCTTTTGTCAGGGTAAGAAAGGTCCAGATTTACAGTGTTCCAGAGGGATGCATGTGTCAGGGTAAGAAAGGTCCAGATTTACCCTTTTCCAGAGGGATGTGCCCTTCATGGTCAGAAAGGTCCAGATTTACCCTGTTCCAGAGGGATGGGCACTTCAGGGTAAGAAAGGTCCAGATTTACCCTGTTCCAGAGGGATGGGCACTTCAGGGTAAGAAAGGTCCAGATTTACCCTGTTCCAGAGGGATGGGCACTTCAGGGTAAGAAAGGTCCAGATTTACCCTTTTCCAGAGGGATGCATGTGTCAGGGTAAGAAAGGTCCAGATTTACCCTTTTCCAGCGGGATGCTTTTGTCAGGGTAAGAAAGGTCCAGATTTACCCTGTTCCAGAGGGATGCGTGTGTCAGGGTAAGAAAGGTCCAGATTTACCCTTTTCCAGAGGGATGTGCCCTTCATAGTAAGAAAGGTCCAGATTTACCCTGTTCCAGAGGGATACATGTGTCAGGGTAAGAAAGGTCCAGATTTACCCTTTTCCAGAGGGATGCATGTGTCAGGGTAAGAAAGGTCCAGATTTACCCTTTTCCAGAGGGATGCATGTGTCAGGGTAAGAAGGGTCCAGATTTACCCTTTTCCACCGGGGTGCTTTTGTCAGGGTAAGAAAGGTCCAGATTCACCCTTTTCCAGAGGGATGCTTTTGTCAGGGTAAGAAAGGTCCAGATTTACCCTGTTCCAGAGGGATGGGCACTGCAGGGTAAGAAAGGTCCAGATTTACCTTGTTCCAGAGGGATGGGCACTTCAGGGTAAGAAAGGTCCAGATTTACCCTCTTCCAGAGGGATGCGTGTGTTAGTGTAAGAAAGGTCCAGATTTACCTTGTTCCAGAGGGATGGGCACGTCAGGGTAAGAAAGGTCCAGATTTACCCTTTTCCGGAGGGATGCGTGTGTTAGTGCAAGAAAGGTCCAGATTTACCCTGTTCCAGAGGGATGCATGTGTCAGGGTAAGAAAGGTCCAGATTTACCCTTTTCCAGAGGGATGCGTGTGTCAGGGTAAGAAAGGTCCAGATTTACCCTTTTCCAGCGGGATGCTTTTGTCAGGGTAAGAAAGGTCCAGATTTACAGTGTTCCAGAGGGATGCATGTGTCAGGGTAAGAAAGGTCCAGATTTACCCTTTTCCAGAGGGATGCATGTGTCAGGGTAAGAAAGGTCCAGATTTACCCTTTTCCAGCGGGATGCTTTTGTCAGGGTAAGAAAGGTCCAGATTTACAGTGTTCCAGAGGGATGCGTGTGTCAGGGTAAGAAAGGTCCAGATTTACCCTTTTCCAGAGGGATGTGCCCTTCATAGTAAGAAAGGTCCAGATTTACCCTGTTCCAGAGGGATGGGCACTTCAGGGTAAGAAAGGTCCAGATTTACAGTGTTCCAGAGGGATACATGTGTCAGGGTAAGAAAGGTCCAGATTTACCCTTTTCCAGAGGGATGCATGTGTCAGGGTAAGAAAGGTCCAGATTTACCCTTTTCCAGAGGGATGCATGTGTCAGGGTAAGAAAGGTCCAGATTTACCCTTTTCCAGAGGGATGCATGTGTCAGGGTAAGAAGGGTCCAGATTTACCCTTTTCCAGCGGGGTGCTTTTGTCAGGGTAAGAAAGGTCCAGATTTACCTTTTTCCAGAGGGATGCTTTTGTCAGGGTAAGAAAGGTCCAGATTTACCCTGTTCCAGAGGGATGGGCACTTCAGGGTAAGAAAGGTCCAGATTTACCTTGTTCCAGAGGGATGGGCACTTCAGGGTAAGAAAGGTCCAGATTTACCCTCTTCCAGAGGGATGGGCACGTCAGGGTAAGAAAGGTCCAGATTTACCCTGTTCCAGAGGGATGCGTGTGTCAGGGTAAGAAAGGTCCAGATTTACCCTGTTCCTGAGGGATGGGCACATCAGGGTGAGAAAGGTCCAGATTCTCCCTGTTCCAGAGGGCATGAGTGACGCTCATGAAGTAACGCATCAGTCATGCATAGTGTCCACTATACAAGCTTCAGGAGGTCGGTTGCTCTAAAACCAGAGTGTACTTTTCAGCATTAATGCTGCCTTCACTGAGGTGCAACCTACCCTTGCCAAGGGCCGTGACACAGCCCCATGCCATGGCAGGGCATGGCTTAACAGTCTGCACGGTCTTTTCGTCTTGTGTCTGGAGCACACGGCATCCATTCTTCCAAAGAAGATTTCAAACAGTGATTTTTCTGATCACGGTATATGTTTCCACTGTGCATCTGCGCATTGCCGATGCCTTCAAGCCCAGAGAAGTTGACTGTGCCTCTAAACACTACTAACATTCGGCTTCCTTTTTTGCGCAGTAAATTTTTCTGCAGCATTTGGGGATGTAATTGCATATTTTCCTACTTGACTGAGGTTTGCCAAGGTAATTCTGAGCCCATGTGGTTATATCACTCCTAGATAGATGATGGTTTCTGATGCAGTGCTGTCTGAGTGATCACTGGTATTTAGTTTTGGATTTGCACTTTTGCCCTTCGCAGACAGAAATTCCAGCAGATTTTTAAAATCTTTTCATTAAATTAATAACCTTAGAGGGTGCAATATCCAAATTTTCCTCATATAGTTCTTTGAGGAAGAGTTTTTGAACCTTTCAGTGATTTTTCTCTGCCATTTGTCAGCAAATTGGCGATCCTCTTCCCATCTTTGCAGATTAGACCCTTCATGGATAATACTTTTATTCCAAATCTTGATTAGTCACCTGCTGACTCCAGCTGTTTCATATCTCATTGATATTCATATTTTTTACACCTCATTATTGGTCCTAAATTGCCCCAATCCCAACTTTTGTTTGGAATGCTTTGCAGGCCAGAATGACGGCACTGAATGTATAGTTACAAATAAAATCTAGTTGACCAGACAAAACATTGATCATTTTGTCTTCACACTGCCTGCAATGTAATACAAGTCCAAGTAAATTTATAAACCATTGGGTAACACTTTCTCTGAACACATCTATAAAGCATTATAAATGTATTCATTAAGGGTTATAAAGCATTCGTAAAGCCTTATAATTATTGAAATTCACATGTATAATTATTTTTACATAGTCATGACTACACTCATAAAGCATTGTGGTGTTATAAGCAGTTTACTGAGCTGGGCTTATGTTTCCCAAAAGCGTTGCCATTTGCTGACTTTCAACGTCCGGTAGTCTTTCCATAGTCCGGTTCAAACCGGTTTTAGGAAACGTCCCCCTGAACTGTTACCTTCAATGTACCCTGGTTCATTTTAATGCTTTCGCGTATGTGAATATGTAAATAATATGCAATCGCCTTAATAAAAAGTGTTCCCCACTTCCATATGAGCGCAGGCACGAAAAACGGTACAATTTCATTGTTCCAGAAATGTGAATAAATAAAAAGGTTTTTCAGCATGATAATTAATGTGTTCTTTATTTGAAGAACGTATGGTCTTGACCACTTGTAAAGTCAATTTTGGCAGGATATATTGGTTTTTGGCAATGCAGTAGACAAATTAAGGTTAATAAGCAGGCTATTTTTAACATACATGTGTTAAAAAATTGTAAACAATTCCTTAATTGGCAATAATAAAATACGCACCCTAATTTTTCCAGAAGTGTTCCATTTTCGTGACTTCGCTCAAATATGCTTTCATCGCGGAACAGCGCTCGATCACTTGTAGGATTTAATTACTTGTATCTGGACCTCATCTTCATCGTCCGGCTGGATACATATTGGAAATGAATTGCGACCTTGGCTTCGGAATTTCCCTTGCTGAGATTAAACGCAATAAAATATAAAGTACCATAGTTAACAAAATTTTATATTTCCGGGAAATGACATACAGGCTATGTTATGCAAGTATATCTCTTGAATTAGTTCATTAAAAAAAAGGCCATTGATATTGATACTTGTCTTGTGTTGCCCTGTCTGTATTATGTTTATGAGGCAATAGCCGATTTAATGAATAAAACTACTGCCAACTTTTATGAAATTTTCTGGACTTGAATATTAATTCCAATATTGATTCAGCTTCTAAACCTGCAGATCCAATCGTAGACGGCTTGCATTAGCCTTATTAAAAAGGTCCCGCATTGCCTTAATCGGTAGCTTATGCTATAGTTTAGTGCTGAGGTTATATTGGCTTTTAACTTGCAGCTTGGGATTTAGTTTTCATGGTCGAAATGGATGTACTATTAACCATGCGTCTGCGGCATGCGGCACTCATGGTTGATGGAAGGATTTCAAGGGCATGTAATCAATCCAATAACATTTTTATGCACAATTTATCTACAGCATGTGCCTCACCTGTAGTTCATATTTTACAAAATTTAATCTTGGGAAAATTCTGTAGGCCTCTATCTTCAACATGTATCCACCTGGACAACGAAAATGAGGTCCAGATACAACTAATTAAATTAAAGACGGAGCACGGTCCTTCAATGGAAACATATATGGAAGTGGGAAACACTTTTCGTTAGGCGATTGTATATGATTGATTGTATATTACTGGAGGAATAAGCCCCAAGAAGCAGTGATTATACAACGGCGGAGGGGCGTTCTAAGGCACGAAGTGCAGCGCCCCTCCGCCTTTGCAGAATCACTGTAACTCACTGCTTCAAGGGGCTCATTGCTTTTATAAAATGGTTACCCTACATATAGCCCATAAAATAAACACACAAGAAAAAAAATTAACAATTTATCGCTAATATTGAAATGGCGCACTGGTTAGCAACATAGCTAGCAAGCTAAAGTGATATCAAACTCTCTAATGTTATAGCTAGCTAGGTAGATGGCCAACTGGTTAACAGGCTAAAAGGCTAAACTTTGCTAACACTGAAATGGCAAGCTAGTTAGCAACCTAGCTATAGAGTTTGTATCACTTTAGCTTGATGGCTAGGTTGCTATCTAGCTCGCTGTTTCAGTGTTCCTATAATAGAACCTATAATAGGTAGATAGCCGACTGGTTAGCGGGCTAAAAGGCTAAACTTCATTGCCAACTAGCTCGCTATTTCAGTGTTAATCTAGCTATAAAGTTCGATATCATTTTAGCTTGATATCGGTTGCTAACTAGCTCACTATTTCTTTTTTCTTTTCTTTTTTATTTATACATGTGAAAGACACATTACAAAAAACAGATCACTCTAGAAGAGTGAGTTAAAAAGAAAAAAAAAAAGATGTGCAGGTGACATCTGAAGCCTGAAAGGGCTTATAGAGCGGCCTCACCCTGACCTTATGAATGCTTAGTCAAGAAAATAATGTACATCCTATAGGAAAAATAAGGATAAGTAATTGAAAATAAGATGAGAACGATAAAATACAGGACGACACAAAAAATATATGAGAAAAGGGAAAAAAATATAATAAAAATAAAAATAAAGGTAAACCAGAACAAACTAATAAAAAGAAATAACCGCGAACATAGATTGCACCTCGAATGAACTGGTCCTAGGAGACTGCTAATCATAGTGTTCCAATAATTTCAACAGTCTCTTCTTAAATGTTGGCAAGGAGGGGGCGTTGTCAGCAATATTGTGATGTTCATTCCACAATGTACTCCCTTTGTATTTGACAGAGTACTGCCCTCTGCTGGTGTGGCGGAGGGGAAGATGCAGGTGTTCTGCTTGTCTTGTCCTATATGAGTGAAAACTGAAATTTCTGCAAAAATATTGTTGAAAATGATTGGGCAGTTCTTGATTTTGATGAATTATTTTATAAATAAAAGTGCATATTTGTATGATATTGATATAAGTGAAGCGTATTGAGTGTGGTTGGGCTGGTATTGGCCCACACTATGTTACAATAAATTAGGTATTGATATATTAAACTATAATACAAAACAAGTAAACTGGATCTATTAAGAAATGAACTGATCTTTCTGATGATACCCAGAGACTTACACTTTTTTTGCCACAAAACCAGTATGTTCTTTCCAAGTACAAAACCAAAAACCAGTGAAGTTGGCAAGTTGTGTAAATCGTGAATAAAAACAGAATACAATGATTTGCAAATCCTTTTCAACCTATATTCAATTGAATACACTGCAAAGACAAGTTACTGGGTTGGAGGAGAGTTCTTGCCTCAAGTGGAGGAGTTCAAGTATCTTGGGGTCTTGTTCGCGAGTGAGGGAAGGATGGAGCGTGAGATTGACAGATGGATCGGTGCAGCGGCAGCAGTAATGCAGTCGTTGTACCGATCTGTTGTGGTGAAGAAGGAGCTGAGCCGAAAGGCAAAGCTCTCGATTTACCAGTCAATCTACGTTCCTACCCTCACCTATGGCCATGAACTCTGGGTCATGACCGAAAGAACGAGATCTCGGGTACAAGCGGCTGAAATGGGTTTCCTCCGCAGGGTGGCAGGCCGCTCCCTCAGAGATGGGGTGAGGAGCTCTGTCACCCGGGAGGAGCTCAGAGTAGAGCCGCTGCTCCTCCACGTCGAGAGGGGCCAGCTGAGGTGGCTCGGGCATCTCTATCGGATGCCCCCTGGACGCCTTCCTGTGAAGGTGTTCCGGGCATGCCCCACCGGTAGGAGGCCTCGGGGAAGACCCAGGACACGCTGGAGGGACTATGTCTCTCGGCTGGCCTGGGAACGCCTCGGGATACCCCCGGAAGAACTGGAGGAAGTGTCCGGGGAGAGGGAAGTCTGGGCATCCCTACTTAGACTGCTGCCCCCGCGACCCGGCCCTGGATAAGCGGTTGAAAATGGATGGACAAGTTACTTAATGTTCGAACAGGTAAACTTTGTAATTTTTTGCAAATATTAGCTCATTTGGAATTTGATGCCTGCAACGTGTTTCAAAAAAGCTGGCACAAGTGGCAAAAAAGACTGAGAGAGTTCAGGAATGCTCATCAAACACTTATTTGGAACATCCCATAGCTGATCGGGCTAATTGGGAACAGGTGGGTGCCATGATTGGGTATAAAAGCAGCTTCCCTGAAATGCTCAGTCATTCACAAACAAGGATGGGGCGAGGGTCACCACTTTGTGAACAAATGCGTGAGCTGATTGTCGAACAGTTTAAAAACAACATTCCTCAATGAGCTATTGCAATAAATTTAGGGATTTCATCATCTACGGTCCGTAATATCGTCAAAAGGTTCAGAGAATCTGGAGAAATCACTGCACGTAAGTGACGAGGCCGAAAACCAACATTGAGTGCCCGTGACCTTTGATCCCTCAGGCGGTACTGCATCAAAAACCGACATCAGTGTGTAAAGGACATCACCACATGGGCTCAGGAACACTTCAGAAAACCACTGTCAGTATCTACAGTTTGTCGCTACATCTGCAAGTGCAAGTTAAAACCCTACAATGCAAAGCGAAAGCCATTTATCAACAGCACCCAGAAACGCCGCCGGCTTTGCTGGGCCCAAGCTCATCTAAGATGGACTGATGCAAAGTGGAAAAGTGTTCTGTGGTCTGACGAGTCCACATTTCAAATTGTTTTTGGAAACTGTGGACGTTGTGTCCTCCGGACCAAAGAGGAAAAGAGTCCATCCGGACTATTACAGACGCAAAGTTCAAAAGCCAGCATCTGTGATGCTATGGGGGTGTATTAGTGCCCAAGGCATGGGCAACTTACACATATGTGAAGGCACCATTAATACTGAAAGGTACATACAGGTTTTGGAGCAACATATGTTGCCATCCAAGCAACGTCTTTTTCATGGACGCCCCTGCTTACTTCAGCAAGACAATGCGTAGCCACATTCTGCACGTGTTACAACAGCATGGCTTCGTAGTAAAAGAGTGCGGGTACTAGACTGGCCTGCCTGTAGTCCAGACCTGTCTCCCATTGAAAATGTGTGGCGCATTTTGAAGCGTAAAATACGACAACGGAGACCCGGACTTTTGAACAACTTCAGCTGTTCATCAAGAATGGGAAAGAGTTCCACCTGAAAAGCTTCAAAAATGGGTCTCCTCAGTTCCCAAACGTTTACTGAGTGTCGTTAAAAGGAAAAGCGATGTAACACAGTGGTAAAAAGGCCCCCGTGCCAACTTTTTTGCAATGTGTTGCTGCCTTTAGTTCATGATTATTTGCAAAAAAAAAAAAAAAGTTTCTCAGTTTGAACATTAAACATCTTGTCTTTGCAGTGTATTCAATTGAATATAAGTTGAAAAGGATTTGCAAATCATTGTATTCTGTTTTTATCTACGATTTACATAACGTGCCAACTTCACTGGTTTTGGGTTTTGTCCATTTTTCATCAATCATGACACCAAGAAAGCGAGCAGAGGATACTTTTTTCATTTCAAAGCCTTCAATAAAGAACTTGGCTTCATCCAGGTTATACTTTTTCCTACCTGAAAATAGTATGAATTTTTTTTTTTTTAATGTGAAGAGGCAGTTTATTCAATTTGAACCATTTTGAATAAGCTTGTAGGCCTCTTTTTAAAATAGTTTTTAAGTGTTTATTAGAAATGAGAAGATTTGTATCATCTGCGAATAAGAGAGCTAAAATTGTACTTGGAACTGTGGCAAGATCATTGATATAAATGAAAAATAATAACAGATCCAGAATTGAACCTTGGGCCACACCGCATGACAATGTTACCATGTTAGACTTACAGTTGTTAAAAAGAATGTATTGTTGCCCATCAGTAATATAGCTTTTTAACCATTGAAAAACACTACCTTGGAGGCTGTATCTATGTAGTTTTGATAGCAATATTTTGTGGTTCACTGTATCAAATGCTTTTGATAGTTTCAAGAAAATTGCTAATAGTGTAATCATTATTGTCAAGAGCAGTAGAGATTTTTTTTTCAAAAAGATCTAACAAAGCCATTTAAGCAGAATGATTCTTGCAGAAGCCATATTGACGGTTGTATAGTATATTATTTGAATTAATATGTTGTAGAAATCTTTTGTAAACTTATTTTTCAAGAATCTTTGAAAAACAGGGTAATATTGAAATTGGGCGATAATTTGTAAAGGAACTTGGATCATCTGATTTAAATATGGGGATGATTTTTGCAATTTTGAGATCACTTGGAATTTCACCAGTCTCCAATGACAGGGAAAAAATAAATGTTCGGGTGTCCGCTATTGAATATTTGACCTCTTTCACAAAAGAAGTACTGACTTCATCATGTCCTGAACTGGTTGATTTGAGTTTCTCAATAATGCTTATAACGTCATTTATATCAGGCTGATAGAAGATCTTCTATGTTGGAAAACAACCATCAATATAATCGAGGGGACTACCTCCTGGGTTTTTTTTTTTTTTTTTTTTTGCCAGGGAGGCACCTACATTGACCAAGAAATCATTAAACCTACATGCAATCTCAGGAGTCTGTGTTTTCCCTCTATCAGAGAAACAAAATGGAATTATTGTCACAGACTTTGTTTTTATGTAATAGTGGATTTATAATAGTCGATCTTTCTTTGATTTTATTTAAGGAAGCCTTGAATTTGTCAGTAAAATATATATTTTTTTGCTGATAGATGAGTGAATTTACTTTTATATGTTTTGTAGTTAGACTGATTTAGTGGTGTAGGGCTAGTTAAGAATTTTTTATTAAATTTTTTTTTTCTTTGAAGACTTCTGTAATCCAGTAAAATAACATGAATGGCTAGAACAGGCCTTTCAGCCCAACTAAGCTCGCCAGTTTCTTTATACTATTGTGAATATATCCCTTCAGATAATGAATGACTCAATGGTATCTAGCTTTAAGTCAAGCCTGCTCTTGAAAACCCCCAAGGTCTCTGCCTCAACAATATGGTCAGGCAAGCTATTCCACATTGAAATTACTCTTTGGGTGAAGAAATATTTCTGAATATCAGTGATAAATTTACCGTTGGTCAACTTCCATTTGTGACCCAGAGTTCTACTCACAACTCGAAGGAATCCGACATAATTCACTTTGTTAATCCCTTTAACATATTTAAAGACCTCAATCAAATCACCCCTGTGTCTCGTTTTCCTAAATCCAAGTGTATGATGTCATAAGCCCTGTTCTGGTCATAAGTCCTGGCGGCCTCTTCAAAGAATTCCAGAAGGTTTGTCAGGCATGACCTTCCCTTCCGAAAACCATGTTGGCTATCCCTCAAGATACTGTTACGTTCGAGAAATAAGTCCAGCTCATCTTTTATGATAGATTCCAATATTTTGCACGCAATGCAAGTTAAACTGACTGGCCTGTGGTTTCCTGGCTCGGTGCGGTCCCCTTTCTTATATATTGGTATTATATTGCCCTGTTTCCAATCATTTGGTATTTCTCCAGTTTCTAAAGATTGCTAGCGGCTTAAAGATTATCTCACCAACTTCCTAGAGCAATCAGGACCTGCCGCCTTATCTGCCTTTAGTTTATGCAACTTGTCTAATGCAAAACTTCGTTATCCCGAACCTCAATTTCCGCTAAATAATCTTGAGCATTTGACATGCCCTCTGGCCAAATAAAGACCCCCTCTTAGGTAAAATTCTCAACAAAGTAACTGTTTAAGGCATCCGCAATATCCTTGTTATCATATAGCAGCGATCCATTTTTATTCTTTATGCACTTAACCTGCTCTTTAACTTTCCTTTTTCTGCGACAGTACTGAAAGAAGCGCTTAGGGTTAGTTTTTGCCCCCTCTGCAATTCGTCCTCTAGCATTCCTCAGCTCTTTTTTGACCACAGCCCGCATTTTACAGGATTCAGCCTTAGCGTTCTCATTGTTATCCTTTATGTACATCTTATAAAGATTCCTCTTTTCCCTCAAAATCCTACAAGTACTTTTGGTCATCCATTGAGGATTCTGCTTTTTTAGCTTACTTTTGGACACCTTTGGAATGAATCTGCATTGAGATTCAAGTAAAACCTACTTAAATCTTTCCCACATCTCATTTACGGACTCTCAGTCCAGGAGTGTCTCCCATTTTATTTCACTTAGATATGAGCACATCCTGTCAAAGTTTGCTCGCCTAAAATTGAAATTTTTTGTTTTTGAATACACCTTTTTAACTTCCCATGAAACATCAAAATTAACAGCAGAGTGATCACTTGTCCCAAGTTGCTCCAATACCTCAACATTGCTAAGTCTATCTGGGTCATTACAGAGCACTGAGTCTAAAATTACCCTCTCTCTGGTAGGTTTATTAACATACTTTACTAAGAAATTATCTTTTATGATAGTCGAGTTCCTGCAAGGGCTGGAATCTGTTGGACACGTCAACCACTGGAGAAGCTGTCGCTGTATGGCGTGCATGCCCTTTCCTGCGCTGTCGACCTACAGTCACCCAACTTTCTCGCCCTGCTTGCTCTGGGATCCCAGTACCACCCTGCTTCGGCATACACACCATTTCTCTAAACCACATACTACTTAGCTTGCAATCAGTCGAGTTCCTAGAGGAACTATGTCGTGCCGCCAACTGGCCCTGAAGATCAAGGATCTTGCTCTCCAGATGCTCAATTAGCTGGCACCGGTGGCAGACAAACCCACCCTGGAAATCTCTTTCCAAAAGTGCGATCATCCTGCAACCGTCACATAGTTTTGGCCACATTTTGAACCCCCTTCGTAATGACCTTGCTCACCCTAGATAAAAGAAAATTACTAATGCCGAGACGGAAGCTGAGGAACCACAATTTATTAATTAATTTATTTATTAACCTAGGAAGCCCTAAGCAGCAGTCACAATAGAAACCGTGGGGAAACAATGTAAATGGATTATAAGCCTCTTTTAAAAGGGGCTTAGTTTCAGTTAACGGAAATGAAATACCAAATTGAGCCAAACTCTATATGTCATAAGCACTCGTAATTAGCCAGCTTGAGTTTATCTAGTTCCAGTACTATTAATATACTAAACTAAAAATATCACAGGGCTTATCTGAGAACCCAGATAAAACAGACTGGCTCCAACACCCAGGAGAGACTGGAGGAGGCGGAGCACTCCGTTAGAAAACTTACCTTTTAAATTCCAACCTAACCTAACGAACGAGTCAAATGACTGCTGCACTACTAAATACTAAATCTCAGATCCCCAGCCAAGAATGCAAACAGTACTTATCTAGCTAGCTAGCCGTAAATACAACCAAGGGTAAGCGAGATAAGAGCTCCAGTTCCCTTTAATTAAAACGGACTGAATAAACAGGTCGTTTACTATGAGCGAATTAAACACGGTATCTCCCCCAACAAGCTGTCCTAAGCACTCGAACAAGGAGTTAAACTTTAATCAGCTGATCAGGGCACCGCAACCGGAGGAAAATACAAAGATAGGGTATTTACAATGTGTTTAATCAGAAGAGCCCTTTCGGTAATTATAAAATGCGAGGAAAACAAAAACCCCGGTTCGCGTTAATATTCAGCTTGGCAATGCGTTTATGCGGTTGCCAGTCAGGATAGAGAATGAAGGGAACTAAAAACCCTAGTGAACATCAATATTTATAGGCTAGAAGACTGTATGAAAGGCAGCCACCAAGTATGAACCAAGCCGGGTTATAGTTAGATATCCAGGTAATTCGATTATATTATTGGCGTTGAGAGCTTGCAAGGGTTCGCCTGCTAAATCAACTACAGAAAATAAAACAGGCGACAGTACTACAGTCCCTGAAAACTGAATTGCACAATTCACTTAGTTAGACAATTATTTAGCATTTAATTTATTCTCTAAATTTAGCATTTAAATTTATTTTACTTTACCTTACTTTGCTTTGCTCCCGGGAAACTGAAACCCCCCAAAAAACCCGGTCGCCTTTTTATGACCAGATGAGTGACTTAATTTGGCTGTTTGCTCACTGAGTTGTTACAGGGGGAAAAAGGGGAAAGATACGGGGGGAAGATTCTCCCTGTCTCTACTGCGACAAAGGTTATACCTCGGGAGCAAATCGCCTAATCTCTATTATTGTTTAAGTCTTAACACACAAATTATTCTCATAAAACCCTGTTTACACAGCATAAATTCTCAGCTTCAATCCCACACTTCCTCTCTCAACTCAAGCAGAATGATCACCAACGAACAGCACTACAGCACAGCCAAGAGGTCACACAGTGGTAAACCATGGTTTGGAAAAGTCCTGTTTTTGGGTTTTTTTTATTTTTATTTACAGTGACTGAGGGAAGATACTTATTGAAGATAAAGAAAAGAGTCCATAAAAGTTTGGTAAGCACTGCTAGGGTTCGTTTGAGTTGGGGCTGCATGTTATACGGAATCGCGGTTATCGCGATCGCAATAAAAGTAACTGCCACTATGAGGCAGACAGACGAGCTTGCTTATGACTTTTTTTATGACAGATACCTAATGCGATCATTTGAAATGCTTCCGGGAAGAAAACTGTGATTTGAAGTCACTAATTACCAGCGTGGTTGGACAGCCTCCATCGCCGTGGCAAAATAGGCTTACCTTAAATCAATTCCCCCGTACTTTGCCTAAGACTCCGTTTACATGTGGCCGGCTATTTTCATAAATGAACATTTCACCATCTCCGTTTTCAAAAATAATATCATGCACCTATCTGTTTTCAGAAAATTTTTTGTTTACACGTACCCGTATATATATGCCGTCAAACCTGTAGGTGGCAGTGTAACGTTAAAATCAAGCCCATGTTGGCTTATCAGAATCCCGAAAATGGCAACAACACGAATCCAATCACCACAGCCAAATGAAAATGTAAACATTGGTCGCACTTTTGGCGCAAGTTCTGGCACATACTGTGACGTTGGCTGCCTAAAACTTCATGTTTACCCCTCGGCTGACTGGCCGGAGGGGTATTGTCGTCACCTGCGTGTCCATCGTCCGTCCATGATTTTGTCTCGGCCAGTACTCGGCAAATGATGATCGCAGCTTCACCAAATTTGGTATGGTAACTTACTATGACCCATGCATATGCAATGTCAGGTTTTTTTGCTGGATTTGACCTTTGACCTTAGCTCTGAGACCCTGACCCTGGAAATCTTGTACGGGTCAGTACTCATCAACTAACTATCGGAGCTTCACCAAATTTGGTATGGTAACTCGCTGTAACACAGATGTAACATCATTGACCACTGGGAAGTGGTCAATGATGTCTGAAAATAAGATACCCGAATGGAGCACTTCATTCAGACTGTTTGTTAATATATTGTCTCTTAGAGTAGCGAACCTATCAGTAACTCTGGTGGGTTTGTGAATGACAGGATAAAAGTAATTGGAATATAGAGCATTTAAAAAATCCTGGGTGGATGAATGTGTTTCACTTTTGAAAAGGTCGATATTGTAGTCACCGAGAACACAATTTACCTTCTTTAGTTATTAGATGTAAAGTATTTGCCAAAGCATCATTAAAGTTGTTAATATCTGTGTCTGGTCTGACGATACAGCCAACAATAACCTTTTGGCCATTATTGGGTACTGTTAACTCAAAATGCATCCTCTGAGTTTACAGACAAGTCCACTCTGCACATAATCATAATCTTTTCAAATCTACAATACTATTCCCCCACCCGTTTTCTTTACTCTGGTAGAATGAAGTGAGTTATATTGGTGGAGTTCATGAATACTTTTTGTGTTTTCTGTGAGCCATGTTTCCGTTAAAGCAGTGACTGAAAAGTTATAATTTAGTGATGCCAGGAAATGAGCGAGGTGGTCATAATTTTTGAAAGACTAAGAGTGTTAAGGTGGAAAGCTGAAAATAGATAAGTATCAGATGTCAGAGTTCTAATCAAATGTTCAAAATGTTTTTCGCTGAAATATCTACTAGGCTCCTTCATTACGTACATGCTGTTTGTCAGGATCTACATTACGAAGATCAGCATTTGCAACCGGGTTGAGATCAGATGGATTGAAAACCATATTTTCAAAACATGTAATACTGTATGTTTCTAGAGAAAGAAAACGAATATCATTATAATCAAGCTTAGAAAATGGGAACTAAGATATACATTCATCACAAGTCCATGATACCCATAATTTAGAGTTAGGACTGGGAACAGGAGACAATTTAAGTTTACATATACCACAGTTTACATTTTGCAATTTAAAATTTTTTTGACATTTAGGATAGACATTTTTGTCTTTAGGGGTTAGTGTAGCCATCAGATTGTTCTTAAGCTGTTTATAAGAGTGTTCCAGCTCCGCGAAGAAGTGTTCTGGCTTTTTTGACAGTTAATATAAGTGACATCATTTAAAATTCTTAGTCCTGTTTTGAATCCGGTTTGTTTCGGACCGTCTACCTCAGGGGTGGACGTAGTGATGAAAGGGGAATTATTTTGAGGCTCGTTTGGATTTTCTGATTTTTGTTTGCCTGGTGGGTAGACAATTAGACGGTCGTATCGGAGGTAAGCGATGTCGCCGTGCTCACGGGCAGCTCACATTGCTGGAAGAAGTTCCTTTCTTTTTTGTCGCACAGCATAAGAGAAGTCTTCATTTAAGTAGATTCCGGTTCCTTTCAGTTTCTTTGCGTTCGCCATGACTGACATCTTGTCCTTATATTTTAAAAATTTAACCACCACGGGTCTAAATTTATTGCGGTCTGCATCTGGTTTCCCTGTCCGGTGCGCACAGTCTATTTCTATTGATTTCTGGTCCATTTATGGTTTAATTTTTCGGAAATTAAATTTCGCACTTTGCTCTGCGCCTCTAT
This sequence comes from Gymnothorax reevesii, assembly GCA_029721435.1. Taxonomy (NCBI): domain Eukaryota; kingdom Metazoa; phylum Chordata; class Actinopteri; order Anguilliformes; family Muraenidae; genus Gymnothorax; species Gymnothorax reevesii. Next base: position 5,466,218 of record CM056579.1, on the reverse strand, counting down.
CCACCCTTCATGTTCAGTTTCTTTGATTCCCCTCAATAATTAGATTATTTCTTCTTGATTGGTCTTCTCAATAATCTGTAGAGGTAGTGACTGCAAACCCTCACAGAGTTTGCAAATGTCTTGTTGCATTGCATCGCATTGATTGGCAGCACATATTTTACTTTTAATGCCATCCACGTCATTTTGGGTAAACTGGGTGCTGTTCTTGAATTTCTTTCGACATTTCGTCAAAACGTTGCTTTCTAGAGTCCATTATTGTTTGAACAAAGAATTTGAAGGTATATTGTTGTTGGAGCAGGTCCATAAAATGGTCTTTTTGCTGTTGTAATAAGTCCTTAGCCTGGACTGTGGAAATGAAGTCATCTTCACTAGGATTTGCTGCTTGCTTCGGTGGCATGGTAAAGCAGCTTTGCTAAAAGGATGGTAAAAGTTAATAATTGACGCACTAATTTTGTATAGCTTTGATTGTTTAATAATAAGATTTCGTCATGCCAAACCCAGCCGACACAGAAATCGGGACGCATTCTCCTCTTTAGTGGAAGCACCACGCTCTTTCATTTAAAAGAACCCAGCAGACGATGAAAACAACGACCAGGAAGCAGTCGCCCTAGCAAACAACCTTCCACCACAAGCGAGGAGTATCAACACAAACCGCGCAGTAAAACTCAAGATCTGGGCTTCAAACTGAAGTCCCACTGGACAAGCAAACGGAGATTTACTCACCGGCGAGGACACACCACCGTGGTGGAAAAGATGCACACAAGGCTAAACAACCCAGTCAAGTACTATGAAGCAGTTCGTTCTAAAGTAGTCTGAGAGCGATCCACAGCAATCCACAACCATCCACCGCAGTCCACAGCAGCCCACAGCAATCCACAATCACAGCAACCCACAGCAATCCACAATCCACAGCAACCCAGAGCAATCCACAATCATGGCAACCCACAGCAATGCACAGCAATCCACAGCAATCCACAATCACAGCAACCCACAGCAATCCACAATCCACAGCAACCCACAGCAATCCACAATCACGGCAATCCACAGTAATCCACAATCGCAGCAAATCCACAATCACGGCAACAACGGCAACCCACAGCAATCCACAATCACGGAATCAGCAGTGGCAGCAGCGAGGTGAAACGTAGCGGAAGTGACAAGTGATTTTAGTGTTTCTGTAATGCTATTGCTAGCTAGGTCGATAGCCAACTGGTTAGTGAGCTAAAAGGCTAAACTTCGCTAACACTGAAACGTAACCTAACAAGTCAGTTGAGCACTGAGTAGTTAGTTGCAAGGCTATGCGCGCAGGGATATTTTGTGCTGCGGTCTGTCTCAGAATGCAGTAGGTTACTCTGATTTTATACCGGCATGGAATGCGGCAATTACATTTAAAAATGAAAAGCACCGTTTTATAATTGTGTATTCACGTATGCCAAAAGCATCCAGTAACATTTCAGGGTTACAGTTCCCAAAAGCTTAGTTTGAACCAGACTGTGGAAGTAAAGAGTTGGCAACTAGCTACGCCTTTGGGAAACATACCCCAGCTCAGTAAATTGCAGGATGATCGCCCACATTATGTTACAATCTTCCCGAGTTGCTTGGCTACAACAGCAGCTACAGACAATGTGTTATTCACTGTGAGATTTTTTTATAGAGTAGGCCATGGCAACGAATCAAGAGGACGCATTGATTTCCTTCATCAGTCTTGGTAATGTTTCTGTCGTCGCTGGTGTGATTCACTTGTGAGTGGAGTCTGAAGTGAGACTCATGGCTACATTCTATAGTTGGATTCATTACTCCAGGCTCTGAGCTTTAAAATTCCATTAGCCAATGAGGCTAGACCACACAAAAAATCCCGCCCACCAGGAGGTTAGTGATAGAATTGCAAACTAAAAGTCAAGAAGCATAAACGAGATAGCTGGGAGCAAGCAGCAGAGGGAACTGCGAACGAAAGGACAATTTATCAACTAAAAGACGAATGGTTTACTCAAATAATTTGTTTTCAAGTTATAAGTTTTACCTTTGAAGTCACTTTTTTTGCTTCAGTTTTGCTCTCTTTTTTGCCAGCAGCAATACCAGTATTGGATCTGTGGGGTTGGTCAGCACTTGGATGGGAGATCACCTGGGAAAACCAAGTTGCTGGAAGAGGTGTTGGTGGCCAGTAGGTTGTGATCTTCCCTCTGGTGGAATAATCCTCAATGCCCCAGTGCAGTGATGGGGACACTGTACTGAAGGAGATGCCGTCTTTCGGACGAGACTTGAAAACCAAGGTCCTGACTCACAGTGGTCATTAAAGCTCCTATGACACTCTTTGATAAGAATAGAGGGTTCCCTGGTGTCATGGCTAAAGTCCCAACCTGATCCTTTCGACCTGCCACCTAATCATCTCCTGATCTAATTGGCTGTGCAAAATCCCCTCTCCCTCCCCACCTCAACCCCCAGGGCTCCCTCGAAAAACAGATTTCAATCTCGACGGGACTTCTCTGGTTAAATAAGGGTTAAATAAATAAATTATATTCTCTCTCGATTTTGAAATTTTTGCTTGATATCCAAAAAGTTTTGTTTGATAATTTTGACCCATCAGATGTCATATTCATCTTTCTGTAATTTGTGAGGAGAAACAATTTTTACAAACTGAAGTAAAAAGGTCATTTACTGTTATTTTTTTCCCATGGGAACATGATGAAGCCTATTAGGATGTGTAGGCCAATCGCTATTGTTTTAAAAGTCTTTATTTTTTCAAACAAACTTGTGCATTTGTCCTTTCTATGATTTTTGTGAATCCATCTGATATAGAAGCTGCCAAACCATACTACTTCACGTATTGTCTATAATGGTGCATTATGGCTTTTTATGTAAACATCTCACTTTACCTAGAGAAAGCACTGTAGTTAGTTGGTATGAGCATACATATGTAAATATGTATGGTATACATAAACAGCATTTGGTAAATTCACAGTATTTGCTATAAAGCTTTATAACAAAGATGTTATCATTGCCCTTATTGCCATAGGTCAAAGAAGCTTTACAAAGCATTGTGACACTTCAAGTTTTAAAAGCTTATAAGATAACATCATAATGCTTTATGAGTGTAGTCATGACCACAGTATTTATAAATAGATATACATTCAAATGTTAATTATAAGGCTTCATGAATGCTTAATAACCCTTTGAGCCCCATTTTCTGTTATGTCTTCCTATTTGGCAATCTATTTTATTTGGGTACTGTAATGTGAATATAGGCCACTAGATGGCAGTATTTACCTTTTTTTTGTTAAGCTCAGACTGGAGTCATGTTTAGACATGTCCTGGACATGTCTGGGGCAAGTCTCAGAAAATTAAAAAAAAGAGGTCTAAATGTGGGTGGGGTCTGCAAAAGAGTATATAAGGAAAAGAATTGAGACAGTAAGGTAGTAGGAGAAATTGCAAGAAGATGACCAGACCTGCCATTCTGTTCAAGACCTGTGACGTTTCTTTTGTGGATTTCTTTGACTGTGTTTGAGCATTTTCTTCATCCAGGACATCACCAAGCCACCCCACTAAAAAGGGACTGTAATTATTTCTGTTTTTTCTTATTTATCAATCTTGGTCTTTAGTTGTAGGTTGTTATTAGTCTTTGTCTTCGTTAAAAATTAAATGTGTTTTAGTTGTTAAAACTGTGTTTGTCATCCCTTGCTGTTGCTGTTGTGATATAAATGTAATAACAAATTGGGGCCATAACAAATTGGGGGCTCAAGGTCCGGGATAGACCATTGTGTGAGTAATTTATTGAAAATCTAACATTCCAAATTGTGAAATTGTTTTTGTGAATTTTCCTAGATATATATTGACAACAGCAATGGATGATTTCTTGGCATCACCAACCGTAGGGGTTTTGAAGTCTTTTAAAAAGACAGAACTGCTAGAAATTTGCAGACATTTGGAGCTGACAGAGGTAAAACCAGCCATGCGAAAAGCAAGACTGGCTAGAGAGATAGTTGAATATTACATTGATGAAAATGTGTTTGCACCAGGAGATCTGGAACAGTTTCCAGTGGAAAATCCAAATATAGAAATGGAACTTAAATTAAAAATGCTAGAGATTGAAAGGGAGGAAAGAGAAAAAGAAAGGGAGGAAAAAGAAAAACAAAGAGAATTTGAGAGGGAAGAAAAAGAAAAACAAAGGCAATTTGAGTTAGAAAAATTAGCAAGAGAAGAAAAACAAAGAGAATTTGAGTTAGAAAAATTTGCAAGACAGAGAGATTTTGAATTAGAGAAATTCGATAGAGAAGAAAGACTCCAAATGGAGCAACTAAAAATAAAAATTCAAACTGAAAATAAATTTCGGGCTAGCCAGGAGGTAAAACTGGTGCCTCCATTTTCGGAAAAGGATGTTGACAACTATTTCCAGTGTTTTGAAAAGGTAGCAAAGAGTTGCCAGTGGCCAAAGGAACACTGGCCTCTGATGTTGCAAACTGTCCTCAAGGGTAAAGCTCAACAAGCCTATTCGGCTTTGTCTGCAGATGATTCCTCTGATTATGAGGTTGTCAAAAAGGTTATTTTGAGAGCTTATGAGTTGGTTCCAGAGGCTTACCGACAGAAATTCAGAGGTCTGAAGAAATCTGAAAATCAGACTTATGTTGAATTTGCTAATGAAAAGCAGGTTTGCTTTGAGCGCTGGTGTACTTCTATGGAGGTCAAGGATGATTTCAACTCACTAAAAGAGATGGTGTTAGTTGAAGAATTCAAGAACTGTGTTAAAGATGATGTTAAGACCTACCTTAATGAGAAGCAAGCACTGAATTTGCAATCAGCTGCCAAATTTGCAGATGAATATGTTCTCACACATAAGTCCAAATTTCAGTCTAGCAGTAATAATAGATGGTCCCAATTTCAGAAAAAGGGTTATGGTGATACCCAAGATTCCTCACCCAAAGACAAAGACAAATCTGGTGATGGTGCTCAGAAATCCAGTAACAGGTCTGATCAAAGTGTGAAAGCTGACAGTGACAAAAGTGGTCTAGTTTGCAGTTATTGCAAGAAATCTGGTCATGTTACGACTAACTGTTGGTTCCTTAAAGCTAAGAAAGAAAAAGAAAAGGATACCAAACCAAATGCCTTTGTGAAAACAAGGTTAGAAACCCCTGTAGTAGATAACCAATCTGCTAAATTGCCTGCTTCTTGTGGGGCTAAAAAGCCTGATACAGCTGACTTCGTGAGGGAGGAATTTCTTCCATTTGTGTCAGAGGGATTTGTGGCTCTCAATGAGCATACTACTCCTGTCCCCATATATATCCTAAGGGATACCGGAGCTTCTCAGTCACTTTTGTTGATGGACTCCTTGGAGTTACGTGATGAGACCGCTTCAGGGGATTTCATACTTGTACAAGGTATTGAAGGGAGAACTGTATCTGTACCCCTGCGCTCTATATTCTTGAAGTCAGATTTAGTTACAGGACAGGTAAAGGTGGGACTTATGTCAAGTCTACCTATAAAGGGTGTTTCTCTGTTGCTAGGCAATGACCTGGCTGGGGGCAAAGTAGTTCCCCCTGTACATCTTACTTCACAGCCGAGCACTGAAAATGGGGATGAGGACCCATCTCTGTATCCTTCTTGCGCAGTGACTCGTGCTATGGCCAAGAAGGCTAAAGAAGAAGATGATGTGGTGCCGTCCAGTACATTGAATAGTCAGGACTCAGGTGGTTCGCCTCATGACTCTGATTGGCCTATTATGGTTTCTCCGTTTGAGGACTTATCAGATACTTTTATCAGTTCTCTATTCAGCCAGCCGGATGGGTCTGGTGATTCTGATGTGTCTGGAGACTTGTCTCTGTCCAGAAAGCGGTTGATTGAGGAGCAAACTAATGATCCTGAAATTGGTGTACTAAAGAGGAGAGCCCTTCCTGATAAAGAAATAGACGCAGTTCCAGTTGGGTATTATCTCAAGGATGGTGTGTTGATGCGGAAGTGGCGCCCTCCTGATATCCCTGCCAATGCAGATTGGGCAGTGGTCAGGCAAATTGTTGTTCCGAAGGTCTACAGGAAGGAGATCTTAACAATGGCTCATAGTTTACCTTTAGGAGGTCATCTTGGTGTTAACAAGACTGTTGATAAGATCATGAAACACTTCTTTTGGCCTGGGCTTCGGAAAGACGTTTCCAACTTTTGCAAAACCTGTCACACTTGTCAGGTAGTTGGAAAACACCAGTTAGACCCACCTGTAGCTCCATTGCAGCCTATCCCAGCATTTGGGGAGCCATTCTCTAGGGTCATTGTTGATTGCGTTGGTCCATTACCCAAGACTAGATCTGGAAATCAGTACTTGTTGACAATCATGTGTGCATCTACCAGATTCCCCGAAGCCATACCTCTACGTAACATTAAGGCAACTGCAATCTCGAAGGCTTTGATAAAGTTCTTCACGTTGTTTGGTCTTCCCAGGGAAATTCAGTCAGACCAAGGTAGCAATTTCACTTCAGGATTGTTTCAGCAGGTTGTGTATGAACTAGGTGCAAAACAGATTCTTTCTAGTGCCTATCATCCAGAAAGTCAGGGTGCCTTAGAGCGGTTTCATTCCACTCTCAAGACAATGATGAGGACTTATTGTTATGACCATGAGAAAGACTGGGATGAAGGGGTTCATTTGCTGTTGTTTGCAGCTAGAGAAGCAGTGCAGGAGTCTACTGGATTCAGTCCATTTGAGCTAGTGTTTGGTCATGAAGTGAGAGGACCTTTGCTATTATTGAGTGAACAATGGCAAGAGGAAGAGCCGCAAATCAGTCTGTTAGACTATGTTAGCAAGTTCAAGGAAAGATTGCGTGCAGCTTGTGACCTTGCCAAAGAGAACTTGAAATCAAGTCAGGGAAAAATGAAAACTTGGTATGATCATAAGGCTAGAAGCCGTGAGTTTAAACCAGGAGAAAAGGTCCTTGTGTTGTTTCCCTTGCAGTCCAATCCATTGCAGGCTAGATTTCATGGTCCTTATGAAATTCTGACAAAACTCAATGATCTCAATTACATTGTGAAGACTCCAGATAGGAGAAAACCAAAACAATTGTGTCATATTAACATGCTAAAGCCTTATCATGACAGAAATGCTAGGGTTGCAGCTGTCACTTCAGATTCTCCAATGGTCGAAACGTGTGAAGATGAGGGGGAGTTTCAAGATGATGAACCTAGAATTAAAGCTGAAGTTCTTTCATGTAAATTGTCAAACACTGAAGTGTTGCAAAATCTTGATGTAAAACTCCAGCACTTAGAACCCTCACAGAGAGATCAGTTTGAAAGGTTGATCAAGAAATATGAGGATTTGTTTCCTGATGTTCCAAAGAGAGTTACTATAGCCTCTCATGATGTAGATGTTGGTGATGCCAAACCAATAAAACAGCATCCATACCGGATGAATCCTGAAAAGAGAAAGATTGCTGAGAAAGAGGTTGAGTACATGTTAAAACATGATATTATCAGACCCTCCAACTCCGATTGGAGTTCACCCTGTGTGCTAGTTCCAAAACCTGATGGAAGGACTAGATTCTGTACAGATTATCGCAAAGTCAATACTGTAACTAGAACTGATGTGTTTCCAATACCTAGGATTAATGATTGTATTGATAGTGTAGGGCAAGCAAAGTTTCTGACCAAGATTGATTTATTGAAGGGTTATTGGTGTGTGCCTTTAACTGAGAGGGCCAAGAGCATCTCTGCTTTTGCCACACCATCTGGATTGTACCAGTATGAAGTCCTACCCTTTGGCATGATAAATGCCCCAGCCACGTTCCAAAGGATGATACAGTCTACAATCGCCGGATTTCCACACACGGGTGCGTACATCGATGACCTGATCACATGGAGTGACTCCTGGGAAGAACATCTAAAAGATGTAGAGACGTTGTTCCAGCGCCTGACCCAGGCTAACCTGACTGTTAACCTGAGCAAGAGTGACTTTGGTTGTGCTACTGTCACCTATCTTGGCTACGTCATAGGCCAGGGTAAGGTGGCACCCATAAATGCTAAAGTCCAAGCCATCATGGACTTTCCAGTTCCTGACAACAAAAAAGCTTTGCGCCGCTTCCTTGGAATGATCGGGTACTACCGCAAGTTCTGCAAGAACTTTGCTGAGATTGCTCTCAGTCTAACTAACCAACTGAAGAAAGGCGTAAAGTTCACCTGGGATGATGCATGCCAGAGAGCCTTCGATCACCTGAAGTCTCTGCTGTGTCACTTCCCCGTGCTCAAATCTCCTGACTTCAACAAACCGTTCTCCATCGCGGTCGATGCTAGCGACCAAGCTTGTGGATCTGTGCTCCTACAGAGAAGTGACTCTGATGACATTGAGCATCCCGTGGCATACTTCTCCAGGAAGTTCAATCGCCACCAAAGGAACTATTCCACAATAGAGAAGGAACTGTTGGCTCTGGTCCTTTCTTTACAACACTTTGAGGTTTATGTTTGTACAGGACAAAAGCCAATGATTGTGTACACTGACCACAATCCGTTAATGTTTTTGAGTAAGATGAAAAACAAGAATCGGAGATTGTTGAATTGGAGTTTGATTTTACAGGAGTTTGACTTGGAAATTAAGCATGTGAAGGGTACAGACAATGTAATTGCTGATTGCTTATCCCGTGTTTGAATGTGTATATATATATCATGTGTTTGAATATTGTATGATATGTATATATAGACAAGTGTTCACTTAACCATTTTGTATTGAAAAGAAAAATTTTGCCTTTATGAGTCAAAATTTTTCCCTTTTGGAATGGAGGTGTAATGTGAATATAGGCCACTAGATGGCAGTATTTACCTTTTTTTTGTTAAGCTCAGACTGGAGTCATGTTTAGACATGTCCTGGACATGTCTGGGGCAAGTCTCAGAAAATTAAAAAAAAGAGGTCTAAATGTGGGTGGGGTCTGCAAAAGAGTATATAAGGAAAAGAATTGAGACAGTAAGGTAGTAGGAGAAATTGCAAGAAGATGACCAGACCTGCCATTCTGTTCAAGACCTGTGACGTTTCTTTTGTGGATTTCTTTGACTGTGTTTGAGCATTTTCTTCATCCAGGACATCACCAAGCCACCCCACTAAAAAGGGACTGTAATTATTTCTGTTTTTTCTTATTTATCAATCTTGGTCTTTAGTTGTAGGTTGTTATTAGTCTTTGTCTTCGTTAAAAATTAAATGTGTTTTAGTTGTTAAAACTGTGTTTGTCATCCCTTGCTGTTGCTGTTGTGATATAAATGTAATAACAAATTGGGGCCATAACAGTACGATTTTTATGCCCCGCCAGGCAAATTTCCAAAAGGGGGATTATGTCCATGCAAAGTCCATCTCCCTATCCATATGTCTGTCCGTCTGTCAGCATGCTTGACTGGTGAAATCGCAATTTTCAGAGGACATCCCTGAAACTTTGCACATATGCTGCAGATAGACTGATGATATGCATATGGCCATTGTGGCTCCAGCAGGAGGTGTTGTGCTCTCAGAGCAGTCTTGTTCCCCTTATTGGTGTGTTATGGTCATCTGTGGGTCTTGAGGCGGCTGCCGCGGCTGATTCTTAGCCCACAGATTTGTGGATGGTTGTTGTCTCTCTTCTTTGTTGTCGCTTCTGCAGTGCTGGTTCTTTTTTGTTACGCCGTGCCTTTGTACACCCTCCTGCTCCACAGGTTTTGGTTGAGAGCCACCTTTTTTCTGTTGTTGAGGTTGCAGTGCCACTGTCTCAGGTGGGGTTTGTAGTCGTCTTCATACTGTTTTTTTTTTTTTTTTTGTCCATCTTGGGTAGTTGTCTGTCAATCATTTTGTTTTGAAAGGCAGGAATTTGGCATGCTAAGAACATGGCTTGTTTATCTTAACTGGTATTAGTTGGTGGTTTTGATGATACTGGGGATATTGGCTTCTTTCATGACACTTAAGTTAGTTTGCCTTTCTATCACCTACTGCTCCAGGGCTCTCAGGGCGCTTTTGCACCAGAGCTGTTTGGTCTGCTTTAAATGGACCAGAGTTTGTTTCCTCAGATGGTCTGCTTCGTTTGGGCAGGTGTGAAAGCTCATCCAAACTCTGGTGCGGACTAAACAAACTCTGGTCCGCCTGAAAAGTCTGTCTCTGTTCGCTTGCAAGTGAACTCTGGTGTGGTTTGCTTACAGTGGGAATGCAAATGGACTATCTAGTGAACCAAAGGGAGGAAGTGAGGTCCTGGTCAATCAATGAGCTGGGTTTTCTTCTTCTTCATGCTATTTTTCTTCCTGGTCAGTGCTCATTTCGGGCAATACAGCCCCAAACCAGCAGCTGTTCTAAATGCATGATGCTGTCCAGGCGGTTTGGTTCGCTTTCAAAAGTGCAGTGTGAAAGTGGACCAAACCAAATGAAGGTGTGAAATTTTACGGCATTCCCTGCCCAATCGAACAGAGTCCCCTGGACTATGCTGGTGTGAAAGCGCCCTCCAAAGTGTGCTGTAGGTGCTCCAGCTGCAGCCTGTATAGCAGGGTAGGTACAACTACTGCTCTATGGATGAGCAGTTTGATCTTGGTCTGGATGCCCCAGATCTCGAATATATATCTATTCTCGAAAGGTGTACTTTCTTCCTCAGTCTTGTAAAAGCCCCTCAAGCACATCCTATGCAATGGTGAAATTTTGCATTAATTATTTTTGTGGACAGAAGACTGCCATGGTTTGCATCGTTTGACATTCTTCTAGATGTTGTCCACAGAAATTGTAGTGGCTGGAGATTGTAAGTCCTGGCGAAGGTATTTAAAGGAGAACTCCGGTGTGAAACTGACTTTGGGTGTATTGAAACATAAGGAGTACTAACTTTTGTGGAATACCCCACCTCTAACGTACGCAGCATTTCAAAATACATGGCTTTTTAGCAGAAGCTCCCAACAGGCTTACAATGGCAGTGAATTGGGCATAGCGTTGCCTTTCTAAGAAATCGGCCTTTCATCATTAAAAAGGCTCAAAGTAGCTGCACACTTCATTGGTAGAATTCGGAGGTCCCTGACATTTAAAACGATGCCCTGAGAACTTTGAAAATGCACAGGTAGTTTATTAAAAAAGACTGTTTATGCAGACAGTACCTTAAGGTAGTTTCCAGTCGCCTCCATCTTGAAAGTCACGATAAGTCGATTGATGAGCACTAACGAATAGATTGCAATCTGTTCCCCTATCCTTCCTATTCGTTCTTGCCTGTCAATCGACTTATCGTGACTTTGCAGTAGAATCTTATAGATTATGTGATTGTTAGGGCCAAGGATTGCAAAGACTTCAGCATCCCAAAGGCCACGGTCAGTGCTGACGACTACAGGACAGACCACCGCCTCATCTGCTTTACAGTGAATATCCAGTTCGTGCAGTAAAGGAGAATACAGAAGAAACTGAGCCGCCCAAGTTGGTTTAATACCAAATTCCTGAGTGACATTAACACGGTGCAATATCTCCTGAACACTCTGCGAGAGAAACTCCCAAACTAATATCCTGAAGGTGTTGATGAACACCAGAAGGCTCTTCAGACCACTGTACTCAAGTCTAGCAAGGACATCATTCACAAGACCAGCAAACATCAGGGCTGATTCAACAAAAATAATAATTAGATGGAAAATCTGATGGCTTTCCTTTTTGCATCATTCTGCTCTTGGCAGAATTACATCAATTGTAGGACTGACAGGTCCACTTTAAGGTAAGAGCAATGTGGAGAATAGAGTGAGAGAGCAGTAAAACACATGGTGATAGAGAAGGCCCAGGAATTTCCGAGGCACGTTGACCCCAGTGACACCGTGCCCTGTTTAGACCCAGCTACTGATGCCCAAATCCCCTCTGCTCCAAAGATGGATAAACCCTGCTGAAGGACATCAGCCCCAGATGGCGATAACACTTCCAAGGGTTCCTGAACTAAAACGCCGTAATTGAGATGGAAACTCATGATCCATCATGGAGCATATAGATGTCTTCTCACCATGAAGGAGTCCTGAATGCCATCAGGAAGCTGAACAGTGACAGGGTTTGTGGATCTGATGGGATCCCAGCACAAATCCTCAAAGAAGGGAATCCAGGACTCTCTCTGCCGCATCTACAACCTGCTTAGTAACATCTCCGTTAAGGAGAAAATCTTTGCTGAACCTGGGGATGCCCTGTTTGTCATTGTCTTTAAGAGGGGAGATTGTAGTTGCCAGGAACATCTTGCCTGTCTACAGCTGGCAAAGTACTGAACTACATACTGGAAAACTGACTGCTGCCACTGTAAGAAGAGATCCTCCCTGAGTCACAATTACGGCTTTCAACCTGCCTGGGGCACCGCCAAAATGATTTTTACGGCTGGCCAGCTACAGGAGAAATGTCAAGAATAACAATTATTGCTGTACATGACATTGTTAGATAAAGTGATCTGGTGTGTGTGCACCCTTTACCTGGGGATGCGCTATGGCACCAGGATGCACTGTGGGGAGAAGACAAGTGGGTGGAGATGGTGTGACGCTCTGGGAAATGATGTTCAGGGAATTCATATGGATGTCCATATAGCATCAGTTCTAGTGGTGGGTGAAAGCGCAATGGTGTATTTAGGTCATGTCTTGACTAATTGTATGTTGCTAGTTGCTTGAATGTGCTGTAAAAATATGTTTTTAACTTGACTAGTGTAAATTTCCTTTACTATGATGTCCTGTGGATTTTTTTCTGTTGTACAGCTCTTCTATTGGTCGAAGGTACCCTAGGAGGCGGAGTCTATGGTGCTTCCTGTTGTGTTTGATCTTCAGCATTGCGACAGCGGGCTTGGTGGTGAGTATAGTTACCACAGCAACAAGATTAAGGGCTTAGTGTTATGAGGGTAAAGTTATGGCACAGCAATGTGTGTGTGCGTGCATGTGCACTACCAGTCTGATGTGTGTCTTTTCTCCTCGCAGGCTGGCACATGGAAGCAGGCGCAGCGGTATGGCGGGATCTACGCGTCCTGGGCCTTCCTGCTGCTGCTGGTGTTACTTACTATGGCGCGAGCTTTTTACTGGAGCTGCATGCGCATCAGCCAACCCTTACACAGCCTGTCATAGAGAGGGGGAGAGGGTTCGGGACGGGGTTAACCCTGACCTTACACAGCCTGTCAGAGAGGGAGGAGGAGAGGGTTTGGGACGGGGTTAACCCTGACCTTACACAGCCTGTCAGAGAGGGAGGGGGAGAGGGTTCGGGACGGGGTTAACCCTGACCTTACACAGCCTGTCATTGAGAGAGGGGAAGAGGTTTCGGGACGGGGTCAACCCTGACCTTACACTCCCTATGAGAGAGAGGGGGAGAGGGTTCGGGGCGGGGTTAACCCTGACCTTACACAGCCTGTCATAGAGAGAGGGGGAGAGGGTTTGGGACGGGGTTAACCCTGCCCTTACACTCCCTGTCATAGAGAGAGAGGGGGAGAGGGTTTGGGACGGGTTTAACCCTGACCTTACACAGCCTGTCATAGAGAGAGGGGGAGAGGGTTTGGGACGGGTTTAACCCTGACCTTACACAGCCTGTCATAGAGAGAGGGGGAGAGGGTTTGGGACGGGGTTAACCCTGACCTTACACAGCCTATCATAGAGAGAGGGGGAGAGGGTTTGGGACGGGGTTAATCCTGACCTTACACAGCCTGTCATTGAGAGAGGGGGAGAGGGTTTGGGACGAGTTTAACCCTGACCTTACACAGCCTTTCATAGAGAGGGGGAGAGGGTTTGGGACGGGTTTAACCCTGACCTTACACAGCCTATCATAGAGAGAGGGGGAGAGGGTTTGGGAGGGGTTTAACCCTGACCTTACACTCCCTGTCAGAGAGAGAGGCAGAGAGGGTTCGGGACGGGGTTAACCCTGACTTTACACAGCCGATCATAGAGAAAGGGGGAGAGGGTTCGCGACGGGTTTAACCCTGACCTTACACTCCCTGTCAGAGAGAGAGGCGGAGAGGGTTCGGGACGGGGTTAACCCTGACTTTACACTCCCTGTCAGAGAGAGGAGGAGAGGGTTCGGGACAGGGGATAAAGGGAGGGAATTAATGGTTGGAAAGAATGTTTTAAAGATGGTGTCAATTTAAGAAGCAAACTGACCTCTGAGTCAGATGCACACAAGAAGCGTGTTGCAAGGCGACTGCACCCGACCATCTTGACCCCACCCCTAATCTGCCATATTTCAGCCCTGGCTGCCATCCTGCCCTTGGGTCACATTTCCCTCGGCTTTACCTCGGCCCGTGGTTTTTACTGTTTATGTGCTGTAAAATTCTCTCTCTCTCTTTGTTCCTCCCTCTGAACTGCTACAGCGGGCTCCGTCCCTCTGGGGGAAACCCAGCACTGAGCCCGTTTGATCCCCATCCGATAACCCAAACCAATAATCCAACCCAATAACCCAAACCAGTAACCCGACCCTCGGTCAGTTCCCCTGGGTGAATGCTGTGATCCACACCATGACCAAACCGCCATCTCACCCCTGTGCTATTTCTGTGTGTACACACACACACACACACACACACACACAAGCACACTCGCACGTTTGTTTCTGTATCCCTGTGGGTACTAAAATCATTTTTGTTCCGAAATACCATTGGCACCCCCTAGACCAAACCAAACCAAACCATAATTCCAATAGCAACCCTAGACCTAAACCTAGCCCTTAGCCCTGAATTAAGCTTTGTACCCATGGGGACCCAGAAAAGCCATGATTTCTCAGGCTTTACAATCTTTGTGAGGAATTTTGGTCCCCAGCACGATATGAAAACAAAAACACACAGACTCATACTGATAAAAACACACACACTTATACATACACACTGACACGCTTGCCCTCCTCTCACAGACACACATTCACACACAGTAGCTGCCGCAGATGCACCCTCCCATGTACACAATCGCATACATACGCACAGATGCTCATGCACACACACACACACACACGCGCCTGTCCTGCAGTGCTGTCCATTTTTTGTAACTTAAATATTGTTTTCTATTGCTGTATCAATTGTATATACTTGTTTCATTTTGATCTTTTAAAATATTTCTTTGAAGGACAATGTTGCACTACATTTGTGGAAAAAATCATTTACTGAATAATGTTTTGTTCATTTTAATTTTTGTACATTCTTAGATTTTTTTAAAAAAATATATATTTTTAACATCTCTCGTCGTTAGTCACTGTGAGTTTGACTGTTGATTTTATGTTCTTGTCGGCGAGTGTGTGTGTGCGCGCGCACCGGGGTGTATGCATGTGTCTTTGCGTGAGGTGGTAGGATTGGCATTGCTCACCCATGGGATGTAAATATTCTGTGCTTAACTGTGCTTACCTGTGCTTATCTAGGTAATCAGGTGCTGAGGAGATTTCTGCACTATTGATTCCTTGTGGATTATAAAATGACGAGTAAGACATTTCAGCTGGTTTTAATATCATAACGATTAGAAATAAATCATTAATCCTGATTGAATTTTAGCTCAGATCTTCATGAGCTTGAAATTTAGGTGCTGTTGTGAAAATACTTTGTGGGGGACGAGCTGCTTTTATTCTGTGGGTGAAGGTTGGAACGCGTGTAGTGCTTCTGTGTCTGTGCTGAGTCATGCCGAGTGACCTGCTCCTGTGCTAATAAAGCTACTCTTTCACACACGCTGCCTGTGTCCCCGCAGTCTGTCTGCACTGCTGATGCAGGAGCCCCGTCTCATCTCGACGCGTCACACACTGACGCTCCCTGATTACCAAGCATCGAAATACCACAAAAAAGGAGGCTTTTGCTGTCATTATTTGACACCAGTTTAGAACGAACCTTAGTTCCTAACCCCTACCCTTAACACTAGACAGAGAATTAGGCCAAAATCCGTTGCATATCAACGCTTGGTCAGGTCACTCCACTGTATGACGAGTCGGCATGAGAATGTGTCGGGTCAGAACCGTTTTAGGCAATACGGGGGGGAGGGGGTTTCAGGCGACCAGATCGGAAGAATGGAGAGATGTAGCAGGTTTGATTAGGTTTTAAAGATGGGATGGGGATGACCCCTTTGAAACTTACGCTCTCACCAGTGTATTAAATTTAATGCCATAACAGGGAGCGAGATGGGGGCAGGCGGGGCGGGGCGGGGGGGGGGGCGGGCGGGCGGGCGAGCTGTAGGTTTCTGAATGGGCTGGGGGACCAGCCAGAAGAGAATTGCTATCGTTCAGGCGGGACAGTTCCGATGCTTGGACCCGAAGCTGGTTTGAGTGGGAGGTAAGAAAGGGGCAGATTCTCTGGATGTGGAACAGGATGCTTGGGACTCCGTCGCTACTTAATGGGAGAGGGAGGAGCAGGGAAGGAAATCGTCGCGGCCTTACCAGGGCTGAGCTGAAGATGATGGTTCACCTTCCAGGTCTGGATGTCGTTCAGGTAAGCGGAGAAGCAGACAGAGCTGCGCGTCAAAACGGTGGAAAGAAAGACTTGAGCATCGTCCACATAACGGTAAGATTACAGTGACTAGAGATTAAAAGAGCGTAGATGGAGAGGAGAAGGGGACTGAGGAATGAGCTCTGTGGGACTGGCAGAGGGGATGAAGGGAAGATCTGATCCAGTGCAAAGCTGTGCCACAGGCCAGTCGCTAGTCCGCTGGACAAGAGGGATGGGGGTAGCTGACCGAGTTAAAGGCAGCAGACCAATGACCTTTGGAAAACTGTAAGCACTCGTGTATGTATCATCGGTTCAGGAAGAGGATTTCTTATTGTAGCCCATCAACAGTGCTCCACCTGTGTGGCTGAAGCTAAGCAGGTGTGGGCTTGGTTAGTACTTGGAAGGGAGACCACTTGGGAAAACCAAGTTGCTGGAAGAGGTGTTGGTGGCCAGTAGGTTGTGATCTTCTGTCTGGTGGAATAATCCCCAATGCCCCAGTGCAGTGATGGGGACACTGTACTGAAGGAGACGCCGTCTTTCAGATGGGACATTAAACCGAGGTGCTGACTCACTGCGGTCATGAACGATCCTATAACACTCTTCGATAAGAGTAGGGGGGTTCCCCAGTGTCATGGCTAAATTCCCAACATGGCTCTTTCGACCTGTTACCTAATCATCCCCTGATTTAATTGACTGTGCAACTTGTCCTCTCCCTCCCACCTCAACCCCCAAGGCTCCCTTGAAAAAGAGATTTCAATCTCAACGGGATTTCCCTGTGTTAAATATAGGTTAATAATAATGATTATTCTGGAATTTTCATGGTACTTATTGAAACCTTGTGGCCCCAAGATGCAGCTAAGATTTATAGTTCTTTCTCAGTGATTTTTAATTTTAATTTAAAATCTGTGTTGGGTTGTCGGATGCTTCACTAGGTGGTGCGCTATGGGGTTTGTGGGTTCATAATTAAAAACTGATTAGATACCTATTAAAAATAAATAAATAGTGTGACTAGTATTGAAACCGAAGTGACAGAAGTGTACGCCACTAAAAGTAAAAGCCTGAAAGGTAAATCCTAATATGGGGGTGTTCTGAGTCTGGGGATGGATCAGGTCCGAAAGTAAAAGTCCTGCCACGTTTGTCTTCCATCCGTGAACTCATCCAGCTGATCCGATTAGTTCCTCTTCCACTGCCTGGAGAAGTAATTGTGCCAGATGACAAATCCAGGTGACAAGCAAAATTCTGATGTGGATTTTTATTCTCTGAACTTGGTTTTTTCCACCTCTGGCTGAGCCCAGGTGGAATTTTGTATAAAAGGGACAGATTTGCGCCCTCTAACTAGCGTTTTTCTTTTTAGGCAAACTGAAGTTGATCTAGTCTCTCGGCCACCGTGCAGCTGAGCTGGTCACGCACTACCCTCTCCGTGCGGCCTGTAGTCATTCAGGTCTTTGGTATGAATCTTCTTAGGGATTGGGATTAAGGTGGATTCCTTCCACTGGCGTGGAACACAACCAGCATCCAGAGGACCCTGAAACAGCTTAATGAAAACCCCACTCAGCTGAGTGGGGCAGTTTGTGACTGCCCTTCCAGGGCCAGAGGCTTTGTGTGGATTCACAGCTCAGGATGGAGGCTTCCTCTCCATCTGCTCATCTGTAGTGAGAGCTTGATGGAATTGGCTGGACTGGGGATGGTCTAGCTGAGGGTGTGCTGTTCTGGAGAGGGGGTAGGGTGTCTGGGCAGCTAATCACCACAGGTTTGGGGGCTCTGCCCATCATAATTTTTAACCCCTGCCTCACCTCACATACACCAAATGCGGGCCAATTCAGCTGGAAAACTCAAGATCCGTTTGCAGCGATGACATGACCGTGCAGAGGAGCATCTGGGGCAGAGTCAAACCATCAGTTGTTGAGATTAACAATTCTTGCTTTGTGTGCCGTTTCAGTTGTCACATTATACTCATCATGGCAAATTATGCAGTATTCTCCACCTTTGTTGTAATTTACACAGTGCACCCAGCTAAATGGAATGCTTCTGTAAATCATACACTGATTCATGCACCAAAGAAAAACTTGCTATTTTGATTTAAATAAGCTAATGCTCAAGAGCCTATTTTTGAATCATGACTGCTGTGATGAGTATATTTCAGCAGGCAGTAATCCTTTTAGGTCTGACTGATTCAGGGCACAACTTCTCATTACTTCTACAATGTCGGATGACGTATATATCTGAGCTTCCAACTCTTCTGGATTCTGCGGGAGATTCCCAGAAAATGTCCCCATCTCCTGACATCCCAACTAGTACTAAATATTTCCCAGATTTCAAAGTTTTTAATAAGTATTGTTCAAAACATGTATTTTCTGTCACAGTATGATTGAAATTAATTAATTTCTGTTCACTGAATTTCAAGGAAAAGAACTACATCCCAGATTTGCTGGTATGCCTATAAGGACACCTGTCTATCAGCTTCTAGGGAGGGCACGCTCGCTGTAGGGAGGCGCTGGTCCTTCCGTGATTTGTCACTTTTTGCGCGATTACACCTACACAAGCTCCTTCAACCTTGATAGGCAGATTCTGTTCTTAGAACGCATGAAGTACAGAGTTTGGCCCAGGATGTGTTATTTTTCCGGTAGTTTTAGCTGCATAATACTGTTATCTATGCGATTGCGTTTTACGTGACTCTTTAGATTATATCGCCATCTAGCTTGCTAACGTTAGTGAAGAAAAAATCTTTTTTAAGTAATTATCATATTTAAGCAATATTTTTCACAGAAGCCAAAGTACCAGCATACACTCCTTGCAGATGCTTACAGTGTGTTTCTGCATCAAGTGTTGGACCCCACTCCTCATCAGCCAGGGAATTTTAAATGCAAATGCAAGGAACCAAGATTCTAATACTGTCCTTCTTAAATTAAGGGGTCAAGCCTTAACTCAATTTAAGTACTTCTAAACATGAAAAACACATAAAAATTGTGTCAACTGAAAAAAGTTCAGAATGGAATTTTATTTTAATTAAATTACTGTTTGTTACCGTGAAAACCATACATTATTGGCGAAAAATGTGAAGTTTTGTGGCAACAATATCTCAGAAACTATACCAGGTTTTCCTGTAATTCTTTTTTTTGTTTTGTTTTGAAGCTAATATCACCAGCCGTACAATGACAAACTCATACTGGGTATTTTGATGGGAAAATATTTTTAAAAATTATTTGGGCATTGAATTTTAGTAATGGGTGGCAGAACCTGCCTAGCAGATAATTCATAAATACACCATGTTTCTACCTACACGAAAATGGCTTTGTCATTGTATAGAACATAACAAACTGATACTATGGTGAAAATTTCAGATCAATACCTTGAAAAATGTGGATTGAATGCCTGCCACAAACCTGATAAACTATGAAATTTAGCAATGCAAGAAAATTGCGTTTTTGTCGCGAAACGAATGCAAGGCGTTCACATGATAAAAATCTACTTAAAAGATAGATAGCCACAGGCAGGATGCAACAAGAACTTGGAGGATTGAGACTCTGGTTGAGAGGAGGAGGTTAAGTGTATAAAGAATGAAGATGAGAAAGATATAAAGAAGAAGGATATTGCTGATACCTTAAATAGTTACTTTGTTGAGAATTTTACCTCAGAGCGGATTATTATTTGGCCAGAGGGCAAGTCCAATGCTCAAAATTATTTGGCAGAAATTGAGGTCAGGGATAGTAAAGTACAAGACAAGTTGCATAAACTAAAGGCAGATAAGGCGGCGGGTCCTGATGGCTTATATCCTAGAGTGCTCAGGGAAGTTGGTGAGATTATCTCTGAAGCACTCTCCGCTATCTTCAGATGGTCTTTAGAAACTGGAGAAATTCCAAATGATTGGAAACAGGGCAATATAATACCAATATGTAAGAAAGGGGACCGTATTGAGCCAGGAATTTAAGTTTCAATTTCAATTTATTTGTATAGCGCTTTTCACAGATAAACTGTCACAAAGACGCTTTACAGTCAGAGATGAGTTACTGAAAGGGCAGTGCCCAGCCTATTCCCCACTACAGCAAATGAGGCAAAAAACTCCCAGTAGGGAGATAAATCCTCAAACAGTGGTGAGAAAAAATTCCCCAGTGGGAATCCAGGAGGAACCCGGCTATAGTGGGGAAGCCCATCCTCCGCGGACTCACTTGTTAATAACAAGATAAAGCAAAATAGGATAATGACAATACAGTTCCATTAAAGTCCATCTAAACAGTGGCATCAGTTGCTCGAGGAAGTGGCATGCAGAGGATGGTGCAGAACTGGATCAGGACAGCAGGACAGCAGCAGCCAGCGCTCATGGTGAGGGACAGGGCTCATACGGTCCAGGACTCAGGGTTGTGGAGGGAAAGATCCTCGGAGAAAGACAGAAAAAAAGTGGGGTGAGGCACTGGATAAAACTACTGCGTATTAATAAAAATACAGTCCTGTATCATGTGCCAAGTGAGAATTTAGGAGCTGACTAGTCAGGAAACAGTCAACACCCCTCCACCTACTTCCTGCAGCACAGAGACCCTACACTTAATCCAGGCTGGAAGATCACTTTAGATTTTCTAAACACTAGTACCATATGGACCTCCCCAGTGACTAAGGCTGTAGCAAGCCCCACTGGCACTGTTAATGCATGCTCAGTGCCACTGGTTCCACATGGATTTACATTACACTGGCTTCCAATATCGTGAACATATCATAAATCAAGGTTGCAGTCAGTCCCACCAGAGCCAACACATAACTATTCATGAACTAATCATAGGCTTGACTAAAAAGGTAAGTTTTCAGCCTACTCTTGAAGATAGAGAGTGTGTCCGAAGCCTGAATTTGTCTTGGGAGTTTGTTCCATAAAATTGGTGCTTTGTAAGAGAATGCTCTGCCTCCAAGTGTAATTCTAGATATATTTGGAATTTTCAAGTAGTCAGCACCTTGTGAACGAAGTAATCTTGGTGGGGAGTAAGGAATGAGACGACTGCAAAGATATTCTGGGGCCAAGTCATTTAAAGCTATGTAAGTTAGTAATAGTATTTTGTACTCAATTCTAAACTTTACAGGCAGCCAATGAAGATTTTTGAGCATCAGGCTAATGTGATCATATTTCTTAGTCCTAGTCAGAACCCTAGCTGCAGCATTCTGTACTAATTGAAGACATTTCAGGGCTGAGCTAGTGCAACCAGACGGTAAGACATTGCAATAGTCCAGCCGAGAGGACTCAAACGCGTGAACTAATTTTTCAGCATCTTGAAGAGACAACATTTTTCTAAGTTTAGATATGTTTTGAAGATGGAAAAAAGCCACTCTGATGATATTGTTGATGTGAGCCTGGAAAGAGAGTTCTGAATCAAGAGTCACCCCAAGGTTTTTAACGACAGCTCTGGCAGAAACAGAGAGGCCATCTAAGTGAAGAGAAAACTTAACAAATGAGTGTCTAAGAGATTTGGGACCCAGTACCAAAATTTCAGTCTTATCTGGGTTTAGTGAAAGAAAATTTTGCGCCATCCAAGCTTTAACAGCTTTAAGACACATCTCTAATCTAGTAACCGGATCATTTTCACCCGGTTTAAAGGATATATAGAGCTGCGTGTCGTCTGCATAACAATGGTATTTAACATCAAGTCTACTTATGATATTTCTAAGCGGAAACATGTATAGAGAAAAAAAGCAAAGGGCCGAGAACAGATCCTTGAGGTATTCCAAAGTTAACCTTGGAATACTCTGAACACTTGTTATTTACCCGGACAAACTGAGATCTGTCAGACAGATAAGACTTAAACCATGAAAGGGCAAGTCCAGAAATACCAACTAATTTTTCCAACCTACGAAGAAGAATATGGTGGAAATATGCATTGAAGAATATGCATTACAAATCGGTGTCAACATATCTACAGGGACGCCTCTAAGCTAGACCTTGTGACACAAAAAGGGCATTATACTTTCTGAAAGTTGTCATCTTTAACAATTAACATTTCAAAAAGAACAAAATATACATAATACTGCCATTGGAGTGACTACTAATACTTGTATCCCAATTTAAAGTACTGAAAAGCAAAAAACGATTTTGGCATCACCCATGCCATTTTGAATAAGAATATCTCAGTAACTACAAATATAACCCTGCTGCTTTTTTGTACAGTGATAGAAGACAGATGGAATTGTCTTTTAGAAAAAGTTGGGGTCTCCGGCACCTGTCCCACATGGAGATTTTTGCCACCAAAAACAGCCAATTAAAAATCTCGTCCAACTTTGGGAGCTCATATTTTCCAAATTGAGGTATCTAGAAAGCTCCAGTTTGCTAAGTTATCACACAAGTTTGTGTAGAATGGAACCAAGGGGTATCAGAACACTTCTGTGCAGTATTTCTACTACCTTTAAGGGCCCAAACCCCACTCGCAAGTAGGTTTTTCTTAATTTTTGGCATTTTTAGCAAGGCCCAATAGCCTGCAGAGTGTAGGGAAACACCTGGGGATGTTTGTGGAGCACTAGCTACATGCAGAGGCCTTGTATACCAACTTACAGCTCTGATATGTCTAGAGGTTGAGAATTAACCACGTAAAGATGCAAAAAAAACCCTTGCGAGGCTTTTCTTGGCTATTACTGAAAATTTCAGACCCCCACAACTTGGTAACTATTTGAGCTACAGGCCCACAATTTTGCATAGAAAGTACTTTTGTGACTATCTAGTGACATACAAATTTAAGACCAATTTGAAAATGGTGTGGCAACCACCATCTGGTGAAACCACACGGAACAACCCAGTGCTGAAAATACGGTGGTCCTGGGTATTTGCCCACATGGTGAATTTGCCCCATGAAGTTTTTTTCCAGTCGACAACCTGCGCAGCCATGTTTGTGCCCCCATAGTTCTCGTTGATGCCAACAGATTTGTATACCTTCTTGTATTTATAGATATTTACCCAAATATTCTACAGAGGGAAAATGGGGAGCCTTGGTCGAGCATTACAGAAATGGGGCTACTCAAAAACGCAACCAACATTTTAGTCAAAAGCCAGGGCAAGAATTAGTCAGTATGCCAAGTTTAATCCCTTTATCTCTGATAATATTGAAGTTATAGGCCTTTGAAATGGCTTTCGGCTTCAGTTCACCATTCTCGAGTGTACAAAATCTTCACAACATGCCTTTTAAAATGCCAGTTTCTCGAAAACTATACAGAATTAAGAGCAAAAACTTGGCAATTCCTCCTAAAACATGTTAACTCTTAAATGCCCCCTGTGAAAAAGTTGTCACGCGATTTTTGGGGTTGTCAAAACCACTGACCCCACATATTTTGAAACCTAATGCCCATAGTGACATATTTAGACCATCAGTGCTGCTATCTGATGAATAAAAGTGGAACTGACGCTACACTGGCTGCACCAGCTAACTTTTCCAATATGGCCGCCCCCGTGGTGGAATCTACACGATAGATCAGCATCCATTCATCACTAAATAAAGTAGACAAACAGGTAAGCTAATGAAAAATACGCTACGCCTAATACTAAATGTCGACTGTTTTATCATTCAAGTCATTTTAGCAATAAGGCCCCCGA
Organism: Gymnothorax reevesii; assembly: GCA_029721435.1. Classification (NCBI taxonomy): domain Eukaryota; kingdom Metazoa; phylum Chordata; class Actinopteri; order Anguilliformes; family Muraenidae; genus Gymnothorax; species Gymnothorax reevesii. The sequence continues at coordinate 5,442,347 of CM056579.1, read as the reverse complement.
AATGCCCATTGTGACATATATGTCACAAAACTAAAATAAGGTCAAAGGTCACCAAAAATTAAAAGTTGCTATTGGGTTGTTATTAGCCCCTCCCCAGGACATATTAACAGAATACATAGATTTTTCTTTCAACCCAATACCCCTCACCTGGGAGGGGGTGTGAATTGACACGGAATGGCCCCTTTGTGTTTGGTGTGGCACCTGCGTAGGCTTGACAGAGTAATACTAATGACAGTCAGATGCATGTGCATTCACTTGTGTGGGACTTGGGGTAAATAATTTCACAGGGGTACACATACACAAAGGCGCAGGTGTTCTGCTTTTCATCCCTAATTGTGTGTGTGTGTGTGTTTGCATGTACGTAGGTGTGCATGGTGCGTGCACGAGTTTGTGTGTGTCTTTGTGTGTCAGAGCGTTTGCTAGCATTTATGCACAAGCGTATGTGTGCACGCATGTGTGTTTATGCATGTGTGTGTGTTTATGTGTCAGAGTGCATACTTGTGTGTGTGTGTGTGTGTGTGTCTGTGAGATAGCCAGCAGACAGTGCATTTGGGTGTCAGTGTGAAGTCAGCGCAGTGAAAGTGCCTCAGGGGGAGCAACTGACACGAAGGAAAGAAACTGGTTTCCAGGCTGTTTCTGCCGCACCCCCTGTCATGTGGACTCCTCCGTAGTGCCTTCTCTTGTGTGTCTGTGTGTGTGTGTGTGTGTGTGTGTGTGTGTGTGTGTGCGCGTATGTTTGTGTGTGTGTGTGTGTGCGCGCGTGCGTGTGTGTGTGTGTGTGTGTGTGTGTGTGTGTATGCATGTGCGTGTGCACATTTGCGTGTGTGTGTGTGTGTATGCATGTGTGTGTGTGTGTGTGGGTGATTACTGGATGGAGCCAGTTTTTGCACTCCTTAGGAGCTCTGAACAGCTGTGAATAAAATGGCATGAGAATATTTATGACTTATTTATGAGGAAAAAACAGGGAATGAATATTTATGACTGATTTATGGGGCTGTGGATATTTACAGTAGTGAGCAGTGATGATTATACATCACCCATTTTCATCTGAAGGGGCTCCTGATATGTTGCTTCTCTATAATTCATTGATGAAAATGTATTTAAAAAATTCTATGGTAGATACCGAGAGCAAAAAAAAAAACATTCCTTCCAGTAAACTGAGGTAAAAGTATGGCTAATACACAAAAACACTGAAAACATCCTTTTTTTTAATAACATTTGAAAGGTCTCTCAGTTGAAACAAATCATCTGGTGACATTAAAAATAAAGCTTGGCCTGCTGACAGTCCAGACATCAATACGATTGAGCAAATCTGGGATTTGCTTGATACCAAGATAAGATAATCTGTTGTAACACTGAAAGAATTTCTTTGGTGTTAACTTCAAACCATATGGAATGCTTTAGCAAGTGAGGAAATAAAAAATATGTGAACACTATGACTGAAAGGTTAAAAGCTGTAATCAAAGCAAAGGTTAGCCACACTAGATATTGACTTTTTCTCTCAAATAGGATTTTTTTTTGTTTGTGTTTACCCCTCGGCCGACCTGCGTGTCTGTCTGTCGTCCGTCGTCCGTCCATGATTTAATCCGGGTCAGTACTTAGCAACTAATTCTCGCAGCTTCACCAAATTTGGTATGGTAACTAACTATGACCCATAGATGTGCAACGTCAGGTTTTTTTTTTTTGCTGGATCTCACCTTTCCCCTTAGCGCTGTTACCCTGTGGCAGGAAATCTTGTACGGGTCAGTACTCAGCAACTACTGATCGCAGCTTCACTAAGTTTGGTATGGTAACTCAGTATGACCCATAGATGTGTAACGTCAGGTTTTTTTTCCTGGATCTCACCTTTGACCTTAGCGCTGTTACCTTGAGGTAGGAAATTTTGTACGGGTCAGTACTCAGCAACTACTGATCGCAGCTTCACCAAATTTGGTATACTAACTCACTGTAATACATGGATGTGCAGTGTCACATTTTTTGCCGGATATCACCTTTCTCCTTAGCGCTGTGACCTTGACTCTGGAAATATTGTCTGGGTCAGTACTTGGCAACTAATTCTCCCAGCTTCACCAAATTTGGTATGGTAACTCATTATGACCCATAGATGTGTAGCGTCTCATATTTTGCTGGATTAGACCTTTGACCTTAGCGCTGTGACCTTAAGGCAGGAAACCTTGTCTGGCCGAGGGGTATTTAGCAATGCGTTATTTTAGATATATCCTGTCATCTGTTTACTTTTTTTCATCTACAGTGGGGTGAAAATTTGGGCACCCCTGGTTTAAATGTCTGTTACAATTAATCTCCAAGTGATTGTAGCATTTAGTGTTCAGGTTTGCTTTCAAAGTTAAACATGACACCATCCTGCAAATTTCAAAGCAAGGTTTCTTTTCATTTTAATTTTCCTGAGTTTTTAAATGATTAAGAAAGGAAAAACGGCCCCCTGCAAAAGTTTGGGATCCCTTTTGCATTATTCTTTGTTACTGTTTAAGAAGATGATTACTGAGGCCCAGACCCAGGTGATTGAGTCGTTAGTGAATATAATTCCAGGCTTGAACTATATATTCTGAAGTAACCCCATGCCTTCTAAAAAGTATCTGATTGTGGTGGCTGTTGTGTCTGGTGTTGAAAACCATGTGTTCTCTAAACAGTTGTCCAAGGATGTTAAAATCAATATAATTCACTTCCAATATAAAGAATGCTCAGAAGAACCCACACATCACTGCAAAAGAGCAGCAAAAAAGAGTAGCAGACACAGTCTAGTTGTTCACAGGACAACAATACAGCGTAGCTTAAACAACAAAGACCTACATGGCAGAGTTTCAAGAACAAAGCCTTTCCTTCGACCTCAACACAAAATTAAGCGTCTGAAGAATGCAAAAGAGGACTTTGAGAAACCTTATGTGTATTTGAACAATGTGCTTTGGACTGACGAAACCACAATTAAACTTTTTGGCCACAACCAAAGAAGGTATATTTCGAGAAAAAAGGGTGGATTCCACCAAAAATCAAGACATGCTAGAGGTTAATGTTCAAAGCTCAGTCCGGAAATTGAAGCTGAAGAGACGTTGAGCGTTCCAGTAAGACAATGACCCGAAGCAAACCTCAAAATCCACCATAAAGTACCTCCAGGAAAGACAGATGAAGGTTTTGGAATGGCCATCACAGACCCCACAGACTTGAATATTATTGAAAATCTGTGGAGAGACCTTGAACATGCTGTGCATGCAAGAAGGCCGAAGAATATTTCTCAGCTAGAGGTGTTCTGTCAGGAAGAATGGGGAAAAATTCCAAAGACAAGAATTGAAAGACTCTCAGCTGGTTAGAGGAAGCATTTGCAAGCTGTTATAGCTGCCCGAGGAGGAATTACTAAGTACTAGCTGACAGGGTTCCCAAACTTTTTCACAAAGCCTTTTTCCTTGTTTTGCTATTTTGAAACTGTAAAAAGTTCAAAATAAAAATTATTCTTGCTTTAAAATGTGATGAAATGTGTCATGTTTAACTTTTTAGCATTTAGTGTTCAGGTTTGCTTTCAATCACTTGGAGATTAATTGTAACAGACATTTAAACCAGGGGTGCCCAAATTTTTGCACCTGACTGTATATTATCTAATATTACATGAAATAAATACTTAAATAATACTTGGTTTCTGATTTATCTTCATTTTATGAAGTATATAATCATCACTTCATACAACTGTATGACTAATCTATCAGATCAAAACATGACACAATATGAATATTTATTTATACACAATATACCAATTTATCTGGCCATGACTTTATGACTTAGTCCAATGTTTTAGCCATAAACATAAGCAACATTAGTCCATTTTCATTCAACATTCTGACTCAAAACAGTTATGGTCTTTATTTAATTTAGATGCCAGTTGTGAAGTTTTCTGATCTAGTGTTTAGACTTTTGTTTAATCAAGATGAATATGGTGTATTCAGGATGATTCTCATGACACTGATTGATTTTGTGATCAGCCAAAGAGTCTAAAAATTACTTGGAGGCAGTTTAAATACAAGCACATGGGAAACCTGCTGCAGTCACACATTCTGTTGTGATGGTTATTATTTATTCATTTATCTTTTCAAAGCTCCCTTTAAATCCCTCTCTCAGTCATGTGATTGGAATTTATTTGAATTACCTGTGTTCAGCAGTGACGGGGCTCTCTCTTAATTGGTTGCCGAGAGCAGTTGTGCGAGAAATTCCTCTTTGTCCAATCAGGGTGCGACAACACCCGGGGAATGTGCCCACCCAGTCATGTTTCTGGTGCTGCCTCTGATAATGACAGAACTTGTGTCTTTCGCAAACTTCAGCTATTTGGAATGGGAGTCTTTTTAGAGACCAGTTCATGGAGATAATTCTAATCTTTTCCTAATAATTTGGTGATTGTTTGAGGAATCTACTTAAACTTCGATCTGAGGACTGCTGTTAGAGAGCCTCTCCTGCAGGGTTCGCCTGTATGAGGGCTGGTTGCTGGGCTTTGGACTTGTGTGAATGATGTCCTCGTCTGAAGTAAAGTGGATGTTTAGCTTTTAATGCATTTGCTATAAACTGAGCAGCAAACACATTTTCTCTACATTTTTAAACCGTAGCTAAGTCTTCTGTCAGTGTTGAGGGCTATTCTTTTTTATTCTCATTTTATAGTTACATTTACTACCAGTCCGCTGCTTGTAATAATGACTGTAATGAAAATAACAAGAATACTTTTTTTTTGTACAAACATATATATATAAAAAAAAAAAACTGGCATAACTGCATGAACAGGCAGTGTGTATCATGAGTGTATCCATAAACCCACTGCTGCTTTTACAATTATATAACGCGCCTGATCTCCGCATCATTGCCGACACGTGCTGGTTTCTGCACGGCACCATTTGGTCAATGTTGAAAATACAGCACATTAAGATGCCAGGGTTTGTTTCTCTTTGGCATTATTTACAGTCAGGCTGAAGGAATGGCTGCTTTCAGTCATTATTGACCAAGCCTTTAGAACAATCTGCAAGACCCCTGAGGTCTGCGGGCAAATTTAAGAGAAATCTCGGAATACACCTTTTTAGACTGTCTTTCTATCAGGTTGCATTTAGGCAATTATCTTATTCATCTGTATTATTTTATTTATTTAATCATCGATTTAAAAATATTGTAATGTTCATCTTTCATGATGTTTCTTATGTTTGTCCTTTCAATCGGAGTGAAATATAAATTCATCTTTACTTTAGTAAACACTTTTACTCGGGTATTTAACATCACTTGCACTACATACTGCAAATAATGTTCCGTTGAATTATCATAATTGAGACAATTCTCTGAAAGAATTAAAACAATCTGTAGTCTTTTTTCCCCCTTGCGAGCTAGTTTCTAGCTGAAAAAATGCAGACCGTATGTATCCTCTAGTTTTTCATAATGACAGGCCAGATGTGAGCGAGCAGTCCTGACGGGATGGGGCCAGAGCAAACGGAGGAGTGACTCAAGCGAGCGGTGACAGGTGTTTGAGCGCTCAGGTGCACTGCGTGAGAATGCTATTAAAAAATGGCGTCGATTCGAGGGCAGGAAGACGATACAGCGTGAAGTTCTGGGATCCTGCGGTCGTTCTTGCCGAGCTTTTCTGTCGGTGAAGAAAGAAACTTACGCAGACACATGGACGCGATCGGATTTCAATGTATTGGCTTCGTGGAATCGAAGTAACGCGTGAAGCTCCCAACTGCTGCAGCTATTTACATGCTTCCTGCAAACAACTTGGGGTATTATTTCAAACAGCCGTGTCAGTTTTTTCTTCGGAACTACACCGAAAGTAGTTAATAAGGTCGGAGGAATGTGCATGTAAAGCGAAAATCGTTGTTTTACCGCTTGATATTAACAAAGAATAATCCAGCGTTGTCAAGATCTTTGCTTGTTTTGTTCCGAAAGTGGTTGTCAGCTTGGTTAGTGAGAAAACGGGAAGGAGTATTAGCGTTCCCCGCTTGCCTTCCTTTAGAGTTATTCCAGGACATCAGTCTTTGGGATTTTGTGGGAATTTCGCACTCTGCACTGGCTTGGGCTGGACCCCGCGAACTCGGACCGCATGGATCCTTTCAGGAGTTCACATCCGGGCACGGTTCTTGGGTGGCTGTATCTTCTTGGGGAATTTGGTAAGCTGTTAGTGCTGCTAATAATAATAATAATAATAATAATAATAATAATAATAATAATGGCAGTCAGGTTTTTCCTTTCTTTCTCCTCAGTTGCATTGCAGGGACTTTTTTTTTTCATCTCTGGGAAACTGGTTTGTTATTTCTGGAAAAACTGGTCCATGTTGCAGTGATCCGCTGGTTTCTGCCAGAATTTGTGATTCACTTTTTCACTGTCTGTTTCTATACTCTCTACCTTTCTCTGTCATGAAATCATTCTCCCCTGCTGCATTTCCATCTTTCACACACACACACACACGCGCGCGCACACGCACACGCACACACGCACACACAAATACATGTTCTCCCTCTTTCTGCCACACAGTCTCTCTCTTTCTTTCTCTTTATCCCAATTTCTCTGTCGATCTCTCTGGACCTCTGAGTGAGCCTGGCATTTAGGGGTATATATAGTAAGGCGTCTGTCTCTGTTGCGCGTGTGTGTGTGTGTGTGTGTGTGTGTGTGTCTGTGCGCGTGTGTGTGAGTGTGTGTATCTGTGTGTGAGGATGTGTGCGTGTGCGTGCATGTGAGCATGTCTGTGTGAGTGTGTGCGTCTGTGTGTGTGCGTGAGTGCGTGTGTGAGTGCGTGTGTGTGTGTGTGTGTGTGTCTGTGTGTGTGTGCTTGAGTGCGTGCATGTGTGTGTGTGTGTGTGTGTGTGTGTGTGAGTGTGTGCATCTGTGTGTGTGTGCGTGTGCGTGCATGTGAGCATGTCTGTGTGAGTGTGTGCGTCTGTGTGTGTGCGTGCGTGCGTGCGTGTGTGTGTGTGTGTGTGCGCATGTGAGTAGGTATGTGAGAGGGTATGTGTGTGTCTGTGAGAGTGTGTACATGTGAGAGAATATTTGTGTGTGTGTGCGTGTGTGTGTGTGTATGTGTTTGTGTGTGAGTGAATAGGTATGTGAGAGGGTATGTTTATAGGCGTACATTTAAAGGTGTTTGACACAGTTGACCATTTTATACTCATAGAGCAGCTAAGTGCCATTGGGTTTGATATTAAATCTCTGAATTGGTTTAAAGATTATCAAACTGGTGGGTGTCAAGCTGTTGTGGCCGATGGCTATCAATGAAACTTTTTTTTATTTATCTTAGCAAGGGGTTACACAGGGTTCAATTTTGGGGTCCTTGCTGTTTGCACTTTTTATCCCCCGCCAACATGAAGTGGGAGGGGGATATAGGTTTGACCTTCATCCGTCCTTCCGTCCTTTCGTCCATTCGTCCAAGATAAATGGGACAGCTTTACTCAGAAACTACTACAGATACAGTAACCAAATTTGGTGTGTTGCTTCAGACTATAAAGACCTTGATCGAGTTCGAAAATAAGAAGCACACGATTGGCAGGGGATGTTGTAGACCATGTCGACTTGTAATTTATGAGTTTGGTGCTAATTTTAGTAAATCAATAGTAAAATCCACCTCGATGCAGATGATACAGTCAGGTATGTGAGTAGGTATGTGAGAGGATATGTGTGTGTCTGTGAGAGCGTGTGCATGTGAGAGGATATTTGTGTGAGTAAGTGTGCATGTGAGTAGGTATGTGAGAGGATATGTGTGTGAGTATGTGTGCATGTGAGTAGGTATGTGAGAGGATATGTGTGTATGTGTGCATGTGAGTAGGTATGTGAGAGGATATGTGTGTGAGTATGTGTGCATGTGAGTAGGTATGTGAGAGGATATGTGTGTGAGTATGTGTGCATGTGAGTAGGTATGTGAGAGGATATGTGTGTATGTGTGCATGTGAGTAGGTATGTGAGAGGATATGTGTGTGAGTATGTGTGCATGTGAGTAGGTATGAGAGAGGATATGTGTGTGAGTATGTGTGCATGTGAGTAGGTATGTGAGAGGATATGTGTGTGAGTATGTGTGCATGTGTGTAGGTATATAAGAGGATATGTGTCGGAGAATGTATGCATGTGAGTTGGTATGTGAGAGGATATGTGTGTGAGTATGTGTGCATGTGAGAGGATATGTGTGTATGTTTGCATGTGAGAGGGTATGCGTGTGTCCGTGAGAGTGTGTGCATGTGAGTAGGTATGTGAGAGGATATGTGTGCATGTGAGTAGGTATGTGAGAGGGTATGTGTGTGTATGTGGGGGAGGATTCATATTATTGTGCTCATGAATGAGTGACTGTACATTTCTGAGAGAATGAGTGTTAGTTTGTGAGAGCATTTGGGGAAGTGAAAATGTGTGAGATTATGTATGCAGGAGTGTGAGTGTGTGTGCTAGAGGGTGTGCGTATGAGAGATGTCTGTTTGAGGGAATATTTACTGCCCTATTTCCTAAAATGTTGGAACCATATGGAAAATGGCAAAAATAAGGCATTGATAAATCATCCTTGACTTGTATTAGATCAAAAATAATCCAAAGGCAAGATATTTGCAGTTCTTCTTTCTCATTTTATAGCTTTTCTTTTAAAATGTTAAAAGCACGTTAAAAGCCTGCCCGTTTGTGCCGCTTAGGTGCGAACTCTTGCAGGAGCATAACTCGGTGTAGGCAAAACCAATTTTCATTGTTTGTCTCGCTATTGACAGTGCTCCTTCACCACAAACAACAAAGATACGAGTTGAAATTGACCGGAGTTCCCCTTTAACCCTGGCGGGTTAATATGTAATGCCTTACCTTAACCACTAGGCTATATCATCTGACTGTGATACCAGTGTCAAATAGCTGACATAAGGAATGAGTCAAGAAAACAAGTAATGTACTTTTGTACCCTCAGTATTCACGCAGAATGGCACAACGATTCCGTTATAAAATGACGGTTGAATATTAAGCAGATAATATCACGGAAAATAGCACAAACAAACCAGTTAAGTGTTTATATTGTTCTGCTATTCAAGTACAGGCAAATGATCCATGGAATCAGTTTTATGCACAGGGAATGCAAGGCTCTAGCTCTGACTAGGCTTGTGCGACTAAGGTGGTTTAGAGTTCGAGGGAAACATCAGAACCCATAGAATCAAATGGCTCCCAGCAAAGTCTTACTGACAGCATCACAAGCCGATCACAGAGAGGAAAATGCATTGAAAGCAAGCTGAATGCTGAGGAACTCAGATCTTTGAAGCAATGCCCCGGAAAAAAATGACCTGCTTGGAGACTGGAGATCTAGTTTCGTTATAACACTGACACATTGGGCTTATAATAGCAAATGCAGATTTACCCTCAAACAGTTTTTTATGAGAAAATATCAAAGGTTAGTGTTTTTTTTTTTTTTTTTTTGCTCATCTCTGTTCACTATGAAGTCTGCTGTTCTTTGAGTGGGGTGTCAGTTTAAAATGACAAGGCTTATATTGTTGGATTCTGTGGACTTTCCTCTTTCATTTGAGGTATCGTTGTATGCATAGCATAAATTCAGTAAAAATCCTGGCGACTCAGTGCCGATATGATTTTATCCTTTGTTTTGTTACATGGTTATTTACTTACTTGGGTCTTGAATTGTGTTCAGTTCAGTTAAAAATGTCAACATGAGCTTTTTGCAGAGTTTCTTTGCGTAAAGTAGATAAGCTGCATGACATTGTTGGGATTAGGAAACATGCTGTATTTATTACATGTAACAAATGCTCCCAGTATCGGGGGCGTTTGGGTTTAAGGATTATTTGATCATGAAGCACAGGTTAGATCCCCTGATGTGCCAAAATGTAGCGCGGAAGTTCCCGAGCAGTTCACGTCTCGAAAAATATCCTATAGGCCAACTTGTGAGTTACTTATTTTTTCTGAACTGAATGAGGCCTATTGATTAGTCGACTTAGAACGCATCACGAAAGAAGCCGTGTCTTTCGTTGCTAATTGATTATTCTTATAAAAATTGTTTTTAAAAAGGAAAGTGACTGAGAACAAGTTAATGAGGTGACTAAGCAACACCTGATAGTACGGAGTGTTTTTGGATTGAATGTATAGTTAATTAGAAAAAAATGACTGTCATCGAGTCAGAACTAATAATTCTTTTAAAGAGCTGTTTAGTTCCCCCCCAATTTTATGTGGCTACACCACTGCCATAATTTGATTTTATATTGGCGTCAGGTATACGAGAACAATGCCGCAACAATGTCTTTCTTGCGTTTTGGTAACGATCCCTCTATGCTGGCAACAACTGTAGTTTTCCTTCTCGTTAGGGTCTCGGTAAGTGTTATGCCCTCGGATCCGGGAACGAGGCATAATAGAAACACTAGTAGCTCCTCTCTTTTGTAGTAAAATGCAGGCATAGGTAACACACATTTAGTGGCATGGCGGCTGTGCACTGTGATTGGTGACTGGTTGGAGAAATCGGGACGATGCCCTGTGTCCTGATTGGGCAGTGGTTGGTCATGGGAGGGGTGTCCCTTTTAAATGGGCCAAAATCATAGGTTTCTGGTGCGATGTACCAGAGCCCTGAAGTGAAGGATATCCTCAGTAAACGTTCCCTTCCAAACAACCAGTATGCGCCGTATTATTTTACTTTGTCACCCAACTATTGCCATGCTTGTAGTGAAAAGACTACCTAACTACACTGAACTCAAGAAAAAAATGACGCGGAGACATTCGCCGGTGGAGCGGCGGCTTGAGCTGGTCCTGGAATGCCATGGTGGCGTCGCAAGGGGAGGCAAGTCCCGGCTTTCCTTCCAGATTCACCAGTCCAGGCCAGCCTGCCTTCTTTAATAAGTGAAATCATATCCCTAGACAAACGTGACTGTGACAATTGGGGAGCTTCGTTCGGGAGCTGAATATCAAACTGTTGAGTTAAGTTGTTAGCCAAACAGTTGGGGTCCTTTTGTGTATTTAAGCTAATTTAGTGCTCTGCGTCCAATAGTGACGTCAGTGGCAAACTAATTAGTGATATTGATTCAATTTGTCACTGTGATGTGGGTTTGTGATTTCGGGTACTTAACTTTCGGAGTAAGGTTATGTTTAGCGTATATTTCCGCAAGTTTTCCGTGTCGCGTTGTTTAGTTAAAACAGTAGTTAAACTTAACCATAATTGTGTTGATAATTAGTACTGCAGGGTTGACGAGTAAATGGGTGGTCGATAGCTTGGGTTAATTAACGCTTGAAGTTGGCTGCAGGTGAGCGGAGTCGCAGTAGTTTGCCTCTTTGTGCAGGCAGTTGAGTCCTCATGCTAATGCATGTGAGGGAATGCCTTTTCTGTGGGGTAAATTGGCGTTGTGTTTCATTAGCGTGTTGCCAATTTTCTTAGCGTTTGGGAGTGTGTGCTATTTCCATTGTACACTGTTTATTTAAAATCTAATGTGGTTACAGGGCCAGTGACGGTTGGGATGGTGCCTACACTACCTGTGCCAGGCATTAGCCTATTGTTGGTCAATGACTTAGCAGGGTCTGAGGTGTGTGTGACTCCGGTGGTAGTCTCAGCTCCCCTGGAAGTCCCAGAAACACTGAAGTTGGAACGAGAACATCCAGAAGTGTTTACAGCATGTGTGGTTACACGTGCTCAGGCACTTAAAGCTAAAGCCCAAGCTCGTGAGGCCTTGATTCCTGGGGATGAGGTGCGCTTTGTCCCTATTGGCAGTGGGGAAGAGGAGCCTGTTAGTTTGGCTGATACGGTTTTTGCTCAAACTGTGAGCAAAGAAGGGACCTCTGCTGTTAAAAGTTCGGGTCTCTCTTTGTCTCAAGTGGCAGATGCCACACATTTTTCTAGGGAGGTTTTGATCAAAGAGCAAAGCCAGGATCCTTTGCTGGCTCCCCTGTGGAAGCGAGCTGTGACGTTGAAAGAGAGTGAGAGCATTGCTGTCGGGGAATTTGTGGACTAAGCTATTCTAATGCATAAGTGGCGGCCTGCAGATCGCCCGGCTGATGAGGATTGGTGGGTCAATGTGCAAATTGTAGTTAAGTCTAGCTTTCGGGGTGAGGTGTTGCGGTTAGTGCATGAGACCCTTTCGCTGGTCATTTGGGGGAGAGAAAGACCTTGGCCTGCCTCCTAAAACATTTTTATTGGCCCACGGTTCGCCATGATTTGGTTAATTTTTGTCGTTCCTGCCATGCCTGTCAGATAGCAGGTAAGGCTGGTCACTCTCTCCCCATTGCTCCGTTGCAGCCTACACCAGTGGCTGGTGTAGGCTCACGCGTAATAATTGACTGTATTGGTCCTCTTCCCAAAACTAAGAAGGGTAATGAGTATTTATTGACCATTATTGACACACGTTTCCCTGAGGCAGTGCCAGTGCATAGTATTCGTGCTTCTGTGGTCATTGAGGCATTATTGCAATTTTTTTCAAGGTTTGGGCTCCCTAAAGAGGTTCAGTCCGATCGCGGAACTAATTTTACCTCTGGAATATTCCAGAGTATTTTGTGTGAGTTGGGCATCACTCAGGTATTGTCCTCCGCTTACCACCCTGAGTCCCAGGGGGCTCTTGAAAGGTGTCATCAGACAATAAAGTCAATGGTGCGCACTTATTGTGTGGACTGCCCTAAAGACTGGAATGTAGCGATGCCTTTTCTTTTGTTTGCTATCCATGATGCTGTGAATGAACCACTGGGTTTAGTCCCTTTGAATTAGTTTATGGCCATGAAGTTTGGAGTCCACGAAGCCTTATGCGGTATGTGTCTACCTTTCATGATCGGTTGAGTCCAACTTGGAAGGTGGCCGCCCAGAATTTAGAGGAGGCTAAGGAACGGATGAAAAGCCATTATGACCGTAAGGCAGTGCAACGCTCCTTTACTCCTGGGGACAAGGTCCTTGTCTTTACCCCAGTGGGTAAGGAAAGGCTTGGGACACGTTTTAGTGGACCCTATACTGTCGTTCGGAAGGTTGGAACCTGAAATTATGTTATCAGTACACCCGAACGACGGCAAAAGACTTGGCTTTGCCATGTCAACTTATTGAAGTTGTACGTGGAGCGTGATCCAGCCAATCCTGTTGCGTGTATTTCAGTGGCTCCTTCAACCCGTGAGAGCAAAGGGGAGTGTTTAGCACCAGAACCAGTGTGCATTAGGTTGAACAACTCTCGAGCATGTGAGCAGCTGCCGGATCAGCTGACACATTTGTCAGAGGCTCAGGCCCTGGATTTGATCACCCTGGTGGCTGCTCATCCCTCCCTGTTTTGTGATAGGCTGGGGTTAACCTCTCTAGTTGACCTTGATGTGGATGTTGGTGGGGTAACCCCTATAAAGCAGCCCCCTTACCCTTTGCCCCCTTTCAAGAAGGAGAAGGTTCATGAGGAGATTGACTATATGTTAGGGTTTGGGGCCATAGAGCCTGGGGTTGGTGAATGGAGTTCCCCGGTTGTCTTAATTTCCAAGAATGATGGTACTTTGCATTTTTGCATTGATTACCGTAAGGTAAATGCCGTGACTAGGACTGACGCAAACCCTATTCCTCAAATTGAGGATTGTATTGATCGTATTGGACAGGCTAAGTTTGTGTCCAAACTGGATCTGCTCAAAGGGTATTGGCAAGTGCCATTAACAGAAAGGGCCAGGGATGACTTTGTGTTTTTTACTCATGATGCCTTATACCAATGCCAGGTTCTTCCTATCGGCATGAAAAACGCCCCCGCGACTTTTCAGTGGCTTATGAACCTGGTCACATCGGGTTTGGACAATGTGGTGACTTACATTGATGATGTGGTCATATATAGTGGGAGCTGGCAGAGTCATTTAGACCATCTTAGGGCTCTGTTTGGCCGATTTAGAATCTGCTCAACTTGTAGTCAATCTCCCAAAGTGTGAGTTTGGGAGAGGTCAGGTCACATACCTCGGACATCTGGTGGGGTGTGGAGCAGTGCTGCCGTGGTTGGCGAAGGTGCAGGCGATTGTGGAGCTCCCCACACCCACAGTAAGCAACCTAACGATATAGTAAACTGCAACTTTTACGATGGCTTTGGGAACATCAGCCAGAAAATTAAAATGTTCAGTATTTGCGCTGGTCTTGTTGGTCACAATAACTCCGACCCCAGCAACTGACGTAATCAGCGCTCGTCTCTGGACCAGCAAAGAGTTGGTGCTGCCCTGGCACCAGTTTTGAGATCCAGGAGCTGGTGCTTAGGCTGTGGAAAAGCAAAGAACCGGTGCCAAGTCAGGCTTTGGCTCTGAACTAGCACTGGAACCAGCTTGGTGGAAAAGGGGTAAGGGAAAGGCACATCAACTCAAAACTTGTTGTGTTTACTAATACTGACATAACAGCGGCAAGTAATACAAAGCTGTCGGTGTTTATTTTCAAGAGTATGGCTATTGTAACATGAACTTACGTTCAAAGACAATGTTGTACAGAGGATTGTTCGGCTACTATCTCTCAGCAGTGTCAGGGCAGCCCCCAGAATTCGCTGGTGGTTCGTAAATGACACTTCTGGCGTAAAGGAAAAGTGGCGAACGCTGTGCATTAATTTGTTGGGGGGGCAGATTACATGAACTTATTCCTTCTTTAGTAGATATCATTTTAAATTAATTTCTTCAAACTTCACTGTTTTTTAATTATGTACTATAGGGCTGAGTGAAATTGATTACCCATAGCTTGTATTCACTGATGTCACAGGATCTTCACAAAAATACAGTGCTCTCCTGTTTGGCTTTCCTGTGCCCCCATGCCACTGCTACACTAGATAACATATTGCAAATGCAAAAGTGTAGATGCACAAGAAATTATTTGCCGGCATTTGTCCCTCAGCCTCTAACTGCATTTTGGAAATTTTGAATATGGGCTAGCCTACTCTGATTTTTGTGACAGTACACAAAAATTTATGCCAAAATTGGCAACAGATGTAGTTCTAGGCTGTGCTCTTTGTTGTAGGTTTAAGATTAATGTAGGTAATGTTTTGTGCTGAAAGGCTATGTAACAATATAGCCTATATCCACTAGCAAATAGGCCTAATATGACAGAAATTGAGGAATTGCAAGGTCATTAAGCAACACAAACTTTATTGTTATCATTTATTGTAGAATTCATATTTGAACTAAGCGGCGCATAGCTCTTTACCTCCTACACCCAAGGAGCAAATGAATGAAATTCTGCCTGATTTGACTACTGTAACAGTAAGGACTGTATCTAACACATGTAATATGCCAAAAAATATGTATTAAAGCTGGTTTTAAGCCATAGAACTGGACCTTTATGTCCAAACAGTCATTTTCTGCCCAAGTACAGTTTTTGATACTTTTCATCAAGCTATGCATAGAGAATGTCTGAAAATCAAATATCAAATTTTGGAGATTTTTTTTTTTGATAAGCAGCTGCAGGTATGGAGCAAATTGCACCAATCTGGTGTATATGCACATTCATAAAATATTTTAGAAAAAAGTGGATGTTGAAAAGATGTTTTTTGCCTATTTTTTAAAATCTGGTATCAGACATAAAATCTTGTTCAGTATATCAAACACTGTAAAGTGTACAAGTATGGTTCAAAACTGTTTTAAAACTAGGTAAGTACACCTTCACCTCCAAACAGTTGCTTTAAGTCCAGAATCTGATATTGCATTTCAACGATGTATACAGGTGCTGGTCAACGAATTAGAATAATTTGAAATACTGCAATCTTTACTTTTTTAAATGCATTTTTTGTGCAGAAAGCAAATCAGGTGTTCACTGCGCCTGTCCTACTTGTTAGAGTAATCACAGAACTCGCTACCTGTAAAAAATTTGCTCAGCTGAGCTTTCCAAAAGGCCCATTAAGGCCATTTAACTGTGACACTGTTGTTTCATTGAATTAGACTAATTCATAAGTCATTTCATTGAATTAGAATAAGTGCTTGAATTTTTGTTTTCTGTGAAGAGTTTTCACTGTGCAGAATAAAGTCAGGGTTGAGTAAAATTCCTAAGTTGTAAAATCAATCATGGGTCAGCTGCGTGACCTCTCAACCGGAATAGTGGCTCAAATTCAACCCTTCGCCAACAAGGCTTGACCCAAACTAAAATTGCTGAGCATCAGCCAGTCTTCCATCTGCAAAGCTCTCAAGAAAGACTGGAGCAAGCGCACCGACTGTTCCGGCGTCCGAAAAACTTCTGCTTGCGACAACAAGCAGCTGAGAGAGATCGCAGTCAGCGACTGGTTCAAGTCCACTTCCGAGCTCATCGACTTGTGGAACGAGCAGACCAGCACTAACGTCTCAAGATCAACCACTTACCGTCGTCTGCGCGAACTCTGCTTCAAATCTCGCGTTCCAGCAATAAAACCAATGCTGAACAAGAAACAAATGGAGAAACGGCTGAAGTGGGCCAAAGAACACGGCGAGCGGACTGCTGAAGACTGACAGAAAGTGGTCTTTAGTGAAGAATTACGCTTTTGCATCTCCTTTGGTGACCAAGGTCCTCGTGTCTGGCGTCGTGGTGGCGAAACCTACAACCAGGAGGCCGTGAAAAGATCTGTAAGTTTCCCCAGAGCGTTATGGTCTGGGTATGCATGTCCGCTTGGGGTGTAGGGAAACTCTGCTTCCTCAAGAATTCAAATTTTTCAAATTCAATTTATTTGTATAGCGCTTTTCACAGATAAACTGTTACAAAGACGCTTTACAGTCAGAGATGAGTTACTGAAAGGGCAGTGTCCAGCCTATTCCCCACTACAGCAAATGAGGCAAAAAACTCCCAGTAGGGAGAAAAATCCTCAAACAGTGGTGAGAAAAAACTCCCCAGTGGGAAGAAATCTCAGGAGGAACCCGGCAATAGTGGGGAAGCCCATCCTCCGCGGGCTAGCTAGTTAATAAGAAGATAATGACAATAGAGTTCCATTAAAGTCCATCTAAACAGTGCTATCAGTTGCTGGAGGAAGTGGCATGCCAAGGATGGTGCAGGACTGGATCAGGACAGCAGCAGCCAGCGCTCATGGTGAGGGACAGGGCTCAGATGGTCCAGGACTCACGGTTGTGGAGGGAAAGATCCTCGGGGAAAGACAGAAAAAAGTGGTGTCAGGCACTGGATAAAACTACTGCATATTAATAAAAATACAGTCCTGTGCCTTGTGCCAAATGAGAATTTAGGAGCTGACTGGTCAGGAAACAGTCAACACCGCTCCATCCACTTCCAGCAGCACAGAGGCCCTACACTTATTCCAGGAAGATCACTTCAGATTTTCCAGACTCTAGTACCATATGGACCTCCCCAGTGACTAAGGCTGTAGCAAGCCCCACTGGCACCGTTAATGCATGCTCAGTGCCACCGGTTCCACATGGATTTGCTTAACAGTACACCAGTACCATATGGACCTCCCCAGTGACTAAGGCTGTAGCAAGCCCCACTGGCACCGTTAATGCATGCTCAGTGCCACCGGTTCCACATGGATTTGCTTAACACTACACCAGTACCATATGGTCCTCCCCAGTGACTAAGAAGACTGTCAATGCTGCCGTATACCAACATGTTCTGGAAACGTTCCTGATTCCGATTGTTGAGGAACAGTTGGGCGAAGAAGACCTCATATTTCAACAGGATCTTGCACCGGCTCATGTGCCAAAGTTGATAAAAGATTGGTTCACCAAAAAACAGCTTGAAGTTTTGGCATGGCCGGCCAACTAGCCTGACCTTAATGTCATTGAAAACCTTTGGGCCTACGTCAAGCAGAAAATTCGCGACAGAAGGCTGACTACGCTGGACCAACTGAAGCAGAACATCGCCACAGCCTGGGAAGCATTGAGTGCAGAAACTTGCGACAAGCTGGTCAAATCGATGCCGCGGACACTTCAGGCAGTCATACAAGCCAAGGGGGCAGCCACAAAATACTGAGAAAGTGATGATTCTAATTATAATAAAAATTATTCTAATTCAGTGAAACGGTTTCTCTGTTATTCTAATTCAATAAAACAACAGTGTCACAGTTAAATGGCCCAAATGGGCCTTTTGGAAAGCTCAGATGAGCAAATTTTTTACAGGTCGCGAGTTCTGTGATTACTCTAACAAGTAGGACAGGCGCGGTGAACACCTGATTTGCTTTCTGCACAAAAAATGCATTTAAAAATTTTACGATTGCACTATTTCAAATTATTCTAATTCGTTGACCAGCACCTGTATACTGTACATATAGTGCAAAATAAAATAAATGGCTGCTTGTAATCAGGTTGTAGATTTTTTTTCCCTGATGTGGTGCAGCAATTATGGCTAAAATTGACTCCTCTTTGGGGTTCCTGTATATGCTGACTACTTATGTATAAGAGTATCAATATCTGTCATCTGAGAGATTGGGCATTATTCTTCTTTCTGGGCAAGCCCTTTTTGGTTTGGTTAACAAACCTTCTTTAATGTTAATGATTATTGTTATTTTGAAAACATACTTTATCCCTATATTCCAGTAAAGTGATGTTATGATATCTACGAATGGCCAAATAAACAGATCAGTAACTTTTAAAATATCTCAGTTATATCCATCATAGGCCTGTGCATATTTTTAAGGTGCGCAAATGGCTACTGTAATAAATCTTAACACGCCACATTCATGCAATTAGGAAAAGCAAAGCCAGATGGAATATCAGTTGATTTGGCTTCAACTTAGAATGACTAATGAAGAAAAGGACTTGTTGCCATGCAACAATGCAAATGGGAAGACCCTTCCAGTACCGTGCATATAATGGCATTTAATAATAATAATAATAATAATACATTTTATTTGTAAACGCACTTCACATCAAATAAATGATCTCAAAGTGCTGCAGTGTAGAAAACAAACTGCAGACATCTAAGAGACAACATTAAAACTAGGACAGAGAGAAGCAAATAACTAAAATAAAAGAACAGAGAGGTTATAGTTAAAAGAACAGTCAATCGAAGGCTTTTCTAAAAAGATGAGTTTTTAAGCCTTTTTTAAAAGCATCCACAGTCTGTGGTGCCCTTAGATGGTCAGGGAGCGGCTGAGCGGAAGGCGCGGTCACCCATCGTTCTGAGCCTTCTCTGAGGCTGGAGGAGGTTGGCCTGTCCAGAGCGGAGATGGCGTGGGGAGGAATGGGGGGTGAGCAGTTCTCTGAGGAAAAGGGGGCAGTGCCATGGAGGCACTGGTGGGACAAAAGGGAGATTTTAAATTTGATCCTGTACTGGACAGGAAGCCAGTGGAGGGATTTGACTGAGACTGAGATAAAAAAAAAAAAAAAACTACAGACCAGTGGCACTCACATCTCACATCATGAAGACACTGGAGCGGCTGGTCCTGCACCTTCTCAGACCACAGATACAACATTCACAAGACCCGCTGCAGTTTGCCTATCAGGAGGCGATTAGAGTGGACGGTGCCATTCTTTTCTTGTTACATCGCACCTATTCCTTCCTGGATGAACCGGGCGAATACGTGAAGATGATGTTCTTTGACTTTTCAAGTGCATTCGACACTATCCAACCGGTCATTCTCAAACAAAAGGTGGAAGGATTGGGGGTGGATCTGACTTTGACTTCATGGATCCACCACTACCTGATGGATCGTCCCCAATATGTGAGGCTGGGCTGCACCATCTCAGACACTGTTGTGAACTGAGTAGGAGCTCCTCAAGGTACTGTACTCGCGCCCTTCCTGTTCACCATCTACACCTCTGACTTCCAATACCACTCTGACACGTGTCACATTCAGAAGTACTTCGACGACACAGCCATTGTGGCCTGTGTTAAAAACAACCATGAGGGGGAGTACAGAGACCTAATCACAGCTTTCTGTGACTGGAGCACCAAAAACTCACCAATTCTGAACAAAAAAAAGACAAAGGAAATGATCATCAACTTCGGCAAGAAAAGGAATCCTATGCAGTCAGTAAACATACATGGACAGGACATTGAGTGTGTGCACACATACAAATATCTAGGTGTCCACCTGGATAACAAACTGGACTGGAACATTGTTGTGGCCCCAATTTGTTATGACATATCAGACAGCAAGGGATGACAGACAATAATGTCAAACTTTAACAGATTTAATAAAACAAAGACTGACCTGGATTGAAATATAAAAAAAAAATGATATAGTTACAGTCCCTTGAGATGGGGTTGCTATGCTGCGATGCCTGGGGACAGGAAAATGCTCCAACACAGGCAAAAATCCACAAAAAGCTTCACAGGTCTTGAAATGAGTGACAGGTCTGGTCAAATGTATCCTTCCACTATTTCTCCTTGCAATTTCACCTACTACTTTACTCTCTCAATTTTTCTCCTTATATACTCTTTTGCAGCCCCCTCCCACCTTCCAGACTTTTTTCAATTCTCTGGGACTTCCCCTCTCAGACATGCCCAGGACATGCCCAAAAACCTAGCTCCAAACTTGGCATCACAAAAAAAATGTAATTACTGCCATTTAGTGGCTTTTTTTCCCCCACATTACAACATTAACACAGACAGTCTCTATAAGAAGGGAAAGACCAGTGTAATGTAGAAAAAAGACACTAGATAGCAGTATTGACATTTTTTCCTCCAGTCTGGAGCTAGGTTTGGGAATGTCCTGGGCATGCTTCTAAGGGGAAAGTCCCAGAGAATTGAAAAAAGTCTGGAAGGTGGGAGGGGGCTGGAAAAGAGTATATAAGGAGAAAAATTGAGAGAGTAAAGTAGTAGGAGAAATTGCGGAGAAAGGAGAAGGATACATTTGACCAGACCTGTCACTCTTTTCAAGACCTTTGAAGTTTTTTGTGGATTTTTGCCTGTGCTGGAGCATTTTCCTGTCCCAGTAGACAAGAGATCAGTACAGTTAAAAAAGAGAACTAAATAACAGTCAAAGAACTTGGACGTGACGCCAGAAGAGTCAAACTGAGGGCATTGAAGTGGGAGAAAATGGGGCCTGAAGAGGTTGGTTTTCAGGCTGCACTTGAAGGTGTTCAAGGACTCTGACGTTTTGACCTTGACAGCTAGATCATTCCACCATCAGGGAGCCAGAACAGACTGCAGTCTTGAGCGGGATGAGTATAAGTGGAGAAGAGGTGGAGCCAAGCGACCAGAAGTGGCAGAGCGGAGTGTTCTAGTAGGTGTGCATCATTGGTGGCTGGTGAACTGGCGATAGGGGAGGCTCAAAACATTCCCTTAAAATGAATCGTTGGTTATGTCCTGTTTTCAATCACTCATTTAAATTACCATTACAGAAACTTCAAGAACTTTCAACATTATCAGATGTGGCCAGTATACTTGTCAACTCTCACACATTCGGTGGGAGTTTAAGTGGCATATTTATGTTCCCATGCTTTAGTCAGCAATTATTCAGTCAACACGTATGTAAGAGATTATCGCGTGGAATTGAAGTCCTTGTGCATGGAAGGGTTGGAAGGAATGGAATTGCATTTAGAGATTTCAAATTTTATTTGACATTTATTCGACATTTATTTTATTTGAACGATCATTTCTTCTTCTTTGAGTCCGTAGCAATCTCAGATGTTGTTCTGCCAGTATTGGGCACAGGCCATAGCTGACGGAGGAGGTTCTGCCAGGTCTTCTGAGCTGCATCTGGGGGCATCTGCACATTCCAGCAGGTGGGACATTGTCTGCAGCGACCCACAGCTGCACGTGTCTTCTGTTGTGTAGTTCCAGGCTTTCATCAGTGCTTTGCACCTCCCCTTTTCCGTCTATTTAGTGACTTCCTGGTTGCCCTGCCAAGGTTGTGGCCACTAGCGAGGCTTTCGGTGGGTGTAATTCCTCTGGCCAACCATTCAAGAGCTTGTGTGTCATAGGTTTGCCACTCTTCTTCCCAGGTGATGGTCCTTGCTTCTTGTTTAGTTGTCTTGAGAGACAGGACTGTGTGCACAAAGCAGGCTCTGGGTCAAAGCCTGCTTTGGGGTGCAACATTGCCATGCAAGGGATGTCTGATGTTTGTCTCCTGCATTCTCCGCTCATCTCGAGCGATAGGTAATCATCTGATGTGCGGGGGAGAGATGCCGGCTAGTGCATAAAGGCACAGGATAGGTGTTGTCTTGACTCGTCCCGTGATAATTCGGCAGGTGTCATTTAGGGCTGTGTCGACCAGTTTGGCGTGGCGTAATCGACTCCAGCTTCAGCAGGCATACTCCGCTGTGGAGAAGTACAGTGCCATGGCAGTTGTACGGACTGTTAGTGGGAATGCACCCCACTTAGAGCTCACTAGTTTGCGCAGGATGTTATTGCGGGTGTTGATCTTGGCTTTGGTGTTCTTCAGGTGTTTCTTAAAGGAAAGTGTCCCATTTACTGTAACTCCAAGATACGTGGGGTGTGTGTTGTTGGAGAATTTGTGACCATCCCAAGTGACGCGCAGTTCTTTCTTAGCATCTTGGTTTCTCAAGTGAAAACTGCATTGTTGGGTTTTTGATGGTTTGGGTTTCTGGTGGTTCTTATTGTAGTCGTGTGACATGTTTTGGAGGGCACTTTTGAGGACAGACTCGATCTTCTGGAAGTCTCCTTGTTGGGTAGCGATGCAGAGATCATCTGCATAGATGAAGCGCTGGCATTCTGGGGGTAGTGGCTAGTCATTTGTGTATATATTGAAAAAGAGAGGGGCCAGTACACTACCTTGTGGTGAGCTGTTCTTATAGGCTTTCCATTTGCTCTTCTGGTCATTCAAATGGATGTAGAAGTGCCTGTTGTTGAGGAGGTTCTTGACCAAAAGACACAGCCAGTTATGTCCAGTAGTTTCCTGACCATTGTGCGGTGTTGGACAGTATCATAAGCTGCATTCAGATCTATGAATGCTGATCCACTTATAACTTTGTCTTCAAACCCATCCTCAATGTGTTGAGTGAGGTTGAGTTGCTGTCCAGCTCAGGAACGGCTAGGGCGGAAACCAGCTTGGTCTTTCGCGACTATGAGTGGCATGTGACATTTACAATTTCTTCTTAGTGCATTTATGTGACGTTTACACTTTCAACTTAGTGCATTTATGTGACGTTAAAACTTTCAGTGCCGCCTTTAATACAATCGTACCCAAGCGGCTGCTGGGGAAGTTGCCACTGATAGGGGTGGAACCTTCTATCTGCTGCTGGATCGTGGATTTCCTTACCAACAGGCAGCAGCAGATGCGGCTCGACCATCACCTGTCTGATCCCCGGTCCACCAACATTGGAGTGCCTCAGGGGTGCGTGCTTTCACCGTTTCTATACTTTCTGTACACCAATGACTGCACTTATTGCAATAACTCTATTAAGCTAATTAAATCTGCTGATGACACCACCTTAGTCAGCCTTATCAAGGGCAACAACGAGCCTGCTTATAGGCAGGAAGTGTCTCAATTGGCTGTGTGGTGTGACAAAAATAATCTGGAACTCACCCCAAAAAAGACAGTGGAAATGCTGATAGACTTCCGCCGAGCCCCCTTCCCTGTACTACCTCTAAATCTGCTGTCAAGGTTGTGGAGTCATTCAAATTTCCAGGCACCACAATAACGAACGACCTCAAATGGGAGGAAAAGACCTCCATTATTAAGAGGGAACACAGCAGAACGTTTTTCCTGAGGCGGTTACGGAAATTGAATGTCTCCAGCTCTGTTCGGGCCAGGTTTTACAGAGCCACTATGGAAAGCCTTGTCGTGGGGCAGATAGCTGAAAAATCGTTCAAATTGTCATACAAGCACCAAATTTGGCATTCACATTACTTATAGGCGGGTGAATTAAGAAAAAATGTTAGCCACGTGAAAATTCAAAATGGCGGCCATTTTTCAACATGGTGGCCATTGCTGCCATATTTCTGGAATTTTTGGGATATCTTTGAACTCGATCATCCAATTTTCTTGACCTTAACATCGTTTCATATATTTCTGACACCAGGGAATCCGATTCTGGAAGCAGAAAGCATCTGTGAATATTCTAAATCTACAAATTTCCACTGACACGTGTTTTTTCCGAACAGTTTCTCTTGCAGCAGCGACATACAGAACAGATGAATAGACGATCATTTGCCTTGGTCCAACAGCTGATGTTTCATTAATTAACAGTAGTGTTCTTATTCAGAACAGGTGCAGCTGCACATAGCTGTGCAACTCAAGCTAAACTTGTAGCACTTGCACCTTCCGAGACACTGCGTCTGGCACTGACATCTCGTGAGTTGTTGGCAACTCTGAGCAACTGGGGAAAGTTCCGACCAGATAATGTTCCAGTTGTCTCCTTCTTGTTTCCAGCCCCATTCTCCAGGACTCTCCACATCGGGCTGGCATACCAAGGCCCGGCTCCATATGTATCCTGCCTGGTATGCTGCATGCTTGACCCCTTTCTGCAGATGTAGACGCCTGCGTCTATAGACCTGCAAATTTAAGCTCGCTGTTACTGTACTCGATCACTAGATGGCACCCCCGGATCAGTTATTGAATGTTCGCAAGCAAGCAGACCTTGAACGCGGTTCTGAATATGGGGAAGTTCACTCCACACCCTGTTTTTCAAGAGCTGCATGAATTAAACTCCTCAGCTAAGCCTGATGTGCAAACTGGTCAGTATCCTTGCCCATAGTATCAATCCAGCAGTTTAAAAAAATGATATCTTGACGCAGAAAAAATTATTATCCTCTGTAGCAACCAGTTTAGCCACAGTGACCCAACAGCATTTCAATTAGTAGTTCAGAAAAATCAGTTTTCTGAGGAAAAAAAATCGACATGGTATTGATTCTCTCACATTGTTCTGTCAATTACAGTTGTCACATACAAAAAAAATCGTA
The DNA here is from genome assembly GCA_029721435.1 of Gymnothorax reevesii. NCBI lineage: Eukaryota > Metazoa > Chordata > Actinopteri > Anguilliformes > Muraenidae > Gymnothorax > Gymnothorax reevesii. Next base: position 5,417,701 of record CM056579.1, on the reverse strand, counting down.
TTTCCTACCGTGGATTTACGCGTAGATTCCTTCATTGACAAATCCAGCGCTTCCTAATATCCACCCGAGTATTGGTGTTGATAGCCAATCACTCAACCATACAGTCAGGCTCTTCTGCATAATTGTAGAGTTACACTTCATAACCTCGTGAAGTTTCCCTGGTAACAATGTATTGATTGGCTCGTTTCTTATCCAATTCCCGAGTGTTTAAACATTTTAGAGTAAGTGAAACACATTGATTGGACAGACACAGACCATACAAACCTATGCGTATCAGCAGGCTCGGTTGTATCCTGTCTACGTTGTGCACATTACGCGGCTGAAATAGACACGATTTATAGAAAATCAGTTCGCAAAACTGGCCTTGAAGTGTTCAGTTACATTTACAGGATTTAAATGAGATAAGGATATGGTCAGTTGGAATTATTTCGAATGAAACAGGACTCAACAAAGTTGAATGTCGAGGTTTCTTTCCTGTTTAAAACGCGAACTGCCCGTGCATTTGGGTGGACCCCCTGGTATGTTCATTGCACGTTTCTTTTGAATCGGGAGAGGCAATGGATTTGATATTCCCTGAAAGTGGAGTGTCTTGTTAAAATAAGGTATATTTCAGAATTCAGATATTACTGAGTTAGTGAGGTGTACTTGTTCCTTATAAGTGTTGAAATGGGTTCGTGAGCTTAGAAGAGGGGACTGGTAGCTTCCATTACAGGGTGAATGTTCTGACCCTTTGGCCAAAACTCGAAACTTTATTATGGAGAAAAGGCATGTTTTGTGTTTGGAGAGGTTACTGGTGACCACTGATATTCAACTGCACTGATATTGATTAATTCATAATAAACTCAACCAGAAAATCATTTGTTCATATTAAATTTCATGCCTTAAAACTTTATTTGTGTTAAATACATGATTTTTTAATGATTTGACAGCACATCATTTTGAGACTTTGGGGAGACACTTAGGTAGCTGTATAATTTGGCTGATAGCACGTAGGTAATCTAGAATGTAAAATTGAAGATGAATTCTACTTGAGCTCAAGGAGTTTATGATACCAGAAATGTATAGTTTGAAGCCCCAGCAGTTTTTCAATCCTCAGAATTATTTTTTTTGCAATTTCAATGGTGAATTCTCATGAAGATTTTTTAATGTTTGCTGCTCATTTTCTCTACCAAAATCATGAAAATAAACTGAAATACAATGTAATTCTAAATGCTGTAAGTCTTCTCTGAATTGAGCCACATTTTTCCTCTTTATGAAGCTTAAATCTTGAATTATACAGCATTAAAGTGGGTAACCCATAAATAGCCAAATTTGGCTTCTGCACAAAGGAGTTAATGTGGTGAACAAGGGCCGCATGTGGTGGAAGGATTGGTTTCATAGGACCTCTGCTTCCTGGCAATGAGTTCCAGCTGAGCATCATCAATTGTTTCAGCTGAACTAGAGGGGTCATACATCATCACGACAAACTTCTCCAACAGCTTCGGGTCATCATCTTCAACAGCTGTAGGGTAGCAGCTCAACTTGCAGAACACTTCAGAAGCTTCAGGGCACACATCCCATGTCTGCCAGCCTGACCTCTTCCCCTTTCCCCTGAATGATGAGACGATATCACAACCCGTAAAAGAGTGAAAAAACAGAATTCCACGGACCTTTTCTGAGGGAAGAGTGAGGACAAGCTCATGTACTGGGATCCACTTCAGGTTGCGCCCCTGGCCTAAAGCTAACCACATTTCCTGAAGTCCGAGTACTTGCAGTTGTGAGAATCCAGCAGAAAGGTCTCTATTTACACTGGAGCGAGTGGCCCTCCGGGGATGGCCTACATGTGGCGGGCTATTGCTGCAGACGATCCCCTCCCATTGGGGACCCGGCCTACAATAGATCCCCTGCTGTTAAGAATCCAGGATATAATAGATCCTCCATCCCGTGTGGGCCCGGGAACAGAATAGGTCCACTGTCTCTCAGGCATGTCGCACAAAGCGACTAAAGGCTTTCTTATCATCATCATCCTCATCCGACTGCCACAGTATGAGCCTTGCCACAGTACTGGAGCGAGAGCTCAACATCTTCAACTGGCGGCGCTCTCTCATTACTGTTCTCATAAACAGAATACAATGATTTGCAAATCCTTTTCAACCTATATTCAATTGAATACACTGCAAAGACAATGTACTTAATGTTCGAACAGGTAAACTTTGTAATTTTTTGCAAATATTAGCTCATTTTGAATTTGATGCCTGCAACATGTTTCAAAAAAGCTGGCACAAGTGGCAAAAAAGACTGAGAGAGTTGAGAAATACACTTATTTGGAACATCCCATAGCTGATTGGGCCAATTGGGAACAGGTGGGTACCATGATTGGGTATAAAAGCAGCTTCCCTGAAATGCTCAGTCATTCACAAACAAGGATGGGGCGAGGGTCACCACTTTGTGAACAAATGCGTGAGCTGATTGTCGAACAGTTTAAAAACAACATTCCTCAACGAGCTATTGCAAGAAATGTAGGGATTTCATAATCTACGGTCTGTAATATCGTCAAAAGGTTCAGAGAATCTGGAGAAATCACTGCATGTAAGTGACAAGGCCGAAAACCAACATTGAATGCCCGTGACCTTCGATCCCTCAGGCGGTACTGCATCAAAAACCGACATCAGTGTGTAAAGGACATCACCACATGGGCTCAGGAACACTTCAGAAAACCACTGTCAGTAACTACAGTTCGTCGCTACATCTGAAAGTGCAAGTTAAGACTCTACAATGCAAAGCGAAAGCCATTTATCAACAGCACCTAGAAACGCCGCCGGCTTCGCTGCGCCCAGGCTCATCTAAGATGGACTGATGCAAAGTGGAAAAGTGTTCTGTGGTCTGACGAGTCCACATTTCAAATTGTTCTTGGAAACTGTGGACGTTGTGTCCTCCGGACCAAAGAGGAAAAGAACCATCCTGACTGTTGTAGGCGCAAAGTTCAAAAGCCAGCATCTGTGATGGTCTGGAGGTGTATTAGTGCCCAAGGCATGGGCAACTTACACATATGTGAAGGCACCATTAATGCTGAAAGGTACATACAGGTTTTGGAGCAACATATGTTGCCATCCAAGCAACGTCTTTTTCATGGACGCCCCTGCTTATTTCAGCAAGACAATGCCAAGCCACATTCTGCACGTGTTACAACAGCATGGCTCCGTAGTAAAAAAGTGCGGGTACTAGACTGGCCTTTCTGTAGTCCAGACCTGTCTCCCATTGAAAATGTGTGGCGCATTATGAAGCGTAAAATACGACAACGGAGACCCCAGAGTGTTGAACGACTTAAGCTGTACATCAAGCAAGAATGGGAAAGAGTTCCACCTGAAAAGCTTCAAAAATTGGTCTCCTCAGTTCCCAAACGTTTACTGAGTGTCGTTAAAAGGAAAGGCGATGTAACAGAGGTAAAAAGGCCCCTGTTCCAACTTTTTTGCAATGTGTTGCTGCCTTTAAATTCTAAGTTAATGATTATTTGCAAAAAAAAAAAAAGTTTCTCAGTTTGAACATTAAACATCTTGTCTTTGCAGTGTATTCAATTGAATGTAAGTTGAAAAGCATTTGCAAATCATTGTATTCTGTTTTTATTTACGATTTACATAACGTGCCAACTTCACTGGTTTTGGGTTTTGTAGATAGGTGTCACTCTGACATGTGAAGTAGAGTGGATGAGGCAATATTTTGTGATGCAGGGTCGCTAGAGCCCACTAGCTTATAGAATTATGACAATTTGTTTGTTTTTTCTAGAGCAATTTGTTGTGTTGTGTCTCTGATGAAGTTCCTGAGATTTCTTCACCATGTATTTCACAATATTGTCTGTCAAGACTAGAGGAACCAGTTTGTCAGCATAACTGCAACTCTCTCCTTACATACTTAATTCCACTACACCTTTCTAAGTCACACCTTATACACTCTACCCAAATCCACAGCTGTAACGCACTCCTTACATACTCACATTCTCTACTAACAAGCAATGTTTTAACTCACACCTTATATACTCCACCCAACACCAAAGCACTAACACACACCTCACTCACTCTGCTCAAAACTACAGCACTAACTCTTACATTACTCACTTTACACAACACAGCAGCTCTAACTCATATTTTATTAATTTTACCCAACACCAGGGCTGTAACTTGCATCTTTGTCACATTACCCAACACCATAGCTGTAACTCGCATCTTCCTCGTTCTACCAAACACTGCAACTGTAACTCACACCTTTTTCACTCTACCCATGACCGCAGCTGTATCTAACAGGTCACGGACACTTCCCATCGCCGCAGCTCTTACTCACAAATCTCTCATTCTACCTAACACTAAAGCTCAGATCCCTGTCTGGCTCACGATACCTCATTTGATGGCTGTAACTTGCACCTTGCTCACTCAACCCAAGGCCATGGCTCTAATTCTCACCTTACTCTGTCCAACATGGGTGTGTATGAGATGGCACATTTCACTAAGGTGAACTGGGAAGTGTGTGAAGAATATGCTGTTGGGAGCTGGGATGCCAGACAGAAGCCAAAAATCCATGATGGTCTTGAGTGCAGCCGAGTAGATATGAAATTTCTAGGGGTCTAACTTCTATCGGAGTTCAGCTTTTCAAAAGGAAATGAACCAGACACCACAATCTCTGGGTCAACTAAATTGTGGAAGAAGTGAAATGTATGTGCAATGAGAATGATCATTTCTTATTCATGTTGAGTCTAGTTGGACAACGTAAGCTCTTGAGATGGCATCTCTTCTCTCATCTCAGTTCAGCATGCCACAATTCATCAGTGCTGGCAAAGCCTATGCCCTTCTTCAGAACGTCCACATGGGTTATTTTCCGAGAACCTCATCTTATCATTCTTAGGTTCCCAGAGGACTTGTTTTGACGCAGTGAGGTCAGGATGGAGGCTGGCCTGCCTCAGTAAGTGTACCCAGGAGAGTGTGAGAATTCTCGCTATCGTTAATCTGAAAAAAAAATACCCGGATGTTGCAATCAAGCCCCAATTTTGGTGCATTATGGGATAGTTTGATAGCAAGTCGCTTTTGGTCTTGCACAGCTCCTTGGCAAGGAATCCCTCTTTCTGTCCAAAAGAGCTTTTGGCTGGGGAATGGTCATTTTCTTGAAGTTGCAAGAAGGGCCTTCCATGGTGATATTCAGGTGATCAATATACTTTCTGTTATAATTTTCGGCATTGCCGTCAAGAATCACAGATGATGCAGATCAGTGCTTCTCAAACCTCTCCTGGAGCACCACCTCTCCTGCATGTTATAGATCTCTCTGACGCGATGAGTGGCAAGGCCCAAAAGCAGCAGAATCAGAGCGAGTGTACGTTTACTGATCTTTAATGAGTTTAAGGCAGGGGTAAACAGAAGGCAGTGCAGAACAAGATCTGAAGCTTGGGGGTCTTGAGTGGAGCTCCTCTGGTAACTTGAGGGAGCAGGCTCCAATGGCAGGATTTGAACCTGGGTTACCCACTCTGCAAGCAGGAGAGTTACCACTGGAGCAAGTTGGCATGAAGTTTGGCAGACTGGGTCATATCCACACAGCCAGGCAGTGGAGTGGCAGGACGGGGGGCTCGGACCGGGGCTTGGAAGAAGCAGACGGGAACCAGGAAGCACACAGACAGAACTCAAGAGTCAGAGGCAGAAAGCTACCAAGTTTAATGGGGTAGGGACAAGAGGACGTCGTCAGAGGCAGGCAGAGTCAATTCCAGGAAGTCAGGCCGAAGACAAAGGCTGGAGAGTAGTGCTGCTGCAATGACAATCTGGCAAAGAGTGAGTGAAACAGTGCTGCTTAAAGGGGCAATAAGCGGAAATGTATCATTTATACATTGAAAGGAATTAAAAATTCGCTATGTGAAGAACGAGAGGTGTAATTTCATCTGGAGTATAGCAGGACGTAACATACCCGCTCTCTGTGTTGATCTCCAGCCCCTTGTTTACAAGCCGGTCCGGCAGCGCGTTCATGTACGTTCATGTGAATCGCCGCCTCCTCATAGAGCCCTTGGCCCTCCCTCCCTATAAAACGCTACAGCCAGTGAGCAGTAGCAGTGCAAATTTTTTTAAAAGTGAAATAGCAGAGAGCAGAATGAAACATTCACCTGAAGATGAGCAGGATCCAAAATTATTTCTAAAGAAACAACGGTCATTGGCGAAGAAGTTGTCGGATAAAAGGGACAGAACCCGGATTAATATTAGCCTTTCATTTCCATGGTGGAGGCACTGCAAGAGTTTAAAAAGGGCTACAGTTTGACTTAGAGCTAACGTTAGCTCTTCTTCTCCTGGACTGGTAAGTAACAACATAAAGTCAAATGTCTGCTTTAATTACAGTGTTACAGCAACGTTAGGCACATGTCGCTATGTCGATTCAATAAAATTTAATGTTACAATCGTAGCATGGGTTAATGTCCGGAGCTTGGGTTGTTAGCAGCTCGGTCCCAGCAATGGGCCAGGAATTACGGTTGTGTGTAGGTGCTGACTAATAACGCCGGGGAAACTTAAACTGACCCATCATTCTGCCGAAGAGTCTTACTAAACTAGTTAATCGTCTGATTGCTAATCAAGCAAAGGGGAGGTTTCTGCCTCGCCAAACTAACCTCCGACCACACGTCACTGCTGCTAACACCATTAGCGGTGAACAGACACGTTTGATGCCAATGGTGAGACACTAGATTATTGGTATAATGATTACTTTACGGACAAAACAGCATAGAAAACTTGCTCAAAGTTCTCTTTCTTGCGGCATTATAGCGTTATAAGTTACTTTGTGACTCGACATGTTCCACAAAATGGTGATGTTGTTTTGCTCGGTGTGTTTCCACTTTGCAGATAGTTGTTCGCAGAAGAGGTGAGTGGGGGGGTGGGGGTGCGAGATGGAGAGCAGAGGGAGAGGGAGGTGCGGCTCATGACACTTTGTTTTGGTCTGCAGGCAGCGCACAACAGCAAACCTAGCAATTAAATGATTTCACTTTTTAGCACATTAAATACTGGCTGGTTAACGAGACTCCGCTGAGAGCAGTTGCAGTGGAAGGGTGTGGCCAGGCAGAGGGAGAGGCAGCAGCAGCAGGGCCCGTTCACGCCCCGTTCACACTGGAGAAAGAGTTAGATTTGGATCGTGATCCAAAAATCCATTTTTTTGTGCGCATTCACACACTTGACAAATTCGCGCTCGCACTACTGCGAAGGTCGGAGAATGTTGGAATGCCTGAAACTTGTCCGAAGAATGACCTCTCCATAGGGATGTCCAGCAAAATCGCCGCCCGGTAACTGTAGTATGCATTCCGCTCGACTGTCTCATGTTATGGCCCCAATTTGCTACGACATATAAGACAGCAAGGGATGACAGACAAAATTTTAAAACTAAAACAGATTTAATTCAACAAAGACCAACACTAACCTACAATTTATACTACTGACCAAGATTGATAATATGCAAGAAAAAAAAAATGTACAGTCCCTTGAAATGGGGTTGCTTGGTAATGTTCCGGGTGAGGAAAATGCTCCAACACAGGCAAAAATCCACAAAAACCTTCACAGGTCTTGAAAAGAGTGACAGGGCTGGTCAAATGTATCCTTCTCCTTGCAATTTCTCCTACTACTTTACTCTCTCAATTTTCCTCCTTATATACTCTTTTGCAGACCCCTCCCACCTTTTAGACTTTTTTTTTTTTTTAATTCTCTGGGACTTTCCGTCTCAGACATGCCCAGGACATGCCCAAACCTAGCTCCAGTCTGGGCTGAACAAAAAAAAAGTCAATACTGCCATCTAGTGGCTTCTTTTCACATTACACCTCCATTCCAACAGGGAAAAATTTTGACTATAGTCAAAATTTTTCTTTTCAATACAAAAATGGTTAAGTAGACACTTGTGTGTGTGTATATATATATATATATAATATACATATAATACCATATTCGAATAAACACGTGATATATACACATACTCAAACACGAATTAAGCAATCAGCAATTACATTGTCAGTACCCTTTACATGCTTAATTTCCAAGTCAAACTCCTGTAAAATCAAACTCCAGTTCAACAATCTCCGATTCTTGTTTTTCATCTTACTCAAAAACAATAAGGGATTGTAGTCGGTGTACACAATCATTGGCTTTTGCCCTGTACAAACATAAACCTCAAAGTGTTGTAAAGATAGAACCAGAGCCAACAGCTCCTTCTCTATTGTGGAATAGTTCTTTTGGTGGCGATTGAACTTCCTGGAGAAGTATGCCACGGGATGCTCAATGTCATCAGAGTCACTTCTCTGTAGGAGCACAGATCCACAAGCTTGGTCGCTAGCATCGACCGCAATGGAGAACGGTTTGTTGAAGTTAGGAGATTTAAGCACGGGGAAGTGACACAGCAGAGACTTCAGGCGATCGAAGGCTCTTTGGCATGCTTCATCCCAAGTGAACTTTACGCCTTTCTTCAGTTGGTTGGTGAGACTGAGAGCAATCTCAGCAAAGTTCTTGCAGAACTTGCGGTAGTACCCGATCATTTCGAGGATGCCGCGCTAAGCTTTTTTGTTGTCAGGAACTGGAAAGTCCATGATGGCTTGGACTTTTGCATTTATGGATGCCACCTTACCCTGGCCTATGACGTAGCCAAGATAGGTGACAGTAGCACAACCAAAGTCACTCTTGTTCAGGTTAACAGTCAGGTTAGCCTGGGTCAAGCGCTGGAACAACATCTCTACATCTTTCAGATGTTCTTCCCAGGAGTCACTCCATGTGATCAGGTCGTTGATGAACGCACTCGTGTGTGGCAATCCGGCGATTGTAGACTGTATCATCCTTTGGAACGTGGCTGGGGCATTTTTCATGCCAAGGGGAAGGACTTCATACTGGTACAACACAGATGGTGTGGCAAAAGCAGAGATACTCTTGGCCCTCTCAGTTAAAGGCACACACGAATAACCCTTCAATAAATCAATCTTGGTCAGGAACTTTGCTTTCCCTACTCTATCAATACAATCATCAATCCTAGGTATTGGAAACACATCAGTTCTAGTTACAGCATTGACTTTGCGATAATCTGTACAGAATCTAGTACTTCCATCAGGTTTTGGAACTGGCACACAGGGTGAACTCCAATCTGAGTTAGAGGGTCTGATAATATCATGTTCTAACATGTACTCAACCTCTTTCTCAGCAATCTTTCTCTTTTCAGGATTCATCTGGTACGGATGCTGTTTCATTGGTTTAGCACCACCAACATCTACATCATGAGATGCTATAGAAACTCTCTTTGGAACATCAGGAAACAGATCTTTATATTTCTTGATCAACCTCTCAAGCTGATCTTTCTGTGAGGGTTCTAAGTGCTGGAGTTTTACATCAAGATTTTGCAACTCTTCAGAATTTGACAATTTACATGAAAGGACTTCAGCTTTAATTCTATGTTCATCATCTTGAAACTCCCGGTCATCTTCACAAGTCTCGGCCATAGGAGGATCTGTAGTGACAGCTGCAACCCTAGCATTCCTATCATGATAAGGCTTCAGCATGTTAATGTAACACAACTGTTTTGGCTTTCTCCCATCTGGAGTCTTTACGATGTAATTGAGATCATTATTTTCTTAGAATTTCATAAGGACCATGAAATCTAGCCTGCAATGGATTGGACTGCAAGGGAAACAACACAAGAACCTTGTCTCCTGGTTTAAACTCACAGCTTCTAGCCTTATGATCATACCAAGTTTTCATTTTTCCCTGACTTGATTTCAAGTTCTCTTTGGCTGGGTCACAAGCAGCACGCAGTCTTTCCTTGAACTTGCTAACGTAGTCTAACAGACTGATATACGGCTCTTTCTCTTGGCATTGTTCACTCAACAATAGCAAAGGTCCTCTCACTTCATGGCCAAACACTAGCTCAAACGGACTGAATCCAGTAGACTCCTGAACTGCTTCTTTAGCTGCAAACAACAGCAAATGAACACCTTAATCCTAGTCTTTCTCATGATTATAACAATAAGTCCTCATCATTGTCTTGAGAGTGGAATGAAACCGCTCCAAGGCACCCTGACTCTCTGGATGATAGGAACTAGAAAGAATCTGCTTCGCACCTACTTCATACACAACCTGCTGAAACAATCCGTTAGTGAAAATTCTACCTTGGTCTGACTGAATTTCCCTGGGAAGGCCAAACAATGTGAAGAACTTTATCAAAGCCTTCGAGATTGCAGTTGCCTTGATGTTACTTAGAGGTATGGCTTCAGGGAATCTGGTAGATGCACACATGATTGTCAACAAGTACTGATTTCCAGATCTAGTCTTGGGTAATGGACTAACACAATCAACAATGACCTTAGAGAAGGGCTCCCCAAATGCTGGGATAGGCTGCAATGGAGATACAGGTGGGTCTAACTGGTGTTTTCCAACTACCTGACAAGTGTGACAGGTTTTGCAAAAGTTGGAAACGTCTTTCCGAAGCCCAGGCCAGAAGAAGTGTTTCATGATCTTATCAACAGTCTTGTTAACAGCAAGATGACCTCCTAAAGGTTAACTATGAGCCATTGTTAAGATCTCATTCCTGTCGACCTTCGGAACAACAATTTGCCTAACTATTGCCCAATCTGCATTAGTAGGGATATCAGGAGGGCGCCGCTTCCGCATCAACACACCATCCTTGAGATAATACCCAACTGGAACTGCGTCTATTTCTTCATCAGGAAGGGCTCTCCTCTTTAGTACACAAATTTCAGGATCATTAGTTTGCTCCTCAATCAACCGCTTTTTGGACAGAGACAAGTCTCCAGACACATCAGAATCACCAGACCCATCTAGCTGGCTGAACAGAGCACTGATAAAAGTATCTGATAAGTCCTGAAACGGAGAAACCATAATTAGCCGAACAGAGTCATGAGGCGAACCACCTGAGTCATGACTATTCAATGTGCTGGACGGCACTACATCATCTTCTTCTTGAGCCTTCTTGGCCATAGCACGAGTCACTGCACAGGAAGGATACAGAGATGGGTCTTCATCGCCATCTTCAGTGCTCGGCTGTGAAGTAAGATGAACAGGGGGAACTACAATGCCCCCAGCCAGGTCATTGCCTAGCAACAGAGAAACACCCTTGATAGGTAGACTTGACATAAGTCCCACCTTTACCTGTCCTGTAACTAAATCTGACTTCAAGAATATAGAGCGCAGGGGTACAGATACAGTCCTCCCTTCAATACCTTGTACAAGTATGAAATCCCCAGAAGCGGTCTCATCACGTAACTCCAAGGAGTCCATCAACATAAGTGACTGAGAAGCTCCGGTATCCCTTAGGATATATATGGAGACAGGAGGAGAATGCTCATTCAGAGCCACAAATCCCTCTGACACAAATGGAAGAAATTGCTCCCTCAAAAAGTCAGCAGTATCAGGCTTTTTAGCCCCACAAGGAGCAGGCAATTTAGCAGATGGGTCATCTACTACAGGGGTTTCTAACCTTGTTTTCACAAAGGCATTTGGTTTGGTATCCTTTTCTTTTTCTTTCTTAGCTTTAAGGAACCAACAGTTAGTTGTTACATGACCAGATTTCTTGCAATAGTTGCAAACTAGACCACTTTTGTCACTGTCAGCTTTCACACTTTAATCAGACCTGTGACTGGATTTCTGAGCACCATCACCAGATTTGTCTTTGTCTTTGAGTGAGGAATCTTGGGTATCATCATTACCTTTTTTTCTGAAATAGGGACCATCTATTGTTACTGCTAGACTGAAATTTGGACTTATGTGTGAGGACATATTCGTCTGCAAATTTGGCAGCTGATTGCAAATTCAGTGCTTGCTTCTCATTAAGGTAGGTCTTAATATCAACCTTAACACAGCTCTTAAATTCTTCAACTAACACCATCTCTTTTAGTGAGTTGAAATCATCTTTGACCTCCATAGAAGTACACCAGCGCTCAAAGCAAACCTTCTTCTCATTAGCAAATTCCACATAAGTCTGATTGTCAGATTTCTTCAGACCTCTGAATTTCTGTCGGTAAGCCTCTGCAACCAACTCATAAGCTCTCAAGATAACCTTTTTGACAACCTCATAATCAGAGGAATCATTTGCAGACAAAGCCGAATAGGCTTGTTGAGCTTTACCTTTTAGGACAGTTTGCAACATCAGAGGTCATTGTTCCTTTAGCCACTGACAACTTTTAGCTACCTTTTCAAAGCACTGGAAATTGTTATCAACATCCTTCACTTAGAATGGAGCACCAGTTTTACCTCCTGGCTAGCACGAAATTTATTTTCAGCGTCTATTTTTATTTTTAGTTGCTCCATTTGGAGCCTTTCTTCTGTATCGAATTTCTGTAAATTGAAATCTCTCTGTCCTGCTAATTTTTCTAACTCAAATTCTCTTTGTTTTCTTCTCTTGCTAATTTTTCCAACTCAAACTGCCTTTGTTTTTCTTTTTCCTCTCTTTCAATCTCTAGCATTTTTAATTTAAGTTCCATTTCTATATTTGGATTTTCCACTGGAAACTGTTCCAGATCTCCTGGTGCAAACACATTTTCATCAATATAATATTCAACGATCTCTCGAGCTAGTCTTGCTTTTCGCATGGCTGGTTTTACCTCTGTCAGCTCTAAATGTCTGCAAATTTCTAGCAGTTCTGTCTTCAAAACTGTAGGTTCTGTCTTCTGTCTGACTTCAAAACCTCGATGGTTGGTGATGCCAAGAAATCATCCATTGCTGTTGATCTGTCAATATATATATATATATATACATATATATATATATAGGAAAATTCAAAAAACAATTTTACAATTTGAAATGTTAGATTTTCAATAATTGACTCACACAATGGTCTATCCCGGACGAGCCCCCAATTTGTTATGGCCCCAATTTGCTATGACATATAAGACAGCAAGGGATGACAGAAAAAATTTTAAAACTAAAACAGATTTAATTAAACAAAGACCAACACTAACCTACAATTTATACTACTGACCAATATTGATAATATACAAGAAAAAAAATATTTACAGTCCCTTGAGGTGGGTTGCTTGGTTATGTTCCGGGTGAGGAAAATGCTCCAACACAGGCAAAAATCCACAAAAAGCTTCACAGGTCTTGAAAAGGGTCACAGGTCTGGTCAAATGTATCCTTCTCCATGCACTTTCTCCTACTACTTTACTCTCTCAATTTTCCTCCTTATAAACTCTTTTGTAGACCCCTCCCACCTTTTAGTCTTTTTTTTTTTAATTCTCTGGGACTTTCCATCTCAGACATGCCCAGGACATGCCCAAACCTCGCTCCAGTCTGGGCTTAACAAAAAAAAGGTCAATACTGCCATCTAGTGGCTTCTTTCCACATTACACTCAGCTTCGTTAACGTTGAATCATAGTTCCATGAGTGCATTTTTTTTCAGTCTCCTTCTTCCAATACCAATACCATGTGTAACCTCCAAGGAGTAGACCTATACTCGAGAACAAGAAGGCATTCCTTTACCATATATCGGCAAATTCAACGTCGATTTGGACGGGAGGAGGAATAATAATAATACATCAGTTTTATATAGTGCTTTTCTGGGCACTCAAGGATGCTTCACAATGGATACATTATTCATTCACTCACACATTCACGCTCTGATGGTGGTAAACTACGTTTTTGTAGCCACAACTGCCCTGGGGCAGACAGCCATACAGGAGTGTTCCTATATTGCATGTTTTGTGGGTGGGGGAAACCAGAGTACCCATGACCTTCTTGCTGTGAGGCAGTAGTGCTAACCATTTTGCCACCGTGCCGCCCCAAAGGAAGGACGTAGGCGTCACTTTTTGAATCAAGTGATGATCATCATGTCTCTCCTTCTTTCGATGTAAACTGACAGGGCAGATGTGCCAAGATCTGTCTGGTTGCTGCCAAAGTCAATGCTTTGGTGGACACACGTTGTACTTGGGATGACAAGTTATGGCTGGAAACCTTTTGGTGAGTCAAAACGGCGAGGCAAAAAAAAAAAAAAATCCACTGCAGTCATGATCAGTGTAATTATCGTTGTTATTGTATTTTATTGTCAATAAATGCTTCAACTTACAGTTACTTAGGCCTAAGCACTCAGGCTTTTAAAAATATTTTGGGAAAGAGCTTCTGATCATGTATTTATTTATAACTCATGGGATAGAAAAAAACAATTTTCAATTTGCGATTCCGTTCACACGCACTGTGCTGGGCAAATAATCGCGCTGATTCCCGGAAAATTGCAAGAGCTACTGCGAATTCGATCACAATCAGTACCGCGCTAATTAGTGAAATTTTTGTGTCAACACACAGAAAAAAATCAAAAATTGAATCACGCTTGGAAAATCAATTTTTGAACCTCACTTTTTCCAGTAGGTGTGAACACCCCTTGTGACGCTTTCCCTGCTTCTGCACAAGTGATTCAAATGATGCGCTCATTGGTAAGCATCTTCACGGGTTTCTAACGAGCAGATCATTTGACTCACTTGTAGTGGAGCAGGTAGAGACCTGCAGCATGCAGGAGCAGTGGTGCTCCAGGAGAGGTTTGAGAAGCGCTGACATAGATGATAAGATCGCTATCGCTCAATGTTATTATGCGTATGCAATAAGCTTTAGTGCTTGCGTTCAAAGTACACTGCTTCACAAGCTGTGCTCCCTAAGTGTGGCAGTCCCAGAGGTAAGGGAAATTTTGGCAAAAAAGCCACATTCGGGTATTTTTTTCATATTGGCGATAGCGAGGATTATGTTGCCCATATGCTAATTTGTTGGTGTTCATTGGGACGAAGGTGTTTCACCATGGCTGGATTAATGAATCATAGCCTCTAATGGAATATTGACAATGTCAGAAAGTTCTCGTATGTACAATGACCAACCTTAACCCCTACCCCCGGGTCTAGCTTGGAGGAAAAAATCTAGTTTCATTGAAAGCATGGTATAAAGGGTATAGTTCCTATATTACACAACTCACAAAATTTTCTGTTTATTATCTTGCGCATTTGCGTCATGATTGCTGGAGATGGAAATTGCTTTTGAATTAATTTTTTAAAGGTATTCTTCCGGCGCTTTGAGCACCACAAGACAAAAGCAATTCAGTTCTATTATATTCGAGAAGACTAATATCTCTGCAGCCATTGGGCTCTAATTTCGTAGACCAGGCGCAGGCGCGGCGCATTGGGGGTGCGCCGCGCCAACGGGGTGTGACCAGGCGTATGTGGCAATTTCGTGCCTCGCGCAAGTACTCCTCTGTCCCGCCTCTGCCCCTCCTTCCAGCGCAAGCTGGCAAAGAAGGCGTGTTTGGGTATAACACAGCCGAGTCAAATCTTCACCAGTCAAATGAGCTCCTCACCTCACCTTTAATGTGTTAGAATATAGAAGGCGACCCAGCCGAGTCAAATCTTGCTCACTGGCAAGAGAAACGATGGATAGCGTGTTCCTATTATTACAAACTGTAGCTGCTTAAAATTTTGGGATTAACATGCATATACAACAAAGCATGATACGTTACACATTTATTTCCAATATGTGATCTTAACTCAGTACGAGATCATAGCAATCAAGCTGCATTCCTTTCCCCCACTAAAGACGATAAAACATTAGTGACAATAATAGTAGCCTAGTATTAAGCCGCTTGCACACTGGACGCGAAACGAATTTTTCGCTCGACAGATTGCGTCTTGTGTCCAAAGGTCTGACAGGGTTTTAATAAATCGTCGCGTCCGACAGTCTATTATTGTTTTTAATTTCTTCAAATCTACTGACTCTTTTAGATATTACACGTGAATGTTTGATAAGAGGGTTCAGTTCTTCAAGATGAGTACCGAGAATTTCAATCAATGTTTCTGTTTAAGCTGCTCAATAAAATGAGTCGACACTGGCGCGAGACAATGTACAATGCCTCCGTGTCTGACAGCCAAAAAAAAGGACGATTAGAACAGATTGATAATGAAATAAAGAATAAAAAGAAACATTTTAACAACAGGGCATCCAATGAATACTGCGATTTATTTATTGGCGGGTCATTTTTGTTTGATATCACGTTTGTTGCTGATATATTTTTATTCTTTATTTCGTTATAAATCTGTTCTCATATCAATACTTTTACTTTTTGCTGGCTGCTGGACATGGAGTATTTTGCATTTCGTTTCGGACAGTCTTGATCGTGCATGCGATGATTTCTTCACTCTGTGAGTGGTCATGGAATTGATTTGCTCACGCACTATATTATCTCTGCTGTGGAAATAAAGCGTGAATCTGTTCGATCCATCTGACTAATTTTCAAAAGAAAGACCGAATAAATACTGATGTCTATCTTCAGCGGAAGAAAACAGATGAATAGGCTAAAAAGACCAAGAAAAGTCGATAGCTATCAATTTGCATTTTGTGAAGGTCGAACACAAACATAGCCAAGTTTGCACGTCTAATAATTCCTGGAATACTCGGAAAAATTAGAACTTTTATGACTCTCGGACACGGAGCAATATTAAAACCCTGTCCGACTATCGCGTCTTTGCATTGACTTTGTCTGTAATCAGTCGTGCGAAAAATTCGTTTTGCGTCCAGTGTGCAAGCGGCTTTAATGAGCATAGAACGCAAGCATTCGATATATATATATATATATATATATATATATATATTATACAGTTTGTGGTTGGCTGAGAAAGATGTGAAGTCGTTAGTTTGCATCACAGATTCAGTTGCGTTGATTAAGCCAGGTCAAGTTTCCATTACGCGTGGCAACCGCCTGACATCAGGACAATCGATATAGATACTATAATTTATGTCCTTATTCAGATAGTTACAATAAATAGTGCTTCCTGTAATTTTTTCTTGCATTGAAATGTGCCTGACATTCTGTAAACCTGCCTGTGAGATTTCGGTGACGTGTGCGCACTCTGCGCCGGTCAGCCAAATTACCACTGCACGGAAATTAAACCAGGTTGGAGCTGGCGAGTTTTCTGCGCAACTCAAGCGGAGACTTTTTCTACGAAATTGTCACTGCGTCTTGATGAATATGTGACACCTCCCCCTACTACGCCGTCACACCCATCTCGGCGCACCTTCGTCTACCGAAGGCTGCGCACCTCACGAAATTACCACTGCGCGGGCTGCGCCTCGCTACGCCACCTGCGCTGCGCCAGGAAATTAGAGCCCATTATCTTCAAAATTTGGCTACTCACCAAAACTATCATTATGGTTTACTAGCACTACAGGCAAGAGGAAAAATATGTATTTTTGATTTTCTGGTGAAGTTTCCCTTTAAAACCCATTACGTTACCTCTAATTCCTTCCCCAATGCTTCCACTGAAACTTGATAACTTTTCTTTTTTTTTCTAAAATTCTGACTGGTAAAATTGAGGGTATAAAGTCTCAAATCCCACCTTCAGCAGGTGACCCCTCTGTACTAAGACCACTTAGTTGCTTTAGAAAATTTTGGCCGGTGACCCTCACATGAAGTTGACAGTTTGTCCTTTGGATATTCCTCCTTCATGGATTTTAAAGAAGTCTTTTCCACTCTCAGCCTTTTGGTTTTAAGCTTTATTAATTGTTGTCTTGACAGTGGCTTGTACTGTGTAGTTCTTGAAATGCTGTGGTGAGTTTTCTTTTTAAAAACTCCAACCTAAACCTAGCAGTATATTAAAAACTACTGAGCTTCTGCATTTCAAAAAAACTACCATTTTGTATGAGATCTCAGACAAGGTTGTTTTCTCTGAACTCGCATCTTACTTGAACAGCTATCATGTCATGGAGAAATGTCTGTCAGTTACATAGCAACTACAAAGCGCAGAATCTGTGCTTCTTAAAGCTCTGGAGATCAGGAGAGGAGTTCACAAACACGATGGAAGGAAATAGTTAAACTGGGTTACTTAAGTAAGCCTATCTTGGGAGTAAAACTGCAAAGTTTACTACAAAAGGGATTTCCGGGCACGGATCGCACGTGTGAAAGATGCCGTTTCTATCAGTAAGGGGTTATTGACAAAGCCATTCAGTCCTCCCTTGAAGAAGCATCTCATCAAAACCCTTATTTTGAGTACATTGTTATATGGTGCCAAAGCTCAGTCACTTAGGAAAGAAGATGATAGAAGATGTAATAAAGTTGTGAGATGTGGTTCTGGCGACAAATGCTGCGCATCTCATGGATGGACAAGGTCTCAAATGAGCAGGTAATCTCCTGCGTGGAAGAGGGACAGTCAGTAATTAACATCAATAGGAATGGACAAAGGAGATGGGTGGGCTATGTTACAACTCATAATGTAAAAACGACGGATAAACGGATAAAGAAAATTACATTACATTACGGGTCCTTAGCAGACGCTCTTATCCAGAGCGACGTACAAAAGTGCACAAGATCAGTACAAAAGTGCAGAGCTCCTAGGAGACAAGTACAAGTGCTAACAGTAAGTGACAGAACACTTTCCGTTGTTACAGATCTAAACCAATAAGCAATCGCCAAAAATGCGGTAAGATTGAGTAGAATGACAACAGAATCAAAGGGCAACAAATCAAGTAAACAAACTCAACTAAACTAGTATAAAAACCTTGATTAGACCGGAAGCAAAGCCGAGAGGAGGACAACAGAATTAAGTGTAACAAAAGGGCAACAAGGTCAAGTGCAACAAAATGGCAATAAGGTCAAGTGCAACAAAGGGGCAGAGGCAAGTGCAAGAAAAGGGCAACAAAATCAAGTGTAACAAAAGTACAGAGTCAGCTGTCACAAAAGGGCAACGAAATAAGTGCAAACAAAAGGGCAACAGGTCAAGTGCTACAAAGGGGCAACAAAATCAGGTGCAACAAGGGGCAGAGTCAACTAACAAAAGGGCAACAAAATCAAGTGCAACAAAAGGGCAGCAGGTCAAGTGCAAGAAAGTCAAGTAAACCAACAACAAAATCGAGTGCAACAAAACGAAGGGCAACCAAATCAAGCAGCAACAAAATCAGGAAAAAAGGTAAACAAAATTAAGTGCAACAAGATCATGTAAAGGGCAACAAATTAAGGGAAGAAGGGACAGGATTCAGGGCAGTGGAGCAGGGTAAAGGTGGAGCCTGAAGAGATGGGTTTTCAGGCGGCGCTTGAAGGTGCTCAAGGATTCTGCTGTCCTGACCTCGATAGGTAGATCATTCCACCAGCGAGGCACCAGGACAGACAACAGCCTTGAGCGGGAAGGGGAGGAGCGGAGAGGGGAAGGAGCCAGGCAACCAGAAGTAGCAGAGCGGAGTGCTCTGGCAGGGGTGTAAGGTCTGAACAGTCTCTGGATGTAGGCTGGAGTTGTTTTGTTGACTCCCTGGTAGGCTAGCACCAAAGTCTTGAATTTGATGCGAGCGGCAACAGGGAGCCAGCGGAGCCTTGTGAGCAGGGGGGTGACGTGGGAGTGTCTCGGGAGGTTGTGGACCAGGCGAGCTGCAGCATTTTGGATGAGCTGCAGGGGTCTGATGGCAGATGCTGGGAGGCCGGCAAGGAGGGAGTTGCAGTAGTCCAGGAGTGAGACGATCAGCGCTTGGACTAGGAGCTGCATTGAGTGGCTGGTGAGGAAGGGCCGGATTCTACGGATGTTGTAGAGGAGGAACCTGCAGGTCCGAGTCACTGCTGCGATGCTCACAGCAGAGGAGAGCCTGTCGTTAAACTGGTTCTTCACACTCCGCGAGGGGGAGATGGTGGCATCCCCCATGGTGATGGTCAGGTCCAGGAGAGGGGAGGATGGAGCAGGGATGTAGATCATCTCTGTCTTAGTTGGGTTGAGCTTCAGGTGATGGTTGTCCATCCAGCTCTGGATGTCTTGTAGGCAGGCAGAGATGCGGGCGAAGACCTGGGCATCAGGGGGAAAAGAGAGAAAAAGTTGAGTGTCATCAGCATAAAAGTGATATGAGAAACCATGAGCAGAAATGACAGGACCGAGAGACTGGAGATAAAGAGAAAAGAGGAGTGGACCAAGAACTGAGCCTTGGGGGACGCCTGTGGTAAGGGGGTGGGGTGTTGATACTTCACCAGCCCAGGCAACCTAGCAGGAGCAACCGGAGAGGTACAACTTCAACCAGATGAAGGCTGTGCCACAGATCCCCAGTGCAGACAGGAAGAAAGGAGGATGGAGTGGTTGACAGTGTCGAATGCGGCAGAGAGGTCGAGGAGGATCAGGATGAATGAGAGGGAGGGGGCGCGTGCAGTGTGAAGCGCCTCACTGACGTAGATGAGAGCGGTCTCCGTGGAGTGGGCAGCTCTGAATCCCGACTGGTGAGGGTCCAGGAGGTTGTTTTCTGCAAGAAAAGAGGAGAGTTGGTTAGCAACAGCACGTTCAAGGGTTTTTGATAGGAAGGGGAGGAGGGAGACTGGGCGGAAGTTCTGAATGACTGAGGGGTCGAGGGAGGGTTTTTCAGGAGAGGGGAAATGGTAGCCTGTTTGAATGGAGAGGGAAAGCATCCAGAGCACAAAGAAGAGTTAATACGGGAGGTGACAAAACAGAGGATGTTGGGTGTAATTGCCTGGAGGAGAGGGGAGGGGATAGGGTCGAGAGCACATGTAAGACGGTTTGAGAGGAGCAGCTGGGAGACATCAGAAGAGGAGAGGGGGGAGAAGGCTCTCCGAGCCTTTCGCATTATGTATTGAGCAATCATGGTAGGCTAAATAGGTATCAGTTGCTGGGGATGTACAACATATGAGTCCCTACGGCACCGGTGTTTGCTGCCCGTCCTCTGGTGTTTGCTTTATGCCTGATATGACTGTCTTTGACCCAGTTTTGGTCATCACTATGATGATTACTTTTCTCTTTAGTCATATCACTATAATATAAATTTAACCTCTATTATTCTTTAAATAAAGAATAATTTATTAATTTTGTTTCTTTTCTTCATTATTATTATTTGTTTTTTTATTTTTTGCATATGCTTTGGCTAACCATCCACCTCTATGTAATCTGAATTAGGACAGTATTTCTGGTGTATGAGCACATGCTGGTATGTTTATGTATGTATGAGTGCATGTGCACTATGTGTTATCACTGGTATGTTTGTGGTGTCTCAAGGTTGTGATAAGTATTGGTATGTAAAAAAAAAAACAATGCATAATGTGAAAAGATTTTTCGTTAACGCATCATTTAAAAACTTTTGACACAAATGTGAAATAATGTGAAAAGTCAACTCAATTTTAAAAACAACACATCATGTTAAATTTTTTCTAATGTAAAACATTTTGACGCATAATGTGAGAACTTATCAACTCATAATGTTAAATTAATATTTCCAGGGCGCCCTATCCCATAGGTCACAATTCACTAAAATGAAGAAATGATGCAAAAACTGCTTTGAATTCATTATGTTTGGGGGTGGACAAGCATCTTATGTTTCCCAAAAAGATAGATTATGTTTATAACTCTTATTACTATCATGAAATGTTCTTCTTGATGAATATGTGATATTGGATGCATGTTGCACTGAAAAGGGCGTGGGGTAAGTACAGCCTGTACTACAGTGAAAGGGCGTGGGGTAAGTACAGCCTGTACTACAGTGACCCTGTTATAAACACCTGAACTGCATAAAGTCAGTGGCTCAAACATAAAGCTTTAAAGTATCTATTGTAATGGATCCCTTTTTCAATCACAAAACAACGCTTCATTAAATTGTTTTTCCGATTAACTTTATTATTCAGTGCGTTTGAGGGGTCTTCATACTCAACATGATTTTACCCTCATAAAATGTAGTATTTTGATAAAAATTTACATGGCTGACACAGAGCAGAGCGTCAGACATCGACCGGGGAGAGAGAAAGAGGGAGAGACGGTCAGAGAGAGCTAGAGAGACAGGAAAAGAAGAAGCTTTTTGACTGAACCCTTATTGGTATAGTATTTGGTTAAAACAAGACTATTTAGTTAAAAAATTCAGCTAAATCTGGAGCTAAATAAATAAATAAAGCGCCATTGTGTGTGCTGTGCCAATAGGCAGGTCCAGTTCTACAGCCGTCGATCCAGTGCAAACCCCTTAATTTAAGGTTTGCCATCCTTTACATGGTCCATCATTCCAGCTCTACGCCCCCCTGGGGGTCTCTTGCCTTCGATCCTCCCCTCAGCAGGTATCCGTGCCTCAGTGTATGGCCTGTTACAACTCATAATGAAAAAATGAAAAGAATTTTTGTTAACACATAATGTAAAAACGTTTGACACGTAATGTGAAAAATCAGCTCATAATGTTTAAAACAATGCATAATGTTGCATTTTTTTGTAGCGCAGGATGTAAAACATTTTGATGCGTAATGTAAAAATGTTTTCTAAGGCATATTGTGAGAACTTACCTACGCATAATGTTAAGGGATCTTCAGGGTAAAAATTTCTAATTTTTTTTTTCCAAAAATTTCAATTTTTTTGATTTTCACATAAAATTAATAAAGGAGTGCAGTGAGATGCTGTTAAACACCAATAATCTATGTTTTTCCTCTGCCTCAATTGTTACTTGTGACTTTAAATGCAAATTACCAAAAATCACAATTTTGACTGAGTTTCAACCTTGTGGCATTCATAAAATCGTTAATATTCATCTGATTTACTTGAAATTTGGATTGAAGTTGTATCTGTTGGAGATCTATGAAATGACACAGGATCTTCCAGATCGGTGCATCCCTAGGGGGTTCATTTTGAAAATGAAGCAAGTTGATGATTGCAATTTTCCTTATGGTTACATAACAGAGCTCATTAAATATTCAAAAACGATCCAAACAAAAAAATCCTACATCATTTCATAGAACAATAATTATCTTTCATATGATACTACTTTGAGTAAAATCTGACTATGGTTTATTGTAATATTAGTGCTACAAAGTATTTTCAGATTTTGTCAATAAAGTGCCATTTCCATCCTCTCTCCTTCTCTCTCTCTCTCTCTCTCTCTCTCAATTCACTTCAGTTCAGTTTGCTTTTTTGGAATGAATATCAGGTGGACAATATTTTCAAAGGGTCAAGGACAATACAATTTTGACATTATCATTCAAAAATAAATACAATTTTTGAATCTATAAAATGCATATATGTACACATACAATTAATGAAATAAATACTAGGAAAAAGCAAATGGCAGAGAAGAGTGAACATGCATTTTTTACGTGTGAGTATTTCTCTCTCTCCCCCTCTCAGTGGTGTTTGTGTGGGGAGAGTTTATGGAGCCACAGCCCTCTCTCTCCCTGCGCTCGCTGGCCGACGGCTCCACGCGGCTTCCCTGCTGCTTTCAGGTGCAGGAAGGAAAGATTGTGCAGGTGACCTGGAATAAGATGTTGCCGGATGGGACGAAGGAGATAGTCATTACTGCGCATAACTCTGGTGAACAAAAAGGTAACATTTTGCTTCAACTCTGGCAAACACCTCAACACAGGTGCACAAACATACACCACAACGCCAACAAACTTGCAAACCCCTCAACTCCAGCCTCTACCATGCACCTCAACATCGCCCCAACACACGCAAATACATCTACACCCTCACCCTGGCAAGCACAGATACACCGAAACTCAGGGATGCTTCAGGACTCCTAAACACGAAAACATCTAAACTCAGATAAATACAGATACTATGCTATGAAAAGTGTTTGCTTCCTTCCTGATTTCTTCTCTTTTTTTGCATATTTTTCTTAGTAAATGTATCAGATCATCCTACTCATTTTAATATCAGACAAAGACAATATTTAAACCCAAAATGCAGCTTTTTTCTGGTAATTTCATTAAATTGAGCTTTACCTTTGGTTCTGGCAGGCACAGAATCAGGCCTGATCATAAGCTCATTTCTGTCCTATCATTCCTGACTTTAGCATCTCCCCCACGACACATTTTTAACCAAGGCTGTGTTCATTCCTCTCTCCTGCCCCGTGCCCTCCACACCACATCTACTCTGACCTTCTACACCTCTGCACCTCTCATCTCCTCCACCTCTCCAGCTACCTACTTCATAAATAACACTGTTCACTGTGAACATCATCTGTTCAGATCCTGTACATTAGTATAAACATAAATGATCTTGGGGACTGTCTGTCTCATGCTTGCACAGTTTGTTCTAGACCATCACTTGAGTGTCCATACTGAACTCAAATGCATGTTATTCTGCAATAAATGGTTAAATCTGACAAAAGTGTCTGCTTGAATTGAAGCTTAGAAGTTATTCAAAACCCGTATCACCCATGAGAAAAGAAATCCCCCAAGCCTGATAAATGGCTGTGCCACCCTTATTCCAACAGTCTTGAGGGTCAAAATTATGTTTTTTGACACCGAGGGGAGCCTTTCTGTTCTTTTAGGTCTGCGGTGGTTTTTCGACCTGCAGCTCTCTCATGGATGCCATTTTGTCTCTTTCTTATTGTGGAATCTTGAACTCTGACTTTAACTGAGGGAAGTGGGCCTGAAGTTCTATAGGTGTTTAACTGGGTTCATTTTAACCTCTTTGATGAGTTGTTAGTGCCCTCTTGGAATAATTTTGGCAGGCCAGTCAATCCTGGGAAAGTTCTCCTCTGTTCTATGTCTTATGTATTTGTAGGGAATGGCTTTCACGATGGTTTGATGGAGTCAGAGCCTTGGAAATGGCTTTTAATCCTTTCAAGATGTCAACAACACTGTTCCTCTTCTATTTTTGAATTTCTTTAGATCAGGTCAAGCTAATCATACCCAATACCATGTGGCCTATGTCACATAGCAAAACAGGGTTTATTTAAGTGTTTTTTTAGATTGAGCAGGGCTGGCAGTAATTATGCCTGGGTGTGTAAGCAAAATTTAACCCAATTATCAATTAAATTTGTTTAACTGGTTGATTAAGTCAACTTTATCAGATAGGTCCGGGTAAGGTTGGATAGCTTTTTTCCTTCAATAAATACAGTCATCACTTATAAGCATTTTTAGTTTTTACTAGGGATATACAGTAGTTGTCTGATATTATAATTAATTTGAGAATTTGAAATATTTAAGTGTGTCAAATATCCAATAATAGAACAAATCAAGAAGGAGAGAAATAGTTTTTCACAGCACTGCATATTTCATCAGAGGTACCCAAAGACATAAATCAATACCAAAACACCTCAACACTGGTGCAGAGAAAAATGCCTCAATACAGTCAACCCTAAATATAACTCTGGCAGACCTGGATACCACAACACAAGTAAAACAGATTCAACCCAAAAAAGGTAAAACTACCTCAACATCCGTAGGCACAAATACA
Source organism: Gymnothorax reevesii (assembly GCA_029721435.1). Lineage (NCBI taxonomy): Eukaryota > Metazoa > Chordata > Actinopteri > Anguilliformes > Muraenidae > Gymnothorax > Gymnothorax reevesii. The sequence goes on along the minus strand of CM056579.1, from coordinate 5,392,581 downwards.
CCTGAGCTAAGAAGCTCCTAGATTCACTTCAGCACAGGGAAACGCAGAAACACCTTGACACTCATCACCCCTGCAGTCACTCAACATGAGAAAACGCAGAGACAGCTGAACACCGGTAGCCCTGGATACACCACAACACTGGTAAAAACAGATACGTACAACATTCCCCTAATCTAGTAAAACCTAGTAACTCACTTTTTGGTGGAAATTGAGTTAGACCCATTTTTGCAGTTACTAGATAACTAAGCACCAAATAAAGTACATGCATTGAGAATACCCATTCTCTTTTTTTATTTTCTTTTTGACAGCGAGTTTATCCTGAAGGACTTAAGTTGTTTCCAGTTTTCTCAGTTTCAGGAAAAAGTGAGTTAGTAGTGTTATGACCCCAATTGTTATGGCCCCAATTTGTTATGACATATCGGACAGCAAGGGATGACTGACAAACTTTTAAAACTTTAACAGATTTAATAAACAACACTGAACTAATCTACAGTCTATACTACTGACCAAGATTGAAATAAAAAAAAAGAGATATTTACAGTCCCTTGGTAATTGAGATGGGGTTGTTATGTTGCCATGTCCTGGGTCAGGAAAATGCTCCAACACAGGCAAAAATCCACCAAAATCTTCACAGGTCTTGAAAAGAGTGACAGGTCTGGTCAAATGTATCCTTCCACAATTTATCCTTGCAATTTCTCTTACTACTTTACTCTCTCAATTTTTCACCTTATACAGTGTATACTCTTTTGCAGCCCCCTCCCACCTTCCAGACTTTTTTCAATTCTCTGGGACTTTCCCCTCTCAGACATGCCCAGGACATGCCCAAAACCTAGCTCCAAACTGAGCTTAACAAAAAAAGGTCAATACTGCCATCTAGTTGTTTTTTTTTTTTCTACATTACACTCCCTCTCCGTTAGGTGCACGGAAGCTTGCTGATAACATTGTATATACGGTAGACACGTCACACAAATGACTATACCAGCATAAAAACCCGAGGGTTACCAGCTCCGGCTCTCAGTTACAGGTTGACCTCGATGTAGTAACCTTATCCTCTCTTGACTCTCCAAGCGATTTGAGTATTATTTCTCACAATGTAGCTGAATCACGACCTAATTTAGTCAAGGGCCTGAACTTTTTTTTATTGAACACAAGAAGCGTGAAGTCTGTCAATAAAAAGCGTAACAAGTTGATTCAACTTCAAGGCTTAATATACGCTGGCATGCCTGATATAGTCGCCCTCACAGATACTTGGTTGAACGACTCTGTCGAGTGAAATGAAATTCTTCCCGAGGGTTACACCCCGTATCGCAGAGAGAGAGGTGGCAAACGTGGTGGCGGAGTTTTTCTTGGTATTTGTAACAATATTATCTCCCGCCGTTGACCTGATTTGGAACCCAGTATTTCTGAGGTTATAATTTGTGAACTTGTGCCTAGTAAATCATTGAAAGTATGCATCTTGTGCTACAGACCTCCAGATAGTGATCCTGTATCTTTTAATGACTTTTTGTGTTACACTGCGAACACTGGTCACATGCTGTGTGATTTGGCTGACAGCTTTTCCCTTACCCAGATCATTGACTAACCTACTCATATTAAGGGAAATGTGCTTGATTTAGTTTTCACCAATATCCCTGAACGTTGCTCCGAGCCCAATGTAACATTTGGTCAGTTTGACAGGGATCATGCTGTGATCCAGTTCAATTTTCAAACCCTTGTCAACAGACTCTGCACATGCGCGAGAAACGTGTACAATTTCAAAATAACTGACTTTATCGGGCTAAGATCTCACATGGACAAAGTCATGTCATTTCATTCTGCTCTTCTTCATCTTGATATTAATGTCAAGTTGGCTTGATCTTGTGCATTCATCTGTCAGCAAATTTTTTCCCATTGCCGTAATTAAGGATTTAAATTCTCCTGCCTGGGTTGACAGTGAAGTGCGCCACCTGAGCAACAAAGTACAATCCACACGGAAACTAGCTAAAAAACACAATACTGCAGCGTTATGGGAGAAATTTCGCAAACTAAGGAATAAATTAAAAAATGCCTGTACTTTCAAGTACAATCAGTATTTGGATGTTCTCAGTGATTCTCTTGCCAAAACACCAAAGCGTTTCTGGGGATTCTTCAAGAGTAAAACAAAGACAAAAAGTGTCCCCAGTCTTGTTGCTTATGGAGATAAAACTGCCTCCAATCCTAGCACAAAGGCTAGTCTGTTCAATGAGTATTTTCAATCCCTATTTACCCCTCAGCCTCTAGAACGAACATACCCGAATATAACAGTCTTTGAACATGCTCATTTGGGTGATTTAAGGATTACTGTCCATGATGTTGAATCAGTTTTGATTAACCTTGATACAAACAAAGCATATGGGCCTGATGGGTTACCAGCTCGGATTTTAAGAGAATGTGCTTGTGAACTGGCTCCGTCACTTTGTAGTCTTTTTAACAAATCTCTTCAACCTGGAGAATTACCACTTTATTGGCTAAGAGCAAATTTTATTCCAGTCCATAAAAAAATCTGACAAAGAAAATGAAAGTAATTATCGACCGGTATCGTTATTATGCATTTGCAGCAAGGTGCTGGAAAGGTGCATACTTAATTTTGTCTATCCTCATGTAGTGCCTGTTTTACATCACCTACAACATGGTTTTTGTTAAGGGTCGGTCGACAACAACTCAGTTAATCCAGGTATTTCACGAAGTTGGCAAATTCTTAGATCAGTCCGGATAAATTGATATTTTATATCCAGACTTTTCATCTGCTTTCGACTCCGTCCCCCATGACTTACTTTTATATAAACTCCAGACATATGGATTTCATGGTAATCTTTTAAAGTGGTCTACGTCGTATTTATCCAATCATAAACAAAGAGTTGCTGTCGACGGTGCCCTATCATCCTGGTCTCCTGTTAAATCAGGGGTTCCACAAGGATCAATTTTGGGCCCTTTGATGTTTCTGCTGTATATTAATGACATGCCAGACTGTGTAAGTCCTGAGACTAGGGTTGCCTTGTTTGCTGATGATTCTAAATGCATAAGAGAGATCAGAAACGCGCAAGACTGTTCACACCTGCAGTGCGACCTAGAAAACATTTTGGATTGGAGTCGTAAATGGGACATGAGATTTAACGCTGGTAAGTGTAAACTATTGAGCGTAACAAGAAAGCGAATTCCCATTCTTCACCATTAATAATAATAATAATAATGCATCAATTTTATATAGCGCTTTTTTGGACACTCAAAGACGCTTTACAATGGAGGCATTATTCATTCACTCACACATTCACGCTCTGATGGTGGTAAACTACGCTTTTGTAGCCACAGCTGCCCTGGGGCAGACTGACGGAAGCGTGGCTGCCAGTATGCGCCTACGGCCCCTCCGACCACCACCAAACATTCACACACAGCCATACAGGAGGGAGGGAGGGTTCCTATATTGCATGTTTTGTGGGTGGGGGAAACCGGAGTACCCGGAGGAAACCCACGCGAACACGGGGAGAACATGCAAACTCCACACAGAAAGGCCCCAGGCCGGATTCGAACCCACGACCTCAACTCAATGAATGGTAATTTAATTGAAAAAGTCGACTGCATGCGTGATCTTGGTATTGTGGTGTCATCAAATTTATCATGGGAAGCACATGCAAATTTCTTGGTCAGTAAAGCAAATCGCATGCTTGGATTAATTCAAAGAACTTGCTGTCATACATGTTCAGTTCAAACAAAATGAAAACTGTATATTTCGCTTATAAGACTACTTTTAGAATACTCCACCCAATCTTGGGCCATTTTGTCAAAAAAATCTCTCCTTCATATTGAAGGTGTGCAACGGAGAGCCACTAAGTACATTCTTGGTTATAATGATTGTGTTGAAAGCAGTTACAAAGCCCGACTAATGAAGCTTGATCTTTTACCGCTGGGCTACAGATGTGATATATTTGATTGTGTATTCTTGTGCAAATGCTTGAAGGGGGAATATGACATTAACTACAACCATTTTGTTTCATTTCAAAATGAGGATACATTTTTAATGAAAATTCCAAAATTTAGGACTGAAACTTTTCGCCATTCTTATTTTAACAGATTATTTTATTTGTGGAACGCCAGTCACCTCTATCAAATTTCTGATACTACAGCTGCTTTTAAATCGAAGCTATTTCATTTTTATAAAGAAAAGTTCAACAACTATTTTTCTTCTGATGATTCCTGTACATGGGTTGGCAAATGTCATTGTTCACGTTGCCGTCTGTCCCTCTGATGTTACTTGCACTCACTGGTATACTGTCTTATTTTATTATTACTATTTTTTTTATTTTTTTATTTTTCTCATTGTTCAATTGTCTTCATTTTGTGAGATGATTGTGTTATGGCCCCAATTTGTTATGACATTTAGACAGCAAAGGATGACAGACAAAAATTTTAAAACTAAAACACATTTAATTAAACAAAGGCAACTAACAACAAACTACTCTACTCTACAGACCAAGATTGATTATATACAAAAACAGACATATTTACAGTCCCTTTGGTGGGTTGCTTGGTGATGTCCTGGGTGAGGAAAGTGCTCTAACACAGGCAAAAATCCACTAAAAGTTTCACAGGTCTTGAACAGAATGACAGGTCTGGTCACATGTGTCCCTCTCCTTGCAATTTCTCCTACTACTTTACTGCCTCAATTTTATTCCTTATATACTCTTTTGTAGACCCCTCCCAACTTTTAGGGTTTTTTTTTTATTTTTCTCTGGGACTTGTCCCAGATATGCCCAAAACATGCCCAAACCTATCTCCAGTCTGGGCTTAACAAAAAAAAAGGTAAATACTGCCATCTAGTGGCTTCTATTCGCATTACAATTGCCTCACAATAGGTTCCTTGCCACCTGTATGATCATTTCCTGACTTCTGTCAAAGCTTAATAAATAAAAACACCTCCATTCCAAAAGGGAAAAATTTTGACTCATAAAGGCAAAATTTTTCTTGTCAATACAAAAATGGTTACGTAGACACTTGTGTGTATATATATATACATACATATAATACAATATGCTAATAAACACGTGATGTATACACATACTCAAACACGGGATAAGCAATCAGCAATTACATTGTCAATACTCTATACATGCTTAATTTTCAAGTCAAACTCCTGTAAAATCAAACTACAATGCAAGAATCTCCGATTCTTGTTTTTCATCTTACTCAAAAACATTAACGGATTGTGGTCAGTCTATCAATCATTGGATTTTGCCCTGTACAAACATAAACCTCAATGTGTTGCAAGGACAGAACCAGAGCCAACACCTCCTTCTCAATTGAGGAATAGATCTTTTGGTGGCGACTGAACTTCCTGGAGAAGTATTCTACGGGATGCTGAATGTCATCAGAGTCACTTCTCTGTAGGAGCACAGATCCACAAGCTTGGTCACTAGCATCAACCGCGATGGAGAACGGTTTGTTGAAGTCAGGAGATTTTAGCACGGGGAAGTGACACAGCAGAGACTTCAGGCGATCGAAGGCTGTTTGGCATGCTTCATCCCAAGTGAACTTTACGCCTTTCTTCAGTTGGTTGGTGAGACTGTGAGCAATCTCAGCAAAGTTCTTGCAGAACTTGTGGTAGTACCCGATCATTCCAAGGAAGCGACGCAAAGCTTTTTTGTTGTCAGGAACTGGAAAGTCCATGATGGCTTGGACATTAGCATTTATGGGTGCCACCTTACCCTGGCCTATGACGTAGCCAAGATACGTGACAGTAGCACAAACAAAGTCACTCCTGTTTAGGTTAACAGTCAGGTTAGCCTGGGTCAAGTGCTGGAACAACATCTCTACATCTTTCAGATGTTCTTCTCAGGAGTCACTCCATGTGATCAGGTCGTCGATGTACGCAGCTGTGTGCGGCAATCCGGCGATTGTAGAATGTATCATCCTTTGGAACGTGGCTGGGGCATTTTTTAATGCAAAAGGGTAGGATTTCATACTGATATAACCCAGATGGCGTGGCAAAAGAAGAGATGCTCTTGGCCCTCTCAGTTAAAGGCACACACCAATAACCCTGCAATGAATCAATCTTGGTCAGAAACTTTGCTTGCCCTACTGTATCGATACAATCATCAATCCTAGGTATTGGAAACACATCAGTTCTAGTTACAGCATTGACTTAGCAATAATCTGTACAGAATCTACTACTTCCATCAGGTTTTGGAACTAGCACACAAGGTGAACGCCAATCTGAGTTAGAGGGTCTGATAATATCATGTTTTAACATGTACTCAACCTCTTTCTCTGCAATCTTTCTCTTTTCAGGATTCATCCGGTACGGATGCTGTTTTATTGGTTTGGCATCACCAACATCTACATCATGAGAGGCTATAGAAACTCTCTTTGGAACATCAGAAAATAGATCTTTATATTTCTTGATCAACCTCTCAAGCTGATCTTTCTGTGAGGGTTCTAAGTGCTGGAGTTTTACATCAAGATTTTGCAACACTTCAGAATTTGACAATTTACATGAAAGAACTTCAGCTTTAATTCTAGGTTCATCATCTTGAAACTCCCCGTCATCTTCACAAGTCTCGACCAAAGGAGGATCTGAAGTGACAGCTGCAACCCTAGCATTCCTATCATGATAAGGCTTCAGCATTTTAATGTGACACAACTGTTTTGGCTTTCTCCTATCTGGAGTCTTCACAATGTAATTGAGATCATTGAGTTTTGTCAGAATTTCATAAGGACCATGAAATCTAGCCTGCGGTGGATTGGACTGCAAGGGAAACAACACAAGGACCTTATCTCCTGGATTAAACTCACGGCTTCTAGCCTTATGATGATACCAAATTTTCATTTTTCAAGTTCACTTTGGCTAGGTCACAAGCTGCTTGCAGTCTTTCTTTGAACTTGCTAACATAGTCTAACAGACTGATATGCGGCTCTTTCTCTTGCCATTGTTCACTCAACAGTAGCAAAGGTCCTCTCACTTCAAGGCCAAACACTTGCTCAAACGGACTGAATCCAGTAGACTCCTGCACTGCTTCTCTAGCTGCAAACAACAGCAAATGAACACCTTCATCCCAGTCTTTCTCATGGTCATAACAATAAGTCCTCATCATTGTCTTGAGAGTGGAATGAAACTGCTCTAAGGCACCCTGACTCTCTGGATGATAGGCACTGGAAAGAATCTGCTTTGCACCTAGTTCATATACAACCTGCTGAAACAATCCGGAAGTGAAATTGCTACCTTAGTCTGACTGAATTTCCCTGGGAAGGTCAAACAACGTGAAGGACTTTATCTCAGCCTTTGAGATTGCAGTTGCCTACATGTTGCGTAGAGGTATGGCTTCAGGGAATCTGGTAGATGCACACATGATTGTCAAGGAGTACTGATTTCCAGATCTAGTCATGGGTAATGGACTAATGGAGCTACAGGTGGGTCTAACTGGTGTTTTCCAACTACCTGACAAGTGTGACAGGTTTTGCAAAAGTTGGAAACGTCTTTCCGATGTCCAGGCCAGAAGAAGTGTTTCATGATATTGTCAATAGTCTTGTTAACACCAAGATGGCGTCCTAAAGGTAAAATATGAGCCATTGTTAAGATTCCATTCCTGTAGACCTTCGAAACAACAATTTGCTTGACTACTGCTCAATCTGCATTGGCAGGGATATCAGGAGGGCGCCACTTCCACATCAACACTCCATTCTTGAGATAATACCCAATTGGAACTATTCTATTTCTTCATCAGGAAGGGCTCTCTTCTTTAGTACACAAATTTCAGGATCATTGGTTTGCTCCTGAATCAACCGCTTTCTGGACAGAGACAAGTCTCCAGACACATCAGATCCATCTGGCTGGCTGAACAGAGAACTGATAAAAGTGCCTGATAAGTCCTCAAATGGAGAAACCAGAGTAGGCCGAACAGAGTGATGAGGCGAACCACCTGAGTCATGACTATGCAATGTGCTGGACGGCACCACATCACCTTCTTGAGCCGTCTTGGCCATAGCACAGGTCACTGCGCAGGAAGGATACAGAGATGGGTCTTCATCGCCATTTTTAGTGCTCGGCTGTGAAGTAAGATGTACAGGAGGAACTACATTGCCCCCAGCAAGGTCATTGCCTAGCAACAGAGAAACACCCTTGATAGGTAGACTTGACATAAGTCCCACCTTTACCTGTCCTGTAACTAAATCTGACTTCAAGAATACAGAGCGCTGGGGTACAGATACAGTCCTCCCTTCAATACCTTGTACAAGTATGAAATCCCCAGAAGCGGTCTCATCACATAACTCCAAGGAGTCCATCAACATAAGTGACTGAGAAGCTCCAGTATCCCTTAGGATATATATGGGTGCAGGAGGAGAATGCTCATTCAGAGCCATAAATCCCTCTGACACAAATGGAAGACATTCCTCCGTCACAAAGTCAGCAGTATCAGGCTTCTTAGCCTCACAAGGAGCAGGCAATTTAGCAGATCAGTCATCTACAGGGGTTTCTAACCTTGCCTTCACAAAGGCATTGGGTTCGGTATCCTTTTCTTTTCCTTTCTTATCTTTAAGGAACCAACAGTTAGTTGTAACATGACCAGATTTCTTGCAATAATTGCAAACTAGACCACTTTTGTCACTGTCAGCTTTCACACTTTGATCAGACTGGTGACTGAATTTCTGAGCACCATCACCAGATTTGTCTTTGTCTTTGGGTGAGGAATCTTGGGTATCACTGTTAACTATCTTCTGAAATTGGGACCATCTATTGTTACTGCTGGACTGAAATTTGGACTTATGTGTGAGAAGATATTTGTCTGCAAATTTGGCAGCTGATTGCAAATTCAGTTCTTGCTTCTCATTAAGGTAGGTCTTAATATCATCCTTAACACAGTTGTTGAATTCTTCAACTAACACCATCTCTTTTAGTGAGTTGAAATCATCCTTGACCTCCATAAAAGTACACCAGCACTCAAAGCAAACCTTCTCCTCGTTAGCAAATTCCACATAAGTCTGATTGTCAGATTTCTTCAGACCTCTGAATTTCTAGCGGTAAGCCTTTGGAACCAACTCATAAGCTGTCAAAATAACCTTTTTGACAACCTCATAATCAGAGGAAACATCGGCAGACAAAGCCAAAGAGGCTTGTTGAGCTTTACCCTTGAGGGCAGTTTGCAACATCAGGGGCCAGTGTTCCTTTGGCCACTGACAACTCTAAGCTACCTTCTCGAAGCACTGGAAATAATTATCAACCTCCTTTCCTGAGAATGGAGGCACCAGCTTTACCTCCTGGCTGTCATGAAATTTGTTTTCAGCTTCCATTTTGATTTTTACTTGCTCCATTTGGAGTCTGTCTTCTCTGTCTAACTTCTGTAAATCGAAATCTCTCTGTCTCTCTCTTTCTGCTCTTTCCTCTTTCTCTCAAATTCTCTTTGTTTTTCTTTTTCCTCCCTTTCTTTTTTCTCTTCTCTAACTTCTCTAACTCAACCTGCCTTCTTTTCTCTCTTTCTGCTCTCTCAAATGCTCTTTCCTCTCTTTCAATCTCTAGCATTTTTAATTTAAGTTCCATTTCTACATTTGGATTTTCCATTAGAAACTGTTCCAGATCTCCTGGTGCAAACACATTTTCATCAACGTAATAGTCAACAATCTCTCTAGCCAGTCTTGATTTTCACATGGCTGGTTTTACATCTGTCACCTCTAATTGTCTGCATATTTCTAGCAGTTCTGTCTTTTTAAAAGACTTCAAAACCTCTACGGTTGGTGATGCCAAGCAATCATTCATTGCAGTTGATCTGTCAATATATGTCTCTGAAAATTCAAAAAGCAATTTGACAATTTGAAATTTTAGATTTTCAATAAATGACTCACACAGTAGTCTATCCCGGATGAGCCCCCAACTTGTGATGACCCCAAGTGTTACGGCCCCAATTAGTTATGACATATCAGACAGCAAGGGATGACAGACAAACTGCTACAATTAATTAATTAATTAATCTACAAATTAATGTACAATCTATACTACTGACCAAGATTGAAATAAAAAAACAGATATTTACAGTCCCTGGGTAATTGAGATGGGATTGTTATGTTGCGATGTCCTGGGACAGGAAAATGCTGCAACACAGGCAAAAATCCACAAAAAGCTTCACAGGTCTTGAAAAGAGTGACAGGTCTGGTACTGTACTATACTGTACAGGTGCAGGATCTGACCTATACTGTATAGGCGCAGTATCTGACCTATACTGTACAGGCGCTGTATCAGACCTATACTGTACAGGTGCTGTATCTGACCTATACTGTACAGGTGCTGTATCAGACCTATACTGTACAGGTGCTGTATCAGACCTATACTGTACAGGCGCAGTATCAGACCTATACTGTACAGGTGCTGTATCAGACCTATACTGTACAGGCGCAGTATCAGACCTATACTGTACAGGTGCTGTATCAGACCTATACTGTACAGGCGCTGTATCAGACCTTTACTGTACAGGCGCTGTATCAGACCTATACTGTACAGGCGCAGTATCTGACCTATACTGTACAGGTGCAGTATCAGACCTATACTGTACAGGCGCAGTATCTGACCCATACTGTACAGGTGCAGTATCTGACCTATACTGCACAGGTGCAGTATCAGACCTATACTGTCCAGGCGCAGTATCAGACCTATACTTTACAGGTGCTGTATCAGACCTATTCTGTCCAGGTGCTGTATAAGACCTATACTGTACAGGCCCAGTATCTGACCTATACCATCTAAGCGCTGTATCTGACCTATACTGTACAGTTGCTGTATCAGGCCTATATTGTACAGGCGCTGTATCAGACCTATACTGTCCAGGTGCTGTGTCAGACCTATACAGTACAGGCACAGTATTAGACCTATACTGTACAGGCGAAGTATCAGACTTATACTGTCCAGGCGCAGTATCAGACCTATACTTTACAGGTGCTGTATCTGACCTATACTGTACAGTTGCTGTATCAGACCTATACTGTCCAGGTGCTGTATCAGACCTATACTGTCCAGGCGCCGTATTAGACCCATACTGTACAGGCGAAGTATCAGACCTATACTGTCCAGGCGCAGTATCAGACCTATACTTTACAGGTGCTGTATCAGACCTATACTCTACAGTTGCTGTATCAGACCTATACTCTACAGTTGCTGTATCAGACCTATACTGTCCAGGTGCTGTATCAGACCTATACTGTACAGGCGCTGTATCAGACGTAAACTGTCCACGTGCTGTATCAGACCTATACTGTGCAGCTGTGTATCAGACAGAGAGTCAGATTTTCTATGAAGAGATGGGACAGGCTCTGTTTTGGACAGAAACAAGTATTGTTTCAGACAGGCAGATACTGTATCAGAGAGAGAGAGAGAGAGAGAGAGAGAGAGAGAGAGAGAGGGAGAGTGCTGAATCAGACTGCAAGACAGGTACTATATCAGATGGAGAGACTGAGAAACAGTTGTGGCATTTCAGACTGACTTGTCAGTTATTGGACAGAAGCGCAAGTGCTGCATTCGATAAGTTCATTTTCAGTCTGAAAGATGCTGTGTTAGAAAGACAGACAGGTGTTTTGCTTTTATCAGACAAACAGACATGCTGGTGTTTTTTCAGACAGACAGACCTTTGTTTAATCAGACAGATAGACTTAACATAACATAACAAAACATAACATAAATGGCAAGAACAGGCCTTTCAGCCCAACTACGCTCGCCAGTTTCTTTTTACTACTGTGAATATATCCCTTCAGATACTGAATGACTCAATGTTATCTAGCTTTAAGTCAAGCCTGCTCTTGCAAACCCCCAAGGTCTCTGCCTCAACAATATGGTCAGGCAAGCTATTCCACATTGAAATTATTCTTTGGGTGAAGAAATACTTCCAAATATCCCCTGAGTTCTACTCACAACACTTGGTCGAAGGAATCATACATAATTCACTTTGTTAATCCCTTTAACATATTTAAAGACCTCAATCAAATCACCCCTTAGTCTCCTTTTCCTTAAACTAAAGAGATTAAGGATCTTCAGCCTCTTCTCATGGCTTTCATCTTTTATACCTGGAATAAGCTTAGTGGCTCTTCTCTGAACTTTCTCTACAGCCTCTATATCTTTCTTAAAGTATGGTCCCCAGAACTGTACACAATACTCCAGATGTGGTCTGACGAATGTGTTGTACAAAAAAAGCATCACCTCCTTAGATTTGTACTCAATACTTTTGGCAATGTATCCCAGCATCCGATTGGCTTTTTTAACTGCTACGGCACAATGGCTAGAGCCTGTGAGGGTTTGGTCAACAATCACTTCCAGATCTTTCTCGTGTGCAGCACATTCCAGTTTTAAACCTCCCATGAAGTAATCCTGTCTAATATTTTTATTACCTACATGTACAACTTTACATTTTGCTAGATTAAATTTCATTTGTCACATTTCTGCCCAATTCTGGATTCTATCCAAATCATCCTGAATTACTTTAGTGGACTATAAACTATTTGTCAAATACCCCAATTTAGTATCATCTGCAAATTTAACTCCTCTGCTCTCAATATTCCTATCAAGGTCATTAATGTAGATGAGGAACAGCAGGGATGCTAACACCGATCCCTGGGGGACGCCATTCCCCACCATACCTAGCTTAGATGAGATACCACTGACCACCACTCTTTGTGTTCTGTCCTGTAACCAGTTTTGAATCCACTCCAGTATACCTCCTGCAACTCCAATGGAGCTCATTTTAAAAATTAGTCTCTTATGCGGTACTGTATCAAATGCTTTCTGAAAATCCAAGTATATGATGTCATAAGCCCTGCTCTGGTCAGTCTTGGTGGCCTCTTCAAAAAATTCCAGAGGGTTTATCAGGCATGACCTTCCCTTACGGAAACCATTTTGGCTATCCCTCAAGATACTGTTACGTTCAAGAAATAAGTCCAGCTCATCTTTTATGATAGATTCCAATATTTTGCACACAATGCAAGTTAAACTGACTGACAAACAATATGAGAAAAAAATCTTCAAATTTATATGGAGTGGTAAACCAGATAAAGTTAAGCATGTGTACCTTTACAATGAATATGAATCAGGTGGCCTAAAACTGTTAAATTTAAGAGCTTTGAATCTTTCACTCAAAGCCTCCCTGATTCCAAAGTCTTTTAAAAACCCAAGATGGTTTTCCAGGAGACTATTAGACAATGTACACCCGATTTTTAAAAGGGGACTGTTCCCCTTTCTACAGATTAAGTGCCCCCAGTTCCCACAATTCAATTAGGAACTGGTCATTAATCTTTCCCCGTTTTTAATGGAAGCCATACAAAGTTGGCTGCAATTCCAATTCTATCCTCCAGAAAATACAGAGGAAATTTTGCAACAAATCATATGGTTCAATTCTAACATCTTGATTGGTAAGAAATTTATTTTTTGGAAAAATATGTTTGATTCTGGCTTTATTTTTATACAAAACCAGTGAAGTTGGCACGTTGTGTAAATCGTAAATAAAAACAGAATACAATGATTTGCAAATCCTTTTCAACCTATATTCAATTGAATACACTGCAAAGACAAGTTACTTAATGTTCGAACAGGTAAACTTTGTAATTTTTTGCAAATATTAGCTCATTTGGAATTTTATGCCTGCAACATGTTTCAAAAAAGCTGGCACAAGTGGCAAAAAAGAGTGAGAGAGTTGAGGAATGCTCATCAAACACTTATTTGGAACATCCCACAGGTGAACGGTTTAATTGGGAACAGGTGGGTGCCATAATTGGGTATAAAGCTTCCCTGAAATGCTCGAACAGTTTAAAAACAACATTCCTCAACGAGCTATTGCAAGAAATTTAGGGATTTCATCATCTACGGTCCGTATTATTGTCAAAAGGTTCAGAGAATCTGGAGAAATCACTGCACGTAAGCGACAAGGCCGAAAACCAACATTGAATGCCCGTGACCTGCGATCCCTCAGGCGGTACTGCATCAAAAACCGACATCAGTGCATAAAGGACATCACCACATGGGCTCAGGAACACTTCAGAAAACCACTGTCAGTAACTACAGTTCGTCGCTACATCTGCAAGTGCAAGTTAAAACTCTACAATGCAAAGGGAAAGCAATTTATCAACAGCACCCAGAAACGCCGCCGGCTTTGCTGGGCCCAAGCTCGTCTAAGATGGACTGATGCAAAGTGGAAAAGTGTTCTGTGGTCTGATGAGTCCACATTTCAAATTGTTTTTGGAAACTGTGGACGTCATGTCCTCCGGACCAAAGAGGAAAAGAACCATCCGGACTGTTATAGGCGCAAAGTTCAAAAGCCAGCATCTGTGATGGTATGGGGGTGTATTAGTGCCCAAGGCATGGGCAACTTACACATATGTGAAGGCACCATTAATGCTGAAAGGTACATACAGGTTTTGGAGCAACATGTGTTGCCATCCAAGCAACATCTTTTTCACGAACGCCCCTGCTTATTTCAGCAAGACAATGCCAAGCCACATTCTGCACGTGTTACAACAGCATGGCTCCGTAGTAAAAGAGTGCGGGTACTAGACTGGCCTGCCTGTAGTCCAGACCTGTCTCCCATTGAAAATGTGTGGCGCATTATGAAGCGTAAAATACGACAACGGAGACTCCGGACTGTTGAACAACTTAAGCTGTACATCAAGCAAGAATGGGAAAGAGTTCCACCTGAAAAGCTTCAAAAATTGGTCTCCTCAGTTCCCAAATGTTTACTGAGTGTCGTTAAAAGGAAAGGCAATGTAACACAGTGGTAAAAAGGCCCCTGTGCCATCTTTTTTGCAATGTGTTGCTGCCTTTAAATTCTAAGTTAATGATTTTTTGCAAAAAAAAAATAAAGTTTCTCAGTTTGAACATTAAACATCTTGTCTTTGCAGTGTATTCAATTGAATATAAGTTGAAAAGGATTTGCAAATCGCTATATTCTGTTTTTATGTATGATTTACATAATGTGCCAACTTCACTGGTTTTGGGTTTTGTAAATGATCTTGTAAATCATAAGACATTAATTTACCTTCATTAAGAGTTAATTGACATTTATGGCAAGGTTTGCCCTTTACAAAAGTTCAGTCAACTGGTTGCGGCCATAGTGCTAAAAGGGAAAAGAAGAATGGTTAAAGGAAGTAACAAGGAGCTTGTCTGTCGACCATCTATGAAAAACTTTCAGTGGATTGAAAAAACCAACATAAATGGAATGATATACAAGTTTCACCTTGAATCAAGAAACCTGAGAGCCACTCCTCACAATATTCTAGATTCTTGGGAGCATATGCTTTATTTTCCGATTCCATGGAACCTGGTCTTCAATTTAATTTACAAAACAGCTATAGATTTGTCAATAAGGTTTTTTCAGTTTAAATTAATATATACATTTTTGGCCACTCAAATGATGCTTCATATTTGGGGAATTGAGGAGTCCAACTTGTGTAGATTCTGTGATGAAGAGGTTGAGTCAGTGGAACATCTATCCATCCATCCATTTTCTATACCCGCTTATTCCTCACTAGGGTCACGGGGCGAGCTGGAGCCTATCCCAGCTGACTACGGGCAAAGGCAGGGACCCACCTTGAACAGCTTGCCAATGTCAGTGGAACATTTATTTTAGTGCTGCCCCTGTGTAGGTCTGTTTTGGACAGGGGTTCAGTGGTGGCTGGCTTTATATTCAAGTAATTTTACTCTGGATTTGCCCACCATTCTTCTGGGCAGTTTAAACAAATGACTCTGGAAAAATAGTCAATATTATAATACTTCTCGGCAAAATTTTCATTTTTAAATCAAAATCTGTGGAGGCTTTGAGGACAGAGAGATTCAAACTCTTTGAGAAACATCACAGTAAAATTGAATGTATAATGGCACAAGAAAACAGTAGGTTAAGTGTGTATCAGGATAGATGGAGGTGCTGAGAGTAGCAGAAGGATGGGAATGAAAATAACATAAGTAACTGTATGAGTCCATTAATATATGACATGTTTGTCTGTGTTTGTATGACTATATTTGCTAAAGCATGTGTGTATGTATGTGTGTATAGGTAGGTATGTATGTGTATGTGTATATATGTATGTATATGTGTGTGTGTATGTGTGTATGTATATGTATATATATTAGGGCTGTCAGAATAATTAATCGCGATTAATTTAAGCGCAATAAAAGTAACTGCCACTATGAGGCAGACAGACGTGATTGCTTATTACCTTTTCTATGACACATACCTAATGCGGTCATTTGAAATGCTTCCGGGAAGAAAACTCTGATTTGAAGTCCACTAATTACCAGCGAGGTTGGACAGCCTCCATCGCCTTGGCATAATTAGTTCACCTTAAATCATTTCCCGCGTTCTTTGCCTGACTTGCAATCAAGCCATTTATTCAGCCAACTGACAAATCAAAATCAAAATGTGGCGTCGAATGATTAAGAAGTGATAATGAGAAGCAGACGGACCTAACCAGGTTGCCGTGTTAGATTGAAAAAATTTCAATAATCTGAATAAATAGCAGACCTCTGAATTCCACCTTTCATCAAGGAATTTTGTATGCATTATTAAAGATATTTCTAAAAAAAAAAAAAAAAAAAGAAGTTATTCAAAGATGTCCCTAGTTTTAAGAGCTTAAAAATATAGGCTACGTGAAGTGGAAAACATTTTGTGAAGCATACCGAACATGAATGTGAGAGAGAATACGTTTGCATTGCAGGCAATAGTCAAATGCACCGAAGATTTGGCAATTAACGTTCAGGCGAATCTTTGCTGCAAATTTGAGGCATTTTTTATTAGATAATTGAACGAGAGTAATTTAAAATAATGTAACTCATAGCACTTGATTTCATTTACTTTTGTGCATCTAAATAACCAACAGTGAAGGTGGAAAACATTTTGTTTAAGCGTATAGAACGTGACATGTAAATTGTTAACGAATTTGAAAATCTTTTAATATAACGCGGCAGCCTGGTTAGGTCTGTCTGGTTCTCATTCTCTCTCATTAATTCTCTCATTCTCATTAATCATTATAGGCTACATTTTGGTTTTGATTTGTCAGTTGGCTGAATAAATGGCTTGATTGCAAGTCAGGCAAAGTACACAGGAATTGAATTAAGGTGAGCTAATTATGCCAAGGCGATGGAGACTGTCCAACCTGGCTGGTAATTAGTGGACTTCAAACCGAAGTTTTCTTACCGGAAGCATTTCAAATGACCGCATTAGGTATAGTTCATAGAAAAGGTAATAAGCAATCACGTCTGTCTGCCTCATAGTGGCAGTTACTTTTATTGCGCTTAAAATAATCGCGATTAATTATTCCGACAGCCCTTATATCTGAGTCAAAAAAGAAACGTCACACTCATAAATTTGTAAATATTTTAAACTTTTAATAAAAGAGTTATCACTAGGGGTAAATGCGTTGTCAAAGACATCATGACACACATCAACTTCGACGTGCACAGGTACGTAGCACGTGCGAGCGTACTTTAAGCTAAAACCATGGTTTCTCGTGTTCCTAGTCACGTGACCATATGAGAGATGTGCAACTGAGCTCGTAACTGAGTTAGCACGTTAGAGTGTCATCTCGGAAAAACAAGTTTTTACAGTTATTTATTCGCTGATTTTCAATGCCATGGCTGTCAAACATTCAGCATGAACGTGCCATTGGCATGCTGAATACGGAAATGTCCGTCACTGACGTTGCAAGGGTAATGGGATGCATTCAACGGACTATCCATGATCTTCGGACACGTCTCCAACAAACTGGCACCATAGCTGACCGACCTCGTTCTGGTAGCCCACGTGTGACGTCAAAAGCAGAAGACCGACAAATTGTCTTACATCATTTGCATAATCGATTTGTCACTGCCATGTCCACTAGGAATGAATTGTTTAGAGGTCGTGTGACTGCCCAAACCATATGTAATCACCTGCGCACTGCTCTTATTCAAGTTGTAACTTACCATTTTTACTCTTGGACATTTCCGTAGCATTTCTGGTGGAACTGGTTACATTATGGACATTATTTTTTGATACTCCATCTTTAATGAGTATAGAATTAAATTAATTAATTAAATTAAATCATTATTTAAAACCTCATTTCATGTATGTTCAACTTCTCAACCTCCAAACGAGTGTGAAATTTTTATTTTGGCTGAGTATATATAAAATTAAGAATTCAGAAGACCCCCAAAAATGGGGGTGGGATATTAAAAAAAAAAAAAAAAGTTAAACTGACTGGCCTGTAATTTCCTGGCTCAGTATGGTCCCCTTTCTTATATATTAATAATAATAATAATACATCAATATAATATATATATATTAAATAATATTGGTATTATATTGCCCTGTTTCCAATCATTTGGTATTTCTCCAGTTTCTAAAGACCGTCTGAAGATGGCAGATAGCGGCTTAAAGATGATCTCACCAACTTCCCTGAGCACTCTAGGATATAAGCCATCAGGACCCGCCGCCTTATCTGCCTTTAGTTTATGCAACTTGTCTAATACTTCGTTATCCCTAACCTCAATTTCCGCTAAATAATCTTAAGCATTTAACATGCCCTCTGGCTAAATAAAGACCCCCTCTGAGGTAAAGTTTTCAATAAAGTAACTGTTTAAGGCATCCGCAATATCCTTGTTATCATATAGCAGCGATCCATTTTTATTCTTTATGCACTTAACCTGCTCTTTAACTTTCCTTTTTCTGCTACAGTACTGAAAGAAGCGCTTAGGGTTAGTTTTTGCCCCCTCTGCAGTTCTTTCATACAGTCTTCTAGCATTCCTCAGCTCTTTTTTGACCACTGCCCGCATTTTACAGTATTCAGCCTTAGCGTTCTCATTGTTATCCTTTATGTACATCTTATAAAGATTCCTCTTTTCCCTCAAAATCCTACAAATACTTTTGGTCATCCACTGAGGATTCTGCTTTTTCACCTTACTTTTAAACACCTTTGGAACGAATTTGCATTGTAATTCAAGTAAAACCTTAAATCTTTCCCACATCTCATTTATGGACTCTCAGTCCAGGAGTGTCTCCCATTTTATTTCACTTAGATATGAGCACATCCTGTCAAAGTTTGCTTGCCTAAAATTGAGAATTTTTGTTTTTGAAGACACCTTTTTAACTTCCCATGAAACATCAAAATTAACAGCAGAGTGATCACTTGTCCCAAGTGGCTCCAGTACCTCAACATTGCTAATTCTATCTGGGTCATTACAAAGCACTAAGTCTAAAATTGCCTTCTCTCTTGTAGCTTTATTAACATACTACACCAAAAAATTATCATTTATAACATCTAGAAATTCTTCCTCACCCCGACCCTGTCCTTTCACCATTTACCAATTGATACCAGTGTGGTGTATGTGTCAGGGAGGTGTTCTCTCACCCAGCAGGCATAGGGGTTTTGAGGGGTGTGTTTTTCCCCAATAAGCTTGGGCATTATTGTTTTCCTTGTTATTCTGTTTTTGGCGCTTGGATTTTTCGGTTCGGTTGGCGGGTGCCTCCATTTTTTCAAAGGTGGACCTGGTGCGCGGGTATCACCAGGTTCCAGTGCGGCCAGACGATGTGCCTAAGACTGCGGTAGTCACTCTGTTTGGGCTGTTTGAGTTCCTCCGCATGCTGTTTGGCCTTAAAGGGGCAGCGCAAACTTTTCAGAGGTTGATGGACTCCGTGTTGCGCGGCCTCGAGTTTGTGTTCGTTTACCTCGACAACATTCTGGTGGCCAGCTCTACTGCTGAAGAGCACCTGTCGCACCTCAGGACGGTTTTCCAGCGTCTGGACGCCCACGGCTTAATTGTCAACCCAGCCAAATGCCAGTTCGGGTTGCCAGTGATCGATTTTCTGGGTCATCACATTTCGGCGCGCGGTGCGGTTCCTTTGCCTGCTAAAGTGCAAGCAGTGGCAGAATTTCCAGTGGTGGTTAAGGCATTGCAGGAGTTTTTGGGCATGGTGAAATTCTATAATAGGTTCATTCCTCGTGCTGCCCACCTCCTGCGGCCGCTGTATGACGCCCTACGTTCGAGGAAGGCCACTGATGCAGTCGTCTGGACGGAGGAATGGCTGGTTGCTTTTGAGGGGGCTGAGTTCGCGTTAGCTAATGCGGCTCTCCTGGCTCATCCTGACTCAGATGCCCCAATCGCCTTGACAACCGATGCTTCGGATTTGGCTGTCGGGGCTGTTGTGGAGCAGCGGGTGGGAGACGCGTGGCAACCACTTGCGTTTTTCAGTCGCAAGTTGCGGGATTGCGAGCGCAAGTACAGCGTTTTTGACCGCGAGTTACTGCCGTTGTTTTTGGCTACTCGGCATTTCCGTTTTTTGCTGGAGGGTTGTTCTTTTACGGCTTATGTGGATCATAAACCGTTGACATTCGCCATGTCTAAGGTTGCGGAACCCTAGTCAGCCCGGCAGCAGCGTCAGCTAGCGGCCATTTCGGAGTTTACCACTGACATCCGTCATGTCGCGGGTAAATCTAACTCCGTCACGGATTGTCTGTCTTGCGTGGTCTTTTGCCCCGTACTTCTGGGTACTGATTTTTCTGCCATGGCTGCTGATCAACCAGGTGATGCAGATATCCTTGCCCTCCGTTCTGTTGGATCAGGCCTCAAACTCGAGAAGGTCGTGATGCATGAGGGAGGTCCTGCCCTCCAGTGCGATGTTTCCACCGGTCGACCCCGCCCCGTAGTTCCGGCAAATTGGCGCCATCGCGTTTTTGACTCCATTCATTCGCTCTCGCACTGGGGGTGCGCGCGTCGGTGAAGCTGGTCAGCGCCCATTTTGTTTGGCCAGGGTTGCGCAAAGATGTCAGGGGGTAGGCGGCTGCTTGTTTGGCATATCAACGTGCCAAGGTGCATCGGCATACAAGAGCCTCCCTTGAATCGTTTCCTATTCCAGCCAGGCGTTTTGACCATGTACACGTTGACCTTGTCGGTCCCCTGCCGCATTCGAGGGGTTTCACTCATCTGCTTACGGTGGTGGATCGTACGACCAGGTGGCCGGAGGTGGTCCCTCTGTCCTCCACGGCGTCCACAGATGTGGCTGGCGCGTTTCTCTCGGCTTGGGTTGCCCGTTTCAGAGTACCATCTGACATTACTTCGGACAGGGGCCCTCAGTTTGTTTCAGATGCTTTGGTCGGGGATGGCGTGTTCCTTGGGGGTGCAGGTGCATCGCACTGCTGCATATCACCCCCAAGCTAATGGGTTGAGTGAGCGCTTCCATCGGTCGCTCAAGGCGGCTTTGCGTGCCGCGCTAACGGGCGACGGGTGGATAGACTATTTGCCGTGGGTCCTGCTTGGATTGTGCTCGGCTCCTAAGGAGGACCTAGCTGCTTCCTCCGCCGAGTTGGTTTTTGGTCAGCCGCTCCACGTCCCAGGGGAGTGTTAGCTAGAGGCTGCAGCTCCGAGTCTCCGGCCTGCGTTTGACCCCTTTTCACCCGGTCCCATGCACCACTGTTTCCCACAGTCATTCGTGCCCACTGCGCTGCAGTCTGCCCGTTTTGTCTTTCTGCGTCACGATGCCCACCGCTCGCCCCTCCAACCTCCGTACAACGGTCCTTTTTGGGTGCTCGAAAGGGGGAGCAAGGGTTTTGTTTTGGATATGGGTGGGCGCAGGGAGCTGGTAACCATTGATCGCCTTAAGCCGGCGTACATGTTGGCAGATGAGGTTATCTTACCGGCCCAGGTTCCTCGTCACGGCCGTCCTCCTTCCAGACCCACAGTTCTACCTCCTCACACTGACTGTGCTCCTCAGCCTGTTTTGGATAATGTTGATCCTACCTGCTGCTCACCTGATCGCCTTCGTTCACAGGTGCCGCCTGCTGCTGCGACGGTCGGTCGACGCAGCCGTTATGACAGGCTGATTAGGGCCCCGCTGAGGGACTAATTTTCGTGATGTTCCCTTCTGGGTGTTCGGGGGGGGCTGTGTTCTGTATGTGTCAGGGAGGTGTTCTCTCACCCAGCAGGCATTGGGGTTTTGAGGGGTGCGTTTTTTCCCAATAAGCTTGGGCATTATTGTTTTCCTTGTTATTCTGTTTTTGGCGCTGAAGGATAAAAGACTGGCTTACCTGTTATTATGGCCCCAATTTGTTAATAGATTTACAACGCAACAGCAACAGCAAGGGATGACAGACACAGTTCCAAAAACCTCAACACATTTAATTAACAAACAAAGACTAAACTACTATTTACAACTACAGACCGAGATTGATTGGAAAACAAAAAAAACCAGAAATATTTACAGTCCTTGTGGGTTTTCTGGTGATGTGCTGGGTGAGGAAAAGGCTCTTTTACAGGCAAAAATCCACAAAAGAAACCTCACAGGTCTTGAACAGAAATGACAGGTCTGGTCACGTGTATCCTTCTTCTTGCAATTTCTCCTTCTACTTTACTGTCTCAATTCTTTGCCTTATATACTCTTTTGCAGACCCCACCCACATTTAGACCTCTTTTTTTTTTTTTCGGGGACTTGCCCCAGACATGTCCAGGACATGTCTAAACATAGCTCCAGTCTGAGCTGAATAAAAAAAAAAAGGTAAATACTGCTATCCAGTGGCCTATATTCACATTACACTGTTAACTTCGTGTGTCTCCTTTATTCATCGCCACAACAGGATAATTTAAGTCTCCCATAATAATCGTCCCTCCACCTCTACAAGCTGGCGTAATCCTCCTAAAAAGCATTTCATTGACTGTACTGTCCAAAGCTGGTGGTCGATGGCATACTTCTATGTTTAAACCTGTTTCGTGTTTGCCAATGAGCCTGACCCAGATATCTTCACAGGGCAAGGAATGTTCAATTTCGGGAATTTCCTGTACATTTATTTTTTCGTTCACATAGATTTCTCCGCCCCCTTCTCGCCTATTACATCTATCCTTCCTAAGGAGCTTATAACCTCCTATATTATATTCATCTCCATCCTCTTCACTAAGCCCTGTCTCTGTAATCCCAAATATGTCATAGCCCTCACTAATCATAACAGCCTCAAGCTCTGGAAATTTATTTTTTATGCTTCTTGCATTTAAATAAAAACATTTAAGGTTATTACTAATGCTCTTCCCCTTTAATTTCCCACGCGGCGGGAGAGTAGAGTGTCCGAAATCCAAATTCAAAAGCCAGAGCAGCAAAACACAGAAATCTTGTTCGGACAGAAGATGGGTTGTAATCAGAGAGCAAAAAATCCAGGCAAGCACAGACAGAAATCGGAATCAGGCGGAAAGGCGTCATAGAATCACAAACAGATCACTGGCATACATAGTGCTTGGTGCTGAGAAAAGTTTATCAACCGTCTGAGGAGAACTAAGCAGAAGTGGGGGATCATATACACACAAGGAAGGTAACGAGCTGGATGGGGCAACAGGTGTGAGGAATAATCTAAACATTATCTGAGAGGGGAAAACACAAGAGGTAATTAAACAATACAAAAATGACAAAGACTAGTTTTCACATGACATCCCTAAACAACCACAGCTCCATTCAAGCAGTGCCTAAGTGGGGAGAGATGGAAGTGACAGATGAGCAGAAGAGATTGTTGCAAAGTCTCTGCAGGAACAAAGGCAAAGCACTGGGTAAGCAAAGAGGACGGAGTTACAGATTAGTGTGGAAAGTTCAGCGGATCAATTAGTAGTCTGTGCAGGATTAGTATTACCCAAAAGTGCAAGTTAGTATGTTAGTTAGTTATTTACAGGGATAGTATATTAGTAAGGGTTAGTAGATAAACTAGACAAAACATAGTGTTAGTGTGATTAGTACTTAATTGGTAATCAGTGTTGAAGGAAACAAGGCATGAAGGAACTTGTGAAACACAGGAAACTTCCAAAATCACCCAAAATGTGGCAGCTCGCAGACAGGCGTGCACTGGCAAAGAACATAGAAACGAAAGTGCAAAAACGATGTGCATAAACTGGTTGATGATACTGAAAGCAAAAACTAAACAAACCAAGTGTATCTAATTATCCAAATCAATGTATTCAATTTCATGGGCTCACTTCTAACTGGAAATGGAGTACCCCAGGGGTCTCTTATGGGTCCACTGTTATTTTCAATTTATGTTAATAATTAGGGACAAAATGTATAAGGTGCAAAATTATATTTTAATGCGGATGATCCAATGATCTATTGTGCTGGTTCCACCATTATACAGGCTATTGTCAAATTGCAGAATGTTTTTAATATTATACAGGCTCAACTGTCACAATTAAAGTTGGTTTTCAATGCTGACAAAATGAAAGTAATGCACTTCTCAAATTCTAGTCAGATGTCAGCAAACAGTGAGGATGTTATTGCTGGTGGAAAGAAGTTAGAAGTTGTCTCCAGTTTAAAATATCCCGGTATCTGGCTTAATGACTGCCTGTCTTTTAAACCCCCGGTTGAAAATCTGGTTAAGAAATTGAGAGTGAAGTTGGGGTTTTATTAGAGAAATAAGCACTGTTTCTCTTTTGAGGCGGAAAAGAAACTGGTTTCTGCTACTTTTTTTATTATTTATTGATTATGGTGACCTTTTATACATGCATGCGCCATGCATGCATTGTTTACAAAAGTTTGATAGTGTTTATCACAGTGAATTGAGATTTGTGACAAATTGTAAAGCCCTTGCTCACCATTGTGCTCTTTATGCCAGGGCTGGTTGGCCATCTTGAAAGTGCTCTGCTCCCCTCACCTGGAATAATCTTCAAAAAGCGAATTAGTTTCTTTGTTTGTTTTTACATTTATTATTAGTACAATAGTGAATAGATCGGTTGGTACCTGTTTATGCCCAGAGTTATTTAATGTAAGTCCACTGTTAAATGAATATTTTTTTTACGACCATCGGCGCTTGAAGTTGTCTACATCTTAGTGTTTACAGAGTATGTTTTCTTGTTATTGTCATGTTGTCTGTAATACCTTATGTTGCCATTTTGGCCACATCTCCCTTGAAAAAGAGATCATTGATCTCAATGGGACTACCTGGGAAAATATGGGTTAAAATAAAAATAAGTAAAATAAAAAAGTGGAAATAAACAAGAATGTAAATAAACAGAAAAGGCAGAAATACACAGAGCATATCACAGACAGACAGACAGACAGACTTGTGTTTTGTCAGACAGGCAGGTAGGCAGATTGTCTGATAGAACACCAGCCTGACAGACAAACTGACAAACAGACAGACAGACAAGCAGGCTGGTGTTTTATCAGGCAGACAGGTAATGCAATAGACTCATTGGTATTTGCAAACGGTTGTTATCCTGTCTCGCAGAGTTTGGACGATATTTGGGGCGCGTGTATTTTGAGAGCAGTGACCCAATTGCTGATTCTGCGCTCATTATCCGCAACACAGAGGTGTCAGACACAGGGATCTACATTTGTCACATCACCACTTTCCCTTCCGGAAACTTCGAGAGACCGCTGTCCCTCACTGTGTGGAGTAAGTCTGTGTCCTTTCTTCAGGATTCTTTTTCTCCTACAATTGTATATCAGAATTACAATCAGACTCATAAGTATTGAAGTGATCAATATTCATTATCAAAAGCAATATTAAACTTATCTCTGTATTTGAACTCTAAGCATTAAATTCTCATCCATATTAAATATTAATATTGTTGAGGTAACATTACATTTATTAGCTGATATTTCTTATTACATGGAGAGGTCCAGTATGTACTCAAAGCTAAATGTAGAAGCAGTTTTCCCAGGCTGTATCATGTCAGCTGTTGCAGTAAGAGTAATTAGCCATATTAGCATCAGCTTTAAGAGTAATGGGCAGTATTTGCTACTTTTGTGACAGTAATTATTTGCGGTACTTTTAAAAGAAATTATCCATAGTTGTTGTAGCTGCATATTACCAGGGCTCGAATTAGAATTTTTTGACTGGGTGCACCCAGATGTTGAAAATGGGTGCACTCATGCGTGTTTATGTGCACAGTATAAAACTTGCTTAATTCAATAAAAGCTGCTTTGCAGCAGTACAAAATGAATAAACAAATATTCTTAAACTCAGATTCTTTGATATGCCATAGGACTACTGTAAATTTGCAGTGGTGCAACAGGTTAGGGTTATGAGTTGAATAAGATTTTATTAAAATCATGCTGTATATAAGAAAAATAATGGAAAAATTACAAAAAAAAACAGTAAAACTGAGTGTACTATTATTATTTATCACAGTCAGATAATATTCAATCTATAATTTAATTTCACTTTGATTTGGCCGAGAAACTAAACTAATTTTCCACAACTCCATCATAGGACCTCTCTGGCCTCAATAGCAGCAGCAGTGCTGCTTTTACCTGTTTTTAGATCTTTATATTGTTCATAACTCCATAATTAAGACCCTCTCCTCCTAGATTATGTTTAATCTAGAATTTTTTTTGTAAGATTTTATTAATCACCCAGCAGCCACTTACATTACATCTGACGAATAAGTGCATTCATCAACCAACATGATTGGATCTACAAACATGAATCTCAATTACACTTTCCCAAGTGTCTACCCGAGAATGCGCGTGCATAATTTCAAGTGTCTACCCAATCAGTGTAAAATGTCATTTATTTTTCCCGGTAGGACACAGTCCCATTGGTACGGGTTGCAGTCTGTGCTGGCAGCGCCCCCTGGTGCCGCAGAGGGCAGATGTCCCACAAACTCCCTGATCCTAGATCAGGGACAGTCTTTGATTGGAAATATACATCACGCAATCAGCCAATTTTAACACATATGTGGCTTCAGACCAAACGTGTTCCACAGTCTTGTAGTCCCATCGATTTTGTCATTTATTCTCGTCCCTTACCGATAAAATGTACCATTCCAGATAAGAATGAGCGCATTTTTAGAAAGAGGATTTATTTCAGGGGAAGATTTTTACTAGGTGCACGCGGTGCATTCGACTTTAAATTTTGGGTGCATATGCCGAAAACTGGGTGCATATGTGCACCTATGCACCCGCTATTTCGAGCCCTGATTACTGTACGCATGGGAGTAGTTAGCAAAATTAGCTGTTGCTGCTGGTTTAGTTATCCATATTACTTCTAATTGTATGATATTAGCTTTAGTTTTTCAATAACCATATGAGTTGTACTTGTAGAAGTAATAATCCATATTAGCTGTAGCTTCATTTTAGCTGAAGATGTGTGTTATTAGCCATATTAGATGTAGTCGTACATTTACTGTAGCTGTGGGAGTAATGAGCCATTTTTGCTGTCGCGGTATAATTTATTAGTTATTTTGTCATATGAGTTGTAGGTGCATGTTAGCTTTTACTGTGGGAATAAAATGTCAAATTAGCTGTAGCTGTATATTAGCAGTATTAGCAGTATATATGGGTATAATCAGCCATATTAACTGTAGCTGTCTATTAGCTTTAACTGAGAGGATAATTAGTCATATAAGCTGTGGATTTACAAGCTATTAGCTGCTGCCATTAGAGTAATTAGCCAAGGTAGTGTAGCTGAGGGTAACTGGCCAAGGACCTCAGGCTGACCCTCCCAGCCTGCTTCCAGCTACACCCATCACCTCCCTGGAGCCGGTGAAGATGGTGGAGGGACAGGATTACAGTGCTGCAGCCACCTGCCGCTCTGTGGCTCTTCCCCCCCCTCGTCTCTCCTGGGACACTGAGCTGGCAGGTCAGCCCCAGAACCACAGCTACGAGGGGGGGTCAGTCTCCACACAGTTTTCCCTGTTCCCCCTCCGCAGCATGAACGGGAAACGCCTGGACTGCCTGGTGTGGCATCCCTCTCAGGCCAAACCGCGCCGCCTAGAGAACCGCCTTGTCGTTCTGTGTGAGTTCACCGCACGATTCGCACAGACTGTTTACCTTGCACTTTCCATTATGTTTGGCTTGAGTTTGGCACAGTTACGCTGGATTTGCCCTTAGTGTACCACATTTTCATAGAGTTTACCCTCACTTTAGAACAGTTTCATCTCAAGTTTATTCTGAATTCGCAGTTTTATTGAGTGCATTGTGAATATGGCAGAGATTCTCCCAGTTTACCCTGAGTTTGGCACAATTTCACTGCATTTGCCCTGAGTTTAGAGCCATTTCACTAAGTTTACCATGCTGGTTATCACTGTCCTCGACCCAAATTTAATTCACCCCAAATTTTAATTGGCCCTGAATTTAGTAGTTTGATTTTAGCCTGTGCTTATCACGGTTACACCGCTCCGCAAAGGGTAAACCCTCTATATCACTGGGTTAATCCTGAGTGTACCGCAGCCGTAGTGCACTTATCCTCCATTTAAAACAGAGATTCTCCCTGTTGGCCCTGAGTTTAGCACAGTTACACTGAGTTTACCCTGAATTAAGCACAGTTTCACTGAGTTTGCCTTGAGTTTAGCACAGTTTCACTGAATTTGCCCTGAGTTTAGCACAGTTACACTGAGTTTGCCCTGAATTAAGCACAGTTACACTGAATTTGCCCTGAATTTAGCAGTGACACTGAGTTTGCCCTGAGTTTAGCATAGTTACACAGTTTTCCCTGAGTTTAGCACAGTTACACTGAGTTTGCCTTGAGTTTAGCACAGTTACACAGAGTTTGCCCTGAATTAAGCACAGTTACACTGAGTTTGCCCTGAGTTTAGCACAGTTACACTGAGTTTTCCCTGAGTTTAGCACAGTTACACTGAGTTTGCCCTGAGTTTAGCACTGTTACACTGAGTTTGCCCTGAGTTTAGCACAGTTACACTGAGTTTGCCTTGAGTTTAGCACAGTTACACAGAGTTTGCCCTGAATTAAGCACAGTTACACAGAGTTTGCCCTGAATTTAGCAGTTACACTGAGTTTGCCCTGAGTTTAGCACAGTTACACTGAGTTCGCCCTGAATTTAGCACAGTTACACTGAGTTTTCCCTGAGTTTTGCACAGTTACACTAAGTTTGCCCTGAATTAAGCACAGTTACACTGAGTTTGCCCTGAGTTCAGCACAGTTTCACCGAGTTTGCCCTGAATTTAGCACAGTTTCACTGAGTTTGCCCTGAATTAAGCACACTTTCACTTAGTTTGCCCTGAGTTTAGCACAGTTACACTAAGTTTGCCCTGAATTAAGCACAGTTACACTGAGTTTGCCCTGAGTTTAGAACAGTTACACTGAGATTTTCCTGAGTTTAGCATAGTTACACGAGTTTGCTCTGAGTTTAGCACACTTTCACTTAGTTTGCCCTGAGTTTAGCACAGTTACACTGAGTTTGCCCTGAGTTTTGCACAGTTACACTAAGTTTGCCCTGAATTAAGCACAGTTACACTGAGTTTGCCCTGAGTTCAGCACAGTTTCACTGAGTTTGCCCTGAATTAAGCACACTTTCACTTAGTTGGCCCTGAGTTTAGCACAGTTACACTGAGTTTGCTCTGAGTTTAGCACACTTTCACTTAGTTTGCCCTGAGTTTAGCACAGTTACACTGAGTTTCCCTGAGTTTAGCACAGTTTCACTGAGTTTGCCCTGAATTAAGCACACTTTCACTTAGTTTGCCCTGAGTTTAGCACAGTTACACTGAGTTTGCTCTGAGTTTAGCACAGTTACACTGGGTTTCCCTGAGTTTAGCACAGTTACACTGAGTTTGCTCTGAGTTTAGCACAGTTACACTGGGTTTCCCTGAGTTTAGCACAGTTACAATGAGTTTGCCCTGAGTTTGGCACAGTTACACTAAGTTTGGCCTAAGTATAGCATAGTTTCATGATTTTGCCCTGCCTTTAGCACAGTTTCACTGAGTTTACCCTGATTTTAACACAGTTACACTGCATTTGCCCAGAGTTTAGAACAGTTACACTGAGATTTTCCTGAGTTTAGCATAGTTACACGAGTTTGCTCTGAGTTTAGCACACTTTCACTTAGTTTGCCCTGAGTTTAGCACAGTTACACTGAGTTTGCCCTGAGTTTTGCACAGTTACACTAAGTTTGCCCTGAATTAAGCACAGTTACACTGAGTTTGCCCTGAGTTCAGCACAGTTTCACTGAGTTTGCCCTGAATTTAGCACAGTTTCACTGAGTTTGCCCTGAATTAAGCACACTTTCACTTAGTTTGCCCTGAGTTTAGCACAGTTACACTGAGTTTGCTCTGAGTTTAGCACACTTTCACTTAGTTTGCCCTGAGTTTAGCACAGTTATACTGAGTTTCCCTGAGTTTAGCACAGTTACAATGAGTTTGCCCTAAGTTTAGCACAGTTTCACTGAGTTTGCCCTGAATTAAGCACACTTTCACTTAATTTGCCCTGAGTTTAGCACAGTTACACTGAGTTTGCTCTGACTTTAGCACAGTTACACTGAGTTTCCCTGAGTTTAGCACAGTTACAATGAGTTTGCCCTGAGTTTGGCACAGTTACACTAGTTACACTGAGTTTGGCCTAAGTATAGCATAGTTTCATGATTTTGCCCTGCCTTTAGCACAGTTTCACTGAGTTTACCCTGATTTTAACACAGTTACACTGCATTTGCCCTGAGTTTAGAACAGTTACACTGAGATTTTCCTGAGTTTAGCATAGTTACAATGAGTTTGCCCTGAGTTTGGCACAGTTACACTGAGTTTGGCCTAAGTATAGCATAGTTTCATGATTTTGCCCTGCCTTTAGCACAGTTTCACTGAGTTTACCCTGATTTTAACACAGTTACACTGCATTTGCCCTGAGTTTAGAACAGTTACACTGAGATTTTCCTGAGTTTAGCACAGTTACACGAGTTTGCTCTGAGTTTAGCACACTTTCACTTAGTTTGCCCTGAGTTTAGCACAGTTACAATGAGTTTGCCTTGAGTTTGGCACAGTTACACTGAGTTTGGCCTAAGTATAGCATAGTTTCATGATTTTGCCCTGCCTTTAGCACAGTTTCACTGAGTTTACCCTGATTTTAACACAGTTACACTGGATTTGCCCTGAGTTTAGAACAGTTACACTGAGATTTTCCTGAGTTTAGCATAGTTACACGAGTTTACCCTGAGTTTAGCACAGTTTCACTGGCTTTGCCCTGAAGTAAGCACAGTTTCACAGAGTGTACTCTGAGAGTCACACAGTTAGTGAGTGCATCATGAGTATTGCACAGTTTTACTTTATTTACCCTAGCTTTACCATTTTTTCTTTTGTAGAGTATCCTGAATTTAGTTCGTAATTGAGTGCCAGTGTGAATTACCGTGTTTTTAGTGCAGTTCTTCTACACTATTGTAATGTTTTTTCTTTGTGAATTTAGCAAGGCCTAAACCCCTTTCTCACTGAGCTGTGTTGGCCTGCGGAAGGGTGCAGATGAAACCGTTCTGTTGTTCCAGTGAGAAGCGTGTATACTGTGAACTGATTCGCAGTGGTATGTGAGCGTTCACAAGCACCGCCAAAATTCACAAAAAAATTTAATTGGTTTAATTTTTTCGCGGATGCGAAAGGAGCTCTTTAACACCAGCATCTTATAGACAACAGGTTACTGTCACAAGCATTCGTGTAGGCTTTGTGTTGAACTTGCGGACGTCCGCCGATATTCGCCATCAGTGAATCCACGGCAGGCTTGTGTTGTCAGCAATGTACAGTGCATTTTTAATATGATATTAATA
Source organism: Gymnothorax reevesii (assembly GCA_029721435.1). NCBI lineage: Eukaryota > Metazoa > Chordata > Actinopteri > Anguilliformes > Muraenidae > Gymnothorax > Gymnothorax reevesii. The sequence continues at coordinate 5,361,132 of CM056579.1, read as the reverse complement.
AGATTAAATGGGCCGAATAGTGGCAACCTGCAGCGGAGGGAGCACTCAGTCTACACAGCAGTGCCGTTAATAATACGGCAGTGGCGTTGACAACACAGCAGTGGTGTTTCTCTGCGTCAATAAGAAGATGTTTTGGCGTTTCTATGAAAGCACCACGCACTTGTTTTTTTCACGACTGACCACTGTTTGTCACATTGAGCAGTGTGCCATCTTCAAAATGAGACCCAAGTCCAAAAAGAAGACAGCTGCATCAAAGAAGAAGATGTTGATGTGATTAAACATATTCACAACCATACAGTTCGTCTCAATTCGTCCTGAAAAGCAGCCTCTATGTTTATACCACATTCCAATCGCCAGCTTCCATAAGCGCACATTGTCATTCGCTGCACTGCATGTATCAGACGCCAATCAACTCCCTTAAAACGCTCTACCAACGCTCTCCCAACGCCACTTACCGCAAATTTAGACAAAATTTTTATAAATTCCGCAGATCGCTGCGGTGGGACATCCGTCCGGCTGACGCAATGAAACGTCCTATAAGCACGGTCAGTGAGAAAGGGGCTTTAGCTGACAGCTTGGCCTTATCTGATTGAGAGTTGAGTATTGAATTATTACAGTCTGTTTCACTGGGCTACCTAATGTTGACAGTACTCTCTGAGTTTGTATTTGTTATGTCTGTCTGTGCCTGCCTTTTTTAAACAGATCCTCCAGATCCGACCATTAAAGGGTATGATGGAAATTGGTTTTTGGGGTTAAAGGGGGCGTCACTCAAGTGTGAAAGCGGAGGGAATCCCAAACCGCAGAACTTCACCTGGTCCAGGTACTACCTCATTTTCTTTCACTTTCTCTGTGTGCTCATTAGAAGCACTTTAAATGTGCTGGTATCCCAAACTCAGGGCTTTTTCTTGTCCAAATGAAGACAGTTCCAGCACAAGAAAAAACTCATTGAAATATATCCAGTTACATTGATAAGTGGTCACAAGTGGTGACATATATATTTTTTGGGTATTGCATTGTTTGTTTGTGGCAGTATTCTGCACATTGGAATGGAGTGCATTTTACCCCTGCACTAAGGGATAGGGTTAGGACTGGGTTAGGGTTAGGTATTAGGGAATCATAAAGATCTGATTTAAATCAGAGAATGCACTGGCATGCAAATAGCTGTTTCATGTTTTTTATTTTTCTTTTTTTAGGTATCCCAGACCTTTGAAAATCTCAAATAAGATACTTAATTACTTTGTTTATTGGGTCAGGATGTCAAAGGAGGAAAAGGAAAGTAGAAGAAGGAGACTTTTTCATTTGAGAGAACCAAGTTTCACCTTCTCATTCTTTTTCATTTCATCCAAATGGGTGTAACGTTTGTACTTTTACTTTTCTCTTCTCTCAACCTCCTTCTCAAACTCCAGTTCCTACCTTTTTCCAGGCCCACTATATAGAGGTGTTCAGAGCCATGGGCACAGAAATGTTCTGTCTCGTAGCGAATTCTCAGATGGGATGTTGAACATCCAATGTTTACAAACAAGGTTGAGCCTTACAGTTAGCTTTGCAATCCTTGCTGAGATCTGGAGTGCTGTTGCTGTTTCTGACCTCTTGGCTGTGCTGTAGTGCTGTTTGTTGGTGATCATTCTGCGTGGGATGAGACGGAGGAAGACGTGTGGGATTGAAGCTGAAGATTTACTCTTGTGCAAACAGGGTTTTATGAAAATAATTTGTTTGTTAAAGCTCAAACATTAATAGAGATTAGGCGATTTGCTCTCAAGGTATAACCTTTGTCGCAGTAGAGACAGGGAGAATCTTCCCCCCGTATCTTTCCCCCTTTTCCCCCTGTAACAACTCAGTGAGCAATCAGCCAAATTAAGTCGCTAATCTGGTCAAATAAAGGTGACAGGGGTTTTTTGGGTTTTTTTGGGGGGGTTTCAGTCTCCCGGGAGCAAAGTAAGGTAAAGTAAAATAAAGGTAAATGCTAAATTTAAAGAATCAATTTATTGATTTAGCTAACAAACCTCAGCAAGCTCTCAACGCCAAGAATATTATCAAATTACCTGGATATCTAACTATTACCCGGCTTGAATTCATATTTGGTTGCTGCCTTTCACAGTCTTCTAGCCAATAAATATTGACATTCACCAGGGTTTTTTAGTCCCCTTCGTTCTCTATCCTGACCGCATTACCGCATCAACGCATTGCCAAGCTTGAATATTAACGCAAACCAGAGATTTTGTGTTTTTCGCATTTTATTATTACCGAAGGGTTCTTCTGATTAAACACATTGCAAATTACATTATCTTTTTATTTTCCTCAAGTTGTGGTACCTTAATCAGCTGATTAAAGTCTAACTGCTTGTTTGAGTGCTTAACGACAGCTTGTTACAGTTACTGTTTGCATTTTCGGCTGGGGATCTGAGATTAAGTATTTAGTTAGTAGGGCAGTAGTCACTTGAGTCATCCATTCGGTTAGGTTGGAATTTAAACAGAAAGGTTTACCGGAGTGCTCCGCCTCCTCCCTGCTCCAGTTTCTCCTGGGCATTGTAGCCAGTCTCTTTTATCTGCGTTCTCAGCTAAGCCCTGTGATATTTTTAGGTTAGTATATTACTAGATAAACTCAAGTCGGCTTATTAGGAGTGCTTATTCCATATAGAGTTTGTCTCAATTTGGTATTTCATTTCTGTTAACTGAAACTAAGCCCCTGTTAAAAGAGGCTTATTATCCATTTACATAGTTTCCCCACGGTTTCTATTGTGACTGCTGCTTAGGGCTTCTTAGGTTAATAAATTAATAAATTATGGTTCCTGAGCTTCTGTTTAGGCATTAGTAATTTTTTTTTTTTTATCTAGGGTGAGCGAGGTCATTAGGTAGGGGGTTCAAAATGTGGCCAAAACTATGTGACAGTTACAGGATGATCGCAGTTTTGGAAAGAGATTTTCAGGGTGGGTTTGTCTGCCACTGGTGCCAGCTAATTGAGCATCTGGAGAGCAAGATCCTTGATCTTCAGGGCCAGTTGGCGACGCGACATAGTTCGGAATCAGTAGAGTTCCTAGAGGAACTAAGTCGTATGTCGTTTAGAGAAATGGTGTGTATGCCGAAGCAGGGTGGTGTGGGGACCTCAGAGCAGGCAGGGAGAGAAAGTTGGGTGACGGCAGGATGTCGGCGCAGGAAAGGGTGTGCGCACCGTACAGTGACAGCTCCTCCAGTGGTTGAGGTGTCCAACCAATTCCGGCCCTTGCAGGAACTGGAATTGGCCCCTGACCCTCAGAGTGAGGGGACTTATGAGCAGCAGGGGACCCTGTTGGCCTCTACCCCTCAGAAAAGCGAGTTAGTGATAGTGGGGGACTCAATACTTAGAGGAATAGACAGTTTAGTCTGTTAGCGCAACAAGGAGTCTCGTACGGTGTGTTGCCTGCCTGGTGCCCAGATAGGAGACCTCCTAGAGTGTGCGGACAAGCTCCTGGCCACAGCGGGGAGGGATCCAGTTGTCATGGTCCATGTTGGGACAAATGACATTGGTAAGGGTAGGTTTGAGTTTCAAGCTTAGGAGCAGATCCTCCATGGTAGTTTTCTCCGGGATTCTATCGGTACCACGTGCAAGCAGAGGGAAGCAGAATTTTATCTGGAGGTTTAACACATGGCTACAAACCTGGTGTAGGAAAGAGGAGTACAGGTTTATGGGGCACTGGAACTTTTTCTGGGACAGGGGTGACCTGTTCAAGCCGCATGGGCTACACCTGAACCGGTGGGGTACCTTTGCACTGGATCAGCGTATGTTGAGGGTAGCACAGAGTTATTTAAACTAGGGACTTGGGGGGCAGGGAGGTTAGAAAGTTTTATACAGACTGCCCTGATGGAAGTTGACAGCGTTACATGCACTATTGATGATATTTTTCTAAAGCAACAAAGCGTAGTGAGGGGCTTGGAGCAGCGAGCACATGGGAAATTGAACGGGAAGAGCATTCTTGATAACCTGAAATGTTTTTATCAAAATGCACGAAGCATAAAAAATAAATTTCCAGAACTTGAGGCTGTTATGATTAGTGAGGGCTATGACATAGTTGGGATTACAGAGACATGGCTATGTGAAGAGGATGGAGATGAATATAATATAGAAGATTATAAGCTCTTTACAAAGAATAGATGTAATAGGCGAGGAGGGGGTGTAGCATTCTATGTCAATGAAAACATTAATGTGCAGGAAATTCCTGAAATTGAACATTCCTTGCCCTGTGACAATATCTGGGTCAGGCTCATTGGCAAACATGAGACAGGTTTAAACATAGGTGTATGCTATCAACCATCAGCTTTGGACAGTACAGTCAATGAAATGCTCTTTAAGAGGATTACGCAAGCTTGTAGCGGAGGTCGGACTATTATTATGGGAGACTTAATTTCTCCTGGTATCGATTGGGAAATAGTGAAAAGACAGGGTAGGAGGGAGGAAGAATTTTGAGATGTTATAAATGAATATTTTTTTGGTGCAGTATGTTAATAAACTTACAAGAGATAAGGCAATTTTAGACTTAGTGCTCTGTAATGACCCTGATAGAATTAGCAGTGTTGAGGTACTGGAGCCACTTGGGACAAGTGATCACTCTACTGTTAATTTTGATGTTTCATGGGAAGTTAAAAAGGTGTATTCAAAAACAAAAATTTTCAATTTTAGGCGAGCAAACTTTGACAGGATGTGCTCATATCTAAGTGAAATAAAATGGGAGACACTCCTGGACTGTGAGTCTGTAAATGAGATGCGGAAAAGATTTAAGGGGGTTTTACTTGATTCACAATGCATTCATTCCAAAGGTGTCCAAAAGTAAGCTGAAAAAGCAGAATCCTCAGTGGATGACCACAGCTATTTGTAGAAGTTTGAGGGAAAAGAGGAATCTTTATAAGATGTGCATAAAGGATCACAATGAGAACATTAAGGCTGAAAACTGTAAAATGCAGGCTGTGGTCAAAAAAGAGCTGAGGAATGCTAGAAGTGGCAAAAACTAACCCTAAGCGCTTCTTTCAGTACTGTAGCAGAAAAAGAAAAGTCAAAGAGCAGGTTAAGTGCATAAAGAATAAAAATGGATCGCTGCTATATGATAACAAGGATATTGCGGATACCGTAGACAGTTACTTTGTTGAGAATTTTACCTCAGAGCAGCCAGAGGGCATGTCCAATGCTCATGATTATTTAGCAGAAATTGAGGTTAGGGATCATGAAGTATTACACAAGTTGCATAAACTGAAGGCAGATAAGGCGGGGGGGGGTGTCTTGATGGCTTATATCCTAGAGTGCTCTAGGGAAATTAGTGAGCTCATCTTTTAGCTGCTATCCGCCATCTTCAGACGGTCTTTAGAAACTGGAGAAATACCAAATGATTGGAAACCGTCCAATGTAATACCAATTTATAAGAAAGGGGACCATACTGAGCCAGAAAATTACAGGCCAGTCAGTTTAATTTGCATTGCGTGCAAAATATTAGAATCTATCATAAAAGATGAGCTGGACTTATTTCTTGAACGTAACAACATCTTGAGGGATAGCCAACATGGTTTCCGTAAGGTTTGGTCATGCCTGACAAACCATCTGGAATTTTTGAAGTGACCACCAAGACTTATGACCAGAGCAGGGCTTATGACATCATATTCTTGGATTTTCAGAAAGCATTTGATATAGTACCGCATAAGAGACAAATTTTTGAAAATGAGCTCCATTGGAGTTACAGGAGGTATTCTGAAGTGGATTCAAAACTGGTTACAGGACAGAACACAAAGGGCCTGATTTACTAAGACCTTTAGCACATGGAAAATCTTTTTGCCCGTGCAAACCCAATAACATTACCCCTGATTGGCGCAAGGCAAGTACCCTGGACAGTCATGGGCAGTGTTATTGGTATTGCATGGGCAAAAAGATTTTGCACGTACTAAAGGTCTTAGTGAATCAGGCCCAAAGAGCGGTGGTTAGTGGTATCTCATCTGAGCTAGGTATGGTGGGGAGTGGCGTCCCCCAGGGATCGGTGTTGGGACCCCTGCTGTTCCTCAACTACATTAATGAGCTTGATAGGAATATTGAGAGCAGATTAGTTTAATTTGCAGATGATACTAAATTGGGAGTTTTGGCAAATAGCTTAGAGTCCACTAAAGTGATTCAGGATGATTTGGATAGAATCCAGAATGGGGCAGAAATGTGGCAAATGAAATTTAATGTAACGAAATGTAAAGTTGTACATGTAGGTAATAAAAACATCAGACGGGATTACTTCATGGGAGGTTTAAAACTGGAATGTGCTCCACATGAAAAAAGATCTGGGAGTGATTGTTGATCAAACCCTCACATGCTTTAGCCAGTGTGCCGTATCAGTTAAAAATGCCAATCGGATGCTGGGATACATTGCCAAAAGTATTGAGTACAAATCTAAGGAGGTGATGCTTCTTTTGTACAACATATTCGTCAGACCACATCTGGAGTATTGTGTACAGTTCTGGGGACCATACTTTATAGCTAGATATCATTGAGTCATTGAGTATCTGAAGTGATATATTCACAATAGTATAAAGAAACTGGCGAGCTTAGTTGGGCTGAACGGCATGTTCTCGCCATTCATGTTATGTTATGTTATGTTATTTTAAATCCATCTCTGTTTACAAACAAATCACTTGCTTTTGTGGACATCTTGCATTGTCACATGACCAATTTCATTCATAAACCAATGTTTTGTGTACATGCGTAAATAATCCTTCTATTTTGGTTTGTTTGCGCAGGTGCGGCTCGCTGATTGGCCGATAAACAAAAACAATGGAAATTGACTTTAGATGCCCTTAAACCAGTAATTTTTTTTCTGCACAACAGAAGATGAAGATTTAACTACATGGTAATCCTAATAATACCCATCTAATTGCATTCACCTATTATTAGTAGGCTATTATATGGTTTTAATCCAAACTTTTAAGTTCTATTAACTCCAGATCATCATGAAGTCCCACAGTCAACATTTCCAAAAAAAAATGGATGTAATAAATTTCTGAATTCACAACATATTTTTATCCAATGAATTATTCTGCATCAGTCCATATATGTGAGCATTTGGCCTGTCAGAAACCAATTTTACACTGCATGCATTGAGATGCTTTTTGATCTCCCATCGCACTTGACACCTTAGCAAAGCAGCCTAGATGCAAACTGCCATAAGATTTCATTTATTCAAATGAGTAACTAAAATCCTGTGATCTGAAACTAAACTAAAATTATTTTCTGCTCCAACAGTATTATCATTGGTAGCCGACTCAACTTATTATAAAAGGTAATTGACTGCATCGACTTTTATTTGGTGCTGGCGCTCTGTCATCGAATCGCTCATCAAGTGCATCAAGGACTCGCTACAGACATTTGGGCAACCCAGAAAATCGAAGCTTATGACTGTGCCAACCCATCTGATTACAGAAGACTGGGAACATAGATAATGTGCTTGAGACAGCTAAAATGACAATGTCACACCGTGGCAAATATGGCACATTAACTTGGGTAGAGCAATGATGCTTTCCAGATACCAAAGTCTAAAAGGCTAGATTTATGCTGCCGGTTAAATGTGACACGAATGTGACACGAATCAGATCTTTTGCTCAAATGCGGCCAATATCCAATCTTTCACATGGCTGTGAAAACAGAAAAAAAAAGCACATTGATTCCACCCTTGATCGGATCCTTCAGATCGGATTCAGGCCTCATTCAAATGTGGTTTTTGTTTGGATATGTATCTGATGCATATCGGTGCCAATATGCCATTGTAAATGCATGTCAACATGCAGATCGGATATTTTGTAAAAAATTGTGTACGATTTGCATACTGATGACGTTTTCTAGGTGGAACAGCGGGAATTGTATTAGTTTTTAGACTTTACAAAGCATAGGCCTAGACTAAGGCGGAGCCTGCCTACGCATTTGCGATGGTGCAGTTGATAGGTGTAAAAGGCGTTAACAGGAGAATCAGATGTACGTTACCCAGTGAAATGTTGCGAGCTTGCTTGATGTTTTGATCATTTCTATGACTGCTAGGCCTGCATGTTTTTGTAGCACTGCATGCACATTTACTTTTATTTTCGGTAGCCTTCTCAACTGTGCACGTGTGGATCACCCAAGACAATGGCCAGGCAGTGAGTGGTGTAAACAAATGGAATCAAACAGAAAAGATATCATTCACGCAGAAAACAAGATGTAAACATGCAGTTGAACAAATCCGATCTGGGCAACAAGACCTGCAGTGTAAATCCAGCCAAAGAGTCACTGAGGTTCATGACTACACAGCCAACATGATCAACGGCTTCTAAATTGGTTACATTTGTGTAAAAAAAAAAAAAAAAGATAAATAAATAAATATTAATATTTTGCAGTGTGAGTGCTGAGGACGCAAGTTGAGGACGCAAATTCTCTTAATTTAGTGTTAGGGTTACTCAAAGTCCTGACTTAAATCCAATTTGGGTTGCAAATTTAATGCATCTTCCTTTACTAATAGAACACATAATCTATCAATCATCAATTAATCGCTATTTATTATATTATTCAGCTTTTCATGGGATTATGCAATATGTGGTCCCAGCATGTGCTCAGGCAGGTTATGGAGACCATCATAAGGCTATAAGAAACAAACCAACCTGTCAGACTGATAACAGAAACTTTAGCAGGGGCCAAATCAACAATACAGTACATTCTTAAAAAGCAGGATTGTTCTGGTGAGTTCAGTTACACTAAAAGGCCTGGAAGACCACAGAAGACAACTGAGGTAAATGATCACAGAATTCTTTCCTTGCTGAAGAAAAAACCCATTCACAATATCTAGCCAGGTCAAGGAATTAGGTGCATCATTTTCAAAGATAAACAGGCAGAGATGCCTTCATGAATAGAAATATGGAGGGTTTACCGCAAGGCGCAAGCCTCTGATAACACTCAAGAACAGAAAGGCCATGTGAAAAATTGTGAGAATACATAAAAAGCCAGAGCAGTTCTGAAAGAAAATTCTTTGGACAGGTGAGAACAAGATTGACTTGGTAGAGAAGAGTATGGAGAAGAAAAGAAACGGCTCATTATCCAAAGCATCCTCTGTCAGACACGGAGGAGGTAGTGTTATGGCATGGGCATGTATGGCTGCCAATGGAACTGGGTCACTGGTGTTTATTGATTATCTGACTGCTGATAGAAGTAACAGGACAAATGCAGAAGTGTACAGAGTTATAACATAACATAACATAACGTGAGCGGCGAGAACAGGCCGTTCAGCCCAACTAGGTTTGCCAGTTTCTTATTACTATAGTGAAGCTATCACTTCAGACACTCAGTCACTCAATGGTATCTAGCGCTGAATCAAGTCTGCACTTGAAAATTCCCAAGGTTTCTGCCTCAACAATTTGGTCAGGCAAGCTACTCCACACTGAGATTACTCTCTGGGTGAAAAAAACTTCCTAATATCAGTGCTAAATTTACTCTTGGCCAACTTCCATTTGTTACCCCGAGTTTTACTAACAAAATTTGGCTTAAGTAATCCCACATATTTCACTTTGTTAATCCCTTTAACATATTTAAAGACCTCAGATCAGTCTTAAATCTCCTTTTCATATGACTAAAAAGATTTAGATTCAACCTTTTCTCATAGCTTTCATCTTTTATACCTGGTATTAGCTTAGTGGCTCTTCTCTGAACTTTTTCTAAAGCCTCGATATCTTTCTTAAAGTATGGTCCCCAGTACTGCTACGGCACAATGGCTAGAGCCTGTGAGGGTTTGGTCAATAATCATTCCCAGATCTTTTTTCATGTGGAGCACATTCCAGTTTTAAACCTCCTATGAAGTAATCCTGTCTAATGTTTTTATTACCTACAAGCAGAACTTATCATTTAGCTACATTAAGTTTATTCATTCATTCATTCATTCATTTTCTATACCCGCTTATTCCTCACTTGGGTTGCGGGGCGAGCTGGAGCCTATCCCAGCTTACTACGGGCAAAGGCAGGGACCCACTTTGGACAGCTTGCCAATTCATTGCAGGGCGCACACACCATTCACAGACTATTCACTCTCACACTCATATCTTTGGGAAATTTAGTGTCTCCAATTAACCTGATATGCTTATCTTTGGACTGTGGGAGGATATCGGAGTACCCGGAAAAAACCCACGTGAACACGGGGAGAACATGCAAACTCCACACAGAAAGGCCCCAGGCCAGATTACATTAAGTTTATTTCACCATATTTCTGCCAATTCTGAATTCTACCTAAATCATCCTGAATCACTTTAGTGGACTCTAAACTGCTTGCCAAACCTCCCAATTTAATATCATATGCAAACTTAACTAATTTGCTTTCACTATTCCTATCAAGGTCATTAATGTAGATGAGGACGAGCAGGGGTCCCAACACTGATCCCTGAGGGACTCCACTACCCACCATGTCTACCCAGATGAGATTCCACTGACCTCTACTTTGTGTTCTGTCCAGTAACCAGTTTCAAATCCACTCCAGAATACGTCCTGTAACTCTGGACTCTGCCAAGGCTGCCTCCTGCATTTAATCCCTTCTTCCCCCACCTCGCTTCCCCCCCCCATTCTCCTGAAAAAAATTCCTACGCGTTTCCTGCATGTCGTGTTATAAACCTGATGTGTATTATTATGTCTTATGTCATCTTCTGTGTTAACTGCAACCTTTAATTTTCGAAGTAGAAAGTGGAGTTAGCAGCGCGACGCACGTAGCAGCGGCCCGGAGCACTTTCTCTCCAAAATAATCTCGTTGTTATTCTGTAACAATGACAATAAACTAATTCATTCATTCATTCAATTCCAACAGGGCTCATTTTAAAAATGAGTCTCTCATGCGGTACTGTATCAAATGTTTTTTATACTGGATCTAGAACCGTTCGTCCCATGACTTTTTGTCCCCGAAATTTTCCTCCCCGGACTTTTTGTCCCCTAGGACTTCACTTTCCCAGACTCTTCGTCCCCAAGGACTTTTTGTCCCTGGACTCTTCGCCCCTGGATGGTTCATCCCCAATAATGCTTTGCCCTCTTCCTGCATTATAACAGTATCCCTATCCCTAACCCTTACCCTTACCCTGATATCATGGTGATCTATCTGTCTTCCGTTTGTCCATCCATCTATCAGCAGAGGTGGCACTTTTTTATCATTAGTGGACAAAAATCTGGGGACAAAAAGTCCTCAGGGATGAAGAGTCCTGGGACAAAAAAGTCCATGGGGACAAAAAGTCCAGGCATGAAAAATTCAGGGACAGAAAATCTGGGGATGTAGAGTCCTGTAACCGGCCTTCTCAGATTCAGCCAAATGCTGCAAAACTGATAGGACAGGGCTTCACAGTACAAATGGATAATTACCCAAAATATACTAAGAAAGCAGTATGTCATGGATAAATTCCCAACCTGGCTCTTTCAACCTGCCACCAAAACATCCCCTGATCCAAATTGTTTTGCAACTTGTCCTCTCCCTCTCTACCTCAACCCCTCAGGACCCCTTGAAAAAGAAACATGTTTCGAACATGTTCTACAATATATCAAAGACTGATCCTGAAAATGGAATAATTCCAGATACTATGATCCAGAATACGAAAGTAGGGGACCTTCGGAACTTTCATTATAGGAAGAGAACAAATGAAGCTACAAACATGCGACAAACACCATTATATAGCCAAGATATTGCGGAATTAGGAAGGTGTCACCGGATTTACTGTATCTTCAAAAGCCAGGGAACTAGATCTAGAAGGAAACCACCATTACAGAAAATTTGATTTTCGTGAATAACTACTGAACTAATATTGATATCATTATGAATTCAGTTGCTAATGGTATGTTTTCTTGGTCAGGGAATCTGAAAAAATAGATCAAATAAATGTAGGACTAATATTTATGTGTAAATCACAACGAGGGGAAATGTTGCTTCATAAGAAAAAACAAAACAAAACAAATGAAGCTAGAAACATGCAACAGACATCTTTAAACAGCCAAGAAGCTATGGAACTAATATTGATATAGCATTATGAATCAAATTGCCATGTTTTCATGGTCAAGGAATCTAAAAATAAGGATAAAATAAATGTAAGACTAATATCTATGGTGGAAGTCGCAATATGGAGGGAAATGTTGTGCTTGGCGGAGGTCAGCGCTCTCCGAGTGCTTTTCTAGTTTGATTATGAATTCTGCCTTGTCTGACTATGCTATTGCTATGCTGACTATTCTGCTATGTCTGACTATTGTGTTTTGGGATGTTTTGTTTTTGCCTTGTCTTTGTCTGTTTGCCATTTTCCACCATTGCCGTTAGATTCCGGTCCTTGTTTTGTGTCATACCTTGCATTGCACTTTGTCTGCCCCTGTCTGGTCTTTTGTCATGTGATCACTCACTGCCCCAGTATTGTGTGCCACACTTTCGGGTGATTTCATGGTTTCTAGGATTTCATCAATTCCTTCCAATCTTGTTTACTTCCTTCACCTTGCTTTTCTATATTGCTAACAATACTAACAGTTTGGTGTTTTAAGTAAACTTACTAATCAAGACTAACATTGTTTATAGTACTCATTGACTAACAAGCTCTCAGCACTCGCTCTGCTTTAGTCTCCACCCCTTGCCTTCACTCAATTTACTTTGCTGTGCTTCAAGCAGATCTTCTGCACCTTGTTAATCGCTGTTCTGCCTCTCACTCTGTGCACGGTAGAACTCCCTAACCGGAGCCGTATGTTTGTCAGTAGGCTGTCTCTGTGATCCCTGTCCGCGTTTTGGCTTTTGCCAATTTCTTGTAATCGGGAACCTCCTCATGTTCATTCCTTTGTAATTAGTCTGATCCATATCACCTGCCTCCCCTTTGTAACATGTGACTTCCTCTATGTGTATTTAAGCAGTTATTTCATTCACAGCTCTTGTCAGAACGTTTTCCCTGGTTTGCTTGTGCTGCGATTGTTTATGCCTATTACTCTTAGTGTTCTGACTGGAACATCCTGGATTCTGATTTTTGCTTTACCTTTGATATTCCTGTGCCTGTGTACCATACCCGTTTTGCCCGACTCCGAGTTTTGTGTTTGCTGCCCTGTTAACGGTTCGGATTACGCCCACTGAATTTTGGCTTTTGATTCTCTCACAAACCTGTGCCTGTGTACCGAACCTGTTTTGCCCGAACACAAGTAATGTGATTGGTGCCCTGGTTACGACTCGGATTTCGCCCTCTGGATTTTGACTTTTGGATTGTGGACTCTGTTGCCTCCTGCACTGTGGGGGTCAAGTCAATCGCTTGACCTCAACCCAAAGTAATTGCTTTTCATTGACTGAAGACAAAACCGAGGACAGAATGACCCACAAACAAGCAGCAACTGAAAACTCTGCATTTGGTGATATCCATGGCTTCTAAACTTCAGGCAGTCATTGACTCCAAAGAATTTATCAAAATATTGAAAACAATCCAATTGTATAAATTTATCCAATTACTTTTCAGCCTTTGAAAATTGAGGACTATGTACAAAAAAGACTGATTCCTAAACAGTGAATTCAATATTTTTGTGAAAAGCTGAAAGTCTAGTCTTCAATCACATCTTTAGTGTTTCATTTCAAATCCACTGTGGTAGACTTCACTGAAAAAGTCATGAAAATTCTGTCACTCTCCAGTGTCCAAATACCTGAGAGCCTTAAGCTGCTTACATATCAGACAAGAAACAAATTTTTTGCACGATTCAAAGTCAATGCAAAGACGCGGCTTTCCATTGACTTTGAATGTATTCTGTCATGCAAATAATTCATTTCGCATCCAGTGTGCAAGCAGCTTAACTGTTTGTACTAAGTTGGAGGGAAAAAAAATGTGCTCCCTTCATTCCAGTGAAGAAGGCAAAAAAGTCACTTTCATAGGTGAGTTTCGTTGTTGCCTTGAGTTCAGTTCTGCTGAACTTCGCTGTAATGTAATGCTGGCCATGTTTTGGTTGTACAGATCAGACGGCCTTTTCCCTAATGATGTGCTGGTGCAGAATGACACACTGGTGTTTCGCCGAGCTCTCACTGCTGCAGATGCCGGCATCTACCGATGTATGGCTAAGAACAGTGTGGGCGATGGCAAAGCTGAGCTGCAGATACATGTTGCAGGTAGGGGGCGCACCTGCCTGCTTTTCCATCAAAAAAAAATACATTCAAATCACATATGCATGAAATATTAACCTCTTTAGATTTATTGGTGTTATAAGAAGACATTTTGAATAATAACATACCGGTATATAAATTAATTCAATTATAAATAAACAAAATTGTTATAAAATTATAATAGAATATAATACATAAAAATGATTAAATAAATAAATAAAAGGGACAGTAACCAGCCTGATCCTCACGATGGAATATGAGGCAAAAAATAAAAATCCCAGTATGAAAAAGAATCCTCAAACAGTGATGAGAAAAAACTCCCCAGTGGGAAGAAATCTCAGGAGAAACTTGACTTTAGTGGGGGAGTCCAGTGTCCGCTGGCTAGCTAATTAATGAAAGTTGAATGAAAGTCTAATAAAGTCAAATAAAGTTCAACAACGTCTAAAGCCCAACACCCACGAGCGGCATGACGCGCATCAAAAAATAAGTTCCATTAATTTCAATGGAGCAACGCCCCCTAGCAGTATGTGACGCGTGTCAAAACGCATCAGCTTTACATTTTTCACCACTGCTCAATTTCTTAAGTGTCAACTCAATAGAAACACATTTTTCTTTTAGGTTATTTAACAATTTCACATTTTCATGGTTAGTGGCACACATTTAGCAGAAACCTCATGTAGTTGTCAATATAACCGCTTTTATCCATGTTGTGGTTTTTGAAGGGAAATCAATAATTTTGCTGGCATTTAAGTTATTAAGCGATCAACAATTAGACAGAACTCAATTCAAGGTTCGCTGATGAACGCGCACTTTTCCATCACTTAAAATGAGCTTTATCGGTTGGCTTTTTCAAAATTAAAGGTTCTCTTGTTGAATATTTTGAGAGTGACACGCATGGCTTGCATCTCATTCCTTTGGTCATATATCAATATTGATGCAACTGACGCCTCCAGTGGGCACAGTACATAAAGTTATTGTCCTGTGTCAGGTTACAAGTTATAGTTGAGAAGGATAACCCATAGTCATGCAGTCCATTAAAGAGGTTATGGAAATATATTTTAAAATCTCTGAAACCAAGTTCAGTTCGATTAATGCACTGTCATAAAACATTCTACATTGAAATTTTTCCAAAATATCACCTAATTACTGAGAATGCACTTTGCAACCAATACAAAAAGCTTCGGCCATCTTCGGGAATTTCCAATAGTGACGTCAATTCAAGAACAGCCTCTTTGCTTACTGTGCGGCATCGTGTATGTAGCGTGCATGGTGTGTAATCAGAAACGACACTCACACTCACCCTCGACTCACCATATAGTGAGTACGATTGAAATGTAATCTCTAACCGAGGGAGTGGTCCCACTCCTCGCCAGGTGATATTCACAAATGCCACTCAAGCATAACTGACAGTAGTGCAGGGGTCACCAACTCCGTTCCTGGAGGGCCACTATCATGTAGGTTTCTGCTGTACCTGCTGTTCAGCACACCTGATTCAACAAATTAGCTACTTAACAAGATCACGAGCTGGGCAATTGAGTGGCTAATTAGTTGTGTTATGGCCCCAATTTGCTACGACATAAAAGACCTCCATTCCAAAAGGGAAAAATTTTGACTCATAAAGGCAAAATTTTTCTTTTCAGTACAAAAATGGTTAAGTAGACACTTGTATTTATATACATATAATACAATATGCTAATAAACACGTGAAATATATACAAACTCAAACGCGGGATAAGCAATCAGCAATTACATTGTCAGTACCCTTCACATGCTTAATTTCCCAGTCAAACTCCTGTAAAATCAAACTCCAATTCAAGAATCTCTGATTCTTGTTTTTCATCTTACTCAAAAACATTAACGGATCGTGGTCAGTGTACACAATCATTGGTTTTTGCCCTGTACAAACATAAACCTCAAAGTGTTGTAAAGATAGAAGCAGAGCCAACAGCTCCTTCTCTATTGTGGAATAGTTCTTTTGGTGGCTATTGAACTTCCTGGAGAAGTATGCCACGGGATGCTCAATGTCATCAGAGTCAGTTCTTTGTACGAGCACAGATCCACAAGCTTGGTCGCTAGCATCGACCGCGATGGAGAACGGTTTGTTGAAGTCAGGAGATTTGAGCACGGGGAAGTGACACAGCAGAGACTTCAGGCGATCTAAGGCTCTTTGGCATGCTTCATCCCAAGTGAACTTTACGCCTTTTTTCAGTTGGTTGGTGAGACTGAGAGCAATCTCAGCAAAGTTCTTGCAGAACTTGCGGTAGTACCCCATCATTCCAAGGAAGCGGCGCAAAGCTTTTTTGTTGTCAGGAACTGGAAAGTCCATGATGGCTTGGACTTGAACATTTATGGTTGCCACCTTACCCTGGCCTATGACGTAGCCAAGATACGTGACAGTAGCACAACCAAAGTCACTTTTGTTCAGGTTAACAGTCAGGTTAGCCTGGGTCAAGCGCTGGAACAACGTCTCTACATCTTTCAGATGTTCTTCCCAGGAGTCATTCCATGTGATCAGGTCATCGATGTACGCACCCGTGTGTGGCAATCCGGCGATTGTTGACTGTATCATCCTTTGGAACGTGGCTGGGGCATTTTTCATTCCAAAGGGTAGGACTTCATACTGGTATAACCCAGATGGTGTGGCAAAAGTAGAGATGCTCTTGGCCCTCTCAGTTAAAGGCACACATCAACAACCCTTCAATAAATCAATCTTGGTCAGAAACTTTGCTTACCCTACTCTATCGATACAATCATCAATCATAGGTATTGGAAACACATCAGTTCTAGTTACAGCATTGACTTTGCGATAATCAGTACAGAATCTAGTACTTCCATCAGGTTTTGGAGCTAGGACACAGGGTGAACTCCAATCTGAGTTAGAGGGTCTGATAATATCATGTTCTAACATGTACTCAACCTCTTTCTCAGCAATCTTTCTCTTTTCAGGGTAAGCAGTACTGGAATTGGTTAGTTCCGAATTTAAGCAGGGCTGGTGTTTTTCATTCATGCAGTGAAGAATGGATGTGATGAATAAGTACTGAAGGTGAGGTGAGCAGTTCTTGGAAAGTATTGGAGCTGATTGTTGGTTAATAGTGAAGCTAAACAGTACTTGGGTTGGTTAAATCTGAAGTGAACCAGGACCAGTATTGTTCAGTTATAAAGTGAAGCATGGATGTGATGTCTAAGTAGAGAAGCCATGCAGGACCATGCTCGGTTGGTACCGACCCTCAGCAGGGCAGGG
The DNA here is from genome assembly GCA_029721435.1 of Gymnothorax reevesii. Lineage (NCBI taxonomy): Eukaryota > Metazoa > Chordata > Actinopteri > Anguilliformes > Muraenidae > Gymnothorax > Gymnothorax reevesii. The sequence continues at coordinate 5,343,811 of CM056579.1, read as the reverse complement.
TTTGGTTGGTACTGACAGTAAGCAAGGCATGGCATTGTTAGCATTGTAGTCATGCAGGCTATTGCCTGGTTAGGGTTAGTGTTGAAAGTATGGTTGATTGGTCAGTATTGAAACTAAGCAGGATTGTGATTGATAAATACTGACTCTAAGCCAGTCTGGGATTGGTCACTGCTGAGGCTAAGCAGGGCATTGACTGGTTAGTAAGAAAGCAAAGCATGGTGTGGACTGTTCTCTAACGAAGCGAAACAGGACTGGGCTTGGTTAATACTGAAGCTATGCCTTCCTGGAATTGGTCAATATAGAGCTTAAGCAGGGTCATACATGGTTAGTACTGTTATGACTTAAAAATCACAAAGAAAACCAGCAATGATAACTTAAACAAATGTATTCTTCACTGATTAGAAAAAAAACTTCTACAAATAATCCACTGTTTAATCTTATAATAACACTCTAATGTCACTATATGACTCAGTTGCCAAAACAAAACTCTGCCACTGGTGACCAAAATCACAGCATTTATATAGACTAGCATCATTCTGGAAAGATGTGCAAGATTCCTGAGTAATCCCGTCCCCTCCAGGCAGGAAGATGCCAGAAGCTTCTAGAAAGCACTAGTCTATTTCAACACAAAGAAGTGGTATTGCATCAGATCATGTTTTTCTACAGGGATACCACCAGAGGGTGCTAAGTGATAACCAAAATAAACAAATCACTGACCAGTCATAATTGGCATTTAAATAGTGTCCAACAAATCTCCTTTTACAAATGATATGTATTAGTATTTTGTGTACAGCACTGTTTAACACCTCCCCTCTTTAAGAAAAGACAGGTTTGCTGAAAGCTTTCTTTTGTTAAAATTAACACAGTTTTATAATCAGTATAATCTTGAACTTGACACAAAAGTGCAATTCTTACAATGAAATAGAACAGCAAAATTACATGCGAGAAAGTGCTATTCCAGATTTTCATATCTTTTCCCCTGATATGAGATATATCCAAATCATACTCTTGCAAAAGCAAACTCCATCTCAGTCATCTTTGATTCTTGTTTTTGATCTTATGCAAGGGGATTGTGATCACTGAAGACCTTGATGGAAGTAGCTGAAAGTCAAATAGACTTCAAAATGTTGTAAAGCCAAAACAAATGCCAAACATTCTTTTTCAATTGTTGAATTGTTTTTCTGATGTTCATCAAACTTTTTGGAAAAGTAACAAACAGGATGATCTACTCCATCAGTGTCTTCTTGCAGTAAGACTGTGCCTGCACCAATATCACTGGCATCAACAGCCAACTTAAACTCCTTTTTGAAATTAGGAGATAAGAGAACTGGTGCATTTTTGAGGATAGCTTTCAGTTGGTCAAATGAATTTTGCCATTTTTCATCCCAAACAAATTTTGCATTTTTCTTCAGTAAATCTGTCAAAGGTTCAGAGATGATAGAGAAATTTTTACAGAATTCTCTGTAGTAGCCAGCCATCCCTAGAAATCTCATTAGTTGTCTTAGTTGTAGGCTCAGGAAATTCAGTGATAACTTTTATACTTTCACATCAATTGGTTTGACTTGACCCTGTCCTACAATATGATCTAAGTAAACAACTGTAGCTTTACAAAAGTCACTTTTAACAAGGTTGATAGTCAGCTTGGCATCTCTCACTCTCTGAAAAAAGTCTCTGATGTAGGTGAGGTGCTCTTGGAAGCTGTCGCTGGTGATGATAATGTCATCGATATAGGCCTCACATCCTGGTAGTCCAGCAATCACTCTGTTTACCTGACATTGGAAGGTGGCCGGAGAATTTTTCATTCCAAAGGGCATGACCTTGTGTTGGTATAATCCATCTGGTGTGACGAAGGCAGAGATCTCCTTTGCTCTATCTGTTAGAGGGATCTGCCAGAAGCCCTTCAGATCAAATTTGGTGACATACTTTGACTTTCCAATTTTGTCAATGCAATCATCAATCCTGGGAATAGGATATGAGTCCATTTTTGTTAGAGCGTTGCTTTCCTGTAGTCCGTCACCATTCTATATGTTCCATTGGGTTTCAGAACTAGGATGCATGGAGAACTCCAGTCACTGTTACTTTGTTCAACAAAGTCATTTTCAAGCAGATATTTGACTTCTTGTTTGAGGTATTTCTGCTTCTCTGGATTCATTCTGTAAGGATCTTGTAGGATGACATCATGGTAAACCGTATCAGTCCTTGATGGAACGTCAGGGAGTATGTGACTGTATTCACATATGAGCTGCTTTAGCTGTTGTTGTTGAAAAGGGTCCAAGTGGGACAACTTGCAGTCAATATTTTGAATAATGTCTGAATTTTCAAGTTTGGCTGGACCAGGTTAATTTTCCAAGGGGCAGTCACAAACTTCTTCAGAATTCAGTTCAACTGTATTTACCACGTTGACTGACTTTTGCTGAGGGTCTCTGTCAATGTGTTCTTTCAGCATGTTGATGTGACACATTTGATTTTGTTTCCTCCCTCCAGGGGTTAAAATTATGTAATTTAGATCACTGACCTTTTTGAGGACAGTGTAAGGGCCAAAATGTCAGGCTCTTAGAGGGTTTCAAGGAACTGGCAAAAGCACCAGGACTTTGTCACCAGCTTTAAAACTTCTATCTTGGTAATAAAGGTCTGGCTTTCGTTTTGCTCCGAGCCTCTTTGAGATTAGAATTAGCAAAGTCACAAGCCTTAGAGGGATGATTACGGAAGTCTGAGACATACTGAAGCAAGTTCATTGGGACATCATCTTCAGCCAGCAACTTTTCCTTCAGAAGCTTCAGAGGTCCATGGACTGTACACCCAAAAACAAGCTCAAAAGGACCGAACCCAAGAGACTCCTGAACAGCTTCACGGGCAGCAAACAGAAGAAGATGGACACCCTCATCCCAGTCTTTCTCTGTGTCAAGGCAGTAGGTCCTTATCATGTTCTTCCAGGGTTTGATGGAACCTCTCCAAAGCACCTTGACTTTCAGGATGGTAAGCTGATGACCTGTATTCTTTAATACCAAGCTCATGCATAACTTGTTGAAATATGCCAGACATTAAATTTGATCCTTGATCAGACTGAATAGACTTAGGAAGACCGACAAAGCAGAAAAACTTGGTAAGAGCCTTGATGATAGTCTTTGCCTTGAAGTTACGAAGTGGAATTGCCTCAGGAAACTGAGTGGAAGCACACATGATAGTCAGTAGGTACTCACAACCAGACCTAGTCTTCGGCAATGGTCTAACACAGTCAGTGATGATCAGACTGAAAGGTTCTTCAAAAGCGGGAATGGGCTTAAGTCGAGCCTTTGGAATATTCTGGTTTGGCTTCCCAATCATTTGACAAGTATGACAAGATTTGCTGTACTCCTGTACATCGGACCTCATGGAAGGCCAGAAGAAATGATTCCTGACACGTTGAAGGGTTTTCTTGATACCCAAATGACTTGACATAGGATTATCATGGGCCAGACTAAAAGTTTCTTAACAATAAGACTTTGGAAGAACAATTTGATGGGTGATCATCCACTCTTCATCTGCAGAAACATCAGCCGGATGCCACTTTCTCATAAGCACACCATTTTTGTAGTAAAAACAGACAGGAACTTGAGTAGCCTCTTGTTCACTTGCAGCCTGTGGTAGAAGATGCCCTTGATCACAAGCATGTTGTTGCTCCTGAATAAGTTGTTTCCGAGACAGAATGTCATTAGAATGACCTGACAAGGACAAGTCTGAAGATTTCCCCAGACATCTCAGGACTGGAAGGTTACTGATGAAAAGACTGCCCATTGAAGGTGTCAGCCTGATTGAAGTCCAGGTCAGCATCATCTTGAATAGCCTTTTTTGGCCATAGAACGAGTCACTGCACATGAAGGATAGAGGTCTGAAATTTCCTCCTCTATAGACTCAGATTCTTGATCAATCAAAGGAGTGTCAGTTACAACAGGGTAGGGCACAACCTTATCCCCAGCAAGACCATTACCAAGAAGCAAATGAACACCTTTGAAAGGAAGAGAAGACTTAACACCAACAATAGCAGGCCCAGAGACTAAGGGCTCTAAATTTGTAGACCAGGCGCAGGCGCAGCGAATGGGGGGTGCGCCGCGCCAACGGGGTGTGTCCAGGCGTATGTTGCAATTTCCTGCCCGGCGTAGCCTGGCGCAAGTACTCCTCTGTCCCGCCTCTGTCACTCCTTCCAGCGCAAGTGGCAAAGAAGGCGTGTTTGGGTATAAAACAGCCGAGTCAAATCTTCACCAATCAAATGAGCTCCTCACCTTTAATGTGTTGGAATATGGAAGCCTCTGTCCTATATCTGCATGATACCTCAATGTTGCATTTTACTTTACTGCTTTAGGCATGTTTTCTGCACCGCTTACGTCTATTTTAAGCATTACGAATATGAGTTAGCTGGCTAGCTAGAGCATTCTTGAATTATTACCATTAGCGAACTTGAATGGAATTTTAAAACGAAACTACGTCAGATCATTCAAACTTATTAAGTTGGAATGAAATACGATGGTTGCTCATTTATTTCTTCTACCTGCATCATTGGGAAGAGAAACGATGGATAGCGTGTTCCTATTGTTACACCCTGTTGCTGCTTAAACTTTTGGGATTAACATGCATGGACAACAACGCATGAAACGATACACATTTATTTTCAATCTGTGATTTTAACTCAGTCAAAGTCAATGCAAAGACGCGAATACACGCGTCTATTTATTCGTCTATTTTCTTCCGTTGAAGATAGACGACTGTGTTTATTCGTCTATTTTCTTCCGTTGAAGATAGACGACAGTCTTTATTTGGTCTCTCTTTTGAAAATTAATCAGATGGATCAAACAGATTCACGCTTTATTTCCACACCAGAGATAAAATAGTGCTTTTAGTCAGTGACCAAATCTATTCCATGACCATTGACATTGTGAGTTAAATATCGCATGCACAATCAAGACTGTCCGACGCGAAATGCAAAATACTCCTTGTCCGGCAGCCAGCAGAAAGTAAAAGTATTGATATGAGAACAGATTAATAACGAAATAAAGAATAAAAATATATAGCTACCAACAAACAGAACATCCAAAAAAGATGGTCCGCAAATAAATAAATCGCAGTGTTCAATGGATGTTCTGTTTGTTGTTAATATGTTTCTTTTTATTCTTTATTTCGTTATCAATCTTTTCTAATCGTCCTCTTTTTTTTTCTTGGCTGTCAGACACGGAGTATTTTGCATTTAATGCTCCACAGGCATTGTACATTGTCCCGCACCAATGTCGACTCACTTAATTGAGCAGAGCTTAAACAGAAACATTGATTGAAATTCTCGGTACTCATCTTAAAGAACGGAGTCCTCTTAACAAAACATTCACGTTTAATATCCAAAAGATTCAGTAGATTTGAAGAAATTAAAAACAAAAATCGACTGTTGGACACGGAGTTATATTGAAACCATCCGACTGTCGGATACGGAGACACTGCGTTCAACGCAGCAAAGCAACCTGTCGTACGAAAAACTTGTTTAGCTTCCAGTGTGCAAGCGGCTTTACTGAGCATAGAACGCAAGCATTAGGCAGTTTGTGGTTGGCTGAGAAAGATGTGAAGTCGTTAGTTTAATCACAGATTCAGCTGCGTTGATTAAGCTAGGTCGAGTTTCTATTACGCGTGCCAACCGCTTTTAATCTGACATCAGGACAATCGATATAGATACTATAATTAATGCCCTTATTCAGATAGTTGCATTAAATAGTGCTTCCTGTAATTATTTATTGCATTGAAATGTGCCTGACATTCTGGAAACCTGCCTGTGAGGTTTCGGTGACGTGTGCGCACTGTGCGCCGGTCAGCCAAATTACCACTGTACAGAAAGTAAACCAGGTTGGAGCTGGCGAGCTTTCTGGGCAACTTTAGTTACTTACCCTGTACGACCAGAAAAATTGGCTGCGTGCGCCACGATCGGTCTGCGGGTCAGTTTTGGCCGTAGAATTCGGGTCGCCCGTAAAACACGCAGTTCACGTAGACACGCACGATCAATTGTAAATAGCCCCTAAGGTAGCAATTTCACTTCCAGATTGTTTCAGCAGGTTGTGTATGAACTAGGTGCAAAGCAGATTCTTCCCAATGCCCATCATCCAGAGAGTATGGGTGCCTTAGAGCGGTTTCATTCCACTCCCAAGACAATGATGAGGACTTATTGTTATGACCATGAGAAAGACTGGGATGAAGGTGAAATCAAGTCAGGGAAAAATGAAAACTTGGTATGATAATAAGGCTAGAAGCCGTGAGTATAAACCAGGATGCAAGGTCCTTGTGTTGTTTCCCTTGCAGTCCAATCCATTGCAGGCTAGATTTCATGGTCCTTATGAAATTCTAACAAAACTCAATGATCTCAATTACATTGTGAAGACTCCAGATAGGAGAAAGCCAAAACAGTTGTGTCACATTAACATGTTGAAGCCTTATCATGATAGGAATGCTCTGGTTGCAGCTGTCACTTCAGATCCTCCTGTGGTCGAGACTTTTGAAGATGAAGGGGAGTTTCAAGATGATGAACCTAGAATTAAAGCTGAAGTTCTTTCATGTAGATTGTCAAATTCTGAAGTGTAGCAAAATCTTGATGTAAAACTCCAGCACTTTGAACCCTCACAGAAAGATCAGTTTAAGAGGTTGATCAAGAAATATAAAGATCTATTTCCTGATTTTCCAAAGAGAGTTTCTATAGCCTCTCATGATGTATATGTTGGTGATGCCAAACCAATAAAACAGTATCCGTACCGGATGAATCCTGAAAAGAGAAAGATTGCAGAGAAAGAGGTTGAGTGCATGTTAGAACATGATATTATCAGACCCTCAAACTCAGATTGGCGTTCACCCTGTGTGCTGGTTTCCGAAACCTGATGGAAATACTTGATTCTCTACCGATTTTCACAAAGTCAATGCTGTAACTAGAAATGATGTGTTTCCAATACCTATGATGGATGATTGTATCGATAGAGTAGGGCAAGCAAAGTTTCAGGCCAAGATTGATTTATTGAAGGGTTATTAGTGTGTACCTTTAACTGAGAGGGCCAAGAGCATGTCTGCTTTTGCCACACCTTCTGGGTTATCCCAGTATGAAGTCCTACCCTTAGGCATGAAAAATGCCCCAGCCACGTTCCAAAGGATGATACAGTCTACAATCGCCGGATTGCCAGACACGGGTGCGTACATCAACAACCTGATCACATGGAGTGACTCCTGGGAAGAACATCTGAAAGATCTAGAGAGGTTGTTCGAGCGCTTGATCCAGGCTAACCTGACTGTTGACCTGAACAAGAGTGACTTTGGTTGTGCTACTGTCACGTATCTTCGCTACGTCATAGGCTAGGCCACTGTGGCACCCATAAATGCTCATGGACTTTCCAGTTCCTGACAACAAAAAAGCTTTGCGCCGCTTCCTTGGAATGATGGGGTACTACCGCAAGTTCTGCAAGAACTTTGCTGAGATTGCTCTCAGTCTCACCAACCAACTGAAAAAAGGCGTAAAGTTCACTTGGGATGAAGCATGCCAAAGAGCCTTAGATCGCCTGAAGTCTCTGCTGTGTCACTTCCCCATGCTCAAATCTCCTGACTTCAACAAACCGTTCTCCATCGCGGTCGATGCTAGCGACCAAGCTTGCAGATCTGTGCTCATACAGAGAACTGACTCTGATGACATTGAGCATCCCGTGGTATACTTCTCCAGGAAGTTCAATAGCCACCAAAAGAACTATTCCACAATCGAGAAGGAGCTGTTGGCTCTGCTTCTATCTTTACAACACTTTGAGGTTTATGTTTGTACAGGGCAAAAACCAATGATTGTGTACACTGACCACGATCCGTTAATGTTTTTGAGTAAGATGAAAAACAAGAATCAGAGATTCTTGAATTGGAGTTTGATTTTACAGGAGTTTGACTGGGAAATTAAGCATGTGAAGGGTACTGACAATGTAATTGCTGATTGCTTATCCCGTGTTTGAGTTTGTATATATTTCACGTGTTTATTAGCATATTTTATTAAATGTATATAAATACAAGTGTCTACTTAACCATTTTTGTACTGAAAAGAAAAATTTTGCCTTTATGAGTCAAAATTTTTCCCTTTTGGAATGGAGGTCTTTTATGTCGTAGCAAATTGGGGCCATAACACAACTAATTAGCCACTCAATTGCCCAGCTCGTGATCTTGTTAAGTAGCTAATTTGTTGAATCAGGTGTGCTGAACAGCAGGTACAGCAGAAACCTACATGATAGTGGCCCTCCAGGAACGGAGTTGGTGAGCCCTGCACTACTGTCAGTTATGCTTGAGTGGCATTTGTGAATATCACCTGGCGAGGAGTGGGACCACTCCCTCGGTTAGAGATTACATTTCAATCGTACTCACTATATGGTGAGTCGAGGGTGAGTGTGAGTGTCGTTTCTGATTACACACCATGCACGCTACATACACGATGCCGCACAGTAAGCAAAGAGGCTGTTCTTGAATTGACGTCACTATTGGAAATTCCCGAAGATGGCCGAAGCTTTTTGTATTGGTTGCAAAGTGCATTCTCAGTAATTAGGTGATATTTTGGAAAAATTTCAATGTAGAATGTTTTATGACAGTGCATTAATCGAACTGAACTTGGTTTCAGAGATTTTAAAATTTATTTCCATAACCTCTTTAATGGACTGCATGACTATGGGTTATCCTTCTCAAGTCTCAAGAAGTGACTCTGATGACATTAAGCATCCCGTGGCATACTTCTCCAGGAAGTTCAATCGCCACCAAAAGAACTATTCCACAATCGAGAAGGAGCTGTTGGCTCTAATTCTATCCTTACAACACTTGAGATTGGCTTTTGCCCTGTAGAAACATAATGATTGTATATTCTGACCACAATCCGTTAATGTTTTTGAGTAAGATGAAATACAAGAATCGGGGATTGTTGAATGGGAGTTTGTTTTTACAGGAGTTTGACTTGGAAATTTAGCATGTAAAGCGTACTGACAATATAATTACTGATTGCTTATTCCGTGTTTGAGTATTTGTATATATCACGTGTTTATTAGCATATATATATATATATTGTAATGTGAATATAGGCCACTAGATGGCAGTATTTACCTTTTTTTTGTTAAGCTCAGACTGGAGTCATGTTTAGACATGTCCTGGACATGTCTGGGGCAAGTCTCAGAAAATTTAAAAAAAGAGGTCTAAATGTGGGTGGGGTCTGCAAAAGAGTATATAAGGAAAAGAATTGAGACAGTAAAGTAGTAGGAGAAATTGCAAGAAGAGGGATACATGTGAGCAGACCTGTCATTTCTGATCACCTGTGACGTTTCTTTTGTGGATTTCTTTGCCTGTGTTTGGGCATTTTTCATCATCCGGGACATCACCAGGCCACCCCAACAAACGGGACTGTAAATATTTCTGGTTTTTTTTTATTCAATCTTGGTCTTTAGGTTAGTTAGTTGTTATTGTCTTTAAAAATTAAATGTGTTTAAGTTTTTAAAACTGTGTCTGTCATCCCTTGCTGTTGCTGTTGTGTTATAAATGTAATAACAAATTGTGGCCATAACAAATTAGGGGCTCAAGGTCCGGGATAGACCATTGTGTGAGTAATTTATTGAAAATCTAACATTCCAAATTGTGAAATTGTTTTTGTGAATTTTCCTAGATATATATTGACAACAGCAATGGATGATTTCTTGGCATCACCAACCGTAGGGGTTTTGAAGTCTTTTAAAAAGACAGAACTGCAAGAAATTTGCAGACATTTGGAGCTGACAGAGGTAAAACCAGCCATGCGAAAAGCAAGACTGGCTAGAGAGATAGTTGAATATTACATTGATGAAAATGTGTTTGCACCAGGAGATCTGGAACAGTTTCCAGTGGAAAATCCAAATATAGAAATGGAACTTAAATTAAAAATGCTAGAGATTGAAAGGGAGCAATAGGAAAACAAAGAGAATTTGAGAGGGAAGAAAGAGAGAAAGAAAGGGAAGAAAAAGAAAAACAAAGGCAGTTTGAGTTAGAAAAATTAGCAAGAGAAGAGAAAATTGAGAGGGAAGAAAAAGAAAAACAAAGAGAATTTGAGAGAGAGAAAGAGGAAAGAGCAGAAAGAGAAAGACAGAGATTTTGAATTAGAGAAATTCGATAGAGAAGAAAGACTCCAAATGGAGCAACTAAAAATTAAAATTGAAACTAAAAATAAATTTTGTGCCAGTCAGGAGGTAAAACTGGTGCCTCCATTTTTGGAAAAGGATGTTGACAACTATTTCCAGTGTTTTGAAAAGGTAGCAAAGAGTTGCCAGTGGCCAAAGGAACACTGGCCTCTGATGTTGCAAACTGTCCTCAAGGGTAAAGCTCAACAAGCCTATTCGGCTTTGTCTGCAGATGATTCCTCTGATTATGAGGTTGTCAAAAAGGTTATTTTGAGAGCTTATGAGTTGGTTCCAGAGGCTTACCGACAGAATTTCAGAGGTCTGAAGAAATCTGAAAATCAGACTTATGTTGAATTTGCTAATGAAAAGCAGGTTTGCTTTGAGCGCTGGTGTACTTCTATGGAGGTCAAGGATGATTTCAACTCACTAAAAGAGATGGTGTTAGTTGAAGAATTCAAGAACTGTGTTAAAGATGATGTTAAGACCTACCTTAATGAGAAGCAAGCACTGAATTTGCAGTCAGCTGCCAAATTTGCAGATGAATATGTTCTCACACATAAGTCCAAATTTCAGTCTAGCAGTAATAATAGATGGTCCCAATTTCAGAAAAAGTGTTATGGTGATACCCAAGATTCCTCACCCAAAGACAAAGACAAATCTGGTGATGGTGCTCAGAAATCCAGTAACAGGTCTGATCAAAGTGTGAAAGCTGACAGTGACAAAAGTGGTCTAGTTTGCAGTTATTGCAAGAAATCTGGTCATGTTACAACTAATTGTTGGATCCTAAAAGCTAATAAAGAAAAAGAAAAGGATACCAAACCAAATGCCTTTGTGAAAACAAGGTTAGAAACCCCTGTAGTAGATAACCGATCTGCTAAATTGCCTGCTTCTTGTGGGGCTAAAAAGCCTGATCCAGCTGACTTCGTGAGGGAGGAATTTCTTCCATTCGTGTCAGAGGGATTTGTGGCTCTGAATGAGCATACTACTCCTGTCCCCATATATATCCTAAGGGATACCGGAGCTTCTCAGTCACTTTTGTTGATGGACTCCTTGGAGTTACGTGATGAGACCGCTTCAGGGGATTTCATACTTGTACAAGGTATTGAAGGGAGGACTGTATCTGTACCCCTGCGCTCTATATTCTTGAAGTCAGATTTAGTTACAGGACAGGTAAAGGTGGGACTTATGTCAAGTCTACCTATAAAGGGTGTTTCTCTGTTGCTAGGCAATGACCTGGCTGGGGGCAAAGTAGTTCCCCCTGTACATCTTACTTCACAGCCGAGCACTGAAGATGGGGATGAGGACCCATCTCTGTATCCTTCTTGCGCAGTGACTCGTGCTATGGCCAAGAAGGCTAAAGAAGAAGATGATGTGGTGCCGTCCAGTACATTGAATAGTCAGGACTCAGGTGGTTCGCCTCATGACTCTGATTGGCCTACTATGGTTTCTCCGTTTGAGGACTTATCAGATACTTTTATCAGTTCTCTATTCAGCCAGCCGGATGGGTCTGGTGATTCTGATGTGTCTGGAGACTTGTCTCTGTCCAGAAAGCGGTTGATTGAGGAGCAAACTAATGATCCTGAAATTTGTGTACTAAAGAGGAGAGCCCTGCCTGATAAAGAAATAGACGCAGTTCCAGTTGGGTATTATCTCAAGGATGGTGTGTTGATGCGGAAGTGGCGCCCTCCTGATATCCCTGCCAATGCAGATTGGGCAGTGGTCAGGCAAATTGTTGTTCCGAAGGTCTACAGGAATGAGATTTTAACAATGGCTCATAGTCTACCTTTAGGAGGTCATCTTGGTGTTAACAAGACTGTTGATAAGATCATGAAACACTTCTTTTGGCCTGGGCTTCGGAAAGACGTTTCCAACTTTTGCAAAACCTGTCACACTTGTCAGGTAGTTGGAAAACACCAGTTAGACCCACCTGTAGCTCCATTGCAGCCTATCCCAGCATTTGGGTAGCCATTCTCTAGGGTCATTGTTGATTGCGTTGGTCCATTACCCAAGACTAGATCTGGAAATCAGTACTTGTTGACAATCATGTGTGCATCTACCAGATTCCCCGAAGCCATACCTCTACGTAACATCAAGGCAACTGCAATCTCGAAGGCTTTGATAAAGTTCTTCACGTTGTTTGGCCTTCCCAGGGAAATTCAGTCAGACCAAGGTAGCAATTTCACTTCAGGATTGTTTCAGCAGGTTGTGTATGAACTAGGTGCAAAGCAGATTCTTTCTAGTGCCTATCATCCAGAAAGTCAGGGTGCCTTAGAGCGGTTTCATTCCACTCTCAAGACAATGATGAGGACTTATTGTTATGACCATGAGAAAGACTGGGATGAAGGGGTTCATTTGCTGTTGTTTGCAGCTAGAGAAGCAGTGCAGGAGTCTACTGGATTCAGTCCATTTGAGCTAGTGTTTGGTCATGAAGTGAGAGGACCTTTGCTATTATTGAGTGAACAATGGCAAGAGAAAGAGCCGCATATCAGTCTGTTAGACTATGTTAGCAAGTTCAAGGAAAGATTGCGTGCAGCTTGTGACCTTGCCAAAGAGAACTTGAAATCAAGTCAGGGAAAAATGAAAACTTGCTATGATCATAAGGCTAGAAGCCGTGAGTATAAACCAGGAGAAAAGGTCCTTGTGTTGTTTCCCTTGCAGTCCAATCCATTGCAGGCTAGATTTCATGGTCCTTATGAAATTCTGACAAAACTCAATGATCTCAACTACACTGTGAAGACTCCAGATAGGAGAAAACCAAAACAATTGTGTCATATTAACATGTTAAAGCCTTATCATGACAGAAATGCTGGGGTTGCAGCTGTCACTTCAGATTCTCCAATGGTCGAAACGTGTGAAGATGAGGGGGAGTTTCAAGATGATGAACCAAGAATTAAAGCTGAAGTTCTTTCATGTAAATTGTCAAACACTGAAGTGTTGCAAAATCTTGATGTAAAACTCCAGCACTTAGAACCCTCACAGAAAGATCAGTTTGAGAGGTTGATCAAGAAATATGAGGATCTTTTTCCTGATGTTCCAAAAAGAGTTTCTATTGCCTCTCATGATGTAGATGTTGGTGATGCCAAACCAATAAAACAGCATCCGTACCGGATGAATCCTGAAAAGAGAAAGATTGCTGAGAAAGAGGTTGAGTACATGTTAGAACATGATATTATCAGACCTTCCAACTCCGATTGGAGTTCACCCTGTGTGCCAGTTCCAAAACCTGATGGAAGTACTAGATTCTGTACAGATTATCGCAAAGTCAATGCTGTCACTAGAACTGATGTGTTTCCAATACCTAGGATTGATGATTGTATCGATAGAGTAGAGCAAGCAAAGTTTCTGACCAAGATTGATTTATTGAAGGGTTATTGGTGTGTGCCTTTAACTGAGAGGGCCAAGAGCATCTCTGCTTCTGCCACACCATCTGGGTTGAACCAGTATGAAGTCCTACCCTTTGGGATGAAAAAATGCCCAAGCCACATTCCAAAGGATGATACAGTCTACAATCGCCGGATTGCCACACACGGGTGCATACATCGATGACCTGATCACATGGAGTGACTCCTGGGAAGAACATCTAAAAGATGTAGAGACGTTGTTCCAGCGCCTGACCCAGGCTAACCTGACTGTTAACCTGAGCAAGAGTGACTTTGGTTGTGCTACTGTTACCTATCTTGGCTATATCATAGGCCAGGGTAAGGTGGCACCCATAAAGGCTAAAGTCCAAGCCATCATGGACTTTCCAGTTCCTGACAACAAAAAAGCTTTGCGCCGCTTCCTTGGAATGATCGGGTACTACCGCAAGTTCTGCAAGAACTTTGCTGAGATTGCTCTCAGTCTAACTAACCAACTGAAGAAAGGCGTAAAGTTCACCTGGGATGATGCATGCCAGAGAGCCTTCGATCACCTGAAGTCTCTGCTGTGTCACTTCCCCGTGCTCAAATCTCCTGACTTCAACAAACCGTTCTCCATCGCGGTCGATGCTAGCGACCAAGCTTGTGGATCTGTGCTCCTACAGAGAAGTGACTCTGATGACATTGAGCATCCCGTGGCATACTTCTCCAGGAAGTTCAATCGCCACCAAAGGAACTATTCCACAATAGATAAAGAACTGTTGGCTCTGGTCCTTTCTTTATAACACTTTGAGGTTTATGTTTGTACAGGACAAAAGCCAATGATTGTGTACACTGACCACAATCCGTTAATGTTTTTGAGTAAGATGAAAAACAAGAATCGGAGATTGTTGAATTGGAGTTTGATTTTACAGGAGTTTGACTTGGAAATTAAGCATGTGAAGGGTACGGACAATGTAATTGCTGATTGCTTATCCCGTGTTTGAATGTGTATATATATATCATGTGTTTGAATATTGTATGATATGTATATATAGACAAGTGTTCACTTAACCATTTTGTATTGAAAAGAAAAATTTTGCCTTTATGAGTCAAAATTTTTCCCTTTTGGAATGGAGGTGTAATGTGAATATAGGCCACTAGATGGCAGTATTTACCTTTTTTTTGTTAAGCTCAGACTGGAGTCATGTTTAGACATGTCCTGGACATGTCTGGGGCAAGTCTCAGAAAATTAAAAAAAAGAGGTCTAAATGTGGGTGGGGTCTGCAAAAGAGTATATAAGGAAAAGAATTGAGACAGTAAAGTAGTAGGAGAAATTGCAAGAAGAGGGATACATGTGAGCAGACCTGTCATTTCTGATCAGGACCTGTGACGTTTCTTTTGTGGATTTCTTTGCCTGTGTTTGGGCATTTTTCATCATCCGAACATCACCAGGCCACCCCAACAAACGGGACTGTAAATATTTCTGGTTTTTTTTTATTCAATCTTGGTCTTTAGGTTAGTTAGTTGTTATTGTCTTTAAAAATTAAATGTGTTTAAGTTTTTAAAACTGTGTCTGTCATCCCTTGCTGTTGCTGTTGTGTTATAAATGTAATAACAAATTGGGGCCATAACAATATATATATATATATATATATATATATATATATATATATATATATATATATATATATATACACACACACACACACACACACAAGTGTCTACTTAACCATTTTTGTATTGAAAAGAAAAATTTTGCCTTTATGAGTCAAAAATTTTCCCTTTTGGAATGGAGGTGTAATGTGGAAAAACAGCCACTAGATGGCCGTATTGACATTTTTTTTGTCAAGCCCAGTTTGGAGCTAGGTTTTTGGACATGTTCTGGGCATGCCTCAGAGGGGAAAGTCCCAGAGAATTGAAAAAAGTCTGGAAGGTGGGAGGGGGCTGGAAAAGAGTATATAAGGAGAAAAATTGAGAGAGTAAAGTAGTAGGAGAAATTGCAAGAGGAAGGATACATTTAACCAGACCTGTCACTCTTTTCAAGACCTGTGAAGCTTTTTGTGGATTTTTGCCTGTGTTGGAGCATTTTCCTGTCCCAGAACATTGCAAAGCAACCCCATCTCAAGGGACTGTAACTATCATTTTTTATATATATGTATATTTTCAATCTTGGTCAGCCTTTGTTTTATTATATCTGTTTAAGTTTTAAAAATTTTGTCTGTCATCCCTTGCTGTCCGATAGGTCATAACAAATTTGGTCCATAACAGTCAACATCATTTTCTAGGAAGGGAGGAACAACTCTGATGTGTTTAACAACATCAAAATGATCAGAAAGTCCAAAAGATTTTGTAACAGTACCTGCTTCTATTTTGTTCATTTCCATTCGTACTGCAAGTGCATCCTTCTTTCTTCCAGTTCTCTCTCCAACCTTCTTTCTTCCAGTTCTCTCTCCTTCTCCAACCTTCTTTCTTCCAGCTCTAGTTGTTTTTGGCGTAGTTGAATCTCATGTCTTTGCAGCTCCGTTGCAGACACTTCAACATCTTTAATCAATTCTGCTGCTTCTTCCCCAAAGATATCTTCATTGACAAAATGTTGAACCAAAATGTTCAATATTTTTTGTTTCTTCATCGATGATTTCACATCAGATAATCCAAGGAGTATTCAAAAAACTTTCCACATCAAAAGTCATGATTGCTGGTTTTTCAAATAGTCACAAGATTTAAAATAATAATTCACCTTTACTCTTTGGTGAATCCAATCATTGATCCAATGAATGGTTTATCTCAGTAGAATCTCCAATTTGTTGTGACTAAAAACATCACTAAGAAAACCAGAAATGACAACTTAAACAAATGTATTCTTCACTGATTAGAAAAAAGAACTTCTACAAAAAATCCACTGTTTAATTTTATAATAACACTCTAATTCCACTATGTAACTCTGTTGTCAAAACAAAAACTCTGCCACTGGTGACCAAAATCACAGCATTTATATAGACTAGCAACATTCTGGAAAGATCTGCAAGATTCCTTGGTAATCCCATCCCCTCCAGGCAAGAAGATGCCAGAAGCTTCTAGAAAGCACTAGTCCAGGGGTCCCCAATCTTTCCCAGAAAGGGCCGGTGTGGGTGCAGGCTTTCATTGCAACCAACCAGCTATGCACCTGATGCCTCTAATCAAGCTTATTAGTAAGGAGTCCAGGGGTTGATTAGTAGCATCAGGTGTGTAAATGCTTGGTTGCAATGAAAGCCTGCACCCACACCGGCCCTTTCTGGGAAAGATTGAGGACCCCTGCACTAGTCTATTTCAACACAAAGAAGTGGGATTGCATCACATCATGTTTTTCTACAGGCATACCACCAGAGGGTGCTTAATGATAACAAAAATAAACAAATCGCTGACCAGTCATAATGGGCATTTAAATAGTCTCTAACAAATCTCCATTTACAAATGAGTATGAGTATTTTGTGTACAGCACTGTATAACAGTACTGAAACTAAGTATGGCTAGGATTGGTTATTTTGGTAAGTAACCACGGTGATGGTGTCAAAGCTGACACTCAGCATGGCTGGGGTTGGATAGCACTAGCTAAGCAGGGCAGTGATTGATTTGAACTGAAACAGGATGGCTGGGATTGGTTGGTGTTGAAGCAAAGTGGGCTGGATTTGGTTAGCACTGAAACTGAACAGAAGGGTCTGTGAGTTCAGAATGTATTTTACTATATGAGCAGTCTTTGTGAGATTATGCTGTTTGTGCTATGTTCTGTCTGTAATTACTCTTGTACTTTCTCACACAGAGAGCTCTCGACAGGATACATCATTCAGCAGCCTGTTAATGATCATCGTTGGTGTGGTTGCCGGGGTATTGGTGGTTGTCATGGTGATCATAGTTGTGATGATAAACCGGTATCACAAGAGCAAAAACAGGAAGTTGGAAATCGAGCTTTCTGAGAGGAAGTAAGTTATATATGGGAAAATGTTACATTTCTCAATATACCAAAAGCATAACACACCCTAAAACACAGTATCCCCCACGACTACTATTAATCCACATATATACTGTGTATATATTCCGAAATAGTTGGGACAAAACGGTAAATTGTGAATAAAATAAAAATGCAATGACTTTCAAATCACACCAGCTAGTATTTCATTCACAATAGAACAGGGATAACATTAGCAAGTTGTATCCACAAAATGAGCTCATTTCAAATTTGATGGCTGCTACACGTCTCAAAAAAGTTGGGACTTGGGCCTGTTTACCATGGTGTAGCATCCACTCCTCTTTTACACAGAGTGGAGGCGGCTGGGCATTGAGGAGACAAGTTTCCTGAGTTTATCCATTTGAATTTGATCCCATTTCTTTTTAATACAGGCTTCCTGCTGCTGTAGAGTTTTTGGTCTCCTTTGACGGACTTTTCAATTAATTATGCACCAAATGTTCTCAATCCGTGAAAGATCAGGACTGCAGACAGGCCAGTTCAGCACACACACTCTTCTATTATGAAGCCATGCTGTTGTAATAGCTGCAGTATGTGGTTTTACATTGTCCTGCTGAAATACACAAGGCCTTCCCTGGAATAGATGCCTCTGGAGGGGAGCATATGTTGCTCTAAAACCTTTATATACTTTTCAGCATTCATGGTGCTTTTTAAAACATGCATGTCCCACGCCATATGCACTAATGCATCTCCATACCAACAGAGACTGGACTCTTCTGACCACAAGACACTTTGCCACTTTGCTACAGTTCATTTTAAATGAGCCTTGGCCCACAGAACACGGCGGCGCTTCTGGATCATGCTCAACAATGGCTTCCTTTTTGCATGATAGAGTTTTAGGTGGCATCTGAGGATAGTACGGCAGACTGTTCACAGACAGTGGTTTCTTGAAGTATTCCTGGACCCATTTAATAATGTCAATGACAGAATCATGCCGATGAGTGATGCAGTGGCGTCTGAGGGCCCGAAGATCACGGGCATCCAGTAAAGGTCTTCGGCCTTGTCCCTTACGCACAGAGATTTTTCCAGTTTCTCTGAATTTTTTGATGATGTTATGCACTGTTGATGACGAGAGCTTCAAAGCCTTTGCAATTGGACGTTGAGGAACATTGTTTTTAAAGTATTCCACATTTTTTTTATACAAGCCTTCACAGGTTGGAGAGCCTCTGGCCATCTTTACTTCTGAGAGACTCAGCCTCTCTAAGACATCCCTTTTATAGCCAATCATGTTACACACCTGATGCCAGTTAACTTAATTACTTGCTAAATGTTCTTTCAGCTGAATCTCTTAAATATCAATTGCTTTTTCAGCCCTTTTTTGCCTGTGTCCCAACTTTTTTGAGACCTGTTGCAGCCAGTATATTGGAAATCAGCTCAATTTGTGGAAAAAAAATGAAAAATGTCTCAGTTTCAACATTTGAAATGTTATCTATATTCTATTATAAATAACAAATTGGCTCATGTGATCTGAAAGTCATTGCATTTTGATTTTAATCACAATTTACAGTTCGTCCCAACTATTTTGGAATTGGGGTTGTGACACACACACAGTACTGTGCAAACGTCTTAGACACCCTGCACTTTTTAAAATTCAGATCTATATTTAATGTTTACTTTTTGTTTCCATATCAGAGTTCCTAAGATTAAAAGTAAATTAGAAATTCCAAATGCTAATTTAAACAAAAGTTTCAAAACTATATATTTGTATTCCATTAAAAATGGTCTATGCAGATATTATAGTCTTGACAGAGCCTTGATGTCAACATCATTATGACTGTTTGTAATTTCTCGGAGGGACAGATCCAAGTGAGACAGTCAGTCTGAAGAAGAATGGTGGCAAGTTTTCCGCACTGCATAGAACAAGCAAACGCCAATCATCTTTTAAAACTATAGCGTAACACAGTTTCCCAAATTTTTTGGTAAAGGGTAGTCACACCACATATTGATTTGATTTAGTTTTTAACAGTCTACAGCTCTGTTTAGTACATTTCTCAGTTATTAGAAACTCATAATTTAATCATTTTTGAAAGCACGTTTCCCTGAAGAAATTGTTTTAAATGTGCCTAAGACTTTTGCACAGTACTGTATATACTCAGCCAAAATAAAAACTTCACACTTGTTTGGAGGCTGATAAGTTGAACATACAAGAAATGAGGTTTTAAATAATAATTTTATTTAATTCTGTGCTCATTAAAGGTGGTGTGTTGTAAAAATAATGTCCATAATGTAACCAGTTCCACCGGAAATGCTACGAAAATGTCCAAGAGTGAAAATGGTAAGTTACAACTTGAATAAAAGCAGTGCGCAGGCAATTACGTATGGTTTGGGCAGTCACACGACCTCTAAACAATTCATTCCTAGTGAACGTTGCAGTGACAAATCGATCATGCAAATGACGTAAGACAATTTGTCGGTCTTCTGCTTTTGATGTCACACGTGGGTTACCAGAACGGGGTCGGTCAGCTGTGGTGCCAGTTTGTCGGAGATGTGTCCGAAGATCATGGATAGTCCGTCGACTGCATCCCATAACCGTTGCAATGTCAGTGACGGACATTTCCGTATTCAGCATGCCAATGGCACATTCACGCTGAATGTTTGACAGCCATGGCATTGAAAATCAACGAATAATTAACTGTGAAAACTTGTTTTTCCGAGATGTCATTCTAACGTGCTAACGTGAGCTCAGTTGCACATCTCTCATATGGTCACGTGACTAGGAACACGAGAAAACGTGATTTTAGCTTAAAGTACGCTCGCACGTGCTACGTACCTATGCACGTCGGAGTTGATGTGTGTCATGATGTCTTTGACAACGCATTTACCCCTAGTGATAATAAAAACTCTTTTATTAAAAGTTTCAAGAAAATATTTACAAATTTATGAGTGTGAAGTTTCTTTTTTTTTTTTCAAATAAAAGGGCACTGCGTACCACAATATATCATTAATTCCAAAGTAATGCTAACATACTACAAAACCCTATGTCCCTATGCATGCTCAAGTATTCCATAAATCCCAGTTGACTAAAAAGCCCAGAATACTGCAGGATTTAATACAGGGAGCAGTAAAATCATTGGGTACCCTGTAATAAATACCTGCTTTGGGAACCTCACAACATTGTTTTTAATGAGACGTGGATTAATTCAGTTCTATGGTCCTTTTAGAGCTTTTGCCCAGTGGCTTTAAGCAGCTGTTCCTCTAAGTGTCCATCTGGGCCAGCCAGCGTGCTGTGACTTCACTCATTCTTCTTTGTTGTTACCTTTTTGGTGGGTGGCAGAAGTTATCATTTTTGACTCCATCCCCCTCGACACTTTAAACAATCTATCGGTTTTCATGATCAAAGCACTGTTTGTGTCCTCATTTTTCCTCTGTTTGTGTCCTCATCTTTCCTCTGTTTGTGTCATCATCTGTCCTCTGTTTGTGTTCTTATTATTACTCTGTGTGTCCTCATCTGTCCTCTGTTTCTGTCCTCATCTTTCCTCTGTCTGTGTCCTCATCTTTCCTCTGTCTGTGTCCTCATCTTTCCTCTGTATGTGTCCTCATCTGTTCTCTGTTTGCATCCTCATCTTTCCTCTGTTTGTGTCCAAATTATTACTCTGTTTGCGCCCTCATCTTTCCTCTGTTTGTGTCCAAATTATTACTCTGTTTGCGCCCTCATCTTTCCTCTGTTTGTGTCCTCATCTGTCCTCTGTTTCTGTACACATTATTACTCATCTTTCCTCTGTTTGTGTCCTCATCTGTCCTGTGTTTGTGTTCTTATTATTACTCTGTGTGTGTCCTCATCTTTCCTCTGTCTGTGTCCTCATCTTTCCTCTGTGTGTGTCCTCATCTGTCCTCTGTTTGTGTTCTTATTATTACTCTGTGTGTGTCCTCATCTTTCCTCTGTTTGTGTCATCATCTTTCCTCTGTTTGTGTCCTCATCTTTCCTCTGTTTGTGTCATCATCTGTCCTCTGTTTGTGTCCTTATTATTACTCTGTTTGTGTCCTCATCTTTCCTCTGTTTGTGTCATCATCTGTCCTCTGTTTGTGTCCTCATTATTACTCTGTTTGTGTCCTCATCTGTCCTCTGTTTGTGTCCACATTATTACTCTGTTTGTGTCCTCATCTGTCCTTTGTTTGTGTCCACATTATTACTCTGTTTGTGTCATCATCTGTCCTCTGTTTGTGTCCTCATCTTTCCTCTGTTTGTGTTCTTATTATTACTCTGTGTGTGTCCTCATCTTTCCTCTGTTTGTGTCCTCATCTGTCCTCTGTTTCTGTACACATTATTACTCATCTTTCCTCTGTTTGTGTCCTCATCTGTCCTCTGTTTCTGTACACATTATTACTCATCTTTCCTCTGTTTGTGTCCTCATCTTTTCTCAGTTTGTGTCCACATTTTTACTGTTTCTCTCCTCATCTGTCCTCTGTTTTTGTCCACATTATTACTCTGTGTCCTTATCGGTCCTGTTTTTGTATCCTCATGTTTGCTGTATTTGTATCCATTTTCTTTTTATATCTTATTTATAATCTTACCCTAACCCAAATCTTTCATCTTTTTGTTTCTCTATTTATGTCCTCAACTTTCCTCTGTTTGTGTCCTCATCTGTCCTCTGTCTTCGTGTTGGCAAACGATCGTCTCTCAGCACCTGCAGTGTGAGCATTTTTATTCCTTAATTTTTATATTATAACAATTAGCTGTTTTAAACCCTTATAAACTTTCCTGAGACTATAGTTTCTGATTCCCTGGGAATTCAAAATTTTTCCCCGCAAATTTTGCCGTTTGCCATTCCATCAAGACGCCTGTGAGGTCAACCTTCTGACTTGGCCTGACAAACCACATCGGCACCTAGCTAGCGTACGTAACCAACTATGGCTGCTTCCCCTTGTTCCCGACATCTTTTCCCACCCTGTGTTCTGAATGCAGTATGTTTTGTTACGATACTTCCACCCAGAGTGGCACTGATACAAGTAAAAAATGCATCCCTTATGCCAGTTTAGGTGGAAAGGTTCTGGAGTTGGAAGCTCGCATTGAGTATCTTCAGAATATTCCAACCAATGTTGGGTTCATTGACTCTTTCTGTCCAGCCTCATAGTTGCGCTAAGATTGATTCTCTTTCGGTTTTCCACTCCATGCTTGCTGCGATATCGTCCCCGCAGCTGGACATATTCATAACAGTTAGAGGTAAATGGAGGGCAAAGAAACGTGTACAGCCATCTGCTCTCTCTTCTGTCTAATAATTTCATTCATTTGCTCCCCTCGAAAATCCACAGTTGTGTGAACGAGTACCAGAAAACACACAAATTATCAGAGATTCCATAGTTAGAAACATTAAGGTGTTTAAACCAGCTACTGCAGTGAACTGTTTTCCTGGCGCTCGAGTCATGGATATCGAAGCAAATTTGAAATTACTTGAGAAGGGTAAACACAAGTATTCCAAAATTATTAACCACGCCGGCACAAATGAAATTCGTTTAAGACAATCGGAGATTACGAAGAGAGGTTTTAAGTCTGTTTGCGCCCAAGCTAAGAAACTGTCGGGCTCGGTGACTGTCTCTGGTCCATACCCGATCCGACGTAGTGACAAAATGTACAGCAGATTAGATTCTCTCAATCGCTGGTTGTCCGAGCGGTGCGCAGGAAATAACGTTGGCTTCATAGATAATTGGCAAACTTTCTGGCACATACCTGGCCTTTTGAGGAGGGACGGTGTTCATCCTTCGAAATTCAGCCTACAATTTAAACCAGTGCAATTTACTGCCAAGTATCAAATCTAGATCGCAGGCATTTAATAAAATTAGTCTTGAGTCGGTTGGCTTCACTCAGTGTCATCGGCCCAACACATATTCATGGTATATATATATATTTTTTTTTTCTCATTTTCTGGTTCAGGACATCTCTTCCGGCTGAGTGAACGCTGGCGTGTTTGGCTGCCGCTGCTCGCCGGTAAATTTTATATTATTATATTGTTATTTAACTTTTTATCTTGGATCATCGTATTATTACAAGTGATACCGCTGTGGACTCGCAAACAGATCTGTCAATGCTGCCTTGTGCTAATCTTGGATTTTACACAACGCTGCACCGGTGCCGTTTCTCACAATGACGGCTGTGAGATTTTCTCTTTGGACTGTGCTTACCTGGTCTCTCCAAACGCTCATCCTTCAGCTGGTATCGGGGTTAATCCAGTACTCATCTGCTGAGCTCTTTCAGCTCCGCTTCTACCTAACGGAGCCTCCCCCGGCACTGCTTCATCTCTACACGGACATCGCTGCGGTAACCCGCCGCAGATACAACCACCGAGGGTCCCGTCAGAATTTCCACTTTGACCGCTCCAAACCCATAAAGTCGATTTGGTCCACGTCTCGACGTGCTCATCGAAACACCGGCCGGGTTGCCAACCACATTGTGCTAGCTAGCCCTGCCAGGCATCACGGCAACACCGTCAACTTTGGGCTTTTGAACATCCACTCGCTTACGAGCAAGTGACATCTCGTCCAAGACCTCCTTACCGATCGTAAGTTTGACTTTTTGTGTTTAAATGAAACATGGCAACATCCAAATGACTTTGTTTCCCTGAGCGATTCATGCCCTCCTGGGTTTGTTTACATGTGTAAACCACATGACTCTGGCCGGGGAGGAGGTCTCGCTATGCTCTACCATGAGAGTTGGAGAGTCTCGACTGTATCTACTCCAGCGTTCAATACCTTTGAGTTCATGGTCTCCCAGTTATCCGGATCTGTTCCTACAATTGTGGCTGTAGTATATCGTCCACCCAAGCCTCACAAAGACTTTGTTGCTGAGTTTTTTGCATTTCTGTCTCATCTCTCCTCACTATCTTCAAATGTAATGCTTTTGGGTGATTTCAATATACGCTTTGACTATATCAGTAATCCAGTCACCAAAGATTTTACATCCTTCCGCGCACCATGACATTCCGAAATTTAAAGAACATTAACTAGGACACACTTTCCACTACTATTGACTGTCTGCCCACTGCTGACAGTT
Source organism: Gymnothorax reevesii (assembly GCA_029721435.1). NCBI lineage: Eukaryota > Metazoa > Chordata > Actinopteri > Anguilliformes > Muraenidae > Gymnothorax > Gymnothorax reevesii. The sequence goes on along the minus strand of CM056579.1, from coordinate 5,319,343 downwards.
TTTCCACCCCAGATGAACTTGTTTCCCACTACAACACCAGCCTTCATTCTCTTTTTAATAATCTTGCTCCACTAAAAACTAGATCTGTCACATTTGCCCACTCTTCACCTTGGTTCACTCGTGCTCTCAGACAGCTTAAAGCAAAAGGCCGCCAACTGGAACGCCTTTTTAAAAAGACCAGTCTCACTGTACACAAAGACATGTATCATACTCACATTCTTCATTACAAAAACTGTATTGTTCAAGCAAAATCCTCTTACTACTCTGGCTTAATCAGCTCACATGATGGCAACTCTCGGACTCTGTTCTCCCTTCTTAAAAAACTTACACAACCTCCTGATCTACTTCCACCACATATGCATTCCACCGCCTTCTGTAATGCACTCATAACCTTTTTTACTGACACAAATATTCACAAATATTCATCAGCAACTTATCCCCAGTTCTTTTCACAATCTATCCTCCCCTTTTCCCTCTGCTCCCCCTCCACAGCCACTTTCTTTCTTTACTCTACCATCTCCCACTGAAATCTCTGACCTCATTAAAAAATCCAACTCATCTACCTGTCAGTTAGACCGCCTTCCAACAATTTTCAATAAAGGAGTTGTTTCCTCCATAGCTCCTTACATAACTAACATAATTAATTCTTCACTCACTACTGGAATTGTTCCATCCTCCCTTAAAACAGCTGCTGTCACCCCTATACTTAAGAAACCCGGAGCTGATCCCACAAACCTCAATAACTTGCATCCCATTTCCAACCTCCCATTTCTTGCAAAAATACTTGAAAAATCAGTTGCCTCTCAGCCCCATAACCATCTATCCTGCAATAATCTTTTTGAACAATTCCAGTCTGGTTTCTGCCATTTTCATAGCACCGAAACTGCTTAAATCAAAATTACTAACGATCTACTCCTTGCTGTTGATTCCGGTCTCTTATCCATTCTCATCCTACTCGATCTGAGTGCAGCATTTGACACCATCTCACACACCGTTCTCCTGGACAGATTGCTCTGCATTGGCATCACACACCCCTCAACTGGTTCAAATCTTACCACTCCAGCCGCACTCAATTTATCCAAATCCAATCATTCACTTCGCATCCCCACCCACATACTACAGGTGTGCCTCAGGACTCTGTCCTTGGGCCCCTCCTGTTCATTATTTACTTACTTCCCCTTGGTCGCATATTTCATAAACACAATATCTACCTCAATTGTTACGCGGATGACACCCAGCTTTACATTTCCACCAAACCCAACTCCTCCCTCCCACCTTCCTCCCTCACAGACTGTTTGCTTGACATCAAGTCTTGGTTCACGTCAAAATTCCTAAAATTAAACAGTGATAAAACAGAGATGCTGCTCATTGGCACCAAATCCACCCTAACCAAATCCCCCAGTTTCACAGTATCTATTGATAACTCTTCCATCCTGCCCTCCCCCCAGGTTAAGAGTCTGGGTGTCATCCTTGACAACACACTCTCCTTCACATCTCACATGTATAACATAACCTGCTCCGCTTACTTTCACCTCCATAACATCAACCGCCTTCGTCCCTCTCTCTCGCCTCACACTGCTGCTATCCTGGTACACAGTCTCGTCACTTCACGACTTGACTACTGTAATTCCCTGTTATTTGGCCTTCCCCACAAATCTCTCCGTAAACTACAGCTAGTTCAAAACGCTGCTACACGCATCATCACAAGGACCCCATTTACTCACCACATCACACCGGTATTGCAGCAGCTCCACTGGCTTCCCATCACACACCGCATACACTTCAAAATACTGCTCCTAACATTCAAAGTCATTCACAACCTTGCCCCTCCTTCTTTGTCCAGCCTAATTCACCTTGTAACACCAGCCCGCTCACTTCGATCCTCCTCCTCCATTGATCTCACTGTTCCTTCCGTCCGCCTCGTCACTATGGGGAGCAGAGCATTCAGCTGCTCTGCTCCCCAGCTCTGGAATTCACTCCCTCCTGACCTCCGCAACACCAAGTCACTCCCCCTGTTTAAATCTGGTCTTAAAACTCATCTCTTTCGTGGTGCATACTCCCTCTGATTATATAGTCCCATGCTTGTTGTATATTATTGTGTTTTTTTTTTTTTTTAATTGATTTTATTGCTGCTCTTTTAATGTATGTTTTAATTATGTGTTGTAAGGTGACCTTGAGTTTCTTGAAAGGCGCCCTTAAATAAAATGTATTATTATTATTATTATTATGGTCATACTTTAGACCTGATTTTAAGCTTTGGTGTTGTGATTGCCAAGGTTGACATCCATTCACACAATCTCAGCTTATCGGACCAAATAACTTATAACATCCTGTCTACAATTGGCCCTTCCTGTATTATCAGAAACTAGGATGTACACAAGTCATACTTTTACTGCCACAAAGTCCTCACAATTCATTGAAGCACTACCAACTTATCTTGATTATCCAGCCAGCCCCCTCTGTATTGACGAAATGGCAGATACGTTTGCTAATGCTCTCCGTAGTACCCTCGATGTAGTTGCTCCATTGAAATTTTAAATAGCTACTCAGAAGAAGAGACCAGCCTCATGGTACACTGACCAGACGCGGACACTAAAGCATAAATCCCGTCAACTAGAATGCAAATGGCGCTCCACTAAACTCCAGGTATTCCATTGTGTTTGGAAAGAGGGCCTTGTTGCATATAAGCATGCTCAGTCTGGTGCTAGGTCTTCTTATTTTGCAAATCTTATACAGGAAAATGACCCTCGATTCTTAGCCAAAACAGTGGCCAAATTAATGAATAACCATGCTGCAAGTTTCCCTCAAATTCCAGCCTCCTGCAGCAGTGATGATTTTTTAAAATTCTTTAGTGGCAAAATAATTGGAATGAGAGAAAATATCACTGCTTCCCTAACAGTTGGTGAAGGCCTTAACATAAAACCATGTTATGCCATGGTATGCATACAAACCAGTTTGAGTAATTCTCTCCTATATCCCTTAGCAAACTTGCCAAATTAGTCACTACTTCCAAATCAACAACTTGTCTCTTAGATCCCATCCCAAGTAAGTTATTGAAGGAACTCCTGTCCATTCTTGGCAGTCCAAATCTGCACATAATCAATTCTTCCCTGATTTCAGGTTTGATTCCAACTTCATTTAAGATGGCTGAAATTAAGCCTGTACTCAAAAAACCAAATTTAGATCCAACAGTTTGGTAATTATAGACAGATCTCTAACCTTCCATTTTTATCCAAGATCCTTGAGAAATTTGTTGCCCAACAGCTTACTTTCTTCTTCCAAGTGAAGGTACAAAAGTACATGAGAGGTTTCAGTCTGGCTTTAGAAAACATCATAGCACTGAAACAGCCCTCACTGTAGTAATGAATGATCTAGTTCTGTCCATGGACTGTGGCCGCATCCTTGTCCTTGTCCTACTTGATCTAAGTGCTGCCTTCGACACAATAGACCACCATATTCTTCTTTACAGGCTAGAAAATCTGGTTGGTATTTCTGGTCTCGCCATTTCATGGTTTAAGTCTTATCTTTCTGACAGATGTCAGTTTGTTAGAGTAAATGGTAATTCCTCCGAGTATTCTAAGGTAAACTTTGGAATACCTCAAGGATCTGTTCTGGGCCCTTTGCTGTTTTCCTTATACATGCTTCCCCTTGGAAACATCATATGTAGATATGATGTGAAGTACCACTGTTATGCAGATGGCACACAGCTTTATATATCTTTTAAGCCAGGTGAAATTGATCCACTAACTAGATTAGAGGTGTGTGTTAAAGTGGTTAAAGCATGGATGAAACAGAATTTTCTCTCTTTAAATCCAGATAAGACTGAAATATTTGTAATTGGTCCCAAATCGCTCAAAGGCACATTCCTCAAGTTGATGCTAAAGCAGTTGTCAAAAACCTTAGTGTCACCCTTGATTCTGAACTCTTTCTTCCACTATCATATTAATAACATTATAAAAGTGGCTTTCTTCCATTTTAGAAATATATCTAACTGAGAAAAATGTCTCTTCAGAATGCTGAAAAAATGGTTCATGCATTTGCGTCCTCTCAGCTGGATTACTGTAACATTTTACTGTCAGGCTGCACCAGCTCTACCCTGAATCGCCTTCAAATAGTGCAGAATGCTGCTGCTAGGGTTCTTACCAGGACGAAGAAATATGACCATATTAGCCCAGTTCTCAAAAATCTTCACTGGCTGCCTGTCAAATTTAGAATTGAATATAAAATTCTACTGCTTACCTACAAAGCCTTAAATGATTTGGCCCCAGAATATCTTCGTGCACTTCTCATTCCTTACTCCCCTCCAAGATTACTTTGTTCACAAGGTGCTGGATATTTCAAAATTCCAAATATATCAACTTACATTTGGAGGCAGAGCATTCTCTTACAAAGCCCAGGTCTTGTGGAACAATCTCCCAACAAACATTCGGGCCTCAGACACTCTCTGTCTTCAAGAGTAGGCTAAAAACTTACCTTTGTAGTCAAGCCTATGATTAGTTCATGAATATTTCTTATATTTTTTAAAAATATTTTTTTATTTCGGCATGATTGTAAACCATTTTATGACAATTTCAACACACAACATGTATCATGACCGAAAGGGTTGCGGGGGAAGCGAAATCGCTTATTAGAGTCCCGCCCCCAGCTTCGAGAAAAAACAGTTTGGTTATGATTAAATATCATAAGGATTATAAATCACAGCAGAGTTAATGTCCATGTAAGAAGTCCATGTCCATGAATAGTTATGTATAAACGTTTATTTGGCCCTGGTGGGACTGATTACAACCTACCCAGATAGCAAGCACCTCCGCTCCGGATCTGCCCCGGCTCTGTGCCGACTCCAGCTGATCCGGCTCAGAGCCGGGGCAGATTCGGAACAGAGGTACTTGCTATCTAGGTAGTTTTATGATGAGTTTACAAGATATTGGAAGCCAGAGTTAAGTAAATCCATGTGGAACCGGTGGCACTGAGCATGCATTAACGGTGCTAGTGGGGCTTGCTACAGCCTTAGTCACCAGGGAGGTCCATATGGTACTCGTGTTTAGAAAATTAAAAGTGATCTTGCAGCCTGGTGTAAGTGTAGGGCCTCTGTGCTGCAGGAAGTGGATGGAGGGGTGTTGACTGTTTCCTGACCAGTTAGCTCCTAAATTCTCTCTTGGCACATGACACAAGACTATCTTTTTATTAATACGCAGTAGTTTTATCTAGTGCCTCACCCCACTTTTTTCTGTCTCTTTCGGAGGATCTTTTCGTCCAATACCCTGAGTCCTGGACTGTCCAAGCCCTGTCCCTCACCATAAGCGCTGGCTGCTGCTGTCCTGCCGTCCTGATACAGTTCTGCACTATCCTCGAAATGCCACTTCCTGGTGCTACAGACGCCACTGTTCAGATGGACATAAATGGAACTCTTTTGCCATTTTAGTCTTTGACTTTATTTTGTTATTAACTAGCCCGCGGAGGATGGGCTTCCCCACTATAGCCGGGTTCCTCCTGAGATTTCTTCCCACTGGGGAGTTTTTTCTCACCACTGTTTGAGGATTTTTCTCCCTACTGGGAGTTTTTTGCCTCATTTGCTGTAGTGGGGAATAGGCTGGACACTGCCCTTTCAGTAACTCATCTCTCACTGTAAAGCGTCTTTGTGACAGTTTATCTGTGAAAAGTGCTATACAAATAAATTGAATTGAAATAAATTATTACTCTGTTTGAATTTGCATTGTTTCTCTATTTGTGTCCTGATCTCTCTTTAATTTTTGTCCTTATATATGGGTGTGGGTGTGATTTTACACCGATGAAAGAATTAAGCGAATGTGCTGATTGATAGGGGAATAACCAAGTGGAAATATGGATAGATGGAATGATTGGATTTGATGGATTGATACAGAGATAAAGGGGTGTGATGATGACCTGATACAACTAAGAATGGGGCTGATACAGGAATGTCAGTATGATCATGGGAGAATTCAGGAATGAGTAGGTCTTATGATGATTGATATAGAAATAGGTGGGTGTGATGATGGACTAGTGCAGGAATAACTGTGTCTGGTGATTGATTGGAAATGGAATATGTCACTTGAATTTCCTAATCCTTTGCTCTCTTAGGGAGGAGATAAGCACTCTGACCAGACAGGCTTCGTTCAGGAGAGCAGGCTCAGCGAGCGCAGACCCCCGCATGCAGGTACCTCAATCTCTGCTTATACACCCATCACTCCCATTTTTATTCATGCAGCATGTGTGCATTCTCTTTGCGTGCGTGATTAAATGTGTGTTAGCGTGTGTGTGTGTGTGTGTGTGTGTGTGTGTGTGTGTGTGTGAGAATGACTGGAGTGCACGGTATATATTTTTATTTGTGTGTACATTGCTGGTTTGAAAGTATAAAGCAGGATGATGTGAAACAGTGGAGTTCAGGGGTATGCTCCCTTGGGGAATGTGTTTTACAGAAATGATCGTTACTCATATGGAGAATGATGTGAAACAGAGGAGTCGGGGGTATGCTCCAATGGGGAATGTGTTTTACAGAAATGATCATTACTCGTGTGTGGAATGATGTGAAACAGTGCAGTCCGGGGGTATGCTCCCTTGAGGAATGTGTTTTACAGAAATTATCATTACTCGTGTGTGGAATGATGTGAAACAGCGCAATTCGGGGGTATGCTCCCTTGAGGAATGTGTTTTACAGAAATTATCATTACTCGTGTGTGGAATGATGTGAAACAGCGCAGTCCGGGGGTATGCTCCCTTGGGGAATGTGTTTTACAGAAATGATTGTTACTCGTGTGTGGAATGATGTGAAACAGCGCAGTCCGGGGGTATGCTCCCTTGGGGAATGTGTTTTACGGAAATGAACGTTTCTCGTGTGTGGAATGATGTGAAACAGAGGAGTTTGGGGGTATGCTCCCTTGAGGAATGTGTTTTACGGAAATGATTGTTTCTCGTGTGTGGAATGATGTGAAACAGAGGAGTCCGGGGGTATGCTCCAATGGGGAATGTGTTTTACAGAAATGATTGTTACTCGTGTGTGGAATGATGTGAAACAGCGCAGTCCGGGGGTATGCTCCCTTGGGGAATGTGTTTTACAGAAATTATCATTACTCGTGTGTGGAATGATTTGAAACAGCGCAGTCCGGGAGTATGCTCCCTTAGGGAATGTGTTTTACAGAAATGATCGTTACTCGTGTGTGGAATGATGAAAAACAGAGGAGTCTGGGGGTATGCTCCCTTGGGGAATGTGTATTACAGAAATGATTGTGTCTTGTGTGTGGAATGATGTGAAACAGCGCAGTCCGGGGGTATGCTCCCTTGGGGAATGTGTTTTACAGAAATGATTGTTACTCGTGTGAGGAATGATGCGAAACAGGGCAGTCCGGGGGTATGCTCCCTTGGGGAATGTGTTTTACAGAAATGAATGTTACTCGTGTGTGGAATGATGTGAAACAGCGCAGTCCGGGGGTATGCTCCCTTGGGGAATGTAATTTACGGAAATGATCGTTACTCTTGTGTGGAATGATGTGAAACAGTGGAGTTCGGGGGTATGCTCCCTTGGGGAATGTAATTTACGGAAATGATCGTTACTCTTGTGTGGAATGATGTGGAACAGTGGAGTTCGGGGGTATGCTCCCTTGGGGAATGTGTTAAGGATACACGAGAGGGAAAAACACAGGGGAACTCGGAATATCTCGGAATACCTTTATGGAAACAGGAGGGAGACACAAAAGGGGAGTGAGACGCCAGATGCGGGGATCCAAAAGATATTTATTAAAAAAAACACAGGAATAAACCAAGGGGGAAAAATGGGCACTCCGGCCACCAAAAACACCGTGCCTCGCACTGAAAAAGGGAGAACTCAGAATCCAAAACTTTAACAAATACCTAGGGGCAGACTCAGAACAAACACCAGGGGGCAGACTCGGGAACGAAGGACAGACGTGGAACCGGGACTTGGGAAGCCAGGGAGTACTCAAGACGAGACAGTCGGCACAGCTGGCAGATGGCTAACTCGGGTAGCACAGCTGGCCAGGAAAAGGGTAAGGGAGAACATCAGGAGGGGGACAGACAGGACACAGGGCTAAGGGCAGGCAGGAACGCTGGGGCTCGGGACAATGGCAGGAACGCTGGGGCTCGGAACAAAGGCGGGGCAGCTGGTGCTCAGGACAGGCGGGGCAGCTGGTGCTCAGGACCGGGAGGGCAGCTGGTGCTCAGGACCGGGAGTGGGGGAGAGGTAGGAAGAGGGGATGAGGGTGTGTGTGTGGTTGAGAGTGAAGTCAGATCTGCTCGCGTGCAGAAAGACCTGGGATAAATAGGGCAGGGGCACACACAGACACAGGTGTTGAAACTTCATCTAATAACAAAGGGTGGAACATGAGGGAAACCAATTACATGAAAACGGATAAACATTAACACACAGACAAGGATCACAAGACAATCCCAAAGATGGGATAAATAAACTGGATAAAAAGACTCCTAAGTGTACAGGAAGAGCCAGAATAGATTATAAGAATGCAGAGTTTCTGCAGGAAACTTTAGCAAAGCCAGTAAACAGTAAAGCGAGGGGCGGAGACTAGAACAGAGCGACTGCTGAGAGATAGTTAGTCAATTAGTAAGTGCAGCTATACAATCCCGGGTGCTCGTTAGTAGATTAGTATTATATACAAGGTTAGTTTGGTTAGTAATTTTAGAAAACAACAAACTGTTAGTAATGTTAGTATGTATAGAAAAGCAAGGGGAAACTAGTAAACGAGAACAGATGGAAGGATGAAACCCAGAATCCATTAAATCACCCGAAGTAGTGTCACAATCAATTAACACAGAAACTGCTACAAACAATGACGCGACCGGGGTGAAAGCAAAGACAGTACATGGGTAAAACGTGGACTGGACTACACGGGAGAGGAATAAAATGTGAACACTAAGACATGGACTAAAAAACTGACATACCAAAATAATAGAAACCTAAAATTGACTAACCAGACACTCAGACCACGGAACACAACAGAATGTAATTTACGGAAATGATCGTTACTCTTGTGTGGAATGATGTGAAACAGAGGAGTTCGGGGGTATGCTCCCTTGGGGAATGTGTTTTGCAGAAATGATCGTTACTCATGTGCGGAATGATGTGAAACAGCGGAGTTCGGGGGTATGCTCCCTTGGGGAATGTAATTTACGGAAATGATCGTTACTCTTGTGTGGAATGTTGTGAAACAGAGGAGTCCAGGGGTATGCTCCCTTGGGGAATGTGTTTTACAGAAATGAATGTTACTCGTGTGTGGAATGATGTGAAACAGTGGAGTTCGGGGGTATGCTCCCTTGGGGAATGTGTTTTACAGAAATGATCGTTACTCGTGTGTGGAATGATGTGAAACAGAGGAGTTCGGGGGTATGCTCCCTTGGGGAATGTGTTTTACAGAAATGATCGTTACTCGTGTGTGGAATGATGTGAAACAGCGCAGTCCGGGGGTATGCTCCCTTGGGGAATGTGTTTTACGGAAATGAACGTTACTCGTGTGTGGAATCATGTGAAACAGAGGAGTCGGGGGTATGCTCCCTTGGGGAATGTGTTTTACAGAAATGATCGTTACTCATGTGCGGAATGATGTGAAACAGAGGAGTTCGGGGGTATGCTCCCTTGGGGAATGTGTTTTACAGAAATGATCGTTACTCATGTGCGGAATGATGTGAAACAGAGGAGTTTGGGGGTATGCTCCCTTGGGGAATGTGTTTTACAGAAATGATCGTTACTCGTGTGTGGAATGATGTGAAACAGCGCAGTCCGGGGGTATGCTCCCTTGGGGAATGTGTTTTACGGAAATGAACGTTTCTCGTGTGTGGAATGATGTGAAACAGAGGAGTTTGGGGGTATGCTCCCTTGAGGAATGTGTTTTACGGAAATGATTGTTTCTCGTGTGTGGAATGATGTGAAACAGCGTAGTTTGGGGGTATGCTCCCTTGGGGAATGTGTTTTACGGAAATGAACGTTTCTCGTGTGTGGAATGATGTGAAACAGAGGAGTCAGGGGTATGCTCCCTTGGGGAATGTGTTTTACAGAAATGATCGTTACTCTTGTGTTGAATGATGTGAAACAGTGCAGTCCGGGGGTATGCTCCCTTGGGGAATGTGTTTTACGGAAATGATCGTTACTCGTGTGTGCAATGATGTGAAACAGAGGAGTCCGGGGGTATGCTCCCTTGGGGAATGTGTTTTACAGAAATGATCATTACTCATGTGCGGAATGATGTGTAACAGAGGAGTCCGGGGGTATGCTCCCTTGGGGAATGTGTTTTACGGAAATGATCGTTACTCGTGTGTGGAATGATGTGTAGCAGCGCAGTCCGGGGGTATGCTCCCTTGGGGAATGTGTTTTACGGAAATGATCGTTACTCGTGTGAGGAATGATGTGAAACAGCGGAGTTCGGGGGTATGCTCCCTTGGGGAATGTGTTTTACGGAAATGATCGTTACTCGTGTGAGGAATGATGTGAAACAGCGGAGTTCGGGGGTATGCTCCCTTGGGGAATGTGTTTTACGGAAATGATCGTTACTCGTGTGTGGAATGATGTGAAACAGAGGAGTTCGGGGGTATGCTCCCTTGGGGAATGTGTTTTGCAGAAATGATCGTTACTCATGTGCGGAATGATGTGAAACAGCGGAGTTCGGGGGTATGCTCCCTTGGGGAATGTGTTTTACGAAAATGATCGTTACTCGTGTGTGGCCCGTTTGTCTTAGATGGAAGAGCGGACTCCCCTCAGAGTTGAAGCCACCTTGAGGACCAGCTTGTCTTCTCTTGAAGTGAGCATTGCTGCATGGTAACCTCACACACATACCTCCCTGTGACCCCATATACTGCATCACTTATTGTCCTGTAAACCAAATTCTTGAAAAGATTACTTCTTAAGAAACTTGCAAATAAAATCAAAATGAACTAAACTGCAGTGCCCATTAATCCTGGACTGTATTGAGAACAGTTCAGCACATTTAATATTCTGATGTAAATTTAAGGCTTATTGAAAATATACAATGTGATGATTCCTATTTGGCACAGTTGACGCTTAACCATTCTGTAAGATCACACTGCCTTTAAATCACTCTTCAAGCATTTAAAGAGATACACCAGTTAACACATCAGCTGAAGTGTAGAAGGCAGAATTTTCCCCCTTCAGCTGCGCAGCAGTACAGGGTCTTTGTTGCCATATATTTTGCTTTTTAATAACATTACATAACATAACATGAATGACGAGAACAGGCCATTCAGCCCAATTACGCTCGCCAGTTTCTTTATACTATTTTGATTATATTTCGTCAGATAATCAATGACTCAATGGTATCTAGCTTTTAGTCAACCCTGCTCTTGGAAACTCCCAAGGTCTCTGCCTCACTAATATAGTCAGGCAAGCCATTCCACATTAAAATTACTCTTTGGGTGAAAAAAAAATATCCTGATATCAGTGCTAAATTTGCCCTTGGTCAACTTCCATTTACAAAAAAATGTCCCAGAGTTTGATTAACAGAACTTGGCTGAAGGAATCCTACATAATTCACTTTGTAAATCCCTTTAACATATTTAAAGACCTCAGTCAGATCACCCCTGAGTCTCCTTTTCCTAAGACAAAAGAGATTAAGGATCTTCTGCCTTTCCTCATAGCTTTTATCTTTTATACCCGGTATCAGCTTAGTTGCTCTTCTCTGAACCTTTTCTAGAGCCTCTATATCTTTCTTAAAGTATGATCCCCAGAACTGTACACAATACTCTAGATGTAGCCTGACAAATGTGTTGTACAAGAGATTTGTCACCTCCTTGGATTTGTACTCAATACTTTTGGCAATGTATCCCAGCATCCGATTGGCTTTTTTAACTGCTATGACACAATGACTAGAAAATGTGAGGGTTTAGTCAACAATCACTCCCAGATCTTTTTCATGTGGAGCGCATTCCAGTTTTAAACCTCCCATGAAGTAATCCTGTCTGATGTTTTTATTACCTACATGTACAACTTTACATTTTGCTGAATTAAATTTCATTTGCCACATTTATGCCTAACTCTGTATTTTATCCAAATCCTCCTGAATCACTTTAGTAGAGTCTAAACTATTCGTCAAATTTCCCAATTTAATATCTTCAGCAAATTTAACTCATTTGCTCTCAATATTTCTATCAAGGTCAGTAATGTAGAAAAGGAACAGCAGGGGTCCCAACACTGATCCCTGAGGGACGCCACTCCCCACCATACCTAGCTGAGATGAGATTCCACTGACCACCACTCTTTGTGTTCTGTCCTGCAACCAGTTTTGAATCCACTCCAGAATACCTCCTGTAATTCCAATGGAGCTCATTTTAAAAAGCACTCTCTTATGTGGTACTTTATCAAATGCTTTCTGAAAATCCAAGTATATGATGTCGTAAGCCCCTCTCTGAACATAAGTCTTGGTGGCCTCTTCAAAAAAATTCCAGGAGGTTTGTCAGGCATGACCTTCCCTTATGGAAACCATGTTGGCTATCCCTCAAGATATTATTACGTTGAAGGATTGATTCCAGCTCGTCTTTTATGATAGATTCAAGTATTTTGCATCCAATGCAAGTTAAACTGACTAGACTGTAATTTCCTGGCTCAGTACGGTCCCATATATTGTTTCTCATATATTGTTAATATATGTCATGGTTTGGAGGCGTTGAGAGCTTTCTTTGTTGCGCTCATCTGGGACGATATCGTTTTGCTCCCAATCGGATTCCTGGGCCAGCTGGCATTAATTGGGGGCGTTGCCCGGACTCTATTTAAGCTCTAGTTCCACCTCGCTTCCATTGCTAGAGTGTAAGTGTTTCATTTGCGCTTTAGCCGGTAAGGTCTCTAGAAAGAGTATTGTCAGGGACTTTAGCTGTATATTTGAGGTTAAGTTGTAGTCAGCAAGGGAATCTTTGCTTTATTTTCCCTTTTCTTTTCGTCCCTTCGAGCTCGCTTTGCTTTCTGCTCCGGACTACTTCTAGGTCTGTTGGTAGCGCGAGTCTCGCATTTTTATTCTATTTGTGTCTCTCCTTTCTCTGCTGTTTTGCCTTTTAATTCTGGCCATTGTGTTTGGCGTCTGATACTCCAGACCCATCACATTATATTGCCCTGCTTCCAATCATTTGGTATTTCTCCAGTTTCTAAAGACCATCTGAAGATAGTGGAGAGCGGTTTAAAGATGATCTCACTAACTTCCCTGAGCACTCTAGGATAAAAGCCATCAGGACCCGCTGCCTTATCTGCCTTTAGTTTATACAACTTGTCTAATACTTTATTTTGCGGAAACTGAGGTTAGGGATAATGATCTTGAGCATTGGACATGCCCTCTGGCCGAATAAAAACCGAGGTAAAATTCTCAACAAAAAAACTGTTTAAAGCATCCGCAATATCCTTGTTATCATATAGCAGGGATCCATATTTATTCTACATGCACTTAACCTCCTCTTTGACTTTTCTTTTTCTGCTACAGTACAGGAAGAAGCGCTTAGGATTGGTTTTTGCCCCTTATGCAATTAGCCTTTCATACAGTTTCTTAGCATTCCTCAGCTCTTTTTTGACCAGAGCTTGCATTTTACTGTATTCAGCCTTAGTGTTCTCATTATTACCCTTTATGTACATCTTATAAAGATTCCTCTTGTTCCTCAGACTCCTACGAATAGCTGTGGTCATCCACTGAGGATTCTGCTTTTTCAGCTTATTTTTGGACACCTTTGGAATGAATCTGCATTGTGATTCAAGTAAAACCCCCTTAAATCTTTCCTATATCTGATTTACAGACACAGACCAGAAGTGTCTCCCATTTTATTTCGCTTAGATATGAGCGCATCCCGAGATTGCTATGAGATTGCTCGCCTAAAATGAAAAATTTTGGTTTTTGAAGACACCTTGTTAACTTCCCATGAAACATCAAAATTAACAGTAGAGTGATCATTAGTCCCAAGTGGCTCCAGTACCTCAACGTTTCTAAGTCTATCAGCATTCCAGAGCACTAAATCAAAAATTGCCTTCTCTTTTGTAGGTTTATTAACATACTGCACCAAAAAATTGTCATTTATAACATCCAGAAATTCTTCCTCCCCTTTACCCTGTTCTTTCATCATTTTCCAGTCGATACCAGGATAATTGAAGTACCCCATAATAATTGTCCCTCCTCCTCTAGAAGCTTGCGTAATGCTCTTAAAGAGCATTTCATTGACTCCAGTAAACCTTACCATTTATAATTCCAACCTAACTGAATAAACAACTGAAGTAACAGCTGCCCTTCTGAATAAATGCTTAATCTCAGATCCCAAGTCAAAAATGCAAACAGTAGATATCGAACTAACTAACCACAAATACAACCAAAGGTAACCAAACCAGTCACTATCAGGCTCTGACAGTTACAATAATTTATTCAGTCAGCCATCAACTCATCCAGTCAGTGTCAGTCAGTCAGTCACTCACTCACTGTCAGTTTATCATTCAGTCAGTCACTGACAGTCACCCAGTGACTCACTCTGTCGGTCATTCAGTCAGTCACTCTGTCACTCTGACTCTCAGAGGAAGCATGCATATGACACTTTGTTCTTGCTGATTTTTTTTTTTTTTTGCATTTTTCATGGTGTGCCAACTTGTCTCGAATTGGATGTTTACTTCACTACTACTATAAATGTTAATAATAATCAAACCTAACAATGTTACATCTTGCTAATGCAGAATTACTCTTGCTGTCTCTCCTTCGTTTCGTCACTATCCCTGTGTGCCTCCCAGGACCAGCCCCTCAGCAGAGACAGTCACTCCACCCTCTCTGTGGGGCGGGGTGTTGGGGGGCCGGTGGACTTCCCGGGACGGCCTGCTCTGCACAGCGGGTCTCGGCGTGGGGAGCGAGGGAGGGAGAGAGATATGGAGGGAGAGGGAATGGAGAGCAGACAGAGGGTGGAGTCTTTTCTTATGAACAGCAGTTTGGCCCTGGTGAGTGTGTGGGTGTCAGTGTACCTGTGTCTGTTCCAGCACCTGCGTCTGTATTGTATGCATATTGTGTCATGTTTGGGCCTTGTTTCTGATTAGATGTCTCAGTGTTTGTTTCTATTTGGGCATTTCAGTGTTTGTTTCCTATTGGCTGTTTCAGTTCCTGTCTCTGATTGGTCGTCTCAGTGCTTGTTTCTGATTGATTTTCTTTGTTTCTTAGGATCGGACACTCCATGCTCCCCTCCATCCTTCTGTCCCCATGGGAACCAGGAGCTCCCTGCCCCCCTACAGTCCCCCCCATGCTGCCCTCCCGGCCGGAGGAGAGGTGGAGCCGGGAAAAGAGGGAAGGGGGGTTGAAAGAGAACAGCAGAGTGATGTTGAGGAGATGAAGGCTGAGGCCGATGGGGACAGTGATAGTGGCTCCCAAGTGTTAGAGGAACAGAACAGCCCCTTCCAGCAGGGAAATGGGACTCTGTATTCCAAACTGCCCCCAAACCAGCTCCACCTGCCCCCCGAAAGCACCACCCTCTTCGAACACCCGAGCCAGATAGTTTAATTCCTCTCCAGTCGCTCTGCCCATTTACCTCTGTGTGGCCCCTGCCTCATCTAAGAGCTGTGCAGATACACTGATGGCCTCCTGCCGGGACACCGATCTCCTGATCCCATAATGCTGTGCATTCTGTTTTTGGCTTGAAACCTATGGCATAATTCTTTATGGCAGCAGAGTGGACAAGACTTGCGCGTTCCTCTATTACTTCTTTCCTTTTGTAAAGTATTTATTATTGAGGAACTGGGTTAAATGAGGGTGAAGGCAAGTGGATGGATTTTCCATGTAAAACAGTATTTGTTTACAGAGGTCATGCAAAACATCTCAAAGTGCTCTTCACTTACTTTTAAAACAATATCAGGTGTAAAACTGTTAGTCGAACATCACCACAGGGTTGATATCGAAAGATTTAGGAAATATGATGTATAGTGATATGTTAGAACAAGTCGACATGGTACAACATCCCCCGCCAATCGTGCACTTCTCATTTTCAAACTCAATCAAGGCCTTTATGGTCTGAAGCTACACACCAAATTTGGTTACTGTATCTGTAGTAGTTTCTGAGTAAAGCTGTCCCCTTTATCTCGGACGGACAGACGGACGCACACACGGACGGACGCACACACGGACGGACGGACGGACGGAGGTCAAACCTATATCCCCCTCCCACTTCGTGTTGGCGGGGGATAATAATGTACATACTATTCTAGTAAACTCAAAAATAGTTTGTTTTCCCTGTGAATTATTTATACTTTTATCGTAGCTGAATGGATTTTAATCTATTGCTTGTTTCCCTGTCATGCAGTTTCAAATTATCCGTTTACCTCATTTCCTGGGATTAAGGAGAATATTCATACTTTTTACAAACAATTATCCGCGGTATATGACTTTGCATACCAAGCAGAAGCTAATGAACTTGGATTCAAAACTTTCTTAAAGAACTGAATGCAGAATGAAACCCTGACCCTATCAACACCTCATACCTGGAGAGAAGGGTGTTCTTTGCTGCTCTCTGCTGACTGTGTAGGGAAAGTGGGAAACTGCAGTTCTGCCTTGCACCAGGATCAAAATGAGTGCCAAAAAAATGTACTGTTTCTGTGTGTAATATTCTGTGGGAGAGTCCTGGTTGGAAATTTATTTTATAATGTGATTAAATATTGTACATATATGCACTGAAATGTTGTTTAAACTGATAATGAGCTAGATGTCTAAAATTCTTAAAAGCAAAAACTGCCCCGTCTTTAAAATTTGAATTTGGGACATTCTGTCATGAGAATAAGAGTATTTGTACAGGATGGCCCAAAAAACACCAACTGAATAGTTGATACGACAAGATATTTATTTCATACAATTGATAAGAAATAATAAAAAAAAAACCCAACCAAAACATAGTGCAAAAACTAATTCTCTTTAGTGAGATGGAATAGTCCTACCAAATTAATTTCTTATCAACTTTTCGGTTGGGAGGCCTCCCTGTACCTTGTGCCATACAGATGTCACTGGGCTTCAAACATTTTTCCCCATCTCACTGAGTCCAGAAAACCTAAAACATCATAGTTATCATTTGAGCAGCAGGTCCCATGATAAGGCCGCTGTAATGTGGGTGGGTGTGTGTGTGTGTGTGCTCTTTGTTTTTAAACAATGTTTTGGAATTGGCCAAAAGATTTTGTAAAAGTATTGGGTCTGAATGGTTTATAATGAAAAATAAAATATGCATGATGTTAGAATTTTCTCAGGTGTCAACAGTAAGGTCATCTATGAGGAAGATCTGAATGAAAAAAAAGAATCTGTTCAGTGTCAATCAAACATAATGTTGCCATTCAGGTTAGACAAATTTTGTATCATTTTGATTGCGTATCAGAACTACAAGCCTAAACCACATTTTTATGTAACATGAATTTTGATTGCCTGTTTTGAGTATTTTAATTTGATTAAAAAAATGTTATCTGGCAGACAACTGAGATTTCTGGTGACTTCACCGATCCACCTATCCATCCATATCCAGTTGTGGGTTGCACTGCCTGGAGGGCAATCTGTGGTGATGTTGGTCTGGGCTATTCTGCAACTTCCAACAGCTCGTCCTTGGGATGCTTGGCCAGGGAAAGATGTAGTTCCTCTAGTGTGTCTTAGGTCCTCTCCTGGATGGACATGCCTGAACCTTCCCACGGGGGGAGACACCTTGAGAGTATCCTTACCTCACTCCCAAACCCCTCACCTGAGTCCTGTTAATGCTCGCTGGAAGATCCTAACTGGACTCCCAAACGCCCTCACCCGAGTAGCCTAAATGCAGACGAGCAGTGACTCGCTGAGGTCTCATTGTGTTTAACCCCTTAATCCCCTGATATTGGGGTAATCATTACACACAATAAATACAACATGTCTCCTAATCTCAAGCTTATCAACTTTACGCAATAAACTTTACGTTGACCATTTTTCCTCAACCAGACACTATTCAAGCCCCAAGCAAGTAAATAACCATTGTAATGTGAAAAAATGCCACTAGATGGCAGTATTGAACTTTTTTTGTTAAGCCCAGTCTGGAGCTAGGTTTGGGTATGTCCTGGGCATGTCTGTGAGGGGAAGTCCCAGAGAATTGAAAAAAAGTCTGGAAGGTGGGAGGGGGCTGCAAAAGAGTATAAAAGGAGAAAGATTGAGAGAGTAAAGTAGTCGGATAAATTGCAAGGATAAGGATACATTTGACCAGACCTGTCACTCTTTTCAAGACCTGTGAAGTTTTTTTGTGGATTTTTGCCTGTGTTGGAGCATTTTCCTGTCCCAGGACATCACCAAGCAACCCCATCTCAAGGGACTGTAAATATTTTTTCTTGTATATGTCAATCTTGGTCAGTAGTATAAATTGTAGGTTAGTTGTCAGTCTTTGTTTAATTAAATCTGTTTAAGTTTTAGGATTTTGTCTGTCATCCCTTGATGTCTTAGATGTCATAAAAAATTGGGGCCATAACAAATTCGGGGCTCAAGTCCGGGTTAGACCTCTATGTGAGTCATTTATTGAAAATCTACCATTTCAAATTGTGAAATTGTTTTTTTTTTATTTTCCTTTATACTTTTGTATATATATTGACAAATCAACAGCAATGGATGATTTCTTGGCATCACCAACCGCAGAGGTTTTGAAGTCTTTTAAAAAGACAGAACTGCTAGAAATATGTAGACAGTTAGAGCTGACAGAGGTAAAACCAGCCATGTGAAAAGCAAGACTGGTTAAAGAGATTGTTGAAAATTACATTGATGAGAATGAATTTGCACCAGGCGATCTGGAACAGTTTCCAGTGGAAAATCCAAATGTAGAAATGGAGCTTAAATTAAAAATGCTAGAGATTGAAAGGGTGGAAAAAGAAAAGCAAAGGCTGTTTGAGTTAGAAAAATTAGCAAGAGAAGAGAAAAAAGAAAGGGAGGAAAAAGAAAAAGAAAGAGAATTTGAGAGGGCGGAAAGAGAGAAAGGCAGTTTGAGGTAGAAAAATTAGCAAGAGAGAGAGAGAAAGAGGAAAGAGCAGAAAGAGAGAGACAGAGAGATTTTGATTTACGGATGTTATATAGAAAAGAAAGGCTCCAAATGGAGCAACTAAAAATTGAAAAGGAAGCGGAGAACAAATTTCGTGCTAGCCAGGAGGTAAAACTGGTACCTCCATTCTCCGAGAAGGAGGTTGATAAGCATTTCCAGTGTTTTGAGAAGGTAGCTAAGAGTTTGCCAGAGGCCAAAGGAACACTGGCCTCTGATGTTGCAAACTGTCCTCACGGGTAAAACTCAACAAGCCTATTTGGCTTTGTCTGCAGATGATTTCTCTGATTATGAGGTTGTCAAAAAGGTTATTTTGACAGCTTATGAGTTTGTTCCAGAGGCTTACCAACAGAAATTCGGAGGCCGAGGTCTGAAGAAATCTGACAATCAGACTTATGTGGAATTTGCTAACAAGAAGAAGGTTTGCTTTGAGCGCTGGTGTACTTCCATGGAGGTCAAGGATGATTTCAACTCACTAAAAGAGATGGTGTTAGTTGAAGAATTCAAGAACTGTGTTAAAGATGATATTAAGACCTACCTTAATGGGAAGCAAGCACTGAATTTGCAATCACTTGCCAAATTTGCAGATGAATATGTTCTCACACGAGTCTAAATTTCAGTCTAACAGTAACAATAGATGGTTCCAATTTCAGAAAAAAGGGAACAGTGATACCCAAGATTCCTCACCCAAAGACAAAGACAAATCTGGTGATGGTGCTCAGAAATCCAGTCACAGCTCTGATGAAAGTGTGAAAGCTGACAGTGACAAAAGTGGTCTAGTTTGCAATTATTGCAAGAAATCTGGTCATGTTACAACTAACTGTTGGTTTAGCTAACAAAGAAAAAGAAAAGGATACCAAACCCAATGTCTATAAGGTTAGAAACCCCTGTAGTAGAATATCGATATGCTAAATTGCCTGCTCCTTGTGGGGCTAAGAAGCCTGATACAGCTGACTTCGTGAGGGAGGAATTTCTTCCATTTGTGTCAGAGGGATTTGTGGCTCTGAATGAGCATTCTCCTCCTGTCCCCATATATATCCTAAGGGATACCAGAGCTTCTCAGTCACTTTTGTTGATGGACTCTCTGGAAACGTGATGAGACCGCTTCTGGGGATTTCATACTTGTACAAGGTATTGAAGGGAGGACTGTATCCGTACCCCTGCATTCTGTATTCTTGAAGTCAGATTTAGTTGCAGGACAGGTAAAGGGTGTTTCTCTGTTGCTGGGCAATGTAGTTCCCCCTGTTCATCTTACTTCACAGCCGAGCACTGAAGATGGCGATGAAGACCCATCTCTGTATCCTTCCTGTGCGTGCTATGGCCAAGAAGTCTCAACAAGAAGATGATGTGGTGCCGTCCAGCGCATTGAATAGTCATGACTCAGGTGGTTCGCCTCATGACTCTGTTCAGCCTACTATGATTTCTCCATTTGAGGACTTATCAGACACTTTTATCAGTTCTCTGTTCAGCCAGCCAGATGAATCTGGTGATTCTGATATGTCTGGAGACTTGTCTCTGTCCAGAAAGTGGTTGATTCAGGAGCAAACGAATGATCCTGAAATTTGTGTACTAAAGAGGAGAGCCCTTCCTGATAAAGAAATAGACGCAGTTCCAGTTGGGTATTATCTCAAGGATGGTGTGTTGATGCGGAAGTGGTGCCTTCCTGATATCCCTGCCAATGCAGTTTGGGTAGTGGTCAAGCAAATTGTTGTTCCGAAGGTCTACAGGAATGAAATCTAAACAACGGCTCATAGTTTACCTTTAGGAGGTCATCTTGTTTAACAAGACTGTTGATAAGATCATGAAACACTTCTTCTGGCCTGGACTTTAGAAAGATGTTTCCAACTTTTGCAAAACCTGTCACACTTGTCAGGTAGTTGGAAAACACCAGTTAGACCCACCTGTAGCTCCATTGCAGCCTATCCCAGCATTTGGGGAGCCCTTCTCCAAGGTCATTGTTGATTGTGTTGGTCCATTACCCAAGACTAGATCTGGAAATCAGTACTTGTTGACAATCATGTGCATCTACCAGATTCCCTGAAGCCATACCTCCATTCCACATCAAGGCAACTGCAATCTCGAAGGCTTTGATGAAGTTTTTCACATTGTTTGGCCTTCTCAGGGAAATTCAGTCAGACTAAGGTAGCGATTTCACTTCTGGATTGTTTCAGCAGGTTGTGTATGAACTAGGTGCTAAGCAGATTCTTTCCAGTGCCTATCATCCAGAGAGTCAGGGTGCCTTAGAGCGGTTTCATTCCACTCTCAAGACCATAATGAGGACTTATTGTTATGACCATGAGAAAGACTGGGATGAAGGTGTTCATTTGCTGCTGTTTGCAGCTAGAGAAGCAGTGCAGGAGCCTACTGGATTCAATCCGTTTGAGCTGATGTTTGGCTATGAGGTGAGAGGACCTTTGCTATTGTTGAGTGAACAATGGCAAGAGAAAGAGCCGCATATCAGTCTGTTAGACTATGTTAGCAAGTTCAAGGAAAGACTGCGTGCAGCGTGTGACCTAGCCAAAGAGAATTTGAAATCAAGTCAGGGAAAAATGAAAACTTGGTATGATCATAAGGCTAGAAGCTGTGAGTTTAAAAAGTGTTTTTTCCCTTGCAGTCCAATCCATTGCAGGCTAGATTTCATAGTCCTTATGAAATTCTGACAAAACTCAATGATCTCAATTAAATTGTGAAGACTCCAGATGGAGAAAGCCAAAACAGTTGTGTCACATTAACATGCTGAAGCCTTATCATGATAAGAATGCTAGGGTTGCAGCTGTCACTTCAGATCCTCCTATGGCCGAGACTTGTGAAGATGAGGGGGAGTTTCAAGATGATGAACCTAGAATTACAGCTGAAGTTCTTTCATGTAAATTGTCAAATTCTGAAGTGTTGCAGAATCTTGATGTAAAACTCCAGCACTTAGAACCTTCACAGAAAGATCAGTTTGAGAGGTTGATCAAGAAATATTAAGATCTATTTCCTGATGTTCCAAAGAGAGTTTCTATAGCCTGTCATGATGTAGATGTTGGTGATGCCAAACCAATAAAACAGCGTCCGTACCGGATGAATCCTGAAAAGAGAAAGATTGCTGAGAAAGAGGTTGAGTACATGTTAGAACGTGATATTATCAGACCCTCTAACTCAGATTGGAGTTCACCCTGTGTGCTAGTTTCAAAACCTGATGGAAGTACTAGATTTTGCACAGATTATCGCAAAGTCAATGCTGTAACTAGAACTAATGTGTTTCCAATACCTAGAATTGATGATTGTATCGATAGAGTAGGGCAGGCAAAGTTTCTGACAAAGATTGATTTATTGAAGGGTTATTGGTGTGAGCCCCCTTAAAACTCCGGGAAAATTTGCCTAAAATGCCAATGAAAAGCGTACCCAAAGTAAATTGAACGCTGTTCTTGAACCGTTTGGACTATATGGATGGTTATGGTCTCATTTGAAAGGAAACACTATGAAGTTTTTCCCCCAGCTAAAAGAAATACTCTAAGTGCTACTGTCATTGAGTAATCCAAGCTGGAACACACTGAAGTAGAAGGTTTTTACTCTCGCCAAAATTTTTTTTTGCAAACAGGTGCCTGTAGATGAGAGCAGCTGGGACTTATTAGCTGAAAAACACAATGGGACCACAGCATGAAGTCTTACTTAGTTCCAGTTCAAAATTTGATAACAATCCTACAGAAAATGAGCATTTTACACATGTTTTTCTAAGGCCATGTCTAGGCGTTTCCAAAAATGGCCATTTGGAGACCCCAAAAGGACCCTTGGATAACCATGGTCACATACCTAGGATAAAAGGGCATAACTCTTGAACGCTTCAACCTACAGTCATAATGTTGGGCTCTAATGAAAGGTGACACTTAGAGGAATCCAATCCCATATCCAGATTCACTATCAATATTGCTGAAAAAAAGTTACTGATGCATAAGCTCAAATTTGTGCACATAAGAGTCAAAACGAGTGCCTTTATGTTAAAAAAAATGCTTTTTTATATGAAAGGTAAACAAACAAATGACCTTTACGCAGCAAACTCACAGTAAAATATTTACAATATATGATCAATAAAAAAAGTAAAAGTTACTGAAGCATAAACTCAAATTTGTGCATATAAAAGTCAAAACAAGTGCTGTCATGTAAAAAAATGTTTTTTACATGAAAGGTAAACAAACAAATAACCTTTCCATAGCAAACTATTTACAATATATGATAAATAAAAAAATTAAAAGGTTACTGAGGCATAAACTCAAATTTGTGCATATAAACCCCAAGGAGAGGAGATTCTGACTTTGTGCTTTTACATATATCCAAAGCAAAGGAGAGATTCCTTTGTCTTCGTTCTTGCCTATAACGAAGACCCTATGTGGCACATAGTAAAATGGATCCTATTTACTTACTTTGTCTCACTCTGATTTCTTACAGGGATGAAAATTTAAATTCCCACAGCAACCAACGCCGGCGAAAAAATAACTTCCTTCCACCTTCGGTAACGGAGGTAATAATGCGTAATATGGTAATAATATAATCATCATAATATCAGCATCATATTATAATATCCTTTTCCCGTAATTATTTACGCAGAATTACTCCGGTGAAAACATGACGGTGAACTCCAGTGAAAACATGACGTCCTTCCACCTTCCGTGACAGATGCAAATAATACGTAATGTAATTTTATAATAATAATAATAATAATAATAATAATAATAATAATAAATATAAATGTAATGTAATTATATAATGAAATATAAGTTATAATATGATGCGTACTTGTCAAGAGTAATGTCATCTCCCCCGAGAAACATTTCCTCTGCTACGGAGCCATCAGGGTTTTGGTCGGATATTTCTTCCCCTGAGCTATCACTTGCACGCCGAGTGCACAGCTCTGCAGCTTCTGAACTGAAAATGATTTTTTTCGCAACCTTTTGGCTATTTTTTCTTTCAAACTCCGTAAACAACCATCAAACATTCGCTGGAAATCTCTCTCTGCCTCGCTCTGTTTTGCGGAACGCACAGCACGCATTACGCACAGCTGAGCCATATTCTGTCCATTCTCTTACGCGAGCGATAGGCAGCGCCAGCCTTTTCGCCACCCCAACAACCTATATATCGGCGTTTCCAGAATATCGTTGGTGTCATAATGCAACAATCGTCGTCTTGATTGGTTGCTGGTTGCTCGGGCTACATGCAGAAAAAGGAGGCATGAGCTTCGTTTCAACACAGGCACTCGTTGGCTATAGCAGGCGGTAGACAGGGCAGGGAAGCTCGTAACTGGTCGAGTGAGGTGTCAATCGAAAGGTTAGAGTGCAGACTCCATTTTGGCGCAAATGGCTGTGTGCTGTCTAAATCTGTTCCGAAGCAACGACCACTAATGCAGCGAACTTTGTGGATAACCACCGATTCATTTCAAACGATGCAGCAGCTGTTCATGGATATTTACCGGTATAATAGTGTGTTTTGGACTAAAAACTTTACTTGGTTGGATTTACTGGAACTTCGTGGATGTAACAAGACCATTTTTGAGGGGATATGTCGGACTGGAAGAGTACTAGGGGGCTTCATCGGTGAGTCACATCAGTTTTGTAACTGTTCGTTTGTTTGTTTGTGGTCTGACATGGGCGTTGATTAAAGCTGCTGGGATGATTAAACTTTGAAACGGTTGGCATCATTCGAATCTCAAGAATCTTAGCTTTCTGACGATATGTGGCATGAGTATCTCCGTTGCATACAAGCTGTGTAAATGACGTAGTATCTTTTCAACTTCCCTGACGGCCCGATTGCGGGCCGTCGGAGTGGTAACGGGTTAAAAAAATAAAACTGATGTGACTCACCGATGAAGCCCCCTAGTACTCTTCCAGTCCGACATATCCCCTCAAAAATGGTCTTGTTACATCCACGAAGTTCCAGTAAATCCAACCAAGTAAAGTTTTTAGTCCAAAACACACTATTATACCGGTAAATATCCATGAACAGCTGCTGCATCGTTTGAAATGAATCGGTGGTTATCCACAAAGTTCGCTGTAGATGGAAAAGAAGAGTGAAGCCAGCAAACGAGATCGGAAGGAAGTTTGAAAATCAGAATCCAATAAATCACCCGAAGAGTGAAACATAAGACTGGGGCTAAAACAGCAGGCGAGACGAGAGACCAGACGGGGGAGACAAAGTGCAATGCAAAATGGAAAACATGAACCGGCATGTGACTATGGCAAAATGTAAAACATGGAAAAGTAAACTGAGACAATACATGAACAAATCGAGGCAGGCAAATCACAATAGATAATCCAAAGAATAGTCAGGTATAGCGAAGTGTCAGGAAAACAATGAAAGCAATTATCAAAACAAGGCATGATCTAGGCAGGCATGGCAGAATCATAACATTAGCCCCCCTCCTATGAAACGCCTCCTGGCGTTTCCCCAGGCTTGGGATGCGTGGCATGAAAGTCACTGATTAGAGTCTTGTCCAAGATGTGCCGCGCGGGCACCCAGCTGCGGTGTTCGGGACCGTAGCCTTCCCAGTCGACGAGGTATTGAAGTCCACGACCTTGTCGACAGCAGTCCAGCAAAGTTCGCACAGTGAAAGCTTCGCCTCCGTCGATGATGCGGGTGGGTGGTGGGGGATCAGAACCAGATGACAGGGGGTGGGTAACAGCAGGTTTAACTTGGGACACATGAAACGTGGGGTGAATTCTGCGCATGGACAGGGGAAGATGGAGGCGAACAGCAGTGGGGCTAATGATTCTTTCAATGGTGAAGGGGCCTAGAAATCTGGGGAATAGCTTGCCCCCGTTACCTCTCAAGGGAATGTCCTTCGCAGATAGCCACACGCGCTGCCCAGGCCGGTAGGATGGAGTAGGAGTGCGTCTCTTGTCGGCACGAGCCTTCATACCTGCCACCGACCTGAGCAGCTTCTCACGTGTGGTTCTCCAGGTACGTCTGCAACGGCGTATGAACTCACGGGCAGAGGGAACAGCCACCTCCTCCTCCTGGCAGGGAAATATGGGTGGTTGATAGCCTAGGCAGGCTTGAAAAGGAGAGAGTCCAGAAGCAGCAGAGGTGTGACTGTTTATAGCGTATTCTGCCCAGGGTAACTGATGACTCCAGGAGGAGGGGTTCTTAATACTTAAGCATCTTAAAACAGTGTCAATACAGCGATTAGCTCGCTCAGTCTGGCCGTTGGTCTGGAGGTGAAAGCCGGAGGACAAACTAACAGTGGTACCAAGGGATTTGCAAAAGGATTTCCAAGATTTGGCTGTGAATTGGGGGCCACGATCAGAAGTGATGTCAGAGGGAATACCATGTAACCTGATAACGTGCTGTATGATGAGGGTGGCTGTTTCTTGGGCAGAGGGTAGTTTGGTGAGTGGGACAAAGTTAACGGGCTTAGAAAAAATCTGTCAACAATGGTAAGTATGGTGGTGTAGTGATTGGAAGGGGGCAGACCAGTGATGAAATCTAGTGCAATGTGTGACCAGGGACGGTGAGGTATAGATAGGGGTTGCAATAAGCCATGAGGAGGTTGGTGTGATACCTTTCCCTGGGCACAGACTGAGCAGGCAGCGACAAAACCTTGAACATCTTCTTTGATCCCAGGCCACCAGAAACGACGGGTGATGAAGTCTCGCGTGCAACGAATGCCTGGGTGACATGACAGGTTAGAATTTTGCCCCCAGTCCAGAACTCGGGGGCGCAAACTGGCAGGGACAAACAGACAGTGGGAAGGACATGAGCTGGGTGCGGCAGATCCATCTCAGACCTCATTTTCAATGTCCATTGAGATGGCATGAATAAACGTCTCTTTAGGTAGTATGATATCTACACAGGGGAAATCTTTCTCAGTCTCAAAACATCTCGAGAGGGCGTCAGGTTTAATATTTTTGCTGCCGGGACGATAAGCCAAATGAAAATTAAATCGTGAAAAGAAGAGGGCCCACCTGGCTTGTCGAGGGTTCAATTTTTTGGCAGACTGCAGGTACTCAAGGTTCTTGTGATCGGTCCATACTAAAAACGGGAGTTCGGAGCCCTCCAGCCACTGCCTCAATTCTTCCAGCGCTAACTTAACGGCGAGCAGCTCACGGTTGCCGATGTCATAGCTGCGTTCCGCTGGGGAGAGACGGCGGGAGAAGAAGGCACAGGGGTGGATCTTGTTATCCTTGGTAGCTTTTTGAGAAAGGACTGCTCCTACCCCCACGTTGGAGGCATCCACCTCGACCACAAACTGGAGAGAGGAATCTGGAATGGTTAGTATGGGTGCTGTGGTAAATCAGGCTTTGAGGACAGAAAATGCTGATTCGGCCTCAGGGGACCAGTGGAAAGGGACCTTGGTGGATGTGAGTGCGGTGAGGGGAGTGACGATGGTGCTGTAATTACGAATAAACCTTCTATAGAAGTTAGCAAATCCCAGGAACCGTTGCAAGGACTTACGGTCAGCAGGTCTTAGCCAGTTCACGACTGCTTCGATCTTAGCGGGGTCCATCTGAATGGAGTCTGGACCAATGATGAATCCTAGAGAAGACGTGGAGGGTACGGAGAACTTACATTTCTCCGCCTTGACAAAAGGTCGATTCTCCAGCAGCCTCTTGAGAACTTGACGGACGTGATGGACATGATCTTCCTGGGACTTATATCATATGTATATAAATAAGTGCCTACTTAACCATTTTTGTATTGAAAAGAAAAAATTTGCCTTTATGAGTCAAAATTTTTCCCTTTTGGAATGGAGGTGTAATGTGAAAAATAAGCCACTAGATGGCAGTATTAACTTTTTTTGTTAAGCCCAGTCTGGAGCTAGGTTTGGGCATATCCTAGGCATGTCTGAGAGGGGAAGTCCCAGAGAATTGAAAAATAGTCTGGAAGGTGGGAGGGGGCTGCAAAAGAGCATATAAGGAGAAAAATTGAAAGAGTAAAGTAGTAGATGAAATTGCAAGGAGAAATAGTGGAAGGATACATTTGACCAGACCTGTCACTCTTTTCAAGACCTGTGAAGCTTTTTGTGGATTTTTGCCTGTGTTCAAGCATTTTCCTGTCCCAGGAAACCCCATCTCAATCACAAAGGGACTGTAACTATCTCATTATTTTTTTTCTTTTATATTTTAATCTTGGTCAGTTTTTATTTTATTATATCTGTTAAAGTTTTACAATTTTGTCTGTCATCCCTTGCTGTCTGATAACAACTTGGGGCCATAACAACCTGTAAATGTTTCTTCTACACATTGATTTCCTCTTCAGTGTAGTCAGTCATTAAGAACTTGGGGTTCCATGAGGGGTTCCAAGCCTTTTCCTTCAAGCCTTTCACTTCTTTGATCAAATTTGTTGATTCATTTTGAAGCACTTATAATGCGCGACTTTGGGCTTCTTTTTCGCTGAAGTCATTTGAAAAAATTATGGGTTGTGGGTTGCGGTTTTTTGGGCCTGTTTTTGAAAATATGGTTGCTTGTTAGAGAAGTGTTACAAGCAACCTAATTGTTATATGTTTATGGTTGCTATTTCCCCCCGATTCATTGATGGACTCTGTCTGCTCACAGCTTCACGAGCAATGTGAGACAATCCGCCCTCTCTCCTGGCCCCTTGCTCAACTAAATGAAAGGTAATCGCTCCCCCCCCCCACCCCCACTCAACAAAACGAAAGAGATTCCACCCCAGGTCTACACCGTCTTAGTATTGTCTAATTTATATTGTGCTTGTTTTGGGATTGTTTTTGAAACTGCGGTCGCTTATTTGTCTAATCAGAGTTGGCAACCCTGGTCAAGACCACGTCATGATTACGCTGACAAAATAAGGCTACAGTTTGCATACAATGTGAGGATTTACAAAATGGACCACACGTGAGAACCAGTAAAATGCAAAAAGGAGGCTTTATTTCTGAAGGGGGAAACCCCCCAACAGAGCAGGCAACAGTACAGAGTCCACAATCCAAAATCAGAATCCAATGGGCGAAATCCAGAATTGTAACCAGGGCACCAATCACTAAAATCGAAGTCAGACAAAAAAGGTTCAAAACGCAAGAAGGCGGCGAAGTACAGGGAGTAAGCAAAAATCAAGGATGATCCAGTCAGAAAGATAATCACGATGGGTACAAGGCGAAATGAACTTGGCACAAGTAAGCATGAGAGAATGATCTGACAAAGCAGTGCAGTAAAGAGACATCTAATATACATTTCAGGTAAGTCACATGATAGCAGAACACAGGTGCAACACATGAATTGGCAGAAGCCAAAATGCGGACAGGGATCACGGGACAGACCTATAGACAAAGACACAGCTCCGGTCAATGAGTTCTACCGTGCACAGATACTAAGAGAAAGGAAAGCATAAGGTGTGGAGATTCCACTGAAATGCAGATGCAAAGATTAGGGAGAGACAAGGGGCGGAGACTAGAATAGGGCAAGTGCTGAGAGCTTGTTAATCAATTAATAAGTGCAGCTATACAATCCCGAGTGCTTGTTAGTAAGTTAGTCTTACATACAATGTTAGTCTTGGTCAGTAAATTAGAAAAAACAAAAAACAAACTGTTAGTATGCGTTTGTAATATCGAAAAAGCAAGGGGAAGAAAGTAAACGAGATGGGGAAGGAAGATTGAAACCAGAAACCATTAAATCACCCGAAGGAGTGGCACACATTACTGGGGCTCTGAGCAAAGACAAGACCAAGGACCAGACAGGGGAAGACAAAGTGCAATGCATCGAAAAATCAAAACATGGACTGAAATAAACTATAGTTCTAAGTAAAACATAGAAAATCAAAACTAAGAAAATGCATAAAACGAAAAGCAACCAAATACACGGCACGGTGGCACAGTGGTTAGCACTGCTGCCTCACAGCAAGAAGGTTGTGGGTTCGAATCCAGCCTGGGGCCTTTCTGTGTGGAGTTTGCATGTTCTCCCCGTGTTCGCGTGGGTTTCCTCCGGGTGCTCCGGTTTCCCCCACCCACAAAAACATGCCCCATAGGAACACTCCAACCAGTACCCCTGACCAAGGAACTGGCCTTAGAACTGGAGTTGGTCCCCGGGCGCTGCTCTGTGGCTGCCCACTGCTCCTAACTACAGGATGGGTCAAATGCAGAGGACGAATTACCCCACGGGGTTCAATAAAGTATATCTTATCTTATCTTATCTTACACAATACATAATCCTAAGGGATAGTCAGACATGGCAGGGAATCAAAATACACATGAGGCAGTCAGAACAATAGCAAGGCAAGGCAAAACCAGAATCACAACATACAGTCTTACTCGCTCGTGAGCTAGTTGGCTACCTAGCTAGCAATAGTATAGCTAGCGCACCAATGTATTTTGCTACATAGCCAACGAGGCAGTCAGAACAATAGCAAGGCAAGGCAAAACCAGAATCACAACATACAGTCTTACTCGCTCGTGAGCTAGTTGGCTACCTAGCTAGCAATAGTATAGCTAGCGCACCAATGTATTTTGCTACATAGCCAACTGGCTAGTGAGCTAAAAAGGCTGCAGTTCACTTTCAATGCGTACACTGTCATACTCGTTAGCGAGCTAGTTGGCTTCCTAGCTAGCAAGCCAAAATGATATCGAACTGTGCGTCATAGTAGTCAACGCCCCTACGAAAATATTGGCGTGCTAAGAGTCATGGTAGAATGGAGATAACCGACAGTTTTTTCGAGCACTGTATTTATTGTTGGCTAGATACCTGGAAATTTACATTTGAAACCTCGCGCAAGCGCTTGATTTCAAATGAAATTTCCAGGTATCTATCCTGCGATTAAGACCTCGTGTTCAAAAAAAACTGTAGGTTTATCTCCTAAGTCTACATTCGTTCAAACAGCAATAAAGAAGGGCATATCTTGTGGTTTTGTGAGTGGCATCAAATTAGCATATCTCACTCCCATAATGAAAAAGAAACCTTCTTTGCCATTCCATCTGGTGGATGTACAGCAATCTTTGGTGGGAAGCTGATTTGGTTGTCATTTTCAAATTCTTGGCAGTCCTCATCCCCTTTACATTGCATCTCAGCCTCAGGAATGACATCAGCATATGTTCGAAAAAAAGAACTTGTCTGTTGGATGCTCTTTCTGCCACAGCAAGACTTTTTCTTTGACATTTTTTGGTCACTTTTAGAAAACTGCTGCTTCATTGTAGCAATGGAGATACAATATTTGACATCTATTTTGTTGGAAAAAACTGGCAATTTAATGGTGCAGGTAGCTCACAGCCTGGAGACAGCTCCACCCTAAGAAATTCTCTGAGGTGTTGTCTCATTTCAGTAAAACTTGTTACCCCCCTCCCGACCAGCTGATGGATTTTTTCAATGATCCTTATATCAACAGGCTGTTGAATTCCACTTGCCTATGAAAAAATAATTCTTAATTTAATTTAGGGCTGTCGGAATAATTAATCGCGATTAATTTAAGCGCAATAAAAGTAACTGCCACTATGAGGCAGACAGACGTGATTGCTTATTACCTTTTCTTTGACACATACCTAATGTGGTCATTTGAAATGCTTCTGGGAAGAAAACTGTGATTTGAAGTGCACTAATTACCAGCGAGGTTGGACAGCCTCCATCGCCTTGGCATAATTAGGTCACCTTAAATCATTTCCCGCGTAGTTTGCCTAACTTGCAATCAAGCCATTTATTCAGCCAACTGACTAATCAAAATCAAAATGTGGCCTATAATGATTAAGAAGTGATAATGAGAAGCAGACGGACCTAACCAGGTTGCTATGTTAGATTGAAGAAATTTCAATAATCTGAATAAATAGCAGACCTCTGAATTCCACCTTTCATCAAGGAATTTTGTATGCATTATTAAAGATATTTCTAAAAAAAAATGAAGTTATTCAAAGATGGCCCTGGTTTCAAGAGCTTAAAAATATAGGCTACGTGAAGTGGTAAACATTTTGTGAAGCATACCGAACATGAATGTGAGAGAGAATACGTTTGCATTGCAGGCAATAGTCAAATGCACTGAAGATTTGGCAATTAACGTTCAGGCGAAACTTTGCCGCAAATTTGAGGCATTTTTTATTAGATAATTGAACGAGAGTAATTTAAAATAATGTAACTCATAGCACTTGATTTTATTTACTTTTGAGCATCTAAATAACCAACAATGAAGGTGGAAAACATTTTGTTTAAGCGTATAGAACGTGACATGTAAATTGTGAATGAATTTGAAAATCTTTTAATATAACGTGGCAGCCTGGTTAGGTCTGTCTGGTTCTCATTCTCTCTTCTTAATCATAATAGGCTACATTTTGGTTTTGATTTGTCAGTTGGCTGAATAAATGGCTTGATTGCAAGTCAGGCAAAGTACACTGGAATTGATTTAAGACGAGCTAATTATGCCAAGGCGATGGAGACTGTCCAACCTCGCCGGTAATTAGTGGACTTCAAATCACAGTTTTCTTCCCGGAAGCAGTTCAAATGACCGCATTAGGTGAGTGTCATAAAAAAGGCAATAAGCAATCACGTCTGTCTGCCTCATAGTGGCAGTTACTTTTATTGCACTTAAATTAATTGCGATTAATTATTCCGACAGCCCTAATTTAATTATTACTAGTTAAAGCCATATACATAATTAATTAACATTGCAATGTGACCTTACAAATGAAAAAACAAAACCTTTTTTAAAAAAAAATTCATAACAACTTTCTCATGAAATTAAAGAAATGTAGCTAGAAGGCTTTTTTCCCACTTTCCTAACAAATCAAGATTGTACAATTTCTTGTAAAGTGTGAATCAAACACTGTAATTTTCAATATAAAATTTTCATGTACTTCTAATAAAGGGAATGTCAAGCTTCTTACCGCACCTGTAATGTGCTTTTGATGCCTGTCATCAGAAGGTAATTCAATATAGATACGCCTTTCACCCTGCCATTGTTTTGTTTCTGAAAACTTTTTTTCTTTTTTCGGTGTCTTGGGTTATCTGAAACGCTGTTTTGATAAGTTCAAATTAGAATCAGATTTGCATTTGCCATCACTGTTTAATATTTTATTTGAAAATAAACTGATAATGAAAAAAGTAGTTTGCAATATTTGTTTCTAATACAAGCCCTGTTCATGAGTGTCTCATTGTTATTCTATCATTCTACCATTCATTAATTTACTTATGCATTAATTCATGCATGCAGAATCCATTAATTGCTCACCTTGCACTTCACGCATGTAAATCTTGGCATTTTTTTTTCTGTCTTGCATTAGCTTCAGCCTCTTTTTATAACTACAATGCCCATTAATCTGGAAGATCAAATGTTACCGCACAAATAAGGAAAAGAGGTTTGCAATAAATTATTTTTTTTATATTCATGGATAATACATCGTGAATAAACTAAAAGTTACTGTTATGGATGAGTATTTTTTGTACAGCATTATATTTCATTTGTAAATGAAGATTTGTTACATGCTGTTTTGCTGCCTTGCTGGTCAGCTATATTTATTTTGTTCATTTGGTACCCTCTAGTGGTGTGTCTGTAAAACATGCTCTGATGTAAAATCATTAGGAAAAGACTAGGGCTTTCTTGAAGCTTCTGGCACCTTCCTGCCTGGAGGGGGCAGGGTTTCCCTGGAATCCTGTGGATCTTTCCAGAAGGTTGCTAGACTATATAAATGCTGTGATTTTAAGCACAGGAGAGCAGACAGCAGAAGAGAGCAGAGCAGAAGCAGTGTTTTGTTTTGGCAACAGAGTTAATTAGTGGCATTAGAGTGTTATTAGGAATTAAATAGTGGATATTTTTTGAAGAACTTTTTTTTAATTGAAGAATAAATTAGTTTTCTTTGCTGGTTTTCTTTGTTGTGATTTTTTTCCAAGTCAAAACATTACCTTTTCAATTTCTTTTGCTTGTATTTAATCCCTCGGCTGTATTTTTGTCTGGAACATGTTGGCACTCCAAAGTTTTAGGGCAAAGGTAGAAGGGTCCCATCTAGTCAATGACATCATCCTCCCATAGTACTTTGTGAGATTTGGAAGTTGGATCGAAGGCAAAAATACAAATTCACTAAATTACATTTACATGTTTTTGTCAGTTGTTAAACGAAGAAAAAATAATAAAGCTTATCTATCTAAAAACTCAAACCTCAAGCCCCATATAGTTCAAATATTATCGATACATTTCAAAATATTTTTTGAAAATAAAAAAAGGAGGGGGGAAACAGGACTTTGTCCCAGTTTAAATTTCCTCCTAATAGTCCAGGAGCCCAATGAGGTTTAATTTGCACCTAAAAGGTTTGTGGTGTGCGCTGCATATGGTGTGGCCAAGGGTCTTGGGAATGGGGATTCCTAAGTTCGGAAAATGTGGGATAAGCTAGGGGGCGCCACTGAAAGTACCCCCAAAATATAATTTAATTAGCAAATTATGCCCAAACAAGATATGACCTTTTATTGGAAGTGTTATGTGTTAGAAATCGCTGATTTGTATGTATGTTTTTAGTATGTTTTAGTACTTTTAGTTGCTATTTATTTATTTATCATATTTATTCTTTTAGAGTATGTATGTTTCTGTTACGATTGCGCTGTCTTTAGTCTTGAACTTTTTCCTCTCGTTCCCGTCTCGTGGTGTCTTGTCTTCTTCATCACACTCTCTTCCCTGTATTTCGGTGAGGTATTTCCTCTTCCTTCTCTCTCGCTGTTCTCATTGACTATCCGCACCTGAGAATAGTTTAGCGAGGCATGGGTGATTAGTTAGATCAGAGACAGAACTCCACCTGTTTCCCCTGTTATGGCCCCAATTTGTTATTACATTACAACACAACAGCAACAGCAACAGCAAGGGATGACAGACACAGTTTTAACAACTAAAACACATTTAATTTTTAACAAAGACAATAATGACTAAACAACTAACAACTAAGACCAAGATTGATTATAACAAAAACAAAAAGAAATATTTACAGTCCCTTTTTGTGGGGCGGCTTGGTGATGTCCTGGGTGAGAAAATGCTCAAACACAGGCAAAGAAATCCACAAAAGAAACATCACAGGTCTTGAACAGAATGGCAGATCTGGTCATCTTCTTGCAATTTCTCCTACTACTTTACTGTCTCAATTCTTTTCCTTATATACTCTTTTGCAGACCCCACCCACATTTAGACCTCTTTTTTTTACTTTACTGAGACTTGCCCCAGACATGTCCAGGACATGTCTAAACATGACTCCAGTCTGAGCTTAACAAAAAAAGGTAAATACTGCCATCTAGTGGCCTATATTCACATTACACCTCCATTCCAAAAAGGAAAAATTTTGACTCATGAAGGCAAAATTTTTCTTTTCAATACAAAATGGTTAAGTGAACACTTGTCTATATATACATATCATAAAATATTCAAACACATGATATATATATACACATTCAAATACGGGATAAGCAATCAGCAATTACATTGTCTGTACCCTTCACATGCTTAATTTCCAAGTCAAACTCCTGTAAAATCAAACTCCAATTCAACAATCTCCGATTCTTGTTTTTCATCTTACTCAAAAACATTAACGGATTGTGGTCAGTGTGCACAATCATTGGCTTTTGTCCTGTACAAACATAAACCTCAAAGTGTTGTAAAGAAAGGACCAGAGCCAACAGTTCCTTCTCTATTGTGGAATAGTTCCTTTGGTGGCGATTGAACTTCCTGGAGAAGTATGCCACGGGATGCTCAATGTCATCAGAGTCACTTCTCTGTAGGAGCACAGATCCACAAGCTTGGTCGCATGCATCGACCGCGATGGAGAACGGTTTGTTGAAGTCAGGAGATTTGAGCACGGGGAAGTGACACAGCAGAGACTTCAGGTGATCGAAGGCTCTCTGGCATGTTTCATCCCAAGTGAACTTTACGCCTTTCTTCAGTTGGTTGGTGAGACTGAGAGCAATCTCAGCAAATTTCTTGCAGAACTTGCGGTAGTACCCGATCATTCCAAGGAAGCGGCGCAAAGCTTTTTTGTTGTCAGGAACTGGAAAGTCCATGATGGCTTGGACTTTAGCATTTATGGGTGCCACCTTACCCTGGCCTATGACGTAGCCAAGATAGGTGACAGTAGCACAACCAAAGTCACTCTTGTTCAGGTTAACAGTCAGGTTAGCCTGGGTCAGGCGCTGGAACAACGTCTCTACATCTTTTAGATGTTCTTCCCAGGAGTCACTCCATGTGATCAGGTCATCGATGTACGCACCCGTGTGTGGCAATCCGGCGATTGTAGACTGTATCATCCTTTGGAACGTGGCTGGGGCATTTTTCATGCCAAAGGGTAGGACTTCATACTGGTACAATCCAGATGGTGTGGCAAAAGCAGAGATGCTCTTGGCCCTCTCAGTTAAAGGCACACACCAATAACCCTTCAATAAATCAATCTTGGTCAGAAACTTTGCTTGCCCTACACTATCAATACAATCATCAATCCTCGGTATTGGAAACACATCAGTTCTAGTTACAGCATTGACTTTGCGATAATCTGTACAGAATCTAGTACTTCCATCAGGTTTTGGAACTAGCACACAGGGTGAACTCCAATCGGAGTTGGAGGGTCTGATAATATCATGTTTTAACATGTACTCAACCTCTTTCTCAGCAATCTTTCTCTTTTCAGGATTCATCCGGTATGGATGCTGTTTTATTGGTATGGCATCACCAACATCTACATCATGAGAGGCTATAGTAACTCTCTTTGGAACATCAGGAAACAAATCCTCATATTTCTTGATCAACCTTTCAAACTGATCTCTCTGTGAGGGTTCTAAGTGCTGGAGTTTTACATCAAGATTTTGCAACACTTCAGTGTTTGACAATTTACATGAAAGAACTTCAGCTTTAATTCTTGGTTCATCATCTTGAAACTCCCCCTCATCTTCACACATTTCGACCATTGGAGAATCTGAAGTGACAGCTGCAACCCTAGCATTTCTGTCATGATAAGGCTTTAGCATGTTAATATGACACAATTGTTTTGGTTTTCTCCTATCTGGAGTCTTCACAATGTAATTGAGATCATTGAGTTTTGTCAGAATTTCATAAGGACCATAAAATCTAGCCTGCAATGGATTGGACTGCAAGGGAAACAACACAAGGACCTTTTCTCCTGGTTTAAACTCACGGCTTCTAGCCTTATGATCATACCAAGTTTTCATTTTTCCCTGACTTGATTTCAAGTTCTCTTTGGCAAGGTCACAAGCTGCACGCAATCTTTCCTTGAACTTGCTAACATAGTCTAACAGACTGATGTGCGGCTCTTCCTCTCGCCATTGTTCACTCAATAATAGCAAAGGTCCTCTCACTTCATGACCAAACACTAGCTCAAATGGACTGAATCCAGTAGACTCCTGCACTGCTTCTCTAGCTGCAAACAACAGCAAATGAACCCCTTCATCCCAGTCTTTCTCATGGTCATAACAATAAGTCCTCATCATTGTCTTGAGAGTGGAATGAAACCGCTCTAAGGCACCCTGACTTTCTGTATGATAGGCACTAGAAAGAATCTGCTTTGCACCTAGTTCATACACAACCTGCTGAAACAATCCGGAAGTGAAATTGCTACCTTGGTCTGACTGAATTTCCCTGGGAAGGCCAAACAACGTGAAGAACTTTATCAAAGCCTTTGAGATTGCAGTTGCCTTGATGTTATGTAGAGGTATGGCTTCGGGGAATCTGGTAGATGCACACATGATTGTCAACAAGTACTGATTTCCAGATCTAGTCTTGGGTAATGGACCAACACAATCAACAATGACCTTAGAGAATGGCTCCCCAAATGCTGGGATAGGCTGCAATGGAGCTACAGGTGGGTCTAACTGGTGTTTTCCAACTACCTGACAAGTGTGACAGGTTTTGCAAAAGTTGGAAACGTCTTTCCGAAGCCCAGGCCAAAAGAAGTGTTTCATGATCTTATCAACAGTCTTGTTAACACCAAGATGACCTCCTAAAGGTAAACTATGAGCCATTGTTAAGATCTCATTCCTGTAGACCTTCGGAACAACAATTTGCCTGACCACTGCCCAATCTGCATTGGCAGGGATATCAGGAGGGCGCCACTTCCTCATCAACACACCATCCCTGAGATAATACCCAACTGGAACTGCGTCTATTTCTTTATCAGGAAGGGCTCTCCTCTTTAGTACACAAATTTCGGGATCATTAGTTTGCTCCTCAATCAACCGCTTTCTGGACAGAGACAAGTCTCCAGACACATCAGAATCACCAGACCCATCCGGCTGGCTGAATAGAGAACTGATAAAAGTATCTGATAAGTCCTCAAACGGAGAAACCATAGTAGGCCAATCAGAGTCATGAGGCGAACCACCTGAGTCCTGACTATTCAATGTACTGGACGGCACCACATCATCTTCTTCTTTAGCCTTCTTGGCCATAGCATGAGTCACTGCGCAAGAAGGATACAGAGATGGGTCCTCATCCCCATCTTCAGTGCTTGGCTGTGAAGTAAGATGTACAGGGGGAACTACTTTGCCCCCAGCCAGGTCATTGCCTAGCAACAGAGAAACACCCTTTATAGGTAGACTTGACATAAGTCCCACCTTTACCTGTCCTGTAACTAAATCTGACTTCAAGAATATAGAGCGCAGGGGTACAGATACAGTCCTCTCTTCAATACCTTGTACAAGTATGAAATCCCCTGAAGCGGTCTCATCACGTAACTCCAAGGAGTCCATCAACAAAAGTGACTGAGAAGCTCCGGTATCCCTTAGGATATATATGGGGACAGGAGTAGTATGCTCATTCAGAGCCACAAATCCCTCTGACACAAATGGAAGAAATTCCTCCCTCACGAAGTCAGCTGTATCAGGCTTTTTAGCCCCACAAGAAGCAGGCAATTTAGCAGATTGGTTATCTACTACAGGGGTTTCTAACCTTGTTTTCACAAAGGTATTTGGTTTGGTATCCTTTTCTTTTTCTTTTTTAGCTTTAAGGAACCAACAGTTAGTTTTAACATGACCAGATTTCTTGCAATAACTGCAAACTAGACCACTTTTGTCACTGTCAGCTTTCACACTTTGATCAGACCTGTTACTGGATTTCTGAGCACCATCAGCAGATTTGTCTTTGTCTTTGGGTGAGGAATCTTGGGTATCACCATAACCCTTTTTCTGAAATTGGGACCATCTATTATTACTGCTAGACTGAAATTTGGACTTATGTGTGAGAACATATTCATCTGCAAATTTGGCAGCTGATTGCAAATTCAGTGCTTGCTTCTCATTAAGGTAGGTCTTAACATCATCTTTAACACAGTTCTTGAATTCTTCAACTAACACCATCTCTTTTAGTGAGTTGAAATCATCCTTGACCTCCATAGAAGTACACCAGCGCTCAAAGCAAACCTGCTTTTCATTAGCAAATTCAACATAAGTCTGATTTTCAGATTTCTTCAGACCTCTGAATTTCTGTCGGTAAGCCTCTGGAACCAACTCATAAGCTCTCAAAATAACCTTTTTGACAACCTCATAATCAGAGGAATCATCTGCAGACAAAGCCGAATAGGCTTGTTGAGCTTTACCCTTGAGGACAGTTTGCAACATCAGAGGCCAGTGTTCCTTTGGCCACTGGCAACTCTTTGCTACCTTTTCAAAACACTGGAAATAGTTGTCAACATCCTTTTCCGAAAATGGAGGCACCAGTTTTACCTCCTGACTGGCACAAAATTTATTTTTAGTTTCAATTTTAATTTTTAGTTGCTCCATTTGGAGTCTTCCTTCTCTATCGAATTTCTCTAATTCAAAATCTCTCTGTCTTGCAAATTTTTCTAACTCAAATTCTCTTTGTTTTTCTTTTTCCTCCCTTTCTATTTTCTCTTCTCTTGCTAATTTTTCTAACTCAAACTGCCTTTGTTTTTCTTTTTCTTCCCTCTCAAATTCTCTTTGCTTTTCTTTTTCCTCCCTTTCTTTTTCTCTTTCCTCCCTTTCAATCTCTAGCATTTTTAATTTAAGTTCCATTTCTATATTTGGATTTTCCACTGGAAACTGTTCCAGATCTCCGGGTGCAAACACATTTTCATCAATGTAATATTCAACTATCTCTCGAGCCAGTCTTGCTTTTCGCATGGCTGGTTTCACCTCTGTCAGCTCTAAATGTCTGCAAATTTCTAGCAGTTCTGTCTTTTTAAAAGACTTCCAAACCCCTACGGTTGGTGATGCCGAGAAATCATCCATTGCTGTTGTCAATATATATGTATTCAATTAAAAAAAATCAATTTTACAATTTGAAATGTTAGATTTTCAATAAATTACTAACAAAATGGTCTATGCCGGACTTGAGCCCCCAATTTGTTATGGCCCCAATTTGTTATTACATTACAACACAACAGCAACAGCAAGGGATGACAGACACAGTTTTAACAACTAAAACACATTTAATTTTTAACAAAGACAATAATGACTAAACAACTAACAACTAAGACCAAGATTGATTATAAGAAAAACAAAAAGAAATATTTACAGTCCCTTTTTGTGGGGCGGCTTGGTGATGTCCTGGGTGAGAAAATGCTCAAACACAGGCAAAGAAATCCACAAAAGAAACGTCACAGGTCTTGAACAGAATGGCAGGTCTGGTCATCTTCTTGCAATTTCTCCTACTACTTTACTGTCTCAATTCTTTTCCTTATATACTCTTTTGCAGACCCCACCCACATTTAGACCTCTTTTTTTTACTTTTCTGAGACTTGCCCCAGACATGTCCAGGACATGTCTAAACATGACTCCAGTCTGAGCTTAACAAAAAAAGGTAAATACTGCTATCTAGTGGCCTATATTCACATTACACCCTCTCTCTCCTATCACCGTCCTTGCTTTTCTAGTTCCGCCTCTCTCTACAGCTGTCCTGTGTTTAGCTGGGATTCCACTTGATTAGTTTGTGTTTAAAAGACCCACTTTTTCCTCAGCTTCTTGTTGACTCGTTTCTTCCCATAGCTCGTCTTGGTTAAGTCTCGTTTCTGCGCTTTTCTGGTTTCAATTGTTGATTGCTCGTTTCTTGTTATATCTCCCGTAAGTCTTGTTATTGATTGTTTGTATTACGTTGTTTGATTTCTGGCTGATTGATTAGTACTCTGTTCTCCCTTATTCCCATTTTGTACCCATCTGTTTAGTCTCTCCTGTGTTTCTCCCTTATCCCATCCAACTCCCTTTTCCTTCCCCTTCCATTCCCTTAGCTCAGCCCCTTTGTTACTGTCTTTGTGCGGATTGATTCTCTGGTTACTGAACTACTTTCTTGTCCCCTGACTTTGATTCTGACTATTCTGCATTACTCTGTTTGCCTGGCTATTGATCCATTTCTGTCCTTGACCATGAGCTTTGTGAATCCTAATAAACGCCCTGCCGAGGCTGAACTGCATTTGGAGTCTAAGCCCGTTCCTTTCAACTCCCTAAAGTTCTAAGTTCAAAATGTTTCCACTGAAACTAGAAAAAATACAAAATTCATCAACTTAGGATTAGCAAAAGGCACCACTTCAGGTCATGGTTAATGTGCACATCAAGTTTTGTTAAAATATATGGAACGGTTTTCAAATTATGCTCCTGAAACAAAATGTTCACAGACAGGCGGGTGGACAGACGGACGGACAACCGCGCCCATGACTATATCCCCTGTATTATACGCTGGGGGATAATAATTACAAACAAACAGACGGACGGACGGACAGGCCAAAAACAATATGGCCCCAAATCTTTGATTCTGAGGGGGAAAAAAGTAAATTTTTGTTAATTATACCCAGACAAGTGACTTTTGAGCCTGGACAAGTGGACAAGTGCCTCAAAAAGTTAATGTCAAGCCCTGGACATGCTCGGCCCACTGAACGAGTGTCTCGAGACTGGCTCGGGGCAATTGCTTAAATAAATAAATGAATACTCTTGAGTGCAAGAAGCTCTGTTCAGGCTGTTGTCGCCAAGTCTCAGTTTGACGTGTGTTGTCAGGCAGCGGGTCCAGGAAAAAGACTGAACTTTCGGAGCTGTGAAAAATACACCAAACATGCCAAATTACATCTTCACCAGAGCATATTAGAGTGAAATTTTATGCTTAATATTCAGTTTGCACCACCCTGCATCAAAATTTTATTGTGCTGAAAACCTGTACATTTGACCTATAAAGCTGCTCTTTAATAGATTCTACACTCAAATCTTTATGAGAGAGTTCCATTTAACACTGCCAGGGCCTTCAGCTTTTTTCCAAAGCTGTCAGTATTTTTTTTCTATCAGTTGATCTCTTGTGTTGGGACAGCAGGCGAACTGTTTTACTGACAGTCACTGTGGGCGCTTTTATCGTACAATCGATAGAAAGTGTTGTCATATGCCTGTCTCACCCAATTCTTGAGAATATATGGAAGTGATGAAATGTTAGTTTGACTAATCTGGCCACATCTGAAAATCTGGGTGTTCCAACCTGTTTACTGGTTTGCTCAAGTTTCATTGGGCTTTGAGCAATATCTTACAATATTTCCAAAGAAACACTATATGAGAGTGAAAAACAATGTCTAAACAAAAGCTGTGAGCATGCCATCTTGTACTAGAGCAACAGAAGGCAAAATACATAATACATATTAAAGCTATTCTTACCTTTCTGGCATACGGCGCAGCACTTAGTAGAAATTTGATCATGAACAACTCCGCCTCCCTCCAAAGTCCCACCCTCCTCCCCCTGCCTGACCTCTCAGGCTCCCCTCCTTCCCTGACACGTGCGATGAGAAAGTGAGCAGTGCGAATGAAGCTGCTTTCACACCGGACCGAAACGAACTTTTCACACGACAGATTACATTCCAAGTCAATGCAAAGACGCAAATCTCACGCGTATTCACGTCTTTACATTGATTTTGAATGTAATCTGTCGTACAAAAAATTTGTTTCGCATCCGGTGTGAAAGCATCTTGAAATGGGGCAATGGAGTCAGATTCAGAGGCACCGGTTAGTGAAAACTAACTAACAGTGATTATATAATATTCAATTCTATATGTGGTCTAAAATAAAATGCCTTCGTAACGTCTGACGAATTACCATTCACGTTAGTAATTATAGCATTTCAGCGCCTGTTTATTTACAGTCAGATGCTTCTTGTTTCGGCAGAATTCATACACTGAACAAAAATATAAACGCACAAACCAAAAATGCTGAGTTAAATTAACCTATGATGAAACATGCCCACAAATAGTGTTTATTGGTGTACTGACTGATTTGTTTTGCTCAAATCTGGTGACCCATTTCTCATTGACCGCTCCCTGTGAGATTACTCACTCGTTGAGTTATTCTGCCCCTGAGCTGCATAGAGCATAACATTGAGTTGGTCTGTCAGCATGACCAATACACAGGCACTCCTTGCACCAGGGTCAATAAAAGGCCACTGCAAAATGTGCACTTTTGTCCCAAGTCACAATGCCAGAGATGTCACAAGTCATGAGGGAGCGTGCCATTGGCACACTGAATGCTGGGATATCTGTGACAGCCGTGTCAACACACTTGAATGTGCGTCAGTCCACCATCAGCCGGTTGAGAAGTAGATTCAGAGAGACTGGCAGCACTGTGAATCGTCCACATGCCCCATGACCATGTGTGACCATGCCCACACAGGATCGGCATATCCACCTCCAGCACCTCCGCGATCGGCTACGACCAGCCACCAGGACAGCTGACGAGACCGTCGGACTGCACAACAGCCGGATATCAGCTCAGACTATCCGAAACCGCCTGAGGGAGGCAGACCTCTGAGCCTGCCGACTGCACCGAGGTCTCGACTTGACCGCCGTCCATCATCGCTACAGACTCGACTGGGCCAAACGTAACCTTCACTGGACGCTTGCACGGTGGAGGACGATGTTATTCAGCGATTAAATTGCATTTCCAACTGTACCCCGGTGATGTCAGACAACGCATATGGCGACGTGTGGGCGAGCGTTACGCTGATGCCAGCTCCAACTTGCA
Source organism: Gymnothorax reevesii (assembly GCA_029721435.1). Taxonomy (NCBI): domain Eukaryota; kingdom Metazoa; phylum Chordata; class Actinopteri; order Anguilliformes; family Muraenidae; genus Gymnothorax; species Gymnothorax reevesii. Next base: position 5,275,469 of record CM056579.1, on the reverse strand, counting down.
CTGCAGGAGGAATGGGACAACATTACACCGGCCACTATTGACAACCTTGTGAACTCCATGTGCCGGAGGTGTACCGCTTTACGTGATGCCGATGGTGGACACTCTCGTTTCTGAGTGCGGTGAACTCTGCCTGCTGACCCCTGTTGGGTTCGGGCTGTGATAACTCATGAATTGTTCACAGTAAATTGTTAGTCATGTTTCTGTTGCTTGAATATTAAGGCAAGAATAAAATAATAATTGTTTTGTTGAAATATTTCCAGATTGATAAAAAATAATTCGAAAAAAATCACTTTGTGCGTTTATATTTTTGTTCAGCGTACATGTTTCCTTGCAAAACTGCTGTCATAACATCTTACCTCACCAGAATTGTCTCGGTAACGTTAGTCATTAAATCAAGAGCAGTTGCAGCTGCTTTGTTTGCAGGCTAACTTTGTTGAGTAGCTACCTGCTTTGTCTCTACCGCTCTGCTGCTCTGCCAGAGAAGCGCACGACTCGCAAGCAGTGACAGCGGTAGGCAACTGGAAGGGGCACAGCAACGGATGACAGACTGGAAGCTCGGCCAATCATTTTATTCGGAACGAAGAAAATGATTGGTCAGACTTTTATCAGAAATAGAATGAGAATTGAATATCAATGAATTTCAACACCTGGTGGATTTCTTTTGCATTTTAGTGTGGCATACGCTTATTAGGAGCATTTTAAGATTACAAAAGAAAAGTGTAAAAACTCCAGAAAGGTAAGAATAGCTTTAATGCAGCAGTAATATTAAAAGAAAAGAAAACCCTTTTTCTTACCCAATAAAAGTGCTCTGCCCCTACTATTCAAATATAGTCCTCTGTAATTTTTGAAAATTTTTTTAATGACTACATCGGCTCAGAAAGTTAAAATGTATATGTTGCACATCATGGGACTCACAGACACAGACATTTGCACCCACTGCACACTCAACACTATCGACGACCACCTGCACGCACTCTGGCTCTGCCCACCAATTCACAACTTCTGGAAAAAAATAACCACCACCCTATCCCGATTCCTCGACCACAATATCCCACTATCCCCCACCGTCTGCATACTTGGAAATTTAGAGGAACTCAACACTAACTCAAAGCAAATCACAATCCCCCTGCTTGTGGCCCTGACTATCGCCAAGAAAACAATACTGCTCAACTGGAAAAACAGAAAAAACATTACAACAACACAATGGTTAGATCTCTATTCTCAACATATATCAATGGAACAACAGTCAGCAACCCACAAGAATCAATTACAAGAATTCAACAACATCTACTCCACAACTCACTGCCATCTCACTGCCGGTGAGTTAATGCCACAGCATAGATATACAAAGTCTTGTTCACGAAGAGGAGAAGGGATATTTAAAATTGGAATCTGTTAATCTGTATAAATCTTTAAGGAAACTTCTATAACAAAAACATTGTGAAATAACTGCCAAAATACAACTCTGCTTCATTTCGGATCATTTGGTTGAACACTGTTCTTTCGGCTCTTATCTCTCTATTTCATTATAATTATTATTATTATTATTATTGTTATTATTCATTTGTTTTCTCTCCTTTTTTTCTTCCTTTGTGGTTTTTTTTCCTCCTTTTTTTCCTTCTTTCCTCACCTTTTTTTGTTTATTTTATATTCTTTTCTATTCCTTTTGTTGATGTCTTTGTCTAATAATATTGTATGTATATTACTCTGTAAATCAACTCCACAACTTGCTACCTATTTATTTGTCTGGTCACATATTTGTCTGTATGCACTTATTGGTGAATAAAGGTAAAAAAAAAATGTATACGTTGTTGGCGGTACATCATATTCGTTGGAATAGGGGTAGCTTGCTGCATTGCCCTGACACCAGACCTCTAGAGCGCGAGGAGGTCATAAATTAAATATAACCAATGGCGTAGTGAGAACTGGAAATGTGGTGGGGCACAGGACATCCGTTTAAAATAGTTATTAGTCCTGACTTGTCCTCAGTAATTTTCATTATTAACTATAGAATCACTCTACCGAGAACACTCCTCACGATCAGGTGTTGCTAGTTCTCCCCATTTACGTAGGATGACAGTCTTTCATTTGGATGCGTTTTTGGTGCATCTAAATCAGCATCATTCTAAATTGCTCACCTGTCAACTCTCACACTTTTAATTGGCATATCACTTTTTCACACTGGTGTCAGCAATTTCACAGTTGAGAACAAAAGTGATAATTGAAAATTTTAATTCAGAAAACAAAATTATATTTAATTGCCGACTCCTACTTTTTAATCAACCCAAACTGTAGAGAGAGTGAAAGGTGACATTTCATTGGAACATGGATCTGTCATTATTCAAACAAGGTATATTAAGGAAATTATCACACGGAATTGACGTCCTTGTGCATGGAATGTTTTCAGTTTCACATGCCTTTCGGTAGATTTTACCGTTAGTAGCATGTAAACCAATTATGACTCCGGAATTTGCACGCTTCTCTTTTCTCGGGGGTCGGAAGCTACGAAATTGCATAAAGACGTTTCAAATGGTCTTTTATTTCATTTAAACAATTTAAACAATCATGAAGCACAAGTTAAATTGTGTGATGTGCGTAAAAGGTAGCTCGGACATTTCAGAGCAGTTTGCCTTTTGTAAAGTGTAGGCCTATTTTTAGTAAACTATTTTCCAGTACTGAATTTAGCCCGTTATTTTGTCGCTGTTTGATCGCATGGGGAGAGAAGCTGTGTCTTCAATTGCCAAAAGATTATTCCTATCATTGAAAAAACATGTCAATAAAGGTAAATGATTATGAACTACCCAGGACTAATTGTTGTTGTAAAGAGATGTTCTGTGATTCCAGCCACTGGTTGAATCCAATGATGTAAAACCACTACTAGGAATGGGGTAGGAGTTGGCCAAGGAGAATCAGTGCAAGCTCATGCCTTCGGGGAGGTCCGAGTGTCTTGTGTTGTTTGAGCAATCAACAGCCACCCACAGAGGCATTACCACTGATTTTGTTGCTCAGATTCTCATGGTTATATCGAATCTTGATCATTTGGCATTAAATGAAGCTGCAGTGCAAGTGATAATCAAAACTAATTTGTATGCACTTTTCATAGATCAGCAGATTTCTTGGTGTCCAAGAGCATCAAAACATCCAAGACACTGCCAAACAAAGTTTCTTCAGATTGGCTAAAATATAGGAAAAGCAGCATTCATGAGCTTGTGCTAATAAGTTGTATTTCAAAGGTTTGAGGTTTTATTAATCAGTAAATAAAAATGGCAAAAATTCACTAAAAATATTTATGGAATGAGAAGAACACGTACTTTTTTGGGTAAGAGCTAAGAAAAGAGTTTTCTTTGCCTTTTACCCTTTGTAGGGCACTAAAAAATACCCTAAGAAGCTGATTGTAAAAAAAGTACGATGGGCATATGTCCATAAATAGTCTAACCATCACTTGCTCTTGGCTGAGGTGAAAAGGGCATTTGATCAAATATGGTCTTACCACCAAATGTTTTGTTTTTCACACAAAATCTCACTAATTCCAAGAAATCCTACTCAAACAACACCTATCTCAACTTTTAGCAAACCTTTTCAAATTTATAATGCCTGAGTTTTCCTCAGTTTTCTTTTGTGAGTAATGATGTTAGGTCCTTGTAAGTGGGACTGGGTAAGGACACACAACCGCACTGTGAGAGGTCTGGAGAAGAAAGGAAGTTTGAGACACTCTAGGCCACTGCTGATTGGTCGAGTACCCTGATGTCACTGCCTGTGATATAGCCTGATTTTCTCTCATTGGCTGGGAGAAATCACCGCTGGCCTACTGCCTCACAGAGAGGCATGGGGGCGGCACTTTGGATGCCGACTGAAGTTACTAAATATGGTTCCTCGCCCGATAAAACTCCTTTGGGCAGAAGCCAAATGTGGCTATTTATGTGGTACCCAACTTAAGGCTTCATAATGAAAGATTTCGGCTTCACAGAGAGGGGGGAAAGGGCTTAATTGAAACAAGACTCTTGGAGCATTGAGAATTCCATTGTATTTGAGTTTATTTTCATAATTTTGGTGGAGAAAAACAAAAAATTCTTCATGAAAAATCAGCATTGAAATTAATAAAAAATTGAGAATTGGAAAATGGCTGGGAGGTAATACATTTCTGGGATCATAAACTTCTTGTCCACAAGTGTGCTTAATCTGAGTGTGAAATTCAAAATGATCTGCTCTTTCTAAGCAAATAAGACAGCTCTCCAAGTGGCTCCTCATACTGGCAGAGCCCTCAAAACTGCACACAATCAAATAAAAAAAAAAAAAATCATGTTTTTAACACAAATCAACTTTTGACTCATGAAGTTCAATATGAATTTATGATTTTCTAGTGAAATTTAGCATAAATTTATCAATATAGGCGCAGATGGACAGCATTGGTCTCCAGTAACCTCTCCAAACTAAAAACATGCTTCTTCTCCATGGTATATTTCAGAGTTTTGTCCTTTTTCTTCAGAGCTCCAACAGCCAGTTCACGTACATTTTAAAAGAACTGTTTTTAAGTCAGAACATTCACCCTGCGATAGGCAGGTTGCTAATTCCACATTACCAGCATCCAAGCAAAATGTAAGCTTATATAAATCCTTTTCACACCCTATAAGAAGCAAGTATAACTCACTTATACAGTAATATCTGAAATAAAGGTCATTTACACAAATAGTCTTTCCACTATCAGGAAAAAAAGCAACCAATATGCAACCCTATATTGAACAGCATCAGTCTTTAACCAACTGCAAGCAATTTCTCTCCCTGAAAGATCACAGATCTGTCCATGCCCATGTCTCCCACGGTGTCCCCCAGGGGTCAGTACTGGGTCCCCTACTCTTCATCATTTACCTTCTCCCCCTCGGACGCATAATGAGAAATCATGGAATCCTCTTCCACTGTTATGCTGGCGACACCCAGCTCTACATTTCCACCAGGCCCACAGCCACCCCTCCTCCCTCCTCACTTATCCTCTGCATCCATGACATCAAGAACTGGATGCTGGATGACTGATAATCTCCTTCAACTCAAAAGTGATAAGACTTAAGTCCTACTCATTGGCACAAAATCCACTTTGTCAAAATCTACCAACTTTAGCCTCATCATAGACAACACCAATCCTTCACCTTCACCTCATGTCAAAAGCCTTGGCGACATCTTGGACAACTGCTACTCATTCCAACCACACATAAATTCAATTTCTCGCACTTGTTTCTTCCACCTCTGTAACATATCTCAACTCCGCTCCTCATTATCCCAGTACAGCACAGAAATACTCATTCACGCCCTTGTCACTTCCCTTCTCGACTATTGTAATGCTGTCCTTTCTGGGCACCCCACTAAACTCCTGAATAAACTCCAGCTCATCCAGAACTCTGCAGCTCGCATTATCACAAGCACCCGTTCCAAAGACCACATCACACCTATCCTCCGTGAACTCCACTGGCTCTGAATTAAACACCGCATTGATTTCAAAATCCTCACGCTCACCTTCTAGTCTCTCCACGGACTTGCTCCCCCCTACCTTTCTGAGCTCCTTCATGTTTACACACCCCACCGGTCACTGCGAACTTCCCCTGCTGGGCTCCTAATCACTCCTCATGCCCGCCTGTCTTCTGCAAGAGCACGCTCTTTTAGTCATTACGCCCCGCGCCTCTGGAACTCCCTGCCATCACACCTCAAACAGCTTGATTCCATCTCTACATTCAAAGCACAACTCAAGACTCACCTGTTCAAAATTGCATACACATAGCCCCTGCCCCTCTCAAAATTCCTGACCTGGACAACACCTACCTTCTGTCCTTCCGCTCTCACCTCAATTCACCACTATCTCTTTATTTTTAATTCATTTTATGTATTTTATCCTATTTTATATTGTCATGTACTGTTTTTACTTCTGTCATTTTATGTATGCCCTATGTTGTTTACTTAATTTGTTATATCTCTGTTGTGCGTCCTTGGGTTTCTACAAAGGCACATTATAAATGAAATGCATAATTATTATAATTATTACTATTATTATTAGTTCAATGAACGTTGCTTGGGATTTACCAAAGTCTTTGAGCTGTTTGCATTTTAAACGTGCAAAAATCAAAAGCATTCTATATTTTGCACTCCACAAAACGGCGAAACTTGAAAACTCTTTTAAAATTACGTGAAAAATATGAATTAATCATTTTCACCTTCTCCCACGTGCAAAAGTGACCCTTTATGGTGGAATTTTCACTCAGAAAATGAGGTCAAATTTGATTTTTTATGAACGAGTTGGTAGTATTAGTAAACCCGAAATTATTATGAGCAGCTATCGTTGCAACCGTTCGCTGCGAGTGTCAAATTGTGCGCTGCCGCATGCAAAAGTGAGTCACATGGTACAAACATTTCATGACCTGACGCCGTAAACAAATTACAAAGCTGACTGGTGCACAACAGGGGGAAATGGAGAAGAATGGCTTCAACAAACTCCCCAAATTTACATCATTCTGAGTACCCACTACTGTTTTGCATAATGGTTAGATTTTCTCAAGCAATGTAAGAAAGTTAAATGCCTGTTTAAATATTATTTAGAAAAGTGAATGATTTAATTTGAACTTTATAGAGCAGAAGCAAGGTTCCATAAAAATCATATTTGTTTATACAGACAACTGTCTTTATGAGTATGTAGATTTGATATGCAAGGAGAATATAGTGAAACCTTTTTAACACAAAATAAAAAACTTGATTTCAAAGCCCATGGCAGTAAATGTAGATGTTAGGTGATTGATAACTAAAATCACTGAATCAAAATACATAGAACATCTGCAGATTTTATGTTGAAGAGGTTGTAAGATAATTTAGGATTTTTTTTCTTAGCAATTTTATTCAGGGTCTTGAAACCTTTCAGCACGAGGGTGCAACTATTCAAGTGATTGTGTGACTTCCATATTGTATTTTTCATTCTGCTCATGTGACCAGGTCTGTAAAAAATGTAACTTTCCCGGCAAGTTAACGAAAATTTTCCTCCTAAATCCAAATTTCCGAGTATTTCTTGTATTTCTTTATATAAGAATAGGTGAGATTTCCCTCCAAATATCAAAATTTCCCGGCAAGGAACTTGCCAACTTGTCAGTTTTTTTCCAGCCCTGCATGTTACCAAAACAATTATTCAGATACTGGATGAAAAAAATCACTTGAGAACACACTGATGCCTATGATTCAGATAGAATGAAACCTCAAAGGCAAGAATTATATACCTTTATCGCATCACAATGGAAGGTTTTTTTTTCAGGAATACTTCATTCAGCTTCTACTATGATTCTAGAATGTTCAATTCATTCCATTCCCATCATTATTCAGAGATGCCAGTTTTCAGATTTTAATCTGATTTCTTCACTCCAAATTTCTGAATTTCAGATTTTTTAACACCGAAATTTCTGCAGTTTTCTTCATTTAATCCCACTTTGGGCTGTTTTTGCCCAAAAAAAAAAAAAAGTGTACTTTTTCAGAATTTTCAGATTTTTTCAGTGGCACTCACTGGCATCTCTGATTACTAAAGTAAGTCTTTACAAATATGATATTTTATCATTTCTGATGTACAAAGTGGATATGTCAATAAAAGTCAAAAGAAAGTGAAAAAATGATTCAGATGTCTGATTTCTTGCGACACAATATTATTCATTTAAGGAAGCTAGTAAATTGTCTTATAGTTAGTCAGTGATTCAGACTCTTTTCTTTCACAATATTTGAAGGTTGTTTTCAAATTTCATGATGTTCTAAGAACCATGACTGCCAGAGTGTTAATTTAGCTAAATTAATTGATTATTCATTTATTAGCTTTCTTGCAGACTGAGCTCTATTCAACAGCTTTTGTGTAGTGGTATCATAGCTCACTCCAGTGGTCAAGGGTGAAATTATGTTTTCTAATGAAAATGGGCCAATGCTATGACACAACTGCAGAGGTAGATGAATAGAGTACCAGTGACTAGGTTGTGTCAAATTGGTGTTTTTTGTGAGTCTTTTAAAAAGGTTCTTGCATTATGTACACACGGCCATAAAAATCAAAACGATGCCAACGCACCAAGTTACTAATTTCATACAATATAAGCAGCACACATGTGTCCACTCCATAAAATGAATTGATACAAAAGGAAAGTGTCCAATGCATTGAATCGCAAAAGTGAAGAAAACTATTGTATACAATATGATCGTTTGGATTTGATTGGTCGTGGGTATATAATTATTAGATAATGGCTACGATCTACAAAAATGAGTAAATTTACACCAAGGCTTTGGGAGGGCTAGGTTCTGTGACACTATCACTGAAGTTCTATTGGATGAAGATCCTGATATGCTTGACTTCTTCAATCCATGCCACCTGAAATGCAAGTAAAACTTAAAATGATTATACCAGAACAAATCCTCAAAATATTGAGTATCGGCTGTGTATGAATTCAAAATAATTCAAACATGTTACAAGAAAATACATGAAGTAAATTATTTCACCAAGTGTAAGGTCTTATACAGTAAAGCCTCTTCGATACAAAGTCAGTTGGGCCACAGCAATCAGTTTGTGTTATCAGGATCTTGTGTTATCCAGTCATAGTGACATGTTAAAACAATGGCAGGGACCTCAAAATCACTTTGTGTTATCAGGAATTTTGTCTTATCAGATTTTGTGATAAAGAGGTTTCATTGTATTAACATTGATTGGCAATGACTCAATTGGATTTCATACTGGCAAGTCAATTTTAGCCAATCGACATGATTCCAAAAACCAGCGAAATTGATCAATGCATCTGCAAAACTGTTGTTTTCATCAAGTGCACAGAACTTTATTATCACTCTTGTCAATGTTTCAATAAGATCCAATACTGGCTAATAAATTTCAACCATTCAAAATTAATTCACATGGACTTGGCCAACAATTTTGTATGTTGTATATACATGGGCTGTAAATGGGAAAATGCATGAACCATATGGTTTACATCAAGTGCACGGTACTTTATTAACATCATTTGCTAATAGGTCACTTTTGTTTTACGATGGAAAGTCGATATCAGCTATCAAAAATTAATTTCAACGTTAATATCAACCATTAGCAACTATTTTAAGCAACAACTAGCACATGCCACTTATGTGCGACACATTCCTTTTTAAAAGCACTACTTGTCCACCATCAAATAATTAATGCCTAAAAACTATGCTTTAGGGCAACTTGTGAACATGGGATAAATTGAAATAATGATTAGATATCCCTTGGCTACAATTTGAGCAAAAAATTGGGTTCTGCCAAAGGGTGGAGTGCAAAAACCTATTTGCAGACAGCTTTTATAGTGACGGCCCATAGTCTATGAATGCGGTATAAATTCTAAGACAGATCGCCACATCAAGCAAAATGCCAGCACGGGCAGTATTATTAGCAAAGACTAATAGTTACTCTTGTTAACACAGTGGTGAACTGAAAATAAGGAATAGCTGGCTAGTTAGCTAGCTGGCGATAAATAAGATACAGCAACTCCATACAAAGACAGTTGTACTCATACTGCATGAAGAAAAACTCTCCATCATTGAATTTCTCCTCCAAAGAATCAATGCTGTCAGCCCTCCAGTCTGTTCCATTCAGAATAACTGCCATCATCCATCTCCAAATCATATTTCCATCCCGCAAAAATGTGACCTGAGCACTTAAGGGTCGGTTCTGCACAGGGATGAGCTGTCAGGGTAGGCAGGGTAGGCACTGCCTACCCCAGGCTATCATCAAAAATAAAGTTGTTAACAATTATTGAATTGTTAATATCTTAATATCTAATCTAATTTTGAAGCCATTTGACATTTAGTTTGTCTTTATGCTGTTGCTTTAAATCATTGAGTTATAATGACACTACAGCGCCTGCCTTTGGCCAGGCAGGGGCTTTCAAATCAGTCTTATAGGCAGGATAGGCACAGCTCTGAGATGCCTTTGAATGACACGTTATCAGAGACGTTGTGTTCGCGCATGCACAGTGCTTTTTCAAATGCTTTATTATGCACGCAAAAAGGCAGGACGCTACGCTGCCTTTATGCGTAAGTGTCACAGGCTAGTCATTCAATCTGGACGTTCGTTGTCTTTGTGGATTCGCACCAATTAGTATACTGGAGAGGCCGCCGCTTCCTTCTACGAGCGCAGTTGAAGAAACCAATATGGCGTCAAGTGCACCGCACTTCTCATTTTCCCATTGACTGTAATGCAGAAATTCCAGCTATTTTCCGCCGAACTAAGGGGTCTTCCGAAAAGATTTCAACATATTTGTGATCGAAAAACAAGAATAAACATTAATGCGCAGTTCTACATGACACTGTTCGAGACGTCGAAAATATAAAAACATGTCTTAATGAGAAGCACAGCACTAACTAGCCACTTGTGTAGCTGGCGTGTTAGGTAATCGAGTCGCTGTAGACGGTAGTGATGGCGAACTTTATCTGTAATTTAGCTAGCTAGATAAACTTAGCCGGCACAATAAACTCATGTTGCTTACAAATGGTGATGGTCAGTTAGCTCCCATGCCCATGTAATATTAGCCAAGTTGCATATCTACATATAGCATTAGCCATAGCGAATGACCTCGCAAGCGTTCAAGTAACGTTAGTGATGTTCATTCCGGATGAATTGTACAAATAAATGCATCCTTATCAGCCATCTGCCTATCTAGGTACTATTTAGTGAGCAAGCTTTGATTTTTTGTATTTATTTATTTTAGTTACGATAACGCAATCCTAGCTGGGGCTATATACACTCATTGATTCACACCTACGTCAATCAAATTTAAGGCTTAAATTTGATTAAACTAGCTAGCTAGTGTTATGTCATCTTGTTTGTTTTGGCAAAACAAACAAGATGACATCGCTAACGCAGCAAATATTTTGATTTTGTCAGGCTAAAGGCCGGCCTCATCGGCTTATACAGCCCTGCTATGGTCAAGGAAAAATCTCCCCAGCTTCAACTGCTGGCTTTGTGGAGAATGACCTTGAACAAACTGTTCCAGAGGCCACAAAACTGCCGAAATTGGTGCCAACAATTCCAGCTACCACAGAGTCAGTGGAGCGGTCTTTTTCTGCCTTAAAACGCGTCAAGACCTGCAAATGCAACAGAACGGAGCAAGGGAGACTTTCATGTTTGGCTATCATGTCAATTGAGAAAGAGAGACTTGTTAAGCTGAAGGCCAAAACAGAAGAGTTTTACAACGCTGTCATCAACATCTTTGTCAAAAAGGACAGACGCATGGACTTCATATTCAAATAGCCTGAATAAGTGCGCTTTAACCACTTCTCTCCCCTTCCGCCCTCTTTTACGCACACAAGAACTATCCGGACTGTCATGTCTGTAGTTATGCATCTAATAACAACCTTGTGGCTAAAGTTTTTTAAAATTGTTGTTTGATTGATAGAATGCTGTGGGTTTTTAAGTTTTGTAGTTTGTGTGTGTTGACATTATGATGCGGTGAAGAGAGATGTGGTCAAAGATGGAATGTGTTTGAAATGCACTTCGCTTGTCTGGCTAATATGGTTTAGCAATAGGAAGATTAATTGCATTAAGTACAGGGAAGAGATCCACTTAAGCATGCATCGGTGCAGGCAAGCCGTTGTGTTGTTTTGCATGCTTTCACCAACTTTCTCTCGCTAGAGCCTTCGACTTTTATTCAGACATAAAAGCGAAATTTAAAAAAAAATTGAACCTTCAAGATTATTTGAAAACAAAGTACACATTCATTCTGAATGAATACAATAAATCAAATTTGCTAGAAAACGTCATAAACTTCAAACATTTCACATTAAATTGGTTTTGAACCTCCCTCCTATGCGCACATAGTGCGACAAGTTAAATAATACATTGATAACAACTCAAACATGGATTTGATTTCACTCTTAACAGTTTCAAAATAAACTAAAAGTCAAAATCTAACGAAAAACGCAACTTTGTGTGTGTCCGGTGTCTTTCAAGTGTCTTTTAAGTCCAAATAAATTCTTTAATCCCCACAAATGCATGATGTCATGAATCCAGATTCGCAGTGTTACTATTTACAGCATTCAACAGTTTTTGGAGTAATTATGTTTGATTTTGCCAGTGTTTTTACCGCTGACTTTATACATAAAATATTAATTAGTTTTTACGTTTCGGTCTGCCACTGCCTACCTCGACCCAAACCTCACGGTTCGTTACTGGTTCTGGAAGTCTGTTTTTTTTTTTTTTTTTTGCGATCATGTCATTTTCAGCTGCAAACAGTTAAGAGAATACAAGCTAACTTGCTGTTACCCAAGGGTTTAAATACTTTTGTGATGGTCCAATCAATGTCTCTCAGATACTGTGGCAAGTTTATGCTGTCTGAAATTGGATTTAAAAAAAGTGTCAATCAATAGATAATTACTGGGAAAGTTTTGCAAAGGCGTGAAAAATACCCATGCTTAAGCAGATAAGAAAGCATTAAAGTCGTCACTTACTTTTACTGTGAGATTACTGCAAGAGTTCGAATGCAGATTTAAATGACGATTCTTTGAGAGATGGTTCTACATGTCAGTCATGTCAGGAAACACACGTTTTTCATATCTGATGATTAAAATTGATTATAGAATGACATAGTATCAATGACATGTTGAATTTTTGCTCCAGATTTCAGATTTTTTTTCACAATTTAATTGGAATACTGTTAGCCTATTATAGCTAAAGTGGTTGCAACCAAGGACAATGATCTATTCATGCAGATCATTTTTATTAACTGCTGGATAGATGCTATGGGCAAGTATATTAGGCAGTTTCAACATCAGGCTTAGCTGAGGAGTTTAATTCATACAATTCCTGGGAAACAGGGATGGGACTTAATTCGTATCTTTGAACTGTGGGAGGAAACCAGAGTACCCGGAGGAAACCCACATGAACACAGAGAGAACATGCCAACTCCACACAGAAAGGCTGGATTTGAAACCACAACCTTCTTGCTGTGAAGCAGCAGTGTTAACTGCGCCACTGCGCTGCTCAGAATAGTGTAACTACAAAAGTACATGCATAAATAGAGCAGCTCCATGTTGGCTGGCATCTGTAACTGCGTGAATGTGTTCATGCCAAAAACATATATTATAGATTAAATAAAAGCACACTGAAAGGGATCATTTCTCTTCATTATGAGTTTTACTTTTTATTTAAAGTAAACTTTGCGATACTAAATTACCATTATTTAGCGCTAAATTAACATTTGCTTCCTGAAATGTTCTTGGAACCTTTTATTTAATGTTCCCGAAATGTCACAACTGCAGGCTTTTTAGCCATAACACCAACCTTAATGTGTAGGTTAGAACATACTCTGATCTGCCAAAGTATATTGAAGCACAAAAACATATTCTCTCTCTCTCTCATGTATATATATATGTGTGTGTGTGTGTGTGTATATATATATATATATATTCAATATATATATTCGAGCTTCAGCTCGATTAAAAAATCGGTTTAACTGAGTGAATAGACACGTTTGATGGCTAATTGCACAATGGAGGACTGTTTTCTTCATAGACAAAATGTCACTTGGGGAGGTACCCCAAATGTCACACAGTGTACAGTAACAAGTTGGTCCGCCATTAGCGTTCATAAAAAAACATCACACTGACGCCGCATGCTCCGAATGAGACGGCCGATGACAATTTGAGGAATTCTCTGCCACTCCTCCTGGGATGCCACACGCAGCCGTACCAAGTCCTGACAGGGTGGGTGCTGCCATTGTACACATCGTCCCAGCATATCCCATATTTGTTCTATGGGGGAGAGGTCAGGGGACATCGCAGGCCAGGGCAAGGTTTGGATTTGGAGCCTTTGGAGATGGTCAAGGATGAAGCATGCACGATGAGCTCTGGCATTATCATCTTAGTTGATGAATCCAGCTCCATGATGGTGTGTAAACAGAAGCACGTGTGGAGTGATGATGTCATCTTAGCAGTACACCCCTGTGACTCTCCCATGGCAGAAGTGGAGTTCAGTCCTGCCTGTCATAGTGTCTCCACCCCACACCATTACTGACCCTCTCCCATACCGATCATGTGGAATCACAGAGGCATGTGGCATGTGGAATCATGTGGCATCACAGATTGAACCGTGACTCATCGTTGAACATTACACGTGACCATTGGGTTTGGTTTGGACTGACAGCATGGCTGTACACACACACACACGCAGGTCTTTCCTCACTCCCACTGTTGGCGCGTTCCGACGGAAAATGAGCGTTGAACTAACATTATATCATACATACCAACCCCAATGGTTTGTCCTTATTTAGTACAAATTATGAGTTTTTGAAATGAGAGTGAACTGGTAAAATGGTGCTGAAATTGCAGCTCTCACCAATCATATTTTTTTTTAATGCAAAAAACATGGTACATGCTTAGCAAGAAGCATATATGTCTACTACCACGGACTGCCTGTAAATTTTTAGGATTTCCCTCCAATTACATAGATTATGGATATAGAAAGATAAAGTTAAACGGATTTTTAATCCCTGGCACAAAGCGAATTAGCCGCGAGGCGTAGCTGGTATTGGAATCATTCGTTGTCTGTCCACGTTAACACAATAACACAGGGACCGTTTTTGATTCAACCATAAGACATTGCATCTTGCTGGGATAAAAATGAAACTAAGTTCGAAGATGAGTATGATAGGTGAGACAGATAATGTTTAGCCAATATCAAAAGAAAGATTCCTGGAGCACACAGTTATATTTAGGTGAATTATTAAGGTGCAGGTATAATGTTTAGCATCATTATACATGTTTCAATACAGCCCTACTTCATGCGAGCACCCTGCTGTCATCGTGGCTGGTTCAAATCCAGATGGTCTCTAGTCAGAAAACAACTAATTACTGAAAGTTATTAATTATTGAAAGCTATTCATTTTGACAACAATGAAAGAGCGCATGAACATACACTACGGTAAACAAACAATAACCAGATGCTGTAATAACACAATTTGCCGTTGGCCATAGAGGATCACATTTTGGAGCTTCTGCATTTCATGCGTACGGCAGGCTTCACTGCATTGGCTATTACTGTACGCCAGTCTTCTCCCTCGTGCTACACGATAGGAATGACAAGAATAGGCTATGGATAAGAGATAAGCGATTTTGGTCAAAATTTCCACGAAGTGGAGCGCTAAAGGCCTGGAGTGGGGGCCTGCCAAAAGAATACCCCTCACGTAAGCTCTGCGTATCATAAGAGGCGACTAAAAGAGGACCACGGTAGCAACAGGGGGCTGGGTGCTGTCGGGTGGCACTGGCAGGACTATAAAAACAGCATATCCCCAATAATGGACTGTGGTAAAGGCGAGTTTAGGCCGCCTTTAAATAAGCCTAGCCATGCCCTGCATCAGGCAGCAATGATGCAGTACGAGTGTCTAGACGGAAGATCCAGCTTTACAGGACAACGATGGACCTCACAGTTACTGGTGGGCGTTCTGGAAACCCCAGTTATGGCCAGCAGACTGCAGTGAAGAAGGCAACGGAAAACCACTTCACTACTTTTCCAAGAAATGCCATGGAACGTCACAATACGAGGATGAAAGGGGTGTAAGACAGGGGTGTGAAAATGTCTCCCGACCTGTTCAATTATTACAGTGAGCTGATATTAAGAGAACTAGAAGCAGAGAGAGGAGTACGGGTTGGTGGCCGTAACATCACTAATATTTGATATGCTGATGACACAGTTTTGCTAGCTGAGTCAGCTGAAGACCTACAGAGACTTCTCGATGTTGTAGTTGAAGAGAGCGAGAAGAAAGGGCTGAGCATAAACTGCACCAAGACCAAATGCCTGGTTGTTTCCAAGAGAGAAAGTCCTAGGTGTAAACTGTTGGTGCAGGACGAAGTGATCAAGCAAGTTTCCAGCTTCAACTACCTTGGAAGTTTCATATCAGAGGATGCCAGATGCGTGAAAGAAATAAAACAAAGAATCGCCATAGCAAAATCAACTTTCTATGAGATGGCTAATATCCTGAGAAATCGATCAATCAGTATACAGACAAGGCTGTGTGTTCTGGACTGCTACGTTTACCCTGTTCTTATGTATGGAAGCGAAACATGGACACTGACATCTGAATTGAGGAACAACCTAGAGAGTTGTGAGGTGTGGTTCTTAAGAAGAATGCTGAGAATATCATGGACAGATAAAGTTACCAATGAAGAAGTATTTAGAATAGCAGGAACAAGAAGAAAGCTCATCCGAGACATAAGGATAAGGCAGCTGAAGTTTCTTGGACCCGTAGCTCAGAAAGGAGGTATGGAATACAGAGCAATTACGGGAAAGATGGATGGGACGAGAAGCAGAGGAAGAAGAAGGGTGATGTGGTTGGGAAGCCTGAGGGATTGGTTGGCGGAGAGAGGGGTCCAGTATAAGGAGGTGGACCTTCTAAAGGCCACCGGAAACCGTGAATTGTGGCGGAACGTGATCGCCGACGTCTTCTAAGATATGGCACCCAGAGAGAGGGAGCGCAAAAGATCCCCCACATGCCTGTGTATAATATCAGCACGACTGATATCACTGTCTTGGATGAGGTTTTGAGGGTTTTCATTGTCACACTTCAATAGACGGCTTATTAAGCATTTAAAATATTTTAATGAAAATTTCACACTCCATTTATAATTTCATGCATGAAAAAAATATGTTAGAAAAATACCTTTAAAAATTATTACTAATTTTTAAAAGATTTCACTGATATTAACTGGTGGTAATTCAGGTGCGAACCCGAAGAGGTTGAAATATATGGTTACATGGAGGCAAGTTGACATTAATGTCCCTTTTTTAACTGAACTGCCTTTACACTCAGCATGGCACGATTTCACTTCAAATGCCGGCTTGTAGTCTAAATGCCATGGAATCTGTCGCGGTCTGTCTCTCTAGCATCTCTTTAAAACTCAGCTTATGCTAGACATCAACTGCAGCAACCTACTGGGCTAGCTAGCTAGCTACATTTTTCCTGCTCGCTAGCCTTTGTTGCCAAGGCTTAAGTGCATTTCTGAAGAGGCCATTATACTGTATAATTAAGTCTATTTGCTGATGGGATTTCACCCTCCCTAATTTTATTTTATTTTATTTATTTTATTTTATTTGCACTTACAACACACAATAAATAAAAAAAACAATATATGATAAGATTGAGAATGTGCAGGAAAAGGTCAAAAAACCTGTAAGGTTTATAAGCGACCTTCCTCTTTAAGACAATTAAAAAGGAAAACAAGAAATCTAATCCCTACACCACCCCCCTCCAAACACGCACACATCAGTTAAA
Source organism: Gymnothorax reevesii (assembly GCA_029721435.1). Lineage (NCBI taxonomy): Eukaryota > Metazoa > Chordata > Actinopteri > Anguilliformes > Muraenidae > Gymnothorax > Gymnothorax reevesii. Next base: position 5,258,187 of record CM056579.1, on the reverse strand, counting down.
CATCCATACATCTAACTCAAACACACTCACTTAGTCCTCCACACACGCACACACACAGACACAGTACACTCACTCACCAACACTCACACAAGATACATTAAAGAGAAAAAAAAAAAATGTAACAATTTAAAGAAAAATAATTACATTGAAATAAAACAAGCACAAAAGTACACAGGTCGTATAATAACTATAATGCATTTTTAAGTTTGCTTTTAAAGGCATTTAAAGTGAAACATGTTTCAGTCAGGTATTTTATATCATTCCATATCACTGCACCATGGTAAGTAAAAGAAAATTTGGCAGCAGAAGTCCTGCAGAATGGAATGTGAAGATTATTATATTGTCTTGTAAAATGCGTATGAATATAAACATTGGACATAAAATAACTTTGAAAACAAACAGGAAGAGAAGAAGGTAAACACATAATTTTATACATAAGAACTCCAGTTTGGTACTTGTTAACTTCATAGACCGTGAGTAAATGCAGTTTTAAAAATAAAGGCTTACTTGGAGCTAAATAAGGAGAGTTTGTGGCAATTCTTACAAATGATTTCTGATTTCGATGGATAGCTTGTAAGTAAGAAGGATAAGTGCTAGCCCAGATTATGTTACAGTAAGAAATATAAGGATAAATTAGACTGTAATACAATGTTAACAGTGTGCTAGTTCTCAGGTAGGGTTTAACCCTTTTTATAATACCTACTGATTTCGAAACCTTCTTACAGACATGTTCGCAGTGATTCTTAAAGCTGAGTTTATCATCAATAATGACTCCTAAAAATTTTACCGATGACACTTGTGTAAGTTTATTACCATTGATCCTAATCTTTAGTCTGTCCGAACTAAAGTTCTTGTTTTTATTCTTAAAAATAATAAAATTGGAATTCTTTACATTTAGTGATAACCTGTTCAACTGGAACCAACGAGCAAACAAAGTGAGTCCAGAATTTGCTTTTTCGACAAGTGAGTCAAAATTTTTATCACTGACGAAGAGATTTGTGTCGTCAGCAAAAAGTATAGGTGACAGATCACTAGATATTTTTGCAAGATCGTTTACATATATCAGGAACAACAAGGGTCCTAAAATGGATCCTTGTGGTACACCGCAATTTAGCACAGCCAGATGTGAGCAGTTGCTGTTGAAAACAACATATTGTTTTCTGTTGGTAAGGTAGTTTACAACCCAAATGCAACCCTTACATTTAAAATGCATTTTTTGAAACCATAACATGACATTTTTGATACCAGGATTTCATGATTCACAGTGTCGAAAGCCTTTGATAAATCTAAAAAGATACCAATGGTGTATTCATTTTTATCCAAGGCAGCTGTAATTTTTTCTCGGAGATGCAAAAGCGCCATGTACGTAGAATGATTCTTTCTAAAGCCATATTGATGTTTGAACAAGATATTATTGGCATCTAGGTGTTTCATAATTCTAATATATACCAGCTTCTCAAGAATTTTCGAAAAACAAGGTAATATAGATATTGGACGATAGTTCAAAAAAACTGATGGATCTTCAGCCTTAAACAGAGGAATAACCTTGGCAACTTTGAAGGGAACTGGGATAATGCCTGATTTAAGAGACATAGAAAAAATAAATGTTAAAGGATCAATAATTAAGGTTGCAACTTGTTTTATCAGTGAAGCAGGGATTTCGTCATGACCTGGGGAGGAGTTTTTGAGGCATGCAATAATCTCGAGTACTTCAGCAGTACTTACATCCTCAAAGACATTTAAAACAGAATAATTTCCCTTTATAGAATCGGTGGGAGAACCTCCAACCATGACAATTTTCTTTGCAATATCTGATCCCACATTCACAAAATAGTCATTAAATTTGTTTGAGATTTCGGATGGCTCTGTTATCTCGACTTCACCATCCTTAAACACAATTGGGGAGGGAGAAGAAGATTGCCTGGTATTGAGTAGTCCCTTCAAAGTATCCCATGTAGTTTTAATATTATTAACAGAGTTATCTAATTGATCATTATAATACTCACGTTTAGCATTTCTAAGAAGATGGTTGTACCGGTTCCTATGTGTCTTGAATATAGCATAGTTCAAAGGAGTAGGATTTTGAAGATATTTTTTATATACTTTATTTTTCTTAAATGCATAATTATTAAGTTCCGTTGTAAACCACGGTTTATCTAATTTGGAATTTCTTTTGTTACTGAAAAAAACTTAGTATAGAAAAGATTATAAGCAGTATTTACATTGTCAGCCTCATAGATTGTTTCCCAGGACACTTTTCCCAGTCTCTCTTTGAAGTTGTTAATGTTTGAATTGATGAACCTTCGAGATGAGGATTTCTTTTGTTTTTTTATAAATAGATTTAGGTGCAGGGAGGAAAATTGAAAAATAGGCAGGTGATCTGAGATCTCGGTATAAAAAATTTCAGATTTTAAAACATTAGACAATGCATTGGTGAAAATGTTGTCTATCAAAGTAGAAGACTTATTAGTTATTCTTGTAGGTTTGCTAATTAGAGGAAAGAAATAATTGGAAGACAGTATATTTGTTAAATCATCTATTTGATATTTGATTTTCTCATTTAGTAGGTCAATATTGAAGTCACCTAAAAGGTAACAAAGTGTAGTCTCCTTATTAACATGTTCAAGCACATCAGATAAACCTTCTTTGAATTTGTTCACGTCAGTATTTGGGGGACGATATATGCATCCTACAATCACTCTTTTTTTCACATTCAGGACAACAGTTTGTATTTCAAGAAAAACAGATTCACTATTAGAATTTTCAAGCATTACTTCAAGGTCAGATCTCTGTTTAAATTCAAGATCCTTTTGGACATAGAGAGAAACTCCACCACCACCTCTATTTCCTCTACATCGATGTATGGCTGTATAGTCAGCAATTTCAAAAAATGTATTTTTTTCCTCTGTCAGCCATGTTTCAGTCAGTGCAATAACTGAGAAAACATGGTTCAATGAAGAGAGATAATGATAAAAATTGTCGTAGTTTCTAGGAAGACTTCTTATATTCAAATGTAAAGTAGAAAACATGTTAGTGACATTAAAAGATGCAATAAGAGAGTTCAACTGGTTTACAGAAAAATAATCACATAGAGATGAGTCATGAGCATTGCCATTCAAGTTCACGTTTACATCATTTTGAAACAAAAATAAATCAGGATCTTAAGAATTATTGTAGACCTTGTCATTGTTCTTGAGTTCCAATGAATGAAAAACTGTGTTATCTATTGTTATACTAGATTGGGACATTGCAATAGGAATATTACTGGAGGAAATCCTCCCATTGACAGCATGTGGTCACTAAGCTTGGGTAGACATAAGATATCAGAAAGGAATTGATATCAGGTTTAAAACAACAAGGGCTACAATTTCTCATCTACTCAGGAGAGTCATTTTGCTGATCTCTCCTGGGTTGCACAGTGAGTCTATCGTATTTCAGATAAGCCCAGTCTCCCCTGGCTCTTGCAGCTCTCATCTCCGGCAGCAAAGCTTTTCGTTTTTGACGCACTGCATCTGAGAAGTCTTCATTCATATATATGTCTGTACCGGTTAGCTTTTGAGAGAATTGTCTGTTTATCTTTATACCTAAATAGCTTTACTATCATAGATCTTGGCCTCTTCCCTACAGCTGAAACCAAAGGCTTTCCAATGCGATGTGCTCGTTCAATTTCGATATGCTTTTGGTCAATTCCCATTTTATCATTCAAGATTTCTCTGAGTTTCTTTTCAGAATCAGACCAACTCTCGTTTGGTGATTCTGGGATCCCATCAATAACAATGTTATTTCTCCTGGACTGGTTTTCTAAATACTCAACTTTGTCCAAACACTGTTTCTTTTCAATTTGCAGAGCCTTGGTGTCAAATTGGAGGGCTTTTATATCACATGTGGTTACTGATTTAAGGGTGGCCTTCAACAGATCTACTTCTAGACTGCTTTTTAACTCCTGAATTTCCCTGGACAACTCATTATGTTGTTTATTACTGGAGTCATAGATCATTTGAACAAAGCCCCTAAAACTGCTCTCTTGCTGAGCAATCAGGTCTTTAAAATAGGATTTCTGATGATCCAAAAGATCACGAACAACTGGGAGAGAAATAAGCTCTTCATCTTCCTCAACCTTTTTCTTATTTGGTGGCATTTTGTCAAATTTTAAATAAACAGGGAAAGCAAATATACAAAGTCCTACCAGACACTACTGTCACATCCGCAAATAACTTACAGTATTAGAAGTCCCAATGGTAGATCAACAATAGTCCAAAGTGAGGGCTGGCAGCTCCTGGTAGTGGATAGCTACTCCAGAGCCTGGTGATGGTTAGCTGCTCCAGGGCCAGAAGGTGGCTAGCTGCTCCAGGGCCTGGTGATGGTTAGCTGCTCCAGGGCCATGTGGTGGCTAGCTGCTCCAGGGGCTGCTGATGGTTAGCTGCTCCAGGGCCTGGTGATGGCTATTTCCTCCTGGTGGTGGCTAGCTACTCCAGGGCCCGGTAGACAGCTAGCAGATTCTGGTGATAGCTAGCTGCTCTAGGGCCTGGTGATGGTTGGTGATGGCTAGCAGTTCCTGGTGGTAGCTAGCAACTCCAGGGCCTGATGATGGCTAACAGTTCCTGGTGATGGCTAGCTGCTCCAGGGCTTGGTGGAGGCTAGCAACTCCAGGGCTTAGTGGAGGCTAGCAGCTCCAGGGCCTGGTGATAGCTAGCAGTTCCTGGTGGGGGCTAGCTGCTCCAGGGCCAGGTGATGGCTAGCTGCTCCAGGGCTTGGTGGAAGCTAGCAACTCCAGGTCTTGGTAGAGGCCGACAATCCTGGGTCTAATGGGGACTAACAGCTCCTGGTGGAGGCCAGCTGTTCATGACCTGGTGGATGCTAGCAGCTCCTGATGATGGCTATTAACTGGCTTCTCCTGGAGCTTCGGCCTAGTCAGGTGGTAGCAGACTTCTCCTGGAGCCTGAGCCTAGCCTATTAGTAGCTGTCTGCAAGAGCCTAGGTGTATAGTTGGCCACTACTGGGGCCTGATCCCAGTCCGGTTTCAAACACACTTTTAGGTTTAAGTCTCAAATATCACTCTAGTAAAGTGTACAAAGACACTTACTAACAAGTAATGAAACATAAATGTGAGAAACACTGAATATTGTGCTGATTTCGGACGGATGATCAAGATGATCAAGCAAAGAAAGTGGCCATGGCAGCCATCTCCCCCTATGGGGGAGTAACTACTGTCACAGGGCGGAGGTTTTAGTGTGTGTTTGTGTGCAGGATTTGATGTGTTTTTATTTGCATGCTCTTAGTATTTTAATTGTGTGTATTGCTGTTTTAGTATTTTATTGTTGCTTTTATTTGCAAGCTTTTATTCCTTTAGAGGTGTATTTATGCTTTTAGTTTGAAAAGCACAATTGCACTTTGAACTTTACTTCCGCCTGGGACAATTAAGAATGACTGCTCCTGGTTGGTTTTATTGTATGTAAGCAGGGTGTTTTAGCCAACCACTGTAATGTGAAAAGAAGCCACAAAGATGGCAGTATTAACTTTTTTCTGTTAAGCCCAGACTGGAGCTAGGTTTGGGCATGTCCTGGGCATGTCTGAGATGGATAGTCCCAGAGAATCAAAAAAAGTCTAAAAAGGGGGAGGGGGCTGCAAAAGAGTATATAAGGAGGAAAATTGAGAGAGTAAAGCAGTAGGAGAAATTGCAAGGAGAAGGATACATTTGACCAGACCTGTCACTCTTTTCGAGACCTGTGAAGCTTTTTGTGGATTTTTGCCTGTGTTGGAGCATTTTCCTCACCCAGAACATCACCAAGCAACCCCATCTCAAGGGACTTGTGAAGGAGAGACCTCACGTAGCGCAACCACTAAAATCAGACACAACCAAAAAAAAAAATATCGGTGTATAAAAGTGGAGATTTATTTACAGTGCGAATCACCCCACTGCCCAAAACGTGCCCCAAGTAGTGCACCTCCTGCTGTGCAAGAGCGCACTTCTTGGGCTGGATAGTGAGACCCACCTGGTGCAAACGGCGCAGCACCTCACCCAAATGCTGCAAGTGCTGCCCCCAGGTGGCGCTGTATATGGCAGTATCATCCAAGTAGGCCGCTGCAAAGGCACCAGTACCCTCCAGAACCTGGTCCATTAGCCTCTCGAAGGAAGCTGGTGCCCCCTGCAGGCCAAAAGGCATGACTGTGAACTGGAACAAACCTTGGGGGGTCCGGAAGGCAGTGTATGGCATAGCTCCTTTGGCCATTGGCACCTGCCAGTATCCCTTACACAAATCCAACGTAGTGATGTAACAAGCCTTCCCCAGCTGCTCTATGAGGTCCTCCAGCCTCGGCATGGGGTAAGCATCGAACTGGGACTTGGCATTGACTTGCCGGAAATCGATGCAGAACCGGATGCTCCCATCTTTTTTGGGAACAAGGACCACCGGGCTGCTCCAACTGCTGTTCGACTGCTCGATGACCCCCAGGCGCTGCATTACCTCCAACTCCTCCTGGAGTGCTGGCAACAAGCGCTCGGGGATACGGTACATCCCCTGTCTCACTGGCGTGGAGTCCTTCAGCAGGATGTCATGCTCCACCAGCAACGTACGCCCTGGCTGGTCCTGGAACAGGCCCTCTGGTATGACGGCCTGCAACTCTCGTTGCTGCTGTGGGGTCAGGTGACTGCAATCCAGCTCTGCCGGTGCAGCCCTGGATGGAAAGAACTGCTCCGGCGGGTCATCCACCTCCACCACTGCTTGCACCAGCAGCTGGTGGCTGAGTGGCAGGTCTCGTTCATGCCCCTCCTTTAGCAAGTTCACATGGAATGTCTGCCTGGTCTTGCCCCTCTCCGGCATCTCAATTTCATAGGTGACCGGCCCCAGCTGACGACACACCCGGTAGGGCCCCTGCCACCTGGCCAAAAGCTTATTCTCTGAGGTCGGCAAAAGCAAGAGCAAGAGAACCTTCTGGCTAGGCTGCAGAACCCGTTGCCTGGCTGTCTGGTCATACCATCGAGTCTGTGTCTGCTGGGCTTGCTGCATGTTGTCCTTGACCAGGCCCGCCAGCTCCTCCATCTTGTCACGCATATTTAAAACATATCCAATGACACTGCTGCCCCCAGCTGGTTGAGGCTTCTCCCAGGCCTCTCGTAGCAGATCAAGAGGCCCCCTCACCTGGCGTCCATACAAAAGTTCGTAGGGGGAAAATCCAGTGGAGGCTTGGGGCACCTCCCGATAGGCAAACAAGAGATATGGCAGCCACTGGTCCCAGTCTTTGGCATTTGCAGCAACAAATTTCCGCAACATGCTTCAGTGTTCGGTTGTACCTTTCCACTAACCCATCTGTCTGGGGGTGGTAGGGAGTGGTCCTAATACTCTTAATGCCTAATAATGTGTACATCTGCTTGAGGGTTTTGGACAGGAAAGCTGTGCCCTGATCTGTAAGCACTTCTTGTGGTAGGCCTACACGGGAAAACAGTTGTAGCAGTGTACCTGCAATGGCCCCTGCCGTGACTTTTCGTAAAGGGAACGCCTCAGGGTACCGGGTTGCGTAGTCCATACTACTAGTATGAATCGGTGTCCTGACCGTGTTCGTTCCAGGGGTCCAACAATGTCTACACCTATGCGGTGAAATGGTGTGCCGATAATGGGCAGGGACTTCAGTGGTGAGGGTTTCACTTTGTGGCTGCTAGCCAGCTGACATGTGGGGCAACTTCTGCAATACTGCTGAACATCTGAGTATAACCCTGGCCAGTGAAAGCGTGCGGCTATCCTCTCAAGGGTCTTGATACTACCCAGATGTCCCGCCCACGGAATGTCATGACCCAATGCAAGCACTTTAGCCCGAAGGCTCTTAGGCACCACTAGCTGCTCTACACTACTCCCTTCAGGTTGGTGATAGAGTAGGCCATCTTTCACCAGATAATATTCCCCAGTCAAAGCATTGGCTGCACCCGTCTTCACCCAATCAATTGCAGTGACTTCACTAAAAACCTCTTACAGTGTGGCGTCCTCCTTTTGCAAACTGGCAAAATCACTGGGAACCTCCCACAATCCCGCCCCCTGTATCTCTGGGCCGACCCCTTCTGCTGGCATCCTCTGCACTGACCCCAACAGCTTTTCCCTCCGCCTCTGCCTGCGGGTTTTTAAAACCTTGGGTTGCTTAGGGGTGTCAAGCTCAGCATTACTGTAGGGCATTAGGTCCAGAAGGTTTTTGTTCACCGCCTGCTCAGGGGTTTCCACTGCCTTCTGCTTAGCTTGGGCTCTTGTCATCATCATGCTAACTGGCTTTGAGGCCTGCACCAGCTCCGGAAGTATCAGCACATCCTGGCCCAACACCACAGGATGGCTTAACCCCTTCACTACCCCAGCCGTAAGCCTATTGGCCTGACCTCCCACCTCCACACATACATCTGCCACAGGGTAAGTATGCTCATCACCATTCACACAGCACACCCTCAGTTTCTTTTCCCCCAAAGCTTCATGTGGTTCCACTAGGTGGGGCTGCACTAGTGTCTGAGTACTACCAGTATCAAGCAGGGCTATGGTAGACTGGCCATTTACAACAACAGGGGTGATCTGAACTTTCCCCAGCCATTCTGCCTACTCCACCCCAGGTCTAGGTAGCCCACACATCCCCGTCTCCTTGGCTACCCTAACGGGGCAGTTTCTGGTGATATGTCCAGCCAGGCTGCAAAAGTGACATATGACAGGCCCTCTAGCAGAGGTGTCTGTGGATGTTGTGGGTGTCCTGTGATGTGAACTGGGTGTTCTGGGATGCACAGCGGGTGGAAAAGTGCAGGTGTAGGTGTGGGTGTCTATAGCCCTACTCTGTTCAGATGCACTAGGACTAACTCCACTACCAAACCCCCCAGCTTTACCTCCAGCCGCAGGTCGACTGACCCTCTGGGTCTTAGGGTCTTGGGTCCCCGTCGGGCAGAAAGGAATGCTTCCACCCACTCCGCAGCTTGTTGGTCAGTAGCTGGGTTGTGTTCCTTCACCCCAAAACGCACGTCCGGGGCCAGGGAACACAGGTACTGCTCCAGGATGATAATTTCCCCAACATCCTCCACTGTCTTCCCCACTGGCTTAATCCACTTTCGGTAGAGGTCTTTCAGCCGATGGTACAGCTCCCTGGGCGTCTCCCCTGGGCGGATGTCTGGCTCTCGGAACCTCTCCTGGTAGATTTCCTCATTGATTTCATATTTAATGAGGATGGCCTCTTTAACTTTATCATAGTCCATAGCCTCCTCCAGGTCCATCGCTACATATGCAGCTCGTGCCTGGCCTGTCAGATAAGGCACCAGGTACACTGCCCAGTCTGCTCGTGGCCACCTATAGGCCACTGCCAGTCTTTCAAATGTGGTGGGGTACTGTTCGATATCATCGCCTTCCTCCAGCTTAGGAAAAGCTGCTCAGGTCCAGGCCACTGGGGACGCCCCTGGAGGATTTGCTGGTGGCATGCGTGGAGCTGCTGTGGTGCGCAGTGTGGCTTGCTGGTCCTCCAGCGCTGGTGGCCCTCCTGCTGGCTGCTGGGGTTCCTCATCGTCCCACCTCTGGTCGTCCCCCCGCACAGCACGGCGCTGGCCTCCATCACTGGCCGTCCCTCGCCCCTCCTCCAGGTCCTCACGAAACTGATTCATCTGAATCTGTACACTGCGCCATCTTTGCTCTTGTTTGTAGGATTCCCGCTCCTGGGTCTGCAGCGACTTCTGGATCAGCTGGTAGAGGGCATGCAGGCTTGAGGTCTTTGGCTCCACCTCCTGGCAGACCTCTGGCTCCCCTCCAGTGGCTCCATCCTCACCCTGGTCAGCTGGATGGTCCATTGCGGTTTGTCTGGTGTGGCGCCGCGCCGCCATGGCCCTCTTTGGTGAGTTGCGCTTTGGGATTCTTTCCAGACAGCGTTAAAATCCCACTTCTTACACCAAAATGTGAAGGAGAGACGTTAGCGCCAACCCGTAATGGAATAATTGGTTGCAACTATTTTGAGAGGAAAGAAAATAGAGTCAGCCACCATCGAATACAAATAAAGAAAATATATACATAATTTACTATAAACAACACCAGTGAAACACATAGCAAACACATACATATATCTCCACATACATTCAATAACACCACAATTGACACAGACAAAACATAATCCTTAAACAATGAGAACAGCAGACAAACACTCACCCCCTACACCAAATGCACATTTCCACCGTCCCAAGATGTTGCATAAGAACATACTGTAGCTCTCCCGAGGTGCGCGCTTCCACGGGGAAACTATACTGGCGGACCAGGAAGGACAGCGGTGTAAACGTGAGTAGTATGAGTTTGAGTGACAATTCTATGTGGGCTACGGAGTGGATAATGGAGCTGAAGCAGTGGGTACTTTACTGTTCGCTAAGATGTTTTAACAATAAACAGGACTTGACGGTAAAGCATTATGTGTTGTGGTTTGTTTTTAACCGGTACCTTGAATCAGCAGGCAGACGCCGGTGTTGTGTGCTATGTTAGCCAGGAGATCCATGTAATTAGCAGGCAGGTGTGTTAGTGGTGTACGCTGGGAAGTGTAGTGTACGTGAGTGCACCCGCTACCATACCCGACACACAAAGACACAGATAAAGACAAGACGCGGTACATGCTAAAAAGTGTCCACACTTTTTACAGGACTGTAAATATTTTTTTTATTGTATATTATCAATCTTGGTCAGTAGTATAAATTGTAGGTTAGTGTTGGTTTTTGTTTAATTAAATCTGTTTGAGTTTTAAAATTTTGTCTGTCATCCCTTGCTGTATTATATGTCGTAAATTTCACAACAAATTGGGGGCCATAACAAATTGGGGGCTGGTCCGGGATAGACTATTGTGTGAGTCATTTTTTGAAAATCTAACATTTCGAACTGTAAAATTGTTTTTGGAATTTTCCTATATATCTCATCTCATCTCATCATCTTCCGCTTAATCCGGGGCTGGGTCGCGGGGGCAGCAGTCTAAGCAAAGATGCCCAGACTTCCCTCTCCCTGGACGCTTCCTCTAGTTCTCCCGGGGGTATCCCGAGGCGTTCCCAGGCCAGCAAAGCGACATAGTCCCTCCAGCGTGTCCTGGGTCTTCCTCGGGGCCTCCTCCCGGTGGGGCATGCCCGGAACACCTTCCCAGGAAGGCGTCCAGGGGGCATCCGATATAGATTCCCGAGCCACCTCAACTGACTCCTCTCGATGTGGAGGAGCAGCGGCTCTACTCTGAGCTCCTCCCGGATGACAGAGCTTCTCACCCTATCTCTAAGGGAGCGCCCCGCCACCCTGCGGAGGAAACCCATTTCAGCCGCTTGTATCCTAGATTTCGTTCTTTCAGTCATGACCCAGAGTTCATGGCCATAGGTGAGGGTAGGAACGTAGATTGACTTGTAAATTGAGAGCTTTGCCATTCGGCTCAGCTCCTTCTTCACCACAACAGATCGGTACAATGACCACATTACTGCTGCCGCTGCACCGATCCGTCTGTCAATCTCACGCTCCATTCTTCCCTCACTTGTGAACAAGACCCCAAGATACTTAAACTCCTCCACTTGAGGCAGGAGCTCTCCTCCAACCCGGAGGGGACTAGCCACCTTTTTCCAGTCGAGAACCATGGCCTCGGACTTGGAGGTGCTGATTCTCATCCCAGCTGCTTCGCACTCGGCTGCAAACCGCCCCAGTACATGCTGAAGGTCCAGGTTCGAAGGAGCCAACAGGACAACATCATCCGCAAAAAGCAGAGATGAGATCCGCTGGTCACCAAATCAGACTCCCTCCGGCCCCTGGCTGTGCCTAGAAATCCTGTCCATAAAAATAATGAACAGAACCGGTGACAAAGGGCAGCCCTGCCGGAGTCCAACATGCACTGGAAACAGGTCTGATTTACTGCCGGCAATGCGAACTAAGCTCCTGCTCCGGTAATACAGAGACCGCACAGCCCTTAGTAGAGGGCCCCGGACTCCATACTCCCGAAGCACCTCCAACAGAATGCCACGAGGAACAGGGTCGAATGCCTTCTCCAAGTCCACAAAACACACGTGAACTGGTTGGGCAATCTCCCATGAACCCTCAAGCACCCTCCGGAGGGTATAGAGCTGATCCAGTGTTCCACGACTAGGACGAAAACCGCATTGTTCCTCCTGAATCCGAGGTTCGACTATCGGCCGGATTCTCCTCTCCAGCACTCTGGAATAGACTTTACCCGGGCAGCTGAGGAGTGTGATCCCCCTATAGTTGGAACACACCCTCCGGTCCCCCTTCTTAAAAAGAGGGACCACCACCCCGGTCTGCCAGTCCAGAGGCACTGTCCCCGACTGCCACGCGATGTTGCAAAGGCGTGTCAACCAAGACAGCCCTACAACATCCAGAGACTTGAGGTACTCAGGGCGGATCTCATCCACCCCCGGTGCCTTGCCACCAAGGAGCTTCTGAACTACCTCAGTGACTTCAGCCCGAGTGATGGATGAATCAGCCTCTGGGTACCCAGCCTCTGCTTCCTCTATGGAAGGCGTGTCAGTGGGATTGAGGAGATCCTCGAAGTATTCCTTCCACCGGCCGACAATATCCCCAGTCAAAGTTTCCTATATATATATATATATATACATATATAGACAGATCAACAGCAATGGATGATTTCTTGGCATCACCAACCGTAGAGGTTTTGAAGTCTTATAAAAAGACAGAACTGCTAGAAATATGCAGACGTTTAGAGCTGACAGAGGTAAAACCAGCCATACGAAAAGCAAGACTGGCTAGAGAGATTGTTGAATATTACATTGATGAAAATGTGTTTGCACCAGGAGATCTGGAACAGTTTCCAGTGGAAAATCCAAATATAGAAATGGAACTTAAATTAAAAATGCTAGAGATTGAAAAAGAGGAAAGAGCATTTGAGAGGGCAGAAAGGGAGAAAGAAAGGGAGGAAAAAGAAAAACAAAGAGAATTTAAGTTAGAAAAATGAGAAAGACTGAGAGATTTCGATTTACAGAAATTCGATAGAGAAGAAAGGCTCCAAATGGAGCAGCTAAAAATAAAAATAGCAACTGAAAATAAATTACGGGCTTGCTAGGAGGTAAAACTGGTGCCTCCATTCGCAGAAAAGGATGTTGACAACTATTTCCAGTGCTTTGAAAAGGTAGCAAAGAGTTGCCAGTGGCCAAAGGAACACTGGCCTCTGATGTTGCAAACTATCCTCAAGGGTAAAGCTCAACAAGCCTATTCGGCTTTTTCTGCAGATGGTTCCTCTGATTATGAGGTTGTCAAAAAGGTTATTTTAAGAGCTTACGAGTTGGTTCCAGAGGCTTACCGACAGAAATTCAGAGGTCTGAAGAACTCTTGACAATCAGACTTATGTGGAATTTGCTAATGAGATGAAGGTTTGCTTTGAGCGCTGGTGTACTTCTATGGAGGTCAAGGATGATTTCAACTCACTAAAAGAGATGGTGTCAGTTGAAGAATTCAAGAAATGTGTTAAGGATGATATTAAGGCCTACCTGAATGAGAAGCAAGCCCTGAATTTGCAGTCAGCTGCCAAATTTGCCTTGTTTTCACACATAAGTCCAAATTTCAGTCTAGCAGTAACAATAGATGGTTCCCATTTCAGAAGAAAGGTAACGGTGATACCCAAGATTCCTCACCCAAAGACAAAGACAAATCTGGTGATGGTGCTCAGAAATCCAGTCACAGGTCTGATGAAAGTGTAAAAGCTGACAGTGACAAAAGTGGTCTAGTTTGCAGTTATTGCAAGAAATCTGGTCATGTTACAATTAACTGTTGGTTCCTTAAAGCTAAGAAAGAAAAAGAAAAGGATACCAAACCAAATGCCTTTGTGAAAACAAGGTTAGAAACCCCTGTAGTAGATGACCGATCTGCAAAATTGCCTGCTCCTTGTGGGGCTAAGAAACCTGATACTGCTGACTTTGTGAGGGAGGAATTTCTTCCAGTTGTGTCAGAGGGATTTGTCGCTCTGAATGAGCATTCTCCTCCTGTCCCCATATATATCCTAAGGGATACCGGAGCTTGTCAGTCACTTTTGTTGATGGACTCCTTAGAGTTACGTGATGAGATCGCTTCTGGGGGATTTCATACTTGTACAAGGTATTGAAGGGAGAACTGTATCTGTACCCCTGCGCTCTATATTCTTGAAGTCAGGTTTAGTTACAGGACAGATAAAGGTGGGACTTATGTCAAGTCTACCTATAAAGGGTGTTTCTCTGTTGCTAGGCAATGACCTTGCTGGGGGCAATGTAGTTCCCCCTGTTCATCTTATTTCACAGCCAAGCACTGAAGATGGCGATGAAGAACCATCTCTGTATCCTTCCTGTGCAGTGACTTGTGCTATGGCCAAGAAGGCTAAAGAAGAAGATGATGTGGTGCCGTCCAGCACATTGAATAGTCAGGACTCAGGTGGTTCGCCTCATGAGTCTGTTCGGCCTACTATGGTTTCTCCATTTGAGGACTTATCAGATACTTTTATCAGTTCTCTGTTCAGCAAGCCAGATGGCTCTTGTGATTTTGATGTGTCTTAGAGACTCGTCTCTGTCCAGAAAACGGTTGATTGAGGAGCAAACTAATGATCCTGAAATTTGTGTACTAAAGAGGAGAGCCCTTCTTAAAGAAATAGACGCAGTTCCAGTTGGGTATTATCTCAAGGATGGTGTGTTGATGCGGAAGTGGCGCCCTCCTGATATCCCTGCCTATGCAGATTGGGCAGTGGTTAGGCAAATTGTTGTTCCAAAGGTCTACAGGAATGAGATCTTAACAATGGCTCATAGTTTAATTTTAGGAGGTCATCTTAGTGTTAACTAGACTGTTGATAAGATCATGAAACACTTCTTCTAGCCTGGGCTTCGGAAAGATATTTCCAACTTTTGCAAAAGCTATCACACTTGTCAGGTAGTTGGAAAACACCAGTTAGACCCACCTGTAGCTCCATTGCAGCCTATCCCAGCAATTGGGGAGCCCTTTTCCAAGGTCATCATTGTTGATTGTGTTGGTCCATTACCCGAGACTAGATCTGGAAATCAGTACTTGTTGACAATCATGTGCGCATCTACCAGATTACCTGAAGCCATACCTCTACGCAACTGCAATCTCAAAGGCTTTGATAAAGTTCTTCACGTTGTTTGGCCTTCCCAGGGAAATTCAGTCAGACTAAGGTAGCAATTTCACTTCTGGATTGTTTCAGCAGATTGTGTATGAACTAGGTGCGAAGCAGATTCTTTCTAGTGCCTATCATCCAGAGAGTCAGGGTGCCTTAGAGCAGTTTCATTCCACACTCAAGACAATGACGAGGACTTATTGTTATGACCATGAGAAAGACTGGGATGAAGGTGTTCATTTGCTGTTGTTTGCAGCTAGAGAAGCAGTGCAGGAGTCTACCGGATTCAGTCTGTTTGAGCTAGTGTTTGGCCATGAAGTGAGAGGACCTTTGCTATTGTTGAGTGAACAATGGCAAGAGAAAGAGCCGCATATCAGTCTGTTAGACTATGTAAGCAAGTTCAAGGAAAAACTGCATGCAGCTTGTGACCTTGCCAAAGAGAACTTGAAATCAAGTCAGGGAAAAATGAAAACTTGGTATGATAATAAGGCTAGAAGCCGTGAGTTTAAACCAGGAGACAAGGTCCTTGTGTTGTTTCCCTTGCAGTTCAATCCATTCCAGGCTAGATTTCATGGTCCTTATGAAATTCTGACAAAACTCAATGATCTCAATTACATTCTGAAGACTCCTGATAGGAGAAAGCCAAAACAGTTGTGTCACATTAACATGCTGAAGCCTTATCATGATAGGAATGCTAGGGTTGCAGCTGTCACTTCAGATTCTCCCATGGCCAAGACTTGTGAAGATGAGGGGGAGTTTCAAGATGATGAACCTAGAATTAAAGCTGAAGTTCTTTCATGTCAATTGTCAAATTCTGAAGTGTTGTAAAATCTTGATGTAAAACTTCAGCACTTAGAACCCTCACAGAAAGATCAGTTTGAGAGGTTGATCAAGAAATATAAAGATCTATTTCCTGATGTTCCAAAGAGAGTTTCTATAGCTTCTCATGATGTAGATGTTGGTGATGCCATACCAATAAAACGGCATCCGTACCGGATGAATCCTGAAAAGAGAAAGATTGCTGAGAAAGAGGTTGAGTACATGTTAGAACATGATATTATCAGACCCTCCAACTCAGATTGGATTTCACCCTATGTGCTAGTTCCAAAACCTGATGGAAGTACTAGATTCTGTACAGATTATCGCAAAGTCAATGCTGTAACTAGAACTGATGTGTTTCCAACACCTAGGATTGATGATTGTATTGATAGAGTAGGGCAAGCAAAGTTTCTGACCAACATTGATTTATTGAAGGGTTATTAGTGTGTGCCTTTAACTGAGAGGGCCAAGAGCATCTCTGCTTTTGCCACACCATCTGGGTTATACCAGTATGAAGTCCTACCCTTTGGAATGAAAAATGCCCCAGCCACGTTCCAAAGGATGATACAGTCTACAATCGCCGGATTGCCACACACAGGTGCGTACATCGACGACCTGATCACATGGAGTGACTCCTGGGAAGAACATCTGAAAGATGTAGAGACGTTGTTCCAGCGCCTGACCCAGGCTAACCTGACTGTTAACCTGAACAAGCGTGACTTTGGTTGTGCTCCTGTCACATATCTTGGCTACGTCATAGGCTAAGGTGAGGTGGCACCCATAAATGCTAAAGTCCAAGCCATCATGGACTTTCCAGTTCCTGACGACTAAAAGGCTTTGCGCCGCTTCCTTGGAATGATCGGGTACTACCCAGGTTCTCCAAGAACCAATTGAAGAAAGGCGTAAAGTTCACTTGAGATGAAGCATGCCAAAGAGCCTTCGATCGCCTGAAGTCTCTGCTCTGTCACTTCCCCGTGCTCAAATCTCCTGACTTCAACAAACCGTTCTCCATTGTGGTCGATGCTAGCGACCAAGCTTGTGGATCTGTGCTCCTACAGAGAAGTGACTCTGATGACATTGAGCATCCCGTGGCATACTTCTTCGGGAAGTTCAATCGCCACCAAAAGAACTATTCCACAATAGAGAAGGAGCTGTTGGCTCTGGTTCTATCATTACAACACTTTGAGGTTTATGTTAGTACAGGGCAAAAGCCAAAGATTGTGTACACTGACCACAATCTGTTAATGTTTTTGAGTAAGATGAAAAACAACAATCGGAGATTGTTAAATTGGAGTTTGATTTTACAGGAGTTTGACTTGGAAATTAAGCATGAAAAGTGTACTGACAATGTAATTGCTGATTGCTTATCCCGTGTTTGAGTATGTGTATATATCACATGTTTATTAGCATGTTGTATTATGTGTATGTATATACAAGTGTCTGCTTAACCATTTTTGTATTGAAAAGAAATATGTTGCCTTTATGAATCAAAATTTTTCCCTTTTGGAATGGAGGTGTAATGCGAAAAGAAGTCACTAGATGGCAGTATTGACTTTTTTTTGTTTAGCCCAGACTGGAGCTAGGTTTGGGCATGTCCTGGGCATGTCTGAGACGGAAAGTCCCAGAGAATTAAAAAAAAGTCTAAAAGGAGGGAGGGGTCTGCAAAAGAGTATATAAGGAGGAAAATTGAGAGAGTAAAGTAGTAGGAGAAATTGCAAGGAGAAGGATACATTTGACCAGACCTGTCACTCTTTTCAAGATCTGTGAAGCTTTTTGGGGATTTTTGCCTGTGTTGGACCATTTTCCTCACCCGGAACATCACCAAGCAACCCCATCTCAAGGGACTGTAAATATTTTTGTTCTTGTATTTTTCAATCTTGGTCAGTAGAGTAGATACTAGATTAGTTAAAGGTGTTTGTTTAATTAAATCTGTTTAAGTTTTAAAATTTTGTCTGTCATCCCTTGCTGCCATATATGTAGTAACAAATTGGGGCCATAACACTGTCCCTCTCTTGTTTTCTGTTGCTATTGTCATTGTTTTTTTTTTTCTTTGCTGTTATATGGACCTCCTCTGTGTCTGAAATAAAGTATTGATGATGATGATGATGATGATGATGTGTAGGGGAGCACCAATGTGAAAGTAATTCTGGACGAAAGTAATACGGCGATTTACTCACAACCATCCACACTACGATGCATCATACTTGGTCGGTACGTGCAGCTCGCGCCCCTCTCCAGACCCGCGAAAATTCTTGAGGCGTCGAGGCTTCCTTGCGGCACGAGACCATGAAGACTATTTTCCACAGTGGTGAGTAAATTCAGACAAATGCTAAATTTTTTCGATTTAGAGATTATCTTTATCACTCCATGTGTCATATTTATGATGAAATGATTGGTCATTTTGTTTTGTAACATATCCTGAAGTTTGAAATGTCAGACGTTTTCCACTTTGGAAGCAATCCTTGTTCAAATGTCAGGAGTCACTGTCAGTACTGAAGTAGCAATGGTTACGTTTGTCCCTCTATGCTAATGCAGCTGCATTTTGTGTTTAAAAGCTCAATAAAAATGTGTGTGATGTTTCATCGACAGAAAATGCCAAAAGTTAGGGGCAGAAATACCCAGAGAGGAACGGTTGACCCGGAGGTTTACGCAAGGGCCTTTTTTGATGTCCGAAGAGGCGATAGTATAAAGAGGGCAGCAGCGGTGCATGGCGTTTGTCATGACACCCTGTTCAGGTACTGCAAGAGGAGGGCAGAGGCAGGAGGGCAGCAGAACAGGGCCCCGGGGTACAGGGCTCACAACAGAGTCTTCACAGATGAACAGGAGAAGAGACTGCAGGCATATATAAAGAGAGCAGCCGATATATTTTGGCCTGAGTTCTAAAGAGGTCGGAGTAACACCGCAGACAGAGCTACACCACTACCGCCATATAGAAAGCATCTCCGCTCCCGATCTGCCCCTGCTCTGTGCTGGATTAGCTGGATCCGGGGCAGATCCGGAGTGGAGGTGCTTGCTATCTGGGATAATTTTTATAAATAGACCAATTGCACATTAAACATGTTCACGTTTACTTTTGAAACATTTGAAGCCAATTAAAATGTTTAAAACAAATGTCTGGCTGTTTTTGCTTCTGTTTTAACGACAGTAATTTTAAAAGATTCCAGTCAATTTAATCACGTTACTTTTGACCTGCCGGTGCACTACTTTCATCCCGACTGGATGGGTCGAAAGTAGCAATGCGTAAATTCCGTTCAACGTCAAACTATGCCGAAGTCAATATTTATGGTGATGATTTAGCACCTGTTATTGAAAGAGCACAAACGAAAGTAGTTGATTGCTCCAAAATTTTTTTTCGGTCTGTAACGTTATCTTTTAAAATGACGTCCATGTGAAAAATGTTACTTTCGTACCAGCTCTCCCCAACTGTTTAGGGTACATGTACTTTATTGGACATTTATACATACACAAGACGGCAGAGCAATTCTGTCGTGTACACTTTGGTCCAGCCAATGACGTTGTCCACTCTAGTTTTTTTTTTTTTTTATATATATCTCTGAGAGTATGACAACCTTTTGGGAAAATGATGACCGTAAACGAAAACCCGTAAACTAGGTTTTCTAATCGATTTGAATGTTAATTTTCACTCAGTTTTTTGTAGATGCTTTATGAGACACCCAACTTTGATATTATATGTGAATTCTCACTATGTCAAGACAAGTTTCCAGAGGCTTTAAATATGCAAAATGGCTGAAAATGAGTGGAAGCAAGTCCCACTGTCCCCTACAAAAGACATGGACAAACCAGTGTATTTTAAAAGGATTAAAATTGACATACACCTCTGAAATCTCAGTAATAATATTGTTCGGGCTTTCATGCATGAAAAACGAAAGCATTATTAACAATACAAACATTATATTTGTATAAATTTGATCAACTAGCTCCCTTACCACCATAGAAGGTGCTTGCTATGATTCCATTTTGCAAAGACGGAACATGTGATCTGTTGACCACACCCCCTTTTGTGAGATATCACTGGAAAGCCCAGGATGTACTCTTCACAGTCCATGAGGACTCTAACAATCAATCAATCAATCAATCAATCAAAATGAATTGCAGGGTCTTAGGAGGATAAAGTGGTATTGCGGTAGGTGCGTATCATGGATACGGAATGCGGTTAGCGGTTTGATTCCGCCCTCTGCTGGACTTTTTCCAGGCCTCAGCATTATTATTGTTCGGAATACGATTGTAAGACATAGCCTATGTAATTCTTCTGCGTCAAACTCAGGATAAGAATATTCTGTTGCTCTCGCAATATGGAAGGGTAACTCTAACCAGCTCCAAGGGAGCATACTGAGCACAGCACAGACTGGTCTTTTTTTTTTTTCGACCTCCTTTTCCTGTATACACCAGCAACTGTTTGCACTAGCTAGACATATTTATGATGGTAAATAAAACAGGCGAAATATTGGTATCAGAATAGAGCTAGTTAAATACAAAGAAACAAAACTGATGTCCCCAATCACTATTTGTTCAGCGCTTTACTTTACTTTAGTAAAGTTTGAATAGCCAGTTTCAAAGCCAGAGTAAGCAGTAGCTCTTGCGTGATACTTGGCTTTCCATTAATGAATTAATGCCACAATCTAAAGTTACTTGCCAGATTATTATTATTATTATTATTAATTTTATTATTTTAACAGTATCGCTTGACTCTTGCTGAGACCGATCACTTAACAAAAATTTCTATTGATAAATAATGACACCCCATTTTACAGTACAGCTCGTTGTTCTTGTCATCTTGCCAATAACGTTACCTAAAATAAATTGATTTAATCATTTATATGCCTGTTAATGACGTTGGTCAAAATATTTATTGGGCATAATCATTCTGCAGTAATAAACCTTTCTTCAATTTAAAATGTGGTTTTTATTTTAAAAAGAGTTCTGGCTTTTTATTGGCTGGAAAATTCATGAACTAGTTGGAAAAATCGTTGTAAAAAAACTAGTTTGAAAACAGGTAGCCTTTATTTTAGCGTGTTTTTAATGTCGCACCCGAATAATTCCCATAATCTTAAGATAGATGTGCAAATATATTGATGCAAATTTGCAAAAAATAATTTGTGAGAACAAAGTTGTTTTTTTTTTATTAGACCGTGTATTTTTATGGCAATATTTCAGCAGGAAACAGCATTAGTTTATCTCGAATAAATATGAAATAGGTATGATGTGTGGTAATGTTGCATCTTGGGGAGGTCTTCCTTATTAAGCGCTTTCCTTTGGAAATGGCCAGGAAATTAATTTCCCATGTCCCGTCAGATAGGCCTTGATTTTACACCTGGTCCTTTTGAAAATAGAGTTTATTACCATTTAGTGCAATAGTCATAAAGTTATGCCTCCATGGTCCCGCAACTTGGCTTAAGATCAGGTCCAGTAGCAAGTCCAGTAGCTACGTGGTACCGGCCACAGCAAATTTCCAGCTGTTAATTAACAACCAAAAGCTGAAGTGCAGTTGGGTTACGCATGGGAGAATGAATCAGTCAAATGACAACAATCCCGACTTGAAATTTATTTAGATGCTGTAGTATGGCCTGAAGCCCTTTGCGCAGAAGAACAGCTGTAATGCAAACCCGAGAACTGTGCATTAACTCTCTATTAACCAGCGTAGCATATCTGCTACATGAACTAAAAGGGTTAACAGCCTGGAAACCCTGTTGGTTTTGTTTCTTATTGCAAAATAAACATTTGAGAATAACTTGAATGGTCCGTCACTTTAATTTTTTCATTAGCATTATTACCCCAATGTTGCAGATCATTATTACCCAATGTAGCAGATTTCCTACAGTTTGGAAAGGTGGGCCAAATGCGTCAAATTTTTTTTGTCTACTGTTTTTCAAATAATGGCCCAAAATAAACATTTTTGCTCAGGGAAATAATTTTAACACAATTGGAAATGGGTTTGGTTAATAGAGGGTTTAGGGGCTTTGCTCATATCCTCTGAAAAGGATTTCTTCAGTACACAGCCCCTGTAATGTTTTACTTCATTATATATGAATTCCTTAAATGAATGTCACTTATGTCAACCCTGTTGTTGTTCCTCATAAAGAAGTTAAATCAATCCTTTGGATTCATTTTATTTTTTGATCAAGTGCTTGAAAAATAAACATATAACTAATGAATATGCAAATTAAACTTTCTAACAAATGGCTGGATTTACCTCGCTTTTCTTTTCAAATAGGAACTTGATTGCCACTTAAATGTAAAAAATAGCATTTTCACTAGGGTGGTACCTTAATTGGACAACAGTGTAACTTTGCAGAAGAAACAATTTTGCACCATTATGTAAAGGTATATAGTTTTTTTTAAGGCATGTAATAATTTCGGTTAGAAGGCACAAAATGTAAGGTAACTTTTTGTTTATCTACCTAAAATAGAACGCTTGAGGATACCACCCAAGTGACAAGTTTTTGTAGTTTAGAGGTACAATTTTGGGCTTATTTTTCTGACTGTGTATATGCTTCTGCTTTGCACCTTTACTTCTTAGAGTGCATGACCCAACTCTGTGCCTGTTTTTCGCGCAATGCGCAGCCATTCGATACAACTTGGCAAAGTTTCAGCTTCTCAACTGACTTCTGTTGAAACTGGAAGTGGTTTCTTCACATCATGGGAAGGATCTTTCATTTCTTGCAGTATAATGCCCTTACTGACACGTATAAGAGTTCAGAGTCTGAGATAAAATAAATAAGGCATGACAAGAAGAAATGAGTCAAAATCAGCTAAAGCGTAATAACTGCACGCCATGAGAACATCATCTTTTAAATTGGGACCTTTGCTGATTGAATACTTTAGTTTAAATAACTAAGAGATTACGTTGTAGATATAAAATCTCTGGACACTATATTAATGGCTTTAGATGAATAGGGGAAAAGAATTCTAACTCGCTGTTTTTAGCACATCTGACCACCTGTCACGCCTTGCCCACAACGGTCCGCA
Source organism: Gymnothorax reevesii (assembly GCA_029721435.1). Lineage (NCBI taxonomy): Eukaryota > Metazoa > Chordata > Actinopteri > Anguilliformes > Muraenidae > Gymnothorax > Gymnothorax reevesii. The sequence goes on along the minus strand of CM056579.1, from coordinate 5,235,315 downwards.
TCACCTGAGTTCTAAGTTCCGGCCTGCTCCTGCATAATCAACTACACAATCCACAGCCATACCCAATCATCCTATTAACCAATTAAGCCTTTATATATTGTTATGACTTGGAAAAATCACAACAAAGAAAATGGGAAAGTACAACTAAAACAAATTTATTCTTTACAAAAAAAGTTGCACAAAAAATATCCACTATTTAAATTCTCTAATAACACTGCCACTATTTAACTGTTGCCAAAACAAAACTCTGGTCTGCTCTCTTCTGCTGTCTGCTCTCTTTGTTGTCTGTCTCATGCTGTGCTTAAAATCACAGCCTTTTTATAGTCTAGCAACCTTCCAGAAAGATCCACAGGATTCTAGGGAAATCCCGCCCCCTCCAAGCAGGAAAGTGCCAGAAGCTTCGAGAAATTACTAGACTTTTCTTAATGATTTTACAAGTACGCCACCAGATGGTGCCAATGAACAAAATAAATATAGCTGACCAGCAGGGCAGCAAAACAGCATGTAACAAATCTTCATTTTCAAATGGAATATAAAGCTGTACAAAAATTATCATACATAACACCTCCCCTCTTTAAGAAAAGAAAGGTTTGCTAAAAGCTTTCTTTTGTTAAAACTAACACAGTTTTATAATCAGAACAATATTGAACTTTACACAAACGTATTATTGATTATGATAACAATCATATACATAACAACCAGTGTACGTCTCACAATCAAATAGAAAAGTAAAATTACATTTTTCACAATCAAAAAAAGGAAATAAAATTACATGCGTGAAAGTGTATCTGGGATTACATTATCTTTTCCCCTGATGTGAGAAATGTCCAAATCATACGCTTGCAAAAGTAAACTCCATCTCAGTAATCTTTGATTCTTGTTTTTGATCTTGTGCAAGAATGTGAGGGGATTGTGATCACTGAAGACCTTGATGGAAGTAGCTGAACAAGTCAAATAGACTTCAAAATGTTGTAAAGCCAAAACAAGTGCCAAACATTCTTTTTCAATTGTTGAGTAGTTTTTCTGATGTTTATCAAACTTTTTGGAAAAGTAACAAACAGGATGATCTACTCCATCAGTGTCTTCTTGCAGTAAAACTGCACCTGCACCAATGTCACTGGCATCAACTGCCAACTTGAACTCCTTTTTGAAATTGGGAGATAAGAGAACTGGTGCATTTTTGAGAATAGCTTTTAGCTGGTCAAACGAATTTTGACATTTTTCATCCCAAACAAATTTTGCATTTTTCTTCAGTAAATTTGTCAAAGGTTCAGAGATGATCGAGAAATTTTTACAGAATTTTCTGTAGTAGCCAGCCATCCCTAGAAATCTCATGAGCTGATTAGCTGCTGTTGTTGAAAAGGGTCCAGGTGGGACAACTTGCTGTCAATATTTTCAAGAATGTCTGAATTTTCAAGTTTGACTGGACCAGGTTCATTTTCTAAGGGGTAGTCACAATCTTCGGAATTTTCCAGTTCAACTGTATTTACCACATTGACTGGCTTTTGCTGAGTGTCTCTATCAATGTATTCTTTCAACATGTTGATGTGACATATTTGTTTTTGTTTCCTCCTTCCAGGAGTTGAAATTATGTAATTTAGATCACTGACCTTTTTGAGGACAGTGTAAGGGCCGAAATATCGGGCTCTTAGAGGGTTTCCAGGAACTGGTAAAAGTGCAAGAACTTTGTCACCAGTTTTAAAAGTTCTATCTTTTGAGTGAAGGTCATATCTGGCTTTCATTTTGCCCTGAGCTTCTTTGAGATTAGACTTAGCAAAGTCACAAGCCTTAGAGAGACGATTACGGAAGTCAGAGACATACTGAAGCAAGTTCATTGGGACATCATCTTCAGCGAGCAACTTTTCCTTCAGTAGCTTCAGAGGTCCACGGACTGTATGCCCAAAAACGAGCTCAAAAGGACTGAACCCAAGAGACTCCTGAACAGCTTCACGGGCAGCAAACAGAAGAAGATGGACACATTCATCCCAATCTTTCTCTGTGTCAAGGCAGTAGGTCCTTATCATGTTCTTCAGGGTTTGATGGAACCTCTCCAAAGCACCTTGACTCTCAGGATGGTAAGCTGATGACCTGTATTGTTTAATACCAAGCTCATGCATAACTTGTTGAAATATGCTTGACATGAAATTTGATCCTTGATCAGACTGAATAGACTTAGGAAGACCAACAAAGCAGAAAAACTTGGTTAGAGCCTTGATGATAGTCTTCGCCTTGATATTACGAAGTGGAATTGCCTCAGGAAACCGAGTGGAAGCACACATGATAGTCAGTAAGTACTCACAACCAGACCTAGTCTTCGGCAATGGTCCAACACAGTCAATGATGATCCGACTGAAAGGTTCTTCAAAAGCGGGAATGGGCTTAAGTCGAGCCTTTGGAATACTTTGGTTCGGCTTCCCTACCATTTGACAAGTATGACAGGATTTGCAATACTCCTGTACATCAGACCTCATGGAAGGCCAGAAGAAGTGGTTTCTGACACGTTGAAGGGTCTTCTTGATACCCAAATGACCTGACATAGGATTGTCATGGGCCAGACTAAGAGTTTCTTGACGGTACGGCTTTGGAAGAACAATTTGATGGGTGATCATCCACTCTTCATCTGCAGGAACATCGGGTGGACGCCACTTTCTCATTAGCACACCATTTTTGTAGTAAAAACAGACAGGAACTTGAGTAGCCTCTTGTTCACTTGCAGCCTGAGGTAGAAGATGCGCTAGATCACGAGCTTGTTGTTGCTCATGAATAAGTTGTTTACGAGACAAAATGTCATTAGAATGACCTGACAAGGACAAGTCTGAAGATTTCCCAGACATCTCAGGACTGGAAGGTTCCTGATGAAAAGACTGCCCAATGAAGGTGTCAGCCAGGTTAAAGTCCAGATCAGCATCATCTTGAATAGGCTTTTTGGCCATAGAACGAGTAACTGCACATGAAGGATAGAGGTCTGGAATTTCCTCCTCTATAGAGTCAGATTCTTGATGAATCAAAGGAGTGTCAGTTACAATAGGGTAGGGCACAACCTTATCCCCAGCAAGATCATTACCAAGAAGCAAATGAATGCCTTTGAAAGGAAGAGAAGACCTAACACCAACAGTGACAGGTCCAGAGACCAAGTCTGATTTGAGATGAACATTATGGAGAGCTACACTTGTAAAGCCACATTCTACTCCTTGAATAAGGACATTAGCCTGAGTAGACGATTTGTCCGAGAAAGGCAGAATATCTGCAAGAATAAGAGATTGGGAAGACCCAGTATCCCTTAGAATTCGAACAGGAGCAGATGAGGAAAAATCATGTGAAAGTGAGACAGAACCATCAGTGATGAATGGCTCAAAACCCTCCATAACCGGATCAGACACAGAAGGTAGAAGATCAGGTGAACTGACCATTGATACAAGAGATTCTCTCTTTGTCAAAGCAGTTGGCTTGGTTTCTTCTCGTTGTTGTTTTTTCTTGAGAGCATAACACTCAGAAATAAGGTGACCTTGCTTTTTGCAGTAATGGCAAGACACAGAGGGTAAAAAATCAGAGGATTGCTTCTCACTGGAAGGTTTCCTTTCAGAAGTGGCCTTAGAATCATTAGAAGTGTTATTAGAAGTAGTCTTGGACTGAAACTTGCTTTGAAATTTAGAAAAAGTAGATTTTTGGACAAAAGAAGTCTTGTGAGTCAATGCATAACTATCAGCTAGCGTAGAAACATCTTGCAAAGTAATGGCTTGTTTTTCTTCAAGGAAAGTCTTAATATCAGGCTGGACACACCTTTTGAATTCCTCAACCAGAATAAGTTGCCTCATTCTATCAAAATCTTTTTCAACATTCATGGAATTACACCACTGATCAAACAACTGTTCCTTTAACCTGCCAAATTCAACATGAGTTTGACTGGCTTCCTTGCAAGAATTCCTAAATTTTTGCCTGTAAGCCTCAGGGACTAATTCATAACCCTTCAGAATGGCAGATTTGACAAAATCATAATCAGCACACTGTTGGACAGATAACTGGTTATAGATTTTTCTAGCTTTACCAGTAAGAACACTTTGTAACATCATTGTCCAATGCTCTTTTGGCCATTTCAAATTTTCAGCAATTTTTTCAAAATGGGTAAAGTATTGGTCAACATCATTTTCTAAGAAAGGAGGAACAAGTCTGATATGTTTAACCACATCAAAATGATCAGAAAGTCCAAATGATTTTGGAACAGTACCTGCTTCTATTTTCTTCATTTCCAATTCGAACTGCATCCTTTTTTCTTCTAGTTCTTTCTCTTTCTCCATCCTTCTTTCTTCCATCTCCATCCTTCTTTCCTCCATTTCTCTTTCCTTCTCCAACCTTCTCTCTTCCAGTTCTTTCAGGCGTAGCTGAAATTCAAGTCTTTGCAGCTGCGTTGCAGGCACTTCCACAGCTTTAATTAATTCTGCTGCTTCTTCCCCAAAGATATCTTCATCGATGAAGTGTTGCACCAAAATGTTGAATATTTCTTGTTTCTTCATTGATGACCTCACATCAGATAATCCAAGGGTTGAGGCTATTTGTAGCAAGTCCTTCTTCTTTGCCAACAAAATTAATTCCTGGGTTGGAGTTTTCAAAAAACTTTCCACATCAAAAGTCATGATTGCTGGTTTTTAAACTAGTCAAAAGATTTAAAATAATACTTCTTCGGTGAATCCAATCTCGGTAGAACCTCCAATTTGTTATGACTTGGAAAAATCACAACAAAGAAAATGGGAAAGTACAACTAAAACAAATTTATTCTTTACAAAAAAAGTTGCACAAAAAATATCCACTATTTAAATTCTCTAATAACACTGCCACTATTTAACTGTTGCCAAAACAAAACTCTGGTCTGCTCTCTTCTGCTGTCTGCTCTCTTTGTTGTCTGTCTCATGCTGTGCTTAAAATCACAGCCTTTTTATAGTCTAGCAACCTTCCAGAAAGATCCACAGGATTCTAGGGAAATCCCGCCCCCTCCAAGCAGGAAAGTGCCAGAAGCTTCGAGAAATTACTAGACTTTTCTTAATGATTTTACAAGTACGCCACCAGATGGTGCCAATGAACAAAATAAATATAGCTGACCAGCAGGGCAGCAAAACAGCATGTAACAAATCTTCATTTTCAAATGGAATATAAAGCTGTACAAAAATTATCATACATAACAATATCAGGCTCTCTCGCCAGTTCAGTGTGAAGTCTTGTTGTTTTTGTAGATCTTTTTCTAGACATGTCATGTTTCACTCACTTTTATATACTAGCAGACTCGCGGATAGTCTAGCTATACTTTGTGATTTCTTGGAAATGTTGTTTCCCATGTTGTTGATATCTGCTTTTGTGTTCTTGTTTCATCGCATTTGGATCCTCTTGTCTCCACTTTTACATCTCAGTGCAAAACAGTCAGTGCACTGAGAATGTTACAGAAGACTTTATTTATGGATTCAGCGAAGATCACCCTTCCTGAAGACAACTCTCCCTCCCCTAACCTGTTAAGTGTGGTGGCAGTGCAACAGAGGGAGATCGTCTGACTGGGAATGATGTTGGATGAACTCGTCAGATGCTTCTGAGACATTAACACCTCGTGTTTGCCCCTGCCACCCACCGCCCCAGTTTCTCCTGCAGGCCCTCTGGCTAAACCAGCCTCTCCCCAGGGTGAATCACCTGTGCTCCTTCCCGACCACTACAAAGGCTCCCACACAGCCTGCAGGGGATTCCTGCTTCAATGATCCCTGTACTTCACGTACCACTCTACCATCAGTGATGTTGAGAAGATCGCTGCGGTAATCACCTGCATGTCAGTAAAGCCCTAGATGGGGCTACTGCGATTTGGGACTAAGCTGCGCTTCCCAGTTATGACAGCTTTATCGCCCAATTCAAAGCAGTTTTTGATGACTCGGAGATGCTGGGGACCGCCTACTGGATCTGAGGCAGGGGTCCAGGTCAGCTGCCGGATACGCCCTATCTTCCATATTCTGGCTGCAGCCAGCAATCGGAACAGACCGGCTTTCTTCACCATTTACCGTAACAGGCTGCAGGCGGAACTGATGGTTGAGTTGGCGTGTCGGGACCATGCCGTTACCCTGGATACCTTTATTCAAACATCCATCCATCTAGATCAGCTACTGCGGGAGAGGCAAATGGGGCACCCCAGAGACACCGTCCACCTGCCAGATTTGGAGCCGGAACCAATGGATATCGGCACCTCCAAACCAGCTCAAGCCGACCGCCGCAACTAGAGGAAGTCAGGGCCCTGTTCACAGTGCTCACACTGCCAACCACCTGCTGGGAGTTGTGTCAGAATTTTCAAGAAGCCAGAACAGGAGCAACCTGCTCTTGTCAACGTAACAGCATCACCATACACAATCTCAGCCCAAAAATCCCTGATTACGTGCATGTGGCATACAATGAAGTCTCCCTCCCAGCAGAGGTCCTGATCAACTCTGGGGTGGCGGGTAACTTTATCCCCCTCCATCTGGTTTAGAGGATCTGGCTCGCCATGCACCAGCTCAAAACCCCAATAACAATGGCAGCCCTAAATGGCAAACCTCTGGGGAATGGAAGCATCCTCCACCAGTCAGCTCTGATCTTCCTCTCCTTCCAGAAGTGCCACCAAGAGGAACTTCCGCACTTGGTTCACCCAGTCTCCAACCTCTTCATAATCTTAGGATTACCCAGGCTCAAACGGCACAAATCTACAATCTTATGGCAGTACATCTAAGTCACATTCCAGTCTACGTTTTGTCAGCAGCACTGTAGCCGCCTTGCCGTAGCTTCCTCAACAGAGGAAAGCCCCGATATCGCTTCCATCCTCATGATCCTCAGGGAGTATTGGCACCTGTTAGAGGTCTTCAGTGCTATCCAGGCTACCAGACACCATCCTTATGCCCATGGGACTGTGCCATTGAGCTGCTATCCAGTGCTTTTCCCCCTCAAAGTTGCATTTACTCCCTCGAAGTGGCTGAAACTCAAGCTTTGATGCAGTATGTCCAGGAGGCACTCCAGTAACGCTTCATTCAACCCTCTACTTCACCAGCCTCTGCCATCTTCTTTTTTATCCAGAAGAAGGATGGAAGGCTGCGACCCTGTATTGACTACAGAGGGTTAAACAAAGTCAGAGTGAGGTAATGTGCCCCCTCCCACTGGTCCCGAGTGCAGTGGAACAACTTAGAGACGCTAAGTGTTTAATGTACCTTGACCTCCCCAGCGCCTGCAATCTAATACAAATCCGGGAAGGAGATGAGTGGAAGACTGCCTTTAGCACCACCTCTGGCGACTACGAGTACTGCGTGATGCCTTATGGGCTTGTAAACGCTCCATCAGTGAATCAAGTCGTCACATTTATTTATATAGCTCATATAAAACAACAGAAGTAGACCCAAAGTGCTTTACAGCAGAGGAAAAAGCATAAAAATAACAGAAATAAGAACAGAAATAAAACAATCGGCTAAAAATCATAAAAAGTCGGGACTTTTACATAAGACATGGCAGAAGTAAAATTCAAATATAAGTAATAGTGATAAAAATAAATCAGAAAATAGCAGATAATCATAAGAAAAGTGAACTAGACCAAGAAACCAAGTGGCAGCCTCAAAGTGAGCTAAAAGCAAGATTAAAAAGATGGGTCTAGTTTTAATTTAAAATTATCAATTGAAGAACAAGTTCTAATTTGTAATGGGAGATTATTCCAGGGACTGGGGGCAGCAACTGAAAATGCATGACCACCTCTAGTTTTGAAATGTGAATGAAGGACTGACGGGAGATTCTTTGTGGAAGACCTGAGTAACCGGGGGGTAGAATAAGGAGTTAAGAGGTCTGTAGTGTATTGGAGAGCAAAACCATTAAGGGCTTTAAAAACAAATAGTAAAATCTTAAAATCGACTCTTTGTTTTACAGGTAGCTGATGCAGTTAGCCAGAACTGGGGTAATAAGCTCTCTTTTTTAGTGCCTGTTAAAAATCTGGCTGCTGCATTCTGAACTAACTGTAATCTTCAGGGTGGAGTTTGTCAGACCAATGTAGAAAGCATTACAGTAATCCAGGCGGCTAGTGATAAAGGCGTGGATTACTTTTTCCACATCTTTCAGGATAACACAGGTTTTAATTTGACAATGGTTCTGAGTTGACAAAAGCTGCCCTTTACAACGTTACTGACTTGCTTATTAAAATTCAGTGACGTGTCCAGGAAGACCCCTAGGTTTCTACCAAAGCTATGCAAATTCACAGTCAGGGGACCGAGAGCTTTACTTAAGCTGGTGACAGAGTTAGCAGGACCGAATAAAATAACTTCAGTTTTCGTTAAGTTGAAGGAAATTTCTGGACATCCAGCATTTAACGTCATTCAGACAATTGAAAAATACCTTCAGGGAGCAAACATTATCAGGGGTGGCTGGTAAATAAAACTGCGTGTCATCAGCATAGCAGTGGTTTAAGACATTGTACTTCTTGAAGATAGACCCGAGTGGCAGCATGTACAAGGAGAATGAGAGAGGCCCCAAGATTGAGCCCTGGGGAATACGACACATTATGGGAGATGGGGAAGAAGAGCAATTTCCTATTTTGACAGAAAATATTCGGTCTTTGAGATAGGATGTAAACCATTTTAGCACAGGACCCTGCAGGCCAACGTCAACCTTTATGCATTTTAAGAGGACGTTATGATCTATTGTGTGGAGGGCAGCAGTGACATCAAGCAAGACTAAAATGGCGCAAGAACCAGAGTCGACAGCGAGGAGGATGTCATTATGTACCTTCAGCAGTCCAGTCTCAGTACTGTGCAAAGCTGGAAATCCAGACTGGAATTTGTTAAAGATACTGAATCTGTTTAGAGAGACCTGAGAGAATACAACCTTCTCTAAAATCTTAGAAAGAAAAGATAACTTAGAGATTGGCTGATAATTATTTAGATCTTCAGGATCTAGACTAAGCTTTTTCAGCAGGGGTTGAACTATGGCCTGAATCAATCTTTCATTAATGTTGTGCTGAGAGACATGCTTGGAAGATTTGTCATTGCCTATATCGGCGACATACTGATCTATTCCCCATTGTACTCTGAAGACATTCAGCCTGTGAAGAAGGTCCTAGCCCGATTGCTTGATCACCAGCTCTATATCAAGGCAGAAAAATGCGTCTTCTATCAAACCACAATTTTCTTCTAGGGGTTTGTGACTGGACCAGAGGGGGTGGCCATAGAGACCAGAAGTTGAGGCAGAAGCAGCTTGGCCAGTCCCGCGCACCATTAAAGATCTATGACGCCAGAGGGGGTGGCCATAGAGACCAGAAGTTGAGGCAGAAGCAGCTTGGCCAGTCCCGCGCACCATTAAAGATCTATGACGCCTCCTGGGATTCGCTAACTTCTACCGCCAGTTCATCAACAACTTCAGTGTGGTTGACTAACCCCAAACCGCTTCATTTAGAGGGAGGCCCTGAGGACTTGCTTGGAAATCAGAGGCTCAATGCACCTTTAACACTTTGAAGCAGCTTTCTATACATTCTCTATACTAAAGTTACCTGACCTGGAGAAACCCGTTATTGTTGAGGTGGATGCCTCTAACGGTGGCGTAGGGGCAGTCCTGTTACAGCATCATGGGTCTCCAGGGAAGCTTGACCCACGTGCATTCATTTCCTGCAGACATTGCTGGCATTGGCTAACTAAGATGTGGGCAAACGGGAGCTCCTGACGGTGAAGTTAGCACTCCAGAAGTAGAGGAAATGGCTAGAAGAGGCACTTTATCCATTCATAGAGCTGACCAAGCAACGTAACCTGGAGTAACTGTGATCAGCCAAAAGGCAAAGTCCACGTCTAGCCAGGTGGGCCTTATTTTTTACCAGCTTTAACTTCACCATTACTTATCGCCCAGGTTCCAAGGACACCAAGGTCAATGCCCTATCCCCAAAACATAAAGCGGAGAGGCATCTAGAGAGATATGAGCCAATTATTCCACCATCCTGCTTCATCGCACCCATCTTCTGGCCACTTGACCAAAACATCAGGTGAGAATCCAGGCGGGAGCATGCTCCAGCCAGTGTGGCACCGGAAAAGGTCTTCATGTCCTCCACCCTGCCGAACAGGGTCATCACCTCGGCCCACACTTCCATGACCTCTGGTCATCCCGGGATCCAGAAAACCACTCAGATAATCAGGAGAAAGCATTGGTGGCTTAACCTTGCTAGGGATGTGGAGAGAACGGTGAACTCCTGCAGCACCTGTACTATAACAAAATCGCCCCGACAACTCCCAGTCGGTAAACTCTTACCTCTACCAGTTTGAAACCACCCTTGATCCCACATGGCAGTGAATTTCGAAACCAATCGACCTGAATCTGAGGTTTTCACAGTTATTACGTTGATTGATGACTATTTCTCCAAGTTTCTAAAATTCATTCCATCCCCAGGGTTCCCTCTGCCTTCCAGGTGGAAGAGGTATTGTTCACACAGGTCTTCAGGAATATCAGCCTTTCGAAAGACATCCTCTCAGACCGTGGGCCTCAGTTTATGGGTGTGGCGAGCCTTCTTCCAGAAGCTGGGAGCTTCGATGAGCCTCATTCTCAGTCTATCAGGCAGGCGGAGAGAACCATCTAGGATCTGGGGAGGTTTCTCCAAGCATACTGCTATCAGCACCAGCAGGACTGGGGGAAGTTCTTGCCTTAGGCTGAATACGCCCAGAATTCCCTTAAAAGCACCTCCACTGGATTAACCCCTTTCCAGTGGAACCTCAGTCGGCAACCTCCCCTGTGCCTATTAGACCTGAGCCAGAGTGAAGTACTAGCAGTGGATGCCTGGTTCAGGAGGGTGGAAAAATTTTAGGCTGTCACCAACATTCAGATGCGCAGAACTCTCCATCATCAGAAGGTTCAAGTTGACAAATGACTTTGGGAAGGCTACCACTAGACTGTGGCTGTGAACACCATGATAACGCGGCTACTACAAGAAAATGGCTGTGGACACAGGATAACGCAGCTACTACTAGAATGTGGCTGTGAACACCAGGATAACGCATCTACTACTAGACTGTGGCTGTGAACACCAGGATAACGCAGCTACAACTAGAGTGTGGCTGTAGATACCAGGATAACGCGGCTATTACTAGAGTGTGGCTGTGAATACCAGGATAACGCGGCTACTTCTCGAGTATGGCTGTGAACACGAGGATAACCCAACTACTACTAAAGTGCGGCTGTGGACACCAGGATATCATGGCTACAACTGGAGTGAGGCTGTGGACACCAGGATAACACAGCTACTACTAGAGTGTGGCCGTGGACCCAGGTTAAGGGAGCTACTACTTGAGTGTGGCTGTGAACACCGGGATAACGCGGCTTCTACTAGAGTGTGGCCGTGGACCCAGAATAACGTGGCCACTACAAGAGTGTGGCTGTTGACCCAGGATATCACCGCTACGAATAGATTGTGGCTATGAACACCGGTATAATGCGGCTGCTAGTGTGTGACTGTGGACCCAGGATAATGCAGCTACTTCAAGAGTATGGCTGTGGACCCAGGATAACACGGCAACAACTACAGTGTGGCTGTGAACACCAGGATAATGCGGCTAATATTAGAGTGTCGCTGTGAACACCAGGATAACGCAGCCACTACTAGAGTGTGGCTGGGGACACCAGGATAATACGGCTACTTCGACAGTATGGAGGTGGACCCAGGATAACGCAGCTACTACTAAGGTGCGGCTGTGGACACCAGGATAACACGGCAACAACTACAGTGTGGCTGTGAACACCAGGATAATGCGGCTAATATTAGAGTGTCGCTGTGAACACCAGGATAACGCAGCCACTACTAGAGTGTGGCTGGGGACACCAGGATAATGCAGCTACATCAAGAGTGTCGCTGTGGACACCAGGATTATGTGGCTACTACTAGAGTGTAGCTGTGAACACCTGGAAAACGCAGCTACTGCTAGAGTGTCGCTGTGGGCACCAGGATAACGCGGCTACTCATAGAGTGTGGCTGTGAACAACAGGATAACGCGGCTACTACTAGAGTGTGGCAGTGAACACCAGGGTAAATGCAGCAACTACTCAGGTGTGGCTGTGGACACCAGGATAATACAGCTGGTACTAGAGTGTGGCGGAGGACACTAAAAAATGAAGCTAATACTAGAGTGTGGCCGTGAACACCAGGATAACACGGCTACTGCTAGAGTGTGGCTGTGGACATCAGAATAACGCGGCTACTACTAAGGTGTGACCATGGACCCAAGATAACAGAGCTACTACTATAGTGTGGCTGTGAACACCAGGAAAACGGAGCTACGACTAGAGTGTGGCCGTAGACCCAGGATAACGCAGCTACTACTAGTGTGTGGCTGTGAACACCAGTATAACGCGGCTACTACAGTGTTGGTGTGGTCACCAGGATAACACAGCTACTATTTGAGCGTGGCTGTGGACACCAGGATAACAAAGCTACAACGAGAGTGTGGCTGTGAACACTAGGATAACGCAGGTACTACTAGAGTGTGTCTGTGGACACTAGGATAACACGGCTACTGCTAGAGTGTGGCTGTGAATACCAGTATAACACGGCTACTACTAGAGTGTAGCTGTGAACACCAGGATAACGCAGCTACTATTTGAGTGTGGCTGTGAACACCAGGATAATGCAGCTACTACTTATGTACAGCTGTGGACACCAGGATAACACGGCTTCTCCTAGAGCGTAGCTGAGTACACCAGGATAACGCTGCTTCTACTAGAGTGTGGCCATGGACCCACTATATCGCGGCTACTAGAGTGTGGCCGTGGACCCACTATAAAGCGGCTGCTAGAGTGTGGCCGTGGACCCAGGATAACGCATCTACTACTAGAGTGTGGCTGTGAACACCAGAATAATGCGGCTCCTAACTAGAGTGTGGCTGTGAACACCAGGATGACGTGGCTACTGCTAGAGTGTGGCTGTGGACATCAGAATAACGCGGCTACTACTAGAGTGTGGCCGTGGACCCAGGATAACGGAGCAACTACTAGAGTGTGGCTGTGAACACCAGGAAAACGGAGCTACTACTAGAGTGTGGCTGTGGACACCAGGATCACGCTGCTACTACTAGAGTGTGGCTGTGAACACCAGTATAACGCGGCCACTAGAGTGTGGTAGTGGACACCAGAATAAAGCAGCTACTACTAGAGTGTGACTGTGAACACCAGGATAAAGCAGCTACTACTAGAGTGTGTCTGTGGACACCAGAATAACGAAGTTACGACAAGATTGTGGCTGTGAACACCAGGATAACACGGCTACTACTAGAGTGTGGCTGTGGACACCAGGATAACGAAGCTACTACTAGATTGTGGCTGTGAACACCAGGATAACGCGGCTACTACTAGAGTGTGGCTGTGAATACCAGTATAACACGGCTACTACTAGAGTGTGGCTGTGAACATCAGAATAACGCGGCTACTACTAGAGTGTGGCCGTTAGTGATGCGCGGGTGGAGGTTTTTTAACACCCGCACCAACCCCACCCGACGTGACAGCAAACCCGCCCCGCCCGCCCCGCTACAACTCGCACTGATTTTCAACCCGAACCCAACCCGACCCGACACAAAAAGGAGGAAAGAGAAAAAGAATACAGTGGGTCTGTGTGACATGATTTGCAATGGAAAAAAACGATTCCACTGTTACGCTATGGATTTTAATGGAGCACAACATACCATTGGCTTTTGGCTGTAATTCTTAATACAAAGTTCGGGCGCTGTCTATTTATTGAACCTTAACGCGATTTCTGATCTTTGCAACCAAACGAAATGCCATCATGCAAAATATTGCAAACAGGCTGTTTAATTGGAACAAAATTAACATGACAGTGACGCACTGGCGCTATCACCTACTCTCCCATACAGTATTGCGATATCCATTCTCCGAGGAAATTCTTTTTTCCTCATATACAGTGTATTTATTTCAAGCTTGTTTTGGGGGGGCTTTTGGCGATTTTTTCAACACAGCTTATAATGTCAGGCTAGGCGTATTTTTTCCCAAACTAGGCAAAAACAAAATTGCGTCAACAGTGCCAGGGTTTAAGCGATTACGGCGCGCTTCCAAGACACGGCCAGCCGAACTGAAGGTTCGCTCGCTTGTTGCGCTAGTTGTTGGGACGCAGAGAACTGCTTTGGCCACCATGGACTTTTACACAATTATTCTTTGTCTCATGGTATGGTAATTAATGAGAGCAAAGCTAAGTTTATGACTACAAGCTTCAGTAATAAGTTATCTATTCGTTTGGGTGATATGTGTAGCCTATAGAATGGTGTTATAGAAATGTACATCCAAGAAGTGTCTTTACTGCCGATGGCAGCAAACGCTCTGCTGTTAGAACACGTAGCTGATAAACGGAAGCACCTCAATAAGTTGATTTTATTTTTGAATAGGAATCGACATATGCCTTTCACAGTGAAATGGCGAAAAAATGTTTTGTCTGTGTTGTTTGGACCCACAGGTCAATAAAATTATTACTACTATATAATATTTGGGTGATGACTGCAGAACTATTTATATATAAGATGAGCTATCATTCAACCTTTAGATCCTCAGTCTAACCGTGGAGGATTAAGCCGCGCACAAGTGAGTTTGTGCACATCGAGAGTAGAGAGTAGGAAGAGGGAGAAATACAATAGGCATTCTATTCTGCTTAAGGTAGCGTTACATCGTTTGACAAGAGCATATTATCTAGGCTGTATGTCTAGAGCCCTCAAGTGGCCGATAACCTATTATACTTTTTATTCGCAATTTCGTGGGAATTAGATGATGCCACTGTATGGCCCAACCCGCCCGCACCCGCTAAATGTTATTAGAATATTGATCCTACCCGCCCGACCCGCGGGTAAACCCACGGGACCCACGGGTTCCGGAACGACCCGCACATCACTAGTGGCCGTGGACCCAGGATAACAGAGCTACTACTAGAGTGTGGCTGTGAACACCAGGAAAACGGAAGTACTACTAGAGTGTAGCCGTGGACCCAGGATAATGCAGCTACTAACTAGTGGGTGGCTGTGAACACCAGGATAACGCGGCTACTGCTAAAGTGTGGCTGTGGACATCAGAATAACGCGGCTACTACTAGAGTGTGACCGTGGACCCAAGATAATGGAGCTACACTAGAGTGTGGCTGTGAACACCAGGAAAACGGAGCTACTACTAGAGTGTGTCCGTGGACACCAGGATCACGCTGCTACTACCAGAGTGTGGCTGTGAACACCAGTATAACAAGACTACTAGAGTGTGGGTGTGGACACCAGAATGAAGCAGCTACTACTAGAGTGTGGCTGTCAATACCAGGATAACGCAGCTTCTACTAGAGTGTGGCTGTGAATACCAGTAAAACGCGGCTACTAGAGTGTGGCCGTGGACAAAGGATAGCGAAACTACTACTAGAGTGTGCCTGTGAACACCCGGATAAAAGAGCTACTACTAGAGTGTGGCTGTGAACACCAGGAAAACGGAGCTACTACTATAGTGTGGCCGTGGACCCAGGATAACGCAGCTACTACGAGAGTATGGCTGTGAACACCAGTATAACGCGGCAACAAGAGTGTGGGTGTGGACACCAGAATAAAGCAGCTACTACTAGAGTGTGGCTGTCAATACCAGGGTAACGCAGCTTCTACTAGAGTGTGGCTGTGAACACCAGGATAATGCAGGTACTACTAGAGTGTGGCTGTGAACACCAGGATAATGCAGGTACTACTAGAGTGTGGCTGTGAACACCAGGATAACGTGGCTACTAATAGAGTGTGGCCGTGGACCCAGAATAACGGAGCTTCTACTAGAGTGTGGCTGTGAACACCAGGAAAACGGAGCTACTACTAGCGTGTGGCCGTGGACACCAGGATCACGCTGCTACTACTAGAGTATGGCTGTGAACACCAGTATAACGCGGCAACTAGAGTGTGGGCGTGGACAACAGAATAAAGCAGCTACTACTAGAGTGTGGCTGTCAATACCAGGGTAACGCAGCTTCTACTAGAGTGTGGCTGTGAATACCAGTAAACGCGGCTACTCGAGTGTGGCCGTGGACACAGGATAGCGCATCTACTACTAGAGTGTGCCTGTGAACACTAGGAAAACGGAGCTACTACTATAGTGTGGCTGTGGACCCAGGATAACGCAGCTACTACTAGAGTGTGGCTGTTGACACCAGGATAACATGGCTACTACTAGAGTGTGGCTGTGAACACCAAGCTAACGCAGCTACTGCTAGAGTGTGGCTGTGAACACCAGGATAATGCGGCTACTACTAGAGTGTGGCTGTGAACACCAGGATAATGCGGCTACTACTAGAGTGTGGCTGTGAACACCAGGATAATGTGGCTACTACTAGACTGTGGCTGTGGACACCAGGATAACAAAGCTACTACTTGAGTGTGGCTGTGAACACCAGGATAATGTGGCTACTATTAGGAGGAGAAGATGTACTATTAGGAAGGAGAGATGGCGCCGTTGTGTGTGGCTGGTCGTCTACCTTTGTTACCTTTTCTGTGTATTGTCTTGTTTTTACCGCTTTTATTTCATAAAGTGTCATCGCTGCTGGTTTATGATCGCCTGTACCTTTTAAAAATTCGCGATTCTGCTGACAAATTACCGATCCAGGACTTCAGTGGACATCCGAAGCCGCCGCCACCTGCGTTGGCGTCCATACCCTCGTACCTTTGGCGTCTACCTGCGGAGTCGCTTCGCAATCGCCGCCGCAAAAGACGAGGAAAGAGAGGGGGAGTAAGATGCCGGCTGAGAGCTTACCTGGCATCGTTCTCCACGTATAACTTCCGTCATCTGCGGTCCGATCTCTCTTGGGAATACGGCGACTATGACATTCGAGGCTCCATGGATTACTCCCACCGATGGCTGCTGCCGGCGGCACCGGAGACCGGACATCCAGTTCCTTGTTGCCGGCCTGTGAGGATCCGCAGAAGGGGATGCATCCTCGAGAACCTCCGCCCGCTTAATCGGGCTTCATAACAGGCAGAAGAATGTTTGGTTCGCATGGCTCTACTCAACACCAGGTCCATTGTGAATAAGACTTTTATCTTAAATGACTTTTTTATCTCTCACTATTTGGATTTTCTGTTTTTGACTGAAACCTGGCTGAAGCCAGGTGACAACAGCGTCTTTTCGGAGCTCCTCCCACCCAGCTGTTCTTTCTTCAGCTCCCCGCGAGCTTCAGGGCGAGGAGGTGGACTTGCTGTTGTGTTCAAAGACAATTTTAAATGCCGGCTTCTTCCCACAGATACTTATTCCTCATTTGAACTGCAATTGTTTGTGATTGAGTTCACTAGTCCTGTGTTGTGTGGTGTTGTATATCGCCCTCCGAAATACAATAAGGACTTCATTCATGAGTTTTCTGTGTTTCTGGCAGAGAACATCACAAGATATGATAAGTTTCTAATCTGTGGGGATTTTAATGTTCATGTTTGCTGTCCATCTGAGCAACTTGCCATTAATTTTAAAACTTTATTGGCAAATTTTAATTTAATTCAATGGGTGGATAAACCAACTCACCATCATGGGCACACCTTGGACCTTGTTATTTCACTTGGGCTCTCAGTCTCGCTCAAAGAGATTTCTGAAACTCCAATTTCAGATCACTTTCCCATAATTTTTGAAATGATAGCTCCTCAATCAGTAAGCAAACCTCTTGCTCCATCTAGTAAGCGGCGCATTATCACTTCCTCCACTGCCGACGAGTTTGCTGCTGCTTTTAAGGACTCACATTTTTTTGACATGGAAGCCCAAGGCTTTCTTTCACCTGATAGTTTCCTTTCCTCCTTCCACTCCACCTGTACTGGGATCCTAGACTCCATTGCTCATTTCAGGAAAAGATCTGCTAAGCCAAAAATGGATCCCTGGTTGAATGACACCACCCGCACCATCAGGCAACGTTGCAGGCAGGCTGAACGCAAATGGAAGAAGGACAAACTGCATGTGTCTCTGGGAATTTTAAGGGAGAACCTTATTGACTATCAGAGGGCTGTACGACAAGCGAAATCTCAGTACCTCACCAATGTTATTTCCAGCAGCGGTCATTGTCCCAGGGTGTTATTTAACACAATTAATGCTGCTGTTAATCCATGCACTTCTGCTTTGACTGATGTCTCCACTGACACCTGTGAGAACTTTCTTCGTTATTTCGTTGACAAGGTGGATTCTGTCAGACAAGACACCAGTGCAGGTTTTAATGTGACTTTTAACAGGGTTGTGCATGTTGTTCCAACTCACTCTGCTGTATTTGACCAGTTTGAGTTGGCTTCGCTCTCCTCTCTCAGTGACATTGTGAAATCCTTGAGATCTACAAATTGTCCTTTGGACATTATCCCTGCCAAGGTGTTGAAACTGGTTTTTAATACTGTGGGGCCTCGCCTTTTGGACTTTTTTAACATCTGTCTTAGTCTTGGGACTGTTCCAGCTGCCTTTAAACATGCTGTGGTCAGGCCCCTTCTTAAAAAGCCTAATCTCGACCCCTCAGTGTTGTCAAATTTTAGACCTGTTTCACACCTACCCTTTCTTTCGAAGGTTTTAGAGAAGGTTGTTTTTATACAGTTACAGTCCTTTTTAGATGACAACTGTATTCTTGAAAAATTTCAGTCTGGTTTTAGATCGCGGCACAGCACTGAGTCTGCACTTGTGAAAGTCCACAATGATATTTTGCTGTCTGTGGATACTAAGTCTCCTGTTGTTTTAGTGCTGCTTGATCTCACAGCGGCCTTTGACACGGTGGACCATTCAGTCCTCCTGTCACGCCTGGACAATTACGTGGGCATCCGTGGCACTGCACTGAAGTGGTTCTCTTCATACCTGTCCAGTAGGACCTTCTCTGTTATGCTTGATGACTTGTCCTCTTCCAGTGCTCCTCTCTCCTGTGGAGTGCCACAAGGCTCTATTCTTGGCCCAATCCTTTTTTCTTTATATATGCTGCCACTTGGGTCAATTATAGCCAGGCACAACCTCTCCTTTCATTGCTATGCAGATGACTTACAAATATATTTGCCAGTGAAACCAAATACTGACAGTGCACAAAATGCCTTGTTCGCTTGTATTGCCGACATCAAACAGTGGTTGTCCCAAAACTTCTTGAAGTTAAATGAGGACAAAACTGAATGTATTGTGTTTGGGGATACTGTGTCAGCAGACTTTGGCACTTTATCTTCTAAGCTCAACCCAGTTGTGAGGAATCTGGGGGTGATTTTTGATAATAAGATGTTATTTGATAAACAGATCAACAGTGTGGTCAGGACCAGTTTTTTCCAGTTGCGTCTACTGACCAAAGTTAAAATGTTTTTAAGGCGCAAGGACCTTGAGATTGCCATCCATGCTCTGATCAGCTCCAGATTAGACTATTGTAATGCACTTTATGTTGGGCTTTCTAAGGCTTCTCTTGGTCGCCTGCAGCTTGTTCAAAATGCTGCTGCTCGTCTTTTAACTAACACTAACAGACGAGAGCACATCACTCCTGTTTTATCCTCACTGCACTGGCTTCCTGTCCCTCAGAGAATTGATTTTAAACTTTTAATGTTTGTTTTTAAAGCTCTTAACGGCTTTGCCCCAGCTTATTTATCTGAGCTTTTAACTGTCCGGCAGTCTGATAGGGCTCTGAGGTCGGCGAACCAGCGTCTGTTGGAAGTGCCCAGGTCACGTTATAAACACTGGGGTGACAGAGCCTTCTCTGTAGCTGCCCCCAGGCTCTGGAATAAACTCCCCACAAAAATGCGCCTGATCTCTGACCTGAGCCTTTTTAAA
Source organism: Gymnothorax reevesii (assembly GCA_029721435.1). Classification (NCBI taxonomy): domain Eukaryota; kingdom Metazoa; phylum Chordata; class Actinopteri; order Anguilliformes; family Muraenidae; genus Gymnothorax; species Gymnothorax reevesii. The sequence goes on along the minus strand of CM056579.1, from coordinate 5,215,566 downwards.
TCTAATTTGAAAACATATTTATTTAGGATGGCTTTTAATACCCAGTGATATGATGACACTTTAGCTTATTTTCTACTTGATTTTATTTGATTTTTTCAATTGCAATTTTTTTTTTTTTTTTTTTTTTTTTTTTTAATTGCTTTTATTTATTATTCTATTGTAAAGCACTTTGGTTCAACGAACGGTTGTTGTAAAGTGCTGTATAAATAAAGTACAATTACAATTACAATTACAATTACTACTAGAGTGTGGCTTTGGACACCAGGATAACAAAGCTTTTTCTAGAGTGTGGCTGTGAATACCAGAGAACGCGGCTACTGCTAGGGTGTGTCTGTGGACATCAGAATAAAGCGGCTACTACTAGAGTGTGGCCATTGACCAAGGATAATGGAGCGACTACTAGAGTGTGGCTTTTGACACCAGGATAATGTGGCTAATACTAGATTGTGGCTGTGAACACCAGGATAACGCAGCTACTACTAGAGTATGGCCAGGGACCCAGGATAACGCAGCGACTACTAGAGTGTGGCTTTTGACACCAGGATAATGTGGCTAATACTAGATTGTGGCTGTGAACACCAGGATAACGCAGCTACTACTGGAGTGTGGCTGTGAATACCAGTATAACACGGCTACTAGAGTGAGGCCGTGGACACAGGATAGCGCAGCTACTACTAGAGTGTGGCTGTGAACACCAGGATAAAACAGCTACTACTAGAGTGTGGCTGTGAACACCAGGAAAACGGAGCTACTACTATAGTGTGGCCGTGGACCCAGGATAACGCAGCTACTACTAGGGTGTGGCTGTGGACCCAGGATAACACAGCTACTACTAGAGTGTGGCTGTTGAATCCAGGATAACATGGCTACTACTAGAGTGTGGCTGTGAACACCAGGCTAACGCAGCTACTGCTAGAGTGTGGCTGTGAACACCAGGATAATGCGGCTACTACTAGAGTGTGGCTGTGAACACCAGGATAATGTGGCTACTACTAGACTGTGGCTGTGGACACTAGGATAACAAAGCTACTACATGAGTGTGGCTGTGAACCCCAGGATAATGTGGCTACTACTAGAGTGTGGTTGTGCATTCGGCGGTTGCAGAAGCGAGCTACAGACTCCTAGATCAGGCTAAGTTTCAGTGGTTTTCTTACTAACAATACTTGTGGCTACATTCGCGTTTCTGTTGTTGCTGCGAATTACCTATTCAGCTTAGTTTCGATTCTAATCGCGGGCGATCAGCTGTTTTCGCATAGCAATTGGCAAGTCTTTTAAGCACTGCGTCGAGCGACTATATTAGACCAGCTGTCTGTCTGTGTGCTTAGTTAGTGCATTCGGCGGTTGCAGAAGCGAGCTACAGACTCCTAGATCAGGCTAAGTTTCAGTGGTTTTCTTACTAACAATACTTGTGGCTACGTTCGCGTTTCTGTTGTTGCTGCGAATTACCTATTCAGCTTAGTTTCGATTCTAATCGCGGGCGATCAGCTGTTTTCGCATAGCAATTAGCAAGTCTTTTAAGCACTGCGTCGAGCGACTATATTAGACCAGCTGTCTGTCTGTGTGCTTAGTTAGTGCATTCGGCGGTTGCAGAAGCGAGCTACAGACTCCTAGATCAGGCTAAGTTTCAGTGGTTTTCTTACTAACAATACTTGTGGCTACGTTCGCGTTTCTGTTGTTGCTGCGAATTACCTATTCAGCTTAGTTTCGATTCTAATCGCGGGCGATCAGCTGTTTTCGCATAGCAATTAGCAAGTCTTTTAAGCACTGCGTCGAGCGCTCCCTCTCACTTTGTCCTAATCTTCCCTGACCCCCAGCTGAGTATGTGCATTCTTCCCATCCCTGTCTGTTCTCTTTCCCTCAGGAGGCGATCCTACCGCCGAGGCCACCCTCATCACCGCTGCCCCGCCAACCTGATCTACCCCTCTTCCACCTCCGCCAGCAACTTCACAGTTGCCGCTGGTCTCTGGAACTGCCAGTCTGCCGTCCGGAAGGCTGAGTTCATCTGTGCCTATGCCTCCCTCCAGTCCCTCGACTTCCTTGCGTTGACAGAGACGTGGATCACCCCAGACAACACAACAACGCCGACGGCCCTCTCCACCTCCTTCTCCTTCTCCCACACCCCCCGGCCATCCGGGCGAGGTGGTGGGACTGGTTTGTTAATCTGCCCTACCTGGAAATTTTCTCCTCTTCCTCTCTCTCACCTTTCTATCTCCTCCTTTGAATTTCATTCTGTCTCCATATCCTCCCCAACTAATATATTTATCATTGTTGTGTATCGTCCCCCAGGCCCTGTAGGATGTTTCTTCGACGAGCTGGACGTCCTGCTCAGCACCTTCCCTGATGACGGCACCCCACTGATTCTCCTGGGAGACTTCAACCTCCACCTTGAGGCCTCTCAGTCTGCCGTCTTTCTTCCTATCCTCCACTCCTTTGGCCTTTCCCTCCTGCCCTCACCCCCAACTCACACAGCGGGAAATCTCCTCGACTTAGTCCTCCTGCGTAACTGCCCCGCCTCTGATCCCACTGTAACCCCTCTCCACCTGTCTGACCACCACTTCATCTCCTTCTCCCTCCCTCTCCCTTTCCCTCCCCCCACTCCAACCCCCTCTGTTACAGTTTGCCGTGACCTCCCTTCTCTCTCCCCCTCTGCTCTCGCCTCCCATGTCACTGCTTCTCTCCCTTCCCTTGACTCCTTCTCTAATCTCCCCACTGAATCTGCTGCCTCCTCTCTACTCTCTGCCCTCTCCTCCTCACTTAACACTCTCTCTCCTCTTGCCTCCAGGCCAGCCAGATCATCCCCACCCAGCCCCTGGATGTCAGAAACTCTCCGCTCCAGCAGGAAAAGCCTTCGAGCAGCAGAGAGGAAATGGAAGAAATCCAGGGCCCCGGCTGACCTGTCCCACTACCAGTCCCTCCTAGCCGAATTTTCCTCCTCAATTACCAGTGCTAAAATTAAATTTTATCATTCTAAAATCCAGAAATCAATCTCTAACCCTCGCCAATTGTTTTCTGTCTTCTCTTCTCTCCTCAGCTCTCCGCCTGTCACACCTGCGACCTCCATCACAGCAGAGGACTTTGCAGCCTTCTTCGAGGATAAGATTGTGTCCATCCGCAACTCCTTCTCCCCCCTCACTCCCCTCTCGCCCCCGCCCCCGCTGCCCCCTCCCATCTCCTCTCTGCTTTCTCCCCCCTTTCCTCCTCTGATGTCTCCCAGCTGCTCCTCACTCACCGTCCTACCCCATGTGCTCTCGACCCTATCCCCTCCCCCCTCCTCCAGGCTATCATACCCAACATCCTCCCTTTTGTCACCTCCCTTATTAACTCCTCTTTGTGCTCTGGATGCTTTCCCTCTCCATTCAAACAGGCTACCATTTCCCCTCTCCTGAAAAAACCCTCCCTTGATCCCTCAGTCATTCAGAACTTCCGCCCAGTCTCCCTCCTCCCTTTCCTGTCAAAAACCCTTGAACGTGCTGTTGCTAACCAACTCTCCTCTTTTCTTGCAGATGACAACCTCCTGGACCCCCACCAGTCGGGATTCAGAGCTGCCCACTCCACGGAGACCGCACTTGTCTCTGTCAGTGAGGCGCTTCACACTGCACGCGCCGCCTCCCTCTCGTCCATCCTGATCCTCCTCGACCTCTCTGCCGCATTCGACACTGTCGACCACTCCATCCTCCTCTCTTCCCTGTCTGCACTGGGGATCCGTGGTACAGCCCTCATCTGGTTGAAATCGTACCTCTCCGGTCGCTCCTACCAGGTTGCCTAGGCTGGTGAAGTATCAACACCCCGCTCACTTACCACAGGCGTCCCCCAAGGCTCAGTTCTTGGTCCACTCCTCTTTTCTCTTTATCTCCAGTCTCTCGGTCCTGTCATTTCTGCTCATGGTTTATCATATCACTTTTATGCTGATGACACTCAACTTTTTCTCTCTTTTCCCCCTGATGCCCAGGTCTCCGCCCACATCTCCGCCTGCCTACAAGACATCCGGAGCTGGATGGACAACCATCACCTGAAGCTCAACCCAACGAAGACGGAGATGATCTAAATCCCTGCTCCATCCTCCCCTCTCCTGGATCTGACCATCACTCTGGGGGATACCACCATCTCCCCCTCGCGGAGTGTGAAGAACCTTGGGGTCCTGTTTGACGACAGGCTCTCCTCTGCTGTGAACATCGCTGCAGTGACCCGGACCTGCAGGTTCTTCCTCTTCAACATCCGTAGAATCCGGCCCTTCCTCACCAGCTACTCAACGCAGCTCCTAGTCCAAGCGCTGATCCTCTCCCGCCTGGACTACTGCAACGCACTCCTCGCCGGCCTCCCAGCATCTGCCATCAGACCCCTGCAGCTCATCCAGAACGCTGCAGCTCGTCTGGTCCACAACCTCCCAAGACACTCCCACGTCACCCCCCTGCTCACAAAGCTCCACTGGCTCCCTGTTGCTGCTCGCATCAAATTCAAGACTTTGGTGCTAGCCTATCAGGGAGTCAACAAGACTGCTCCAGCCTACATCCAGAGACTGTTCAGGTCCTACACCCCTGCCAGAGCACTCCGCTCTGCCACTTTCGGTCACCTGGCTCCTCCCCCTCTCCGCTCCTCCCCTTCCCGCTCAAGGCTGCTGTCTGTTCTGGCACCTCGTTGGTGGAATGATCTACCTATCGAGGTCAGAACGGCAGAATCCTTGAGCATCTTCAAGCGCCGCCTGAAAACCCACCTCTTCAGGCTCCACCTCTCCCCTACTCCACTGCCTTGATTCCTGTCCCTACATCCTTTTGATTTGTTGCACTTTATTCTGTTTACTTCCTGACTGTATCACTTGATTTGGTTTCCCTTCATTTTGTTGCACTCTTGTCAGTTTACTTGATTTTCCTGCCCCTTTGTTGTACTTGATCTATTGCACTTATTTTATTGCTCTTTGTTGCACTTGCCTCTGTCTTGTTGCCATTTTTGTTCACTTGCCTTTGACCTTGCCTTTTTGTTAATAGTCTAGATCTGTAACAATGGAACGTGTTCTGTCACTTACTGTTAGCACTTTTACTTGTCTCCTAGGAGATCTGCACTTTTGTACTGTTCTTATGCACTTTTGTACGTCGCTCTGGATAAGAGCGTCTGCTAAGTATCTGTAATGTAATGTAATGTAATGTTGTGAACACCAGGCTAACGCAGCTACTGCTAGAGTGTGACTGTGAACACCAGGATAATGCGGCTACTACTAGAGTGTGGCTGTGAATACCAGGATAACGCGGCTACTGCTAGAGTGTGGCTGTGGACATCAGAATAAAGCGGCTACTACTAGAGTGTGGCATTGACCAAGGATAATGGAGCGACTACTAGAGTGTGGCTTTTGACACCAGGATAATGTGGCTAATACTAGATTGTGGCTGTGAACACCAGGATAACACAGCTACTACTAGAGTGTGGCCCCAAACCCAGGAAAACGCAGCTACTACAAGAGTGTGGCTTTTGACACCAGGATAATGTGGCTAAAACTAGATTGTGGCTGTGTACACCAGGATAACGCAGCTACTACTAGAGTGAGGCTGTGAATATCAGTATAACACGGCAACTAGAGTCTGGCTGTGGACACAGGATAGCGCAGCTACTACTAGAGTGTGGCTGTAGATCCAGGATAACGCAGCTCCTGCTAGAGTGTAGCTGTGGACCCAGGATAACGCGGCTACTACTAGAGTGTGGCTGTGGACACCAGGATAACGCGGCTACTACTAGAGTGTGGCTGTGGACACCAGGATAACGCGGCTACTACTAGAGTGTGGCTGTGGACACCAGGATAACGCGGCTACTACTAGAGTGTTGCTCTGAACACCAGAATAACTCGGCTACTAGAGTGTGGCCGTAGACCCAGGATAACGACGCTACTACTAGAGTGTGGCTGTGAACACCAGGATAATGCAGGGACTACTATAGTGTGGCTGTGAACACCAGGATAATGCAGGTACTACAAGAGTGTGGCTGTGAACACTAGGATAACGCGGCTACTAATAGAGTGTGGCCGTGGACCCAGAATAATGGAGCTTCTACTAGAGTGTGGCTGTGAACACCAGGAAAACGGAACTACTACTAGCGTGTGGCCGTGGACACCAGGATCACGCTGCTACTACTAGAGTATGGCTGTGAACAGCAGTATAACGCGGCAACTAGAGTGTGGGTGTGGACACCAGAATAAAGCAGCTACTACTAAAGTGTGGCTGTCAATACCAGGATAACGCAGCTACTACTAGAGTGTGGCTGTGAATACCAGTAAAACGCGGCTACTAGGGTGTGGCCGTGGACACAGGATAGTGCATCTACTACTAGAGTGTGCCTGTGAACACCAGGATAAAACAGCTACGACTATAGTGTGGCCGTGGACCCAGGATAACGCAGCTACTACTAGAGTGTGGCTGTGGACCCAGGATAACGCAGCTACTTCTAGAGTGTGGCTGTTGACACCAGGATAACATGGCTCCTACTAGAGTGTGGCTGTGAACACCAGGCTAACGCAGCTACTGCTAGAGTGTGGCTGTGAACACCAGGATAATGCGGCTACTACTAGAGTGTGGCAATGAACACCAGGATAATGTGGCTACTACTAGAGTGTGGCTGTGGACACCAGGATAACAAAGCTACTTCTAGAGTGTGGCTGTGAATACCAGGATAACGCGGCTACTGCTAGAGTGTGGCTGTGGACATCAGAATAAAGCGGCTACTACTAGAGTGTGGCCATTGACCAAGGATAATGGAGCGACTACTAGAGTGTGGCTTTTGACACCAGGATAATGTGGCTAATACTAGATTGTGGCTGTGAACACCAGGATAACGCAGCTACTACGAGAGTGTGGCCATGGACCCAAGATAACGCAGCTACTACAAGAGTGTGGCTTTTGACACCAGGATAATGTGGCTAATACTAGATTGTGGCTGCGAACACCAAGATAACGCATCTACTACTAGAGTGTGGCTGTGAATACCAGTATAACACGGCTACTAGAGTGTGGCTGTGAACAACAGAATAACGCGGCTACGAATAGAGTGTGGTCGTGGACCCAGGATAACAGAGCTATTACTAGAGTTTGGCCGTGGACACCAGGATCACGCTGCTACTACTAGAGTGTGGCTGTGAACACCAGTATAACGCGGCTACTAGAGTGTGCTTGTGGACACCAGAATAAAGCAGCTACTACAAGAGTGTGGCTGTGAACACCAGGATAAAGCAGCAACTACTAGAGTGTGGCTGTGGACACCAGGATAATGCACCTATGACTAGAGTGTAACTGTAGACCCAGAATAACGTGGCCTCTACAAGAGTGTGGCTGTTGACCCAGGATATCACCGCTATGAATAGATTGTGGCTATGAACACCGGTATAATGCAGCTACTTCTCGAGTACGGCTGTGGACCCAGGATAATGGGGCTACTTCTACGGAATGGCAGTGGACCCAGGATAAAGCAGCTATGAGTAGAGTGTGGCTGGGAACACCAGGATAACACGGCAACAACTAGAGTGTGGCTGTGAACACCAAGATAATGCGGCTAATATTAGAGTGTCGCTGTGAACACCAGGATCACACGGCTACAACTACAGTGTGACTTTGAACACTAGGATAAATACTGCAACTACTAAGGTTTGGCTGTGGACACCAGGATAACACAGCAACTACTAGAGTGTGGCTGAGGACACAAAAAAATTGAAACTACTACTAGAGGGTGGCTGTGAGCAACAGGATAACGCAGGTATAACTAGAGTGTGACTGTGGACACAGGATAACACAGCTACTACTAGAGTGTAGCTGTGGACACCAGGATAACACAGCAACTATGAGATTGTGGCTGTGGACACCAGAATAACAAAGCTACTACTAGGGTGTGGCTGTGAACACCAGGTTAACACGGCTAAAACTAGAGTGTGGCTGTGAACACCAGGATAACACAGCTACTACTAGAGTGTGGCTGTGGACACCAGGATCACCCTGCTACTACTAGAGTGTGGCTGTGAACACCAGTATAACGCGGCTACTAGAGTGTGCTTGTGGACACCAGAATAAAGCAGCTACTACTAGAGTGTGGCTGTGAACACCAGGATAAAGCAGCAACTACTAGAGTGTGGCTGTGGACACCAGGATAATGCAGCTATGACTAGAGTGTAGCTAGGGACCCAGAATAACGTGGCCTCTACAAGAGTGTGGCTGTTGACCCAGGATATCACCGCTATGAATAGATTGTGGCTATGAACACCGCTATAATGCAGCTACTTCTAGAGTATGGCTGTGGACCCAGGATAATGCGGCTACTTCTACAGTATGGCAGTGGACCCAGGATAACGCAGCTACTACTAGAGTGTGGCTGTGAACACCAGGATATAGCAGGTACTACTAAGGTGCGGCTGTGGACACCAGGATAACACGGCAACAACTAGAGTGTGGCTGTGAACACCAAGATAATGCGGCTAATATTAGATTGTCGCGGTGAACACCAGGATAACGCAGCCACTACTAGAGTGTGGCTGGGGACACCAGGATAATACAGCTACATCAAGAGTGTGGCAGTGGACACCAGGATTATGTGGCTACTACTAGAGTGTAGCTGTGAACACCAGGAAAACGCAGCTACTACTAGAGTGTGGCTGAGAATACCAGGATAACGCGGCTACTACTAGAGTGTGTCTGAAGACCCAGGATAACGCAGCTATGACTAGAGTGTAACTCTGGACCCAGAATAATGCGGCTTCTACTAGAGTGTGGCTGTGGACCCAGGATATCGCCGGTACAAATGGATTGTGGCTGTGAACACCAGGATAACGCGGCTACTACTAGATTGTGGCTGTGAACACCAGGGTAACGCGGCTACTACTAGAGTGTGGCTGTGAACACAAGGATAACGCAGCTTCTTCTCGAGTGTGGCAGTGAACACCAGTATAACGCGGCTACTAGTGTGTGGCTGTGGACCAAGGATAACGCAGCGACTTCTAGAGTATGGCCGTGGACCCAGGATAATGCGGCTACTTCTACAGTATGGCAGTGGACCCAGGATAACGCAGGTACTACTAGAATAGCTAAGAACACTAGGATATGGCAGCTACTACTAAGGTGTGGCTGTGGACACCAAGATAACATGGCAACTACAAGTACTCAAGTGTGGCTGTGAACACCAGGATAACGCGGCTACACTAGAGTGTGGCTGTGAACACCTGGATGACGCAGCTACTACGAGAATGTGGCTGTAAACACCAGTATAACGCGACTACTAGTGTGTGCCTGTGGACCAAAGATATCGCAGCTACCACTTGAGTGTGGCTGTGAACACCAGGATATGGTAGCTTCTACCAAGGGGCCACTGTGGAAACCAGGATAACGCTGCTACTACAAGAGTGTTGCTCTGAACACTAGAATAACTCGGCTACTAGAGTGTGGCTATAGACCCAGGATAACGAAGCTACTACTAGAGTGTGGCTGTGAACGCCAGGATAACGCAGGTACTACTAGAGTGTGGCTGTGGACACCAGAATAACACGGCTACTACGAGAGTGTGGCTTTGAACACCAGGATAACACGGCTACTATAAGAGTGTGGCTGTGAACACCAGGATAATGCAGCTACTACATAGGCACAGCTGTGGACACCAGGATAAAGCTGCTACTACTAGAGTGTCGCTGTGGGCACCAGGATAACACGGCAACTAATAGAGTGTGGCTGTGAACAACAGGATCACGCGGCTACTACTAGAGTGTGACTGTGAAGACCAGGATAAATACTGCAACCACTAAGGTTTGGCTGTGGACACCAGGATGACACAGCTACTACTAGAGTGTGGCTGAGGACACAAAAAAAATGAAACTACTACTAGAGGGTGGCTGTGAGCACCAAGATAACGCAGGTATTACTAGAGTGTGACTGTGGACACAGGATAACACAGCTACTACTAGAGTGTAGCTGTGGCCACAAGGATATCACAGCAACTATGAGATTGTGGCTGTGGACACCGGAATAACAAAGCTACTACTAGAGTGTGGCTGTGAACACCAGGATAACGGGGCTACTACTAGAGTGTGTCTGAGGACCCAGGACAACGCAGCTATGACTAGAGTGTAGCTGTGGACCCAGAATAACGCGGCTTCTACTAGAGTGTGGTTGTGGAACCAGGATATCGCCGGTACGAATGGAGTGTGGCTGTGAACACCAGGATGACGCGGCTACTACAAGAATGTGGCTGTGAACACCAGTATAACGCGACTACTAGTGTGTGGCTGTGGACCTAAGATATTGCAGCTACCTCTAAAGTGTGGCTGTGAACACCAGGATATGGCATCTTCTACCAACGGGCCTCTGTGGACACCAGGATAACGCTGCTACGACTAGAGTGTTGCTCTGAACACCAGAATAACCCAGCTACTTGAGTGTGGCCGTAGACCCTGAATAACGCGGCTACTACTCGAGTGTGGCTGTGAACTCAAGGAAAAAGCGGCTACTTCTAGAGTGTGGCTGTGAACACCAGGATAACGCAGCTACTATTAGAGTGTGGCTGTGAACACCAGGATAATGCAGCTACTACTAAATCGTGACTGTGGAAACATGATAATTCAGTCACTACTTGAGAGTGCCTGTGAACACGAGGATAACGCAGCTACTACTTGAGAGTGGCTGTGGACACCAGGATAACGCAGCTACTACTAGAGTGGCTGGGAACACCTGGATAATGAAGCTACCACTAGAGTGTGGCTGTGGACACCAGGATAACAAGGCTGCTACTAGAGTGTGGCAGTGAACGCCAGTGTAACGCGGCTACCAGTGTGTGGCTGTGGACCAAGGATAACGCAGCGACTTCTAGAGCATGGCCGTGGACCCAGGATAATTCGGCTACTTCTACAGTGTGGCAGTGGACCCAGGATAACGCAGGTACTAGTAGAATAGCTAAGAACACTAGAATATGGCAGCTACTACTAAGGTGTGGCTGTGGACACCAGGATAACATGGCAACTTCAAGTACTCAAGTGTGGCTGTGAACACCAGGATAACGCGGCTACACTAGAGTGTGGCTGTGAACACCTGGATGAAGCAGCTCCTACTAGAATGTGGCTGTGAACCCCAGTATAACGCGACTACTAGTGTGTGGTTGTGAATACCAGTATGACACAGCTACTACTAGAGTGTGGCTGTGAACACCAGGATAACGCGGCTTCTATTAGAGTGTGGCTGTGAACACCAGGATAATGCAGCTACTACTTAGGCACAGCTGTGGACACCAGGATAACACGGCTACCATTAGAGTGTGGCTGTGAACACCAGGATATTGCAGTTACTACTAGAGTGTACCTGAGTACACAAGGATAACGCTGCATCTACTAGAGTGTGGCCGTGGACCCAGTATAACGTGGCTTGTAGAATGTGGCCGTGGACCCAGGATAACGCATCTACTACAAGAGTGTGGCTCTGAACACCAGAATAACACGAATATTAACTGGAGTGTGCCTGTGAACACCAGGATAACGCGGCTACTGCTAGATTGTGGCTGTGGACATTAGAATAACGCAGCTACTACTAGAGTGTGGCCGTGGACCAAGGATAACACAGCTACTACTAGAGTGTGGCTGTGAACACCAGGAAAACGGAGCTAATACTAGAGTGTGGCTGTGGACACCAGGATCACTCTGCTACTACTAGAGTGTGGCTGTGAACACCAGTATAACACGGCTACTAGAGTGTAGGTGTGGACACCAGAATAAAGCAGCTACTACTACAGTGTGGCTGTGAACAGCAGGATAAAGCAGCTACTACTAGAGTGTGGCTGTGGACACCAGGATAAGGAAGCTACTACAAGAGTGTGGCTGGGAATATCAGGATAACGCAGCTACTACTAGAGTGTAGCTGTGACTACCAGTATAACGCTGCTACTAGAGTGTGGCCGTGGACACAGGATAGTGCATCTACTACTAGAATGTGCCTGTGAACACCAATATAAAACAGCTACTACTAGAGTGTGGCTGTGAATACCAGGATAACGCGGCTACTGCTATAGTGTTGCTGTGGACATCAGAATAACGGGGCTACTACTAGAGTGTGGCCATGGACCCAGGATAACGCAGTTACTACTAGAGTGTGGCCGTGGACCATGAATAACGCAGCTACTACTAGAGTGAGGCTGTGAACACCAGGATAACGTGGCTACTACTAGAGTGTGGCTGTGAAAACCAGGCTAATGCAGCTACTGCTAGAGTGTGGCTGTGAACACCAGTATTACGCGACGACTAGTGTGTGGCTGTGGACCTAAGATATTGCAGCTACCACTAGAATGTGGCTGTGAACACCAGGATATGGCAGCTTCTCCCAACGGGCCGCTGTGGACAACAGGATAACGCTGCTACGACTAGAGTGTTGCTCTGAACATCAGAATAACCCAGCTACTTGAGTGTGGCCGTAGACCCTGAATAACGTGGCTACTACTCGAGTGTGGCTGTGACCACCAGGAAAACGCAGCTACTTCTAGAGTGTGGCTGTGAACACCTGGATAATGCAGCTACCACTAGAGTGTGGCTGTGGACACCAGGATAACGCGGCTACAACTAGAGTGTGGCTGTGAACACCAGGATAATGTGGCTACTACTAGAGTATGGCTGTGGACACCAGGATAACAAAGCTACTACTAGAGTGTGGCTGTGAATACCAGGATAATGCAGCTACTACTAGAGTGTGGCTGTGAATACCAGTATAACACAGCTACAAGAGTGTGGCCATGGACACAGGATAGCACATCTACTACTAGAGTGTGGCTGTGAACACCAGGATAAGGCAGCTTCTTCGAGATTGTGGCGGTGAACACCAGTATAACGCGGCTACTAGTGTGTGGCTGTGGACCCAGGATAATGCAGCTACTTCTAAAGTATGGCCATGGACCCAGGATAATGCAGCTACTTCTACAGTATGGCAGCGGACCCAGGATAACGCAGCTACTACTAGAGTAGCTGTGAACACTAGGATATGGCAGCTACTACTAAGGTGTGGCTGTGGACACTAGGATAACACGTCAACTACAAGTACTCAAGTGTGGCTGTGAACACCAGGATAATGCAGCTTATACAAGAGTGTCGCTGTGAACACCAGGATAAGACAGCCACTACGAGAGGGTAGCTAGGGACACCAGGATAATGCAGCTACATCAAGAGTGTGGCTGTGGACACCAGGATTATGTGGTTACTATTAGAGTGTGGCTGTGAACACCAGGAAAACGCAGCCACTGCTAGAGTGTGGCTGTGGGCACCAGGATTACGCAGCTACTAATAGAGTGTGGCTGTGAATACCAGTATGACACAGCTACTACTAGAGTGTGGCTGTGAACACCAGGATAAAGCGGCTAACGCTGCAACTACTAGAGTGTGGCTACCAGGATAATGCAGCCACTACCAGAGTGTGGCTGTGGACACCAGGATAACACGGCTACTACAAGAGTGTGGCTGTGAATACCAGTATGACACAGCTACTACTAGAGTGTGGCTGTGAACACCAGGATAACGCGGCTACTATTAGATTGTGGCTGTGAACACCAGGATAACATGGCTACCATTAGAGTGTGGCTGTGAACACCAGGATAATGCGGCTACTATTAGAGAGTGGCTGTGAACACCAGGATATTGCAGTTACTACTGGAGTGTACCTGAGTACACAAGGATAACGCTGCTTCTACTAGAGTGTGACCGTGGACCCACTATAATGCGGCTACTACAGTGTGGCCGTGGACCCAGTATAACGTGGCTGGTAGAATGTGGCCGTGGACCCTGGATAACGCATCTACTACTAGAGTTTGGCTCTGAACACTAGAATAACATGACTATTTACTTGAGTGTGGCTGTGAACACCAGGATAACGCGGCTACTGCTAGAGTGTGGCTGTGGACATCAGAATAACGCAGCTACTACTAGAGTGTGGCCGTGGACCCAGGATAATGGAGCTACGACTAGAGTGTGGCCGTGGACCCAGGATAACACAGCTACTACTAGAGTGTGGCAGTGAATACCAGTTTAACACAGCTACTACTCGAGTGTAGCTGTGAACACCAGAATAATACAGCTACTACTTAGGCACAGCTGTGGACACCAGGATAACACGACTACCACTAGAGTGTGGCTGTGAACACCAGGATGAAGCAGTTACTACAAGAGTGTAGCTGAGTACACCAGGATAACGCTGCATCTACTACAGTGTGGCCGTGGACCCACTTTAATGTGGCTACTAGAGTGTTGCCGTGGAACCAGGATAACGCATCTACTACTAGGGTGTGGCTCTTAACAACAGAATAACGCGGCTACTAACTAGAGTGTGGCTGTGTACACCAGGATAACGCGGCTACTGCTATTGTGTGGCTGTGGACATCAGAACAATGCGGCTACTACTAGAGTGTGGCCGTGGACCCAGGATAATGGAGCTACTACTAGAGTGTGGCTGTGGACACCAGGATAAAGCAGCTTCTACTGGAGTGTGGCTGTGAACACCAGTGTAACGAGGCAACTAGTGTGTGGCTGTGGACCCAGCATAACGCAGCTACTGCTAGAGTGTAGCTGTGGACCCAGGATAATGCAGCTACTACTAGAGTGTTGCTGTGAATACCAGGATAACGTAGCTACTACTAGAGTGTGGTTGTGAATACCAGGATAACGCGGCGACTGCGAGTGTGTGTCTGAGGACCCAGGATAACGCCGCTATGACTAGAGTGCAGCTGTGGACCCAGGATATCGCCGGTAAGAATGGAGTGTGGCCGTGAACACCAGGATAACGCGGCTACTACTAGAGTGTGGCTGTGAACACCTAGATGACGCAGCTACTACTAGAATGTGGCTGTGAACACCAGTATAACGCCACTACTAGTCTGTGGCTGTGGACCTAAGATATCGCAGCTACCACAAAAGTGTGGCTGTGAACACCAGGATATGGCAGCTTCTACTAAGGGGCCGCTGTGGACACCAGGATAACGCTGCTACTACTAGCGTGTTTCTTTGAACACCAGAATAACCAGGCTACTGGAGTGTGACCGTAGACCCTGGATAAAACGGCTACTACTCGAGTGTGGCTGTGAACATCAGGATAACGTGGCTACTACTAGAGTGTGGCTGTGAAAACCAGGCTAATGCAGCTACTGCTAGAGTGTGGCTGTGAACACCAGTATTACGCGACGACTAGTGTGTGGCTGTGGACCTAAGATATTGCAGCTACCACTAGAGTGTGGCTGTGAACACCAGGATATGGCAGCTTCTACCAACGGGCCGCTGTGGACAACAGGATAAAGCTGCTACGACTAGAGTGTTGCTCTGAACATCAGAATAACCCAGCTACTTGAGTGTGGCCGTAGACCCTGAATAACGTGGCTACTACTCGAGTGTGGCTGTGACCACCAGGAAAACGCAGCTACTTCTAGAGTGTGGCTGTGAACACCTGGATAATGCAGCTACTAGTAGATTGTGGCTGTGGAACCAGAATAATGCAGTTACTACTTGAGTGTGACCATGGACCCAGGATAACGGAGCTACTTCTAGAGTGTGGCTGTAAACAGCGGGAAAACAGAGCTACTACTAGAGCGTGGCCTTGGACCCAGGATAACGCAGCTACAACTACAGTGGGGCTGTGAACACCCAGATAACGCAGCTACTGCTTGAGTGTGGCTGAGTACACCGGAATATTGCGGTTACTATTAGAGTGTGGCTGAGTACACCAGGATAACGCTGCTACTACAAGAGTTTAGCTGTGAACACCAGTATAACGTGGCTACTAGAGTGTGGCCGTGGACCCAGTATAACACAGCTACCAGAGTGTGGCCGTGGACCCAGGATAACGCATCTACTACTAGAGTGTGGCTGTGAACACCAGAATAACGCGGCTAATACTAGAGTGTGGCAGTGAATAACAGGATAACGCGGCTACTGCTAGAGTGTGGCTGTGGACATCAGAACGACGCAGTTTCTACTAGAGTGTGGCTGTGAACACCAGGATAACGCAGCTACTACTAGAGAGTGGCCGTGGACCCAGCAGAACGGAGCTACTACTAGAGTGTGGCTGTGAACTACAGGATAATGCACCTAAGGCTAGAGTGTGGGTGTGGAAACCAGGATAACATGGCTACTACTTGAGTGTGGCTGTGAACACTAGGATAACGTGGGCACTACTAGAGTGTGGCTGTGAACACTAGGATCATGCGGCTACTATTAGAGTGTGGTTGTGACCACCAGGATAACTCGGCTACTACTAGAGTGTGGCTGTGGACACCAGGATAACGCAGTTACTACAAGAGTGTGGCTGTGAATACCAGGATAATGCAGCCACTACCAGAGTGTGGCTGTGGACACCAGGATAACGAAGCTACTACTAGAGTGTGGCAGTGAACACCAGGATAACGCGGCTAATACTAGAGTGTGGCAGTGAATTACAGGATAACGCGGCTACTGCTAGAGTGTGGCTGTGGACATCAGAACGACGCAGTTTCTACTCAAGTGTGGCTGTGGACACCAGGATGATGAAGCTACTACTAGAGTGTGGCTACCAGGATAATGCAGCCACCACCAGAGTGTGGCTGTGGACACCAGCATAACGCGGATACTACTAGAGTGTGGCTGTGGACACCAGGATAACCCAACTACTACTAGAGTGTGGCAGTGAACACCTTGATAATGCAGCCACTACCAGATTGTGGCTGTGGACACCAGGATAACGAACCTACTACTAGAGTGTGGCTGTGAACACCAGGATAACGCAGGTACTACTAGAGTGTGGCTGTGGACACCAGGATAACGTGGCTACCACTAGAGTGTGGCTGTGAACACCAAGATAACGTGGTTACTATTAGAGTATGGCTGTGAACACAAGGATAAAGCAGTTACTACTAGAGTGTGGCTGTGGACACCAGGAGAACTCGGCTACAAGTAGAGTGTGGCTGTGACCACCAGGATAACGCAGCTACTGCTTGAGTGTGGCTGAGTACACCAGGTTAATGCTGCTACTACTAGAGTGTAGCTTTGAGCACCAGAATAACGTGGCTACTACAAGAGTGTGGCTGAGTACATCAGGATAACGCTGCTACTACTAGAGTGTAGCTGTGAACACCAGTATAACGCGGCTACTAAAGTGTGGCCGTGGACCCACTAGAACGTGGCTATTAGAGTGTGGCTGTGGACGCACTATAACGCGGCTACTAGAGTGTGGCTGTGGACCCAGTATAACGTGGCTACAAGAGTGTGGCCACGGACCCAGGATAACGCATCTACTACTATAGTGTGGCTGTGAACACCAGAGTCACGCGGTTACTGCTAAAGTGTGGCTGTGAACACCAGGATAACGCGGCTACTACTAGAGTGTGGCCGTGGACCCAGGATAACAGAGCTAGTAATACAGTGTGACTGTGAACTCCAGGATAACGCTGCTACTTCTAGAGTGTGGCTGTGAACACCAGGATAACGCGGCTACTACTAGAATGTGGCTGTGAACACATGGATAACGCGGATACTACTAGAGTATGGCTTTGAACACCAGGATAACTCGGCTACTACTAGAGTGTGGCTGTGGACACCAGGATAACCCAACTACTACTAGAGTGTGGCTGTGAACACCAGGATAACGCAGTCACTAATAGAATGTGGCTGTGGACACCAGGATAATGCCGCTACTACTAGAGTGTGGCTGCAAACACCAGGATAACGCGGCTACTACTAGAGTGTGGCAGTGAACACCAGGATAACGCGGCTAATACTAGAGTGTGGCTGTGAACACCAGGATAACGCGGCTACTACTAGAATGTGGCTGTGAACACATGGATAACGCGGATACTACTAGAGTATGGCTTTGAACACCAGGATAACTCGGCTACTACTAGAGTGTGGCTGTGGACACCAGGATAACCCAACTACTACTAGAGTGTGGCTGTGAACACCAGGATAACGCAGTCACTAATAGAATGTGGCTGTGGACACCAGGATAATGCCGCTACTACTAGAGTGTGGCTGCAAACACCAGGATAACGCGGCTACTACTAGAGTGTGGCTGTGAACACCAGGATAATGCAGCTACTACTAGAGTGTGGCTGTGGACCCTGCAAAAATCAGCTACTACTAGTGTGGCTGTCGACCCAGGATAATGCAGCTTCTACTAGAGTGTGGCTGTGAACTCCAGGATAACCTGGCTACTGCTTGAGTGTGGCTGTGAACACCAGGATAATGCAGGTACTACTAGAGTGTGGCTGTGAACACCAGGATAACGCAGTCACTAATAGAATGTGGCTGTGAACACTAGGATAACGAAGCTACTACTAGAGTGTGGCTGTGGACACTAGGATATCACAGCAACTACTAAGTTGCAGCTGTGAACACCAGGATAACACGGCTTCTACTAGAGTGTGCCTGTGTACACCAGGAAAAGACAGCTACTACTAGAGTGTGGCTGTGGACACCAGGATAACGCAGCTACTACTAGAGTGTGGCTGTTATTAGCAGTATAACGTGGCTACTAGCGTGTGGCCGTAGACCCAGGATGAAGCATCTGCTTCTAGAGTGTGGCTGTGAACCCCAGGATACCGCAGCTACTACTAAGGTGCGGCTGTGGACACCAGGATAACACAACTACTACTAGAGTGGAGTGGAGGTAGCTGGGCTGGTAAGCTGGTCTGCTCCAGAGGCCGGGGCCTGTCTTGATTTGTGGCTAGAGTTGAAGTGGCTGGTTAGCTGGGCTGCTCTAGTGACCTGGGTCTGGCTTGGATGGTGGCTTGTTGGCCTTGAGAACTGGGCAGCTGAATCAGCACAGGCCTGGCCTAGTGGCAGCTGGCATGCTGCCAACACTGGCCTGCTTTCAATCAGAAATTCCCCTTCTTGTCAGAAATTTTCAGAAGAATATTAGCATAAAGAACCAAGAACTACTAGTATGCTTTATGTTAAAGTGATACTAAGGATTGCTTAGATTTTTTGCAGATTAGATCCACAGTTTTCACTGCACAACAGCACTTTCAGCCATCTTGATTGTCAGCAATCAGTCTCACTGTCATAGAAGCAGTAAGATTCGTTTGCTTGTGTCACAGCCTAAGGGACAACCAGCGCAACAGCACATGACTGGTATTATCAGTCTCCTCACAGCTCTCTCTCTGCCTTTTCAATAACTTATTTCACATTTCATATTTATAATTTTGTATGAATGTATTTCTGCTAATTGATCATTTATCAATTTCAATCAAATATTACTTCTACTGTGTATACATGCACAATAAACGTTGTACACTGCACTGTGCCATTTTCTTGTCATTTTTACTCACTTAATGAATTAACTGTCTATGCACACTCAACAAAAATATAAACGCAACACTTTTGTTTTTGCTCCCATTTGTCATGCGATGGACTCAAAGATCTAAAATTCATTCCAGATGCACAATTTTACCATTTCTCTCAAACATTGTTCACAAATCTGTCTAAATGTGTGATAGTGAGCACTTTTGCTTTGCTGAGACAATCCATCCCACCTCACAGGTGTGCCACATCAAGATGCTCATCAGACACCATGATTAGTGCACAGGTGTACCTTATACTGCCCACAATAAAAGGCCACTCTGAAATGTGCAGTTTTGTCTCACAGCAAAATGCCACAGATGGCGCAAGCATTGAGGGAGCGTGCAATTGGCATGCTGACAGCAGGAATGTCAACCAGATCTGTTGCTCGGGCATTGAAGGTTCATTTCTCCACCATAAGCCGTCTCCAAAGGCGTTTCAGAGAATATGGCAGTACATCCAACCGGCCTCACAACCGCAGACCACGTGTAACCACACCCAGGACCTCCACATCCAGCAGGTTCACCTCCAAGATCGTCTGAGACCAGCTACTCAGACAGCTGCTGAAACAATTGGTTTGCATAACCAAAGAATTTCTGCACAAACTGTCAGAAACCGTCTCAGGGAAGCTCAACTGCATGCTCGTCGTCCTCATCGGGGTCTTAACCTGACTCCAGATCGTCGCCGTAACTTGACTTGAGTGGGCAAATGCTCACATTCGTGGTGTCTGGGACGTTGGAGAGGCGTTCTCTTCACGGATGAAACTCAGTTTACATTGTTCAGGGTAGATGGCAGACAGCGTGTGTGGCATCGTGTGGGTGAGCGCTTTGCTGATGTCAATGATGTGGATCGAGTGGCCCATGGTGGTGGTGGGGTTATGGTATGGGCAGGCATCTGTTATGGACGAAGAACACAGGTGCATTTTATTGATGGCATTTTGAATGCACAGAGATACCGTGATGAGTTCCTGAGGCCCATTGTTGTGCCATACATCCATGAACATCACCTCATGTTTCAGCAAGATAATGCACGGCCCCAGGGGCGGTTTTAGGAATTCTGAGGCCCTGGGCAAAGAAAAATTTTGAGGCCCCAGTTGTAAATCTCCTGGGGGGGGGTTTCTGTATTCGTTGGGAAAGCGAAATCTTTAATTTGCACCAGACCTTTTTTCACTATTTCAACTCTCTCCCTGTCTGTTAGCTTTGGTGGCCATAAGCCTGGATCATCACTGATAATGCCAGGGCTTTCACTTCTGCTGATAAACATATTCGTTTCAGTTGTACTCACAGTTTCTGTGGCGGTGTCATCAGTGGGTTGTTGATTGACTGCTTCATCATCATTATCTTCTTCTTCTTCTTCTGACTCATCAAGGTCGTGAGACGAGTTAATTTCAGATGCTTGTTGCGGGGTACAGGTGCCGCTATCAACACAGCCACTACAGCCAGGGCTAGAGCTGGCATTGCTGCTGTCAAACGCCGGCTCATTGGAGGTGCTGCTGCTGGCTCTGGCTTCTTCGGTTGAATGTGGGAAGCTTTTTAACAAATCTTTCATTTTCCTTCTTTCTCTTCCTTACCTCCCCACCGCTTAGAAATCGTTTCATTCTGTGAACACAGATATGTGTCGTTCTTTCGAAAAAATAATCGACTTTGGTATTCTATATACCGTATTCCCGCCGGGCTCGCTCAAGTCGTTGCCTAGGCTACCTCAGACGCCAGAGCCAGAGCGAAGCCGGACAGCTGTGTATGATGTCACGTCACTGACTGTGGTTTTTCGCTGGAATTACACGCATTGAGAATATATTAGAATATATGCCTACTCTCAACACGAATAATGCTTAATATTAATATTGCTTTTATCACTGTCATAGCAGTGTGATTCTCAAATATGCATTAATTGACAATCAATTATTAAATAGTAATCCATGATGAATTGGTGAATAAATGCAGGAAAACAGCCAGGATCCATGAACTTGACGTTACGTTCCATTGACGCTGCATTCAGACAATATATATATACTGTATATATATATATATATATATATATATATATATATATTTTACAGTTTCTTTGAATGCAGAGGATGAAAAGCAGCAAGCAGCTAGATAAGTTTCAAACCATTGAAAGGCTTGAAATGACTACCACTTTAGTGACAGTTAAGATCCTTAACATTAAAAACGAGACATTTGGGAGCTTTGAAAGTGCATAAACACTGACTAAATGGAGTGGAAATGAGACCAGTCAAAGGAGAGCTAGATGCTAGCCAGCAGACCTGTTGTCAATAACACAGTGAAGCTATGACAACTAGTATATTACCATTTAAAAAGCCCGAAAATGCTTCCCACTACGTTGGTACAACAACGAGGGCCTTAGGATTGACAACGAGGCATTTTTTAACTTTGCACGTGAAAACACAATTTATTAGACAACGCGTTCTGGTGGCTGTGGTGGTCAAAGGCATTCATGCAGCCTACGGTAGCAGTGAGGCACGCAGTGGCTTCACCTAGCGCTACTGGGCGTGTATGTTCTGAAAGCTCATTAACATATAGTTGTGACGTTTCACCGAACGAGGCTCCTGATTGGACGAGGCCCTGGGCAACTGCCCGTGTTTGCCCTATGGAAACACCGCCTATGCACGGCCCCATGTTGCAAGGATCTGTACACAATTCTTGGAAGCTGAAAATGTCCCAGTTCTTGCATGGCCAGCATACTCACCGGACATGTCACCCATTGAGCATGTTTGGGATGTGCTTGACCGGCGTATACGACAGCGCGTACCAGTTCCCACTAATATCCAGCAACTTCGCACAGCCATTGAAGAGGAGTGGACCAATATTCCACAGGCCACAATTGACAATCTGATAAACTCTATGCGTAGAAGATGTGTTGCACTGCATGAGGCAAATGGTGGTCACACCAGATACTGACTGGTTCTGAGTCCCCAGACCCCCAATAAAGCAAAAACTGCACATTTCAGTGTGGCCTTTTATTGTGGACAGTCTAAGGTACACCTGTGCACTAATCATGGTGTCTGATGAGCATCTTGATGTGGCACACCTGTGAGGTGGGATGGATTGTCTCAGCAAAGCAAAAGTGCTCACTATCACACATTTAGACAGATTTGTGAACAATGTTTGAGAGAAATGGTAATATTGTGTATCTGGAATGAAGTTTAGAGTCCATCTCATGACAAATGGGAGCAAAAACAAAAGTGTTGCGTTTATATTTTTGTTGAGTGTATATATATTCAATCTTTTACTAAATCTTATTTTCATAATTTCGTCATTTTATTTTCCTTTGATGCATTGCTAATATTGTCCAATTGACATTGGTGCTAATACAGCAAACCTAATTGAATTGAATTGAGCACACCTCTCAGCTGTCACATCCCCTCATCCAGAGAGAGAGAGAGAGAGCACCACCACCGACCCATCACAGCTCGTTCGTAATTAGGATGGGTCAGATATTGAGAATGAATTACACCACAGGGTTCAAATAATGTACCTTTTTGCTTTTGGCAACATTTCTTTTTTGTTTTTCTCTCTCCTTTGCTTCCCAGTGTTACATTGTGAGTCACATGCCCATGCCATGTCACAAACCAGATGGTATCAAGTTGCGTAACAGCCTGAGGACCGTATTGCATCTCTGATTGCTTATCAGATTTAGCGATGTATTATAAAAGGGCACGGACCGTTGAATCCCAGAGAGTCTGCACTCACGGGACCTTGACCTCACAGCATCTCAGCGCTAACAGTTGGTGAGTACTGATCAATAGGTAGATTAATATTATTCAACAGATCACTAAAATCAACAATTATTCTTTTTTATTTTCATTTGTAATATTTCCGGATGCTTTATATCTATTGCAACTTAATGTGCATTTGAAACTGAGTGTGCATTTGAAATGTGCGGGGGGGTAATGAGGAGAAGCCCCGGGGTCATGAAGTTGGGTCTTTGAATTATGGCCCTTGTGTACCCACATTTTATTGCTTCCTGCTTCATTGACAGGGCTGCTATGATGATAATGCAATGTCAATGGCAACATTAAGCTGCACAACATTATGCAAGTTATTCATTATGCTACACAACATTATGTAAAACGACTTCATGCTACACAACAGTATGCTTCATGCTTCACAACTTTATGCCTTTGGTTTTTAATGTACTAAACTAAATGATTTGTGAAAGAAAACCCTTACGTATCCGTTAGCGCATATAGGGCCGGATCTACAAAAGCTTTGCGTGTATAAAAACAAAAAATGTACAAACTGATTTACTAACAGTGCACATTAAGGGTTGCTTCTTTCAAAGGTGCAAAATAGCATGTCTGCATCCAGTTAGTACGTCTGCCACAATGAATATGCAATATGGGGCGTTTAGACGCAATTGTGCGTTTGTTGGGAGGAGAAAATGTAAATATATTAATTTAGCACGCGCAAATTGATTTATCAAACCTGAAAGAAATTTTGCTAATAAAATCTGCGTCTATATTTTAACACGTGTCAAAAGGAGGTGCAAACGGTTTGTATGCGTAATTGCGCACACATGGCTACAGTTATTGGTCGCAAGAAGGAGACATCGAAATCATGAAAGGAGACGCAGAGAACGCATTTTTCACCCTTGTGTGAACGTTTTTGGAATGAACGAGGAAAAAAAATCATTAAAACATATCGCCTATCCAGCACTGCCATTTTGGGGCTGTTGGAGGAACTCAGAGAGGATTTGGAGCCAGCCACGAGAAGGAGTCACGCAATACCTGCAATGACAAAACTCCTTGCAAGTTTGCATTTTTTTGCATCTGGGTCATTCCAGCGTACGGTAGCTATTACAGCTGGGATCTTCAATCCCGTTTTTCAGATATGCTGTCTGAAGTCCTAAATGCCATGTCGCGCCGAATGGCCAAGTTCATTAAGTTTCCACGCACTCGGCACTTATTGAATGAGACCAAACAAGGTTTTTTTGCAGTTGCTGGATTTCCTAGAGTTATAGGGGCGATTGATTGCACCCATGCAGCTTGTGCCCCCCGCAGACACTGAGCACGTGTACAGAAATCGCAAACACACGCATTCATTGAATGTGCAGTGCGTTTGTGATGCCAAAGGCATCATTTCCAACGTTGTGGCAAAATATCCCGGGTCAGTACATGATTCTTTCATTCTGAGAAACAGTTCTGTTTTCCAAGTAGCGAGATGGCGAGTTTGGAGATGCCTGGCTTGTAGGTGAGTCAATTTGTAAAATCCTCATCCTAATTTATTTAATTAAAAACAAGAGCATGTTTCACATTGATTCATATGTTTTGTTCAGGTGACAGTGCATACCCCCTACACCTCTTCCTCCTGACACCTGTTCTCAACCCGACCACTGCCGGAGAAATAAGATACGAGGCCCATATCCGTACACGGAATATTGTGGAGCGCACCTTCGGAATCCTGAAGAGCAGGTTCCGTTGTTTGGATCACACTGGTGGAGCACTGCTGTACAGGCCAGAAAAAGTGGCCCAGATTGTAGTGACCTGCTGCATGCTACATAACATCGCCAAGCAACACGGGCTGGAGCATGAGGCCATGCCGGAGGAGAACGCCGACCTGCCCCCCTGTATGGAGCAACAACCCAATGCTGCAGGGATGCAGACACGCAGCAATCTCATTCGAAGTCACTTCTTGTGAGCTGTTTGGTATGTGCATTTTTCTATTTTCATTCAATAATGCGTTGTAGATTGCAATACAATGCCGTTCCCTCTGGCTAGTGTGACCCAACAAACTGCAGAACATTGCAAAGTTAAGCAAATCAACATTAGTTGAAAAAAAGACTGAAATCACTTTCTGAATTCCAAAGATTATCAAACGAAATACTCATTCACGTCTAATTATGTTAAGTCCCACAAAATCATATTAAAGACACATTGTTTCAGTCAGAAAATGTATTAGGCTATAGTCTTAACATTTATGGTGGAAAAAAAAAGAAAAAAGCAGTTCATCATATAGCCCATTTTATACAAGAAAAAAAAAAAAAAATATTCACAGCCAATAAAAGACAACTTAAACGTGACAGTTGAATGTATCATTTGTGTTTCCTTTTACGCAGGTGGATCTTGCCCGTCATGCGCACCTCTCCTCCCTCTCCGGTGCCCAGCTGCCTAGCTGTCGCTGTGGGACTCGGTCGGCCCGGTTCTCCACCTGGATTGAGAGCAGTCATTGCCTGCATCCCTTCCCGTAACCCTCTTGCCACAGAATTGACGGCCATCGTCAGGGCAGATACTGCGCTGACCATCTGTCTGCAGTGCGTGGGAATGGCCTGAGTATCGCGCCTTGCCGCCCGTGCCAACGATGACGCCGCTCGCATCTCCCGTGCAATTGTCTGAATGGCTGCAGACTGTTTCTTTTGTTCCTCCAGCAACTCCAGATCAATGTCCTCGGGACCCTTTCGAGGCTCTGCAGGGGTGGCGGCTTGTCTGGGGGGATTTGAGGTGGATGGCTGGACTTCTGCTGAAGATTCTGCATGTAAAAAATAAATGTTTTTTGTTTGGGATTTGAGTTAAAGGACAGCAAAATGTAACCACAGGAGGTACATTCATTTTTCACTTACTAAATAAATATCTTTTCAGAAAAAGTGTGTTTATACAGAATTATTGTGCGCCTACCTTGTTCTGCTGTTTGGTCCAGTGTGTCATACCCTGCAATTCCAGTGACTTGCGTCTCGCAGAACGTTAACTGCACCTGTTCCTCAATGCTGGTCAGAGGCATCTCATCCACTGTGCCCCCACCTGTTTTCTTTGCAGATGTTTTATTATATGCCAATTTTTCTTTTGTTCGTCTTCGGATATCTTGATATCGTCTTTTCACTTCATTCACTGTTCGCATCGTTTTACCCACAGCATTTACTTTTTTACAGATTTCCGCCCATATGGCGTTCCTTTGTGCGACAGTCAGATTTCTTTGCTGTTGCTCATTCTCGTGTTTACTTCATCTACCAACACCTCTAATTCCATAGGGTCGAATTTCATTTTGCGCTATCTTCTCTCCAAACTCTCCATGCTGCAAACCATGAAACACGCGAAGCCCTCATTTAAATAGGGTGTGTCCAACACGTTTGCACCTGTTGCCATTTGCGCAATCACTCTTAGTAAATCACCTGCAAACCGCGGTTCAGCCCCACACGCAAAATTCTAGATTGCACGCGCAAATTAGGATCTTAGTAGATCCGGCCCATAGTCAAGTAAAGTCAAGTTTATTTATAAAGCACATTTAAAACAACAAAAGTTGAACCAAAGTGCTGTATAACGATAATTGGCAAAGAATAAAATGGGGAAACTAGAACGAAATCACCAACAATAAAAGAATGTACATATAGACCAAACAGAAGTAAATAAACGAATAAATAAATATAACTTGAAGTGCATGCAATTAAAAGCAACAGTTAAAAGACAAAGCATAAAAGCAACACAGGAAAACAGCACAATAAAAAAATTGACATGACAAAAAACAAGAGAACAGGCGGATTAAAAAGCAAGGGAGTACATATGAGTTTTCAAATGTGATTTAAAAATGGCAATTGAAGGTGAAGACCTGATATCCAGAGGTAGTGTATTCCACAGTTTAGGAGCCGCGACTGAAAAGGCGCGGTCACCTTTGGTTTTTAGGTTTGACCAGGGAGTTGACAGGAGCACTTTATTGGAGGATCTTAAGGAGCGTGCAGCGGAGGAGGGCGAGACGAGGTTTGATATGCAGCGGCGGCTCGTCGGCCGTAACAAAGGGAAACCAGAACTTCGCCCTTCAAAGCTTAATGACTTCAACATTTCGTAGTTCACTTTTCTTTATCAGCAGTTGCTCATACGAATTGGTTGAAGGACAATCAAATTTATTTTCGATAGCAAATGACGACGCAAATTATCAACACGTCTTTATAAATTAGTTTGCGAGAAGAAGAATCACAAGAAGCCACGACAGTCCATTTTCTACAATCTTAATATAGAAGAAAAGAATGCGATGTTGCACAGCTTTATTGCTTAATGAGCCTCACTAATCAATTTGCGCATCTATGCCGTTTCGAGTGCTTCTTGAGCGCAGAATTTATAGCGTAGGCCTATGGGTAATTTATGTCGTAATTTATGTGTGAAAGAAAACCCCTCATAATTTTGTGGTGCAATGTATAACAATGCTATCGAAAATAAATTTGAATCAACTGACTGTTCTTCAAACAATTCGTGTGAGCAACTGCTGATCAAGAAAAGTAAACTGCGAAAGGTTTCAGTCATTAAGCTTTGAAGGGCGAGGTTTAGGCTTAACTTGGCCGACGACCCTCCACTGTTTAAATGAATGATTGACAACAGGTGATGAACAATCATTAACATTATGGGATTGTTTGGACTTCCCCTGTTGCCAATTCACGAGCCGCCACTGTTGGTATGTCAATAAAATGAGGTCTTAGGCTACACAAATTGCAATGGATTTTTTCAGTCTATTTATAATGTATAATTTTCATAAAGTATTTCCATGCATTGTACATGTATGAAATCCACGTTTTTTGCTTATGTGTTTACAGATTATAGAACATCGTCATGTCTGATGGTAAGTTGACCTCTGCTGCGTTCTTGCAGGTGCTTTGGCAGCCATTCACTTTAACTGCATGCTGCATGTTTTAGGTGCATTAAAGCTGTTTTTCAGTGCAATCTGAATATGCAGGACCAAAATGCAAAAAAAAAAAAAAAATATTTGAGCAAAATTGAGCACACAGGTAGAGCATTCTTGTATCCTATTTTGTACTGAAATAAAGAAGTACGTGCCATACAAGAATGGAGTTTTCAACAAGCTGCAGGAGTGTTTGCGGAGACTGTCAATGTTATCAGAGGGATGTAAAATACTTCAAAAGCACTGACTTGTTTAAATACTATTAATCCAGCAAACCTGTTTCTACAAATAGTTATCAATGCTCACTATAAGTTGCAAGCTATCAATGATACCAGGCAATATCAGTCCAATTAATGAGTAACTGAACACCCTAACCACTTTTTTCACCTCAAAACCCATGTATTTGGGTATATGGTTGTGTTTACAGTTTAGCACATAGTATTTTAATTTTACATTTTAGTAGAGTAAGCTTTATTGTCCGCAAAGGAGAAATTTGTCTTGGGCACTGTGCTACCGTCCATTACTTCACATGAAATAGGACATAGTATCACAGAAACATGCACTACTGCAGACTGTAGCTTCAAACAAACAATCCCAAAAAACATGAGGAAAGACATAACTGACAGCACAATGTCACAATGACTTAAAAACCAATAAAAATGCAAAAAAGTGTGAAGTCATTTCATGCCCGTGTATTGTACTACCCATTGCTCTATTCCACTAAGGTTTAGTATTAGAGTTCAGCAGCTTGATGGAGGTTGGAACAAACAGTAACTTCAACTGATCTGACCTGCACTTTGGCACACAGAGTCTTCTCCCTGATTGTTACTGTTCGTATTCAGGGAAGAGGGGATGTTAGCCGCCTGCTATGATTTTTGTAGCTTGTTTCATAACTGCCGGCTCATTGCCAGGAGCCATACCAAAATTCAATCTGATCCAGCTGTGTGGCTGAAGCTAAGCAGGTATGGGCTTGGTTAATACTTGGATGGGAGATCACCTGAGAAAACCTAGTTGCTGCTGGAAGAGGTGTTGGCGGCCAGTAGGTTGCGACCTTCCCTCTGGTGGAATAATCCCTAATGCCCCCAGTGCAGTGATGGGGACACTGTACTGAAGGAGACGCCGTCTTTCAATGAGATGTGAAACCGAGGTCCTGACTCACTGTGGTCACGAAAGATCCTATGACACTAATCGATAAGAGTAGGGGATTCCCCGGTGTCATGGCTAAAGTCCCAACATGGCTCTTTCAACCTGCCACCTAATCATCCCCTGATCTAATTGGCTGTGCAAATTGCCCTCTCTCTCCCACCTCAACCTCCAGGGCTCCCTTGAAAAAGAGATTTCAACCTCAATGGGACTTTCCCTGGTTAAATAATGGTTAAATTAAAAAAAAAAAAATACAGACTGGGTTTATATCCGGTCTTCCCTATCATCTTCATCACCATTTTGTGCATGATGAAAAGTTTGTTTCTTAGTTGTGCTGCTAGTAGGTTGCCAACCATGCTGTGATTCTGAATCTACTGATGCTCTCCAGAGTTTTGTGCAATAAATATGCATAGCGCCTGCCCTCTACAGGTTGAAACCATATTTAGAACACTAGATTGCTGATGTCATATTCACATTATCCATAGTGAAGCACCTGGCCACCACATTGATACACCCAACATCTTCATAAAAATGAATGGTTTTCTGAGACCAATTTCAAATAAGTTAATATAATCATTAAAATGAGGAGATGTGCAGCAGCGTTTTTACAGCAATATTCATTCGAAGGGCTGCAATAAAACTTTTCATGAGTGAGTTAACGTAGAAACACAAATTTATCAATTTAATCGAAAAAATTGTGTTTGCATTCTAGCTTGCTAATTAGCTGCCCAGCTGACTTGAATACTCAGCTGACTAAAAGCAAATGCCAGAGATTGATAACGGTCACCAGTGAGCTACCTTGGTACCCTTACCATTGCAGGGACTGCATTGACTTAGCAGTTAATAAAATGAACAAGGCGGTCAACAAGCTAGCAACTTGTAATTGAAATTCAATGGCAACACTTCTTACCTGCATAATATTTAAAACAGTGGACAAGTCGCTTTGTCTGTTTACACGAATTTCCAAAAGACAAGGAATAGAGAAAGGCTTGGCTGTTAGAAGTCAGGAGAAAAAATGTTTTGCCATCCCCTCAATCGGTGCTGTGCTGTCGGGCAGGGCGATAAATTCATCAAGATAATTTTAAGCGCAATAAAAGTAACTGCCACGATAGGGCAGACAAGCAAGCCTGCCTATTGCCTTTTCTATACCCAATGCCATGTGGAGCAAACATCAGAGGCCATTTGAAATGTTTCTGGGAAGAAAAGTGCAATTTGAAGTCTGCTAATTACCAGCGAGGTTGGACAGCTTCCTTCACCTTGGCATAATTAGCTCACCTTAAATCAATTCCTGTGTACTTTGCCTAACTTGTAATCAAGCGATTTATTCAGCCAGCTGACTAATTAAAACCAAAATGTGGCCAAAAATGATTTAGAAGAGATAATGAGAAGCAGACAGACCTAACCAGGCCATGGTGTTAGACTGAAAGACTGTCAATAATCTGAAGACCTCTGAATTCACCTCTCATTAGCTATGTTTACATGCGCAAAATTTCTCCAATCCGATCCTAACCTCGGTTGATCGGAAATTCCAAATCCAAACTCACATGGACACTAAATGAAATGATCCAATCATGACATGCGTATACATCTCCATGCATTTAATCAGAATGAATCATTTGGGCATGCGCGGCATTGTCTAATTTTCTGGAAATATTAGAAGAAGGAGAAGATGAAAAAGCTGTACTTCCGCCTCTGTTGTAAACAAATTCCACTTTGCCTGCACGTCCTTGTTTGCTCTTTGTAGCACACATGCACAGTGAAGACAATATTACCCCAACCAGGAAGACAGGATCTGAATGAGTGTGCACATGAACATTGTGCGGAATGATACGGCATAAACCACCTCTTATTCGGAATGAAATTTCTTTCCGAATGGACCAAATCGGATCAGAATCTTCCGATTGACTTGGCCTCTTGGCTGTGCTGTGGCGCTGTTCGTTGGTGTTCATTCTGCTTGAGTTGAGAGAGGAAGTCGTGTGGGATTGAAGCTGAGAATTTAAGTTTGTGTTAACGGGATTTTCTGAAAATAATTTGTGTGTTAAGACTCAAACATTAATATAGATTAGACGATTTGCTCCGGAGGTATAACATTTGTCGCAATAGAGACAGGGAGAATCTTCCCCCCATATTCTTTTTTTCCCCTTTTTCCCCTTGTAACAACTCGGTGATCAAACAGCCGAATTAAATCGCTAATCTGGTCAAACAGGCGACGGGGGTTTTTTGGGGTTTTTTTGGGGGGTGTCAGTCTCCTGGGAGCAAAGCAAAGTAAGGTAAAGTAAAATAAATTTAAACGCTTAATTTAGAGAATAAATTAAATGCTAAATTATTTTTAAACTGAGTGAATTGTGCGATATACAAAGTAAAACAGTTTTAAAAGACTGTGGTACTGTCGCCTGGTTTTTCAGTAACCTAGCTGATTTAGCAAACGAACCCTTGCAAGCTCTCAACGCCAAGAATATAATCCAATTACCTCGATATCTAACTATAACCCGGCTTAGTTTCAAACTTGGTGGCTGCCTTTGATACAATCTTCTAGCCAACAATTATTGACGTTCACTGAGGTTTTTTTTTTTAGTCCCCTTCGTTCTCTATCCTGACTGCATTGCCGCATAAACGCATTGCCAAGCTCGAATATTAACGCGAACCGGGGTTTTTGTCCTTCTCGCATTTTATTATTACCGAAGGGCTCTTTTGATTAAACACATCGTAAATACCATATCTTTGTATTTTCCCCCGGTTACTGTGTCTTGGTCAGCTGATTAAAGTTTAACTGCTTGTTCGAGAGCTTAGGACAGCTTGTTGGGGGAGGTACCGTGTTTAATTCATTCACATAGTAAACGACTTGTTAATTCGATCCGTTTTAATTAAAGGGAACCGGGGCTTTACTGTTTTCTCGGTACCCTTGGTTGCATTTACGGCTAGCTAGCTAGATAAGTACTGCTGCATTTCGGGCTGGGGATCTGAGATTTAGTATTTACTTACTAGGGCGGCAGTCATTTGACTCGCCCATTCGGTTAGGTTCGAATTTAAAAGGAAAGTTTTTATCGGATTGCTCCACCTCTTCCAGTTTTCCTGGGCGTTGGAGCCAGGGTGTTTTTATTTGGGTTCTCAGCTAAGTCCTGTGATATTGTTAGTTTAGTATATTAATAGTACTGGGACTAGATAAACTCAAGCCAGCTTATTAGGAGTGCTTATTACATATAGAGCTTGGCTCAATTTGGTACTTCATTTCTGTTAATTGAAACTAAGCCCCTGTTAAAAGAGGCTTATAATCAATTTACATAGTTTCTCCATGGTTTCTATTGTGACTACTGCTTAAGGCTTCTTAGGTTAATAAATTAATAAATTGTGGTTCCTCAGCTTCTGTCTCAGTATTATTAATTTTCTTTTATCTAGGGTGAGCGAGGTCATTAGGTAGGGGGTTCAAAATGTGGCCAAAACTATTTGACGGCTGCAGGATGATCGCACTTTTGGAAAGAGATTTCTAGGGTGGGTTTGTCTGCCACCGGTGCCAGCTAATTGAGCATCTGGAGAGCAAGATCCTTGATCTTCAGGGCCAGTTGGCAGCACGACATAGTTCGCAATCAGTAGAGTTCCTAGAGGAACTAAGTAGTATGTCGTTTAGAGAAATGGTACGCTGAAGCAGGGTGGTAATGGGATCCCAGAGCAGGCAGGGAGAGAAAGTTGGGTGACTGTAGGTCAACAGCGCAGCAAAGGGCGTGCACGCCGTACAGCGACAGCTCCTCCAGTGGTTGAGGTGTCCAACCGATTCCGGCCCTTGCAGGAACTCGACTTAGCCCCTGACCTTGAGAGTGAGGGGACTGATGAGCAGCAGGGCACCCTGTTGGCCTTTATCCCTCAGAAAAGAGAGTTAGTGATAGTGGGGGACTCAATACTTAGAGGAATAGACAGTTTAGTCTGTTCGCGCGACAAGGAGTCTCGTACGGTGTGTTGCCTGCCTGGTGCCCAAGTAGGAGACCTCCTGGAGCGTGCGGACAAGCTCCCGGCCAGAGCGGGGAGGGACCAGTTGTCATGGTCCACGTTGGGACAAATTACATAGGTAAGGGTAGGTTTGAGGTTCTGCAAGACAAATTTGTGGAATTAGCTGAGAAGCTTAGGAGCAGATCCTCAGCGGTAGTTTTCTCCGAGATTCTACCGGTACCACGTGCAAGCAGAGGAAAGCAGAATATTATCTGGAGGTTTAACACGTGGCTACGAACCTGTGTAGGAAAGAGGGGTATAGGTTTATGGGGCACTGGAACTTTTTCTGGGACAGGGGTGACCTGTTCAAGCCTGACGGGCTGCACCTTAACCGGAGGGGTACCTTTGCACTGGGTCAGCGTATGTTGAGGGTAGCATAACATTATTTAAACTAGGGACTTGGGGGGCAGAGAGGTTAGTGAGTGTTACACATAGGGAAATGCAGACTGCCCCGATGGAGGCTGAAGGCGTTACATGCACTACTGATAATATACTTTTAAAGCAACAAAGAGTAGTGGTGGCCTTGATGCAGCGGCCACATGGGAAATCAAGGGGGGGAAGAGCATTATTAATAACCTGAAATGTTTTTACTTAAATGCAAGAAGCATAAAAAATAAATTTTCTGAGCTTGAGGCTGTTATAATTAGTGAGGGCTATGACATAATTGGGATTACGGAGACATGGCTAAGTGAAGAGAATGGAGATGAATATAATATAGAAGGTTATAAGCTCTTTAGGAAGGATAGATGTAATAGGCGAGGAGGGGGCGTAGCAATCTATGTGAACGAAAATGTAAATGTACAGGAATTCCTGAAATTGAACATTCCTTGCCCTGTGAAGATATCTGGGTCAGGCTCATTGGCAAACACGAGACAGGTCTAAACATAGGCGTATGCTATCGACCACCAGCTTTGGACAGTACAGTCAATGAAATGCTTTTTAGGAAGATTACGCAAGCTTGTAGAGGTGGAGGGACTATTATTATGGGAGACTTAAATTATCCTGGTTTCAATTGGGAAATGGTGAAAGGACAGGGTAGGGGGGAGGAAGAATTTCTAGATGTTGTAAATGATAATTTCTTGGTGCAGTATGTTAATAAACCTACCAGAGAGAAGGTAATTTTAGACTTAGTGCCCTGTAATGACCCAGATAGAATTAGCAATGTTGAGGTACTGGCACCACTTGGGACAAGTGATCACTCTGCTGTTAATTTTGATGTTTCATGGGAAGTTAAAAAGGTGTATTCAAAAACAAAAATTTTCAATTTTAGGCGAGCAAACAGGATGCGCTCATATCTAGGTGAAATAAAATGGGAGAGACTCCTGGACTGTGAGTCCGTAAATGAGATGTGGGAAAGATTTAAGGGGGTTTTACTTGAATCACAATGCAGATTCATTCCAAAGGTGTCCAAAAGTAAGCTGAAAAAGCAGAATCCTCAGTGGATGACCAACAGTATTCGTAGGATTTTGAGGTAAAAGAGGAATCTTTATAAAATTTACATAAAGGATAACAATGAGAATACTAAGGCTGAATACTATAAAATGCGGGCTGTGGTCAAAAAAGAGCTGAGGAATGCTAGAAGACTGTATGAAAGACAAATTGCAGACGGGGCAAAAACTAACCCTAAGCGCTTCTTTCAGTACTGTAGCAGAAAAAGAAAAGTTAAAGAGCAGGTTAAGTGCATAAAGAATAAAAAGCGGATCGCTGCTATTTGATAACAAGGATATTGCGGATGCCTTAAACAGTTACTTTGTTGAGAATTTTACCTCAGAGGGGGTCTTTATTTGGCCAGAGGGCATGTTAAATGCTCAAGATTATTTAGCAGAAATTGAGGTCCGGGATAATGAAGCATTAGACAAGTTACATAAACTAAAGACAGATAAGGCGGCGGGTCCTGATAGCTTATATCCTAGAGTGCTCAGGGAAGTTGGTGAGATCATCTTTAAGCCGCTATCCACTATCTTCAGGCGGTCTTTAGAAACTGGAGAAATACCAAATGATTGGAAACAGGGCAATATTGTACCAATATATAAGAAAGGGGACCGTACCGAGCCAGGAAATTACAGGCCAGTCAGTTTAACTTGCATTGCGTGCAAAATATTGGAATCTGTCATAAAAGATGAGCAAGAACGGAATAGTATCTTGAGGGATAGCCAACATGGTTTTCGTAAGGGAAGGTCATGCCTGACAAACCTTCTGGAATTTTTTGAAGAGGCCACCAAGACTTATGACCAGAGCAGGGCTCATATGCCTGGATTTTCAGAAAGCATTCGATACAGTACCGCATAAGAGACTAATTTTTAAATTGAGCTCCATTGGAGTTACAGGAGGTATTCTGGAGTGGATTCAAAACTGGTTACAAAACAGAACACAAAGAGTGGTGATCAGTGGTATCTCATCTGAGCTAGGAATGGTGGGGAGTGGCGTCCCCCAGGGATCGGTGTTGGGGCCCCTGCTGTTCCTCATCTACATTAAAGGCTAGGTAGGCAGAAACCTAGAAAAAAGGTTCGAATTGAGTCCACACGGTTCTCATCCCATCAGCTCTGACCATAGATATATATAGAACACTAGATTGCTTATAGGGTATGCTCAAGTGAAGCATCTGTTCTGCGAGCCTGTACACCCGGAAGTAAAATTCGCCCATAGACTCCCATTCATTTTCGCCTACTTTAAAATTACATTTTCAAAAACACTTGCTGGCGAGTCTGTGTTACTTTGGTATCGCTGTGCTGAGCAACATTATGTCTCCCTAAATATGTGCTTTTCGGAGGATGGAAAGCGGCACACTTACTAAAGGGAAGATCGAAATGTGACTCGATGTCAACGTTAAAGTGCTGCAGAGAAGTGACTTTAATGCGACCCAGGCTTTTACCTCTGATAAGATAATTGCTTGGTAGTTATCGCCGTTATAAGAAACGTCGTTTAATGTCCGTATACGTTATCAAATTACACTCTGGTTTCCTCACTTCATTGTACCCTGGTTGACTATTTGACATCAACCGAATTGTTTATATTGAATCATATGGCTACGTTGATAAAAGGAAGCGCTAGTGAAGCCTTTCTCCCCTCCTTGTCTTTTGGAGCTCTGTATAAAACAGACAAAGCGACTTGTCCACTGTTTTAAATATTATGCGGGTAAGAAGTATTGTCGTTGAATGTCAAGTAGCTAGCTAGCTTGCTAGCCACCTTTTAAATTTTATTTACCACTAAGTCAATGCAGTCCCCGCGATGCCAAGGTAGCTCGCTGGTGACCGATATCAATCGCTAGCGTTCGCTTTTAGTTAGGGGTCTGTTCAAATCAATGGGGCGGCTAATTAGCTAGCTAGCATGAAACGCAATTTTTTTCTATTAAAGTGACAACTTTGCGTTTATACTTTAACTTTCGCATGAAACGTTTTATTACAGCTCTTCAAATAAATATTGCTGCAAAAGGCAGTCGCACATCTCAGCATTTTCTCGCTTGTGTCGACTTATTTGAAATTGGCCTCATAGGAAACCATTCATTTTTATGAAGAAGTTGGGTGTATCAATATGGTGGCCGGGTGCTTCACTTTGGATAATGTAAATATGACGACATCAGCAATCTAGTGTTCTAAATACATACATCTATGGTTCTGACCCAAACTCCTCCAACCAGACACGCATCTGATGCACGCGCTGACAATGCCTTATCTGTGGCCGCCGTCAGCTGGCCATTTACATGGTAAATCGCACACATACAACCTAACCCCCATCAAAGCAACTGTAGTTGGAGGAAAAAGAATTTAGCCGTTTACCTGTCCAACAGAAGTACAGCGAGCTCCGAGTCCAACTTGAAACCAATGCTATCCCGAACTTCTCTCCATCTTCGAAATGCAATGCCGATATTGACACGCGTTTCATTGCGTTTATTGTCAAACTCTCTTTTAGACTCCCTTTTTGCCGAATCCGTTTTCCTCTTCTTGGGTTGTTTTGCACTGAACGCGGGTGTTTCCAAACGTGGCATGGCAACTTTTCCTGTCCGGTCGTCCGCCATTGCTGCAGAGTGGTTTCCACATCAGCTGTAGTAGAACAGCCAATCGCTGTTTGGCTCTCTCAAAGCTCTATAAGCTGCTCTGTGATTGGTCAAAATCTACCGTCACGCATAGATTCTTTGCAGGCTGAAAACAGAGCCTAGGGGAGACGTAGAGGTCTGATCTTTTTTCACATCACTTCCTTTACATTATCCTCGAGATTGTTATGTAAATTTTTGCCTAAAACGGTCAAAAGAGAGCTGCCTACCTAGCCTTTAATGACCTTGATAGTAATATTGAGAGCAGATTGGTTAAATTTGCAGATGATACTAAATTGGGGGGTTTGGCAAATAGTTTACGGTCCACTAAAGTGATTCAGGACGATTTGGATAGAATCCAGAATTGGGCAGAAATGTGGCAAATGAAATTTAATGTAGCAAAATGTAAAGCGGTACATGTGGGTAATAAAAACATTAGACGGGATTACTTCGTGGGAGGTTTAAAACTGGAATGTGCTGCACAAGAGAAAGATCTGGGAGTGATTGTTGACCAAACCCTCACAGGTTCTAGCCATTGTGCCGTAGCAGTTAAAAAAGCTAATCGGATGCTAGGATACATTGCCAGGTTTTGTTACCAACTCAGAGCGATATGTAGACAGAGGTGGAACATCCAGGGGTCAGGAAGTAAAAATCCTGCCATGTTTCTTATCTGCCCTTGCTTATGCCTCGGTGCGCATGCACGCGAGCGGGGCATACGGTAGTTTGTTTGTGTGTCAGTCAGTCAGTCATTCATTCATTCATTCTGTCTGTTACCGGGATAGCCGTTCTGCCGGTCAAAATCAAGTCCCAAAATATGGCTCTATGGGTTAAAGGCCATGATATCTTGAATTTAAATTTGCCAGATTTTCAAGGTAGAGCTTTGTTTTCGACTTATAGCACTATTTGACACTTCCATAGACTCCAATAGCAATCGAGGAATGTGGAAGTAATGCCTGCCATGGGGAAAGCAATTGTTCCAAACAATTAATTCATTTTCACTGCAACATGCTTGCAGGTAAATTTATCAGATGACTGAATTTTTGGGAAATTTGTCGCATTAGCTGACCCCTAATGAATTTTGTTGTTAGCGTAATTTTCTGTAACCAGCTTTAGTTCACGTTGATCGTTAGATCACAACCTGTTAAATTCGTATTAAAGTAAAAGTAGATGACGTGAGCAGCTCTTAACGATCTAACATAACCACGTCATTTATTCTTTTAGACACCTTAAATTAATTGCAGTTATTGGTGTTCATTTGAGTACTGTTTTGGCCCCAATTTGGTATGACATATAAGACAGCAAGGGATGACACACAAAACTCCAAAACTTAAACAGATTTAATAAAATAAAGCACTGACACTAACCTACAATTTACACTACTGACCAAGATTGATTATATACAGGAAAAAAAAAAAGTACAATCCCTTGAGATGGGGTTGCTTGGTGATGTTCGGGGTGGGGAAAATGCTGCAACACAGGCAAAAATCCACAAGCTTCTTCACAGGTCTTGAAAAGAGTGACAGGTCTGGTCAAATGTATCGTTCTCCTTGTAATTTCTCCTACTACTTTACTCTCACAATTTCCCTCCTTATATACTCTTTTGTAGACCCCTCCCACCTTTTAGACTTTTTTTTTAATTCTCTGGGACTTTCCGTCTCAGACATGCCCAGGACATGCCCAAACCTAGCTCCAGTCTGGGCTGAACAAAAAAAGGTCAATATGGCCATCTAGTGGCTTCTTTTCACATTACACCTCCATTCCAAAAGTGAAAAATTTTGACTCATAAAGGCAAAATTTTTCTTTTCAATACAAAAATGGTTACGTAGACACTTTTGTATATATACATATAATACAATATGCTAATAAAGATGTGATATATATACATACTCAAACACGGGATAAGCAATCGGCAATTACATTGTCGGTACTCTTTACATGCTTAATTTCCAAGTCAAACTGCCGTGAAATCAAACTCCAATTAAACAATCTCTGATTCTTGTTTTTCATCTTACTCAAAAACATTAACGGATTGTGGTCAGTGTACACAATCATTGGCCTCCGCCCTGTACAAACATAAACCTCAAAGTGTTGTAAGGATAGAACCAGAGCCAACAGTTCCTTCCCAATTGTGGAATAGTTCTTTTAGTGGCGATTGAACTTCCTGGAGAAGTATGCCACAGGATGCCGAATGTCATCAGAGTCATTTCTCTGTAGGAGCACAGATCCACAAGCTTGGTCGCTAGCATCGACCGCGATGGAGAACGGTTTGTTGAAGTCAGGAGATTTGAGCATGGGGAAGTGACACAGCAGAGACTTGCCAAGCATGCCAAGACTCTTTGGCATGCTTCATCCCAAGTGAACTTTACGCCTTTCTTCAGTTGGTTGGTGAGACTGAGAGCAATCTCAGCAAAGTTCTTGCAGAACTTGCGGTAGTATCCGATCATTCTAAGGAAGCGGCGCAAAGCTTTTTTGTTGTCAGGAACTGGAAAGTCCATGATGGCTTTGACTTTAGCATTTATGGGTGCCACCTTACCCTGGCCTATGACATAGCCAAGATACGTGACAGTAGCACAACCAAAGTCACTCGTGTTCAGGTTAACAGTCAGGTTAGCCTGGGTCAGGCGCTGGAACAACGTCTCTACATCTTTCAGATGTTCTTCCCAGGAGTCACTCCATGTGATCAGGTCGTCGATGTACGCACCCATATATGGCAATCCGGCGATTGTAGTCTGTATCATCCTTTGGAACATGGCTGGGGTATTTTTCATGCCAAAGGGTAGGACTTCATACTGGTACAATCCAGATGGTGTGGCAAAAGCAGAGATGCTCTTGGCCCTCTCAGTTAAAGGCACACACCAATAACCCTGCAATAAATCAATCTTAGTCAGAAACTTTGCTTGCCCTACTCTATCGATACAATCATCAATCCTAGGTATTGGAAACACAGCAGTTCTAGTTACAGCATTGACTTTGCGATAATCTGTACAGAATCTAGTACTTCCATCAGGTTTTGGAACTAGCACACAGGGTGAACTCCAATCTGAGTTGGAGGGTCTGATAATATCATGTTCTAACATGTACTTTACCTCTTTCTCAGCAATCTCTCTCCTTTCAGGATTCATCCGGTACGGATGCTGTTTTATTGGTTTGGCATCACCAACATCTACATCATGAGAGGCTATAGAAACTCTCTTTGGAACATCAGGAAATAGGTCTTTATATTTCTTGATCAACCTCTCAAACTGATCTTTCTGTGTGGGTTCTAAGTGCTGGAGTTTTACATCAGGATTTTGAAACACTTCAGAATTTGACAATATACATGAAAGAACTTCAGCTTTAATTCTAGGTTCATCATCTTGAAACTCCCCCTCATCTTCACACGTATCGACCATAGGACAATCTGAAGTGACAGCTGCAACCCTAGCATTTCTGTCATGATAAGGCTTCAGGATGTTAAAGTGACAACTGTTTTGGCTTTCTCCTATCAGGAGTCTTCACAATGATTGAGTTTTGCCAGGATTTCATACGGACCATGAAATCTAACCTGCAATGGATTGGACTGCAAGGGAAACAACACAAGAACCTTGTCTCCTGGTTTAAACTCACGGCTTCTAGCCTTATGATCATACCAAGTTTTCATTTTTCGCTGACTTGATTTCAAGTTCTCTTTGGCTAGGCCACAAGCTGCACGCAATCTTTCCTTGAACTTGCTAACATAGTCTAACAGACTGATTTGTGGCTCTTTCTCTTGCCATTGTTCACTCAACAATAGCAAAGGTCCTCTTACTTCATGGCCAAACACTAGCTCAAATGGACTAAATCCAGTAGACTCCTGCACTGCTTCTCTAGCTGCAAACAACAGCAAATGAACACCTTCATCCCAGTCTTTCTCATGGTAATAACAATAAGTCCTCATCATTGTCTTGAGAGTGGAATGAAACCGCTCTAAGGCACCCTGACTCTCTGGATGATAGGCACTAGAAAGAATCTGCTTCGCACCTAGTTTATACACAACCTGCTGAAACAAACCGGAAGTGAAATTGCTACCTTGGTCTGACTGAATTTCCCTGGGAAGGCCAAACAACGTGAAGAACCTTATCAAAGCCTTCGAGATTGCAGTGGTCTTGATGTTGCGTAGAGGTATAGCTTCAGGGAATCTGGTAGATTTACACATGATTGTCAACAAGTACCGATTTCCAGATCTAGTCTTGGGTAATGGACTAACACAATCAACAATGACCTTAGAGAAGGGCTCCCCAAATGCTGGGATAGGCTGCAATGGAGCTACAGGTGGGTCTAACTGGTGTTTTCCAACGACCTGACAAGTGTGACAGGTTTTGCAAAAGTTGGAAACGTCTTTCCGAAGCCCAGGCCAGACGAAGTGTTTCATGATCTTATCAACAGTCTTGTTCACACCAAGATGACCTCCTAAAGGTAAACTATGAGCCATTGTTAAGATCTCATTCCTGTAGACCTTTGGAACAACAATTTGCCTAACCACTGCCCAATCTGCATTGGCAGGGATATCAGGAGGGCGCCACTTCCTCATCAACACACCATCCTTGAGATAATACCCAACTGGAACTGCGTCTATTTCTTTATCAGGAAGGGCTCTCCTCTTTAGTCCACAAATTTCAGGATCATTAGTTTGCTCCTCAATCAACCGCTTTCTGGACAGAGACAAGTCTCCAGACACATCAGAATCACCAGATACATCTGGCTGGCTGAACAAAGAACTGATAAAAGTATCTGATAAGTCCTCAAACGGAGAAACCATAGAGGGCCGAACATGAGGCGAACCACCTGAGTCATGACTATTCAATGTGCTGGACGGCACCACGTCATCTTCTTCTTGAGCCTTCTTGGCCATAGCACGAGTCACTGCGCAAGAAGGATACAGAGATGGGTCTTCATCGCCATCTTCAGTGCTCGGCTGTGAAGTAAGATGTACAGGGGGAACTACATTGCCCCCAGCAAGGTCATTGCCTAGCAACAGAGAAACACCCTTGATAGAGTATGCCGGGTAGAGAGGAGGAAATGCCGTAAAGCAATCAGTTGGCGAGACTGCTGCGAGTGAGATCCAACACGGCGGCGCACTGAACTTCCAAACAAACTCAACGGATACCTCTTTGGATTCATCGTTAAACTTATCTCTTTCATTGGATAATTCACTTCCCTCAACACTGGATGACCTCTTCACGTTCATCGACAAATATTTTTACAACTGTGACACCATGACAACAAACGACAGTAAGAGAAAAAAGAGGGAATCGTCCACCGAAACTGAGGACGGGCTCTACATTACAACTGAGGTCAGTGTACTCGAATCCATTAACTCAAAACTGTCTGTATTGGAATTACTTCGCGACGATATCCGGGAGCTTAAAGCCAGTCTTGAATTCTCGCAATCTCAAATCGAATCGCTAGTACTTGAAAACAACGAACTTAAAGGAACTGTCAAAACTCTATCCACGCAAGTAACGCACCTCTCCGACGAAAACAAATCAATGAAAGCCACTATCCTTGATCTTCAGTGCCGCAGCATGCGCGATAACTTGATATTTTCCGGCATACCCATACAAAACCCCGATGACCCTGAGGGAGCTCTGAAAGAGTTTATGGTAACATCTTTAAAA
This sequence comes from Gymnothorax reevesii, assembly GCA_029721435.1. Classification (NCBI taxonomy): domain Eukaryota; kingdom Metazoa; phylum Chordata; class Actinopteri; order Anguilliformes; family Muraenidae; genus Gymnothorax; species Gymnothorax reevesii. The sequence continues at coordinate 5,172,882 of CM056579.1, read as the reverse complement.
CTCTCCAAAGAGACCGTAGATCAGATAACTTTCCACCGAGTTCATCGTCTCTCTTCCTCTAAAACCAACGCACCAAACAACCCGGCTCCAATAATAGCCAAGTTTGAACATTACAAACAGAAAGAGATGATTAAAAGCAGAGGCAAACTCCTAAAAGGTTCGAAATTTGGGATGAATGATCAATTTCCTAAGGAAATACAACAACGACGAAAAATACTCATACCCATTATGAAAGAGATGCGAGAAAAAGGAAAGCGCGCCACACTGTCAGTGGATAAACTTTATGTTGATGGAACTTTATTTCGTGACCGTGACATCACAACATGGCTATAGGCTTCTCTAGCTTTTTGCCTGCCAGCATTATGCATTGGATTTAAATATCACTCTACTGCTGTCTCTTAAAACATGTTTACATGTTGCAACAGTTTTTAGTGCCAGAATTAGTACCGACTGTACTATTCCTCTCTCTCTATTTTTTACTCCCCTCTCTACCTACCCCTACTCTCTCTAGATCTCTCTATGTGTTAAATGTTTGTATGTCACTATATGTTCAATGTCCTTATGTCTTGTTTACTCGTCTTTATGTAAAACGTTCATGCAGATACAGACCCACATCCTTAAGCCAAACTTGGGCAATACATACCAGCTGGAAATCTTGTAGCTTTTTAAAAAAGAATACCCCTACTGTATTTTTTTTCCTTCTCTCTCTCTCTTTTTTGTTTTACACACGCACTCACACACACACACATGCAAGCACGCGCGCAGACACGCACACACGCGCACACGCACGCCCACACAAACACGCACACACAAACACACACACACTCCGTATATATTTTTGCCCCAATCCCAGGCTATCACAGACTATCCCATCCCTCTCCCTCTTCAATGCCCATACATAACCAAGAGGAGAAAAGGGGGAAGAGGAAAGAGGAAAAAAAAAAAAAAGAAAAAAAAAGGTAAACACTTCACATACACTCATGCACTCACTTAAATTTATTACATGGAACATACGTGGCTTCCACACTCAGTCCAAAAGAATTAAAGTAATCAATCACCTCACAAAGTTGAAGGCTGATGTATGCTTCTTACAAGAAACGCATTTAACTCAAACCGAACTCCCGCTTCTCAAACTCAAACAATTTGATAAAATATTCTCATCTACCTTCAATAGCAAACAAAGGGGAGTCTCAATTCTGATTAACAAAAACATTCCTTTCACTCTTAATTCATCAGTTAGCGACCCAAATGGAAGATTTATCATTATTAATGTTACAATTAATCACACAACTCTCACTTTTGCTAACATTTATGGCCCAAATAATGATGACCCATCCTTTTTCAATAATCTTTTCTCTCTTCTCCTCAACTCCTCAAATCTCATAGTAGCCGGAGACTTTAACACTGTCCTTAACCCATCAGTGGACCGCTCTGGTAACCATAGGAACTCACGGAACTGGCACTCATCTGAAACAATTAAACAATACATGATCGACTATGGTCTTAGCGATACTTGGAGAACAAGGAACCCATCTTTAAGAGAATACTCATACATGTCTTCAGTTCACCAATCCTCTTCAAGAATAGATTTCTTTCTGGTTAGCAACACCCTCATCCACCAAATCTCTGAGAACACGATTAATTCTATTGTCATAAGTGACCATGCCCCTGTCTCTTTATCCTTATCCTTCCAATCAGTTTTCAAACCTTCACCTAGGTGGCGCCTAAACACATCGCTCCTAGAGGACAAAGATTTCACCAACTTAATTAGAAAAGAGTGGGCATCCTTTCTGGAAACGAATGACTCTCCAGAGATATCCCCTTCTACACTTTGGGAAACAGGCAAAACCGTAATCAGAGGTATAATCATATCATATTCAACATACAAGAAAAAGCAGCAACAGAAATTAGAAAATACGTTAGAAGAAAAAATTAAAAACTTAACAATTCAACTGTCACTCAACCCCTCAGACGATACACAAACCGAATTAAAACATCTGCAAAGACAACTTGACACCATCATTCACAAAAAAACTCAGTTCTGCATCCAGCAACTCAATTATGACAAATTTCACTTTGGCAATAAATCAGGAAAATTCTTGGCAAACATGTTACAACACAAGAAAGAGAAATCTGTTATTCCATCTATCCTGGACCACTTAGGCAAACCAACCCAAGATCTGCTTGAAATAAATAACAACTTTAAAAACTTCTATAAAGATTTGTACTCCACCAGTAACCAACCCACTCAATTTGAAATAGACCACTTTCTCAATTCTGTCCACCTCCCTTCACTATCCACGCAACAATCAAATCTATTAGATCAACCTATCACCATTGACGAACTTTTCAAAGCCCTCCAAACCATGCCCAATAACAAATCACCTGGACCTGACGGACTTCCGGCAGAATTCTATAAGCATTTCTGGGATATTTTGTCACCACTATTTATTCGACTAGTTGCTGATATTAAAAAAAATTCATCAATACCAACACATATGAATACGGCTGTTATTACCCTTCTACTCAAACCAAACAAAGATCCAAACCATCCATCTAGTTACCGCCCTCTCTCTCTGATTAACACAGACCTCAAAATTATCACAAAAACATTGGCAACAAGAATAGAAACGGTTATGACCACAATAATTCATCCAGACCAAACTGGATTCATAAAGAACAGGTATGCCTCCGACAATCTCCGTAGACTTTTCAATTTAATTGACATAACACAAAAACAACAGAATAATACCATCATTGTGTCACTGGATGCAGAAAAAGCGTTTGATAAAGTTAATTGGTCTTTCCTCTTCACCACCCTCCACAGACTTGGCTTTGGAGAGTCGTTCATCCATTGGATAAGGACACTATATACATCACCTAGAGCCACTGTTGTCACCAATGGGATCACTTCACAAAGCTTCACACTGCACCAAGGAACCAGACAAGGATGCCCACTTTCTCCATCCCTATTTGCCATATTTATTGAACCACTAGCAGCAGCAATACGTCAGAACAGTAAAATTCAAGGCATCCAAAACTCCAATTCAGAACACAAAGTCAGTCTCTATGCCGATGATCTGTTATTATATCAACAATCTCCTCGCGCCTCACTCCAAGAAACCTTCAATGTCATTAATCATTTCTCGAAAGTCTCTAACTACACCGTTAACTGGAAAAAATCAACCATACTACCATTAACCGAAAACAGTTGGGATTCTGCAGTCCAAGATCCGTCACTACCTCTTAGCACTGGCAACATCAAATACTTAGGTATTGTGATTTCCCCCAGGCTGTCAGAGCTCTTCAACCTTAATCATATTCCATTATTACGAAAGGTTGAAGACGATTACAAGCGCTGGACCAAACTCCCACTCACTCTAATTGGCAGAATAGCAGCAGTTAAAATGAAAACCCTCCCACAAATTAACTACCTTTTTTCAATGATACCAACCATACCTACTGACCATTGGTTCAAAACTCTAAACTCTCTCACAACTAATTTCTACTGGAAACATAAACCCCCAAGAATTGCACTTACCACTCTTCAGAATTCCAAACAACAAGGCGGACTTGAGGCCCCAAACTTCCATCACTACTTTCTTGCAAATCAGTTACAATATCTCTTCAAATGGTTACAGAATCAAAACTCTCATCCATGGATAACATTAGAACAAAACATATCATATCCTATCTCAGTAGCAGATTTACCATTCCTCTCACAAACAGCTAAAAAATTAAATCTCTTCAAATATATAACAATAAGCACCACTCTGACAGCCTGGTGGAAAACCAATAGAATTACTAAATCCACATTGACACCTTGTAGACTCACCCCCTTATGGCACAACCCGGACTTTTCATTACACAAGACCCCAATCCACTTTTCTAAATGGGAAGCTAAAGGTATCACCCACCTCCACCACTTATTTGAAAATAACCAATTCCTTTCTTTTCACAATATTGTCCGGAGGTATGGGGTTGGAGAAGATCAGTTCCTTCATTACCATCAACTGAAAGCAACAATTAATAGCAAAATAAAAACAATCAGCACTCTGGAACCCTCAAACACCATTCAACAGCTACTAAAAACTGCAGACCATCCACAAAAAATAATATCTAAACTCTATAAAGTAATTGCTTCCTCATCTACCTCTATAACACTTCCACTAACAAAATGGGAAAGTGACCTGGTATTTTCTCCAACCCCAGACTTCTGGAAGAATATCTGCAAAAATACTTTCTCCATGACTTCCAACACCAACCTACAGCTAATACAATATAAAACTATTCATAGGACTCACCTCACACAAAGCAAACTATTTAAAATGGGACTAATCAACACTGATATCTGCCCTCACTGCAATTCGGGGAGCACTGACACTTACTTGCATGCCACTTGGAACTGTAAGCCAGTCAATTTACTATGGACCTCTGTCACAAAAACACTCTCTGCAATCTTGGACTGTAGAATCCCACTCTCCCCCTCCCTTTGTCTTCTGGGAGATACCACTTCCATCATCATTCCACAGAAAATGGAACACCCACTACTTGTCTCTCTAACTATCGCTAAGAAAATAGTCTTTCAAAACTGGAAATCTAGGAATTCTTGTCACATAAATCACTGGCTCAACCTAATTTCAGAACATATACTTTCAGAAGAACTCTTAGCTCAAAAGAAGAACAATACATCAGCCTTCAAAGAAATCTGGAATCCTTTCATAACTCTTCTTCAAATTCAGCAATAATTGGGCCACTTACACCCCCTACGCTTGACACCTCCACTTCAATTCCCCTCCCCCCCCCAACCCCCACCCTTTCCCTTTCTCTCTCATACCCACAAACACACACACACACACACACACACACACAAGCATTAACAAACAGTATCACTCACTAATATGATCTTTATATACCTGTCAGTATGTCTGTCAAAGCATCCACCTGTTTACGTGTCTTCACCTGTTGATCTATTTTATCTGAATATCTTGTTCCTGTCGACTGCCTGTATCTGTCTGTTTGTCCATTGGTCTGTCTGTCTGTCTGTCAGCGTCTGCTTGTCCATTGTCTATATATGTCTGTCCATCACCCTGTCTTTCCGCGTCCATCTGTAAATAGTTCCATTTTGCCCAATTTTCTGTTCACATGACTTATTTGTTATAATTTTTATTTACTTATCCATTTTTTTTTTTTTTTTTTTTTTTGTAAACTAACAACTTCAAAAAGCTTAAGCTATCCAAAATATTAGTGATAGGGTGGATGTGGGTCAAGTTGGAGAAAGCACTGTCTGCACATTAAATTAATTAAAAAATAAAGTTGTCCTCCGACGAGGGGGGGTGGTGGTGGGCTAAAAAAAAAAAAAAAAAAAAAAAAAAAAAAAGAGAAACACCCTTGATAGGTAGACTTGACATAAGTCCCACCTTTACCTGTCCTGTAACAAAATCTGACTTCAAGAATACTGAGCGCAGGGGTACAGATACAGTCCTCCCTTCAATACCTTATAAAAGCATGAAATCCCCAGAAGCGGTCTCATCACGTAACTCCAAGGAGTCCATCAACAAAAGTGACTGAGAAGCTCCGGTATCCCTTAGGATATATATGGGGACAGGAGGAGAATGCTCACTCAGAGCCACAAATCCCTCTGACACAAATAGAAGAAATTCCTCCCTCACAAAGTCAGCAGTATCAGGCTTTTTAGCCCCACATGAAGCAGGCAATTTAGCAGATCGGTTATCTACTACAGGGGTTTCTAACCTTGTCTTCACAAAGGCATTTGATTTGGTATCCTTTTCTTTTTCTTTCTTAGCTTTAAGGAACCAACAATTAGTTGTAAAATGACCAGATTTCTTGCAATTACAGCAAACTAGACCACTTTTGTCACTGTCAGCTTTCACACTTTGATCAGACCTGTTAATGGATTTCTGAGCACCATCACCAGATTTGTCTTTGTCTTTGGGTGAGGAATCTTGGATATCACCATTACCTTTTTTCTGAAATTGGAATCTATTGTTACTGCTAGACTGAAATTTAGACTTATGTGTGAGAACATATTAATCTGCAAATTTGGCAGCTGATTGCAAATTCAGTGCTTGCTTCTCATTAAGGTAGGTCTTAATATCATCCTTAACACAGTTCTTGAATTCTTCAACTAACATCATCTCTTTTAGTGAGTTGAAATCATCCTTGACCTCCATGGAAGTATACCAGCACTCAAAGCAAACCTTGTTCTCATTAGCAAATTCCACATAAGTCTGATTGTCAGATTTCTTCAGACCTCTGAATTTCTGTCGGTAAGCCTCTGGAACCAACTCATAAGCTCTCAAAATAACCTTTTTGACAACCTCATAATCAGAGGAATCATCTGCAGACAAAGCCGAATAGGCTTGTTGAGCTTTACCCTTGAGGACAGTTTGCAACATCAGAGGCCAGTGTTCCTTTAGCCACTGACAACTTTAAGCTACCTTTTCAAAACACTGGAAATAGTTGTCAACATCCTTTTCTGCGAATGGAGGCACCAGTTTTACCTCCTGGATAGCCCAAAATTTATTTTCAGTTGCTATTTTTATTTTTAGCTGCTCCATTTGGAGCTTTTCTTCCCTATCGAATTTCTGTAAATCAAAATCTCTCTGTCTCTCTCTTTCTGCTCTTTCCTCTTTCTCTCTCTCTCTCTCATGCTAATTTTTCTAACTCAAACTGTCTTTGTTTTTCTTTTTCTACCCTTTCAAATTCTTTTTGTTTTTCTCTTTCCTCCCTTTCAATCTCTAGCATTTTTAATTTAAGTTCAATTTCTACATTTGGATTTTCCACTGGAAACTGTTCCAGATCTCCTGGTGCAAACACATTTTCATCAATGTAATATTCAACAATCTATCTAGCTAGTCTTGCTTTTCGCATGGCTGGTTTTACCTCTGTCAGCTCTAAATGTCTGCATATTTCTAGCAGTTCTGTCTTTTTAAAAGACTTCAAAACCTCTACGGTTGGTGATGCCAGGAAATCATCCATTGCTGTCTATCTGTCAATATATATCTAAGAAAATTCAAAAAACAATTTTACAATTTAAAATGTTAGATTTTCAATTAATGACTCACAAAATGGTCTATCCCGGACTTGAGCCCCCAATTTGTTATGGCCCCAATTTGTTATAACATATATGACAGCAAGGGATGACAGAGAACATTTTAAAAACATAAACAGGTTTAATTAAACAAAGTCAACTAACAACGAACTACTCTACTGACCAAGATTGTTAAATACAAGAACAAAAATATTTACAGTCCCTTTGGTTGGGTTGCTTGGTGATGTCCTGGGTGAGGAAAATGCTCCAACATAGGCAAAAATCCACAAAAAGCTTCACAGGTCTTGAGCAGAATGACAGGTCTGGTCACATGTATCCTGCTCTTTGCAATTTCTTCTTCTAGTTTACTCTCTCAATTTTCCTCTTTATATACTATTTTGCAGACCCCTCCCACATTTAGAGCTCTTTTTTTTATTTCTCTGGGACTTGTCCCAGACATGCCCAAGACATGCCCAAACCTAGCTCCAGTCTGGGCTTAACATAAGAAAGGTCAATACTGCCATCTAGTGGCTTCTGTTCGCATTACAAAACTAGTTAATTTTGTTGCCTACCACACTGCTTCTGTTCACTCGAAGGTTCTGCGATTCAGTGCAAAAATGAATGGAAACAGCTTAAAATGTCAAATCTATTCAATACACTGATTTGATTGCATAGCACCAAGTAACGTCATTAGGCTACGCACAAGTTTTTATTCGCTTCAATGCTGTTAGGTGGGAATGCATTTTCACCGCCTTTATTCGCATGAATATTTTTGGCGAACTTCAGGTAATTCGATTGACAAGTGGACGGACACATAGCTTATGTCAAGAATAGATGCATAGCTAGGGCACTCTGACATGTCCACACAGTATTTTATAGCTTCATTAAGGGACATACTTGTCACTGCAGTAAGCACCGAGGCATCTACACCTTGGGTGCTTTTCATTTAAGAAGGTGACTGGATTTTTTTTACGTACTGGCTGAAGAATTGCGACTTTGAACTGCTGGATAGCTCACTCGGTTAAAGCACCTCATTGTGGAGCAGCAGTGATTATCAAGGCGCGAGTTCGAGCCCAGGTCGTACCAACCGCCAGTGGTCGGCAGCTTTACAGAGTCGCGCACAATTTGCCATTGCGCCACAGGGATGCAAATTTTAAAGGGGCTGCTGGGAAGGGACATATAGAATGGTTGCTTTGTTTGTTGCTAAACGGCTACTGTTGGCCAGCTGGTCGCTTGTCAGGAAGATTCTAAGCCTATTCATGTTCAGGTATCCTCCGCCCTCATTCTGAACTTGCGAGGATTCAACCAAGGAGTATAAAGAAGCAGTAGTAGATGGGTACGTGCTTCAGAGGAGAGCAGGTAACACTCTCTCTCTCCTGAATTGGCAACAAGGGGTTGCATACGAGCAAGGCTTATACATAGTTCCCCAATTGGGCATTCCAGATTCAGGTGGGATTGGAGATGCCAAATTGAAAAAAAAAATAAATAAATTGTGACTTTGCAAATCCAGGTTGATAGATTAATTTGACAAAACTTTAAAAATACATACATGACAGGCTGATCGAATAGACTCCATATACATTTTTAAAAGATCAGAGGATAAATACACAATAAAGCCTTCAGCCTTATTTCCATTGTGGTCCTCTTTATCACAGTCCAAGATGGCAGATTGAATAGGCGAGTGTCAGGCAAGAATGACAAAAATAATAAAAACAGTAAAAACATTAGTACAGTGACAACTTATCCAACAGCCATTTCTTGAGACTGGATTTAAATCTCCTCTAAGCTGGATTTAACTTAAGCGAGATGGGCAGCTTATTCCAATGGCCTGCAGCAGTATATGAAAGTAGTATTTTTCCCAAAACTAGATTTAAGTCTCAATGGAATTATATTTGTTATACTGCCTCTGGTGTTGTAGGAGTGGTTATCCCTTACTAAATTAAAATGATTGGAGAGGTAAGGGGGTGCAGATTTGTACACAATCTTGTGGAAAATGCCCATCTTGACTTGCATCACCCTTTCATCCACAGGAAGAATGTTAAGCTTTTTAAAATGAACAACATCAAGAAGTGTTCAGGGCGACAGCTTTAAAACAACTCTATTTATCTTATTTTGCGCAATGTGTAATTTATTTTTAATAGAATGAAAGGAGCTACTGCAACTGAAGAAAGAAGCATAATCAAAATGGCATAACACCAATGCTCCAGCTAAAGTATTTAAAGTAGTTGTATCTATAGTGGTTTCTAAACTGAAGGGATTCTGGGTATGATGGCGCCTGTGTTTGGCCTTGCTGCTACCCTGGCCCGTTGGCTGATCTCTACTGATAGTTTTTTCCTTGCTGCTGTCGCTGTTTTTATCTATCAATGATGTATCTGCGGCACTTGTATATGATCACTTGTATATGATCGGCAAATGCTGCCGCACATTAGGACCGCAATGTCCAGTTTTCCGCGTGTCTGGGATCCACCACCACTACCCCGTTCGTCCGCCTGTGCGCACCGGATTATGACCCCCCTCCACACGGAGCTTGGGGAAGGAAGCCTACATACCTGCCCAAGAAGAAGTGCAGCAAACCGAGGAAGCGAGGGACTAGAGCGGGCCTCCAGGTCAAACGCCGCAGCCTCTGGAAACTTTGCGCTGCTGCCATCCACGGGAGGAGCTGTCTTTTCTGGGAGCGCAACTCACCGCTCCACCAACCAGGCGCTGCATGGCACCGGAATCTCATTAGACCATCCTACCTCTGCCTCCACCGATGGGAATATGGACTTTGCCTTGAGAAATGCGTGTTTATTAAACGCTCGCTCCAAGGCGAACAAGGCGCATGTTCTGTATGATTTGTTTGTAAGGGAGAAGTTGGACTTCATGTTTGTGACGGAGACATATCAACAGAACTCCGATTTTACCCATCTAAATGAACTGTGCCCAGTTGACTGCTCGTTTATTGGATCCCCGCGTCTGTCTGGTCGCGGTGGAGGTCTCGCCGTGGTTTGAAAAAATCGCTATGCCTGCCAGCTGGTGAGTTCTGACACTCTCTCCTCCTGTGAACTGCAGATCACCCGTGATGGTGGGCTAGAGCCCATCTATTGCATTCTTATCTATCGGCCCCCTGGCCCAGCCGCGCAGTTTATTTCTGAGTTTACAGATTTTATGTCCTCTATCATTAAACTTGAAAAACTATTAATACTGGGTGATTTTAACTTGCACATTGACAATGCTGATAGTAATTCATTAGCTGCATAGTTAAGTATTGCTGAATCACATAACTTGAGACAACATGTTCATGAGCCTACACACTCGGGCAGCCATACTTTAGACCTTGTTTTCTGGCTTGGGTTGGATGTGAAAGGATTGCGCTGTGAGGATTTGCTGATTAGCGACCACAAGTGTATATTTTTAAATCTGTCTGCAACTGCTGACCCCCCCTGTCAGAAAACGGTGTCACGCTCGCGCATCATCACTGAAACGTCTGTTGAGCAATTTACTGCTCGGTTCGTTAGTAACATTAACACATATAGTGATGATGTAAACTGTTTAACGCAGGCATTCAATGACCACTGTTCTGCTGTTTCAGATGTAGTAGCACCTTTGAAAACTAAAACCAAGCTCATTCGCAGTTCTTCGCCTTGGATGACGGATGCTGTTCGTTGCCTCATGAGGAAGTGCCGCAAAATAGAACGATTGTAGAAATCCATGGGGCTAGAAGTACACCGTCTGTATCTTAAGGAACTCATGCGTGACTTTAACAATTTAGCAACAGAATTGAGAGCATCTTATTTCTCCAGTTTAATCTCTTCCTCAAAGAGAAACCCAAAGCCTTTACTTGATACCATAAACATAATTGTGTCCCCTCCCGCAAGTGTGGTAACAACGCACTCTCAAAATGACTGTGATAAGCTACTTGCATTTTTTGTGGAGAAGATAATGTCAATCTAAGCAAACATACAGCCAGGGCCTTATCCTCATGACTACAGCCTTTCTCCACCTCGGCCTGCTGCTCTTGAGTCTTTCCAACCAATCAGTTTCCACGGTTTGCTGTGTATGACTAAGAAAATGAAACCTTCCTCCAGTCCACAGGACGTACTTCCGTTGTCATTATTCCCAAAACTGTTACCTGTTATCGGGCCTGCTATTGTATCTATCGTTAACTCTTCTTTAGCCACAGGCTGTGTCCCCTCTTACTTTAAGCATGCAATTATTCAACCTGTGGTTAAAAAACCAAATCTGGACCCAACAGTGTTTAAAAATTATCGGCCCATATCTAAATTACCACTATTATCTAAAATTCTAGAAAGAACTGTGGTTAACCAGCTCACAAGTGTTTTAAGACACTTAGAGCTATTTGATAAATTTCAGTCTGGATTCAGGAAACGGCATTCCACAGAATCTGCCCTGTTGAGAGTACATAATGATATTCGGTTGGCCTCTGACTCTTGATATTGTTCTTCTTGATCTCAGCTCTGCCTTCGATACTGTAGATCATCACATCATGATTAAGAGGTTACGCGACTGGGTGGGCATTTCAGGTGTGGCTTTAGATTGGTTTTCTTCATATCTTTCTGATAGAAGCTTCAAGTTTCAAGTTTATTTGTTCAGGGACAGTGCACATTAATGAACATTGCTGTAAATGTGCCAGTTTGTAGCTAATTAGCTAATTTCCAACTGCAGTCCCCTAGGCAAGATGTTAATTGCCAAATATATAAACATTAAAATACACATTAAAATACACAATACAGAAAAGTACAGATTACAAAATACACATTAAAATACAGTCCATCATAAAAAGATATATTAGTCCAAATCTAATTAGTGGACGCACCTCTGGACATCCTTTAGCCAGTCTTTAAGCTTGCCTTTAAAAGAAGAATAAGTATGACATTTCCTTATTGTGGGAGGAAGACTATTCCAAATGTCCCCCACTACTACCGAATGTGGTGCGCCTGTGAGGGATCTCCAACGTCTCCTCTGTCACAGGCCCTGGTGTTCACACCACTGACAGTCCTGTTTTTTATAAATTCCTTCAGAGGTGGAGGAGCAAGACCGTGGAGACTTTTGTATACAGAGCAGGTAAATTTAAAAGACTTAAAACTATGAAAACTTAGAAAATTAAATTTTTTGAGAATAATGCAGATATGATACGAATAGGGCTTTTTATCCAGTGTCTTTAAGGCTTTTTTATAAAGAGATTGTATTGGTTTGAGTGCTGTCGAACATGCCAATGCCCAGCTAGTGAAACAGTAATCAATGTGTGAAAAAATCATACAATGTAAAAACATCATAGCTGCATTATTAGTTAATGAGTTCCTTATTTGTCTGAAGTTTGCCAGATTGTATTTAACAGAATTAGACACCTTTTTGATGTGTTTCCTGAACGAGAGTGTTGGGTCCAAAATGACTCCAAGATATCTGAACTCTTTCACCAGAGAGAGCTCCTCTCCTCCCAGAAACACACCAGATCGAACAATTTTTGGTGGCTGTTTTGCAAAAAACATACAGACACTTTTTTTAACATTTAAAGAGAGACATGATTTAGTGAGCCAGTCCTGAACCTTGCCCATTGCTACTGTGAGAATCTGAGCAGCCTCGGTCATATTTTTTGCGGAGGCGAAAATAACTGCGTCATCCGCGTAAAGCTGGGCATGGACACCTTCACAGACATAAAAAAAATCATTAATGTACAAAGAAAACAAAAGAGGACCAAGTACTGATCCTTGAGGGACACCAACTGGACAGTCCAGGCAAGGGGACTTGATACCATCGACCATCACACACTGCTTTCTATCTGCAAGATAGGATCCAAACCAATCAAGGGCCTGTGTAGAAAAATTAAATTTAGATAGCTTAGTTAGCAGTATTCGGTGGTCAACAGTGTCAAAAGCCCTTTTGAGGTCTAAAAAAACAGCTCCCACACAGCTGTTCCTATCCAGAAGGCTCTTGGTTCTTTCCACAAACATAGTTATAGCAGATTCTGTGGAATGGTGAGCTCGGAATCCAAACTGCATCGGGTGTAATGATGTAAGACCGTTATTAAGATGTTCTATTAATTGTGCAGCTACCCATTTTTCTATTATTTTAGAGATGACCGGAAGAATACTGATTGGTCTGTAGTTGTTTCATTCAGATTTACTCCCTGATTTAAAGATTGGAGTTACCACGCTCACCTTCCAATTAGTCGGGACAATAGAGTGCTTAATAGACATGTTTATCAACTGCGTGATGGGACAAACCAGGGACTCCTTATGATGTATTAAAAAATTTATTTCAAGCCCATGATCATCCTTGGCATTGGATTTGTTAAGAGCACAAATGATTTTCAATACGTCTTTTTCAGAGATTTCGGTTATATTAAAGACGTGCTGTTCGTGATCAACAGGATGGAGAGCACAGCTAGGAGTAATAAACATACTTGATATTTCTTGAATAGCATTTACAAAAAATAAATTAAATTCTGTAGCCAAGATGACAGGATCTTTCACTAATTGATTCTTTATGTTTAGCTCCATTCCTTTACTGTTCTGTTTGATCTGTCGACTGGATAGGTTATTGATTTCCTTCCATACTATTTTCGAATTTCCTTTAGCAGACTCAATTATGTTGAAGAAAAAGTTTGCCTTTGCTTTTCGTAAAGCTGATGTTACTTTATTTCGTGCTGCAGTGAAATTCTGACGGTCAATGATTAGACCAGTTTTCAAGAATTTTTTAAGCATCAAATCTCTAACTTTTAACAGTGTACGACATTCTTTAGTGAACCAGGGAAGGTAGATGGATTTCCTGGGCCTAGCGCTCACTTTCCTGGAGAAGGACAACAGAACCTCCTTGATTTTATTGGAGAGAGAGTCAGCACTCTGGTTTATATCGTCACAAGAAAATAGATTATCCCATTCTAGCTCCTTAAGGGCCTTGTCAATATTTTGTTGTTGGTTCTTTGGGATAAAATTACAGTTTGAGGATGTCTTAGACTGGAATGTATGAGAATTTAGGAAACGATTTTTATTTAATTTACGGGAAAAAAAAATCACATTGTGGTCAGAAAGTCCTGTGATAAGGTTGTGAGTCTTCGTAATTCTTTCTGGCTTATTAGTGAACAGCAGGTCAATTTTAGTTTTAGAGCGGTTTGTTAATCTGGTTGGTTGGTCATTTAATTGTATTAAAATAAAAGAATCAGTGATTGTCTTAAAATCTTTCCTGTCTTTCTTGTTATCCCAGTTTACATTAAAATCTCCGATTAGGATAATCTCCTTTTTGTATTTAATGATTTGAGCAGGGCCTTACACTGATCATAAAAATCTGCATTAGCTGTGGGTTTACGATACATGCAGATAACAATGAAAGACATATTGGCAGAGAGGGTGATATTTACCATGACACATTCTAAGTTAATTTCTTCAGGTAGTTTTATCTGACTACAATTGATAGTGCTCTTGACATATAGTAGAACCCCGCCTCCTTTCCCATAGTTTCTGTCCTTTCTAAAAACACAATAATCATTCATTGCAATAGCAGCTTCAGGTGATGAGGCAGATAGCCAAGTTTCTGTGAGACCCAAAAAGTCAATGTTGGAGTTATTCAATAAATGTTCCAGTTGTTCTCGTTTTGGCACCATGCTGCGGACGCTCAAATGACCGCCGAATAAGCCTTTGTTTTTATATTTTGGGTCCCATACTGTTCTAGCATGATTTAATGTTTGAAAGAGTTTTGAGGACCGGTACCTTTTCATCACTGGGTTTCTATGTATGGCTTGCCTCGCACTAGTGTCAGCCTCCCTCGCATCCGTGGGCAGCGGGGTCCGAGTGTCCCAGGGGGTGCAACGTCGACGGTCGCTAGCTGCTAGGCAGCGAGCCATCAGCGTGGCTCCGCTGGAGACCGTGGAAACCCCAGTCTGGTGCAGGAAATGTTGTTGCTCATCGGTTGCTGCCCCTGGAAAAGTGGGCAAAGCTCCTCTGGTTGATGGACCATGAGCCTTAAGTGCAACCTCGCTGGTGTCCGTAGGCGGCAGGATCCGGGTGGAGTCCGGGCGTCCAAACGGCGGTCCGGGCGCCCCGACGTGAGCAATACCGATGGTCACCAGCTACCAGGCAGCAAGCCGTCAGCGTGTCCCCACTGACGACCGTGGAAGCCCCAGTCAGGTGTAAAAGATGTTGCTGCTCACCAATTGCCGGCCCCAGGGAGGCAGGCAGAGCTCCGCTAGCCGCTGGACCGTGGGTCGCAAGCTTAGCTCCACCAGCGTCCGCCGGTAACGGGGTCCAGGCACCCCGACCGGAGCAATGCCTACAATCACCAGCTGTTAGGCCCTCACGCGCATACTGACCCACCGCCAAGCTGAATATACATCGAAACACCAGGGGTGGCAGATGAAGTAAGTCCACCATTCTTCTTACCTCGGACTGTGACAATTGCCTGATTGCTGGCAGGCAAGAGTTGGTAAACTGGGAAGCTGAATATTGTTAACCTGCTGTTAGCTCCACTTGCTCGCACAACTAGCTGAGGGTGAGGACCAGGGTTCAGCTCAATGTCCCCGGCAAGAAGCAGCATAACAGTTATCTGGACGAGTACCCGGTTAACTGAATGCCATTAACCAGCATCCTGTTGTACAGAACATGTTGACTTTTTGTTGCAGGGATGAGCAAACATTTGTCGTCTCCCGATGACAACGTTATATACCTGATTTGGACAATAACCAAACACGCAATTATAACAGCAATAACACACCAACTATTGTTCGGCTGCACAGGCGGAGATGATGTGATAAACCTCCTAGACTTGAAAGTTTTTGGTTGATTATACCAGTTAAACAGCCCGCGACTGGGACGCCGTCTTGCTCCAGAAGAGTGCTGGAACCCTGACTTACAATTTTGTTGAAGTAAAAAAAAAACCCCAATCAAGAGACCTCCGCAATTCTAAATCCTGAAAGGCAGAGGCGTGTGTGGGCTAATCCAGCTATGCCGCAGGCTAAACAGTGTTATGGAGGACCGCTTTCTGTTTAGCACTTCCGCCCACTTCGACTAATATTGACTGCTATCTATAATGTTATGGCTAGCATGCCAATGTATTTAACATCTTAAAGACGCTTTCACACCGGAGGTGAAACAAATTTTTCGCACGACAGATTAACTTACATTCAAAGTCAATGCAAAGACGCGAAATCTTGCGAAAACCTCACCATACCCTGTGGCTCTACAGTTGACAATTGTGCATTTTAGATGATCTACATTTCAAAAATAAAAAATAAAACGTTGAAAATCAGTACCTCGCACCTGGTTCACGATGTAAACATGTATGCTTTGCAGTGTCTTATGGAAATTTTCTCTCTGCCTCGTCATCCCTTACCTGTGGTGTCCCCCAGGGGTCAGTATTGGGCCCCTTATTGTTCACATTGTATTTGCTGCCTCTGGGCCAGATTATTCGCAGTTTTAACATTGCTTATCATTTTTATGTAGATGATATACAGCTTCATTTTTCTTTTAGTCCAAAAGACTGCTCGAGGCTGCTGTCTGTCCTGGTACCTTGTTGGTGGAATGATCTACCTATCGAGGTCAGAACGGCAGAATCCCTGAGCATCTTCAAGCGCCGCCTGAAAACCCACCTCTTCAGGCTCCACCTTTCCTCTACTCCACTGCCCTGAATCCTGTCCCTACATCCCTTGATTTATTGCACTTAATTCTGTTTACCTTACTTCCCAATTATTACCGCTTGTTTTGGTTTCCCTTCATTTTGTTGCACCCTATTTTGTTAGTTTACTTGATTTTCCTGCCCATTTGTTTCACTTGACCTATCGCCCTTTTATTGCACTTATTTTATTGCCCTTTTTCTTGCACTTGCCTCTGCACTTGACCTTGCCGTTGTGTTATTGGTTTAGATCTAACAATGGAACGTGTTCTGTCACTTACTGTTAGCACTTATACTTGTCTCCTAGGAGGTCTGCAATTTTGTACTGTTCTTATGCACTTTTGTACGTCGCTCTGGATAAGAGCGTCTGCCAAGAACCTGTAATGTAAAAGAGATGCACAAGCTCTCAAACCTTCTTGATTGCATTTTGGCCATTAAAGGTTGGCTGGCTGAGAATTTTTTACAATTAAATATGGATTAGACAGAGGCCTTAGTCATAGCGCCAGATTAAATTGTTCCCGAGATAAAACAGAACATTGGGCCTCTGTCATCACTAGTCCGTCCTAGTTTGAGAAACCTTGGGGTGATGTTTGATAAGTCTTTGTCTCTTGACACTCATGTCAAGTCTCTGACTAAATCCTATTTTTTCTCCTGCGAAATATAAGCAAACTGATATCCGTGGTGTCTAGAGTTAGAAATGCTCATTCATGCCTTCATTTCATCCCGTATTGATTACTGTAATGCACTCTTCTCTTCACTCAACAAATCTGTTCTCCACCGTTTAAAATCCATTCAAAATGCCGCTGCTAGGCTTCTGACTAGGTCAAGCAAACACACCCATGTCACCCCTCTCCTCTATTCCCTACACTGGCTTCCTGTGATCTACAGAATTCAATTCAAAATACTCACTATAACATACAGAGCCCTACTTGGTCAGTCACCTGCTTATCTTTCTGAACTCATTCACTTTCACTCTGTTCCACGCTCTCTTCGATCCAACAATCAGAACTTGTTCGCCGTTCCCCGTACACGCCTAAAGACTTGTGGTGATAGGTGCAGCCACAGAGAAAGCTCTAAGTTTTGGAATGCTCTCCCCACTGAAATTAGATTTGCAGACAGTATAGAAAGTTTCAAAGGGAGATTGAAGACTTATCTTTTTAGAATTGCCTTTTGAGTAGCTTGTGTTTTTTTTAAGCTTATATCTATCTATTTATTTATTTTTATTCTCATTGAATTTTGATTCTACTTTTTTTTTTGTCTGTTGATCTGCTTTTGCCTCTATTCCTGGTATGCACTGTAAAG
Source organism: Gymnothorax reevesii (assembly GCA_029721435.1). NCBI lineage: Eukaryota > Metazoa > Chordata > Actinopteri > Anguilliformes > Muraenidae > Gymnothorax > Gymnothorax reevesii. The sequence goes on along the minus strand of CM056579.1, from coordinate 5,154,923 downwards.
CACTTTGGGGTCTATTCTCCCATTAGTGCGTAAATTCTTTTTTACGCGATTCCAGTTAAGCGCTTTTGAGTTACGCGTATTCTCCCCTACGCGCTTCGATCACGCCCACAGCGCTTAACTTCAGAATGTAGGCGGCGTTATGAAAGATGTGTGACTGATCCAAAGGAGAGGCAGACTCTGTACAAAGCTCATTGATTATGGCTATCAGGAAAACAAGGAACAAGGATTCTCTGATTAACCATGAAAATGCAGTTGCGGTCCATGGAAAACGCAAATCAGACTTTAAATTTGAATATCGTGGGCCTGCTGATAAAAGTTCGTATCTCCAAACTGATAAGAAAAAAAAACTTATGTCCACTATTCTTACATGCAAAATTAACCATTTTTTTAATTTTAAACTATATTTATCAATTTATATTATTTTATTATTATTTAATTTTATATTTATTTTTTATTTTCCTGTGAAGTTTGTCATTTTGAAGATACAAGGTTTTATATACCGCTGTAATAGTAGGCCAATGTATGTCCGTACCAATTACAAAAGGTAATTCAGACATCTCTTTTTTTATCCCCCGCCGCGCGATTAGCGCGAAGCGGGGGATATAGCATCGGGCTCCGTACGTCTGTACGGACACTTAAAATTGAGGCGGCGGGGGATATTGCCATGATAGTGGCAAACACTCGTTATTTCTTACTCTAGCCACCATGGCATTAAATCTATGCAAACAAACAAATTGCCGCGATAATGAAATAATAAAGAATTTAGCGCTTCTCAACCAGCGTAATCAGAGCATTAAAAATGTGCCCCTCCTACACCAGCCTGTTTGTTCCGTGGAAGACAGAGAAGAAGTAAAGAGAACATTCTAGTCACACAAAAATAACGAACAAAGTTTATATGATCTCATTTAGAAATTGCGCCCTTGAAATTTCAAAATACTCCGATGTCAGGTTGGCAACTACAGGACAAGGCAACGCTTTAACAAACAGAGGATTCTTACCCCGCGCGCGGAAAAATCTGCGGGATGAAAGGCAGGCTCTGCACACCGGAGAAGTGTGCATGCAACAGGTGGTGGGCAAACATCATCCCCGGTGCATTTCACTGCACTGGAGGACGAGGTGGCATCCACTCTTTCTGCAGTGGGAGTGCATAGAGAAGAACTTGGAGTGGATACGGATGAAGGAGGGTTTCATAAAAAGGTCATTTTTATTTTCTTATGCTCAAAGTATCACTGTGATAGATACTGGAAACAAGCTTAATATGGTTTCAAATATTTATAGTATTTTTTATTTTTTTTACCTTTATTCACCAATAAGTGCATACAGACAAATATGTGACCAGACAAATAAATAGGTAGCGAGTTGTGGAGTTGATTTACAGAGTAATATACATACAATAATATTAGACAAAGACATCAACAAAAGGAATAGAATAGAAGAGAAAATAAAATAAACAAAAAAAAAGGTGGGGAAAGAAGGAAAAAAAAGGAGGGAAAAAAACCACAAAGGAAGAAAAAAAAGGAGAGAAAACAAATGAATAATAACAATAATAATAATTATAATGAAATAGAGAGATAAGAGCCGAAAGAAAAGGGAAAAAGGGAAACAAGGCAAAACAGTGTAACAATAAAATGATACGAAATGAAGCAGAGTTGTATTTTGGCAGTTATTTCACGATGTTTTTGTTCTAGAAGTTTCCTTAAAGATTTATACAGATTGACAGATTCCAATTTTAAATATCCCTTCTCCTCTCCGTGAACAAGCCTTTGTATATCTATGCTGTGGCATTAACTCACCGGCATCGAGATGGCAGTGAGAGTTGTGGAGTAGATGTTGTTGAATTCTTGTAATTGATTCTTGTGGGTTGCTGACTTTTGTTCCATTGATATATGTTGAGTATAGAGATCTAACCATTGTGTTGTTGTAATGTTTTTTCTGTTTTTCCAGTTGAGCAGTATTGTTTTCTTGGCGATAGTTAAGGCCACAAGCAGGGGGATTGTGATTTGTTTTGAGTTAGTGTTGAGTTCTTCTAAATTTCCAAGTATGCAGACGGTGGGGGATAGTGGGATATTTTGGTCAAGGAATCAGGATAGGGCGGTGGTTATTTTTTTCCAGAAGTTATGAATTGGTGGACAGAGCCAGAGAGCGTGCAGGTGGTCGTCGATAGTGTTGAGTGTGCAGTGGGTGCAAATGTCTGCGTCTGTGAGTCCCATGATGTGCATCCTGTGCTGTGTGAGGTGTGTTCTATGGATGATTTTATACTGTATTAACTGAATTTTGGTGTTGTTAGACATGGAGAATATGTTGTTGCAGACTGAGTTCCAGAATTGACTGTTGGTGTGAATGATGAGGTCTCGTTCCCATTTGTTTATTGGTATGTGATGTGGGTTGTTATTGGAGAATATAAGTTTATATAGCTTTGTGAGTACTTTTTTCTTTGACTGTGTTATTTTATTGATGCTATATAATAGTGGTGGATGTTCTAGGTGGAAATTTGTGATATTTATTTTTGTTTTTATTGACTCTTTGAGTTGGATGTATTGAAGGAATTGTTTCTTGTCGATATCGTACATTTCAGACAGCTGTTGGAATGTTAGTAAAGTGTTGTTGTAGAAGATGTGGTGGAGGTGTGTGATTCCTTTTTCTTTCGATTTAGTTCCTATTAGAAGGGATTTGTTAGCAGTGAAGTCTGGATTGTTCCATATGGGTGTTTGAGTCGTGGGAGAGAATGTTGTGTTTCTTATTTTATTGATCTTCCACCAAGCTGTCAGAGTTGCTGCGATTGCGGGGTTTTTGAAACAGTTGTGTTTTTTGATTGTAGTACAGATAAATGGAAGGTCTTTGATTGATATGTCTTGGCAGTCTGTCTGTTCTATGTCTAACCAGGGGTGATAGTGATGGGTTGAATGTATCCATTTGGAAAGGTACAGTAACTGATTGGCTAAGTAGTAATGATAGAAATTTGGTGCTTCTAGGCCTCCTTGTATTTTTGACTGTTGTAGTGTAGTTAGTTTTATCCTGGGCTGTTTGTTTTTCCAGTAGAATGATGTTATTGTTGTGTCTAGTGCGCTAAACCATTTTGATGTGGGTTGGATGGGGATCATTGTGAATAGGTAAGTGAGTTTTAGCAGTATCATCATTTTAATTGTGGCGATGCGTCCTATAATTGAGATTGGTAGTGTCATCCATCGGTTTAAGTCATCTTGTATTGTTTTTAAAAGTGGTGTGAAATTCAGGTGAAACAACTCAGACAGCTTGGCAGAGAATTTTATGCCTAAATATGTGATGTTGCCAGTAGTAGGTGGTAATTGGGGTATGTGTGGTGTAGAAAGGGATATATCTGCATTTATTGTGAGGGTGGTTGATTTATTCCAGTTTACTGTGTAGTCTGAGATGCTAGAGTATGAATTGATGAGCTTGATAAGTTCTTTGATTGAATTATTGGGATTCTGTATGAACAGGAGTATGTCATCTGCATACAAGCTGATTTTATGTGTTATGTTTTTAGTATGAATACCAGAAATATTGTTATTTTGACAGATTGCAGCAGCTAATGGTTCAATGAAAAGTGTGAATAGTGATGGTGATAGTGGACATCCTTGTCTGGTGCCTCTGTGAAGTGTAAAGTGAGGTGAGATGAGGTTGTTTGTAATAACTGCTGCTTTTGGTTGGTTGTAGAGTGTTGTTATCCATTGAATAAATGACTGTCCAAATCCAAATTTTTCCATGGTTTTTATGAGAAATGTCCAATTTACCTTGTCGAATGCTTTCTCTGCGTCTAAAGAAAGAATGACTGTTTTGTGTTGACTTTGTTGAGAAAGGCGGATAAGATTGAATAGACGGCGTGTGTTGTTTGATGAATGTCTTCCTTTAATGAATCCTGTTTGATCTGGGTGAATGAGAGATGGGATGACTGATTCAATTCGAGTTGTTAGTGCTTTGCTGATTATTTTGATATCTGTGTTAATGAGTGAAATGGGCCTGTCATTTGAGCAGTGAGTTGGGTCTTTGTTTGTTTTGAGTAGTACTGAAATTAGTGCTGAGTTCATGTGATATGGAATTGATTGATTGCTCTTGATTTCATCTGCCATTCTAACAAAAAGTGGTGATACTGTTTTCCAAAAGTGTCTATAAAATTCTGTGGGGTATCCATCGAGTCCAGGTGCTTTATTGTTTGTCATGATCTGTAGTGCTTTTTCATATTCTATGGGGGTGAGTGGGGCGTCTAAAATGTCTGCCTGTTCTTTTGTAAATGATGGTAGATGGAGGTTATTTAGAAAGTTGTCTATTTCTTTTGGATCCTTTTCTTTATTATTGCTATATAAGTTGTAGTAGTATTGTCTGAATGTGTTAATTATGGTTTGTGGGTCACTGCTGATGTTTCCTGTTCAGTCTGTAATAGTTGTGATGAGCGATTTTTCTTTGTGTTTTAGTCGGTTGGCTAAGTATTTTCCAGATTTGTCATTGTGCTCGAACTGTTTATATCGGAGCCTACGTAGCATGAATTGTGTCTTTTTATGAATGTTGTTGTCAATTTTATTGTTGGCGTTTCTAATTTCTGTAAGTATGTGTTCTGTGGGATTAGTTGCGTATGAATTGTGTAGTCGTTTAATTTGTTCTTCCAATTTTTTTTCTGTTTCTAGTTCTTTCTTCTTTTTAAATGTTGAGTATGAAATAATTTTTCCTCTTAATACTGCTTTGGCTGTTTCCCAAAAGAGAGTTGGTGAGGTATATATTGTGTCATTTGTTTCCATAAATAGTGTCCATTGTTTTTTGAAATATTAATCAAATCCGCCATCTTGAAGTAGTGATGTGTTAAATCGCCATCTTGTGCTGGTTTTTGTTTCAGTTTTATTGTGCAGTGTGAAGCTGATGGGAGCATGGTCGGATATGATGATTGGGTGGATGGTGGGGATAGAGATATTTGCCAGTGAAGAGTTGCTTGCTAGAAAGTAGTCGATTCTTGAAAAGGACTTATGGACTGAGGAAAAGTAGGTGTATTCCCTGGATGAAGGGTTTTGTAGCCTCCACATATCGCCAAGACCAATATCTGTCATATATTGTTTGATAATTTGTGTTGAATGCCAGGTTTTGGAGTGATGTGTACTTGTTGAGCTGTCTATTGTTGGGTTGATTACTGTGTTGAGGTCTCCACCTATAATTATAATTGATGTTGAGAAGTCCTGTAGTGATTCAAAGAAGCTATGGTAGAATGCTGGATCATCTGTGGTTGGACCATAAATACTTGCGATTGTAATATTGATGCTATTAATTGTTCCATTGATAATGATATATCGTCCTTCTGGGTCAGTTATTGTGTGTTTATGAATAAATGGAGCATCTTTGTGGATGAGAACTGAGACCCCTCTTTTTTTGGAGCTGTATGTAGAGGAAAATAATTGGTTGAAGTGTTGTGTTTTAAGTTTATTGTGTTCATTGTCTGATAATTTGGTTTCCTGTAGCAGACATATATCAGCCTTTAATTTTTTTAGATGATTCGTGATTTTAGTTCTTTTTGCCGGTGAGTTAATGCCACGTACATTCCAGCCAACAAATTTTAATGTTGTCGGCATAGGATTTGGTTAATTGAAGGATATGGTGTGGAACTGCCAGATTTTGTCACGCTGTATAATCTTTCAAGTAGCGGGGGTATGACACTGAAGAGGAGGAGGGAGAACAAATGAATGAGACAAACAGTGAAAGAAGCAAACAAAAGGAGAGAAACAGTAGTACAGAGACAGGGCATGATTCACAGAGTTTAAGCCTAAAGACAGGTTAATTCAGAGACAACTGGGTGTTTACTGGGTGTTCTGTTAAATGATATTGAGAGAATGTTTATCGCAGGATAAAATAGAGTAGAGAAAAAAAAGGAGAAAAAAAATCCCAAAATAATAATAATGTTCATAACAACAATAGTGACAATAATGTTGATAATGAAAGAGGGAAGAAAGAAAATAAATGCATAAATAAATAATAATAATCGGAGGGACCTCCCCCCCCCCACGCCATCCCCCATGGTTCACCCCTTGCCCATTGTTCCACGCACACCTGCACACTTACATCTATGATCATTCATACACTCCCACACACAAGTACACAGCAGCACATGCACACACTGGCCCACAATATTATAGACCTATTTTAGACAAACACACAGATGGAGACTCACATACTCATGCACTTCAAGACACAGCTGCCAAAAATATTAGAGACCTGTATTAGACAAACACACAGATGGGGATTCACACACACGTACACAGCAACACACACATACATAGCAGCACACACATACACAGCTACACACACGTATACAGAAACATACTGGCCAAAAATATTATAGAGCTGTGTTAGACAAACCGCAGATCGAGATTCGCAGAAACAAACAGTGAAACATACATACACTGGCCAAAAAAAAAAATTATAGCACCGTCTAAGACATTTAAACCGATACACAGACAAAGGCTCATGAATCAACATAGTGGGCGGCAGTAATGCTCACGAGATATTGTTTTGATCCGCCTACAAAACAATCGAAGAAGACTCACTCAAATACGAGCACAAGCAGTTATGCGCCGGGGAGAGAGAGATAGAGACCCATTTAACTTCCCCCCCCCTCCTTCTAAAAAGTTTAAGTCACTTCGTGTTAGATTATTTTGGAGATATATTCAGGATCATGTCATCACAGCTAAGTGGTCACCATCGCATCTCGGTAGAGCTGGCCGTCAACGTAAAGTTTATCCACAGTCAGTGAAGCTCTTTTTCCTTTCTCCCGGAATTGTTTGAGGAGTGGGAGAAGTTTCCTTCGCCTTTCCTGAATTTCCCTTGGGAATTGATCATTCATCCCGTAAGTCGTTCCTTTTAGTTCCTTTCCACGACTCTTGATGAGTTCTTTTTGTTTAAAATGTTCAAATTTGGCGACAATGGGTCTAGGTTTGTTATTTTTTATGGTGCCGATGTGGTGAGCCCGGTGAAAGGTGATTTTATTGACGGTTTCTGATGTGAGTTTGAGAGCAGATTGCATGAATTCCTTTATTACTTGCTCCGGGTTATCTTGAGGTTGTTCGGGTATTCCTGAGAAAATGAGATTGTCGCGCATGCTGCGGCTCTGTATGTCCAGTATAGTTTCTTTCATGAGTTTGTTTTCGTTGAGATGGTTTGGTGCTGTGAGTGTGCTAACCGAATGTTTGAGTTCTTTGTTTTCGACTTGTAGCGTTTCGAGCTGTGATTGAGTGAATTCGAGACTGGCTTTTAGTTCCTTTATGTCCGAATGCAGTATTTCCAAGATTGACAGTGTTTGATTAATGGACTCGAGTACACTGACCTGAATGGTTGTGGTTTCGTCGTCGTCGGTCTCGGTGGACCAGTCTCGCCGGGGTTGTTTCTGCGGCGGACTCAAGACGCATAGGTTGTAGAAGTACTCGTCCACTAAGTTTTCCAGCTGATCCAGAGTTTTTAGAGTTTAAGCTTGTAGTTTCAGGCAGATTCTTTGGTTTACCGGTGTTTCGTGAAAGAGTGCCGCCATGATGGATCTCCCGTTGTCTCGTGAGGTTTCCCGTCTCACACCGTCATCTCATAGTGCGAAAAACACTACATTTTTTTTTTTTTGGAATTTCAAGCAGTTGCGCAGTACATAGGCGTTATGGGCCGAGCCAGGGAATTTGGCGCTGATGCTTAATATGCGCGTATCATGATCGCACACAACCTGAACATTATTGCTGTGCCTACGTCTGCAGTCTCTGTACATATTCTTATTAGTGGAAGGGGTTCTGATTGCAATGTGAGTACAATAAATGGCTCCCACAACAGCGGAGAACCTGGCGACCCAGTAGAACCCCCCCTAACTCTCCGTCTTTCAGCTGGTGTTTCGGGGAATTTTAAAGTGGCTGATGTGGTGCAGCTTAGCGTCAACCAACTGTGTCAGACACCTTGACACAGACGCCTGTGATATGTGCATAACATCACCAGCCACTCTCTGGGACGACCCAGATGCCAGGACCGACAGCGCAGATGTGCCCTTGATAACCACCGGTATGTTTGTAATTGTTTGCAATGCGTTTGTAATTGAACTAATTGGAGAACAGGCTGTTGCGTAATATATGATGATTTCGTTTGATAATTTATTATGGTTATGAGAAATGTAGTTTAGAAATAAAGATGAACAATCGATATTGAATGTCTCAACCTTTACCATGTTAAATAAAATAAAATTAATGTTAAAATTCGGCCTTTAACCGACATCAAACGCAATATTCCATTTTGCCTAATGTTGGCGCTTGACCTTAATACAGCCCTCAAAAGCGCTTAACAGAAAAAGCGCGTAAGCCAGGGGGAGAATACGCGTAAATGTTATTTGCATGAGAAACGCCCAGAAACGCCCCGATTTTGGCCTTGCTCCGCCCCAAGCGCATAACTGCCTTCGGGGCGCGTAATGCACAGACTTAAGTCGAGGAAAGAATACGCGTAGGCTGAAAAGCGCGTAGCTACGCGCTTTTTTCGACTTACGCGTATGGGAGAATAGACCCCTTTGTGATTTTATCTGTGAAAAGTGCTATATAAATAAATTACTTACTTACTTACTTACATCTAACAATTCAGCTTTTCTAGCCAGAAATTTTGTTTTTTTGGTAATTTTGTTAAGACCAAACTTAACTATGAAATTAGGTGAATTTCTCAATCTAATTCATGACCCGAAGAGGATGGCCTCTGTCTTTCCTTTCATGAAGGGAAAGTTTGTTAACAGAGAGCCACCTCGCAACCTTTTGGACCTCTGTGGTCAAGATATCTTCTACAAGTACTCTACCTTTGTGAGCTACCAATAGAGCAGCATCATCAGCGTATAAAAACAAATCACAAGTACAGGCTAAATTGATGTATTTTATATATAATAAAAGCAATAATGGCCCCAAAACACTCCCTTGTGGGACCCGTCATGTAATGGCTTTTGGACTGGATAACTTCCCATTAACCCTCCTATTATCCTTGGGGTCAATTTGACCCCATTCAATGTTTATCATTCAAAAAATAATAGTTGACTGTTTTTTTGCTTCATATTTCATGACTTTTCCTAATTTGATGGGGACAACTGATTCAGCATAAAATTATGTTATGACTTGGAAAAATCACAACAAAAAAACTGGCAAGTACAACTAAAACAAATTTATTCTTTACAAAAAAAAATTGAACAAAAGAATATCCACGATTTAAATCAGCAAATAACACTCTGCCACTATTTAACTGTTGCCAAAACAAAACTCTGGTCTGCTCTCTTCTGCTGTCTGCTCTCTTTGTTGTCTGTCTCTCCCGCTGTGCTTAAAATCACAGCCTTTTTATAGTCTAGCAACCTTCCAGAAAGATCCACAGGATTCTAGGGAAATCCCACCCCCTCCAAGCAGGAAAGTGCCAGAAGCTTCTAGAAATTACTAGACTTTTCTTAATGATTTTACAAACACGCCACCAGATGGTGCCAATGAACAAAATAAATATAGCTGACCAGCAGGGCAGCAAAACAGCATGTAACAAATCTTCATTTACAAATGGAATATAAAGCTGTACAAAAAATTATCATACATAACACCTCTCCTCTTTAAGAAAAGAAAGGTTTGCTAAAAGCTTTCTTTTGTTAAAATTAACACAGTTTTATAATCAGAACAATATTGAACTTTACACAAATGTATTATTGATCATGATAACACTCATATACATAACAAACAGTGTAAGTCTCACAATCAAATAGAAAAGTAAAATTACATTTTTCACAATCAAAAAAAAGAAATAAAATTACATGCGGGAAAGTGTATCTGGGATTACATTATCTTTTCCCTTGATGTGAGAAATATCCAAATCATACTCATGCAAAAGTAAACTCCATCTCAGTAATCTTTGATTCTTGTTTTTGATCTTGTGCAAGAATGTGAGGGGATTGTGATCACTGAAGACCTTGATGGAAGTAGCTGAACAAGTCATATAGACTTCAAAATGTTGTAAAGTCAAAACAAGTGCCAAACATTCTTTTTCAATTGTTGAGTAGTTTTTCTGATGTTTATCAAACTTTTTGGAAAAGTAACAAACAGGATGATCTACTCCATCAGTGTCTTCTTGCAGTAAAACTGCACCTGCACCAATGTCACTGGCATCAACTGCCAACTTGAACTCCTTTTTGAAATTGGGAGATAAGAGAACTGGTGCATTTTTGAGAATCGCTTTCAGCTGGTCAAATGAATTTTGACATGTTTCATCCCAAACAAATTTTGCATTTTTCTTCAGTAAATTTGTCAAAGGTTCAGAGATGATAGAGAAATTTTGACAGAATTTTCTGTAGTAGCCAGCCATCCCTAGAAATCTCATGAGCTGTCTTTTAGTTGTTGGCTCAGGAAATTCAGTGATAACTTTGACTTTTGCATCAACTGGTTTGACTTGACCCTGTTCATTTTCTAAGGGGCAGTCACAATCTTCTTTGGAATTTTCCAGTTCAACTGTATTTACCACATTGACTGGCTTTTGCTGTGTGTCTCTATCAATGTATTCTTTGAGCATATTGATGTGACACATTTGTTTTTGTTTCCTCCTTCCAGGAGTTGAAATTACGTAATTTAGATCACTGACCTTTTTGAGGACAGTGAAAGGGCCGAAATATCGGGCTCTTAGAGGGTTTCCAGGAACTGGCAAAAGTGCAAGAACTTTATCACCAGTTTTAAAACTTCTATCTTTTGAATGAAGGTCATATCTGGCTTTCATTTTGCCCTGAGCTTCTTTGAGATTAGACTTAGCAAAGTCACAGGCTTTAGAGAGACGATTACGGAAGTCAGAGACATACCGAAGCAAGTTCATTGGGACATCATCTTCAGCGAGCAACTTTTCCTTCAGTAGCTTCAGAGGTCCACGGACTGTATGCCCAAAAACGAGCTCAAAAGGACTGAACCCAAGAGACTCCTGAACAGCTTCACGGGCAGCAAACAGAAGAAGATGGACACCTTCATCCCAATCTTTCTCTGTGTCAAGGCAGTAGGTCCTTATCATGTTCTTCAGGGTTTGATGGAACCTCTCCAAAGCACCTTGACTCTCAGGATGGTAAGCTGATGACCTGTATTGTTTTATACCAAGGTCATGCATAACTTGTTGAAATATGCCAGACATGAAATTTGATCCTTGATCAGACTGAATAGACTTAGGAAGACCAACTAAGCAGAAAAACGTGGTTAGAGCCTTGATGATAGTCTTCGCCTTGATATTACGAAGTGGAATTGCCTCAGGAAACCGGGTGGAAGCACACATGATAGTCAGTAAGCACTCACAACCAGACCTAGTCTTCGGCAATGGTCCAACACAGTCAATGATGATCCGACTGAAAGGTTCTTCAAAAGCGGGAATGGGCTTAAGTCGAGCCTTTGGAATATTTTGGTTCGGCTTCCCTACCATTTGACAAGTATGACAGGATTTGCAGTACTCCTGCACATCAGACCTCATAGAAGGCCAGAAGAAATGGTTTCTGACACGTTGAAGGGTCTTCTTGATACCCAAATGACCTGACATAGGATTGTCATGGGCCAGACTAAGAGTTTCTTGACGATAAGACTTTGGAAGAACAATTTGATGGGTGATCATCCACTCTTCATCTGCAGGAACATCAGGTGGACGCCACTTTCTCATAAGCACACCATTTTTGTAGTAAAAACAGACAGGAACTTGAGTAGCCTCTTGTTCACTTGCAGCCTGAGGTAGAAGATGCGCTAGATCACGAGCTTGTTGTTGCTCATGAATAAGTTGTTTACGAGACAAAATGTCATTAGAATGACCTGACAAGGACAAGTCTGAAGATTTCCCTGACATCTCAGGACTGGAAGGTTCCTGATGAAAAGACTGCCCAATGAAGGTGTCAGCCAGGTTAAAGTCCAGATCAGCATCATCTTGAATAGCCTTTTTGGCCATAGAACGAGTAACTGCACATGAAGGATAGAGGTCTGGAATTTCCTCCTCTATAGAGTCAGATTCTTGATGAATCAAAGGAGTGTCAGTTACAATAGGGTAGGGTACAACCTTATCCCCAGCAAGATCATTACCAAGAAGCAAATGAATGCCTTTGAAAGGAAGAGAAGACCTAACACCAACAGTAACAGGTCCAGAGACCAAATCTGATCTGAGATGAACATTATGGAGAGGTACACTTGTAAAATCACATTCTACTCCTTGAATAAGGACATTAGCCTGAGTAGACGATTTGTCCGAGAAAGGCAGAATATCTGCAAGAATAAGAGATTGGGAAGACCCAGTATCCCTTAGAATTCGAACAGGAGCAGATGAGGAAAAATCATGTGAAAGTGAGACAGAACCATCGGTGATGAATGGCTCAAAACCCTCCATAACCGGATCAGACACAGAAGGTAGAAGATCAGGTGAACTGACCATTGATACAAGAGATTCTCTCTTTGTCAAAGCAGTTGGCTTGGTTTCTTCTCGTTGTTGTTTTTTCTTGAGAGCATAACACTCAGAAATAAGGTGACCTTGCTTTTTGCAGTAATGGCAAGACACAGAGGGTAAAGAATCAGAGGATTGCTTCTCACCGGAAGGTTTCCTTTCAGAAGTGGCCTTAGAATCATTAGAAGTGTTATTAGAAGTAGTCTTGGACTGAAACTTGCTTTGAAATTTCGAAAAAGTGGATTTTTGGACAAAAGAAGACTTGTGAGTCAATGCATAAGTATCAGCTAGGGTAGAAACATCTTGCAAAGTAATGGCTTGTTTTTCTTCAAGGAAAGTCTTAATATCAGGCTGGACACACCTTTTGAATTCCTCAACCAGAATAAGTTGCCTCATTCTATCAAAATCTTTTTCAACTTTCATGGAATTACACCACTGATCAAACAACTGTTCCTCTAACCTGCCAAATTCAACATGAGTTTGACTGGCTTCCTTGCAAGAATTCCTAAATTTTTGCCTGTAAGCCTCAGGGACTAATTCATAACCCTTCAGAATGGCAGATTTGACAAAATCATAATCAGCACACTGTTGGACAGATAACTGGTTATAGATTTTTCTAGCTTTACCAGTAAGAACACTTTGTAACATCATTGTCCAATGCTCTTTTGGCCATTTCAAATTTTCAGCAATTTTTTCAAAATGGGTAAAGTATTGGTCAACATCATTTTCTAAGAAAGGAGGAACAAGTCTGATATGTTTAACCACATCAAAATGATCAGAAAGTCCAAATGATTTTGGAACAGTACCTGCTTCTATTCTCTTCATTTCCAATTCGAACTGCATCCTTTTTTCTTCTAGTTCTCTCTCCTTCTCCCTCTCCAACCTTCTTTCTTCCATCTCCATCCTTCTTTCCTCCATTTCTCTTTCCTTCTCCCTCTCCAACCTTCTCTCTTCCAGCTCTAGTTGTTTTTGGCGCAGCTGGAATTCAAGCCTTTGCAGCTCCGTTGCAGGCACTTCCACAGCTTTAATTAATTCTGCTGCTTCTTCCCCAAAGATATCTTCATCGATGAAATGTTGCACCAAAATGTTGAATATTTCTTGTTTCTTCATTGATGACTTCACATCAGATAATCCAAGGGTTGAGGCTATTTGTAGCAAGTCCTTCTTCTTTGCCAACAAAATTAATTCCTGGGTTGGAGTTTTCAAAAAACTTTCCACATCAAAAGTCATCATTGCTGGTTTTTAAACTAGTCAAAAGATTTAAAATAATAATCTTCGGTGAATCAAATCTCGGTGGAACCTCCAATTTGTTATGACTTGGAAAAATCACAACAAAAAAACTGGCAAGTACAACTAAAACAAATTTATTCTTTACAAAAAAAAATTGAACAAAAGAATATCCACGATTTAAATCAGCAAATAACACTGCCACTATTTAACTGTTGCCAAAACAAAACTCTGGTCTGCTCTCTTCTGCTGTCTGCTCTCTTTGTTGTCTGTCTCTCCCGCTGTGCTTAAAATCACAGCCTTTTTATAGTCTAGCAACCTTCCAGAAAGATCCACAGGATTCTAGGGAAATCCCACCCCCTCCAAGCAGGAAAGTGCCAGAAGCTTCTAGAAATTACTAGACTTTTCTTAATGATTTTACAAACACGCCACCAGATGGTGCCAATGAACAAAATAAATATAGCTGACCAGCAGGGCAGCAAAACAGCATGTAACAAATCTTCATTTACAAATGGAATATAAAGCTGTACAAAAAATTCTCATACATAACAATTATCATGATGATATTTTTTCAATATCATCAACGGAAAACAGGTTACCTTTGGAGACGGTGAACCCAATGCAAAACAGATCTAAGTTCTTCTTTTTAATAAACACACAGTAGGCCTATGGCAGGGATCCTCAAATCTGGACCTCTGATCCAAATCCTGTCCAGGCTGTTGTTGTTGTTAAATTATTTTATCTATTGGCTCAATGCACTTTATAATACCTCTGGATGTATTCATGCACTTTTGCTTATTTTACAAACTCTGTGACTGCATTTTTTTGTTTGCATATGCAGCCTTGTGCACTGTGTACCCAAGACCATTTTCCCTGCGGGGACAATAAAGTTTCTCATAAACTTTATCTCAAGGAAGTGAACATTACTGCCTCTAATTGGCCCGACTGTTTTGACAGCTGTTTCCCAGGCAAAGGGAGGGTAGAAAACCAGCAGTTTTTTAGACCTTGAGGACCGTGATTTGAGGACCGGGGTCTGTAGACAACGAACGGCGTACTTAAAAAATCCATAAAAAAGTTTGCCAATTGTATTCTATAATGGACGTTTATTAAAAAGAAGACAATCTTGGACCTATCTTACATTATTTATGTCTCTATCGTGTGCAGCACCATGACATTGGAATGTCCCTCGTGAGTTTATACTTTTTTATAATGACAGTCACCACTGTTCACGTTTGGCGACATGAGAATGTTTGTGAACATTCCTCAATTTCAGGCAGGCAGCACCCCAGCGCTGGAGTATAAACTGGTCTTTAAAGTGAAAGTTTGCTGAATTATTAACAATTTATTCTCACTTACAGTGATTGCATCCTGCGAGTCCTCGGACCTGGACAACCCCCAGTTCCTCCAGGATCTCACGCCAGCTGGAGAGAAGACGGCTCTGCTCTTCCACATCTCATACCACTGCCTGGCTAAGTTCCCAGACCTGGAGAGGATTATCCGGGCCAATGCTGTGGAGGCGCAGATGGCTTTCAACTCCTCTGAAGTGCTGCTTTGGCAGGTAACAGAATCAAATCTTGAATAACAGCTGCTTTGGCAGGTAACAGAATCAAATCTTGAATAACAGCTGCTTTGGCAGGTAACAGAATCAAATCTTGAATAACAGCTGCTTTGGCAGGTAACAGAATCAAATCTTGAATAACTGACCAGGACTGTTCGAAAGCATTTCCAGTGTTGGTTGAGCTTTCAGTTTAGGCTAATTTCAGCTTGAATCTATTTGAATTGCAGAGGGGGCAAAAACTAACTCTAAGCACTTCTTTCAGTACTGTAGCAGAAAAAGGAAAGTTAAAGAGCAGGTTAAGAGCATAAAGAATAAAAACAGATCACT
The DNA here is from genome assembly GCA_029721435.1 of Gymnothorax reevesii. Lineage (NCBI taxonomy): Eukaryota > Metazoa > Chordata > Actinopteri > Anguilliformes > Muraenidae > Gymnothorax > Gymnothorax reevesii. The sequence continues at coordinate 5,139,403 of CM056579.1, read as the reverse complement.
GCTACATGATAACAAGGATATTTCGGATGCCTTAAACAGTTACTTTGTTGAGAATTTAACCTCAGAGGGGGTCTTTATTTGGCCAGAGGGCATTTTAAATGCCCAAGATTATTTAGCGGAAATTGAGGTTAGGGATAACGAAGTATTAGACAAGTTGCATAAACTAAAGGCAGATAAGGCGGCAGGTCCTGATGGCTTATATCCTAGAGTGCACAGGGAAGTTGGTGAGATCATCTTTAAGTCGCTATCCGCCATCTTCAGACGGTCTTTAGAAACAGGAGAAATACCAAATGATTGAAAATAGGGCAATATAATACCAATATATAAGAAAGGGGACCGTACCGAGCCAGGAAATCACAGACCAGTCAGTTTAACTTGAATTGCGTGGAAAATATTGGAATCTATCATAAAAGATGAGCTGGACTTATCTCTGGAACGTAACAGTATCTTGAAGGATAGCCAACATGGTTTTCGTAAGGGAAGGTCATGCCTGACAAACCTTCTGGAATTTTTTGAAGAGGCCACCAAGACTTATGACCAGAGCAGGGCTTATGACATCATATACTTGGATTTTCAGAAAGCATTCGATACAGTACCGCATAAGAGACTAATTTTTAAAATGAGATCCATTGGAGTTACAGGAGGTATTCTGGAGTGGATTCAAAACTGGTTACAGGAGAGAACACAAATAGTGGAGGTCAGTGAGCTCATCTGAGCTAGGTATGGTGGGGAGTGGCATCCCCCAGGGATCGGTGTTGGGACCCCTGCAGTTCCTCATCTACATTAATGACCTTGCTGGAATATTGAGAGCAGATTAATTAAATTTGCAGATGATACTATATTGGGGGGTTTGGCAAATAGTTTAGGGTCCTCTAAAGTGATTCAGGATGATTTGGATAGAATCCAGAATTGGGCAGAAATGTGGCAAATGAAATTTAATGTAGCAAAATGTAAAGTTGTACATGTAGGTAATAAAAACATTAGACGGGATTACTTCATAGGAGGTTTAAAACTGGAAAGTGCTGCACACGAGAAAGATCTGGGAGCGATTGTTGACCAAACCCTCACAGGCTCTAGCCATTGTGCCGTAGCAGTTAAAAAAGCCAATCGGATGCTGGGATACATGGCCAAAAGTATTGAGTACAAATCTAAGGAGGTGACGCTTCTTTTGTACAACACATTCGTCAGACCACATCTGGAGTATTGTGTGCAGTTCTGGGGACCATACTATAAGAAAGATATAGAGGCTGTAGAGAAAGTTCAGAGAAGAGCCACTAAGCTTATTCCAGGTATAAAAGATGATAGCTACGAGAAGAGGCTGAAGATTCATAATCTCTTTAATCTTAGGAAAAGGAGACTCAGGGGTGATTTGATTGAGGTCTTTAAATATGTTAAAGGAATTAACAAAGTGAATTATGTTGGATTCCTTCGACCAAGTGTTGTGAGTAGAACTCGGGGTCACAAATGGAAGTTGACCAAAGGTAAATTTAGCACTGATATTTGGAAATATTTCTTCACCTAAAGAGTAATTTCACTGTGGAATAGCTTTCCTGACCTTATTGTTGAGGCAGACACTTTGGGGGTTTTCAAGACCAGGCTTGACTCAAAGCTAGATACCATTGAGTCATTGAGTATCTGAAGGGATATATTCACAATAGTATAAAGAAACTGGCGAGCTTAGTTGGGCTGAACGGCCTGTTCTTGCCATTCATGTTATGTTATGTTAAATACTAAAAAACTCTGCCTCGGATATCTGGAAAACAAGGCACTGAGGCTAGGATTGTTTCACTGGACTGAAAGGACTCTCAGGTTATGTACAATGAAACTAAATTCCGAGAAACCTAACTGGCCCTGTTAATTTCTTCCATCAGTGCATCAGCACCAGTGACAACATGGTGACCATCCTGTTCCCTATGCTCAAAACTGCAGTTGAGAAGGGAAAAGCCATGATGGCCATCAAGTACCTGGGAAAAGCCCGAGTATGGATTCAAGACATCATCCGAGATGTTGAACAAATGGTGGATGAGTAAGAAAAATGTCTACTTATCATAAGAATTTTCAGTTCTGTTATGACTTAAAAAAATCACAACAAAGAAAACCAGAAAGTACAACTAAAACAAATTTATTCTTTTAAAAAAGTTGTCCAAAAAAAATGATCCACTATTTAATTCTCTTATAAAACTTCAATGCCACTATTTGACTGTTGCCAAAACAAAACTCTGGTCTGCTCTCTTCTGCTGTCTGCTCTCTCCCTCTCTCTCACTCTCCCTGCTGTGCTTAAAATCACAGCCTTTTTATAGTCTAGCAACCTTCCAGAAAGATCCACAGGATTCTAGGGAAATCCCGCCCCCTCCAAGCAGGAAAGTGCCAGAAGCTTCTAGAAATTACTAGACTTTTCTTAATGATTTTACAAATACACGCCACCAGAGGATGCCAATGAACAAAATAAATATAGCTGACCAGCAAGGCAGCAAAACAGCATGTAACAAATCTTCATTTACAAATGAAATACAATGCTGTACAAAAAATGATCATACATAACAGTTCTCAAAATCATAATTTCTGACTTGATGTCCTACCTGATATAAATTTGAGGACAAACTGTATGGGATCATGGTTGAAATGTTGGAATGTTGATAGCCCTGCCACACATGGTCCTGAAGACTCAGCACAATCTCCACACACACATATATACAATTTATACATACACGCAACACGCACACTCACACACAGACACACACACACACGCCCATGCGCACACACACACATAAATATGGGACAGGCTCACGAAGTGGGAACAAGTCACGCAAATTTATTTCTTTTGTCCAGGAGATTTTTTAATTAAATTTTACAGCTTTAAGAACAGAATAAATGGATAGAGCTCATCGAGAGCAATTCGGACCACTATACTTTCCTAAGTCGGATGAATATTTCCTGGTGAAATTCACAGGTGAGGTTGGCCAAATTGACAGAAATGGCCATTTTTCTCATGTCCATTTTAAAAGTAATAATGTGAATTTATTAAATGTATAATAGAACATTCTATTAAAATGTAAAATATGACCCAGAGAACCTTATAATCAAGAAATTATGGGTGATTTTGGTGAAAATACATGTACACTCAACAAAAATATAAACGCAACACTTTTGTTTTTGCTCCCATTTGTCATGAGATGGACTCAAAGATCTAAAATTCATTCCAGATACACAATAATTACCATTTCTCTCAAACATTGTTCACAAATCTGTCTAAATGTGTGATAGTGAGCACTTTTGCTTTGCTGAGACAATCCATCCCACCTCACAGGTGTGCCACATTAAGATGCTCATCAGACACTATGATTAGTGCACAGGTGTACCTTAGACTGTCCACAATAAAAGGCCACTCTGAAATGTGCAGTTTTTGCTTTATTGGGGGTCTGGGGACTCAGAACCAGTCAGTATCTGGTGTGACCACCATTTGCCTCATGCAGTGCAACACATCTTCTACGCATAGAGTTTATCAGATTGTCAATTGTGGCCTGTGGAAAATAATAAATAATAACATCTTTTCCACCATCAGAGGATGTGTCTTCCACTGTGATTTTTTCAGAAATGAGTAGCGACACGCTACATCAGTCAGGGTTAAAATGATTACTGTCTGCTGAAACATATTAATAACCACAGTAATGACCCAATTATAGAATTTGTTTATTTATTTCCAAACGATGACTTTTTTTTTGGACGGGCAGTGTATTTTATTTAAGGTATCGTTTTTATGTACAGCACGAATTCAGCAGAAATCCTGGTGATTCAGCGCTGATATGATTTTATCCTATGTTCTGCTGCATGCTTATTTACTTGCTTGGTGCTTGAATTGTGTTCAGTTGAGGTAAAAATGGTTTACATGAGCTTTTGGCCGTGTTTCTTCGCGAAATGTGTATATGCCGCTTTACAATGTCGCGATTTGGAAAAATGCTGTATTTATAATGCGTAATACTTCTCCCCGGTACCGGGAGGGGTTAATGGCGTATTGGGAGTGGCTAGAGGAAGGTTCCTTTCAAAAACCAGCTTTGTGCAATATCTAATATGGCCGCCACAGCAGCCATCTTGATTTTTGTTTCTGCCCAATAACTAAAGGACACCGTCTGATTGATGCCGTTTCCTGGTGGTGTATTGGGGGTGGCGGGGGCATATGCCACGCTCAGTGTTGCTCTTGTTGGATACTGAACTTTGTACTTTTGCCTTCTGCCCTGCGGGGGTTCCCCCCCCCCCCCTGATCAATAAAATCAGATCTAATGCATTGCTTGGTTCTCGCGACTGGTTCCTGTACGTACTATCACATCCTAAATTAACGTGGGATCTCGTTTGCAGTTTTAGTCTACCGTCAATTCAAGCAAATGACTCGACAGAAGCAACGACGAGATTCATGAGTGGCTTGTGTAATAACAATATATTCGATTGACTTTAAAAGAAACCTTAAAACCAAAACAAAAATATGAGTCCAGAATTCTTTAAGCAGTGAACTAATTACAACGTTCAATTCTGTCTTAAGATTTGAATGACGAGGCAAGAGATTGCAATAGATGGCGCGAATGCCTAAATGATTCGTATCAATTTCTTGTTTTCTATAGGCTACTCTTTGGTGAGGGGCAATGATTAATCAAGATTGATGCAAACCTACTGGTTCACTGTGTCATTTGATAAGGTTTCAAATTTTCATTTGATTTATCCAGTTATTATATTTGAAGCAAACAGCAGTAATCTTCCGTCGGTGGTAATGCATTACGTGTGCGATGTATATTGCTTTGCTGTCACTTTCAGAAAAGAGGGTTCCAGTAGAGTTCTTCAGAGATACGGGGTTCTGCCATTAAAAGAAAAAGGTTGTTCTGGCAAGTCTTCCAAAGGGCTTCTAAGGGTGGCAAATGGCTTCATGGAGATCCCTTTGTTTTTAAAGAATCCTTCTTGGAAGAATTTATACAGGGTATCTGAGGAAGGCAAAAGAAGCAAAGGCAAATACTTTATATAATCAGTGCAATTAAAAATGCACAGGTGAGGTATGTACTGTATTTGCGGCAAATTGAAGAATCAATTGATTCTTATTGCTTTTCCATTGAGGCAGGAGAGAAAATAAAGAAAAGCATGTGGTATTGTAATCCTGACGCACACCACATGCACGCACCAAGCACTTCAGTCATAACAAACACTGAGCTGTTCATGATGTGTACAGAGACACTTGGCTTGTTCTTTTTGGAGTGGTCAATAGCCTACATAAAGCCCAAAAAAAAAAAAATGCTACTGCATCAAGAAAATGGAACAGCTTGGAGAGAGAAAAAGAGCCTTTAGCATGTTACTGGCAGATCTCAGCCGTGTAAAACCCCACACAACAATACCAAAATACGGACATTGCAGAGGGCTGAAGGTTTCACGCGTTCTTTTTGACTGGCGTTAATTCAAGCAACTTCCTGGCTGGTGTGAATCACATAAAAATGGATATTTTTCTCCGTCCAAAGATGGGGCACAAAAACACAACGGTTACAATTAATCTGATTCCATAATACGTTTAAAATACCAAATTTAGTTGTATCCTCGTTAAATATCTGACTCCAAATTTGAATTAGAATTGATAGTTTGGGGACAACATGCATGAATCTCAAGGCAGCTACGCCATCAGACTCGTCTGTGAAAACCATTGTTACTCAGCAAATGCCCCCAGGGTAATAAACGCCGCTGCCGGATCTTAGTTCGGTGATATTTCTAGAGGACGGAAGAAATTACCATGATCACAGCATCTAGGCATAAACAAAGTAGCACTGAGCATAAACATATCACGAACCCAGGTTTATGTACACCGAAGGGCCCCTTAAGAGGATCGCCCGGGTACCGGCTTGAACCCAGGGGTACCTTTAAGAGCCAAATCCTCACCACCTGTATTATATAAACCCTTTAGGGGGAGACCGTAATCTGCAATCCAACTTAAAACCTATCACTACCTACAACATCAGCTAGCTAGTCTGGAATAGTAAGGAATCGCCCCCTCAGTACCAGTCGTAACATGGTTAGAAAGAAAGTACAAGTGTTAAGAGTCACGGAGACCACGCAAGCTGAAAGAATTTAACAATAATTAAATCACCAGGCAGTGCTCTAAGTGGGCCGGTACGCACCGGTACGGAGTACCGGCACTTCTACATTTTAGCCCCCGTAGTACCAGGACTTTTTACAACGTACTGGGACTTCACACGAGTTGTAGCACCCTGTCCTGCTCCATTTCTCTCTTGGCGATTCATGATCTTATGGCTATACTACATTACCCACTGTGCACTAGTACGCGCCGCACACCTGTCCCTTTATTTGCGAGACGTTCACTGGCAAGGAGATCTAGAGGAGGAGTGGCATGTCTTTCAAACACTATTTGAGCGAGCCTCGTGATGCATTGGCAGTCTCATCGCGAACGATAAATGGCAAGTAGCAAGCAATTTTGGCCGCGGATCGGACTCATTGTGGATGGGTTTTGCTGCGAAGAGATGGGTTTTAGCTCTCCTAGCTACCTAGCTAATTTGGTGGGGGTGTTTGTAATCATGCTAGCTAGCTACTTGCCAACACGTGGAATTTGATCATCTCTGAAATTATAACTGCTTTCAAATGTTTACCAGCACGTCGCCACGCCATGGCAAGCATAGCTGAGTTCAATAATAACTTGCATGCCAGATGATATTCAAACGATTAACTTTCATGGAATCGATATTAATCCTCAAAATACCCACAACCAAATACATAAACCAATGCCAGCTTGCTAGAGAACAGAACAGACGAATTTACTGTTCGCCCATCCACATTACATTATGTCATGTCCTTGCGACAAATAACTAATTCATGATGGTGTTTGTCAGCCATTCATCAGCAATTTGTCGTCATTACAGAATACAAGCAATCGACCTCTCTAACGTTGAGTGTGATGAGTAAAACAACACTCCCAATAACTTTATCATCGAATGGTGTCATGCAAAATAACCCATTGATTCTTATTCTTATATGTATTCCAGTTATATATGTGTTGAAAATACAGCACCAGACCCTTTAATTTAAAAGAAAATGGCTCAGATTTCTCCATTATATTCATTGGAGTGACACACCCCCATCTGAAATGAAACATCTGCAGGTGAGTTTATTTAAAGACAGATTTTTGTTCTGGCGCTGACACTGGAAGGCCATTGCCTCTATCTAAATATAACCGTTAATATAAGTTCGTTCGATAAAGATGAGCTGAGTCGTTGTCACGGCACCTGTTAGCTTAAAAATGACTGATGTTGGCAGAAGTATAACTACCAGTCCATGACAAACTACCAGTCCATGACTCCCGCCAATCGTGCGCTTCTCATTTTCGAACTCGATCAAGGCCTTTATGGTCTGAAGCTACACACCAAATTTGGTTACTGTATCTGTAGTACTTTCTGAGTAAAGCTGTCCCCTTTATCTCGGACGGACGGACGGACGCACGCACGGACGGACGGAGGTCAAACCTATATCCCCCTCCCACTTCATGTTGGCGGGGGATAAAAAAAAAAAATTCAAGCGGATATTCTAATTACAACATGATTGAGCTAGCAAAGCAGTTTTGCGTTGCTATGAGCGGTATTTATTCAGTTTTGGGAAATCACGATGTCAAGAAAACATTAGCCCACAATGTAGACCTTGGCTGGCTCACAAGGGCTAGTTAACGTTAACGTTATTTCCACGGAAACGGAGAGAATACTTGCAAAGAACTTTTATATTTTGAGAGCGAAATGCCCATAGTATGAAAAATTTAGATTATACATTTTATTTTGGTGGTAATAGTTGTATAATCGCATTATTACACTCGAGGGTGTGCTTGACCGTAATTCTTGTCACTTCGGTGATGCTAACGAACTCGGCGCCGGGCCGCATCACTGTCGTGACAAGAATGACGGTCAAGCACACCCTCGCGTGTAATAATGCTTAATTAACGTTAGCTCCGATTAATGTGGCCAAGCAGCAAAAGTAACCAGCAACATTAAGGCTGAACAGAGTTACATAATTTCAACCCCACCTCTCGGGGGCTTTCACTAGTCACCTTTTCAGACTATTATCAAATTACCTCTGAAAAAAGCAGTTTTCACAGATCTGTTGATTTATTAAATGTTCATTTCAATGCACAAATGCAAACAAATTGACAAATTTGTTAAATCAATGGCCTAGGCATCTAACATAGGCGGAGTAATATTTTCAGTGATGAGGTATTTTTCATTTGAGCACAGGGTACCCGTACTGTCTTGTTCATTTGAGAACTTTCTAAACGTCTAATTGAACAATCAGATTGCTTGGTCAGATCTACATGTTGATTAATATGGGAAACTGGAGAGTGGGGTGCACTGAACGCCATATTGGGTTCTTCAACAATTAGCTAGCTAGCATAATTACAAAAAAAATGTGGCTGATGAAATAGTCAAAAACGGACAAAAATACTGTGCATTGATTGATGAATCCACCACAATCAGTGGAAAGTCTGCGTTGGTGGTGCTTGTGGTCAGCTATTGCCAATGCACAGCCAGACACAATATTTTTTGACCTGCTTGAGCTGGATGAGACCACAGCAAATGATATAACAGTGAAACTGCCAGCATGTCTTCATAAAAATGGCTTTGATGACTACTTCTTTGGTGAGTGTTTTGTGGCATTTGTATGTGATGGAGCATCAGTAATGCCAGACAGAAGAGTTGCTGCACAACTTTGGAGCAGATTTCCAGACCTGTTTGTGTGGCACTGCTCAAATCATCATCTGGAATTGGCAGTTGGCGCTGTTCTCGAGGAGGTCGGTGGGCTTAACCATTTTAAGATTTTCTTAGACAAGCTCTACACTCTAGGTTATATCATGCCTCACCCAAAAACCTGAGAACTGTGTCATTGTGCTCGGAGTGTTGGGCAACATCTCCTTTCAATTAGACATGTTTTGTCGGTAGATAATTCATAGATGGATTTTAACGAGGAAATTGTTAACTCTTAGTGGAGTTTTAAAAAATTTTTCTTAAAATCAGCATCATGTTCTAGTATTTGAATGTTTCACTTTATGATCTGCTGGTATCGACCGCCCACCGCCAACCTAATTTACCTGCCAACAGTTGAAAAGGGGGAGTACCGGCACTTCTTTTTTTCCACTTAAAGCACTGTCACCAGGAAGGCACAAACTTAGATCAAACAAATCAACGTTAAGCCAATTACAAGTTACACAGAATTTAGAAAGTGAGAATAAATTCATACCTAGAAAAAGGTATGACGCACCACGTGCCTAGGGAGAACTCAGATGCCATCTCCCCCTGCCCACCTAGATTCACTACTTAAGCACAGACCCAGGCACATGGAGAGAGCTGGCATGCGACCCTCCATAATAAAAAGACTACGCACGCCCTTCCACACGCGGGGAGATCGAAATACGATTCTCCCCGAAAGGAAGGTCTCTCTTGCCTTTAACCCCTTTCTGCAGATGTAGACGCACGCGTTGATAGCACTGCAAATTTAAGAATGCAGTTACTGTACTCGATCACTAGATAGCACCCCTGGATCAGTTATTGAATATTCACAAGCAAGCAGAATTCAAATGCGGTTTAGAATATGGGGAAGTTCTCTCCACTCCCTGTTTTTCAAGAGTTGCATGAATTAAAATCCTCAGCTAAGCCTGATGTGCAAACTGGTATATATCCTTGCCCATAGTATCGATCCAGCAGTTTAAAAAAATGATCTCTTGCAACGTAAAAAATCGTTGTTCTGTGTAGCAACCACTTTAGCTACAGTAAGCCAACGGTATTCCAATTAGAGGTTCAGAAAAATCAGTTTTCTGGAGCAAAAAATTCGACATGGTATTGATTCTCTCACATTCGACTGTCAACAACAGTCATCACATACAAAAAATACGCAGTTACTTACTGTGGATTTACGTGTAGATTCCTTCATTGACAAATTCAGCGCTTCCTAATATCCACCCAAGTACTGGTGTTGATAGCCAATCATTCAATCATACATTCAGGCTCTTCTGCGTAACTGCAGAGTTACACTTCATGCCCTCGTGAAACTTCCGTGGTAACAATGCATTGATTGGCTCGTTTCTTATCCAATTCCCGAGTGTTTAAACATTTCAGTTTAAGTGAAACTCATTGATAGGACAAACACAGAGCGTACAAACCTATGCGTATCAGCAGGCTCGGTTGTATCCTGTCTACCTTGCGCGCATTGCGCGACTGAAATAGACGCGATTTATAGATAAAAGACTCGAAAAACTGTCCTTGAAGTGTTCAGTTACATTTACAGGTTTTAAAAGAGATAAGGACATAGTCAATGGGAATTATTTTGAATGAAACAGGACCAGAGGGTTCCTTCTACTGGACACATCGGTCTCTGGAGGAGGAATTCAATGAAATAGGGTAGGCTGCTACTTTTGCTTTTTTTTTGGAATGTATACCATTCAACAAAGTCGAGTGCCGAGGTTTTTATCCTGTTTAAAACGTGAACTGGCCCATGCATTTGGGTGGACACCCTGGTACGTTCATTGCACCATTCGGTTGAATCTTGGGAGGCATATAATGTTTGATATTCCCTGAAAGTGGAATGTCAGATCTGTTAAAATAAGGTATATTTCAGAATTCAGATATTTCTGAGTTAGCGAGTTGTACTTGTACCTTATAAGTGTTGAAATTGTGAGCTCAGAAGTGGGAACTGCTTGGTAGCTAAAATCATTGCAGGGTGAATGTTCTGACTGTTTAATCATCAGTTTTTTTAATGATTATGTGTTCTGGCTTGGGGGACTTTGAAGAAAATTGGACAAAACTCTGAACTTTATTATGAAGAAAAGGCATGTTTTGTGTTTGGAGAGGTCACTGGTGACCACTGATGTCCAACTGCACTGATATTGATAAATTCATGCGAAACTCAACCAGAAAATCATTAGTTCATATTGAATTTCATGCTGTTATGGCCCCAATTTGGTATGACATATAAGACAGCAAGGGATGACAGACAAAACTCCAAAACTTAAACAGATTTAATAAAATAAAGCACTGACACTAAACTACAATTTAAACTACTGACCAAGATTGATTATATACAGGAAAAAAAATATTTACAGTCCCTTGAGATGGGGTTGCTTGGTGATGTCCTGGGACAGGGAAATGCTCCAACACAGGCAAAAATCCACAAAAAGCTTCACAGGTCTTGAAAAGAGTGACAGGTCTGGTCAAATGTATCCTTCTCCTTGCAATTTCTCCTACTACTTTACTCTCTCAATTTTCCTCCTTATATACTCTTTTGCAGCCCCCTCCCACCTTTTAGACTTTTTTTTTTTTAATTCTCTGGGACTTTCCCTCCCAGACATGCCCAGGACATGTCCAAACCTAGCTCCAGTCTGGGCCTAACAAAAAAAGGTCTTCTTTTCACATTACAATGCCTCAAAACTTTATTTGTGTTAAAGGAACAGTCCACCGTATTTTCATAATGAAATATGTTTTTCTATGAAATGAGACGAGATGATACGTACCTCTCCGAGCTTTGAGCGATCACCCAGTCAGCCAGACGGGCTGCCACTCCTGTTAGCATTTGTAGCTAGACTCATTGTGGTCAACGGTATTTTTCGGGGCTGTAGTTAGATGCGACCAAAGTCTTCCACGGTTTTCCTGTTTACATAAGTTTATATGACCAGTGACATGAGTTCGGGTTCGGGGACGCAAATCCAAAAGTGGCTTTTTCTATGCTGTGGGAAGTGCGTACTATAATGAAAGACGTAGTAACACCTTCTGCGCGCTTCGACAGCGCATTGATACCTTCACTTCTGATTTCTTTTCTCTCCCACGAGCCTACTTACTTCCGTAAATACAACCAACGTGACTGTACTGCACTACTTGGTACACAGTCAGGAAGCCAGAGCTTGCAGAAAATTATAAGTAAGGGATAATTAACGAGAAGGTGTGCATTCCACGGTTTGAATGCGCGACGCGGAGTTCGCGTCGGGTGGTTGCCTCCGCGAAGAGCATTAAAACCGTGGAATGCTCACCTTCGAGTTGATTATCCCGCTTATACCATGGTCATTTGCCAGCAATATCAAATCGCAGCATTAATCTGAAACTGAGATTATGCATAACCCAACATTATGCGCGATTATGCGGACTGTAGCTTACTTGCTACCCACAATTACAATGAACTTATGACGGTTTCCGCAGTCAGCGAGCTGAAATCAGTCTGCTGGCAAAGCACGTAGCTTGCGAACCTTCACTTCACTTCTTCACGTACGATTCATCTTCGTCCGTTTCTTCTTCCCTCTCACGGTCCATTTCGGCTAGCTCCTCCTCGGTATATTCCGGTTCAAATAGATATGGCTCCGGCTCCGCCACAAGCCAGTCGTCGGCATCTATGTCCTCCATTTGAAAATGTTCCATAGTAGCACACTTGATTATTTTCTTTTATACCATGGTCTGGGTGAATACCTTTTTCTAATTGGCTGGCGGCTGGCAGGTATGAATTAAAACCGTGGAACCGCACAGGTAGTTCGGCTACGGTCGTTTCACCATTCGAAATTCATCCACTACCCAACTTGTAACCATAGCAATGTTAGAGCTGATATTTGACTGGGTACAACAGAAACCTTGCAGCTCATTTATTTCCACTAAATTTAGCGGCGTCATATAAGTGCGTCCTGCGGGGCGGTTAACAATGGGTACTCAAGCGATAATGACCGTAAATATTGTAGCAGCGAAGTAATCAGGCTTTATCCATTAGTAACTGTGTGCGGTTACAAATGAAGCTAACGTGTCCACTTCATGTATCAGCAACTGCTGACAGTTCGCTAGCTACCTGCTATGCCAGCAGACTGATTTCACTTCTCTGACTCGTACTCAAGTGATAACGACCGTAAATATTATAGCAGCGAAAAAATCAGGCTTTATCCATTAAAAGATTGTAATTGAGTGCGGTTACAAATGAAGCTAACGTGTCCACTTCATGTATCAGCGACTGCTGACAGTTCGCTAGCTATGTGCTATGCCAGCAGACTGATTTCAGCTCGCTGACTGCGGAAACTGTCATAAGTTCATTGTAATTGTGGGTAGCAAGTAAGCTACAGTCTGCATGATCGCGCATAATGTTGGGTTATGCATAATCTCCGTTTCAGATTAATGCTGCGATTTGATATTGCTGGCAAATGACCATGGTATAAGCAGGATAATCAACTCGAAGGTGAGCATTCCACGGTTTTAATGCTCTTCGCGGAGGCAACCACCCGACGCGAACTCCGCGTCGTGCATTAAAACCGTGGAATGCACACCTTCTCGTTAATTATCTCTTACTTGTAATTTTCTGCAAGCTCTGGCTTCCTGACTGTGTACCAAGCAGTGCAGTGCAGTCACGTTGGTTGTATTTACGGAAGTAAGGGGGGTCGTGGGAGAGAAAAAAAAATCAGAAGTGAAGGCATCAATGCGCTGTCGAAGCGCGCTGAAGGTGTTACTACGTCTGTCATTATAGTACGCACTTCCCACAGCATAGAAAAAGCCACTTTTGGATTTGTGTCCCCGAACCCGAACTCATGTCACTGGTCATATAAACTTATGTAAACAGGAACACTGTGGAAGACTTCGGTCGCATCTAACTACAGCCCCGAAAAATACCGTTGACCACAATGAGTCTAGCTACAAATGCTAACAGGAGTGGCAGCCCATCTGGCTGACTGGATGATCGCTCAAAGCTCGGAGAGGTACATATCATCTCGTCTCATTTCATAGAAAAACATATTTCATTATGAAAATACGATGGACTGTTCCTTTAAATACGTGATTTTTTAATGATTTGACAGTAAACCATTTTGAGACTGGGGAGCCACTTAGATAGCTGTATAATTTACCTAATAGCGTGTAGTTAATCTAGAATGTAATGTTGAGGATAAATTCTACTTGTGGTCAAGGAGTTTATGATCCCAGAAATGTATAGATTTTTGAGCCCCAGCAGTTTTTCAATTCTCAGTATTATTTTTTTTGCAATTTCAGTGGTGAATTCTCATGAAGATTTTTTTATGTTTGCAGCCAATTTTCTCTACCAAAATCATGAAAATAAACTGAAATGCGATGTAATTTTAAATGCTGCAAGTGTCTTTTCTGAGGTTAGCCACATTTTTCCTCTTTATAAAGCTTAAATCTTGAATAAAGCATTAAATTGGGTCACCCATAAATAGCAAAATTTGGCTTCTGCGCAAAGGGGTTAAGCTAAACCACACCTTTGATCCAGGCGGCAACGCCCGGGCAAGGGGGTCGAATGTGGGTTTTGGCCTTCCACCATTTGGATTAATAAAACCATCTAGCATAGAGAGGAGACTAGGATGAATACCCGAGCAAAATCTGACCAATTTTCAGGAGTTTCCCCTAGGGAATGAACCATAATTTCAATGGAAATGAAACATGCTCCATTCAACTCCTTGGGTTCCCCCGAGAATAACAAGACCAAACATGACAGGAATGTGTACTAATATGATGCAGTTGTCATGAAAAGGCCTTAAGATGAATTATTATATAGTTTAATTGGGCTATAAGTATATACGTTATTTCTTCACAGGATATTGACCATATAAACATATTATGCAGTTCCAAGAGATTTAGATCATTTTAAACAGATTAATATAGCTGGACTTTGGGGACAGTGATATGACTCTCACAGGAGCCTCGTGGCAGTCAGGGCTGTGCGACTACACCCCCCCTCAGAGAGTAAAACCAGAGATACTACCCCCCACAGGCAGGGTGCAGGAACATCCTATGGGAATGTCATAAAAGTTTTACTGCTGGCTCTGGATCGAGCTTATCAGCCATTTGTTCAAATACTACAGCCGCCAAGAGGTGGTGCGTCATTTGCACTGTCACCGTTCAACAATCAGTGGGCTGTCTATCCGAAAATGGAACACAGGCACTGTCACGGACCGACCCCGCTTAGGGCAGCCACGAGTGACAATGGCAGCTGAAGAGCACCACATATAGTTACAGCCTGTACGTGACAGATTCCGAACAGCAACCAAAACTGATCATGCGATGAGGCGTCCAAGACGATTGAGGGTAAGCGCAAGTACTGTTTGATGCCATCTACGTGAGCAAAACATGCATGCACACGGCCCCTACAGAAAACCCATTTTTGACCATCAACAGGAGTAGGAACTCATCACTTCTGAACCTGCCTCTGTGTAATATTTTGGTACTTTATTTCCCTGTTTCTGTCTGAGAATGGAAAACAGGGACTGTCGCTGACCAACCACGGTAAGGACAGCCATGTGTAAATGGGCAAAAAGTGGGTTTTCTGTAGGGCCCATGTGCACGCATGTGTTGCTCACATAGACAGCGTCAAATGGTACTTGCGCTCATCCACAATTGTCTCGGACGCCTCATCGCATGATCAGTTTTGGTTGCTGTCCAGAATCTGTCACATACAGGTTGTAACCAGATGTGGTGCTCTTCAGCTGCCATCGTCACTCGTGGCTTCCATAAGCGGGGTCGGTCAGTGACAGTGCCTGTGTTCCATTCTCGGATAGACAGCCAACTGATTGTTGAACGGTGACAGTGCAAATGACGCACCACCTCTTGGCGGCTGTAGTATTTGAACAAATGGCTGATAAGCTCGATCCAGAGCCAGCAGTAAAACTTTTATGACATTCCCCTAGGATGTTCCTGCAGCCTGCCTGTGTCATGGAGGAGGAGTGTTGTGCTGTGATTGGCTGATCAATATACATATGTACCAACTCGCCTGTAAAAAAAAATTTCGCTGCCGGGCACAAAATTGCAACATACGCCTGGACACACCCCGTTGGCGCGGCACACCCCCCGTTCGCCGCGCCTGCTCCTGTGCCTTGTCTACGAAATTAGAGCCCTATATTTCAATCTTCTGTCAACATACAGCACTGTTCCTCCTCCCGCTTTTCCAGCTCTACTTATGTTTTTTGACTCATATCCTGGAATTTCATATTCATCCTCCCTGCCGTCCCCAATCCAAGTTTCAGAAATTCCTATTACACTGAAAGGCCTATTAAATTCATTTAAATAATCAAAAATGTCCTGAAAGTTCTTATTGAGACTACGGCTATTAAAATGAATAATTGAGATACTATGAACTGTTTTAATGTCATTGTTGAACTGATCACCAGTGTAATAGTTGCAGTTGTCAACATTATTATAACAATTTACATCTGGGTCCGCATCATGATTTATATTCATAAGCTAATTTGTTATCAGCCTACCATAAAGTTACCTCCATAAAGCCTCATCTTCCTTGGTACTTTGCTAGATCTTCCAAGACTTTCTCTAGAATGACCTTGGACGTCTCTGGAGTATCATTTGTCTGTATGTAAACTTTGCAATTTCTAGTCCACGTACCTTCAATTTTCTTCTCCCTGTGCAGCTGCCTGGCACGCCAAGCTATATCGGCATTGCTTTTTGTGAGATGCTCGTTCACAAATACCCCAGTTTCTTTAAGCATTTTCCCTTGTTTCAATAAATGAATTTTGGATTTTCTGTTGGCAAATCTCTCTATTGTGGGGGCTAATTTACCCTCTTCTTTCTGTTCGTTGGATTTTGGGAGTGGGTGACAAGCTTCAATATCCTGTTCATTTACCTGGATTTCGTTTGACTAAAAGAATTTAACCAGTTGCTGCTCTACAGACTGATTGTCTTCATTTTCTAACTCTTCTTTACCACTCTGTAAAGTGGTTGCTGCCGTAGCATATGTCTGAGGTTTGCCTTTAAACCCTGTCACCACAATGTTGTTTACTCTGGAATACTGCTCTAGATCATTGATCCTGCCCTCTAGGGTAGCAATTATTTTGTCTTTCTCCTTGTTCTGACGTTCTAGCTCATCAACCCTCTTCATCAAACCCAACACAATTTCTACGTTTTTCTTTATTTCACAAAGTTCCCCTTGTGAGAATTCCAAAGATGCTTTCAGTCCTTCAAATTTATTCTCGATGAGACTCCTGACTTCCTGAATGTCTTTCTGTTTTGCATTGGCAGCCATCCTCCTCTGCTTTCAGCCTGTAGCCTGGGAATGAGAGCGACTCGGCGGCAGTAATGTTGTTCGTTAACTTGACACCTAAACGGTGCAATCGTTTTCTTTGGATGGTTGTTTTAAATCGGGACTTACTCGCCAGGGAGGGTCAAATTCCCTCCCGCGATCTTTCCTCCACAGACAAAGTTTGTTGATCTGTGACAAACACCGCTCTGATTCTCTAGGTAATCTGGACGTCCAACTTCTCAGCGGTAGGTTGTCTGGTGAAAGTATCTTAGCGGCAGTAATGTTGTTTGTTCACTTTACACCAAGTTATCAGTGTTACATTCGTCTCATATTGAAAACAGTTTTAAATCAGGACTTATTCGCCAGGGAGGGATAAATTCCCTCCCGCTGTCTTCATTCAGCAGACGAAATTTTCGCAAAGTTCCCACAGGTGACGGCGTTCTTTTGGTGCTTACATCCGAGTGGGCGATGCTCGAACTGCAGTAGGAATGCTGAGGTGCTGCAGCATGATCAGCTGCTCTCTGATACAACTCTGTGATATAAGTAATAGCATTATCAATATCAGAACCAGAGATTTCATACAGAAATTCATACAAATCTAACAAGTTAGATTTAAATTTCTGTAAAAAGTATTCACAATCCTTTTCCTTCCAAACATACTTCACCCACTCATTGTGAATGCTATCATTCTCATCATGTATACACATATCAGACACAAGACCAGCATTCACATCTGGAATAGACAAGGAACAATACAATGGAAAATGGTTAGACTCATCATGCATTGATACACCAAAATTGGTGATAAATTGAAATAATGCTGTTGAAGCAACCATATAATCAACAAGGCTCTGGCCATTGTTATGGCCCCAATTTGTTATTTCATTTATTACACAACAGCAACAGCAAGGGATGACAAACACAGTTTTAACAACTAAAACACATTTAATTTTTAACGAAGACAAAGACTAATAACAACCTACAACTAAAGACCAAGATTGATAAATTAGAAAAAACAGAAATAATTACAGTCCCTTTTTGGTGGGGTGGCTTGGTGATGTCCTGGATGAAGAAAATGCTCAAACACAGGCAAAGAAATCCAACAAAGAAACGTCACAGGTCTTGAACAGAATGGCAGGTCTGGTCATCTTCATGCAATTTCTCCTACTACTTTACTGTCTCAATTCTTTTCCTTATATACTCTTTTGCAGACCCCCCCCACATTTAGACCTCTTTTTTTTTTTTTCTGAGACTTGCCCCAGACATGTCCAGGACATGTCTAAACATGACTCCAGTCTGAGCTTAACAAAAAAAGGTAAATACTGCCATCTAGTGGCCCATATTCACATTACACCTCCATTCCAAAAGGGAAAAATTTTGACTCATAAAGGCAAAATTTTTCTTTTCAATACAAAATGGTTAAGTGAACACTTGTCTATATATACACATCATACAATATTCAAACACATGATATATATATACACATTCAAACACGGGATAAGCAATCAGCAATTACATTGTCTGTACCCTTCACATGCTTAATTTCCAAGTCAAACTCCTGTAAAATCAAAATCCAATTCAACAATCTCCGATTCTTGTTTTTCATCTTACTCAAAAACATTAACGGATTGTGGTCAGTGTACACAATCATTGGCTTTTCCCCTGTACAAACATAAACCTCAAAGTGTTGTAAAGAAAGGACCAGAGCCAACAGTTCCTTCTCTATTGTGGAATAGTTCCTTTGGTGGCGATTGAACTTCCTGGAGAAGTATGCCACGGGATGCTCAATGTCATCAGAGTCACTTCTCTGTAGGAACACAGATCCACAAGCTTGGTCGCTAGCATCGACCGCGATGGAGAACGGTTTGTTGAAGTCAGGAGATTTGAGCACGGGGAAGTGACACAGCAGAGACTTCAGGTGATCGAAGGCTCTCTGGCATGCATCATCCCAGGTGAACTTTACGCCTTTCTTCAGTTGGTTAGTTAGACTGAGAGCAATCTCAGCAAAGTTCTTGCAGAACTTGCGGTAGTACCCGATCATTCCAAGGAAGCGGCGCAAAGCTTTTTTGTTGTCAGGAACTGGAAAGTCCATGATGGCTTGGACTTTAGCATTTATGGGTGCCACCTTACCCTGGCCTATGACGTAGCCAAGATAGGTGACAGTAGCACAACCAAAGTCACTCTTGTTCAGGTTAACAGTCAGGTTAGCCTGGGTCAGGCGCTGGAACAACGTCTCTACATCTTTTAGATGTTCTTCCCAGGAGTCACTCCATGTGATCAGGTCATCGATGTACGCACCCGTGTGTGGCAATCCGGCGATTGTAGACTGTATCATCCTTTGGAACGTGGCTGGGGCATTTTTCATGCCAAAGGGTAGGACTTCATACTGGTACAATCCAGATGGTGTGGCAAAAGCAGAGATGCTCTTGGCCCTCTCAGTTAAAGGCACACACCAATAACCCTTCAATAAATCAATCTTGGTCAGAAACTTTGCTTGCCCTACACTATCAATACAATCATCAATCCTAGGTATTGGAAACACATCAGTTCTAGTTACAGCATTGACTTTGCGATAATATGTACAGAATCTAGTACTTCCATCAGGTTTTGGAACTAGGACACAGGGTGAACTCCAATCGGAGTTGGAGGGTCTGATAATATCATGTTTTAACATGTACTCAACCTCTTTCTCAGCAATCTTTCTCTTTTCAGGATTCATCCGGTATGGATGCTGTTTTATTGGTTTGGCATCACCAACATCTACATCATGAGAGGCTATAGTAACTCTCTTTGGAACATCAGGAAACAAATCCTCATATTTCTTGATCAACCTTTCAAACTGATCTCTCTGTGAGGGTTCTAAGTGCTGGAGTTTTACATCAAGATTTTGCAACACTTCAGTGTTTGACAATTTACATGAAAGAACTTCAGCTTTAATTCTTGGTTCATCATCTTGAAACTCACCCTCATCTTCACACGTTTCGACCATTGGAGAATCTGAAGTGACAGCTGCAACCCTAGCATTTCTGTCATGATAAGGCTTTAGCATGTTAATATGACACAATTGTTTTGGTTTTCTCCTATCTGGAGTCTCCACAATGTAATTGAGATCATTGAGTTTTGTCAGAATTTCATAAGGACCATGAAATCTAGCCTGCAATGGATTGGACTGCAAGGGAAACAACACAAGGACCTTATCTCCTGATTTAAACTCACGGCTTCTAGCCTTATGATCATACCAAGTTTTCATTTTTCCCTGACTTGATTTCAAGTTCTCTTTGGCTAGGTCACAAGCTGCACGCAATCTTTCCTTGAACTTGCTAACATAGTCTAACAGACTGATGTGCGGCTCTTTCTCTTGCCATTGTTCACTCAATAATAGCAAAGGTCCTCTCACTTCATGACCAAACACTAGCTCAAATGGACTGAATCCAGTAGACTCCTGCACTGCTTCTCTAGCTGCAAACAACAGCAAATGAACCCCTTCATCCCAGTCTTTCTCATGGTCATACCAATAAGTCCTCATCATTGTCTTGAGAGTGGAATGAAACCGCTCTAAGGCACCCTGACTTTCTGGATGATAGGCACTAGAAAGAATCTGCTTTGCACCTAGTTCATACGCAACCTGCTGAAACAATCCTGAAGTGAAATTGCTACCTTGGTCTGACTGAATTTCCCTGGGAAGGCCAAACAACGTGAAGAACTTTATCAAAGCCTTCGAGATTGCAGTTGCCTTGATGTTACGTAGAGGTATGGCTTCGGGGAATCTGGTAGATGCACACATGATTGTCAACAAGTACTGATTTCCAGATCTAGTCTTGGGTAATGGACCAACGCAATCAACAATGACCCTAGAGAATGGCTCCCCAAATGCTGGGATAGGCTGCAATGGAGCAACAGGTGGGTCTAACTGGTGTTTTCCAACTACCTGACAAGTGTGACAGGTTTTGCAAAAGTTGGAAACGTCTTTCCGAAGCCCAGGCCAAAAGAAGTGTTTCATGATCTTATCAACAGTCTTGTTAACACCAAGATGACCTCCTAAAGGTAAACTATGAGCCATTGTTAAGATCTCATTCCTATAAACCTTCGGAACAACAATTTGCCTGACCACTGCCCAATCTGCATTGGCAGGGATATCAGGAGGGCGCCACTTCCGCATCAACACACCATCCTTGAGATGATACCCAACTGGAACTGCGTCTATTTCTTTATCAGGAAGGGCTCTCCTCTTTAGTACACAAATTTCAGGATCATTAGTTTGCTCCTCAATCAACCGCTTTCTGGACAGAGACAAGTCTCCAGACACATCAGAATCACCAGACCCATCTGGCTGGCTGAATAGAGAACTGATAAAAGTATCTGATAAGTCCTCAAACGGAGAAACCATAGTAGGCCAATCAGAGTCATGAGGCGAACCACCTGAGTCCTGACTATTCAATGTACTGGACGGCACCACATCATCTTCTTCTTTAGCCTTCTTGGCCATAGCACGAGTCACTGCGCAAGAAGGATACAGAGATGGGTCCTCATCCCCATCTTCAGTGCTCGGCTGTGAAGTAAGATGTACAGGGGGAACTACTTTGCCCCCAGCCAGGTCATTGCCTAGCAACAGAGAAACACCCTTTATAGGTAGACTTGACATCAGTCCCACCTTTACCTGTCCTGTAACTAAATCTGACTTCAAGAATATAGAGCGCAGGGGTACAGATACAGTCCTCCCTTCAATACCTTGTACAAGTATGAAATCCCCTGAAGCGGTCTCATCACGTAACTCCAAGGAGTCCATCAACAAAAGTGACTGAGAAGCTCCGGTATCCCTTAGGATATATATGGGGACAGGAGTAGTATGCTCATTCAGAGCCACAAATCCCTCTGACACAAATGGAAGAAATTCCTCCCTCACGAAGTCAGCTGTATCAGGCTTTTTAGCCCCACAAGAAGCAGGCAATTTAGCAGATTGGTTATCTACTACAGGGGTTTCTAACCTTGTTTTCACAAAGGCATTTGGTTTGGTATCCTTTTCTTTTTCTTTCTTAGCTTTAAGGAACCAACAGTTAGTTGTAACATGACCAGATTTCTTGCAATAACAGCAAACTAGACCACTTTTGTCACTGTCAGCTTTCACACTTTGATCAGACCTGTTACTGGATTTCTGAGCACCATCACCAGATTTGTCTTTGTCTTTGGATAAGGAATCTTGGGTATCACCATAACCCTTTTTCTGAAATTGGGACCATCTATTATCACTGCTAGACTGAAATTTGGACTTATGTGTGAGAACATATTCATCTGCAAATTTGGCAGCTGATTGCAAATTCAGTGCTTGCTTCTCATTAAGGTAGGTCTTAACATCATCTTTAACACAGTTCTTGAATTCTTCAACTAACACCATCTCTTTTAGTGAGTTGAAATCATCCTTGACCTCCATAGAAGTACACCAGCGCTCAAAGCAAACCTGCTTTTCATTAGCAAATTCAACATAAGTCTGATTTTCAGATTTCTTCAGACCTCTGAATTTCTGTCGGTAAGCCTCTGGAACCAACTCATAAGCTCTCAAAATAACCTTTTTGACAACCTCATAATCAGAGGAATCATCTGCAGACAAAGCCGAATAGGCTTGTTGAGCTTTACCCTTGAGGACAGTTTGCAACATCAGAGGCCAGTGTTCCTTTGGCCACTGGCAACTCTTTGCTACCTTTTCAAAACACTGGAAATAGTTGTCAACATCCTTTTCCGAAAATGGAGGCACCAGTTTTACCTCCTGGCTAGCCCGAAATTTATTTTCAGTTTGAATTTTTATTTTTAGTTGCTCCATTTGGAGTCTTTCTTCTCTATCGAGTTTCTCTAATTCAAAATCTCTCTGTCTTGCAAATTTTTCTAACTCAAATTCTCTTTGTTTTTCTTCTCTTGCTAATTTTTCTAACTCAAACTGCCTTTGTTTTTCTTTTTCTTCCCTCTCAAATTCTCTTTGTTTTTCTTTTTCCTCCCTTTCTTTTTCTCTTTCCTCCCTTTCAATCTCTAGCATTTTTAATTTAAGTTCCATTTCTATATTTGGATTTTCCACTGGAAACTGTTCCAGATCTCCTGGTGCAAACACATTTTCATCAATGTAATATTCAACTATCTCTCTAGCCAGTCTTGCTTTTCGCATGGCTGGTTTTACCTCTGTCAGCTCTAAATGTCTGCAAATTTCTAGCAGTTCTGTCTTTTTAAAAGACTTCAAAACCCCTACGGTTGGTGATGCCAAGAAATCATCCATTGCTGTTGTCAATATATATCTAGGAAAATTCACAAAAACAATTTCACAATTTGGAATGTTAGATTTTCAATAAATTACTCACACAATGGTCTATCCCGGACCTTGAGCCCCCAATTTGTTATGGCCCCAATTTGTTATTTCATTTATTACACAACAGCAACAGCAAGGGATGACAAACACAGTTTTAACAACTAAAACACATTTAATTTTTAACGAAGACAAAGACTAATAACAACCTACAACTAAAGACCAAGATTGATAAATTAGAAAAAACAGAAATAATTACAGTCCCTTTTTGGTGGGGTGGCTTGGTGATGTCCTGGATGAAGAAAATGCTCAAACACAGGCAAAGAAATCCAACAAAGAAACGTCACAGGTCTTGAACAGAATGGCAGGTCTGGTCATCTTCATGCAATTTCTCCTACTACTTTACTGTCTCAATTCTTTTCCTTTTATACTCTTTTGCAGACCCCCCCCCCACATTTAGACCTCTTTTTTTTTTTTTCTGAGACTTGCCCCAGACATGTCCAGGACATGTCTAAACATGACTCCAGTCTGAGCTTAACAAAAAAAGGTAAATACTGCCATCTAGTGGCCCATATTCACATTACACCATTATGAGTAAAGCAAGTAAATTCTCCTTACTTATCATCATGTAGTCTACCATTTAGCATATGAATTCCAAAGTACAGCATATTTCAGACAGTTTCTTTCCATAATTATTAAAAGTGACATTATCTTTACTGTGCCGTGGTAGGCAGAAATCATCAGATGGATAATCATGAACAGGGTCAGTGTCATTATCAATAAAGTCAATGTTGTCCTCAGGGATATAATCTAAAAAATCCTTAGATCTGGCATTTAGATCACCAGCAAGAAATATCTCACTGTCTGGATTGTCAAAGACAATTGTATTTAAATAGTTTTCTAACATAGACATGCCATCTTCTTCGGTATTGTCATAGATAGGTGATTTTTCTGGCAATAAATATGGGAACAATAACACAAAATCAAAGTTCCAACCAAATTTTGTAGTTTTAAATAACAGAACTACCATATTTTCAAAAGAGTCATATAATCTGGATATATAGCCATTGTCTACCCAGAAATTCCGCACAAACATGGTGACACCACCGCTATAATGGCCTAATGTCTTTGCCTTTGCCCGCACACAGTTAACTGCACGAAAACCGAACAAGTAGTCAGAAAACTCGCTTGTTGACCGAACAAACGACTTACAAAAACGCAACTAAGTCATATTTAGCACAAAGTTCTTTTACCTTGGAAAAAGGGTTGTCATGTTTTCGGAGTCCTTCGATATTCCACGAGAGCATTTTGAAATATGATGAGCCCTGGCCAACTTCTCAGGTTTCGCTGCGAGTTGTCTCCCTTCTTAAATCACGAAACTCGGAGCTGGAACCGGACCTGACCGCTCGACTGTAGCTAGGGTAAACATTGCCAGATGACTGTCCATGAAATACTGCCCCACTTACTTTCACAACAGTTTTTCTCTCTCTATCGTGCATGAATACCTCTCGATCGATGATCAGCTTGTTGACTCTCATCTTTGGACGCTTCCACTCCTCACGTGCCTGTTTGAATAAAGTCGAGAGTGCCCTTCTATCCTCCCTGATTTTCTTCGGGAAATCTTCTGTCACCGGTTGTTGGCATCATACGGCTGTTTTTCACGACTTTGTGTGAAAATGTCACTCTTGTCCTTCGACAGCACAAATTTAGCGATTATTGGTGAATCAACTCCTCTTGGGTTTAGCCTGTGTGCTCTCATAATCCCAATCTCGTGCGCATTGCTCATTCCGAGTTCGTCGTGGATAAACTCTCTCACTCTCTCTTCACTTTTTGACCATGATTCTCCTTTATCACCATCCAGACCACGAAATATTAAATTGTCCCGTCTATTTCGACATTCTAGATCCTCAAACTTATCCTCCATACGAGAGAATGTTGCTTTCAGTTGTTCATTTTCACTCTTGATTGTCTCAAGCTCTACGTGAAAATCACGCGCCATCTTGTCCATTTTTCCATTCAGAGTTTCAAACTTCTCGTTCAATTCTTTCAGGTCATGCTGAATACCTTTGAGCATTTCAATAATTTCGCTTTCTTCTTTTTCGCCGGAGAGTACTTCAACTGCACCGCTTTCAGTGAGAGTTTTCTGTGCGTTTCTCTTTCCTGGACCAGGGTTGGATTCGACACTGCCGCTCGTCACAAGCAGTAAGCTTAACAAGAGCAAAAGTCTCAAGCAAATCAAAATTTGACATTTTCGTATCACCATACCTCTAATCGACCGTTTAGCCTTGTCTGGTTGTATAAAACAGTCAATTTTAGCCCTGTATTGATTCAAACACACACCCATTTTGCGGAGCTCAGAACACCCACGTCTGTCGCTAGCCACGCATGCGCAGTATACTCAGCATGCGTATCTGTAACATGATTGGCTATAAAAGGGATGTCTTAGAGAGGCTGAGTCTCTCGAAAGTAAAGATGAGCAGAGGCCTTCTAACCTCTGTAGGCTTGTATAAAAAATTGTGGAATACTTTAAAAAGAAAAACAATGTTCCTCAATGTCAAATTGCAAAGGCTTTGAAGGTCTCATCATCGACAGTGCATAACATCATCAAAAGATTCAGAGAAACTGGAAAAATCTCTATGTGTAAGGGACAAGGCTGAAGACCTTTACTGGATGCCCATGATCTTCCGGCCCTCAGATGCCACTGCATCACTCACCGGCATGATTCTGTCATTGACATTAATAAATGGGCCCAGGAATACTTCAAGAAACCATTGTCTATAAACACAGTCCGCTGTGCCTCCACAGAAGCCACCTAAAACTCTATCATCTAAAAAGGAAGCCACTGTTGAGCATGATCCAGAAGCGCCAACGTGTTTTGTGGGCCAAGGCTCATTTAAAATGGACTGAAGCAAAGTGGCAAAGTGTCCTGTGGTCAGACGAGTCCAAATATGACATTCTTGTTGGAAATCATGGGCATCGTGTCCTTCAGGCTAAAGAGGAGAAAGACCACCCCTCCTGTTATCAGCGTTCAGTTCAAAAGCCAGCATCTCTGATGGTATGGGGATGCATTAGTGCATATGGTCTGGGACACTTGCATGTTTGAATGCTGAAAGGTATATAAAGGTTTTAGAGCAACATATGCTCCCCTCCAGATGACATCTATTCCAGGGAAGGCCTTGTGTATTTCAGCAGGACAATGCAAAACCACATACTTCAGCTATTACAACAGCATGGCTTCATAGTAGAAGAGTCCATGTGCTGAACTGGCCTGCCTGCAGTCCTGATCTTTCACCGATTGAGAACATTTGGCGCATAATTAAATATAAAGTCCCTCAAAGGAGACCCAAAACTCTCCAGCTGCTGGAAGCCTGTAGTCAACAAGAGTGGGATCAAATTCCAATGGCTGAACTGTAGTAACTTGTCTCCTCAATGCCCAGACGCTTCCACTCTGTGTTAAAAAGAAGAGGGGATCCTACACCATGGTAAACAGGCCCCCGTCCCAACTTTTTTGAGCCCTTTAGCACCCATCACATTGGAAATGTGGGTAATGTGGGTAAAAATGCAAAATTTTTCAGCTTCAACATTTACTATGTTATCTCTGTGCTATTGAGAATAAAATACTGGCTGGTGTGATTTGAAAGTCATTGCGTTTTGATTTTATTCACAATTTACACCTTTTCCCAACTATTTCGGAATTGGGGTTGTAGAAAGCCATCCATGAAGTTCATTTTCTGACCTCATCTTGACCATCTGTGACATTTAAAGTCACAGTGAATGGCATCACAATTGATAAATTGAATTTTCAGTGACTTGAATCACCAAAACTGCTTCAGAGCTTGTATTACAGGAGATCTTGTAAATGTATGTGAACTTTTATTTGGTGACCTTGACATTAACCTTCAATGATTCAAAGGTCAAACTTCACATGAAATTTTCATAACTTGTATCATCATTATAAGATTGCTTGCCAGTAAGCCACAGGACCCTTGGTCATATTTTAATTTTACAAAAGTATATTTTAGGATTGTAATGTGATTTCTTATCATGCAATGATGGGGTTCATTCTTACCAGTGACGTGCAGTCGGAGGTCAGTTCGGGGAGGCAGAATTCTCACCGTTAAACAAACGATTACTATTTATTTGCTTGATTAGCAATCAGAGGATTGATTTACTAATTTAGTAACACTTAAGGGCTGAATGGTGTGCCAATTTTATCCACAATATTATTGCTGACTTCATCGAAATTAAAATGCTCACAGGACAGCAAATTTGGCCAAATTTGCTCACAGGAAGCTAATGCAATGGCATTAATTAATATTAACACCTTTCTTATGCTGTGTTCAATGCGTAGTCAATATGTTTGCAATAATGTTTCCTCCCTTAAAGGCCGTATGAGCAATATGACGTCACTATTGTTGCCAGTTGAAACATTCTCAAAACATATCTGAGCCGCTCACCCCTCCCCTTCAGAAGTTTGGAACATGAACGTGCTTTTCTTAAAGTGAAACTTCTGAGTAAAGCTGCTTTCAAACCGGACGCGAAACAAATTTTTCCTATGACAGATTACATTCAAAGTCAATGCAAAGACGCGAATACACGCGAAACATGCACAAAAAGGCGTCTGACAAGTATCTTAGCTCAGCATTACAAAATGAGTGTTAACAACGTCACATAGATCACTACTTTTAGCTAAACTTATCACGCGGTTATATAATCATTGACAAATTTCAACTCTGAGTACTAACCAGAGAAAAAATGTCATCACACGAACAATAACTCTGGTTTGATCGGACAGAATCGGCAAACTCACTAGCTTGCCAACTGAGAGTTAGCAAAGGTTGGTAACTCGCTCCAAAGAGGAAATATCGATCTCTGTACTGTTTGATTCATTCTGACCTGCATGATCAATGCAAGATAGCCTTACAAAAACAATTCACGAGCTTCCCTCAGTTTTGCTAGGGATGACAATTTACAATTCACATCCAATCGAGTTAGCACCAGTACGACTCACCTCAAGTGGAAACAAGGCGGCCGAGGCGTCAGAATTAAAACCTTTCAACTCCCAGAATTCTCTCCAACGTTGGTATGCTCTCCCTATGTTTATTCGGGACTTTGCATAGCTACGATTGCGTTCCTTTTTCCTCGACATGCACTCGTTCGAGCGTCTCTGTTTCGATTTAGCTTCCACCATGCCTCACTCTGCCGCCTCGGTAGTACCTTGCATTGCTCAGTCCCACCCACTTGCCGTGTATGAGCACAGAACTGGTGCAGAAGACACACCCTGCCCTCTGATCCGTTGGAACACTTTTGTTGATGTTAGGGGTCGCAGGTAGATCCCCACGAGGTTGTGTATCTTTCTCTGTGTCTACCTGGCTGTAGGTGGCCAACAGAGAGTTTTACACTACCCACTCATGAGAGAAGAGTGAAGAAAATTCTGTTCGTGACAAATTATGTTTGGCTCAGAATTGCTGATACAGAACTCTAATTTCGTAGACCAGGCGCAGGCGCGGCGAATGGGGAGTGCGCTGCGCCAACGGGGTGTGTCCAGGCATATGTTGCAATTTCGTGCCCGGCGTAGCCTGGCGCAAGTACTCCTCTGTCCCGCCTCTGCCCCTCCTTCCAGCGCAAGTTGGCAAAGAAGGCGTGTTTGAGTATAACACAGCCGAGTCAAATCTTCACCAGTCAAATGAGCTCCTCACCTCACCTTTAATGTGTTAGAATATAGAAGGCGACCCAGCCGAGTCAAATCTTGCTCATTGGCAAGAGAAACGATGGATAGCGTGTTCCTATTATTACAAACTGTTGCCGCTTAAAATTTTGGGATTAACATGCATGGACAACAAAGCAAGATACGTTGCACATTTATTTTCAATATGTGATCTTAACTCAGTACGAGATCATAGCAATCAGGCTGTATTCCTTTCCCCCACTAAAAACGATAAAAACCTAAGTGACAATAATAGTAGCCTAGTATTAAGCCGCTTGCACACTGGACGCGAAACGAATTTTTCGCTCGACAGATTGCGTTGAAAGCAGTGTCTTGTGTTCGAAAGTCTGACAGGGTTTTAATATATCTCCGTGTCCGACAGTCTATTATTGTTTTTAATTTCTTCAAATCTACTGACTCTTTTAGATATTAAACGTGAATGTTTTGATAAGAGGGCTCAGTTCTTCAAGAACAGTACCGAGAATTTCAATCAATGTTTCTGTTTAAGATGCTCAGTAAAGCGAGTCGACATCGGCGCGAGACAAAGTTCAATGCCTCCGTGTCTGACAGCCAAAAAAAAATCCAAGAGGATTGATAAAATGTTTCTTTTTATTCTTTATTTTGTTAACAACAGAACATCCAACGAACACTGCGATTAATTTATTTGCGGGTCATCTTTTTTGGATGTTCTGTTGGTTGGTGATGTATATGTGATTTTATTCTTTATTCCGGTTATAAATCTGTTCTCATATCAATACTTTTATTTTTAGCTGGGTGCCGGACATGGAGTATTTTGCATTTCGCGTCGGACAGTCTTAATCTTGCATGCGATAATTTACTCACACTGTCAATGGTCATGGAATTGATTTGCTCTCTGATTGCAAGCACTAATTTATATCTGCTGTGGAAATAAAGCATGAATCTGTTCCATCTATCTGACTAATTTTCAAAAGAAAGACCGAATAAAGACTGTTGTCTATCTTCAAAGGAAGAGAACAGACGAATAAAAAGACCAAGAAAAGTCGATAGCTCTTTGCATTGACTTTGACTGTAATCAGTCGTGCGAAAAGTTTGTTTCGCGTCCAGTGCGCAAGCGGCTTTACAGAGCATAGAACGCAAGCATTACATATGCACTGCCTGATGCCGAGGCAGTTTGTGGTTGGCTGAGAAAGATGAGAAGTCGTTAATTCGCATCATTGATTCAGTTGCGTTGATTAAGACAGGTCGAGTTTCCATCATGCGTGCCAACCGCCTTTGATCTGACCTGAGGACAATCGATATAGATACTATAATTTATGTGCTGATTCAGATAGTTACATTAAACAGTGGTTGCTGTAATTATTTACTGTATTGAAATGTACCTGACATTCTGGAAACCTGCCTGTGAGGTTTCGGTAACGTGTGCGCACTGTGTGCCGGTCAGCCAAATTACCACTGCACAGAAAGTGAACCAGAGGCGTGTTCAGAATCGCGGGTGCCCGCAGATGCTCGCGAGCGTTCGATCCTGTACGCCTTAGCACGCCCGGGCGCTTGCGCGCGTACGCGAACTATGGCTTGAGCTGCCTCGCCTCTGCCCTGAAAGGAGGATCGTGTCATCCGGAAATGGGCACGAAACAAAGGATCACTGTATCTTGGCCCGGTTTCCTCCACATAGTTTTCAATACGGTCCGTTCTAAGGAGATTCTCGCCCTTTTATCATAGCATTTACTTCACAAATACATAATGTGACCGCCACGGCAGCATCACAATATTCTGTGTCCATCGGTTCCGACAATTCATTTATAACAGCCCGAAGTACACAGTCTCTTTCGCATTTTGATTACAGACCGAGCGCTCGCCTACGTACAGAATCAGCCCGAGCACTCACGCGAGACAGTCGCGCGGGCGCCTGCGGTTCTGAACACGCCTCAGGTTGGAGCTGGCGAGCTTTCTGCGCAACTGCAGCGAAGACTTTTCTACGAAATTGTCACTACGTCTTGATGAATAAGTGACACCTCCCCCGATTACGCCACCACACCCATCTCGGCGCATGTTCGTCTGCGCACGGTGTTGCACCTCACGATTACCTCAATTACCATTGCGCGGGCTGTGCCGGACGAAAATACCACTGCGCGGGCTGCGCCACGCTACGCCGCCTGCGCTGCGCCAGGAAATTAGAGCCCACAATCTTTAAAAACATACTTTTTACTGCCATTGAAAAAAAAATATATATATATATATAATATATATATACTGTGCGTAACAAATTTATTAGACCACCTGTCATAAAAAACATGAGAACATGAATATTTAAGAAATTAGTCAAAAACTAGTTTAAAAATTATTTTATTATAAAAAAAAAAAAAAACAAACTGAAACCACTATATGGTCCATATTCACAACACCGCTTCCAGGGACCCCAGTATCCCCCTATGCAACCACCTGGTAGAGGTGGATGGATTCCACGCTCTGGTCCCCCTGGTCCCAGACGTGGTGGACCCAGTAATCGGGGTGCACAGCAGTATCCCATTAACACACTTCCTTCTGAGAGATGGTACCCACGAGGAGGACGATTTATGAAGGGGCCCCGAGAACTCCGAGCCAGAAGTAATACCTACTCATTCTCCTCCTATGATTTCTTGTGAGGTGAATGGGCATGTAACTGAACTTATGGCTGACACAGGCGCTACACTTTCTAGTCTTAATGTTTTGCCGCCTTCCACCGCTCTTTCATCTAAGTCTGTGACAA
Organism: Gymnothorax reevesii; assembly: GCA_029721435.1. NCBI lineage: Eukaryota > Metazoa > Chordata > Actinopteri > Anguilliformes > Muraenidae > Gymnothorax > Gymnothorax reevesii. The sequence continues at coordinate 5,107,672 of CM056579.1, read as the reverse complement.
CAGTAGGGTTCTCGGGGACTTTGGAAAAACAGAATTATACAAAGCCTTTGATCACACGTATTGGAGATCAAACTCTCACACACTCGTACTTGTATGCACCAAATTGCCCAGTCAGTTTATTGGGCCGTGATCTCCTTTCTAAAATTGGCGTGCACATTTCCTGCACACCCGATGGCTTAGTGCTCTCAGTCCCAGGTCATGCTCCCACAGTTCGGACATACGGAGAAAAAATCATGCATTTAGGAATACATCCTGACATTGGCACACCTCAAGAACCTGCCACACAAGTTTTTTGGAGCCGATTGCTTCATGACAGCGCATGCTCTGGTTTGTTGTACACATACTCTCAGTGGAAGCCATACATTGATCAACAAGGTGCATTTTCCCCTCCACCTGATCCCCTGCATTGTACATACAATTTCCTGCGGTCTCCTGATGAATCATATGAACAAGCTTGGCAAACTGAAAAGGAGGGACAAACAGACTCATTGCAAATATCGGACATTTACATCGGCCCTGAAGGTGTGGCTGCACATGTCAATCTCACAGACACACAGCGAACGTGGTACGCGTTAGCTCCTGACTCTGAGCCACATGTAACTCTGGCAGTGGCAGCAGGCTCTCAGCCTCAGAGCTTGGGCTCAATGGTAAAGCGAGCTTTCTCACTAACATTTGCATCAACTAGCAATCCTCTTTTGCACTTTTCTTCGGACGGATCCATGATTCGCATTTCTGATGCTTCTACCAATCTGGCAATTTATGAAATGACTGAACAGGACAGATCTTATGAAGATGACATCACTGACCACCCAGGCGCAGCAGACATGCTTAAAGAAATTCCTACCTCTCTGTGGTCCACAGGACCATATGATGTCGGAGAAGCAGCAGGTGTTGTCACAGTTTGACAGTTCCATATCAGAAGCCCTTGTGGCGTTCACAATACCCATTGAAACTGGAACAGACTGATGGGATCAGGGAGACTATAACAGGTTTGCTCTCAGCAGGAGTGCTGAGGCAAGCATGCGGTTCTGGCTGGAACACTCCTATCCTCCCTGTCCCTAAGGCTGAAGGGAAGGGCTGGCGCATGGTTCATGACTTGCGCCCAATAAATAATGTCACCACCACACTCAACTTGCCCGTCCCAGATCCATATGTTGCATTACATGGTCTCAATCCCTTGAACACTCATTTCACAGTGATAGATCTTGCAAATGCCTTTTTCTGCCTGCCATTAGCTCCAGAAGTGCAGGACTGGTTCTCGTTCACTTACGATGGGCAGCGTTACACCTACAATCGTCTTCCTCAGGGCTACAAAGATAGCCCTGGTTTATTCAACCATGTCCTCAAACAAGAGCTCAGCTCTCTCGACTTGCCTGAGGGAACTACCCTAATACAGTATGTTGATGACGTGCTGTTGGCTTCCACATCACCTGAGTCCTGTCTGGAAGCCACCAAAATGCTGTTGAACAAACTCGCGACCGCAGGGTACAAGATAAAGAAAGAAAAATGTCAGGTTGCCCGCAAATCTGTGACATTTCTTGGCAATCCTATGATTTTTTGCTTACACAAATTTTAATCATCATCAGCTCATGTACTTCATTCACTTGTGGTTACAGAAATTTAGAGTATTCCCAGAAAACATCTCTCAAATGCTTTGAATACAGATTGCCGGAAATTTCTTCAAAACCAACTCGATAGTTGATAACACAGAGGTTAGCCTATCAAAGTATCAAAATTCAAGTGCTTGTCTATTAGTCAAAATTGTAGTCACACTGTGAATGATGTTAGCGTAATATTATGGACTCAAAGTTGCTGCCTGACTATGGATTGTTTCCACAAACACAGGTATGGGAGACTCACCCGAAGTGTTGCCAGTGCCACCAGTGATGTCAACACCGTCAAAGTCCAAACTGACCAGAAAAATAAGAAGCTGACCAATGAAGAGAATTTACTGAAAGCCGAGGTAAAAGGATTCCAGAGAAAAGAGACGGCAAAGCAGTCAGAGCTGGCTGAGAATGAAAAGAAGATAGAAGCAGCTTCCAATGATCTTCAAAAAGTCGTTGACAATATTGCTGACAGAAACAGGAAGTTTGGCATCGTAGCTGCTGTGGTGCCATTCATTGGTTTCATCATCGATGCAGCCCAGAGGTCAATCAACAATTCTACCGACGAAGGTCGCCTGAAGATGGCCCGAAACAAGATTAAAGGGCTTCGAGATGAGAGAGCCAATATCTCTCGTGAATTGGGGAAAATTCAAACGGAGCTGATGCATTGGCAGTTTCAGCTTTCTAAGTGTTCGATTGAACTAGGTAAGGATTAGCACTTACGTTTCTCTTGTTCTGTAGAATTCTGCTTGGGTTTCTAGGATTAGGCATGAAGGAGGAATCATGCCGAATCTTGAGGAAAATACATAGCAGTTTGGTTAGGGAGTCCACCTAGTAATCAAAGCATTCCTGATTCAATCCCCAGTATTGAAATTCTCCTGAGTAAAGGCACCTAATCCCTTATGTGTCCAAACTGGTTCCAGAGACGGATATTATAAATGAGACTACAATACCTAAATACTGTATGGTCCAACACAATGGGCAGTTACCTGAATATTTCATTATGGTTTGCAGAGCAGGGGCTCCCAACAAGATGACTAATTAAATTATTTACATTTAAATTTTTTTTTTTTTGGCAGCAGCAACTCTCATTTTGTATGAGTGCATGACATCTTTAATTCATACACTGATTTTTTTTTGCATTCAAATCAATACTATGAGATGACAATCTATTTTGTATAAGGTCACACTATGCAGGCAATGAACTGACCTTTTATTACCTGGCCCCCCCCTACGGGGAGGGGGGCCAGGTTAAGCAATGATCATGTCTGCGTGTGTGTGTGTGTGTGTGTGTGTTTCTGTCAGTCTGTCTGTCAGCCTGTGGCCATAAGTCACTGGCGGGATCCCCTGGGGCTAGGTCAGCTATCTCTGATTGCCTTGTTTACTAGTTATTTTTACTGATGTCCTCATCAAGCCGCAAACATTACATGAGAGTCTTCTGCCCCTGGTCACTGTTGCCCTGTAGGAGGTGCCATAGGTACGTAATTAGATTGCACTTGGTGCTATATACCCCACACTGAAAGGTTACCCTTATAACAATCACACCTTTAATTAATGTGTATGAGTTATCGCAATTAAATGAGCTCTTTTATGGATAAATTGTTTTCCCCATAAGCACTTAGTGATCTGATGAGACAGTGATGACGAGAGAAAAAATAGCTTCCAATCTTTCAATAATTTTAACGCTCCCAAACGCTCCGCAAAACGATCTTCCATAATAAGTGTCCACCGCGCAAGACTGATCAGTCTAACGAAACAAAAATACAATTGTAAAGTGAAAGAGTTGGGTCGCTCTCACCGGCTTTCAGGAGTCAGGACAGCATAGACCGGCTACTGTTGATGATTGGTGTTGGTTGCTCTTTATGCGATAAAACCATGAGACAGGACGACCGAAGTCTTCATCGCTACTCGATCCTGCACGTATCGCACTTGATACATTGTTATTTTTCACGGCTTAGATTCGACTTGCTACAATGTATCGCATACGTCCAATGCAGTTTAGTTTGCTGCAGTGTTTAAACTGGCGCGCCACTTCAAACCATCATCAACTTCCCAGTCTTTCCGTCTCCTTTTTCTTTCACTTCCTACTCCTCCCCTTTTTATCTAAAACACCGCGTCTCTCCCCAGTAACAACCCTTCACATGCCAATGGAATTAGAACATGACATTATACAGAAACAATCAGACATTTCCTAATCGTGATGTTTCATTATATTTCTCGTTTCAGACCCATTTTATAGAACATGCACCAGTTTCGTTTTTATATCACAGGTAGTTCATTAGAAAATTTCCTTTACTATTACTGCACACATATTAGTACTGTGGGAGTGCCACACCCTGTATAATACTGTCAAAGTAATACGTATATGGGATATTATGTGTTAGGTCCGACCGCCGCCTCCGCCGCACTACGTGTTAACGCGATAACTTCAGTATTATTTCAATTACATTTTTCAAATTTTGCACATAAGTAAGTATCATAAAGAGGAAGAACTGATTTTGGACTATTTACAATGTCTAGATTGGCCACCAGGGGCCAAAAACTGATTTAGGTGTTAACGCGATAACTTCAGTAATATTTTAATTAGAAATCCAAGTTTTGCATATAAGTAAGTATCATAAAGAGGAAGAACTGATTCGATTTTGGACAATTTTCTATGTCTAGATTGGCCACCAGGGGCCAAAAACTGAAAAAACCACTGTTTTATCATATCTTTGGAAATATTTGTCCGATTGACCTCAAATCAAGTGCAAATGAAAGGTCATGACCTGAGAATATGTCCCACGATGACATTATGCCTGTTTGGTTAAAAATTTTGACACAAGGTGGAGCTTTGTCACATAAAATTCACCAATATTGCTATATCTTTGGAACTATTTCTCCAATTGACATGAAACTATGTGCACCTGCCAAGTCATGACCTCACAACGTGTCACATGATGACATCATACCTGTATGGTTCAATATTTAGCCACCAGGTGGCGCTTTGTGATGGAAAATTACCATTTTGGCCATATCTTCAGAACCATTTGACCGATTGACCTGAAATTAAGTTCAAATTAAAGTCTATTCAAGGTCTATTCAAGGATTGGGGAATTGGAGGATCGGGGGCGTTCGGGGATATGCCCCCACCTGTCGCCTCCGATGGCATAAGCCTAGTTAGTATTGTTTTTAAATGAATATGCACTGTTTTGTAGGAGATGTCACCTCTACAGACATTATAAGACCTATATTATATGCTTGCGCATTTTAGGTTTGTTTTATTTATAGAGAATTTGCATCAATCGGGGTAAAAAGTCATTCAAAATTCAGACATGACCTTGCTATCCGATAGGCTTCTGAAGACACCTGATAGGCATGAGGTGAGGCCTTTGCCTGGAATGGTTCAGTGGCTACAGCAGTGCTGCCATATATTGCCAGCATTAACTTTGAAAAAATTTGGTCCCATTCAGAGCGATGACCTTGACACCTGTAATGTGGGGAAAAAAAAGCCACTAGATGGCAGTATTGACATTTTTTTTGTTACGCCCAGTTTGGAGCTAGGTTTTGGGCATGTCCTGGGCATGCCTCAGAGGGGAAAGTCCCAGAGAATTGAAAAAAGTCTGGAAGGTGGGAGGGGGCTGGAAAAGAGTATATAAGGTGAAAAATTGAGAGAGTAAAGTAGTAGGAGAAATTGTGGAAGGATACATTTGACCAGACCTGTCACTCTTTTCAAGACCTGTGAAGCTTTTTGCAGATTTTTGCCTGTGTTGGAGCATTTTCCTGTCCCAGGACATCGCAAAATAGCAACCCCCATCTCAATTACCAAAGGAACTGTAACCATCTCATCTTTTTAAATATTTTAATCTTGGTCAGTGCTTAGTTTAATTAAATCTAAGTTTTAAAATTTTGTCTGTCATCCCTTGCTGTCCGATAGATCATAACAAATTGGGGCCATAACACACCAAATATGCTTCTAGACGCCCATATGACATATACATAAGCTGTGTAAATTTGAGGGCTGTACCTGCAATGATTCAGTGTCTAGAGTGAAAGGTCATATAACAGTTCTGTCCATTATGCACGTTTTTAAAATAAGTGCAATGACACTATGTACATGTCCTGTAATGTGAAATAATGTCCTCATACAGCATGTATCAGAGAAAAGTAGACTGTCAGAAAACAATACCATAAAACCAAAATGAGGAGATGTTTAGACAATTTGATCATATGTGTTGATAGACCATGTAATTCTCCCTTGATTAACACCAGTTAATTTGAACACGGCTAATTTGAAAAATAAAAGCAAAATAAAAGTCTGTTGTGCATAGAAGTGCAAGGGTTCATATGAGATCTGTCGTTGTGGATGACAAGTTCCATTGGTGTTTTATTGGTGTTTTACTTGCATGCATTAAACAGGAAAAAATGAGCACATGTTAACCCCCTGCCCTCAATACAAAGATTTCACATTCATAACACTGTTATGATCCTGATCTGCCTGACCATGTTTTTGTTATGATTCTTCCTGACTGCCATGTTTGATTATGAATTCTGTTTTGTCTGACCATGCACTGTATTTGTGATTAGGATTCCATGCCTTGTTTTGTTTCTGTTTGATTCTGTATTTTCTGCCATATTCCACTCCTGCAGTTATATTCCGGTCCATGTTTTGTCTCTTACCATGCTTTGCACTTTGTCTCCCCCTGTCTGGTCTTCTGTCATGTGATCGCTCACTGCCCCAGTATTGTGTGCCACACTTTCTGGGGTGATTTCATGGTTTCTGGGATTTCATCCATTCCTTCCAATCTTGTTTACTTTCTTCATCTTGCTTTTCTATTTTACAAACAATACTAACAGTTTGTTGTTTTAGTTAAACTTACTAACCAAGACTAAGGTTGTTTATAGTGCTAACTTACTAATAAGTACTAGGGATTGTATAGCTGCATATTATTAATTGACTAACAAGCTCTCAGCACTCGCTCTGCTCTAGTCTCCGCCCCTTGCCTTCACTCACTTTTCTTTGCTGTGTTTCAGCAGATTTTCTGTACCTTGTTAATCACTGTTCTGCCCCTCACTCTGTGCACGGTAGAACTCCCTAACCGGAGCCATATGTTTGTCAGTAGGCTGTCTCTGTGATCCCTGTCCGCGTTTTGGCTTTTGCCAATTTCTTGTAATTAGGAACTTCCTCATGTTCATTCCTTTGAAATTAGTCTGATCCAGTTCACCTGTTTCCCTTTAAAGCCTGTGAGTTCCCGTTTATCTATTTAAGCAGTCTTTTCACCGCCAGCTCCTTGTCAGAACGTTTCCCTTGGTTTGCCTGTGCTACGCTTGTTTTCACCTTGTATTCTTTGTGATTCACTTCTGACTGGACTGTCCCTGTTTTGCGATGTTGGCTCTGTTTTGGATTACTGCCTGCATCTGTGTATCAATCCCTTTTTTCCCCGACTATGAGTACTGTGATTGCTGCCCTGGTAATGACTCAGATTTCGCCCTCTGGATTTTGATTTTTGGATTGTGGACTCTGTACTGTTACCTCTTGCTCTGCGGGTGGTCTCCCCCTTCCTTAAAATCCTGTTTTACTGCACTGTTTGGTTCTCGCGACTGGCTACTGAATGACACCTCACAAACATTGTATAATGCCAAACAGAAGGGGTTAATGAGCAGTCTTTAAGCTTGTTTTGTGCAGACCTTTTAAACAGGTCAGTCAGCATAAATCATTAATCAAGGGGGAATCGTATCTATAACTACATCAATATGTATGACCCGATTTTCTAAACATCTTCGCATTTTAGTTTTATGGTGTTTTTTTCTGAGAGTCTACTTTTTTCTGACACACCCTGTATGTGCAATGTAATCTTGAAATCCATTTGTGCAATATTATCTCAGTATCTTGTGAATATATCTGATCACCTGCCAGTCATAACATGTATGACAACAAAAACACGCAGGAATGTAAAAGAACCTTTATGCTTCAGCTGCAGACCTCTGAATGATCAAACTATTGATGACATTAAAAAAGACATTGTTGATATAAACTGAAAACAGTTGTTTTCAGCTCCAATTGACGATGCTTACAATAATTTCGTACTTAAGCTAAAGTGAAGTGATTGACAAACATGTGCCTGAGAAGGAAATAACCATTAAACCAAATCGTGTTCTTAAAGAACCATGGATGACGCCCGGTCTTTTAAGATCGAGTATCAATCTCGACAAACTTTACCGGAAAAGACTTGCCAAACCTAAAACAGACCCTGCATATTTGAGGTTTGTTCAATATAGAAACGTTTTTAATAAGCTTCAGCGTAAACTTAAGCTTATTAAATCATATTACAGTGATTTATTTGTTAAATTCAAGACCGATATAAGTGTTATGGCCCCAATTTTTTATTAGATTTACAACGCAACAGAAACAGCAAGGGATGACAGACACAGTTTTAAAAACCTCAACACATTTAATTAACAAACAAAGACTAAACTACTATTTACAACTACAGACCAAGATTGATTGGAAAACACAAAAAAACAGAAATATTTACAGTCCTTGTGGGTTTTCTGGTGATGTGCCGGGTGAGGAAAAGGCTCTTTTACAGGCAAAAATCCACAAAAGAAAACTTCACAGGTCTTGAACAGAATGACAGGCCTGGTCACACGTATCCTTCTTCTTGCAATTTCTCCTACTACTTTACTGTCTCAATTCTTTTCCTTATATACTCTTTTGCAGACCCCACCCACATTTAGACCTGTTTTTTTAATTTTCGGGGACTTGCCCCAGACATGTCCAGGACATGTCTAAACAAAGCTCCAGTCTGAGCTGAAAAAAAAAGGTAAATACTGCCATCCAGTGGCCTATATTCACATTACACCTCCATTCCAAAAGGGAAAAATTTTGACTCATAAAGGCAAAATTTTTCTTTTCAATACTAAATGGTTAAGTGAACACTTGTCTATATATACATATCATACAATATTCAAATAAACACTTGTCTATATATACATGTCATACAATATTCAAATAAACACGTGATATATATATACATATTCAAACACGGGATAAGCAATCAGCAATTACATTGTCTGTACCCTTCACATGCTTAATTTCCAAGTCAAACTCCTGTAAAATCAAACTCCAATTCAACAATCTCCGATTCTTGTTTTTCATCTTACTCAAAAACATTAACGGATTGTGGTCAGTGTACACAATCATTGGCTTTTGTCCTGTACAAACATAAACCCAAAGTGTTGTAAAGAAAGGACCAGAGCCAACAGTTCCTTCTCTATTGTGGAATAGTTCCTTTGGTGGCGATTGAACTTCCTGGAGAAGTGTGCCACGGGATGCTCAATGTCATCAGAGTCACTTCTCTGTAAAAGCACAGATCCACAAGCTTGGTCGCTAGCATCGACCGCGATGGAGAACGGTTTGTTGAAATCAGGAGATTTGAGCACGGGGAAGTGACACAGCAGAGACTTCAGGCAATCGAAGGCTCTCTGGCATGCATCATCCCAAGTGAACTCTACGCCTTTTTTCAGTTGGTTAGTTAGACTGAGAGCAATCTCAGCAAAGTTCTTGCAGAACTTGCGGTAGTACCCGATCATTCCAAGGAAGCGGCGCAAAGCTTTTTTGTTGTGAGGAACTGGAAAGTCCATGATGGCTTGGACTTTAGCATTTATGGGTGCCATCTTACCCTGGCCTATGACGTAGCCAAGATAGGTGACAGTAGCACAACCAAAGTCACTCTTGCTCAGGTTAACAGTCAGGTTAGCCTGGGTCAGGCGCTGGAACAACGTCTCTACATCTTTCAGATGTTCTTCCCAGGAGTCACTCCATGTGATCAGGTCGTCGATGTACGCACCGGTGTGTGGCAATCCGGCGATTGTAGACTGAATCATCCTTTGGAACGTGGCTGGGGCATTTTTCATGCCAAAGGGTAGGACTTCATACTGGTACAATCCAGATGGTGTGGCAAAAGCAGAGATGCTCTTGGCCCTCTCAGTTAAAGGCACACACCAATAACCCTTCAATAAATCAATCTTGGTCAGAAACTTCGCTTGCCCTACTCTATCGATACAATCATCAATCCTAGGTATTGGAAACACATCAGTTCTAGTTACAGCATTGACTTTGCGATAATCTGTACAGAATCTAGTACTTCCATCATGTTTTGGAACTAGCACACAGGGTGAACTCCAATCGGAGTTGGAGGGTCTGATAATATCATGTTCTAACATGTACTCAACCTCTTTCTCAGCAATCTTTCTCTTTTCAGGATTCATCCGGTACGGATGCTGTTTTATTGGTTTGGCATCACCAACATCTACATCATGAGAGGCTATAGAAACTCTTTTTGGAACATCAGGAAAAAGATCCTCATATTTCTTGATCAACCTCTCAAACTGATCTTTCTGTGAGGGTTCTAAGTGCTGGAGTTTTACATCAAGATTTTGCAACACATCAGAATTTGACAATTTACATGAAAGAACTTCAGCTTTAATTCTAGGTTCATCATCTTGAAACTCCCCCTCATCTTCACAAATCTCGGCCATTGGAGGACCTGAAGTGACAGCTGCAACCCTAGCATTTCTGTCATGATAAGGCTTCAGCATGTTAATGTGACACAATTGTTTTGGTTTTCTCCTATCTGGAGTCTTCACAATGTAATTGAGATCATTGAGTTTTGTCAGAATTTCATAAGGACCATGAAATCTAGCCTGCAATGGATTGGACTGCAAGGGAAACAACACAAGGACCTTGTCTCCTGGTTTAAACTCACGGCTTCTAGCCTTATGATCATACCAAGTTTTCATTTTTCCCTGACTTGATTTCAAGTTCTCTTTGGCTAGGTCACAAGCTGCACGCAATCTTTCCTTGAACTTGCTAACATAGTCTAACAGACTGATGCGCGGCTCTTCCTCTTGCCATTGTTCACTCAATAATAGCAAAGGTCCTCTGACTTCATGACCAAACACTAGCTCAAATGGACTAAATCCAGTAGACTCCTGCACTGCTTCTCTAGCTGCAAACAACAGCAAATGAACACCTTCATCCCAGTCTTTCTCATGGTCATAACAATAAGTCCTCATCATTGTCTTGAGAGTGGAATGAAACCGCTCTAAGGCACCCTGACTTTCTGGATGATAGGCACTAGAAAGAATCTGCTTTGCACCTAGTTCATACACAACCTGCTGAAACAATCCTGAAGTGAAATTGCCACCTTGGTCTGACTGAATTTCCCTGGGAAGGCCAAACAACGCGAAGAACTTTATCAAAGCCTTTGAGATTGCAGTTGCCTTGATGTTACGTAGAGGTATGGCTTCAGGGAATCTGGTAGATGCACACATGATTGTCAACAAGTACTGATTTCCAGATCTAGTCTTGGGTAATGGACCAACACAATCAACAATGACCTTCGAGAATGGCTCCCCAAATGCTGGGATAGGCTGCAATGGAGCTACAGGTGGGTCTAACTGGTGTTTTCCAACTACCTGACAAGTGTGACAGGTTTTGCAAAAGTTGGAAACGTCTTTCCGAAGCCCTGGCCAAAAGAAGTGTTTCATGATTTTATCAACAGTCTTGTTAACACCAAGATGACCTCCTAAAGGTAAACTATGAGCCATTGTTAAGATCTCATTCCTGTAGACCTTCGGAACAACAATTTGCCTGACCACTGCCCAATCTGCATTGGCAGGGATATCAGGAGGGCGCCACTTCCGCATCAACACACCATCCTTGAGATAATACCCAACTGGAACTGCGTCTATTTCTTTATCAGGAAGGGCTCTCCTCTTTAGTACACAAATTTCAGAATCATTAGTTTGCTCCTCAATCAACCGCTTTCTGGACAGAGACAAGTCTCCAGACACATCAGAATCACCAGACCCATCCGGCTGGCTGAATAGAGAACTGATAAAAGTATCTGATAAGTCCTCAAACGGAGAAACCATAGTAGGCCAATCAGAGTCATGAGGCGAACCACCTGAGTCCTGACTATTCAATGTGCTGGACGGCACCACAACATCTTCTTCTTTAGCCTTTTTGGCCATAGCACGAGTCACTGCGCAAGAAGGATACAGAGATGGGTCCTCATCCCCATCTTCAGTGCTCGGCTGTGAAGTAAGATGTACAGGGGGAACTACTTTGCCCCCAGCCAGGTCATTGCCTAGCAACAGAGAAACACCCTTTATAGGTAGACTTGACATAAGTCCCACCTTTACCTGTCCTGTAACTAAATCTGACTTCAAGAATATAGAGCGCAGGGGTACAGATACAGTCCTCCCTTCAATACCTTGTACAAGTATGAAATCCCCTGAAGCGGTCTCATCACGTAACTCCAAGGAGTCCATCAACAAAAGTGACTGAGAAGCTCCGGTATCCCTTAGGATATATATGGGGACAGGAGTAGTATGCTCATTCAGAGCCACAAATCCCTCTGACACAAATGGAAGAAATTCCTCCCTCACAAAGTCAGCTGTATCAGGCTTTTTAGCCCCACAAGAAGCAGGTAATTTAGCAGATCGGTTATCTACTACAGGGGTTTCTAACCTTGTTTTCACAAAGGCATTTGGTTTGGTATCCTTTTCTTTTTCTTTCTTAGCTTTAAGGAACCAACAGTTAGTTGTAACATGACCAGATTTCTTGCAATAACTGCAAACTAGACCACTTTTGTCACTTTCAGCTTTCACACTTTGATCAGACCTGTTTCTGGATTTCTGAGCACCATCACCAGATTTGTCTTTGGGTGAGGAATCTTGGGTATCACCATAACCCTTTTTCTGAAATTGGGACCATCTATTGTTACTGCTAGACTGAAATTTAGACTTATGTGTGAGAACATATTCATCTGCAAATTTGGCAGCTGACTGCAAATTCAGTGCTTGCTTCTCATTAAGGTAGGTCTTAACATCATCCTTAACACAGTTCTTGAATTCTTCACCTAACACCATCTCTTTTAGTGAGTTGAAATCATCCTTGACCTCCATAGAAGTACACCAGCGCTCAAAGCAAACCTTCTTCTCATTAGCAAATTCCACATAAGTCTGATTTTCAGATTTCTTCAGACCTCTGAATTTCTGTCGGTAAGCCTCTGGAACTCATAAGCTCTCAAAATAACCTTTTTGACAACCTCATAATCAGAGGAATCACCTGCAGACAAAGCCGAATAGGCTTGTTGAGCTTTTCCCTTGAGGACAGTTTGCAACATCAGAGGCCAGTGTTCCTTTAGCCACTGGCAACTCTTTGCTATCTTTTCAAAACACTGTAAATAGTTGTCAACATCCTTTTCCGAAAATGGAGGCACCAATTTTACCTCCTGGCTTGCCCGAAATTTATTTTCAGTTTGAATTTTAATTTTTAGTTGCTCCATTTGGAGTCTTTCTTCTCTATCGAATTTCTCTAATTCAAAATCTCTCTGTCTCTGTCTCTCTCTTTCTGCTCTTTCCTCTTTCTCTCTTTCTTTTTTCTCGTCTCTTGCTAATTTTTCTAACTCAAACTGCCTTTGTTTTTCTTTTTCTTCCCTTTCAAATTCTCTTTGTTTTTCTTTTTCCTCCCTTTCAATCTCTAGCATTTTTAATTTAAGTTCCATTTCTATATTTGGATTTTCCACTGGAAACTATTCCAGATCTCCTGGTCTAAACACATATTCATCAATGTAATATTCAACTATCTCTCTAGCCAGTCTTGCTTTTCGCATGGCTGGTTTCACCTCTGTCAGCTCCAAATGTCTGCAAATTTCTAGCAGTTCTGTCTTTTTAAAAGACTTCAGAACCTCAACGGTTGGTGATGCCAAGAAATCATCCATTGCTGTTGATCTGTCAATATTTTTAGGAAAATTCACAAAAACAATTTTTCAATTTGAAATGTTAGATTTTCAATAAATTACTCACACAATGGTCTATCCCGGACCCGGGACCTCTCGCAATGGTCTGTCCCGGACTTGAGCCCCCAATTTGTTATGGCCCCAATTTTTTATTAGATTTACAACGCAACAGCAACAGCAAGGGATGACAGACACAGTTTTAAAAACCTCAACACATTTAATTAACAAACAAAGACTAAACTACTATTTACAACTACAGACCAAGATTGATTGGAAAACACAAAAAAACAGAAATATTTACAGTCCTTGTGGGTTTTCTGGTGATGTGCTGGGTGAGGAAAAGGCTCTTTTACAGGCAAAAATCCACAAAAGAAAACTTCACTGGTCTTGAACAGAATGAGAGGTCTGGTCACACGTATCCTTCTTCTTGCAATTTCTCCTACTACTTTACTGTCTCAATTCTTTTCCTTATATACTCTTTTGCAGACCCCACCCACATTTAGACCTCTTTTTTTTAATTTTCGGGGACTTGCCCCAGACATGTCCAGGACATGTCTAAACAAAGCTCCAGTCTGAGCTGAAAAAAAAAAAAGGTAAATACTGCCATCCAGTGGCCTATATTCACATTACATAAGGAAGACCTGGAAAATAATAAATGTAATATCTGGCAAGTCTAATAGCAAAGCTTCAATTTATGATTGTTTTATTATTAATGACAAAATTACATCAAGTCCACAACTCATAGCTGATGGCCTCTGTGAGTACTTTACTGGAATTAGTAAGCAATATGCTGATGCAATTAGTCCTTCAAGTAAATCGACCAAAAGCTGGATGAGAAACTGTTCTAATCAAAGTTCCATTTTTTTAGGTCCTACTGATTCACATGAAATAACATCTCTTATTAAATCTCAGAAATCCAAAAAGAGCACTGGCCATGACTATATTAGCATTAAACTTATCAAACAACTTTGTCCGGCCATTTCTGAACCGATTTTTGTGCTCGTAAACAAATCATTACTGAAGGGAAAGTTCCGACTGAGATGAAAATAGCGATGGTCGTTCCCTTTTTCAAGGCAAAGGATCCCCAGAGTTTTAATAGCTATCAACCCATATCACTTCTTCCCAGTTTTTCGAAAATCTTGGAGAAAATAGTCCACAGATAGCTTTATAATTTTTTAATCAAAAACAATATATTGTTCCCAAGTCAGTTTGACTTCAGACCAAAGCACTCTATAGTTCATGCTGTGACAGAGTTTACTTTTGATATATTGAATGTTTTTGAGAACAATGAACATTGCCTGGCAGTCTTTCTTGACTTATCAAAGGCCTTTGATACGATCGATCACTCTGTTCTGCTATTGAAACTGGAACATTATGGTATTAGAGGTGTCGCTCTGGAGTGGTTTAGAAGCTATTTAAGCCAACATAAACAGTTTGTAAGCTATAAAAGTTGCAACTCAGATAGATTGGCTATTTCATGTGGCATCCCACAAGGTTCAGTGCTGGGCCCTCTCTTATTTATTATTTACGCGAATGACTTGCCGAAATGCCTTTTTCAAACAAAATGTATCCTTTTTGCAGATGAAACGACAATTTATAAATCGTCCTCTGATCTCCAGGATCTCTTTTATTGCATGAATGATGAGCTTTTAAGCCTATCTGAATGGTTCAAGGCAAATAAATTATCGCTCAATTTGAGCAAAACTACTTCTATGGTCTTTACACCAAGGAGGAGAGGAGGTCTTTTTAATAATATACTGTCAATAGGTAATGAATTTCTCCGGCGGGTTGAAACGGTCAAATTTCTGGGCTTTTTTATTGATGAGAAAATGACCTGGAATGTACATATTGAACATTGCCAGAAGAAAATCTCAGGTGGAATCTATGCGCTGACTTCACATGGCGGTATTTGTCGTGTAAACATTTGAAGATGCTTTATTATACACTGATACATCTGCATCTTCTATATGGAATAACAATATGGGGTTCTGCCTTTGATAAATTTATAAATAGACTTCGAGTACTCCAGAAAAGGCAGTTAGAATTATTACTGATTCTAAATATAACAAGCATACAAGCCCAATTTACAGTCAACTTAAGATTCCAACATTTAACGACTTATATCGTATTCAGCTTTGTAAACTTGTCTACGCTCACACTCATGGCGAGCTGCCAGAACCACTCCAGAGAATTTACAGCCCCAACAGTAATGTTCATTCCTATTTGACATGCAGTCACAATGACATACATTTGTCAAGCGTACGAAAAGATATTGTCCTTCGTAGCTTTATTTATAAACGTCCAGAAGCTTGGTCTAACTTGCCAGTTAATATTAAAAATTCTACATCCATAAGTGCATTTGATTAAATATTAAAAAAAAGTATTTGATTGCTCAATATAAAATTTGATGATTATACAGACTTGCATTACAGTCTGTGTGGTGGGTAATACCTGTTAACTTTAATGTTTTTTTTTTTAATTATTTATTTATTTGCACATGTGAGAGACGCGTTACAAAAGAGATCACTCAAGAGGAGTGAGTTAAAAAGAAGAAAAAAATGTGCAGGTGACGTCTGAAGCCCGAAAGGGCTTATAGAGCGGCCTCACCCTGACCTTATGAAATGCTTATTCAAGAAAAAAAAATTAATGTACATCCTATGGGAAAAATAAAGGATAAGTAATTGAAAATAAGATGAGAATGATAAAATACAGGACGGCAGAAAAAGACAACAAAAAAGAAGAGAAAAGAAAAAAATCATAATAAATAAAGGTAAACAAGAACAAACTAATTAAAAGAAGTAACAGCAAACATAGATTGCACCACAAGATGAACTGGTCCTAAGAGACCGCTATACATATTGTTCTAATAATTTCAAGAATAGTCTCTTTTTAAATATTGACAAGGAGGGGGCATTGTCAGCAAGATTGTGATGTTCATTCCACAATGTAATCGCTGTATTTGACAGAGTACTACCCTCTACGAGTGTGGCGGAGGGGAAGATGCAAGTGCTCTGCTTGTCTTGTCCTATATAAATGAAAACTAAGATTTCTGCAAAAATATTGTTGAAAGTGATTGGGCAGTTCTTGATTTTGATGAATTACTTTGTAAACAAAAGTGCATATTTGTATGATATTGATATCAAATATGGTTAGGATCCTTAGTTTATAAAATGTTCTAATAATTATGGTGGTTTAATTTACTTGATAATCCTTATGTGTGTGTGATTGAAGTTTGTGCTTTGGGTGTATGTGTTGAGGAATGGTGGGTTGTGATGTACTGATCCATTTGTTGTTGTGTGTAAGGTAGTTTTTTTTTTTTGTGCGTGTGTGTGTGCGCGCGCATGTGTTGGGGTGGATGTTGGGTTGAGATGAATGGGTCTATTTATAGCTGTGTGATAGGTCTTTTTTTGTGTGTATGTACATGTGTTGGGTTGTGGGGGGTGACGATGAACTGATCTATTTGTAGTTGTGTGAAGGTTATTTTTTTTGTGTGTGTGTGTGTGTGTGTGTGTATGTGTGTGTGTGTGTGTGTGTGTGAAAGTGTGTATGCATGTGGGGCAACGCCGATCCCCTATTACAATGGTATTATATTTTGTGTAAGTATTGGGGATCTACAGTTTTTTTATAAGTCTTGGCCTTGTCCGGGATCATTCTCTGCTTCGTATTTTATTTCGAGATTGTTCCATTTTTTTTTATTGAAAATGATTCAAAATAAACTATCTATCTATCTATTTATCCATCTATCTATCTATCTATATGAGCACTGCACTCAGAAAAATATCGTGAATAAGTGCAATAATCTTCTGTATTTACACACTGATATCATATTTAATTCTTCTTAATACCCTACTTATGGTTGTTTTTTTTCTGTACTATTTATGTAATTACCTCCGCCAAGTAGGTCATGTGTTTGCCTGGGTTTGTTACCTCCGCCAAGGAGGTTATGTTTTTGCCTGGGTTTGTTTGTTTGTTTGTCTGTTGGTTTCCATAATAACTCAAAAAGTTATGGACAGATTTTGATGAAATTTTCAGAGTAGGTGGGTATTAAGTCAAGGAACAGGTGATTAAATTTGGCATATCTAGGCCCAAGTACTGCTGAGATATGCAAAACCCAAAACCAGTGAAGTTGGCACGTTGTGTAAATCGTAAATAAAAACAGAATACAATGATTTGCAAATCCTTTTCAACCTATATTCAATTGAATACACTGCAAAGACAAGTTACTTAATGTTTAAACAGGTAAACTTTGTAATTTTTTGCAAATATTAGCTCATTTGGAATTTAATGCCTGCAACATGTTTCAAAAAAGCTGGCACCAGTGCCAAAAAAGACTGAGAGAGTTCAGGAATGCTCATCAAACACTTATTTGGAACATCCCACAGGTGAATGGGCTAATTGGGAACAGGTGGGTGCCATGATTGGGTATAAAAGCAGCATCCCTGAAATGCTTAGTCATTCACAACAAGGATGGGGCGAGGGTCACCACTTAGTGAACAAATGCGTGAGCTGATTGTCGAACAGTTTAAAAACAACATTCCTCAACGAGCTATTGCAAGAAATTTAGAGATTTCATCATCTACGGTCCGTAATATCGTCAAAAGGTTCAGAGAATCTGGAGAAATCACTGCACGTAAGCGACAAGGCCGAAAACCAACATTGAATGCCCGTGACCTTCGATGCCTCAGGCGGTACTGCATCAAAAACCGACATCAGTGTGTAAAGGACATCACCACATGGGCTCAGGAACATTTCAGAAAACCACTGTCAGTAACTACAGTTCGTCGCTACATCTGCAAGTGCAAGTTAAAACTCTACAATGCAAAGCGAAAGCCATTTATCAACAGCACCCAGAAACGCCGCCGGCTTCGCTGGACCCAAGCTCACCTAAGATGGACTGATGCAAAGTGGAAAAGTGTTCTGTGGTCTGACGAGTCCACATTTCAAATTGTTTTTGGAAACTGTGGACGTTGTGTCCTCCGGACCAAAGAGGAAAAGAACCATTTGGACTCTTATAGGCGCAAAGTTCAAAAGCCAGCATCTGTGATGGTATGGGGCTGTATTAGTGCCCAAGGCACAGGCAACTTACACATATGTGAAGGCACCATTAATGCTGAAAGGTACATACAGGTTTTGGAGCAAAATATGTTGCCATCCAAGCAACGTCTTTTTCATGGACGCCCCTGCTTATTTCAGCAAGACTGATGCAAGATCAGGTAGACACCAGAAGCGAAGTGAAGGGGAATGAGGAGTTTAATAAAACAAAAGCAAACAGGCACGAGGGCCAACAAAAAACTTGGCCCAAATGGTTGCAAAATACAAACTAAGGTGAGCTTCACAGCGCTAGAAACTAAAGATCAAAAACGACAAAAACAAAAGCCACTGGAAACTCCAGGCAGATAATTAGTAAACAGAAAAGAACAAGATGCTAGGAATGTAAAGGCTATGTACAAAATGACAAGGACTATGATTATGAGCATGGGACTTGAACAAGACTTGGAAGTGCAGGGGAACTATACATGAAACTTGGCAACAAAACTTGAGACACTGTCTGCCAGCCAACTTCCACCGCACCCAGATAAAGGGGAAGAAATCATGACATGAGGGGCAACACCTGTAGAAGGAGAAACAAGAGGCATGGCAAGATCATTGGACATGGACTAAGATTGGATGACAAGACTTGCTCATTAAGAGAATGAGCGTGCTCAGCTTAAGTACCAATTAAGTATGCAGTTTGGAAGCAAGCATGAATGTTAAGAACAGAAAACCACAGCAGACTTGAAATAGTAAAGCAGGAATCATGACAATAAACTCCCTGTCTAAATTAGTAATATTAGTAATGTGCCTATCTAAGAATTACACCACCCAGTGAGTGTTAGTAAATGTTAGTAACTTAAAAACAGTTAATTGTCAATCAAGATTAGTCAGCCCCGAATCCAGCACAGCACAGAAGGAAGGGGGAAATACTAAAGCCAACCAGAGCTCTGAAATGTGCAACAACAAAGGCACGGGGCGGAACGCAGACAAGCGGTGGAGTGGCTTGGCAGACCTGGCATGAAACAAAACATGGAAAAGTAAAAACATGGACAATAAACATGAATGATGGAATAATTGATCCAGTTACAAGAAACTGTTAAAACTGTGACATGGACTATGAACATGAACATGAACTATGAAACTTGGAACATGAAACTGTTAAAACCATAAATGCTGTCCTGGCCTTTGACCCCAGAACACAACAAAGACAATGCCAAGCCACATTCTGCACGTGTTACAACAGCATGGCTCCATTGTAAAAGAATGCGGGTACGAGACTGGCTTGCCTGTAGTCCAGACCTGTCTCCCATTGAAAATATGTGGCGCATTATGTAGCGTAAAATACGACAACGGAGACCCCGGCCTGTTGAACAGCTTAAGTTGTACATCAAGCAAGAATGGGAAAGAGTTCCACCTGAAAAGCTTCAAAGATTGGTCTCCTCAGTTCCCAAACGTTTACTGAGTGTTGTTAAAAGGAAAGGCGATGTAACACAGTGGTAAAAAGGCCCCTGTGCCAACTTTTTTGCAATGTGTTGCTGCCTTTAAATTCTAAGTTAATGATTTTTTGCAAAAAAAAAAAGTTTCTCAGTTTAAACATTAAACATCTTGTCTTTGCAGTGTATTCAATTGATTATAAGTTGAAAAGGATTTGCAAATCATTGTATTCTGTTTTTATCTACGATTTACATAACGTGTCAACTTCACTGGTTTTGGGTTTTGTACGCCAAAGTTCAAGTTTTCCAGTCTTTCCAATGGGCCGGAGTTCCAATTGCCGTGCTTTTGGGTTTTGCTGCCCCCTAGCGAAGGTCAGCGCTCTCTGAGTGCTTTTCTAGTTTTTAATGTGTCTGCATGTCTGATGTTTCTGTGTGCTCTATGTACCACTGAACGTACATGCAGTAACTTAGAGACATGCAGTGACAGTACAGTACCATAGAGATGCGAATGACAAAAGACATTGATGGATTGATTGATTGATTATAGGTACAGTTCCGAATCCAGTCCACCTTCCTGATGTCCATCAGAATCTCACCAGGATCCAGGATATTTTCCTGCAGCTTAAGAGCTTCTGGGAGAAGATTGGGGTGTTGGTAACGAACCTTGAGCAGAGGACTTTTGCCGGGGAAGAAATGCTTGAATTCATCGAGGACAGCAAGGATGAGTTTTTGCAATCCATCAGCCTTGCAAAAGAGGTATTAATGGAAATCTTTTTTTTATCCTTGTCAGATGATTGAGGGCAGTCTTCTTTATAAATCCAGGACAAAAGATTAATTCTGCAGTGATGGTGATACAGTGTGAGCAGAATTTAATCACTGTTGCATTGGGTTCAAGAGGCTAGCCATGGGCGGAGGGGAAACATCTTTTCTTAGAATTATAGGTAAGGGTTGATGGCTGAGAGGCCAGCAGGTTTACAGCTTGACTCATCCACCTAATGCAAGTGGTGGCTTCATCATTCATCAGCATACAGCGCCCTCCATAATCATTGGCACCCCTGGTTAAGATGTGTTAAAAGCCTTAAAATAAATTCAATTTTTATTGCAGAAGCATACTCTCACTCTGAAAATGGTAGAAAAATGTAACCTTCAACTGAAGTGAATTTTAAGGGGAAAAAAAAATCCCTGACTAAGAAATTATTATTTTTCATAAAATCACCAGTTCCACAATTATTGGCACCCCTAACAATTCCTAGGAAATAAATGTCATTGAAGAATTTTTGTCATTCCTACATTAGTTTACAAAGTTGATCAGGGTATCTAGGAACATTTAATTAGTAATTCATCACTTCCTGTTCCCCTGGGGTATAAATATGACGTGACACAGTGGCCATTTCTCTTATCCACTCTTCAACATGGGAAAGACAAAGGAACAAACCATTCAAGTAAGGCAGATGTGTGTCGACCTTCACAAGTCAGGCAATGGCTACAAGAAAATAGCCACTCGCCTGCACCTGCCCATATCTACTGTCAGAGGAATCATGAAGAAGTTTAAAACAACTGGAACAGTGGTAAACAAGCCTGGACGAGAATGCAAGGTTATTTTGCCACCACGCACAGTGAGGAGGATGGTAAGAGAAATAAAAAGTTCTCCAAAGCTCTCTGTTAAAGAATTGCAACAAATGGTAGCATCTTGGGGTCACAAAGTCTCCAAAACAACCATCAGGCGGTATCTACATTCCAACAAGCTGTTTGGGAGGCATGCATGGAAAAAATCTTTTCTCACTCACAATCATAAACGCAAACGTCTGGAGTTCGCTAAGCGGTACTGGGACTTCAACTGGGACCGTGTGCTTTGGTCAGATGAGACCAAGATAGAGCTTTTTGGCAACAAACACTCTAAGTGGGTCTGGCGGAACACAAAAGATGAGTATGCAGAAAAGCACCTCATGCCCACTGTGAAGTATGGTGGAGGATCGGTGATGCTGTGGGCCTGTTTCTCTTCCAGAGGCCCTGGGAACCTTGTTAGGGTGCAACGTTTTTTCAATATTGGGCATGAGTACCATACACAACCTCCACATTTTGGGGGTTTTTTTTGGCCAGAATGATTTTAAAAGGGGGCACAAATATTTTTGGGGGGGTTTTATGAGTGAGAAGTCAGTTTAAAATGATGGGGGGTAAATTTTAAAAAGAAGGGGTAGATGCGGCGCGAAGAAAAAATTTTTGCAGTAATACCAGTTCCCACCACAGTGGAAAAAAAAAAACAAAAAGAGGACATTGTGTATGGCACTCATGCCCAACGTTGAAAAAACTTTGCGAAATCAACGTTGATTCATCTTTCAAAATAAAAACATAACAAGGCAATCAGAGATAGCAGACCTGGCCCCAGCCACGGGCTGACAGACAGACTGACAGAAACACACACACACACACACACACACACACACACACACACACACACACAGACATGATCATTGCTTAACCTGGCCCCCTAGGGGAGGGGCCAGGTAATTAATTCAACGGTGATTCAGATGAAGCTTAGCGAAAGTTCAGTCAGGAAGACACTCTCGCACACGTCAACTCCGTTTTTCTTTTCATTCACTCAAGATCAGGGGTGCTAATAATTGTGGCACACATGATTTGATGTAAAAGAATAATTTCTCAATGAGGGATTTTTTTCCCACTGAATAAATGCACTTGAATTAAAGGTTGGATTTTCCTCTTTCTTTTCATTGTGGTCCTATATTATTTAGAAAAAAACTGAATTTATTAGAAGCTAAAGAACACATCTTAACCAGGGATGCCAATAATTGAGGAGGGCAGTGTACTTTTACAGAGATTATAACCTCTTATCATGCCATCTTGTCATTTTCATTTGACTGTATGCTTATAATTCATTGTGCTCCGAACCATACAGAAAATAATTATTATGTGTTTCTTCTGCAGGCTTGGATTCGATTTAAAAAGGGATGTAAGAGGTCTGTCATTATATTTGCAGTACAAAATAAGGATGCCTACAATTTTCTGCAGACCAGTCCATCTTCTCTGAGGGCTGAGGAGTGGGAAAAACAATACAATGACCTGAAAACTCGCCTGGAGAACCTTTATCAGGACCCCACTGCCCCTGGCGTAGAGGGCTCTCCAGGACAGGCTCCCTTGCCATAGAGGGCTCTCCAGGACAGGCTGGAGCTGAATGAAACCTTTTTAACTGTCTGGTTGCCTATTAGATTAGATTGGCTTTGCTGAGTCCTAACACAGACAGGACAGTCAGTTCTGCTTTGCAAAAATGCATTCATGTCACCTCAGAAATTAGTTTCATTGCTTTGCAGCTGTTACAATAGCTGAAGTTGATAAAATAATTATATGTTCCAGGTTATATATCCTGTGCACACAGTAGAGTATGCAGGGGTAATTATAGTATGGTGGTGATATAGCTGGCACAGATGCTTCAGGCTCGACACTCTGTTGTGTTCCATCCTTGTTTCTGCAACTGCAACGTCCATTATCACCACAATTCTTATTCTTAATTTGACCTTTTGGCATTGAAAGTTTTAGGAGTGCATATGGTGTGTGATATCAAACTTAATGAATACATTAATGATTGTATAGTGATCAGACACTGGTGTCCATCTTGTGTAAGGGCCTCTTAGGCCATTGCCTGTGTGCTGTATCAACCTGGTTGGTTCCAATATCGGCAGGTCTACTTGATCAATACTGAGAGGCATTAAAAAGGCATAATAAAATAAACTGTTTTCACTAGTGGTAAATGGTTTCTTTCATAGTTGCAAAACACAGTCTTGGGAAACTGTGCTTTCGGCAGTGGGACTTGCTCTCACTGTTATCGTTACATTAGCAGTCAATTCAGCAGTTCTTATGCCTTATCTGACATGGCAGAAGGCGTTTTATGGAATGTGTTTTTGTGGCGTTACAGATGACGCACTTTGTCGGGGATGACAGCTGACATATCTGGTTATTCTGTGTCATCCCTGCAGTCTGGATACAGTCATTTAATTGACATTAATGCGTCCAGAATCTTTTCTTTGAGACTGGCCATCATCCAACATTCAAAATGTTTGATTCTTCCGAGATTCATTTGTTTGTGGCATTTGAAGTGGGAATGATGTGACTTTGTCTATGTATGTTTTTACTGGCCCTGATCTTCAACTTCTCATGTGTAAAATGATTTCCCCCAATGTGATTCACCACCATGATCCAGGGAACTCTACTGCATTTAGATGATCATAATGAGGTGTTAAACAAAGAAAGGATTCAAATTCAGCCACTTGACATTTTGCAATGCTTACCATACCTGATGGTCATCATGTCAAAGGGGTAGGTTTGGGTCGCAACCAAGATGGCCGACAAGCTGAAGTGCTGAGCTGCACTCCTGCCAAACTCCCAAATGCCAAATTACTAAAATTCCTGATTGCCTATGATCTCCTGGTGAAACATCAACCAAAATCAGATCAAGCTGGATTTGTCTGTTGATGATTCAGTAAAAGATCTGGAAGCCTACATTGATGCCTTTTACCTCAAGAGCACTATGCCTGACAGGAAACCTGTGGCTAGACACACCCAGGCTAAGCAGAGTTCAAGTGAAATGGAGGACACCTCATGTAGTGACATCGGTGAGTCCATCACATCCATAAAACGCCAACTCAAGAAGCTTGACCTCCTTGAGCAGTTGACAACAGATGTCAAAGAACTCAAGAACTCAATGGAATTTAACAATGCCCTGATTGAGGCATTAAAGGCTGACAATGCGGCGCTCAGGACAGATTCATCTTTTCAGATTCATTCATTAATTCATCTTAAACGTTTAACTGCTGAACTCCAGCAAGACAAAATCAATATTGCTAAAGACATCCTTGATCCGAAATGGCAAAGTATGAGGGACAACATAATTATACACGGACTTCCAGAGAAAAAAAATGAAACTTACCGGCAATCAGAAGACCTATTAAAGACGTTCCGGTTGACGATCTGAAAATGAAAGCGGAGGAAGCTGGAGCCATTCACTTCTCAAGAGTGCATCGCCTGAGAAGGACCAGAAACGGCCAACAAAAGAGGCCTCGGCCCATCTTGGCCAAAGTCTCTGATTCCAAGATGAAGGCTGCCGTTATGTCCAGAGGCAAAGAGCTGAAAGGAACGAACTACTCCGTCTCTGATCAATTTCCACCAGAGATCATGAACAGACGGAGGCTGCTCTACCCGACCATGGCGGAGGCGAGGAAAAGTGGGAAGAACACCCGTTTGTTCATTGACAAACTTTACATTGACGGCACACTGTACAGGAATTCACAGATTGCATTCCCTCCACTCAGCCAGTATGTAATCACAGACTCTGAACTTCATGATGAGCCTACGAGGCTACAACACACTACTTACTCAGTGTAAACAGAGTTGCATGGCGGTGACGTCACCTTGCGACCTGTTGCCATGAAATCCGATGAATTCTGAATATGGAAGAAGGTGAATGACTTCTTTTTTCTTTCTCTCTCTTTTTTCCCCTTCTTTTTTTCTAATCGAATTTTCGAGGTGAATTTTCTTTCACATAGGCGTTCCGATGCTTGCATTGTATTATTTTTACTTTTATCAGTTTTTATACTGTCTGTCATTAACGCTACTGCGCATACTTTAATACTGTATGTTCACTAACACACGCTCGCCCCATAATGCTCTGCATTCACAATTAGTTTTTTTTTTTCTTTCCTTTCTTCTTCTCATTAAGGCTTGGGATTTGGCCTAAAATTAGTCATTTTATTGGACTGATTGGCCTACCTTCTGGTGCGATGATGCTACTATTCTGTGCTCTCGGGATTATGGGTCGGTGCATCTGCTTTGCGACATTACAGCGGGTAATGTCAACAGAATCTTTGTGTGAGTGTGTATATGCGTGTTCGGTTGTTTACAGTGTGGGTCAGAGTGCGTCTATATCGGTGTCTTCGAGAATGTTTTTTTGTTATTTGTTGCCAGCGTATTTAACCGGGTACTATGTATATGGTATTCAATAACGTTGTGGAGGAAAGAGAAGCGATGGCACGATGTATCGATTATAATGCGAGTATAACTTGTAACCAGTATGCTCCTGAACTATTACCACACTTAAAGAATAATAACAATCACTCCTTTTTGCATTTAAACATTAGAAGTCTAAGTAAACATTATGACGATTTAGTAACTTCACCAACACAGATTGCAGCTTTGATGCGATTGGTTGTAGTGACACTTGGTTAAATGATAGGTCTTTTACAGATATTTTCAATATTGATGGGTATTCACTGTTCACTAAGAACAGGTGTGGTAGAACTGGTGGTGGAGTTTGTCTCTACGTTTCCTCCGCTCTCCATGACGTCTGTGATGACATTACCATTGCAGACAACCACTCTGATTCTCTGTTTGTTGAAATAAGGGTTAAAGAGGGGAGGAGTCTGATTGTAGGTGTGGTTTATCATCCCCCAGATGCCAATTTTGATTTATTTAGGTCTGAACTGGAAGAAACTTTATTTTCAATAGGTCATAAAAATAAAAGCTGTATTCTCCTTGGAGACTTCAATATTGATCTCTCCAAGGATAATGCAGCTAAAAATGACTTTATAAACACATTACATTCCTCCTCTTTCTATCCTACCATCAACACCTTTACCAGAATTACCCAATCTACGAAAATTATTGATAATTTTATCACAAACATTCACAATTCCACATTGATATCGGGAGTGGTACTTGCAGATATTTCTGATCATTTTCTGATTGTGTTATTTCTAAACCTTGGTCATAGGCCCGTGCGTGCAAGCATTATAATAAAAACAAAAATAATCAATGAAGTAACCATACATCGTCTGAAAGAGGAACTACAGACCAAGGCATGGACAAAAAACTACACTTGTAGTGACACAGATGGGTAACACTTTATTTTAAGGGGTCACTGTTCCTGTGTATGTACCTAATTAATTACAGTGTAATTACCTATGTGACTATATGTAATAACATGTACTTACATTGTAAATACATAGTGTATTTTGGTGAACTTAAAGGTCCTTGTTACACTTGTAATAAGAAATGCTTGTTACAATACCTTGTCAAAGTGGCCTCTCTCTTTGGGGAAGGGGTACACCTGCAAGAAAAATGGGTGAAACCACAACCCATGTTGCCTGGGCAAACTTTTCCATCAATCTTCCTCCTGCCTCTTGAGTCTTGGAACATGTGTGCTGTTACACAACTTAGTATATGTAACAGTTGTGTTAATACACCTTTGTTACTCCTTGATACAGTGAATGAGCACATTAAAGTGTACCTGCTGGGATACCACAGCTCTTACACATTAACTGCCATAACCAGTGTCTTCGATAGTGTACCACGTGTGCTATTACACAACATAGTCTATGTAACAGTCGTGTTAGTACACACTTGTTACTCTTTGATACAGTGGAATAAGCACATTAAAATAAAGTGTACCTGCTACATACTTACTTACATGTTACCTGTAGAAACTCTAAACTGGTGTTGACCTTGGTACTCAAGTATTTTTACATCAAAAAGTAATTTCATTGTGTTAATCTTATTTGATTCCACCCTTTTGAATGTGATAAACCTAAACAGTGTTACAATCACAACAAGTTGACAACATAATGATTTACATCTTTAATACAAATAGTGTATTTCATTACAAATAGTGAAATCGTAACTCCAGTACCTTTGTACCTGTAACCTATTTGAGTACATTTAAACATTACATAGAACTGAGTAACTGAGTATTGTCTTTTCTTTTGTTAGAACTTTTTCTCTGTGAACTGACCCAAGGTGTGCCCCTTTATCATGCTTGCTATGATGTCGGCCGCCACCTAAATGTTTACAGCAGAGAAATAAAAACTATAATGAACCTAAAATGCCTTTAAAATAATACGCCAATTTCCCTCATACTGTAGCCTATAACCACTTACAGCTTGACATGTCTTTGGTTGTCATGGACAATCGGCATAAAGACAACATTTCTGTGCCTCTTTCCTAACCAGTAAGTCCATTCAGTGAACTTTAACTTAAAATGTTTGCATCTTATTAAGATAAAAACAAAAAACAAAACCAAAAGAACTACCACAACCTATCGGAATTTGGGTGTGATGGGCAGTAATTTGCCTTTCTTTTTGGCAAGATCTATCTTGCCCTTTGTCTCAGCGGAGACCAAAGAAGTGCACCGCTTAACATAATTTAGCAGCTTCTCTTTCCCAACTTCAAATGGAGGTATTGTCTTCAGGAATTTTTTGTCCACCATCATTATCTCGGCTAGTGGAGCAGACAGGGCCACTGTATTCCTGTCGATGCCCTCCTCCCGGAAAGCCTTTGACATGCTCTGATGTTTTTTGTAGGATTTAAGTACCCGTTTGTATCTTTGTAACACGTCATTAGGGGTGTGAGCTGGAAGAAAAAAAGGGGAAACAGAACTGAATCATTGGAATTATTATTTTTTATTAATGCATTAAGCTGCATGTCTATCATAGTCTAATGGGTGGCTACATGAATGCAACTTGAAAGTTAAAAAATGTTTTTGGCAAATGAAGGGATATGAAGCAAGATAGCAGATGGATGGATATCTAGAGAGCAAACGTGTGGTAGCCTATATAGTCGTTTTATAGTCAGGTCTCTAGTATTATATAAAAAAAAAAGTCCCGCACACTGTCCATTACGCATACAATAAACTTTTATTCACTTAATCGCAACGTTTCGGTCCGGAAACCTTCTTCAGGTGAATTTTATGTGAATTACCAATTACGAAACGTGAATAAAGGTTTATTGCATGCATAATGGAAAATGACCTGACTATAAAACTACTATATAGGCTACCACACTTTATATATCTATATATCTATTTTTTTCATAATACTGGTGAGCCATACCTATTCCAACGCAGCTGCCTAAAAAGAGGTGTGCAAAAGTGCTTGTGGACTATAGTCAGGTCTCTAAAAAAATGAAGCATATCATTTGCCCATAGTTGGCTGAACACTAATTAATTGCTTACTGATTGTAGTTTAGGCCATTATGATGGCCTGCATGTGATGGCAAATGACACAACTGGCATGTTCAAGCATTGCACAGCCTACTCATACTTCATCACAATAATGGCTGCCAGTATCCCAAAGGAAAAAAAAAGAATCAAGACATTTTGATGTCTGACAGGCAGTAGACTCTAGAATAACTACAGGAATGGATGTACATAATACCTCTTAGCTTAGATAGTGGATGAGGGTCCTTCTTCTGTTTCTTCTTCTTTTTTATCTTTTCTCTCCATCAGTGTCAGACGAGAAAGAACGCTACAGTGATGAGCCAGAATCTGAGCTGTCAGATGATGATGATGTATGATGTCGCTTTTTCAGTGTACTTTTTCCTGTGTAAATGGTACAAGAGATAGCTGTTAAAAATAAGGACAATTTCAAATATGCTGTCTATGCAATACAAAACAGTGTGTTAGCATGTGTTGGCCGGCAGTTAGTCTGTTCAACTGCAAATGTCTAAACCAATACACATTTAAAGCTGGAGGTAACAGGGTTTGATATCATTGCAAGTGTGCTTACTCACTGAACTGGTTATGTAAACCCAGGGGAAGTAGGAACCCAAGGTTTTCAGTTTCCAAATGGTCAGGCACAATGAAAACATGCCCAAAAAATAATCTGGTAGGGATAGCTTTTGTTCAAGTATGCTAAGAGTTTAAGGCCATGTCTTTTCTTTCTTGCAACAAAAGGTTTTTGTATAGTTGTAAACATGGCTGTGATTATCCTTTAAAGACAATCTAGACTATTCTCATCTGGGGTCCATTTCAGAAAGAGAGATTAGTGGAAACTCTGAGTATGTTGAGCCTGAGATGAGGGAAACTCAGAGTTTTCCGTTTCAGAGAGCAGGATCAGCGTAACGCTGAGTCAGTCGCTATGGCAACATGTACTGTGAAGCAAACCTGCTCCCTGGCAGATTTGTTCCATCTTAACCTGAGGTTGATGCCGCTGAGCGTGGAGCAGGAAGCAGAGACACTTAGCACTTTTTGCTACACCCAAGCAGCACTCCATGCACTGCGTTCCTGATTACAATAATTTATTAGTGAATGACGTCGCGGACATGAAACTTATTTAAAGGCCATTGAAGAGCGGATCATTACAGCTGAGCCTGTTGGAGGATTTATTACCTCTATAACAGATGGAGCTGTTTCATCACACATCATGGATAGGCTGTCATTCATTTTCATCGGAGCAGATTTTATTAAAATTTTTTGTCTTTAGATTTTTCATCAACAGCTTTTTAAAAGTTTAGTTTTTTTTTTTTTTTTACATCGGAGACAGTGAACGCAGCAGCGAGACAGCGGCTCGTCGGACTCGGGCTGTACAGCAGAGACAAGACCGTGCAGGTTTTCATGTGGGACTGTGTGAGTAGAAATTGTTGAAGATACAATAAACCTCTGTCGGCCCCTCGGCGTAGCTAGCAACTATTCATCAATTAAATGAAACGATTGCCAAATAATACAAGCGTGTCAATGTGTTTTTGTCCCATCACTGCACTCTTTTTCCCACGTCAGCTCATGCGGTTTCGGCTGAATTTGATGTTTTTTAATGTGTTCATACTCCACATATGCCTCATTAAACTCTCCAGTTGGGTTGGAGTTCGCGGCTCTGTTATTTTCTTTCTGTCTTTGTGAATCCTGTCATCTGTGCTCCACTGATGATGGCTTCTGGTGCTCACGGTGAACGCGCCTTCCCCCCAGGCTCAACATACTCTGGGTTGATTGAACTAATTCTGATCAGCTGCTCTGAAGCCAAAAACTCAGCTCAGGCTCAATCAGCCCTGAGCTCAGGATTTTACTCAGTTTGTTGAGCCTGCTTCCCGAAACAGGCACCTGTAGTCCCCAGACGGTGGAATAGCCTGCCAAACACTACCAGAGCAGGGGGAGCCCTCTCTTCCTTCAAGAAACTCCTGAAGACACAGTCAGTCTAGCAGGTACCCAGAGTACCTGCTAGACTGCACTCACCCCCCACTCTTTTACCTACTCTTCATACCTCTCACTGCTGTCCCACACATCTCCCCTCTAGGCCTGCACGATTAAGAACCTTGATGTAGATTCACCCCTACATACGATTTAATTTCTAAATTACGTCAATTTTTTTTTTTCCATGAGCCGGGGGCATGCAGTGATGATGGGTACGCATCCTGCGTCGCTGATGCATTAAAATCTGAAAGGACGCAGTAAATTCACTATCCATGCTTCCCAGGGACGCACGTCATTGTTCACATGAAGAACGACACATTGTGAACAACAACTTACGTTTAAAATCCCAGTAACAAGCAAAACAAACCTTGCTGTCAGCGACCTGACCAGCGCTTTTTCAACACTTTGCACATTAACTCAGCGCAGACATGATCCACTTGAATACAGCATCACGACATGCTAGTTTAGCCGCTACAACAACAACTAGCCAGTCACCGCGGAT
The DNA here is from genome assembly GCA_029721435.1 of Gymnothorax reevesii. NCBI lineage: Eukaryota > Metazoa > Chordata > Actinopteri > Anguilliformes > Muraenidae > Gymnothorax > Gymnothorax reevesii. The sequence continues at coordinate 5,076,347 of CM056579.1, read as the reverse complement.
TTCATTTCAGCAGTTAAAGATACGAACTGCTTAGTAGCAAATGAATTCACGGTCCCGCTGCCCAATGCTGTGTTCACTCATGTCGACGAAGTTTTGTTTTGTGACAGCTGTTTTGATGACAATTTTAATAGTATTTTGAGGATGCTTGTGCAAACATCTTGCCAAATTAGCAGTTCACAGGCAGACATGCGAACAAACCGCACATTTACAATGAATAACTCCGGACCGGAGCAACACACAGCCTTCAACAACAATGATGGAGATCATTACAGTACCGAGGTGATTCCTGGTGACTGACTGCAGCAGCTTCATTACCAAACTGAGAGCTAACTGCAGCTGCCGTTGCTGACATTAAGTTAGCAGCGTCGGCGCTAATGTTAGCTCTGTGAGCAGTCTCTCTCCTGACTCAACTGTCCGGAGCCAAACTCGGCTAGAAATCCACCTCGGCTCTGAATTCCCTTTTCATCAAATTGACCGCCGTCTTGTCGGAGGCTGTGTGGTTTTTTTGTGTGTCTCACAGTTCCTGTGAGAGTTCCTGAGGCTGGCTGTACCCTGTACCATATCCCTCCGCCGTGACGTCACGAGGCTACGTAGCTGCCGCGACGGCATTTACCCCGCCTTCAAAGTCGTAGTAGTAGTAGTAGACTCTGTAGGCAGTTGAAATGCAAACTCAAATGAGAATCTCCTGTCAATCCTCTGTCTCTGCTGGGCTCCAAACCTCCTCTCAGTCCTCTCAGTGTTTCAGTTATGGAGCAAATCATTGTTAAAAATGCTCATATTCATTATTATAAACCTTGAAAGTGGGCCTGTCCACAGAAATGGGGTACCAAAGAGGCATGGTACATTAACGGTTAAATAACACGTTACAGTGTTCGACAATTCACTAAATTGTATGTTTATTGTGTTATACATATGACAAAGATATAATAAGAACATTTTTGAAGTAATGATTTGCCTAGTTTTATTTTTACTTGCAGAAAGAAGAAAATGACCACACTGGTTTTTGACATTGTTTGTGACATTTTAGATGTTGTTCATTTCAGGGCGGTTTCAGCCCATAAAAGGGCACCCTTATTTTGAGTAAAGTTGTCAGCTTGAATAAATAACTTTGTTTCTTTTAGTTTCTCTTCGTTTTCTAAAAAAAAATTAATGACGGGTAATTTAATGACACCCTATGTCATGGTTTGGGAGCCTTGTTGGCTCCTTTTGTTACTCTCGTCCGGGACGATATCGCTTCGCTCACCATCGAATTCCTTAGCCAGTTGGCATTAATTGGGGGCGTCGCCCGGACTCTATTTAAGCTCCTGCCTTTCCTCGTTCGGGTTGCTGGAGTGTCAGTATGCTTTTTGACGCTTGAGCCGGTAAGGTATTGAGAAGAGAGAATAGGCAGGAATTTAGCTGCATTATATTATTAGTGTGAGAAGGGAGAGTATAGGCAGGTTTTTAGCTGCCTGGTATTTTGTTTTGAGCTCGCCTGTTGTCTACCACGGTCAGGCGTTAGGCCTGTGGGTAGCGCGAGCCCATATATTTCCTTTTGGTCAAGATTAGCAGTTTGCTGCATATATCTTTTATTTCGAGCCACTGCTCCTGGCGTCCAACACCTCCACGCCATTACACCCTATTTGAAAAGCTTACGTTCGTAACCATCGTCTGTCCTTGCAGTTACGAACAAAAAAATGGTTCAGACTGTGATATATTTGCAGAAATAACCACCCATACATGTACGAAAAGTAAGAGTCCATTTGTTGATATACGATATAATTATTGATTTCGGTTTTCTTTCCTTCTGATTTCTTTCAATGATTGTTGAAATTTTTTCGTTGCGAGTCTGTCCAAAAAATATTATGTTCGTAACCCCACCTAAACAAGAACAATTCATTCGAATCTACGACTGTGAACTCAGTCACAGCTGAATACTAAATATGCGTGCGCCTCGACGTTGACTGCATTGCTTGAAGGTCATGCAAGCATCGTCTGCAATGCTGGAATATTGCACTTTGAAGTCTCAGATTGGACTGCAAACATGGAGCAAATTTGCCGGCTTTTTATATAGATTACACCTACGGAGCATAAAATATCACCAAATCTACCTATTTCTGCCATTAGCGGTCTCACTGACTGTACATTTTTGCGGCTGTAATTTTTTTCGAAAAATGTAGGCCTATCTTTTGTTTGCCTAGCAACTAACCGATGTCCCTGTCAGAGTTGGTGGAGTAGAGTAGTCTAGAATTATTTTATTTTATTGGGCAGCACTGGCAAAAAGTTTGAGCCAGCAGCAGCAGGATACGCTGGCACCAAAACGGAGGCAGTGCCAGGTCCGCAGGAGCTGACTCACGAAATAAGACGCGTCACCTGCTGCAATTGCTTCAGACCCGTCTGTGGGGCACCAGGAAAAAGGAGGTCACCTACGCAGACTATTACGATTAGACTAAATGCTACGCCACCCCAATAAATAAAAAGGTAATCAGAAAAAAAGTTCAGCACCTCCCTGGCCAATTGTTTTCTAATTCTGGGTCATCGTTCCGATTGATTATTTCATAATAAATAAGATATTCCATATGGTTATGTTGTTATAAATGTTGAACCCGAATGTATGTTCATCAAAATAATGTTTTTAATCGTTGTTTTTGTCGTTCTGAATTGTTTAATTATTTCTTTACCCGAAAATATCGTTGTGAATGTTAACAATAAAGCCGCTTTCACACTGGACGCGAACTAATTTTTCGCACGACAGATCACATTCAAAGTCAATGCAAAGACGCGAATCCGCGTGAAACACGCGTATTTGCGTCTTTGAATTGAATTTGAATGCAATCTGTCTTGTATATTTAAACCATTAAATATGCCACCTGGGAGTAAATTATATTATTTTCGAGGAAATGTCTCAGCAGTTTATCTCATCTGTCCTGTTACATACGTAATACCTTTCAGCTAGTTTTGGAAAACGAATATTGTTAGTTGTGGTGTTGATTTATGTAAGGTTTTTTTATTGATTGATGTTACTGATGTTCAATGGAGTTCATTTAGTTCAATTTTTAACTTTGCAAGGTGTTTGCTTTGAGTGTTGAAAAACACAATGTGCCAGAATTTGCAAGCGGGAAATCCACAAATGGCAAATCTGGAAGAAAATTTGATTTTTCATACTACTCGACTTTAATAATACTTTTTTTTATCAGTGATATTGTTTTTATGACTTTTAGAACAAATTAATGTTTTCACCTACTTCTAATAAGCATTTTTTTGTTGATTTTAGGTTGAAATATCTGTCTTGTTACATATGTAAATCGGTGTTGCCATGACCATTTCAACTGTGTTCCAATGTCATCTTTGCTGATATTATCCTTACGACTGCAGAAAGTTATTCAAGGTCCCTTTAGTGACTTATAAGGTTGAATCTTTTTTTCTCCTTTATTGGTTAATTTTTCGTCTTATGTGTCACACTTATGTACCCCATTTCTGTGGACAGGCCCAAATGTCAAATAGTCATCCCGACTTCTTGAGGAGATACGTGATTGATACTCTAAAAGCGCACCAGATTAATTCATCTAGATTGCAAATGGTCAAAATTTTCTTCCCCTGGACCCACCTGGTGGAGCCAATTGTATTTGTTATTTCAGAAACATTTTGAAGAATCATGAATATATCTGCTTCAATTCATGGCATTTTTTAAATCATTGAAGCCAATATGTTGACAGATTGTATTATATCGATTTATTGCTTATGCTTTACGCTTATGTTACAATTTTCAGAGCCTAATAGGCCAGTAGCCTTTATTTTCTTTTTTCAATTAAACCTCATCTGTTTACTGGTGTGTTGTGGACCCAAGAACCATAGTTCATGTGTACAATAACCATTTCAGTTTGTGAGAAAAAAAATCGTTGCAGAGAATTGTGATTTCAATTCAAAGCTAAAAAAATCGAGATTCATATTTTTTTCTGAATCGTGCAGGCTTACTCCCCTCCCTTTTCCCCACTCCACTCCTTTATTCCTTTCTTTAATGCTCTTTTATTGTTATAGCACTTGTTTCTGTAGTGTGACTCTTGTATGTGTTTAAAGTAGCTCTACATGTTTGCAATTTCTGTAATTTCTAGTAATTTCTGCACCCCTGGTGTACTTCTCACGTTGTAAGTCGTTTTGACAAAAGCGTCTGCTAAATGACTAAATGTAATGTAATCTAAAATGTAAAGGTGTTGTGAATCTGCACTTCGGTCATGCCTTTCCCTAGTTCCATGTTTAAGTTTTGTGCCTGGCCATGCCACGTATGCTGTTTGTGTTTAAGTGACCACTGCCTGCCTCTGACCATCCCCATGATTATGTATTGTGTTTTGTTGTTTGATTTCATGTTTTATTATTTTTTCATGTTTTGTTATTATTTATGTCTTTGCCATGTTTCACAGCCTTGCCATGTTTCACAGCCTTGCCATGTTTTCATAGCCTTGCCACGCTTTCATAGTCTTGTTTTTAGTTCTAGTCTTGCACTTCGTTTACCCTGTCTGCGTTTTGGCAGATCGCCTATTCATGTAATTAGTTTTCCTCGTGTCACTCCCATGTCATTGATTACACCTGTTTACCCTAGTCATGTGCTTAACCCGGATATGTATATAAGGTGTCTGCACTTTTAGTTCCTTGTCAGATCGTCTTTACTCCTTTGTCTTGTGCTACGTTCCTCGCCTTGCTCATTGTGATATTTTCTTTCTGACTGGATTGCCCGACACTTGTTTTTGGTTTGCCCTTTTGGATCTGATTGCCTTTGTGAGTTTTGACCTATTTTTGCCCGACCACGTCTATTGTCTTTTGCTGCCCTGGTATTTGGATTCGGACTGTTTACGGCTAATGAGTTTGCCTCTCCACCAAACCCACGCCTGTGTACCGAACCATTTTTGCCTGACCTTGAGTTTTGTTATTGGTGCCCTGGTTACAGTTTTGGATTTTGCCCTTTGGATTCTGCTTGTGGATTGTGGACATTGTACTGTTGCCAGCTCTGTTGGGGGGTTTCCCCCTTCAGAAATAAAGCCTCCATTTTGCATCTATCTGGTTCTCGCTCTTGGCTCATTTCGTAAAACCTCACCAAAGGTGTGTATCTTGTTGTATTCTTTTGTTTGTTGTTTTTACTTCAATTGTGAGAATCGAAACAAGTATTTGAAAAGAGGCATTAATATAATGTCACACAACCTAGGTTACAGTATGAGCAAAAAACATACCTGCACTTGACATGCTTTTCATCATTTCCCTCAGAAAATCTCTTTCCTCTTCTAACGAGGCAACTTTCTCTTCCAGAGCTTTGATATCCATTAAGAGCTTCTGATTTTGACAATTCTCTTTTGTGGTTGGAGGCTGTATGTCTGAAACACACAGAAGCACAAATGCATGTGGAAAAAAGGGCATATTAGTATTAAATTTACTATTACACATGTGTAACATTGATTTAATTTTGACTTAAATCGTAAGTTTTGAATTGAAACAAGGTACAATGTTACATGACACTGTGCATGGCAGTACACCAGTAAATGTAATTGTAGAGAGAAAAGTATAAGAGAACACCTCACCATCTGATGAATCACTAAGAGACAAAGTCAATTGTTCTTCCTCTTCATTTATTTGCAAAAGCGCAGCATCAACCACCTCCATAGTGTCAGTGTCATTTTCTGGCTCTGGGACGGAGTCCAGAATGACTTTGTTTTCCTGTGGTCTTTTACCTTTTTTCTTCCGTGGTGCCATCCTGAGAAAATGTGGAAATGTCACATTGTCCCAATATCACCACGGCTACTTTCTAGCTGCTTTCCTACCAAATCATTGAGAATTTACCCTGTCCAGTGAAGGCAAACACACTAACTAGTGCTAGCTTGAACATCGTAGCATATTTGGTTTGGTTGGTCAAGAATGCCAATTTGCTACAAATTATGCAAAATGTACTGTTAAATAAAGCAGAAATGTAGCACTTAATGTGATTTTATCGACCTATAGGTTAATATGTTTTTCCCCCCTATGCATCACTGCATGCATTTGCATCAGTGTTGTGCTAGTTACTGAAAAATAGTAAGTAGTTACTGTTACAGGTGAAGTAATGCATTAATGAGAAAGCAACTTTTTTTTTCACCAAATGCTCCCATTAAATAAAGGTTGGTTGAATTCCCTAACTGTCATTTCACTTCTGTACTGATGATGATGATGAAAAACATGTGTTTTTATCTGTACAATTTTACCATCATCATCATCATCATCATGCTGCATGATGTCAGCATGTACAGCAGCTTGACCTGCAAACAGAACTGCAAAAAAAATCTCGAGTTACGTTCAAGAACCTGTTTTCAGTGACAGAAGTCAATTCACTCCAGCAGTATTTTTTGTTATCGATCGATCAGCTGTGTTTACCCTGAGCGGTCGCTGTGTGTTTACCGTTTCAGGTGTCATGTCGCACTATCCGCTGCTGCTTGGGTGGAGTGGGTGCTTGTGTGTGCTCGCTATGACTCTGGAGCTGTGTCCCAGTTCAGGGGCTGCAGCCTGAACTGACGCACAGCCTCGGTCTCAGATACTGCGTTAGCTAACATTACCTTAACTCGCCCTCATGCCGTGCCCAGAGAATCGCTGTGGCCCTGCTCTGCCCTGTCCAGCCCTGTCCAGTCCTCTTAATATAGCGTGTTTGATTACGTGTGGGAGGCTAGAGGGCAGCCAACAAGTGCATAGTGTCTGTGGCTGTGCTCTGTCTTTCTTTCAATTCAATGAAACTTTATTGATCGTGTGTGCCGCTGTAAAACCTCACCAAAATGAATGGAGTAACGTAACTCAGCGTTTTGTAACGGAGTTACTGATTAAAAAGCAAACAAAAAGTTACTACCCAATAACGGTGTTATTAGTTTAATATTTATTTATTTTTAGCAATAGTGCTAATGTTAACGGTTGGCTGGACGATTAGCTTTAGCTATCAAATAGTTGTTTGCAAAGCCAAGTCCGGCTAAATATCAGATGACATGCAAATGTTTCTCACAACCCTTACAAAATGCATTAAACGTTGTATTTTTCAGTCCAACTTCACAAACTCATACCTTTTGAAATCCAGCAGTCTCGATTTGAACACGTTGTCTCCTCTTTCACAGAATTCAACCCGACTGCAGCTGCGCACACGGTGCTTCTTGGGTTGGCATTGTTTGAAAAGTGGAGGGAGGCCAGATCCTACTTTTTTAAGCAATATCTATCGAAGGCTTATTTTTCTCTAGAGTCACTTGTCGAAATTGGGAGTGATTTCCTAGTGTTTACTTTAGATTTACTGTGTTTCTTCTGTGTCTCCAAAATTGTCCAGTGTGTGAGTGAGGCCCTTTAGCGAGGCAAAATTAATCAGAGAATGCCTCACACAGAGAAAACATCTGGCAACAATAGTCGAAACTAAATTGCGCACAGAGCGGGATGGAGGAGATTTTGGAGGGACTGAAGAGGTGAAACTCCATAGGGGAAAGACGCAACATCAACATGACATTATCTTTTAATAATTTGACGGGGAAGAAGAACCTTGGATCCAGAAAGAAGCTTCAATTGATCGAATGGTTGCAACGTCATAAATTATTTGCAAGCACTAAGAAGTGCAGTAAATGCAGAAATGAAATGAAAATGATCATCCAGGAAAAGATGGATTTATCTGGTAAGTCAACAGCCTTTTGGCCATATACTCACAATTAACATGGAGTCCGATGGTTTTGGGTTCGACTCGATATGTTTATTGTTAATTTAAAGGTTTGAGTGATGTTATATTATATGCAATGGTATTTATGTTTTATGCAATGTTATTTATGTTTTCGGCAATGCAAACGCACCAGATATCACAGGAAATGCAAAAAGTCAGTACGAGATGGGTCCATGTTCTCCAGATCACACAAAGGACTGCATGACTGAATAATAATAATAATAATAATAATAATGCATCAATATTATATAGCGCTTTTCTGGACACTCAAAGACGCTTTACAATGGAGGCATTATTCATTCACTCACACATTCACGCTCTGATGGTGGTAAACTACGTTTTTGTCGCCACAGCTGCCCTGGGGCAGACTGACGGAAGCGTGGCTGCCAGTATGCGCCTACGGCCCCTCCGACCACCACCAAACATTCACACACAGCCATACAGGAGGGAGGGAGGGTTCCTATATAGGTAGGCATTAAATTAAGGCTTGTTGTTGAGGCCAACAACAACAAAATTAATGTAGGCCTAGAGCCTATATAGTCTCAGGCGCGTGGGAAGATGTTTTAAGTATGGGGGGCTGCCAACTGAATGAATGAATCAGTGACGTCATTGTACGGTCCCTCCAGGAAATCGCGATCTTGCATGCAAAAATTAACAAAAATTCAACCAATCCCCATAATATTTGCGGCAACTTGCAATTATTCTAAATTCCCACGATTTCTCAACATTATTTGGAGAAAAACGGATGAGATGGAGGAGATAGAAGATGAGGGAGAGAGTACACCTTTACTCCGGGGCCACACAGCACATCTGAGCAGAGCTTGTGCTTTGCGTTGCAGAGCTGCTGCGTCTCTTGCGCCTGTTCCTGTTCACATATCCTGCGTCTCAGCTGCGTGTCTGCAGCGGCGCAGCTACTGCAGTCTCCATCTCTTTACTTGGAGTTTACTAATATGACTGTCTACTAGCCGTTTCCTGGGGGTCTGTTTCACAAAGCAGGTTTAGTGAAAACTCCAGGTCGGTTAGGGTTAGGGTTAGGGTTAGGGTTGGGGTTGGGGTTGGGGTTAGGGTTAGGGTTAGGGTTAGGGTTAGGGTTAGGGTTAGGGTCTCAATATACTCACGTACTCCCCAACAAGCTCCCGCAGGAGCATTGTCGGTTTGAAGTGAAGTACGCGGAAATGCACTGGCCGACGCACGTTAGTACAAGTTACCACGCAGTTGTCCGGTCCTAGAGAGGGGGGTAGATAGAGCAAGAGGGAGAGAAGCTAAGAGTTTCGGAAAAGTCGATAACTCTTAGTACACCGAAAGTGGTGTTGTGTGGCCCTTGGCTCCCTCTAGGGGAGCCAGGGTGTGTTGCTAGCTATATTAAGAAATGGGGCTAATAAGGTTTTAGGATGAATTTCAGGACACATCGTCAGTAGTGTACCTTAGGGTCATAGGGTGTTTCGGCCATTACCACTAGACACCCTCACCCAAGGACGGCCCCACCGAGGTGATCAATCTCGGGGTGTGTCCCATAGCCAAATGGAGTTTAAGGTTTTTAAGGTTTATTTCTTTTTAAATGGCTAGAAAGTAAGTTCTAATAAGGTTCTTTTGAAGTGACGCATGGAGGTCTATCGGTGAGTTTAAGGTATTTTTAAGGTGAGTAACTGTTAGAGTTTTTCAAAGGGTTTTTCAACCGTTTGATACTTTTTTTCGCCGTACGAGAGAGAGGGGGGGAGAGTCTCTTAAATGGTTTTTTAATATTTTGGGGGTGAAAGTTCCGTTAATGGGGTTTAAGTATTTGTTAGTTTTTTCTAAGCGCGAGGTAAAGTATTTTAAGTTAGGCCTCATAATGTTCGCGGGCGTCTCATATCCAATCTTGACGCTCGCGTACATATGAGCAGATTAAATGCCAAGGGTGCGCTGAGCAGATATCTCATGATGTTCGCAAGAGCCTCATATCCAATCTTGGCAATTGCTCACATATGAGAGAGTTTGCTTTTTTTTGGGGGGGGAAAAAAGGTTTGTGATTAAGGAATTTACTCATGATGCTCGCAAGGACCTCATATCCAATCTTGGACCTTGCGGGCATATGAGAGTTTGCTCAGCTTATAGTTGAATATAATGAGTATTTTTAGGGGAAATGGAGATGTATAGATCCATTAGTGTTGTTTTTAATCCTTGGTTTTGGATTTTTTGATAAGAATTGTGCAAAGTTGTTGCTTTAGTTCAGTCTGAATTAGCGGAAAGGTTTTTGTTGAGGGTTTGAATTAGCGGAGGCGATGTGTATTTATTCCCGGGAGTCCAAAGGAGACCCGTGAGAAATTTGGTGAAGATAGCTGTTTTTAGGCGGTTGGTAAGATAAAAATTGTGTTGAGCGGGTTTAATTAGCGGAAAGGTTTTTAAAGTTGAAAACAATTAGCGGAGGGGACCGAATTGGAGTCCAGTGGTTTGTAAATATTGGGGGAAGTTTAATTGGTCCATTTTGGGATAATCGTTAAAGAGAAATTTGGTGATTTTTGAAAGGGGGTCGAATCAAAGTAGCGTAAGCTATCCAAGGTTCTGGAATAAATTTGGGTATCCAAACTATGGAGAATTGGTTTTTTTTGGAAGAGTTTGATGGGTTTTCAGATTGGAATTTACAAGTGGAGTTAATTTGGCAGTTGAAAGTCCGGGATGAAGAATTTCCAGGAGTCTTCTTGGTCGTGGATATTGGAAAAGTCAATTCGCTCCAAATAAAAGGTAGAAAAAATAAACAGAGGGGGTCACATCAGGAAGGTTTTTAGACCTCCTAGTGAGGTAAAATAACAAAGAATCGCATGTAGTGCAGATGTGCCGTTGCATGAACGGAGCTAATCTCCATAGAAAACTGGGCCGCGATGAAGGTCCTGACGCCCTGGACCACCACACCCTGCGTGCTGTTCCAAGGGAACCCAGGGGGGCCGCATACTTACCCCCTGACCGACCAGCCGCTTGTTAACACCGCAAGGTTACCACGACTATTGGTCAATCAGGGCTGAAGATGTGGTCCGACATCACAGCACCACCTCATCCCGTCCGGGAACCCTTTGGGAGGAAAACGGACAAGCCCCGCTATAGCGTAGCCCGCCGGAATCCTTCCGTAAGAAGGAGTAGGGGTAGGCGGCGCTGAGACGTCGCCCCCCCATAACTCGCTTCTATGGGGTCCCAGAGTGGGACTATCATAGCAAAATCCTGTGTCCCATACACCGCACGACCCCAGGAATTGCTCTAAGTCCTATGACGAAGTCCTGTGTCCCATACACCGCACGACTCCAGGAAGTCGTCTTTAGTTTTATACCGTGGCGGAGGGCCCGAGAGACAATTTAATGTCAAAAGGGACTCACCTGCGATAGAACGCGAGTGTCTTCGCCTTATTTTAATGGTTTTTCGGTTAACCGGTACCTAATTGCGAATTGCGTTTTAATCTATGGTTACAAAATTGAAATATTTTATTTCTAAGAATTGGTGTTACTAATATACTTGTTCCTAAGGGTATTAAGGTTTAATGATGTTTTGGGACTTAATTGTAAATTAATTAGTGTGTGATAACCGTGTTTTAATATTTTTAAGACCACAATGCTTTATTAAAGCGGTAATATTTAATTTAAATGCGGAAGTGAATAAAAATTGTTTTTTGAGGGGTAAGGATTGTATTTTTTTGTGGGAGCTTTTTAGGGATCTATGTTTTTAGGGGAAATGTGTTTTTTAGTATTTTATTGGGGAATATTCCGGTCTCTATTTTTAAGTTTTGGCGTCTATAGGGTAAAAGGTGTTTAAATTAATGGTATGTTAATTATGGATTTGGGAGATGGTTGGAAGGTATATTTAATATCTGGGGGAGTGGGGGCTTTGATTTTTGTGGTTGATTTGGTGGTTTAGGGTGGTAAATGTTCAGGGTTGGCGGAAGAGTTTTTTTGTGGTGTAGTATTGGTTTTGAGTTAATTTTAGTAGGTGGGAGGGTTGGGATTTCGGTAATAGTTTCTATTGGGGGTAGGGGATCGTGGGGAATCTATTTTAACTTATTTTATAGGGTGGGGGTGGATTGGGTGGGTGTGGATGGGTGAATTTTTATTTTTAGGGTTAGGGTTAGGGTTAGGGTTAGGAGAGTAATCTTCCTTTCCCAAGTTTCCCCTTATGAGGGCACCTTGGGAAAGAAAAGTTTGCACAGTCCATTCAGTGTACTGGAGCCTTTATATTGGAAGAATTTGGTCCCTTTTGTGGTGAAGTATTAGGTGCGTTTGTTGAGTCCTCTTGGGAACAAAGTGTTTAGCTTTGTGATCCAATGTTTTTCTGTCCTACGTCTGTCCTCCGGTGTCCAGTTGCTGTTCGTCTGAAGCCCGGATATTTCTAGTGCCTCAAGTCCATGGTGAAGGAAGTGAGCAACTAGATGTGTGTCTGTGTCTTTATGATTTCTAATGTTATATATGTGTTGAGCTAATCTAGTCCTGATCTTGTTACCCGTCTCTCCTATATATTTAACGTCACAATTGTTGCACCTAATGACATATATGCAGTTCTTTGTATCGAGTGTGAGTGTTTGTTTGATTAGGTATGTTATGTTTGTTGTGTTGTTCTTGATTGTTGTGGCTTGTTTGTAAAATACTGGGTCTTGTGCATGTACCGTGTTGATTTCTGGTAATTTGCTGTTAACCAGATGGTCCTTGAGGTTCTTTCCTTTTTTATATGCTGAGATGATTTTGTGGTCCTCGAGTATGTCCGTGTTTCGTAGGGATCTGTTTAAATTTATCTTAATTTTAATGTTTGCTGCTTGGCTGAATGCTGAGTAGGTGGTGATGAGTGGGATTATTTTTCTCGGATCCTGTGGTCTCGTGGTTAGGAAGTTTTTCCGGATCCGTCTGAGGAATGATCTACTGTAACCCCTGGGTTTCAGTGCTTTGAAGAGGCTTTGGGTAGCCTCTTCAAAATCTGTTGCCTGTGTGCAGATTCTGTGGTACCTGAGCAATTGTGATTTGATCAGGCCTTTGAAAGTATGTTTTGGATGGAGACTGTTTTTGTGTAAAAGTGCGTGTGTGTCTGTGTCCTTAAAGAAGACCTTTGTGTCTAATGTGTGTGTCTGAGTAAATGAGGGTCCTTTATATGTGGTGGTGTCCAAGAAATCTATGTGTTCTTTATGTGTGGTGTATTTAACTGTGATTGTTCTGTGGTGTGTGTTCAGGATATGAATGAAATTTTTGAAGTCCTCTAGGCTATGTGTCCATGTTCCCCATATGTCATCTAAGTATCTAAAGTAATTGGTGGGTAGTTTGGGGCATTTTTCAAAGACAGTCTCCTCCCAATGTGCCATGTAGATGTTGGCATAGGCTGGTGCAAATTTTTTTCCCATAGCTGTGCCACTGATTTGTAGAAAGAATTCCTTGTTGAATTCAAAATCATTTTTGGTGAGGCTGATTTCCAAGAGTTGCAGGAGAGATGAGTCCGGTCGATTGTCATCCGGATATTTTTCCATCCAGGCTTTTACCGCGGATAGTCCCGCCACTGTGTTTATGTTTGTGTAGAGACTGTCTATGTCTATTGTGAATAGGATAGCTTCCTGTGCTATTTTGGTGTTTTTTACTTTGTGTATAAAATCGTATGTGTCCTTAATGTAGCTGTCGTGTTTTGTGGATAGTGGAGTGAGGAAATAGTCTATATATTCAGCAATCCTGTAGGATTCGCTGTTGCAGTCTGAGACAATGGGTCTCCCTGCTGGGATCTCATATGGTAGGGTCCAGGACTGTGGCGGTTTGTGTATTTTGGGGAGGAGGTAGAAAATCCTAGGTCTAGGATTGCCCTCTCCCCTGAGGTAAAAGCTTTGTTTTTTAGTGATCCGCTTGCTCTCTAAGAGTGTTTGTATTATGTTGTGTATTTCCTGGGCTGTGTCTGGATATATGGGTCTTGGTAATTTTCTGTAGTGTGCTGTGTTATTTAGCTGTCTATTAGCCTCATGTATGTATTGTGCTCTGTCCATGATCACTATGGCACTCCCCTTATCTGCTGGCTTTAAGATGATTTGTTTGTTTTTTGCCAGCTGGTGTAGGGCTTGCCTCTCCCCTCTGCTGAGGTTGTTTTTGTCTTTGTAATTTTGTGGGTTCAGTGCCTTGATCAGGGTATTGTTGTGTTTGATAATTTGTGTAATTTCCTCTGGAATTTGGTCAGTCCTTGGTTCCCAGGTGGACTTTGGGATGAATGGTGTGCATTGTGTGTCTTCCGCTCCCTCAAAGAAGGCCGCCAGTTTTAGTTTCCTGTGGAATTCCTGGGCTTCTCCCTTGAGGGTTTCTTTTTGTTTTTTGTGTGTGTTTGTGGTGGGTATAAATGATAAGCCTTTGTCCAAAAGGCTTAACTGGTCCTGTGTTGGTTTGTAGTTTCTGGCCAGAATTATTATGTTCTTATTCCCCTCCCTGTTTGTGTTTGGGTTTGTGGGGATCTTTAGTTTAAATGGTGGAGCCAGTGGTCCAACATCTTGCTGGCTGTTCTGTCTGTCCAGTGGATGTTGTCCTGTGTTGTACGGAAGTCCCCCTCTGGAAGCTTTGGAATGTGTGGCATGTTCCGGCGGATGTGCTCGTTAATTTCCTCCAGGTTGGACTTCTGGCGGGGATCCAGGCTAGTGGAATAATTGATGATTGGGATCCAGATTTCTGCAGCAGGGAAGGTGGTTTTTGCAGCTCTCAGCATGGTTTGTAGTTGCTTGATTGCTGTCTTCTTTGGGTGCTGGTCCTTATTGTTGATTCCGAAGGACAAGACGACTCGCTGGATCTTGGAGTCTGTAGCCGTCTTTTCCAGGAGTCCCGCGGCATGGTAAAATGTTGCCCCGGGGTAGCTGTCAATCTGGAGGTCTCCTCTGGAGTGGGATGGGATCCTGGAGAGGTTGGAGTCCCCCAAGATCACATTGCTGCCCGTGATGTTGATCCTCCATTCTTGGATCTTCCTGTTGGATCGCGGATGCCTTGTGGGGTGGAAGGTTCCATTTTCCTCTCTGGCCCCATGGGTGTGGGGTGGGGGAACAGGTGTAAGTGGGTGAGTCGGGTTAGGTATAGGTGTGTAGTTAGGGTTAGCGGTGGAGTAAGGGTTAGGGGTGGGAGTGGGGTTAGGTGTGGGGTTTGTGTTAGGGTTAGGTGTGGGGTTAGGGTTAGGGTTAGGTGTGGGGTTGGGGTTGGGGTTAGGGTTAGGTGCGGGGCTGGGGTTAGGATTAGGGGTAGGGGGGGGGTTGGGGGTAGGGTCAGGTGTGGGGTTGGGGTTAGGATTAGGGTTAGGTGCGGGGTTGGGGTTGGGGTTAGGGTTAAGTGCGGGGTTGGGGTTAGGATTAGGGTTAGGGGCGGGGGTGGGGTTAGGGTTAGTGTTAGGTGTGGGTGCTGGGATGGGGCCAGAGACGTCCTGGTGCCGTCTGTGTCTGGTTTTCTGGGGTCTCTGTGGGCGTGGCTCTGGTTCCCAGTCTCTGTGGCCTCTTGGGGTTTCCTCGTCTCTTCTTCCACCCAGTTTGCGTGCTGCTCCCTGTGGTAGATGGGTCCCCCCAGTGTGCCTGGTTGTTGTTCCACTCCTGCTGGAGTGGGCCTGTCCCAGTGTTGGCCACTCTTCCTGGGATTGGGTTCGGTCCCGCGGCGTCGCGGGGGCAGTCCCCCACGCTGTTCGCGGGGGTGGTGGAGAATCCGCCAGGGTCAGGGTTAGGGTTAGGGTTAGGGTTAGGGTTAGGGTTAGGGTTAGGGTTAGGGTTAGGTTTAGGAGAGTAATCTTCCTTTCCCAAGTTTCCCCTTATGAGGGCACCTTGGGAAAGAAAAGTTTGCACAGTCCATTCAGTGTACTGGAGCCTTTATATTGGAAGAATTTGGTCCCTTTTGTGGTGAAGTATTAGGTGCGTTTGTTGAGTCCTCTTGGGAACAAAGTGTTTAGCTTTGTGATCCAATGTTTTTCTGTCCTACGTCTGTCCTCCGGTGTCCAGTTGCTGTTCGTCTGAAGCCCGGATATTTCTAGTGCCTCAAGTCCATGGTGAAGGAAGTGAGCAACTAGATGTGTGTCTGTGTCTTTATGATTTCTAATGTTATATATGTGTTGAGCTAATCTAGTCCTGATCTTGTTACCCGTCTCTCCTATATATTTAACGTCACAATTGTTGCACCTAATGACATATATGCAGTTCTTTGTATCGAGTGTGAGTGTTTGTTTGATTAGGTATGTTATGTTTGTTGTGTTGTTCTTGATTGTTGTGGCTTGTTTGTAAAATACTGGGTCTTGTGCATGTACCGTGTTGATTTCTGGTAATTTGCTGTTAACCAGATGGTCCTTGAGGTTCTTTCCTTTTTTATATGCTGAGATGATTTTGTGGTCCTCGAGTATGTCCGTGTTTCGTAGGGATCTGTTTAAATTTATCTTAATTTTAATGTTTGCTGCTTGGCTGAATGCTGAGTAGGTGGTGATGAGTGGGATTATTTTTCTCGGATCCTGTGGTCTCGTGGTTAGGAAGTTTTTCCGGATCCGTCTGAGGAATGATCTACTGTAACCCCTGGGTTTCAGTGCTTTGAAGAGGCTTTGGGTAGCCTCTTCAAAATCTGTTGCCTGTGTGCAGATTCTGTGGTACCTGAGCAATTGTGATTTGATCAGGCCTTTGAAAGTATGTTTTGGATGGAGACTGTTTTTGTGTAAAAGTGCGTGTGTGTCTGTGTCCTTAAAGAAGACCTTTGTGTCTAATGTGTGTGTCTGAGTAAATGAGGGTCCTTTATATGTGGTGGTGTCCAAGAAATCTATGTGTTCTTTATGTGTGGTGTATTTAACTGTGATTGTTCTGTGGTGTGTGTTCAGGATATGAATGAAATTTTTGAAGTCCTCTAGGCTATGTGTCCATGTTCCCCATATGTCATCTAAGTATCTAAAGTAATTGGTGGGTAGTTTGGGGCATTTTTCAAAGACAGTCTCCTCCCAATGTGCCATGTAGATGTTGGCATAGGCTGGTGCAAATTTTTTTCCCATAGCTGTGCCACTGATTTGTAGAAAGAATTCCTTGTTGAATTCAAAATCATTTTTGGTGAGGCTGATTTCCAAGAGTTGCAGGAGAGATGAGTCCGGTCGATTGTCATCCGGATATTTTTCCATCCAGGCTTTTACCGCGGATAGTCCCGCCACTGTGTTTATGTTTGTGTAGAGACTGTCTATGTCTATTGTGAATAGGATAGCTTCCTGTGCTATTTTGGTGTTTTTTACTTTGTGTATAAAATCGTATGTGTCCTTAATGTAGCTGTCGTGTTTTGTGGATAGTGGAGTGAGGAAATAGTCTATATATTCAGCAATCCTGTAGGATTCGCTGTTGCAGTCTGAGACAATGGGTCTCCCTGCTGGGATCTCATATGGTAGGGTCCAGGACTGTGGCGGTTTGTGTATTTTGGGGAGGAGGTAGAAAATCCTAGGTCTAGGATTGCCCTCTCCCCTGAGGTAAAAGCTTTGTTTTTTAGTGATCCGCTTGCTCTCTAAGAGTGTTTGTATTATGTTGTGTATTTCCTGGGCTGTGTCTGGATATATGGGTCTTGGTAATTTTCTGTAGTGTGCTGTGTTATTTAGCTGTCTATTAGCCTCATGTATGTATTGTGCTCTGTCCATGATCACTATGGCACTCCCCTTATCTGCTGGCTTTAAGATGATTTGTTTGTTTTTTGCCAGCTGGTGTAGGGCTTGCCTCTCCCCTCTGCTGAGGTTGTTTTTGTCTTTGTAATTTTGTGGGTTCAGTGCCTTGATCAGGGTATTGTTGTGTTTGATAATTTGTGTAATTTCCTCTGGAATTTGGTCAGTCCTTGGTTCCCAGGTGGACTTTGGGATGAATGGTGTGCATTGTGTGTCTTCCGCTCCCTCAAAGAAGGCCGCCAGTTTTAGTTTCCTGTGGAATTCCTGGGCTTCTCCCTTGAGGGTTTCTTTTTGTTTTTTGTGTGTGTTTGTGGTGGGTATAAATGATAAGCCTTTGTCCAAAAGGCTTAACTGGTCCTGTGTTGGTTTGTAGTTTCTGGCCAGAATTATTATGTTCTTATTCCCCTCCCTGTTTGTGTTTGGGTTTGTGGGGATCTTTAGTTTAAATGGTGGAGCCAGTGGTCCAACATCTTGCTGGCTGTTCTGTCTGTCCAGTGGATGTTGTCCTGTGTTGTACGGAAGTCCCCCTCTGGAAGCTTTGGAATGTGTGGCATGTTCCGGCGGATGTGCTCGTTAATTTCCTCCAGGTTGGACTTCTGGCGGGGATCCAGGCTAGTGGAATAATTGATGATTGGGATCCAGATTTCTGCAGCAGGGAAGGTGGTTTTTGCAGCTCTCAGCATGGTTTGTAGTTGCTTGATTGCTGTCTTCTTTGGGTGCTGGTCCTTATTGTTGATTCCGAAGGACAAGACGACTCGCTGGATCTTGGAGTCTGTAGCCGTCTTTTCCAGGAGTCCCGCGGCATGGTAAAATGTTGCCCCGGGGTAGCTGTCAATCTGGAGGTCTCCTCTGGAGTGGGATGGGATCCTGGAGAGGTTGGAGTCCCCCAAGATCACATTGCTGCCCGTGATGTTGATCCTCCATTCTTGGATCTTCCTGTTGGATCGCGGATGCCTTGTGGGGTGGAAGGTTCCATTTTCCTCTCTGGCCCCATGGGTGTGGGGTGGGGGAACAGGTGTAAGTGGGTGAGTCGGGTTAGGTATAGGTGTGTAGTTAGGGTTAGCGGTGGAGTAAGGGTTAGGGGTGGGAGTGGGGTTAGGTGTGGGGTTTGTGTTAGGGTTAGGTGTGGGGTTAGGGTTAGGGTTAGGTGTGGGGTTGGGGTTGGGGTTAGGGTTAGGTGCGGGGCTGGGGTTAGGATTAGGGTTAGGGGCGGGGTTGGGGTTAGGGTTAGGTGTGGGGTTGGGGTTAGGATTAGGGTTAGGTGCGGGGTTGGGGTTCGGGTTAGGGTTAAGGGCGGGGTTGGGGTTAGGATTAGGGTGAGGGGCGGGGTGGCGGGTAGGGTTAGTGGGAGGTGTGGGAGCTGGGATGGGGGCAGAGACGTCCTGGTGCCGTCTGTGTCTGGTTTTCTGGGGTCTCTGTGGGCGTGGCTCTGGTTCCCAGTCTCTGTGGCCTCTTGGGGTTTCCTCGTCTCTTCTTCCACCCAGTTTGCGTGCTGCTCCCTGTGGTAGATGGGTCCCCCCAGTGTGCCTGGTTGTTGTTCCACTCCTGCTGGAGTGGGCCTGTCCCAGTGTTGGCCACTCTTCCTGGGATTGGGTTCGGTCCCGCGGCGTCGCGGGGGCAGTCCCCCACGCTGTTCGCGGGGGTGGTGGAGAATCCGCCAGGGTCAGGGTTAGGGTTAGGGTTAGGGTTAGGGTTAGGGTTAGGTTTAGGGTTAGGGTTAGGTTTTAGGAGAGTAATCTTCCTTTCCCAAGTTTCCCCTTATGAGGGCACCTTGGGAAAGAAAAGTTTGCACAGTCCATTCAGTGTACTGGAGCCTTTATATTGGAAGAATTTGGTCCCTTTTGTGGTGAAGTATTAGGTGCGTTTGTTGAGTCCTCTTGGGAACAAAGTGTTTAGCTTTGTGATCCAATGTTTTTCTGTCCTACGTCTGTCCTCCGGTGTCCAGTTGCTGTTCGTCTGAAGCCCGGATATTTCTAGTGCCTCAAGTCCATGGTGAAGGAAGTGAGCAACTAGATGTGTGTCTGTGTCTTTATGATTTCTAATGTTATATATGTGTTGAGCTAATCTAGTCCTGATCTTGTTACCCGTCTCTCCTATATATTTAACGTCACAATTGTTGCACCTAATGACATATATGCAGTTCTTTGTATCGAGTGTGAGTGTTTGTTTGATTAGGTATGTTATGTTTGTTGTGTTGTTCTTGATTGTTGTGGCTTGTTTGTAAAATACTGGGTCTTGTGCATGTACCGTGTTGATTTCTGGTAATTTGCTGTTAACCAGATGGTCCTTGAGGTTCTTTCCTTTTTTATATGCTGAGATGATTTTGTGGTCCTCGAGTATGTCCGTGTTTCGTAGGGATCTGTTTAAATTTATCTTAATTTTAATGTTTGCTGCTTGGCTGAATGCTGAGTAGGTGGTGATGAGTGGGATTATTTTTCTCGGATCCTGTGGTCTCGTGGTTAGGAAGTTTTTTCCGGATCCGTCTGAGGAATGATCTACTGTAACCCCTGGGTTTCAGTGCTTTGAAGAGGCTTTGGGTAGCCTCTTCAAAATCTGTTGCCTGTGTGCAGATTCTGTGGTACCTGAGCAATTGTGATTTGATCAGGCCTTTGAAAGTATGTTTTGGATGGAGACTGTTTTTGTGTAAAAGTGCGTGTGTGTCTGTGTCCTTAAAGAAGACCTTTGTGTCTAATGTGTGGGTCTGAGTAAATGAGGGACCTTTATTATGTGGTGGTGTCCAAGAAATCTATGTGTTCTTTATGTGTGGTGTATTTAACTGTGATTGTTCTGTGGTGTGTGTTCAGGATATGAATGAAATTTTTGAAGTCCTCTAGGCTATGTGTCCATGTTCCCCATATGTCATCTAAGTATCTAAAGTAATTGGTGGGTAGTTTGGGGCATTTTTCAAAGACAGTCTCCTCCCAATGTGCCATGTAGATGTTGGCATAGGCTGGTGCAAATTTTTTTCCCATAGCTGTGCCACTGATTTGTAGAAAGAATTCCTTGTTGAATTCAAAATCATTTTTGGTGAGGCTGATTTCCAAGAGTTGCAGGAGAGATGAGTCCGGTCGATTGTCATCCGGATATTTTTCCATCCAGGCTTTTACCGCGGATAGTCCCGCCACTGTGTTTATGTTTGTGTAGAGACTGTCTATGTCTATTGTGAATAGGATAGCTTCCTGTGCTATTTTGGTGTTTTTTTACTTTGTGTATAAAATCGTATGTGTCCTTAATGTAGCTGTCGTGTTTTGTGGATAGTGGAGTGAGGAAATAGTCTATATATTCAGCAATCCTGTAGGATTCGCTGTTGCAGTCTGAGACAATGGGTCTCCCCTGCTGGGATCTCATATGGTAGGGTCCAGGACTGTGGCGGTTTGTGTATTTTGGGGAGGAGGTAGAAAATCCTAGGTCTAGGATGCCCTCTCCCCTGAGGTAAAAGCTTTGTTTTTTAGTGATCCGCTTGCTCTCTAAGAGTGTTTGTATTATGTTGTGTATTTCCTGGGCTGTGTCTGGATATATGGGTCTTGGTAATTTTCTGTAGTGTGCTGTGTTATTTAGCTGTCTATTAGCCTCATGTATGTATTGTGCTCTGTCCATGATCACTATGGCACTCCCCTTATCTGCTGGCTTTAAGATGATTTGTTTGTTTTTTGCCAGCTGGTGTAGGGCTTGCCTCTCCCCTCTGCTGAGGTTGTTTTTGTCTTTGTAATTTTGTGGGTTCAGTGCCTTGATCAGGGTATTGTTGTGTTTGATAATTTGTGTAATTTCCTCTGGAATTTGGTCAGTCCTTGGTTCCCAGGTGGACTTTGGGATGAATGGTGTGCATTGTGTGTCTTCCGCTCCCTCAAAGAAGGCCGCCAGTTTTAGTTTCCTGTGGAATTCCTGGGCTTCTCCCTT